>CM062295.1:540920923-542276962 GCA_031216915.1 Pictodentalium vernedei | reverse complement strand
GGTACCGGCGGGACAAAAGCCTCAGTACCGGTACCGGTTGGAGCATGAGGGAACAAGGTACCGGTTAACATACCTGATACTTATTGATTGCACGTTCAAAGTGTTAATTGATATACTCTACAAATTCACTGAGAGACCATTTATGTTATGAATTTAAGTCGAATCATGATCCCGATCCTGGGAAACGAGGGTTAAAAATGTGAGAAATAGTAATTCTATTTTCACTCTGCAGTCTTGATGCTTTGGTTTTGCGAACTTCACCCCATATGATAAACCCCCGAGGCCAGCACAATTTTAATAGTGAGCAATAGGAACATTTCCTTCAGAAGTCATTTATTATACAAACCTGCGAGACAGGGTTTTCACAAATATATCGTTTATGTCACATAACGAATTTGTTAGACACAAAACAAATAGCAGATTATTAATTCGTGATCACATTTCCTCGGGCAGACAATGAGTATGAACAATACAACTCCAATGAAGAAACATCTCCAATTCCCAAAGGTAACGAAAATATAGCTAATCTCTAATTGATTAATGGTCAGTTTTGTTGGGCAATAAGTACGATCAATCATCTATTCTCAAAGGAATAAAAAAAGTCTGTCGGGCCAACAACAGACGAAAGACGTACGTATTTGAGTTCGACAGAAATACATTTCAATATATTTTACTTCCTACAAGTATCTGGGAATTTCATTGGTTCAAAGACGTCACATGCAGACTGCATATAAAACCATATACTGCTTGTCAACATTAATATACGTTGACAGCTATGGGTAATCTCCCCTTTGTTCATTGATTATTCAAAATGGCGGCAGCCAATAAACGCTTCAAGTTGAAAGATTGAGTGTTGGAAGCCCATATTTGGTCTGAATTGCAGGTTAGGCAACTTAAAAGGCTTCATATTCTGTGGATGTGTGTCATGTTACCTTCGAAATGAAACTTTTGGTATGTATGAATTTGCATTGTTACAATTTATGGGAGAGTGCCTACTCTCCCATAAATTGTAACAAGGCAAAGACACGTGAACACATTGTGAGAATTTTCTCATTTAATTTTGATCGCTGTTGTTATTAGTTCTGTGCATCGGTGCAGCAGTCGGTAAGATATATTCGTTACACAGTTTGTTGGTGGCCTAATATGGTATACATGGTGTCAGTTAATTCCATATTGGACTCGAGCTTCGCTCTCGTCCAATATGAAATTAACTGACACCATCTATACCATATTAGGTCACCAACAAACTGTGTAACTAATATTATCAACTTAATCTCATACCATACTTCACTACTGTCTTGCCTGCAGCAGCAAGGTAACACACGAGTATCTATCTGTTTTGAGTCATCGCCGGCGTCCCCCACACTGATGCCAGAGTTGATTTCTGAGTAGGCCTAAGACAAGGTTTACTTGTTGGAGAGAATTTCTGAAACAGTTACTTCTGTATCAGCTGGCTACGTACTCACGCCCACGATATAATTATGTAATGAAGTGTTTGTTTACACGTTTGTCGGGGGGTTTGCGTGCAGGCTACCATTGATGTCATGTGATATCCCTTCACTCGCAAAAAATATTGAGATATTCTTTCCTACTTAGGTTATAGATATTCCAGTCAATATATGTTTAATTCACTTGGAAATAATCAAGATAGTAATACAATTGGTTGGATTGCGATGAGTAATAACAAAATTACAGCTATGGTGGATCTGTATCCATGCTATAATATTTAGTAAAAAAACATGGCTAAAAGTAGGGCAAAGTCATCAAAGATTCCATTAAATAAAGTTTCGATTGAGCAACATTCATTTCTTGCGTTGGCTCAAAGAACATAAATGTTCATGGTATTTCAAAATTCAATCGGATAAAATATTTCAGTTGGTTAGAAAATTGAAAATTTGTGGTTCGCTCTTCCGACTAACTGAAATTCTCGTTCCGATTGAATATCTCGCAATGATCTATTTATGGGCTAGACTGGTTCCAGGCCATAACAAGATCGGATTTCTTTAAACGTTTGACCGATGACTTCAGAGCTTTTTAGATTTTAGAGCTACTTTAAACTGCGTTGGATGATACAGAGGCGGCAAAATCTCAATGAAAGTCTGAGAGCACGCACGCCCATAAAGCACGGGAACACCGGGAGAGGTGACACCATTCCATATTCTTATAACTTGATCGGTGCCAGGATAGGTGCAAAATGTGTGTTTCTGTGTGTCCGTGTGCATGGTAATGGCTGTGAGGTTGGTTAGAACCCTCAAATATATTATACCTTCACGCTATGTTTTATAACTGAAAAGCGGCAAATGCACAAATGAGGTCGCGGTTATGTTTTCGTACTTGTAATTAGATCTGAATGCTAAGCTACGTATTTATACATCCCCCAAACTCGGTATGTGGTGCACTTTGTGGAAAATCCATCCACCCTCATTGCATCAATGTGGGCTGCTCAAACTAATACAACTTCATATATCTTTTGTTAGTTTTGTATTCTTTTCTTTGCACTATTATCAATAATATTTAATTTACTTTCTCTCTCTCTTAAGCCTATATTTCCAATATAAACTCGAACAAACACATAGTGTTCCAGCTTCTTGACAAATATAATGATTAGTATATTCTTGGTGTCTGTCATATCTGATCTGATCTGTTTGTGATAGTATTGTTTATATGGAAACGACAACAATAAGCCTGCGACTACTGTCGAATCAAATCCACATGTTATTATACATTACTACCAGATGTCATTGGAAATAAATATTGTTTAAACTAAATGTACAATTAACAGACAGCGAATCTCAAATTTCGAGCCGAATCGAATCTCAAATCGAATTATGTTGAGGATTTCGGACTTCAAATCTCCTGGCTTTTCAAGTGTATTACATCGTCTTGCAAATGCAGTGTTCAACCGATTACCAAAATTGGTCGCTGACCGATTATCGGTTATTTGAGCTCACAATCGGCCGATTCTGATGCTGATTCCGATTGTAATATCGTGCACTGCTACACAAGTCGAGGCTCTAAAGACCTAAATTAAACTGGACATTGTTCACAGAGTTAAACTTCGTTGAATGGGGTCGCAGTAAAATTACCAGTCGTGCACACTTGGGCAGTAAACGTCGCTCTCAGAGCCACGTTTACCGCCCAAGTGCGTGCGACTGGTAATTTTACTGCGACCTGAGTCAATGAAGTGCAACCTTCACTTTTCCGGTATGAACTGGCGACTGCCGCAAGTTCGCTCAATTGTAATCTTTACGTATCGTTTAAATTGTACATGTATATCCCGTAAAGGGGCGTCTAGAGAGACTAAGAATACACATTATGGTTGTTTCTCAACTTTGTTGAATGGTATCATTGACATCATTTAAATTTACATTTGAACAATTGCAGAAGATAATAAAATGCGGTTAATGAATCATCACAAAATGCTTGGCAACCATCGGCTGAACCGATGTTCCAGGAGCCGTTGCCGTTATCATCCGATTGCCCATAATCGGCCGATAATGGTGGCCGGTTCAAATCATCGATTGAATACTATGCAAATGTGGAATATAGCGAGTATTGTCAGCCTCCACTGAAGTGTTGTCTTTGGTAAGTCAACCAAAAGTGCAGAATTTTCTAGAAAAGGAACCAACATGGTTTAGAAAGCGGAACTTCCTTGAACTTTTTTTCTATCATCACGCCTCCTATACATCAGACCTGGGACAAATATTATAATTTTTTACAATTGTATTTTCTGGAAGTGCATTTTCTATCTATTAATATAACTGACTAAAGTGAATCATTAGCATTTTAAAAGAGGTGGCAATTTGCCGACTGGCAAATTGTCACATCTTTGAAAATGCTAATGGTTCATTTCAACTCATTATTTATTTATTGGTGTTTAAGGTCACATACTTATGCACAATGACTAATCATGACCGTGACAGTTTTACGAGTGGAGGAAGCCGGAGGGAACCACCGAGCAACGACGAACAGTTGCCAGCTCTGCAACATCGTAACTCCGCACTGCAGCACAGGCAGGGTTAGATTGGTTGAAGACATGCGCACCATCGACGTGCGGTACGCCTTAGTACACGGCGTCATCGTGCCCCCATGTGGACAATCGGGGTTAAGTGCCTTGCCCAAGGACACAACGCGGGAGTCCGAATCGATCGCTCAGACGGTCACCCATCCGAGGACTAACCGTGTTTAACGTTGCTTAACTTCGGTGATCTGACGAGAACTGGTTGCCACAACGCCACCGTGCCACCCATTTCAACTCATTTAATATTATAACTAGAAAATACAGCTCTAGAAAATACAATTCTGAAGAGTTTAAAGTACTGGACCCAGAAGTTTGATTGTTGTGATACTTTGTTTATTTTACGGCAGTGGACAAATAAGAATTGAATGCAAATCCTGAAATGTAAGCAAAAATGAATTATAGAATATTTGTCCAGAGTGTTCTACGCAAAGCCAATTGAAAGTCTTTTTAGAAAAAGAGTTCAAGAAGAGACACTTGGTAAGAGTTTGAGAACATCTCGACGATTCGGAAATTTACGGATCAGTCCAACGCGAATCGAATCATCGTAACGATTTCAAATCGAATCGAATTCTGGAAATTCGCTGAACCCAACGATAGCATTTGTTTCCAGATTTACATGTCCAGGTCTGATCATGATTCGATTTTTTTCCTGTTGTTTCAAGTATCTTCCAACCCGAAAGCTAGTTGAATTAGTAGGAACTGACCAAACAGATCGAAGGAGATTCGTTTGAAAAATGCATTGAAATTAATGTACATTTCCAGAGATTTTACCAGAAACGCTATTATTTTAACAATTTTGTATTTTCTCAAAGCTAGAGTCATAAAACTTATCTGTATTGATAGGCGTGTTGTGGTGGTCGGGAGAAGGGATACAGGATAGTTGTGCGCTCAACATCACTGCACTTTGGAGGGAATACGATGTATATATGCATTGGTGTTCTCTTTGCTGGAATTCCTTCTCAGAAGATCCATCCCAAAATTCAGTTACATGGCAGACGTCATGTAACATTTATTATTCCCCCATCCCCCGAAGGATGTTTCGTTGGGCATATAGTCGAGGGTTCCGTCGTCGGCCCGTACTTCCGTAATATCGAACAAACATTTTGCATGATAACTCAAGCACCTGCTGTCAGGTTTTTGTATCCTTTGGTGTGGTGACAGACTGACATGGGGAAAAGTTATCCACTTACTTTGGATTTTGTCAGTGCACTTGTTTCAGAGTTATGGCCCTTGTTACACAAAAAACGTTCCGCTATAACGTTTTCAAGCATAACTTAAGCATCTTTTGTCGGATTTTTATGTCCTTTGGTGTAGTGAGATACAAGCCTGGGGTGTGGGGGTGGGGGAGTATTCACATATTGCAGGTGTTGTCCATTCAGACACACCGGAGTTATGACCCTTTTTACACTTAGCAAACCTTTCACACGAACGCTTTGCATTATAACTTGAGTATTGGTAGGCGGATTTTGATGCCCTTGGGTATAGTTAGAGATTTCCATATATTATGAGTTTTGTCTACGTTTGGGTACCAGAGTCATTTCCCTTGTTAAACTTAGTTAACGTTCTGCAGGAATGATTTGCGTTATAACTCAAGCATAGGTTGTATGATTTTGATGGTCTTTGCTATGGTGAGAGATTAGCACGGGGGAAGGGAATCCACGTATTGTGGGTTTTGTCCAAACATATATGCTATAGTCATGCCTCTTGTTAGAGTTAGAAAAACTGTCTTTATGAAATTCTTGCATTGTTGTTCGTTTGTCAACGAGTATAGCCATTGCTGAATGACTGCCGCAAATTAAATAACATTGCCCGTGATGAATGGGTATGTAGGGGATATTAACTGATTGTGAGTTCGTTTGTTTATTCACAATGGCATACATTTATGCTATCTTGAGAAATGTCGCCAGTCCAATGAGTAGCAAACGGTATCTGTGGTATTGCTGGAGGGGCATACGCAACACTTCGTGTTGCTCTATTGTTGTCTTGCTATGCAGTGTTAGCAGGTTTCAATGATTAAAAAAAACAGCTGCCTTTGTGTAGAAAAATGCATTTACACAAAGAGAAGCCCTTCGTGTCGAAGAGATGTTCGATGTGGCGATCAACTTCATCATCTGTAGCTACCAAAATCCAAAGAATATTACAGATATCGATCGCATTAGATTGTTTAAAACCAGTGACGTTTCGAGAACATGTATTTAAACTGAAATCATCATGTTAAAAAGAAAGAAGAAAGTTAATAACATCTTCAACAAAAATCAGCTCCAGTAACAAATTAAACCTTTTTGTGTTATGCTGCTTCTTAAACCGCCAACATATTTGAAAGAACGAAAAGTAGCAGTAACGTGCAGTATCTGCAGTGATACACATCTATTCTAACTCTTGTAGGGTCCAGTTGGAGCAGTGGGGCCCAGCACAAATTATATTAAATATAGAATATACCCATAGTAGCTTGGTGTATCAACTGTTCACCACTCGTGGTGAAGTGGTGTTAACCGCGAGCCTTTGGCGCGCGGTTAACACCACTTCACTACGAGTGGTGAACATTTGGTACACCAAGCTACTTTGGGTATATTTTATTTATACCTTGATCGTCAGAGTAATAAGAGTTTAAATGCTAAACAAATCAATATTCACACGTGCGAATCTATTTTTGCTTACATCAGAACCGGTGGGTGGTACTTCCGCTGACAATTTTATCGCCGAAACGAAATAGAAAACGAAAGGCGCAAATTACGGGGGCCTTTTTCATGTTAATAACATAATAGCATACCATTTCGAGTTATGGATGCTTTATTAACATAATACAACGTATGTTTGTTAATTTTTGGTATCTTATGAGGTAAACTTATTTAAAACGTAATAAATAATTGCCGGTTTCATTTCATGAGGCGACGGGTGATAAATTTAGACAATTTTGCATTCAAGGCGAGGTCACCAAAGGTCAACTTGGATGTAGTTCCACTGTAGGTGTAAATTTTAACTAATGAAATCCCATTGCTGGAGTGTTCATCGCGGTTTGTGTGTAAAGCTGAAAATTATGTCATAGGCTTTTTATATACAGTAGAATAGGTAATCATGGTCTAAAGATACGTTTAATAATACTTCAGTAAGATGATTTTATGTTATTACCTGACACATTGTTCGAAAGATATTCAGAGAGTCTTCTTCAACACTGTTTCACTGGAACATCGGCAGTGCTCGCGCTGGTCCGAAATTGTATGGAGCCAAAGGTTTAGGCATTTTGTAATTTTACTGCCTAAAAAAAGTATTTTATGCCAAAACGCTAATGGGATGGGACCTATATTATCGCTGAATGATACAAGTAAATTTGATCGAGTTTTAAAAGAGGAACTGTTAGTTATTTCAAGAGTGGACGGTTAATTGGCCGCGGAAAGAATCCGACAGAACTCGAAACTTCTATCGAAACCCCCCGTGGGCGAAAAGGGCGGTCACCTAAGTTATATCAATGCCAGATTAAATTAATGGTCGAGCTGATTGCTGCCTGTACGTACAGCTGCGCTTAGCTAACTAGACGGTTTTGAAATCGCGAATCGAATTTCCAGTCATTCATCGAAGCACAGTCAACACTGGATCGCCCAATCATGAGAGAAAGGCGTCTGTCGCCTTTTAGCATATTGAGCTTCTAGATAAATCGTACGCCGTCGCCCCTTTTTAATGAAATATGACAAAAATAGCCCAACCTTTGAAATGACGTAAAAACATAAAAAATGACGACGAATACTCAGAACTATACACGCGTGTGTCGTTCTCTGTTTATTACACACCTTCACGACTATAAAACAATTATTAAAAGGACCCTCGACAATTCATTTGACAACTATCAACACATTTTATCGCCATCTAAATTTACTCTTTCGTCCCCGGAGCTCCAATGTGTTCTATGTGCCCATTGGCACATAGAACACAATGGAACTCAGTGGACGATTTTCAGCTATCGCTACTAGCGATTCAAATTGTAATTGCGTTGCACGATTTGTAGAAAATTGCATTGCGATTTCGCTTCTATTTAAAAATAGTCCGTCAACAATTTCCATTCGGCACATATGTGCGGCACATATTTTTATTTTCCGCACGGTTTAGTGTTGCTTTATATGGGATTTCATGGAACAGGTGTGTAATTAAATGAAAAACTAAAAAAATGGGTACAGCGGAAGAAAGAGGTAATCTAGTCAACGACAAGACATGATCGAACACCCATCAAGAAAAACATCTGTCCGATTTGTTAATCTATTACCAAGGTAGCAGCCCTACCAACCAGGGTTATATAGATAAAATATCATGCAGTCAAATCGATTGTAGTTTAAATCATAATTTGAAGATGTCATTCTCGGTACGAAACGCTAACTTGGATTATTGATATGAGCAGAAGACAAATTATGAATTCGTCGGCAAGGGTAAACAAAACATTTCCCCCAAACGGAACTGTGTATTCTAGAATCGCGCAACTCGCGAATGAAAGCTAAAATTTTCGAAATTTGACAACGCGATTTGATAATTTCCACACATTTGTCACACATACACATTACCGAATGGGTCAGTACGGGATACAAAACTCCGAAGATTCAAATGAATTCCATTATTTACTCGTTTACTGCCCAAAACAAACAATTAAATAGCGAAATAATATGAGCAGCGAAACAAACGATTTTTCATATCCGGACGCGTTCTCATGAAAGTTGTACACAGGTATGGATCATTCTCTTCGAAACGAGACATGGATCATCTTCTCAAGGAATAAAATGCACGCCTCGGAAAATGTCACTTCAACAATGGAAAAGCGATAATTTTTTCCATAATAATTTCTTTCCGGGTCGTTTTGTGGATGTTGTGCCTCTGTGAATCGATATTTAAATTCAGCCTGATTAGTTTTATTCGCCCAGTATGAAAAGAAAACTGATATAGTAGTGTGCTAAAAATAGAAAACGTGTAGCGCCAGGGTGCAGTGCCTGGTCAGTTCTGTGGATGCAAACTACACGAATGAGTGGAGATGGTCACTTATAAGCTGTTAGCTTACTGCCGAATCCACACCATAGATTATTGTTAGACATTGTATATAGTGAAGAAATTTTGAAATAAATATTGTTTAAACTAAACTACACGAAATAGGGGTGCAGCATTCGTCCAATCAGGAGCCTAGAAGGTCTCGTGAGATATAATATAATGCGCTATTAGTGTGATCGGTAGTGAAATCACAAACTGAACAAATCAAACAGAAAGGAACTACTGAGACTACAACGTGTCGAGAGTGGAATACTACTAACTCGCTGTGGGAGAGCTTTTTCACTCAGTAATTATTTATAATGTCTATGTACAAGACACAGGAAGTACCCGGTGTCCCATGCGATGAAAGTTTGCAAGTGTTTCTAGTGCTGTTATCAACAATTATAAATACTTTTCGAGTGGAGAAAATATGACGCTGCGATTATTCAATAATCCACACTCTTCATTCATTTTCACGCATTTCACACCATGGCGTTTCATTTATTGCTTCAATGAGCATACAAATGTGCCTATACACCATTCCAACTATCCCTTGCGCTGAGTGTTTATTTTCTATATAGGTATCTTTCGCCATTATTGAGACTTGAGTGTAACAAAATTGGAAGGGTGTACGAACATAAACTGAAGTAAAAATGTCCAAAATGACATTAACCCTTTACCCAACGAATCGGCCGCATCCGCCCGCGTAATATGCAAATTCAGCAGTTGAAAAAATATTATTTTTCAAAAAATTTCAACAAAACCATATCATGTGACCCCTCGTTGGAACGAGCCCGTTCCAACGAGGGGTCACATGATATGGTTTTGTTGAAATTTTTGGAAAAATTTGAAAAAAATTTTATTTAAAATAATAAATTTTGATATCGTCTGCGTTGGGTAATGGGTTAAATCAACACATTCAAAACGTCTCTTTTTGTTTTATATTTGAAGCTCTACCACATACTAAATGTGCATGTAAATGCAGCAAACATTACGTTTTCCTATATTGTCGAGCTATCATCACCCGAACGCTACCCGAGGTGAATTGTTCGTCGACGGACAACTGGTATAGTTATCCAACTCGCGTTATTGACCGAAACGAATCTCTAGTCAATATACACGCTAAGGGTTGATTGTTCAGTCCATAAATTGTCACATGACTCACAACCTCGTGCAGTATTCGTTATATCATACCAAACGTCCCCTGTTGCTTTACAAACCGCACGTGTATTCATCATTTGTGTAAATTCTTAATTTGCAAAAGGGAAACCTCCGATAAAGGCCTAACATTAATTGTTTTCACCGTAGAAACATGAAACAAAGAATACAGTTGAAGCTTTCAAATGTTTGAGTAACACTCAATCACTAAGATTGATTGAGTTATTAAGAAATGTAACAAAGGATACCATTAGACCTTTCATTGTCTGGATAACACCGAATACTTATTACATGGACGTCACGGGCACGATTACAGAGAGGTGTTGAATCGGGAGAAGAAGACCCAACCTGTAAGCCTGCACATATTTTTCTATATTTAATCCTTATGCAAGGATATTACAACCTGGGGAAGGATTTTTACATAAATATTATTCTTTCCTGTAAGATGGAAAAAAGCCTGATAATGACTACATACATAAAGTGACATATGGACCGGGAAAACTACAGTCTTTAAAGAGGGGAATGAAATGATTGAAATTTGTTAATGCTACAAAAAAAAATTAATTTGATTTTTCTCATCACCATTTGTTGTACTCTGTCGTTAGCTATGTGACTTCTCCATACTTTCTACGTGAGAATTAATCTCTGTCTTCAAATGGTGTACAGCAAACAACGATTCTAATCCACAGGAACGACACAGAGATTAAACTGTTGTATTTATTTATTGAAAACTATTGGAAAGGAAGCGATAGAAATGATGAAGGTTAGTGAAATGAATATCTCGGAAAGCTCTCAATATTTGTTTTGGGAGGAAATATTGACGTAAATAAGTATTGCGCAGGAAACCTATCATCATTAATAGACCCATTAATTTCCACTCCTATCAATATCGATCCGCCTCTTTTATACAGATACCTTATATATTTATTCATGATTATTGGATACACTTAATTGGAAAGCTTAATATACGCGTCGGTTTGTAAAATGGTTTGTGATTTGCCCGGAAGCAATATACGGGATGAGTCGGTATGAGGGGAGAAGAATATCGTCCCTTGTGTGTAACAAGGCGCCATCTGCAAAAGCATTGCCGATGGCGCCCTGTTGCATTCTAGGGACGATCTAATTTCGTAATATGAGTATACTGGTTCCATGGTGGAACATAATGAGTCGAGTGTGAATTGATACAGTTGGAATTGGCAGTCTACGCATTGCCGTTAAGCCGAAAAGGTCGGTAGTTTGATACGGACCTGCGGCATCTACTTTACGTCCTTGGGCACAACAGTTAATCCAGATTGCCCTCCTGGGGCACAGTGGCTCTATCAACTAATCAGCACTGCACACCATCTTGTACTTGCCTTCAAATGCTGCTAAAGTTGCACGTACCGGGTTGGTAAGTTGGAGAGTCTGACAGATGGTCGCCAATGTTTGGTGATTCTCTTTATATACCCAGGCTTTCTACGCTAAACTGCCCGTCTCGATGTGACCCCGACAGTTGAAAATGTCGTTGAACCCCCAATACGCAAACACAAAATGTGCCATAGAATTTCGGTTTACAGAACAGGAATATTCACCGTCGAACTACTAAGGGGCGGCTTGACCTTGGTATTACTTTCAGACAGAAGAGTGAATCTGATAAAGAATATTCCTATACGCAATGAATGATGACATTTTATTTATACCATGATTACCTATTCTACCATATATAAAAAAGCCTATGACATAAATTTTAACTTTACACACCAACCGTGGTGAACACGTGTGTCTGTGGTGAACCCGCCAGAAATGGGATTTCAATAGCTCAAATTTACACCTACAGTGGAACTACATCCAAGTTGACCTTTGATGACCTCGACCTGAATGCCAACATGTCTCCTATAGTGATTCTGTAACATAGGGTCATCCCTCCTAGAATACTCTAATATTGATTTTTTGACATAGGGTCATCCCTCCTAGAATACTCCTATATTGATTATATAACATAGGGTCATCCCTCCTAGAATACTCCTATATTGATTATATAACATAGGGTCATCCCTCCTAGAATACTCCTATATTGATTATATAACATAGGGTCATCCCTCCTAGAATACTCCTATATTGATTATATAACATAGGGTCATCCCTCCTAGAATACTCCTGTATTGATTATATAACATTGGGCCATCCCTCCTAGAATACCCGAATACTGATTCTGTAACATAGGGTCATCCCTCCTAGAATACTCCTATAGTGATTCTGAAACATAGGGTCATCCCCCTCCAAACTTATCGCTCGTCGCCACGCGAAGAGTGAAATGAAAGCGGCAATTATTCATTACGTTTTTAAATGAGATACCAAAAATTAACAAACATGCGTTGCCTCATGTTAATAAAGCATCCATAACTCGAAATAGTAATGTTATTGTGTTATTAAAATGAAAAAGGTCCCGTGATTTGCGCGTTTCTTTTTCCATTTCGTTTTCGCTGATAAAATTGACAGCGAAAGTACCGCCTAGCGGTGCACATGTAAACAAGAACTGATTGTGTGTACGTCTGCTGTTCAGTAAAATCGATAAAAATAGCATCTCTTAATAAGCTGACAATCATGGTATAAATAAAATATACCAAAAGTAGCTTGGTGTACCAAATGTTCACCACTCGTGGTGAACATCTGGTACACCGAGCTGCTATGGGTATATTCTATATATATCCTGATAACGCTGTGGGGCATCAGATCAAGATGTATCACGTAATTGCTCTTCGTGTAGTCATTGAGGCGTGCGTTTGCGCGCAAATATTTTTTCACGTTGGAAACAGCCACTGTCTTCAGATAATGTACAACAAAATGCGGTAAAGGTCTTCAAGGACTAAATCTACAGATTAAACTGTTGCAGTTAAAACGGAATATGGTAAAAGGATGCGATTAATGTGATGGACGTTAGAATAAATGAATGTCTGAAAAGATTTTTAAAATTTTTTGTTAATACTTATTGCTCCTGGAAACTAATCATTATTAATGGACCCGGTAATTTCCATGCGAATCAATATCGACCCGCCTCATTTGTAAGAGTTCTGGAGATATTTATTCATCGTAATTGAGTATGCTTAATTGGAAAGCTTATACACATGGGCTTCAGAAGAAAATCGTGATGTGACCAGAAGTGATACGTGGAATAGGGCGGCTTGTGGTCAATATCATTCACACATAAGTTGTGTTGGTAACAAGCTGCGATTGGTACAGCAGAGTTCAAATGGGAATAGAGAGGTATGGGTCCAGCAGATCGCACCAAGAAAAGGAGATGGAAATTCTATAATACTGCGTTCCAGACGATACACACAAAAAATTAACTACTCTATTTACCGTGTTCAGTGCAGGGAGTGTAGTTCACGACGACAACATCGGTAGAGATTTATCGGTTCGCCTCACACTCGAACATGTTGTAAAAAACTCACACATCCCATTTTTGGACTCAAAAACAGTATCTATGACCCCATATTGGGACGAGCTCGAGTGTGGAGTAGTAAACTTTTTAGTTGGGCGAAAATTGAATAAAGAAGAAATAATAAAGTCTGAATGGTTACCGCTGGCCGATTACGGCCATCGAGTTAGGTAAACATTTAACATGGACAACAAAGTAAATACTATGAGAAAAAACACCAAGGACCAATACTATAAAACCTTTACAATTGTATTATCCCGAAATGTATTTTCTACAAGTGAATATAAATGACTGAAATGACTGTAATGAGTCATAAGCATTTTCAAATATATGGCAATTTGACAAGTGGCAAATTGCCATATCTTTGAAAATTATAATGGTTTATTTCAGTTAGTTTTTTTCCACAAACAGAAAATACAATTCTGAAAAATACAACTGTAAAAGTTTTATAATATTGGCCCCTGCTGTTGTTCAAGCTGATGTCGCGATCCCTGGAGATGAGTGGAAAAAATTGGGAAAGACGGTGAAAGGGAGTGCCAGATGTGTAACTTGGGCATGGTGGTGACCCTGGAACACTTTCTTCTAGAATGCCCAAAGTATCAGTCTCAAAGAATGAGATTCACTGGGAGTATAATGGGGAAGTGGGATGGGCGAATGAAGGACATGTGGTTAGGGGGAGACTCAAAGGAGAGGGTTAATATACTAATCGGAGAGATTGGGAAGTATGGGGCAAGGGATGTCATCAAGCAGTTCGTCTCCGAGTGTTGGTAGGAGAGGAGAAGCGTGGGAATAGGGAGGCAGTTGGGAGTTCAGGGGTAACCATGGCCTTCTCGTCCGAGAACCGCGATAAATCAGCGGCTGGCCAAAGTGTTATTATTATTATGCTGCTCAAAACTCACACCAAAATTAAGCTTGGAAGTATATTATTTGTAGCTTTACTTGTGTTTTATGCATGTTAAAACTAAATAGACGAGACGAAGTCCATTTCATGGGCGTTTTCGTATGAATTTATACTCCCAAAACAGGTCAGAAAATAATAACTAAAAGTGCAAAACACATCGTCAGTTATCAACATGGACATTCTGTACAAACATATCACATTTTTTCGCGCACTCGTGTTTGGGATCACTGTTGTTCAAGCTGAGGTCGCGGTCCCTGGAGCTGAGGGGATAAATTGGGAAAAACAGTGAAAAGGGGGGGCCAGGTGTGTAATTTGGGCATGGTGGCGACCCTGGAACACTTTCTTCTAGAATGCCCAAAGTACCAGTCTAACAGAATAAGATTCACTGGGAGTATAATGGGGAAGTGGGATGGGAGAATGAAGGACATGTGGTTGGGGGAGACTCAAAGGATGGGGTTAATATGCTAATCAGAGAGATTGGGAAGAATGGGGCAAGGGATGTCATCAAGCAGATCGTCTCTGAGTGTTAGGAGGAGAGGAGAAACGTGGGAAATAGGGAGGCCGTTGGGGGTACAGGGGTAACCAAGAGCTTCTCGTCCGAGAACAGCGCCAAATCAGCGGCTGGCCAAAGTGTTATTATTATTATGTACAACGTCCCTCACCTCTCATGAATTATTTCACGTAACCAGTCCAGTCAAGCGATTTCTCTCTACTTAAATGGATTATTTTGGGTGATTTAGGGAGTTCTTTGTTGTCATGGTTTTTAGTAACCGAGAGCTGAGATGTTTTGTCTCAAAGTCACCTTTGTAAATATTTTTATCATCAGGCAGAATACACAATAACAAACACTATTACAGAAAAATATGTTGAATCAGATATCTGGATTACACTCCAATAAAAAAAAAAACGTCTGAACAAACGTTGGATTTTCGTCAGCACGGGGGGGGGGGGTGGCTTAGGGAGTGGCGTACTCACTCTGGACCAAAAACGATCTAGACCGTTCCTGAACATCGATAGCATTAATTTCTTTAGTTAGTATTCTAAAAAAAAAATATGATTAAAATGTGCAATTTCTAAGGCAAACAGCTCTAATAACAAATAACTTTTTACAAACTTTGTTAATTTTTGGCACTTCTCCCGACAGTTAAGGAGGGTCAGCAAGAATTTAATCCAACAGTCCCACGGGACTGTTGGATTAAATTATTTCTTACCCTCCATACAGATACAAGATGGGTTTGCCAAATCAATTCAACCAGCACTGCATGCGGCAATCTTATTCAGGAACTCGGTGTTGAAATGTAATAGCTGAACTAAAAGCAAGTAGGATTAATATGTATGCGCATTGCGGACCTACTCTGATTGTTCATGGGTGAATAACGTGTGGCCCAGCATTCTGCAAATTAAAATAATGACCGGGTACCTTTGAGTGTATTGAGGAGAATGCTGTCACCTGACACATTATTTGAAAAGGGGCACTCTAAGAGAACTTTCTTCAACAGTGTTTCACGACACGCTGTTGGCTTTTTGGGCGGCAGGGATGATCAGAACATACACAATTCGTTTAGTGTTAGCTCGCTGCCAAACAAATCGTCAATAATTGCCCCAAGTTACAATTCTCTTCTAACTAAAGCAGACATAATTTCGATCGGATCACGACTATGTCCTCGCAACCCCTGCATGATTTCACATGTTGAAAAAGAAACGCGAAGACATCGAATCTCATATGCAACAGTCATTGGTTTTCCTTGAATCAGTCTTATGTATTGAATCTCAATCCAGAGTTAAAAGGGGTGTCGCAATCAAATAGCAATCCCACCGACTTTCGAGCGAGAAAGTGGCAGCGAAAGTTCACAAGAGTTATCTCACAAATTTAGTTATTCACTTATCCACAAACGAGGCTTATAGGAACCCCAAGCGGGCCGTAGGCCCGCAAAGGGTTCCACATACCCAGTCAGATAAATGTGTTCCAGAACAGAATTCTCTATAGCCATCAATGTGATTTTTGAAGTGGACAGTACATTTCAGTGAAAAAACTACGTAACTTCCGCTGTCGAATTGCCCATGCAATTGCAATTGGCCAGTCCCCCTCTGGGAATCAAATGTACTTTGTTGCAACTTTATTCGCCTCAAAGCTTTGCGTGATACATTGGCCGACATATCTACACTTCAGGGGTTGCCAGGCCTTCTCATCCGAGAACCGCGACAAATCAGCGGCCGGCCAAAGTGTTATTATTATTACTCGAGTTCTGTCCTTCTGGAGGTTTGTCAATATGCTCAGCTGATGATCTCGTCATTTCAGATCGAACTCTCAGTCCTGATTTCGTTGCAGCTTGTCTGCCAGTGACAACCTCAATCGAAAAAAAACGTACATATAACCGATAATATAACTGATAATTGTTGTTATATTGGTGCGATTGTATACAGACATGCATTGACACGTATCTCGTGAAATATCAAGATGAACAGAAACTCAGTTTTTGAATTATCCGAATGTTAAGGTGTTGTAAAAGTAAGGACAAGTTTGCTTGAAAAAAGGGTATACGGACGTTTCGTCCCCAAGCCGAGTCGTCCGCTTGTCAAGGAAAATATTGTCTGTACATTTTTTACATTTCGAACAAGACACCCACCCCCTACTAACGTGTGACATTTTCCCAACACATAAAGCCTCCTGATGTTGTATTTATGTTAAGAGTGTAATGTACATCGTCTTTAAGGTTTGAAACACAAATGATGTCGTATATTGGCTGATATATTGATATGTTTTTAAAAAACGCAAAAAATTGCACAAGTTGGAAATGCACATTTTTGGTGCACTCAAGAGACTCACCCACCCCCACATCACGTCTTGCAAATTTTTGGTGCCCCCCCCCCCCCCAGGATCCCCCTCCCCCTGGAATAATTGCAAAATTATAAGATTATGTTACAGAACTTAATATAACAAGTTTTGATGCATTTCTTAATATAATTATAACACGTTTTGATGCCTTTCTTAATATTATTAATTCCTATAATACATTTGCTAATAATTTTGTGATTATTCATTGTAAAGTGCCGGTGCTCTTCCAAGAATAATTGCAAAATTATAAGATTATGTTGCAGAATTTAATAAACCATAAATTTTTATGCGTTTCTTTATATAATTAATTCTTATAATACATTTGTTAGTAATTTTTCTATTATTCATTGTAAAGCGACGGTGCGCCTCGATGAATAATTACAAAATTATAAGATTATGTTGCAGAGCATAATATAACAAATTTTGTTGCATTTCTTAATATAATTAATTCTTATAATACTTCTGCTAATAATTTTGCAGTTATTCACTGTAAGGTGCCGGTGGAGCTCTTCAATGAAAAATTGCAAAATTATAAGATTATGTTGTGGAACTTAATATAACGTACATATACTTTAAGAACTGTTACTGTAATAATATAATTATTATAGGTAATCCATTGAATAAACAGTAATTACAATTTATTTAATGGCTGGATAGTTTATTTTGTTCTGACATTTCTGTTTTCAGAATTTCACACGTATATGAAATTTAATGCAAGGAGGTACATTAAGATATATTACAATGGAGGTACATTAAGATATATTACAATAGGTAATATACAATAAAGTATACAATAAAATTATTATATAAATAAATAAAAAAATGATTCAAAATGCAATACATGAATACTTTCCCCCAGCGAACGAGTTTCGGACGTGTTGGGTATTATTGTAGAGGACGACTTGGGTAAAATTGCAGCGGACGATTTGGTTAGCAGACGAAATGGGTGTAATTCGAAAAAGTGATACTGACAGGTTGCTTTCAGTCCCGTTAGAAACCAAAACAAAGTAATAATGCGTTACTTTTTGGTGCATCTGTATTTCTGAACAGTGCTTCGTAGTTTCAAACACTAAAAAATGGAAAATAATAACCCTTTTGGACATTTACCGCCATTGAAAATGGCATGTCATTTTTTTCGGGAACTGGGGGAATCTTCGGCCTGGGGAGAACTAGGCCCAAAGAAGATTCATCCAAAAGAAAAGCAGTACACATCTGTTAGGATATTTTACAGTTAAAACTAGAAGTCCTGTCATGAAACGCGCACAAATAGCACGTTGATATGTGCGTTAGTGTACGCGTTATGGCCCCAGTAAAGCTATCAAATTCTGTACATGTGGCCTGTGCACAAGCAATGTTTCAGCCAATGGACCTCCGGGTAACGCGGAGGTCCATTGGCAGAAACATTGCATGTGTTTTCTATGAGTAACCAGGAGAACCTGCCGTGCTTTGGATGCCATTCGATATGGCAATTGCGCGCAATTCCAATGCGTAATTAAGCCTAGATAAGCGCACTATTCGTGACAGGACTTCTAGTTTTAACTGGAGATACGCTACGATATTCGTTTTAACTCCTGAAAATAATTCTTAAAAAAAATATTAATAGATTGTTCGATATTTATTGAAAAAATATTAATACAATGTATATCGTCGAGCAATTATCTCTGCAGTAAATTCACATTCAATGTGTTCTGTAATAATTAAGGTCTCTCATCTGTTAGAATCGTATCCAATCACTTCGGCTCCAAGTCATTTCGTCCTCTGGTCAATTCGACCTCAACGTCATCTCTGCCCTGGTCACTTCGGTCCCTTGGTCATATCGGCACCATTTTAAGTGCAGAGATCTACATGTATAAAGATCAGTGCATAGTTCATGTTTAGAAATAATGGGTAATTACCTTTATTAAGTAATGTTCAGTTATTTGTATTTACACAGTGTACAGAAAAGTTATACACGACATTAAAAATTATCCATGTGTTCAATTTTACATACATTTAAGATGCTATCTGTATAAGTAAGAGAAATTATTTTACTTTGAAATTCTGCAAAGTATATGCAGTCATTCATTCATATTGTTATGCACAATTCCTAGTCACCTTCCAGTTTGAGGTTCACAGGGTTTCTTTTTCTTTTCTTTTTTCTGAAACAACCACCAAACTGCGATTTTGATACTACCATAAATATGTCCACATTTTCTAAAACACAGAGCAGAATCCTTGTAGTTATGTGCAATTCCTAGTCCCCTTCCAGTTCGCTGTCCACGGGGGTCTGACCCCAGTACCCCACTTCCAAGGCATACACTCAAACCAAATAACATTACTGACCCCCGCTTCCGGTTCTTGTAGATTCATAAGCAAATACAATTATTCAGGTCGCAAGGGATTTCAAATCTCACATAGTCCATGTGCACCTTCGACGTGCTGAAACTTTTCTTTTATTTATTCATCATGAAAGAAAATCTACTAGACATATATCATATATATACCTGAATATCTAATTGAGAGATATAAATGTTGAAAAAAAATTAAATAGAAAAATGTTAAAATTCAAACAATATTTGAAAATATTTAAAGAGGCCAAAATGACCTGGTATATTGGGGCTAAATTGACCTGCGGCCGTAATGACTGGGACCGAAATGACTTGGGGCCAAAGTGACTGGAATTCGTGAGAATTGCATCCAAACTGTCCTCCAACAATTTGACCCAAACTGGATACTATTCTATCCCAAACCATCCTTTGGCAAATTGCCCCGAACTGTTCTCCAGAATAGGGACACATGATTCTTATTAATTTATTTATTGGGGTTTAATGACACTTCGATAGCCAGGGTCACTTCATGTCGGACAGTTTTACAGGTGAGAAAAGCCAGAGAGAACCACCGAGCAATTACAAACATCTAACGTACAAACAGCACACAAGCTGGGCTAGCATTGGTTGAAGACAAGTGTACGATTGACATGCAGTATGCCTTGGTACGCAATGGCACTATGTGGGCAATGGGAATGAAGTGTATTGCCCAAGGAAACAAAGTGGTTGCCGCAGGTGGGATTTGATAGAGGACCCTTTGGCTTGCAGCCTACACCTCTAACTACTGAGCCCTTTAACCTTCAAAACTGTATAGTACCAGCTAAAACATGTAGAATGACCACATGAAAATTTCACAAGTACATAGTTTCATTATTAGTTTGTGATATTTGTTTTTGCTGTACAGTGGAACCCTGTTAATTGAAGAGCCACTTTGCCAATAACAGTATTCAATTAGCAGGAGTATTCAATTAACAGGGATTGTGTCACTTTCCCGTATTCCAGAGATAAACTTAGCATTTATTCTATTATATTTTGTTTGACAGAGCTCCATGAGCTCTGTCAAACAAGATATAATAGATTAAATGCCTGTATTGAATGTATTGAGGCCAAATTGGTCTATAACCAAAGGAAAACTGGGAAGAGTCAGGGCAATTTCTCAACATGTTACAAGATTTTTTATTCAATTAACAGGAGATTACTCTATAACCTATATTCAATTACCAGGTCAAATTTGTACTGGAGGCATGGTAAATGGTTTTGTGTTGGGAAATTATATTCTATTAATAGGGATATACAATTAAGATATATCCAATTAAGTGGGTACCACTGTATAACCCCCCCTCCCCCCCCCTCCCCCCCCCACACACACACACACCACAATCAAAACCATCATTCAAAGGCCTTGGATTCAGCAAATTTGATTTCTTTATTTATTGGGTTTAACAACAATTTTTACAGCCAGCGCCACCCAGCAGTTTGACTGGGGGAGGAACCCAGCCAGAGCACCCGCAGAGAACCACCGAGCAACAATGACAAGCAACTGTCAGGCTTCTCAACAGTGTTACTCCAAGCAAGCAGGGTTAGCATTGGTTGAAGACAAGTGCATCATCGATGTGCAGTACGCCTTATTTCAGTTGCCGCAATTGGGATTCAAGCTGAGGACCTCTCAGCTTCTTTTGGAAAGGTTTTTTTTAGGGTCCTGCGAATATTCGAGATTCGATTCGATATCGATACCATACGTATGCTTCGAGATCGATCCCGAATCAGTCTCAGGATTCGATTTTTTCGAATCTCTCATACTAACTTCAATTTGTTACTTTCCAACAAAATAGGATAAAACTGTAAGGAGAAAATTCATTCATATTGGCTCAATTCCTATTTATTTGAGTAATTGACAATGTTTAATTGTTAGATAAGGTGTGAATTTGGCCCAGAACATTATCCATAGTTTTGGTTTTTGAAGGCTTAACTTGTTACTATTTTCGTTCTTAAGAACGTGAATAGTAACAAGTTAGGCCTTCAAAAACTAAAACTATGGACAATAGGCCTAGCTGTTTCAGCGACGGTGCTACAGAGAATATTTAGTTATTGGTGTTTAAGGTGTTCACTCTGTCGCGTAAGGGTCATCACAGTGTTCCGAAACTTCCGTTTGATGCAATATGAAATAACTTGTCTTTGAAGATTCGATTCGGGATTAAATTCGATGTCGATATCAGAGACACGATTCCATTCGAGATTCGATTCGAAAAGAAATTTGTGATTCGCAGATCCCTAGTTTTTTTTTTTTGTTGTTCCAGCTTCATTAAGGTTTGTCTCATATCCCACTTGTAATTTTGTCATAATTAGTAATCATAAATCCTTAAAATAAAACAATAGAAAAAATGCATAGAATATTTAAAAAAAAAATTTCTGTGAGGATTTGACCGCAGAGGTGATGACATGCGACCACGACTGAGACCGAATATTCTCAGAAAAAGTATGAGGGCTGAAACTTTCTGTGACTGAATCTTCATGAACCCCTTTTTTCAAACTAAATTGCCCATTACTTATAAAGCACCATAATTAAGGCAAAAACAATACCATGAAATTTCCAAGTCTGAAATTCTATAAATTGCAAATAAATTTACACAAATTATATAGCAAAATGAAGGATGTGGTGTATAGAACCCCAAAAGTATCTGTACACCTCACGCACTGACACACAGTCGCCATCAGACATCAGCGGTTCCTGAAAGTGTGCTATCGGTACCATATTTGTACCATAACTGATAATAATAAAATAATATTTCATAAGAACAACAAACACAGGAATTCAAAATGCAGCCTCAAGGCAGCATGGTGGTGAATGCCAACGCTGTCAGATTGTCCTTGAAAGGGGGAGTCCATTACAAATAGGTTTTTGTTTTGTGATACTCTGGATACTCCCCATTTTTAGCTCAGCTTTGACATAGTCATATTTAAGGTTATGTCATAGCCCGTTGTCCGTCTGTTTGGGAACAACAATTCGATACAGCTTGGGCTAGAGGCTGTATTTATGAACCGATCTTTACGAAACTTCTTGGGTACCTTTGTTATCACTGTGGGACGAGAACGAGTGTTTTTGGGTGCGGTCCAAAATGCAAGATGGCCTCCAGCAGCCATTTTGTACAGAAATTAGTGCAATCAGTTTTTTGTTCAGAACTTATGTATGAAAGTTCTGATTTGAATAAATTTTTGTATGAATGTTTAGTAACATGGAGTACATCACATATAATAAAGGGTTTTTTCTCATGCTGAAATTATGGAAATTAGATGAACTTTAATTTATTCAGTGCTACTTACATGTGTACCCAGTAAGTGCAAATGTCAATACGGCTCTGCTAGGCTGTATTTATGAACTGATCTTCATGAAGCTTCTTAGGTACCTTTGTTATCACCTTGGGATGAGAATGAGTGTTTTTGGGTGCGGTCCAAAATTCAAGATGGCTACCAGTGGCCATTTTGTACTGAAATTAGGTACAATCAGTTTTTTGTACAGAACTTCTATACAACTTGGGCTAGAGGCCGTATTTATGTACCGTATGTATGTAGAATGAGTGTTTTTGGGGGGAGTCCAAAATTCTAGATGGCCGCCGGCAGCTATTTTGTACTGAAATTATTGCAATCAGTTTTTTGTACAGAACTTCTGTATGAAAGTTCTGATTTGAATAAATTTGTGTATGATTGTTTAGTAACATGGAATGCATCACAAAAATACAGGTTTTTTTCTTGTACAGAAATTATGCAAATTAGACGAACTTTGATTTATTCAGTGCTACTTATACACAGTAAGTTCACATGTCAATACGGCTCGGGCTAGGGGCTGTATTTATGAACCGATCTTCACCAAGCTTCGCGGGTACCTTTGTTATCACCTAGGGACGAGAACGAGTGTTTTGGGGTGCGATCCAAAATTCACGATGGCTACCAGTGGCCATTTTGTACCAAAATTAGGTACAATCAGTTTTGTGTGCACAACTTCTATACGGCTTAGGCTAGAGGCCGTATGTATGAACCGATCTTTACGAAACGTCTTGGGTACCTTTGTTATCACCGTGGGATGAGAGCGAGTGTTTTTGGGTGCAGTTCGAAATTCAAGATGACCACTAGCAGCCATTTTGTACCCAAATTAGTGCAATCTGTTTCTTGTACAGAACTTCTGTATGAAAGTTCTGAGTTGAATAAATTTTTGTATGAATGTTTAGTAACATGGAATACATCACAAAAAATACTGTATAATACAGGTTTTTTTCGGGGAGCGCGGTGGCTCAGTAGGTAGAGGTGCAGGCTGCAAGCCGAGAGGTCCTCGGTTCGAATCCCACCTGCGGCATCCGCGTTGTGTCCTTGGGCAAGACACTTCATCTCCATTGCCCGCGTGGGGGCACGATGACGCCGTGTACTAAGGCGTACTGCACGTCGATGGTACACATGTCTTCAACCAATCTAACCCTGCCTGTGCTGCAGTGCGGAGTTACGATGTTGGGGAGCTGGCAGCTGCTTGGTGGTTCTCTCCGGGTACTTCGGCTTCCTCCACCCGTAAAACTGTCACGGTCATGATTAGCCATTGTGCATAAATATGTGACCTTAAAACATCAATAAAAATAAAATAAAAATAAACAGGTTTTTTTCTCTTGCAGAAATTATGCAAATTAGATGACCTTTGATTTATTCAGTGCTACTTATACACTGTAAGTGCACATGTCAATACGCTAAGGCTGTATTTATGAATCAATCTTCATGAAACTTCTTGGGTACCTTTGTTATCACCTTGGGATGAGAACAATTGTTTTTGGGTGCGGCCCGATATTAAAGATGGCTGCCGGCTTTCACACTGTTGCTTACTGAGGTGAAGTCACTTTACCATTACCAAGCTACCTACGAAATACCCAAGGGAAGATTTGTCAGCGCACTCTTATTACTTCAGCACCCATAATTCTCAAATATGGCATTAAAACCAATCACATACTAGTACTGCTTAAATCTATTTACATAATCAGAATACACCATCAGGGGTGCATTAGCTCAGTAGGTAGAGGTGCAGACTGCAAGCCGAGAGATCCTCGGTTCGAATCCCACCTGCGGTAACAGCTTTGTGTCCTGGGCAAGACACTTCACCCCAACTACCCATGTGGGGGCAAGGTATGCTGTGTACTAAGGCATACTGCATGTTCTTGGTGCACCTGTCTTCGAACAAGGCTAACCTTGCTTGTGTGGTATGTTGGGGAGCTCACAGTTGCTTGCCATTGCTCAGTGGTTCTCCTGAGGTACTCTAGTTTCCTCCATCCATAAAACTGCCATGGTCACAATAAGCTGTTGTGCAGATAAATGTGACCTTGAACACCAATAAATAAATAATAAAAAGAACACACCACCTCATACCCGTTTCTCTCCTGTTTTTATTCACCTTGGTATTCATCGGTTTGCCTCGGTGTTTAGTATGCCTGCCAGAAAAGGAGTGATTTCTTTTTCTAAAAGAGCAAAACAAGAAACAGTTTTCTTTAATGGGTAGTAATGAAATAATTTTCATGAAGCGCACAATTTTATCTTAGTTAATAGCTGAAAAAACGCAGGGTGATATTTGCAAATCTTATTTTATTACTGGCACCAGGTACTGGTAATGAAAATTGTTGTTTGTCATCAATACTTGATCAAGTTTCTGACAAAGCACATTATACTATTCCAATATGTCAGCTACTGGACATAAACACACAATTTGATGTTGGTTTACCATTATACTGGTGCTTAGCCAGGATATCCAAGTTACATGTAGGGGCAAGAGTAATATCTAGTGGGAGTGGGGCCGGGTAATAAAGAATATGATGCACATAATCACCTCAGCCACATAGCAGTGAGATAGGGGTGAGGGCAAGAGGGTGTGTGACCCTCTCATCAGTGGAGGGGTCTGGTGCACCCCCCCCCCCAAAAAAAAAAAAAAAACAAAAACAAAAAAAAAAAAAAAACAACAAAATTTGAAATTCAAGACAGTAAAACACAATTACCTTGACTCTGTGCTGCCTTGGACTGGTCACTTTCCGTGGTTGGGCAATATTTCTGCGGATGATGCAATGATATTAGTTTTCAAACATTGTTTACAGCAATAATCAGCAAAAATTTAATTAATGAACCACAGGATACAATTCGGTGCTTCATTAATTAAAATTTTATTGATGATGATTTTCTATTACCTGGAAAAAACATGCATGGACATCATGCACTGCCCATGCAAGGATTATGACCAGCAACTGTCCTGTATGTCTGTATCACTGCTATGAGCAGGGACTAATCTAAATGGGTGGGTGTGTTTACAAATATTAATATTTTTTAACACCTGATAACAAAGTAATATAAGTTTATGAACAACAACACAATTGACTTTTAATTACAATACTCCTAATTCCTATTAAACATATATATAGGAATGTTTATTAATTTTGTGGAATTTTTACACTGTGTATGAAGCTTATTTGGGCCTGTATGTTTGTTAAAATTGCCCTTCCACTACGGAGGACTTCTTGAAATCAGTCTACACTGGATTGTGTGGTATTCCTTTGTGTAAGACAGTGTATTCATTGTAATAATATTCATGCATAAGTTCATGTTTTTGGTTTGTTTTAGGCCTGATAATCTACAGAATAGCATGGGTGGCAGTGTATTCGGAGTATTCCATCGCTTGAGTGCAAGAAGGCTTTGCAATGCTATATATAGCATAAACCTTGTTGCACTCCATGGACAAATTTATCAATTTTAATAACGTGGGTAAATATCGGACATGAACCATTTAATTTTTTTTTTTAACTCACTTCGACAAAGTGAAGCAGGGCTTATCTAATCACTCTCCGTCCATTGTCCATCCCGAGTCATCCATCAACACCATGTTTTGGTCAATTCAAGTTAAAGTTTGAGTGAGTAATGGTACCAAAGGGGTATTACATTTTTGTAATTCATGCCCAGCCCCATAGGGAGGGGGTGGGGTAAAATGCTCCCAAAATATTTTTAAAATCTTATGAACCAGTGGGTACAGTGACTTGATATTCGTTATGGAATTACCTTTTGAGGTGTAGAATCACGTGTGTTCAAACGTACTTTGTGAAGCAATATTTGGCTTTATAATGGCAGTGGTTAGATTTTTGGTACTACCCAAAATTTCCATTTTCCGAACCGATGGTCCGATTTGAATGAAATTCAGTATGTGGTAATATTGGGTCATAAGTACTTGCCTCATGCAAAAAAAAAACCTGCATCCCCATGGGAACCCCAGGAGCAAAAAATAGAAATGTTTTCAAACTCCCATGTTTCCCAAACCACTTGGAACAGAGAACTGTTATGTGGTATGAAGCATCCTTAGGACCAGTAGAATTGAATGGTAAAAAAATGCCCTCTGTTGTTGTTAGAGAGTTCTGCAGAGGGCATCAGAATAATGTTGGCGCAGCATTTTTGCAAACATTTTAGAAAATCTTTTCTCAAGAACCAGTGTTCAGAATCTTTTGATATTTGGTATACAGCATCCATAGAGGGGTCAGATACAAGTTTGTTAAAATGAAGCCCATTCATTCATATTTGGACTCAATGCAGGAGCCCAAATTTTATGGGGAATTTTCTTTAAAAATCTTCTTCAGAACCATGAGTCAGAATTTTTTTTATGTTTGGTACCCTCATTGTTATGATGGTCAGATTCAAGATTGTTCAAACCAAGTCCCTATGTTAAAATTTGGGCTTCCTTTGGTAGTCCAAATTTTAACTTAGGGCTATATGGGGAAGTTTTTTTTTTAAAAATCTTCTTCTCCAGATCCACCAGTCAGAATGCTTTCGTATTTGGTATACATCTCTAAGGGGGGAGGGGGGGGGGGGAGAGATTCACGTTTTGGGCTCGCTATGGTAGCCCAAATTTGAACTCAGTGCAATATGAGGAAATTTCTTTAAAATTTTGTTCTTCAGATCCACCAGTCAGAATGCTTTCATATTTGGTATACAGCATCTCTAAGGAGATCAGATTCAACTTTGTTCAAATCGAGTGCCTGGGTTGATATTTGAGCTCCCTATGGGAGCCAGAATTGGCCAAGTAGCTGAAGAATTAGACATTTTTTATTCAGTACCCTCAAGAGGTGAAGAGTAATCTATATAGGTTGTATCAAGGGGCTTGAGAGGGGAGCTCCACATTTTACATCATGATCGACTAAAGAAAAGGCATGATGCTTGGACTGTTTTTGTCACTCCTGAGAGACTCAAAGGTTTGCAGTGTATCCTATGGAGATGGATTGCTTAATGTAGATTCATTCTTGGACTCTTACATCGTGTTCTGTTCTCTGTTTATATCATGTTCTGTTCAAGGTGAGCGCTTCAGGCCCTGTGGGGCCTCTTGTTTATTTATTTATTGGGTTTTAACAACACTTTCGAAAGCCAGCAGCTACAAGTTTCTTCTCTCATTGAACCAAGCGTCTCGCCCAACTGCAGCACTCATGGTCCACTGAGTTTTTAGCTCACCTGACTTTAAGTCTGGGTGAGGTGTATTGATCACTCGCCGTCCGTCGTCCGTGAACTTTGTGTTTGCGTCTTCTCCTCCAAAACTGCTGAACCGATTAATCATTTAGGTGAAATTTGAGATGCTTGTTTGTTATGACATTGCATTTTGATATTGATTAAATCAAGTTGCCCTGCCCCTCAGTAGGGCCATGCCCAACAAATTAGCCTAAATCTTAAAAAATCTTCTCGTGAACCAGGAGTAGCAGAGATTTGATATGTGGTGTGCTGCTTCCTTTTGAGGTGTAGACTCAGTTTTGTTCAAGAGAAGTTTGTGGGTCTTTATTTGCCCTCATTATTGGAGGGCAAGTATTTTCGCCCCGCCCAAAATTTCTGTTTTTTCGAACCAAGAGGCTGATTTGAACCAAATTTAATTTGTGGGTTTATTTGATCATAAGTAATTAATTTATGCCCCAAAATATTTTCCTACCCCCCCCCCCCCCCCCCCATGGGAACTGCAGGAGCTAAAAATAGAACAAAATTCAAAACGCACATATCTCCAAACCTACATGGCACTGAGAATTCTTATTTGGTGTGAAGCTTCCTTGGGACCAACAGAATGGAATGGTCTAAACAAATTTCTGTCAGGTCTGTCATGGGGTACTTTTTCGGGACATTGAAAAAATGCTTAGTCAGCGTTCTGTAACACTGTGGGTAATGGAGAAAGCATGTAAGACTCTTCTTCACCCAATTCACTCCTCCAAAACCTTTCAAATTTCACATATACCATCTTTGGAAGATGTTTTTACACGTTTATTGAAATCAGATCCCTGGGTCCATATTTGGGCTCTCTATGGAAGTCCAAATGTTGAAATTAGTGCAGTATGAGGAATATTCTTTAAAAATCTTTTTCTTCAGACCCACCAATCAGAATCTTTTGATATTTGCTATGCACCATCATTAGGCGGGTGAGATTTAAGTTTGTTCAAGCCAAGCCTATATTTTTGCTCACCAGTGTTTCGCAAATTGCGAGAACGGTGATTTCATTCCTGTGATGTTCTTGCAAATGCTTGTTAAGATCCATATTTACCATTCCCCCCAAAATATAAGCATTTTTTCATCAGATAAAATTTAATAAAATTAAATTAATTTTAGAGCTGAAACGATTAAAGGGTTTTTGTGATTGATTAATCGCGTGGGTTAACCTTGGTTAACCGATTAATCGCTTGCCCCAATAGGTAGCTGAATAATTGCTGTACCATTGACCATTTTATAATTAAAACTTTACTCAGCATAATGGACAAAACCGGGCAGCGGCATATACAAACATGTCCATTCAAATTTTATATTTTCAATTTTTGCCTTAAAACATAGCTTATGACCCCTCATTGGAACAAGCTCATTGAGCTTGTTCCAATAAGGGGGGGGCATAGGCTATGTTTTTGAGACAAACATTGAAAATCTTTAGTAATTCAAGAATTTCTTGTGCAAGTATCGTCTGCTACCTGCATTTGGTGAAGGGTTGAGAATGACCGTTTTCAGCTACTGATACAGCATAATGATCATGCAAGTGAACAAGTAACTGGCATGCATTTCTCTGTCTCATGCAATTGATGTGAGCCAGTGTGACAATGTTTGCCTGTTTTGGAGCAAGTTTGTTCCATTGTTAACCCATACAGGGTATTTTTGTTTTTAAAAATTTGATTAGCAGTTTCCATCTTGGTTTCAAAAAGTGATGATAAATAGTGAATATAAGCTTACCCAATATGAAAGAAAAATGGTTAGCAATTGGACATTTTTGTATAGCATTTTGCGATGTGAATCCAGCCATCAAATACCCTGCCATATAGCACCATACTTCAAAAGTAACGGTTAACCGATCAATTACATTTTATGTGTACCCATACTATGTATGGTACACATAATGCCGGCATCCGGGGTGACCATCCGTCGTTCGTCCATCTTTTGTCTGTCCGTCCGCCTGTCTGTCCGTCCGTCCGTCTTGTCCATCCGGCGTCCGTATCCATTTCTTTGGCATTCGATAACTTGTAAAATATTGCTTGGATTGTCAAGTTACTTTATATTTGTGTTCAGGTTACTGATGTGCCGAGCTGTATAGTTTTTGGTGTAAATCGGATAATTTGACCCTGAGATATTAACCCTTTAACTTCAAATTGAAAATTCCTCCAATCCCTTTGGCATTCGATAACTTAAAAATTATTGCTTGGATTGTCTAGTTACTTTATATTTGTGTTCAGGTTATTGATTTGCCGAGCAGTATAGTTTTTGGTGTAAATCTGATAATTTGATCCTGAGATATTAACCCTTTATCCTTCAAATTGAAAATTTCTCCAATCCCTTTGGCATTCGATAACTTAAAAAATATTAGTTGGATTGTCAAGTTACTTTATATTTGTGTTCAGGTTATTAATGTGCCGAGCTGTATAGTTTTTGGTGTAAATCGGATAATTTGATCCTGAGATATTAACCCTTTATCCTTCAAATTGAAAATTTCTCCAATCCCTTTGGCATTCGATAACTTGAAAATTATTGCTTGTATTGTCTAGTTAGTTTATATTTGTGTTCAGGTTACTACTTTGCCGAGCTGTATAGTTTTTGGTGTAAATCTGATAATTTGATCCTGAGATATTAACCCTTTATCCTTCAAATTGAAAATTTCTCCAATCCCTTTGTCATTCGATAACTTGAAAAATATTGCTTGTATTGTCAAGTTACTTTATATTTGTGTTCAGGTTACTGATGTGCCGAGGTGTATAGTTTTTAGTGTAAATCTGATAATTTAGTCCTGAGATATTAACCCTTTATCCTTCAAATTGAAAATTCCTCCAATCCCTTTGGCATTCGATAACTTGAAAAATATTGCTTGGATTGTCAAGTTACTTTATATTTGTGTTCAGGTTACTGATATGCCGAGCTGTATAGTTTTTGGTGTAAATCGGATAATTTGATCCTGAGATATTAACCCTTTATCCTTCAAATTGAAAATTCCTCCAATCCCTTTGGCATTCCATAACTTGAAAAATATTGCTTGGATTATCTAGTTACTTTAAATTTGTGTTCAGGTTACTTATGTGCCGAGCTGTATAGTTTTTAGTGTAAATCTGATGATTTGATCCCGAGATATTAACCCTTTATCCTTCAAATTGAAAATTCCTCCAATCCCTTTGGCATTCGATAACTTGAAAAATATTGCTTGGATTGTCAAGTTACTTTATATTTGTGTTCAGGTTACTGATGTACCGTGCTGTATAGTTTTTGGTGTTAATCTGTTATTTTAATCCTGAGATATTAACCCTTTATCCCTCAAATTGAAAAATCCTCCAATCCCTTTGGCATTTGATAACTTGAAAAATATTGCTTGGATTGTCAAGTTACTTTACAATTTTGTTCAGGTTACTGATGTGCTGAGCTGCATAGTTTTTGGTGTTAATCTGATAATTTGATCCCAAGATATTAACCCTTTACGCTTCAAATTGAAAATTCCTCCAATCCCTTTGGCATGAGATAACTCAAAAAAATCAATCCGATTGTCATGTTACTTTATATATGTATTCAGGTTACTGGTGTGCTGTGCTGTATAGTTTTTTATGTAAATCTGATAATTTGATCCGGAGATATTAACCCTTTATCCATCAAATTAGACACTCCTCCAATCCATTTCTATATGTACCCATACCTTGTATGGTGTACATAATGTCGGCATCCGTGGTGGCCCTCCGTCATACAGCTTTCTACTAGTTGCGCATATGGGTACACATCTGACGATTTCATCGGCCTATTTTTTATCATTCAAGATATTGATCATTGGTTAGTCGATTAATCGGTTAACCGTATCAGATCTAATTAATTTCTATAAACATGATTACTGCAATAACCTTTGATGTGGTGGTTCAACACTCTAACAATCTATGTATTTGAAGATAAATAAGCATAATTCATGTGATTAAGACACATGTTGGAAATGGATCCCACAAAAATATATTTGTGAAACCCTGACTCACTGTGGGAGCCTGAATTATAATTTAGTTCAAAATGAGGAATTTGCTTTAAAAGACTTTTTCAGATCCAGTAGTCGGACTGTTTTGATGTTTGGTGTGCAGCATCCTTACAGGGGGAGGGGTGGGGGGGGGGATTCAAGTTTGTTTGCGCCAAGTCCCTGGGTTCATATTTGGGCTCACTGTGGCAGCCTGAATTATACCTTAGTTCAAAATGAGGAATATTCTTCAAAAGTGTTCTTCACATTCAGCAGTCAGAATATTTTGACACAGTATCCTTAGGGAGGTGAGATATAAGTTTGTTAAAGCCAAGTCCCAGGGTTCATGTTTGGGCTTCCTGTAGGAGCCGGAATTGTACCAAAATTTCTATTTTCCAAATTGAGAGGCTGATTTGAAGCAAATTTGATATGATGGGCTTATTGGGTTGTACATGTGTGTACCTAATTTATGCCAAAACATTTTCCTGTTGCCCTTGTGGGAACTGCAGGATCTAAATATAAAAAAAAAAATTAAAAGGCCCATATCTTCAAAACTATACGGCACTGAGAATTTTTATTTTGTGTGACGCTTCCTTACGAACAGCCGAAAAGAATTGTCCAAAAAAATTGCCATCAGTTTTATCATAGGGAAGTTTTCCAGGACTTATGCGGAGTCATAATTTTAGTAATGGGAAAAACATTAAAGAATCTTCTTCTCCCATACCACTGCTCCAAAGGTTTTCATATTTTGCAGATAACATCTTTGGAAGATTTATTCACATGTTTGTTGAAATCAAATCCCTGGGTCCATATTTGGACTCTCTATGATTAGATTAGTGCAATATGAGGAATATTTTTTAAAAATCTTCTTCTGATCCACTCTTCAGAATATTTTGATATTTGGGATGCTGCATCCTTAGAGGGGTGAGATTCACGTTTGTTCGAGCCAAGTCCCCAGGTTCATATTTGGGCTCCCTGTGGGAGTCCAAATTACAACTTAGTTCAATAAGAGGAATATTCTTTAAAATCCAGTAGTCAGAATATTTTGATATTGGTATATAGTAGCATCCGTAGGGATGTGAGATTCAAATTTGTTCAAGCCAAGTCCTTGGGTTCATATCTGGGCTCTCTGTGGGAGCCTGAATTATAACTTAGTTCAGTATGAGGAATATTCTTTAAAAATCTTTTTTTTGTTAGATCCACCGGTCAGAATCTTTGGATATTTTGTATAAGCTTTTCTTATGAGGGGCAGATGCAACTAAATGTTCAAATAAATTCCCTGGGTTGATATTTAGGCTACCATGTCAGGTGAATGCCATCAGGCATATCTCCAAAACTGCACGGCACTGAGAATTTTTATTTGGTGTGAAGGTTCCTTAGGACCCACAGAAAGGATTGGTCCAAAAAAATTGCTATCGGTTTTATCATAGAGTACAGTTTCGGGACTTTGAAAACACTTTTTAACACTGTAGGCAATGGGAAAAACATTAAACAATCTTCTTCTCTAGATCCAGCAGGCAGAATCTTTTGATATTTGGTATGCAACATTGTAGGGTGGATCTGATTCGAGTTTGTTCAAATCTGCCCCCTGGGTTTATATTTGGGCTCAGTATAGGGGCCCAAATTCAAACTTAGTGCATTTCAGACAAATTTCTTAAAAAGCTTCTTCACCAGATTCAGCTGGCAGAATCTTTTGATATTTGGTATGCAACATTGTGGGGTGGATCTGATTCAAATTTGTTCAAATCGGCCCCCTGGATTTGATTCATATTTGGGCTCATTGTAGAAGCATCTCAGGCAAATTTCTTTAAAAATCTTCTTCTCCAGATCCAGCAGGCAGAATCTTTTGATATTTGGTATGCAACATTGTGGGTGCATCTGATTCAAGTTTGTTCAAATTGGCCCCCTGGATTCATATTTGGGCTCACTATAGAAGCCTGAATTCGAACTTAGTGCATTTCAGGCAAATTTCTTAAGAAATCATCTTCCCCAGATCCAGCAGGCAGAATCTTTTGATATTTGATATGCAACATTGTGGGGTGGATCTGATTCAAGTTTGTTCAAATCGGCCCCCTGGGTTCATATTTGGGCTCAGTATAGGAGTCCAAAATTGAACTTAGTGCATTTCAGGCAAATGTCTTTGAAAATCTTCTTCTCAAGATCCAGCAGCAGAATCTTTTGATATTGGGTATGCAGCATGCTTAGGGGGGGGGGGGGGGGAGATTCAAGTTGTTCAAGCGAAGTCCCCGGGTTCATAGTTGGGCTCACTGTCGTAACCCGAATTATAACTTAGTTAAAAATGAGGAATTTTCTTAAAAAATTTTCTTCAGATCCAGCAGTCGGAATGTTTCGATATTTGGTATGCAGCATCCTTGGGGGGGGGGGGGGGGGGGGTAGATTCAAGTTTGTTCAAGCCGTGTCCTAGGTCCATATTTGGGCTCACTGTGGGAGCCCGAATTGATAACTTAGTTCAAAATGACGAATTTTCTTTTAAAAATCTTCTTCAGATCCAGCAGTCAGATTGTTTTGATATTTGGTATGCAGCATCTTTAGGGGGGTGAGATTCAAGTTTGTTCAAGACATGTCCCTAGGTCCATATTTGGGCTCACTGTGGGAGCTTGAATTGTAACTTCGTTCGAAGTGAGGAATTTTCTTAAAAAATCTTCCTCTTCAGATCCAGCAGTCGGAATGTTTTGATATTTGGTGTGCGGCATCCTTAGGGGGGTGAGATTCAAGTTTGTTAAAGCCAAGTCCCTAGGTTCATATATGGGGCTCCCTGTGGGAGCCCGAATTATAACTCAGTTCAGCATGAGGAATATTCTTTAAAAATCATTTTTTTTAGATCCACTTGTCAGAATCTTTGGATATTTGGTTTTAGCTTTTCTTAGGAGGAGTAGATGCAACTTGTTGAAATCAATTCTCTGGGTTGATATTTAGGCTACCATGTCAGGTGGGCGCCCTCAAGCCCCCTGGGGCCTCTTGTTTTAAGAAAAAATGCATACGGGGAGGTTTGGGGGGGGGGGGGCACATCCAGGGCTATAATTTACCCCATCACTAGGTAAAAGAATATTTGACATCATTTGTTGAGATGAAATGGCATTTTCTATTGATATTGGTGAATTATATAGCCTCAGCCAGGGCTTATAAGAATCTGAGAATCGATTCCCGTAGAGATTCCCGTAGAGATTCCCGTAGAGATCAGTGCAACAAAACCAGTTAGAAACCATGTAGCTTCTCGTAACATTGCAGCTAGGATTCACATGAAAAGAACTGAGTCAATTTAACCATATACCTAACACAAAGACAGCAAATTAACCAATACAACACTAACATGACCTGGCAATAAAATTTGTACAAATATGGCTGTCATTGGAACCAGCTCTCATCAGCCGGCTCCAGTAACATCCATAATTATTACGCTTGATGAATATTGTTTATTTTTAGCTCACCTGACTGTAAGTTAGGGGGCGCTTAAATGATGACTTTCTGTCAGTCGACCATCCGTCCGTCCTGTCCGGCGTGAACTTTACATTATCAACCTCTCCTCATAAACAACTGAGCCGAATTGAACCAAATTTGATATTCATGTTCCTTATCACATATGAATTCCAGTTTGTTCAAATAACGTTGCCACACCCACAGGGGGTCCCAAGCATTTCTCCGATAGCACGCATAAATTGTTTTCCAAAATTGAAAAAAATCTTCTCCAGAACCATGTATAAGAATCTTTTGATACCTGGTATAAAGCATCTCTAGGGGTGGGGGAGGGGGATGGGTTCAGGTTTGTTCACATCGAGTCCCTGAGTTAATATTTGGGCACCCTATGGGCACCCAAATATCAACAGTGCAACATGAGGAAATTTCTTTGAAAACCTTCTTCAGATCCACCAGTCAGAATGCTTTCATATTTGGAATGCAACATCTCTAGTGGGGGGGGGGGGGGGGGGGGGCGGGGGGGGGGGGTAGATTGAAGTTTGTTTGAATCGGGTCTCTTAATATTTGGTCTATCTATTGAAGCCCAAAGTTTAACTTAGTGCAGTATGAGGAAATTTCTTTAAAACTCTTTTTTTTCAGATCCAACAGTCAGAATCCTTTCATATTTGGCTTACAACATCTCTAAGGGGGTCAGATTTATGTTTGTTCAAGCCAAATCTATGGGTTAATATTTGGGCTCATTATAGGAGTGCAAATTAACTCAAAACAACATGAGAAAATTTCTTTAAAAGTCTTTTTCTTCAGAACTACTAGTTTAATGCTTTAATATTTGCTGTACAACATCTCTGGGGAGGTCAGATGTAAATTTGTTCCAGTTTGGTTCCTGCCAGACAGAACCCTTTCATATTTGGTATCGCAGGAATGGGGGGGGGGGGGGGGGGGGGATGCAGATTTGAGTTCGTCCATTTCAAGTCTGTGGCTTAATATTTGGGCAGGGGTGGGTTTGGTTCGAGGTTGTTCATAAATGTTCAAATCCATTCCTTAGAGCTTTTCCATAAAATTTGCCTTTCAGGCTGCAGTGACACAACAATCCTTGGAAGTTTGGCAGTACTTGTCTACAGCTGTCAGAATTGGAAGCAATCAGGAAGACCTATGCTAATAATCATCTGACATAGACACTAGAATTATGAATAATTTCATAACATTATTCCTATGTAGTGTCCATGAACCTTGACTAACTGAATCTGACTCAAAATTCTTCTCCGAACCACCTTGTCAGGTGAGCGATTAAGGCCCCTGGGGGGGGGGGGGGTAAAAATCAGTAGTTGGTGTTGTAAAAATTGAAAAGCTGTATTGGGTAAAGGGTTAACATGTATTATCAGTATGCAACAGGGGTTCAATCATACTGACCTAATAGGATCCTGGCCCATAGCAGGTCTGAATTCTCGGAACGATTTCCGCAAGAATCCAAATGGATTCTCCAAATTTAGAGGAACTATAAGCCCTGCACAACCCCAATTTTGAAACAAAATTGACATATTGTTTCATGGTGGTGGGGCACTATTTATCTTGCTGAATGATTAATTAAAACAGATTTTGTGAAAAGGTTTTGTGTGCTGATGCAGATTTTAGTTTTATTTTGGGATTTGGGTAGTTTCAAAGAAAGCTGTGAATTCTTATCCCTCCTAACTTATAGGTAACAGAGTAGAAATTCTGTCGGAGGCAATAGTAGTATGTCTCGCACGTTTGAGGTCTATTCGGCAGGACCCCGATGCAGGACCCCGGAAGTGACGTCATGTCATGTGACCTAGTGGCGCCATGTTGTGTTTTCATGATAACCCGCGTGAGCGGCCATGTTGTGACGCCATCTCCATAGTGATACGTGGTGTTAGTGCGCATGCGCAGCGCGTGTTGTTAGGGTGATACGTGTTTCCATCGTCCATTTTGTATACTGGAGGCTGCCATCTTGGTTTCTATGGTAGCACGTGATTGCTATGGTACCCAATGTTTCTGCAATAGGACGGGGTATGTTCGGAGGGTGTGTTCGATTGTAGAAGAGTAAATCTAATTACCACAAACAACCCGACAATCCCTCCAAATCACCAAAATCCACCCAAAATCACCGAAATTGACTTTATTCCCCCAATTTATCGGTTTAGCACGTAGTGCTATAGTACTAAGGGGTACAAAGGGGTGCGTTCGATTGAACAGGACTAATGTTCTGGCTTAGAATTCTCCCAGAATCCCTTTTTGGATCCCTATTCCATGACATTTTATTTCCCTATTAAGAGTAGCACGTAGTGCTATAGGACAAATTTACCCAGAATTCTCTGCTTCTATCTATATATGCAATAGTTATCGTTTATCTGGCCATGTTTCTTTATTCTAGAGTATACTTCAGTAGCGTAGAAGAGCCTATCAACTGGAACAGTTTACCTTATTATTGCTATATTTAGCAATTTCTGGTCTATTCTTGTTAGTTCTGACCATATTCCAAGTACTCTTGTTGTTTCATTTATCTAGATCATTTATATAAATTATAACTAACCAATCAGATTGCTTGCTTTCCCATAATCTGTATGCAGAGTTATCTCCCCTGTGTATAATAAAAGCCTATATCCAATGGCCACATCCCATGGAATCCCATTTTTGGGAAACACCCGTGGCTATGGAATCCCTTTTTGTCGTATGAGGCCATGAAGGCTCTGTAAAAGCCCCCAATGAGTCCTCATTTATATTCCCTCATAGCCTCATTGAATTTTGAGGTTATGAGGACCATTAAAAATTCCTCAATGAGGTATAATTTACTACGACTCTTAGCCTCATTTCAGTATTTGAAGATACCTATGGCCTGGTATTGTATTATTCGAGGATACCTATCGAGGATACCTTTAGGAGAATCCTTTTTTGTCGTATGAGGCCATGGGGGCTATGTAAAAACCCTCAATGAGTCCTCATTTATTATCCCTCATAGCCTCATTGAATTTTGAGGTTATGAGGACCATCAAAAATCCCTCAATGAGGTATAATTTACTGCGACTCTTAGCCTCATTTCAGTATTTGAGGATACCTATGGCCTGGCATTGTATTATTAGAGGATACCTATCGAGGATACCTTTAGGATAATCCCTTTTTTGTCGTATGAGGCCATGAGGGCTATGTAAAAACCCTCAATGAGTCCTCATTCATTATCCCTCATAGCCTCATTGAATTTTGAGGTTATGAGGACCATTAAAAATCCCTCAATGAGGTATAATTTACTACAACTCTTAGCCTCATTTCAGTATTTGAGGATACCTATGGCCTGGTATTGTATTATTTGAGGATACCTACTGAGGATACCTATCGAGGATACCTTTTCGAGAATCCCTTTTTAGTCGCATTAGGCTATGTAAAAGCCCTCAATGGGTCTAATGTAGTCTTACCAACCGCTTCCATCTTGTCGCCAAAGCTCCAAGGCCATTACAGGTCTATGGCCTATCTGTCCTATCATTAGCTTCTACAGCAGTCTTGTTCCATTGCGGCCTTGTACCAGTACTACTGGCTTCTGTTATTCTGCCCCATATCTCATCCATTACGTCCTAGCTATACCTATCTCAGTCTCGACTATAACATTGACCAAGGTTGAATCAGATTTCCCCTGTACACATATAAGGCATTCCGTTATTGAGATTCCTAGCCGAGTCCGTAAAATTTGGATTCCGTGTTTTAACATCAACACTCGAGGGTATGGAAAAGGATTAATAACCCCCAATTCAACAATGACTACAAGATTCTATTCAGAGTCTTGTAGTCATTGTTGAATTGGGGGTTATTAATCCTTTTCCATACCCTCTATTCAGAGTGTTGTAGTCATTGTTGAATTGTACCCCTTAGTACTATAGCACTACGTGCTAAGCCGATAAATTGGGGGAATAAAGTCAATTTTGGTGATTTTGGGTGGATTTTGGTGATTTGGAGGGATTGTCGGGTTGTTTGTGGTAATTAGATTTACTTTTCTACAATCGAACACACCCTCCGAACATACCCCGTCCTATTGCAGAAACATTGGGTACCATAGCAATCACGTGCTATCATAGAAACCAAGATGGCGGCCTCCAGTATACAAAATGGACGATGGAAACACGTATCACCCTAACAACACGCGCTGCGCATGCGCACTAACACGAGGAAACACTATGGAGATGACGTCACAACATGGCTGCTCACGCAGGTTACCATAAAAACACAACATGGCGCCACTAGGTCACGTGACATGACGTCACTTCCGGGGTCCTGCACCGGGGTCCTGCCGAATAGACCTCAAACGTGCGAGACATACTACTGGCAATAACAGTTTTTAAGCCTATTTGACACAGATTGGACAGTTCTCTTCAAAAGAACAAATTTCCTATGCTTTTTACTAGACAGAAGCCAAAAGTTGAATTCTATTGCAGAAATGACTCTTTCATCACATGAAAGAGGTAAATGTATCTTTGGTAGGGTTGGGTTTGCTCATAGGTATAACTGTTGTAAATATTTTAATTAGATTTACCTGCCTCGAAAAGTTGCGCTCGGAAATTATGTAATTCCCAAAACTAAGCAGTCTTGGGAAAATATATTGTTTCAATAAACATTTGAAGAAGTCTACTGACATTTTGCATTACTGTTGAATGTTCCAGATGAACAAAGAGGATGATTTGAGGACTTTTAGAACCTAAAAATTTGTTTAACTAATGGTGTGTTTTGTTTGGGAATTCCCTGAGAAATATGAACATGTGACCAGCACTTCCCTTTCTGTTAGTTTTTCTTTTATTTGTTGCATGATCCATGTTTAAAAATCAGAAAAAAGGTTGTCTGAAGGGCTATACTTGACAAAAAATATTTGAATGCTAAATTTAAAATGATGCGACCATATTTTTTTCACCTGAACGTTATAATGGTCGCCTATGGGAAAATATTTAGTACTGTGAAACGTATTCATGTTTGGCTGAAATTAAACAATTGCAGGAATTCGACTGCATAAACCAAAATGTTTTTGGAGTAATGGTTGCGGAATGAAATATTTCAATATGTTGGATACTTTGGGGTTCCTTCTTACGCCTTGCGTATTGTCATATTAACTACAACACTGGAGCGAGTTCAATCAAATAATATGTCTCAATTTGTGTTTGGGAAGAAAGAAAATTGAAATTGGTTGTTTGGGTTGTGTCTCTCGCTGCTGTCCTCCAACTTGTTTTGAAAAGGCGACAAACAGTAGATTCTTTTGTAAATCTGTATTTAAACAATGATTAGAATATTCCCGAAAAAGAAGAAATGCATCAGACAGTTCCTGGGATAATCTCTCAAAATAAGAATGAAATACTCTCCCATATTACAAAAAAAAAATCAACAGCGTGCGTTGCTCCATTGCCTCCATGGGCCTTGTTCACTGCACATTGTTTCACAAAATAAGACTTTGCCTCTATTTTCTCCCCTTAGTCCATGGCGTGTAGAAAAGAAAAGTTGACATCCTTTGTCTCTGGTGCCTCGGTGTTTCCGTAATACACAAATGCGTGCCAATATATGTTCATAAGCAAATACAAAAAGTCTGTCTCAACATTCAAATGACCGACATCAAAGTCTGTGGCCTCTCGTTCTATCCTCCGCACTGGCATTCGTGCCATATCGATTAACCCATTCACACACATGTGTCGTTCTGCGTATTCCCTGCGTCGTCTCTCTCTCCACACAAAACAATGTTCTATACAGTCTGCTTCGCGTATTTAAAGGGTAGACCTTTCTGTGAAAATATTCATTATGTGTGGAGGGTTTTCCTGTTTATTTTGAGACCATCTACCATTGAAAACGGCCACAGGGAAGGGTCTTCCGCATTGGAAACCGTAATTGCTTTGCAGTTGTCACTGTGATCGTTTTCTAATTATCTGTTCCCAACTGCTTGGTAATTATCCTAATTGTTGTGTCTGTGCACAAGCTTCATTTTGTTGTCAGCTGCGCATGGAAAGTATTCAGTTATTTCTCCGGACATTCGATCGCGAATATGTCTGAAAACTTCCCAGTTATAACCACCGTCTTTGTCAGTTATGAAACGTTTGGCTCGTATTGAGTACACTGGGTAATTAAATTGTGAACCAATTTTGTGACTAATTCCGTCAGAGAGCATTTGCTTGGAGATCGTCTTCGACAAACTGCAAGAGTATATGAAGTAGCTTACGGTTGTACTGTCACGTAGCGTGCTAATACATGAAAAAGCGAGTTAGATGATGCTGAGCGAAACGTCAAAACTTTATGAAGTATTGAGCACATCAAAGTAGAAGAAAATTCTTTTTTCGCGATTCGAGGATGGCTTGTCTGACTTTAATAGACACTGCCCAGTGGCGCCCCTTCAAGTAGCGCCCAGGGCACGTTCCATAATTGCCATACCTTAGGTACGCCACTGCAGCGAAAAAAACAACAATTTCTCCAACTAAGAACTTAAATCGCTAACACAGCTGAACATGCACACACACGACTGTGATTAAATAGTAAAGAGAGAAATCTGACCGGTTCTCGACCTGCTCACGATCCGGTTGAGTTTCTCTGGCCACTTTCCTCCCTTAACTCTTTACCCAACGCAACGTTCATTTGAGCTCAATGAGCTCGTTCCAACGAGAGGTTGTAAGCAATGTTTTTTGTGACTAATTCTGTCAGAGAGCATTTGCTTAGAGATCGTCTTCGACAAACTGCGTGGGTATATGAAGTAGCTTACTGTTGTACTGTCACGTGGCGTGCCAATACATCTATAACGCGAGTTAAATGATGCTGAGCGAAACGTCAAAACTTTATGAAGTATAAGTGTCGGATTCCAACGGTACCAATTTCACTAAAAGAATTTGCTTAGCACTAAATTTTGGCACCCAAAATACACTTTTGGTAGGTATCAAAGGCTTTTGGGTTATTATTTCAGTTGTTTATTATTTCACTCCGTCGTTGTTTGACAAAATCGCTATCAGACGACACCAGCAAGTCAAAATTCTCGCCTGTCAAGTACATTTTAGGTAACAGGTGTAAAAAATTCTCACCTGTCAAGTAATCTTTTTGAGCATTTATTCTAGTATATATTGTTTGTAAGAGCTCACAGGGCTCAGTCAGACAATATAATGGATTAAATGCAAATTCATGTCCATGTAATGGATGAATTGAGGCCAAATAGACAAATTTGTATCCAAGTGGCCAGATGATTAAAAAGCCAGATTTCACAGGTAATTTATTCAATTAACAGGAGTAATTAAATAACGGAGCTGATCACTTTTGGACTGTTTCCGGATACTAGCTGATCATTTATTTTGATGTGTGGTGTTTATAAGAGCTCATAGAGCTCAGTCAGACAGGATATTGTGAATTAAACAGAATTAAAGGCATATTCATGTAATGTATGTACTGTGGCCAAGTAGACAAATATTCATTCAAGTGGCCAGATGATTGAAAAGCCAGATTTCACATGCAACTTATTTAATCAACAGGAGTAATTAAATAACAGGGAGTTGGTCCCTTTCGACTGTTTTCCGGATACAAATTGAGTATTTTTTCTAGTATATCTTGTTTTGTGGGAGCTCATAGAGCCCAGTCAGACAAGATATAATGGATTAAATGCGTATTCGGGAATTTCATGTAATGAATGAACTGAGGCCAAATAGACAAATAAATGTTTCATTCAAGTGGCCAGATAATTGAAAAGCCAGATTATACATGTAACTTATTCAATTAACAGGAGTAATTAAACAACAGGGTGTTGGTCACTTTTGGACTGTTTTCCCGGATAAAACTGAGCATTTATTCTAGTGTATCTTGTTTGTGGGAGCTCATAGAGCTCAGTCTGACAAGATATACATGTAATGGATTAAGTGCATATCCATTTAATGGATGAACTGAGACCAAATAGACAAATGTTCATTCAAGTGGCCAGATGATTGAAAAGCCAGATTACACATACAACTTATTCTTAACAGGAGTAATTAAATAACAGGGGGTTATGCACTGTTGGACTGTCTTCCGGATACAAACTGAGCATTTATTCTAGTGTATCCTTTAGGTAAGAGCTCATTTAGACAAGATACAATGAATTGAATGCATATTCATGTGATAGATGAACTGAGGCCAAACTGACAAATGCCCATTCAAGTGGCCAGATGATTGAAAAGCCAGATTTCACATGCAACTTATTCAATTAACAGGAGTAATTAAATAACAGGGAGTTAGTCACTGTTGGACTGTTTTCTGGATACAAATTGAGCTTTTATTCGTGTGCATCTTGTTTGTGGGAGCTCAAAGAACTCAGTCAGACAAGATACAATGGATTAAGTGCATATTTCATTTAATGGATGAACTGAGGCCAAATGGACAAATGTTTATCCAAGTGGCCAGGTGGTTGAAAAATCCAGATTTAATTACTCCAGATTACACATGCAACTCATTCAATTAACAGGAGTAATTAAATAACAGGGAGTTAGTCACTGTGGTGACTGCCTTCCAGATACAAACTGCTTATCCGGCAACCCCTGAGGGGGCTGTGGACTAGGTACACAGACTTCCAATAAGTAGATGTTATCAGACTTTCAGGATTAAATTTTCAGTGTACCTGGAAATTACCTGTTATAAAATATGTCACTCTAATAGGGGTTACATGTCTTGAGGAGGCTGTGGGCTAGTTGAGACATTGATAACATTGTGCAGCCATTTCATACTTCCCCTGTTTGATTATGCAGATGTAATATGGGATAACTGTACGCTTGCAAAAACTGAAAACATCGAGAATCTGCAACTTGACGCTCTCAGAACGATCCGTGGTGCTCCTCGTGGAACTCGCCACGAATTGCTCTATCGTGAAACATGTTTCATTTCTTTGAAAGAACGTCGTAGGCGACATAATCTTACAATTTTTATAAAATGAAAAATGGACTTGCCCCAAGTTATTTAAACAGATTGATTCCTCGCACAGTTGCAGAACGATCGTCGTATTCCCTCAGAAACAATGAACAGCTTGATAACGTATTCTGTAGAACCAAGACATTGTTTGAATCCTTCGTACCTGCCACCATTAGACTATGGAACGAGTTTGATCCTGAAATAAGGGGCTACGGGACTGTTCAAATGTTCAAAAAAATTTTAAAACAAGAAGATATAGTCGTTCCAAAATTATTTCTAGTAGGTACCAGGGAAGGGCACATTATTCGTGCAAAATTACGATTAGGATGTAGCGATTTAAATGCTCATAAATATGATAGATTCATTTCAGAAAATCCTCATTGCCAGTGTGGTTATGCGTATGAAAGTACGACACACTATGTGTGCGACTGTCCGTTATATACATCACAAAGGAGTGTCCTCTTCCACAACTTGGGGAGTCCAGACGTATCTATCAATACACTGTTATACGGAGATCCCTTATCATCGGACTTGCTGAATGAAGAAACGTTTTCTGCTTTTCAACAGTACATAATCACAACGCGACGCTTTACATGAGTTAGCCTTGGTACACCACAATGGTTCGCTTCTGGCATTTTTCCTTGGGGCAAAGGAAACGTGTTAAATGCAAACGTCATTTGTAGAGGTTGTGCGTAATCAACGTTTTACACCCAACGTCTACGGGCGGTTTCTCCCGTTAGAACTCTTCCCACTAGAATACTCCTGTTTGATCACTCTAATATGCATAGTGCACCAACATCAAAATGCCCGACATGACTAAATGTTGTGACCCATACGTAATTTTGATGTCAAACAGCTATCCCCGTGTCCGTTTTTCACACATCAACAAGTGGAAATTGTAGTTTTCTATTCTTAGTAATTGTAAGGCCGGCTTCCTTTGGAAACTTAACCTCTAATATTGTGAAAAGGTAATACCATTGGATGATTTAAATCGTGAAACAATACAAAATTATTATGAATGTTGTGTATTTACTTTTATTTTGCACATGCACCTGTTCTTTTTCAATGTGACTGAATACATGTGTATGTTGAGGCGTTTAAATAGGCTATGCCTGTTCGCCAAACCAAATTTCTATTTTATGGAAATAAAATTATTGTTTAAAAAAAAAAAAAAAAAAAAAAATCTTTTGGTAACAGATGTAATTATGGTCTTTTGAGGGTTAACTTAATGAACAGTTTTTCCGTTTAACTTGATCCTTATCGAAGCATTTCTTTGTTACTCGATCTTTTTTTAGCTGGCTTAATATTTTTATATAAATACAATTACAATTTGGAAGATAATAAATTAATTGCTACTAGTTTATCATGAGTAAATAAACAGTGTGTAAATAACATCAATGAACTAATTGTATAAACTGCAATAATTGCTTTTTATTTTATTTATTGATTGGTTGAATGATTGATTGATTGAATGATTTATTTATTTAGTTAGTTAGTTATTACACGCCTGTTCTATGAAATCCTCAGCTACAGCAACACTGGACTATGTGGTAAATGAAAATATGGTCCGCACATATGTGCGGAATGGAAATCGTTGAGGAACTAGTTTTAAACAGAAGCGAAATTTCATTGGAATTTTCTACTAATCGTGTAACGCGATTATAATTTGAATCGCTAGCGATGGCTGAAAATCGTCCCCTGTGTTCCAATGTGATCTATGTGCCAGTGGGCACATAGAACACATTGGAACTCAGGGGACGAAATAGTAACACCGGTTTCCTTCGCATATTCGGTTGGCGATAAAATGTGTTATTTGTATTGACAGTTGTCAAGTGAATTGCTGATTGTCCTTATAATAATTGTTTTTATAGACGTGAAGGCGTGTAATAAACAAATGCGGCCTCTCGTTGTATCTTTCCGCACTGGCACTCGTACCATATCGCTTAACCCATTCACGCGCCTTTGTCGTTCTGTGTATTTATTGTTTATTTATTTCATCATTTATGTTTTTCCAACTAAAATACTTGAAACTGAAAGAGCAAGGTAATACTGAATTAAAATATCGTTCTTCGTGTGCAAGAAGGCTCCATGTTTTAGCAGCATTGCCGATGGCGCCTTGTTGCGTTCAAAGGACGATACATAGTTAGTTTGTTCCCATTTACAATCAGATTCCACTTGGCATTTGGCAACAAAAAAGTTCATTTGGCGCCGATCAAATTACAATTTTACACCAAAACAATTTGTGCCACTGATCACTCGTCGGACAGAAGTGTGAAATGATAGTTTTTTGTTCCTCAAGACTTCGATCCTTTAATTCAATTTGGGGCGTGTCTTGAGATTGCATACGATTCTTGGTGTTGACTAGTAGCAAGATTTCCCATTTGTCGCACCGCAAGGACTTGTCGCCGGTTCTGTTTCCAGATAAGACTGGAGATCTTATCCAGATGTTTGGATACACACTCCTGCATGGCTGACAATTTTTGACATTGAAGGGGATGTACAGAAAAGTTAGCTCCCCTGAATGTTCTGAAGCTCTCAGTAAATTTAACACTAAAGGTAGGGAAAGTTCACCAAAAAATTGAAATTTTGAAATGTTATCTAAGTTGTATATTCAATGTGCGTATCATTTCACAAACACCAGGTATTTTCCTGTAGAGTAGTGTAGAAATACAGAAGCTGTTTGTTTACAATTTTTCCCCAGTCAGTTTGTTCGTTTGACTAGTACTCTCCGTCCGTTGAAACCCATTTAACCCTTTACCCAACGCAGACGATTTCAAAATTTGTTATTTTAAATATAATTTTTTCAAAATCATATCCTGTGACCCCTCTTTGGAACGAGATCGTCCAAAAGAGGGGTCACATGATATGGTTTTGTTGAAATTTTTCGAAAAATAATATTTTTTTCAGCTGCTGATTTTGCATATTACGCGGGTGGATGCGGGCGATTCGTTGGGTAAAGGGGTAAAGATACGAAATAGGCGCTTTCGCCATCTTTTGATGTGCTGTAACTTTCTTCTGTTCATTATATCAACAGTGTGTACCTCGTGACATATAATACAAACACTGTCTGCCCACCAATATAAAAAGTCCGGGGGTAAGATTTGCTTTGTCTATTTTCCTGAGAAGAATAAAACTTGAAAATCACTGTAAAAATACTTTTGCTGAACATAGAGCCTAAGTTCATCCTTACTTAAGAGTTTTTAAATGCGACACTGAGGCGTATTATCTGGGAAATAGTTACATCAAATTAAATTGTCATAAAAAGCCAAGATTCCTTTGGCAACTTTTAATAAACAAAAACAACAGACACCTCCAACTCGGCTTCGTCTCTACTGCTATCAAAGATGTTTTCTCACCAAATACCTTTTTTCTTAATTGGCCATTCCTCGCCCATGTAATAACTTTAAGGAATGTTATAGAAAGTCGATTTTGATGATATGGATCAGGGGTGAAAGGCAATCTGTGTATAACAGTCTAACGTTATTACGTATTATCATTTTGACGTTAAAAATAATTCCCGTCTTGAGATCACGAACAAACAAGCAGGAAAAAAGTTTCAGAAACACCATTCAGAATTCAAACGTTTGCACGTAAAAATTGTAAAAAAGGACGCGATTAAAGTGATAGAGATTAGAATAAATTAATGTCTGAAAACAGTTTTTTTAAGTTTGTGTTTGTAATGTTGATATAAATATCGATTGCTTCTGGAAACCCATCATCATTAAGAGACCTGTTAATTTCCATACGGATCAATATAGACCTGTCTCTTTGTGCGAGTACTTGAGATATGTATTCACAGTTATAGAGTAGTCTTGATTCATACAAATTGTTCTTTGAAGAAAAGGACGACAGGTTAGCTCAAATTTCGCCTGCAGTGCAGTTTCGCCTACAAAATAGTTTTTGTAAAAGTGTCGGCGAAAGTGCACTAATTTAGCTCTGGGGATTAACGCCTGTTGCCTGGTTTACCCATCGAAAATAGATTTACTCTCAACAATAATAATAATAACACTTCGACCGGCCGTTGATTTGTCGCGGTTCTCGGATGAGAAGGCCTTGGTTACCCCAGTACTCCCAACTGCCTCCCTATTCCCACACTTCTTCTCTCCTCACAACACTCGGAGACGAACTGCTTGATGACATTCCTTGCCCAATTCTTCCCAATCTCTCCGATTAGGATATTAACCCTCTCCTGTGAGTCTCCCACTAACCACATGTCTTTCATTCTACCATCCCACTTCGCCATTATGCTCCCAGTGAATCTTATTCTGTAAGACTGGTATTTTGGGCATTCTAGAAGAAAGTGTTCCAGGGTCTCCACCACGCCCAAATTACACATGTGGCACTCCTTTTCACTGTTTTTCCCAATTTATCCCCTCAGCTCCAGGGAACGGGACCTCATCTTGAACAACAGTGACCCCCCAAAGGTGCCATGAAGGTACTCTTCAAAACCAGGCTTCTCTTTATCACGCAGGCCACCCAAAGATCTCTTTGATTTTACCCCCTCTCGCCAATTACGGTTACAGTCCTCCATGACTCTTTCTCTGACGATTGTTTTACCCTGGTTTGCCCCAATGTCTAGGTCAGAGATCTCCAATGAGTAGTTCTCTACTAGCTCCCTCACTTGGACCATCCACCCCGTCTTGATATTTGAGTTGAAAATTCTCAGGAACATTACTTTACACCATCGGCTGTCGGGGAGATTTACCAAATAATTAAGATAACCGAGTTTCAGTAGGTTTATCCTGTCCTTGATCCTCATCCACCCAAGCCCACCACCGATTGCTTCTAGCGCTGCAGCATTACTCGACTCCGTTATCCATCGGCCTGCATTGTTCTGCAGGGTTTCCAAGCTCTTTACGGCAGTCTGGTTTAGGGATACCACTTCCGTACCATATGTTATACTTGGCAGACCCACCATTTCCCAAATGGTTTTCCCCACGAAAACCTTACTGAAACTGTTTCTCCCTATAAGTTTCATTTGGTTAAGGATTCGCTTCCCCTTCAGAATCAATTTATTTTTGTGGTTTCAGTAGATACCTCTTCCTGTGATGTTTATATTTACCCCCAGATACTCGTAGTCATCTATCTCTCCTATACAAAGAAGTTTGCTGCTACCTTCCGGAATACAGAACTCCCTCACTCTCCAGCTTCGAGTGGGGTCCACTTTGAGGCCCACAGGTATAACTTTGCTCTTGCTTTCATTAAGTACGAGTCTCCATTTGCTCCCATATTTCCCAACAATTCCCAGCATTTTCGCTAGCCCCTCTTCACTTTCCGACACTAGCACCATATCGTCTGCAAAAAAATAGCACTGGGATCTTCAAGTCCCCAACTGCTAGGGGTAGGCATGTACATTAAAGAGGATTTAAAACCGTTGCTGATCACAGATCTGGAAGATAACATCACCTCGACTGAGGTGTCAAAAGAAATTGGATGGGTAAAGATCAGTCTGAGAAACAAAAGCATAGCCCGTGGGATTGTGTACTGTGAGGTGGAGGGAAGTAAACCCGAGTGGAATGACTCGATGTACTCATCACTAAGGTCCAATATCACTGAAATAGAAAACAGGGGGCTCGGTATAATTCTGATGGGCGACTTTAATGGACACATAGGTGATAAGGAAGAAGGCACAGAGGGTGGGAACAAGAAAGTCAACAGGAATGGAAGGAAGCTGTTGAACTTCACAAATGAGCTCGGCCTGAAGATTCTGAACAGGGACGTCAGATGTAAGGGGAAATGGACCTGGGAGAGAAACGACAGAAAATCAATAATTGACTGCATTTTCAACACTAAGGTCCAATATCACTGAATATCGACGAGGGGGTAATAATATAATAACACTTTGGCCGGCCGCTGATTTGTCGCAGTTCTCGTATGAGAAGGCCTTGGTTACCCCTGTTCTACCAACTCCCTCCCTATTCCCACGCTTCTTCTTTCCTCCCAACACTCGGAGACGAACTGCTTGATGACATCCCTTGCCCCTTTCTTCCCAATCTCTCCGATTAGCATATTAACCCTCTCCTTTGTGTCGCCCCCTAACCACATCTCCTTCATTCTCCCATCCCACTTCCCCATTATACTCCCAGTGAATCTTGTTCTTTTAGACTGGTATTTTGGGCATTCTATAAGAAAGTGTTCCAGGGTCTCCATCACGCCCAAATTACACATCTGGCACTCCTTTTCATTGTTTTTCCCAATTTTTCCCCTCAGCTCCAGGGACTGCGACCTCAGCTTGAACAACAGTGACCCCCAAAGGTGCCATCAAGGTACTCTTCAAAACCAGGCTTCTCTTTATCACGCAGGCCACCCAAAGATCTCTTTGATTTGACCCCCTCTCGCCAATTACGGTTACAATCCTCCATGACCCTTTCTCTGACGATATTTTTACCCTGGTTTGCCCCAACGTCAAGGTCCGAGAGCTCCAATGAGTAGTTTTCTACTAGCGCCCTCACTTGGACCATCCACCCCGTCTTGATATTTGAGTTGAAAGTTCTCAGGAACATTACTTTACACCATCGGCTATTGGGGAGATTTACCAAATAATTAAGATAACCGAGTTTCAATAGGTCTATCCTGTCCTTGATCCTCATCCACCCAAGCTCACCCCCTGATTGCTTCTAGCGCTGGGGCATTACTCGACCCTGTTATTCATCGGCCTGCATCGTTCTGCAGGATTTCCAAGCTCTTAACGGCGTCTGGTTTAGGGGTACAACTTCCGTACCGTATGTTATACTTGGCAGACCCACCATTTCCCAAATGGTTTTCCCCACGAAAACCTTATTGAAACTGTTTCTCCCTATAAGTTTCATTTGGTTAAGGATTCGCTTCCCCTTCAGAATCAATTTATTTGTGTGGTTTCGGAAGATGCCTCTTCCTGTGGTGTTTATATTTATCCCCAGGTACTCATAGTCACTAGTCTCTCCTACACTAAGAAGTCTGCTGCTACCTTCCGGAATGCAGAACTCCCCCACTCTCCACCTTCGAGTGGGGTCCACTTTGCGGCCCACAGGTATAACTTTGCTCTTGCTTTCATTAAGTTCGAGTCTCTATTTGCTCCCATATTTCCCAACAATTTCCAGCATCTTCGCTAGCCCCTCTTCGCTTTCTGTCACTAGCACCATATCGTCTGTAAAAAATAGCCCTGGGATCTTCAAGTCACCAACTGCAACCCCCTCGTCGTTATGCAGGAGTTCATCTCCTAAACCGTTGATGTACAATGCAAAAAGAATTCGCGAAAGTATACACCCCTGTTTTAGGCCTATCTCCATAGGCACATGTTTTGTTGTAATGTTTCCCGGGCTAAGTTCACTCTGTACATCTTTATATAATGCTTTCATAATCCCAACAAACTCGCCTCCCACGCCCAGAGCCTCCAGCTAGCGCCACATAAACCTCCCTCAATACTCTATCGTATGCCTTTTTAACATCCAAAAAGGCCATAAACATCTTTTGCTTTTTTGCTTTCGCGGATTCTATCATTTGGGATAGCGTGAAAAGATGGTCCGTGACTCTCCTTCCCTTCCTGAAGCCATTCTGGATTTCTCCCAAAAACTCTTCTCCTCAATCACCTCCTCTAATCTCCCATACAGGACTTTACAAAAGACTTTTCCAATGATGCTGCTGACAGAGATCCCTCGATAGTTATCCAAGACGTCTTTTCCCCCCTTTTTGTGAATAAATGTCACTTTACTTTCCCTCCACTCCTTTTGGGACCTCTTGTTTTTCTATGGCTAAATTGAATAGAGCAGTTAGGCTTTCCACGAATTACTCTCCCCTTTTTTTGATAAACTCGTTAGGAATTCCATCCACTCCTCCCGCTTTTCCATCCCTTAATTTTGAGATCACCTTTCGCACCTCCTCCGTTTTAATTTCGCTGCACACGAAGTTCGATAGATTTTTCTCGACCTGGTTCGGACACTCCGGTGGGCTCCCCATGCCCCATCGCTTGTCGTTTACCTTTTCCCAGTGCTTGACTAGTTCTGATGCGACTTGATCTTGCTCGTCTGTAACTCTGCCATCTACTTTAATACTCTGTGGATTACTTCCTTTGTTACGTTTATTCACCCATTTCCAAAATACGTTCGAACTCGACCCCCCCCCCCCCCCTGTCATTCTTATCGTCCTAATGAGACTGCTATTTCGCACTCTCCGATTATTGTTTTTAATCTTATTTACTTTATTTCGTGCTTGTTGGTATTCTTCCTTTGCTACCATGGCCTCATTGCTTTCCGCCCCCTTAAGTTTTCTACTTCTCCTGTATGCAGCACATTTATCTTTTCTACCTTTTATGGCCCTTTTCAGTTCTTCGTTCACTCTGTACCCAAGCTCTCGTGTTGGCACCATGATCTTTCCTACACTTTCCTTCCCTGTCTCCACTAGGCTCGCACCTATGGCGTCGGCCATCTTCTGGATGAATATGTAAATCTCTATGGGGAAGATATGGAGATTTACGTTCCCGACGTTTTCTCTATAATTCACAGTTGAGCGAAAGATAAAATAATTTATATAATAGATATATAATAATATATATGTTAAATTTAATTTTATTAGCCCAGTTTCACTAAATGTGCTGCTGAATCAAGAAACTGTATAGAATTTTTTTGACAGGCAGCTAACTGATCCTTTAGTCTTTGAAGTCTTTGGTCAAGTCACGATCAACTTTCTTCCGATGAGGGGGGTGGGGGGGGCACCCCTGTATATACTGACTAAGTTTGTTTCTCCGTGCCTTTCCAGCTTTTGGAGAACACTCACAAATGTAAATATGTTGGGGTGATCACGCTCAGCAATCTTGTTTAAGTGATAATGCCACCCCTCAAGATGGTTGTTAGTTCTTGGTCCTATATTGTTGTGATGATTCCAAATGGCTGGAGGAAAGCATACATCTACCAGCAACCCAGTTTGCACAACATATGTGTGTTTTCATATTTACCTTTCCCATTCCTAATAGTACATATATTCAAATTGTTGATGGTTTTGTTTGCGATGTCGTTCGTACAGGGGGTCCCATTGAGTTTCAGTATATAATAGGGACTGACGGTTGCCCCCGTGACGATCCTTGCTGCAGCGATTTGGATCTTTTCAAGTTCTGTGGCTTGGGTTTCAGTACAATTGTCCCAAACAGGACCAGCGTACTCAAGAAGAGGTCTAACGAAAGCAAAGTATATTTTATCCAAGACACTACGATCAAGGTGAAACTTGTGTCTTCTCAACAGATCTAAGGGAGCCCAGGCTTTGGAACATATATGGTCAATGTGATCGTTCCACGTGAAAGTATTGTTAAGCGTGACTCCTAGGTGTTTATGGTTGGTTGCTTCCGAAATTTGTGAGTCGCCCAAAAATAAAGCAGGGTGGAAGCTGGGGTTGGTTTTACGTGATATAAGCATGCTCTCGGTTTTGTTAGGGTTGAATTCGACCAACCAAGTCGTGGCACAATGTTCGATTGTGGTCCAGTCACGATTAATCAAAGTCAAAGCATATTCAGGATTCTCTACAATTAAATATAGAGACGTATCGTCGGCGAAGAGACGTATATTACTGAGTAAATCTTTCGTTATGTCGTTAATATATATCAGAAATAAAAGGGGACCCAGAATCGATCCCTGAGGAACTCCGGCATTGATGGGTTTCCATGAAGATGTTTCTGAAGCTATTACAACTCGCTGCGACATGTCCGAGAGGTACGATTTCAAAAACAGCAATAGCTCACCAGAAACACCAATGTTCTCCAGATTGTGAATGAGACCTGCATGCCATACTTTGTCAAAAGCCTTACTCACGTCACAGAACACCACTCTTACTTCTTTTCCTTGGTCGAGCGCTTGACAGCATTCATCATATATATCAGTCAGCTGGAGAACGGATGAGTCACCGGGTGTAAACCCGGACTGGAATTAACTAAGGATGCTGTTATCATTCAAGAACTGCCACAAGCGCTTGAAGACACATTTTTCAAGTATTTTACCAACACAGCTGATCAAAGATATTGGGCGATAATTAGTAATAACGTTTGAGGGTTGTTTTTTTTTAAATTGGGGAGACATTTGCTTTTTTCCAGATTAATGGGAAATGGGAATTGTCAGGTAGTATGTTAAATAAGATTGTGAGTGGCTCACATAAAGAAGATTTGCATTCTTTAAGAAGTCGCGGGCTGATGAGATCAGGACCAGACGCCTTGGACACTTTTAACGACTTCATTGCTGCATAAACTTCACTACAATGTAAGGTGATAGTGTCAATGCCTTGTGAGACATTGGGAGCTGAGTCTGGCAGGGAAGCATTCGAATCGTCGACTGTCGAGATCGAACTAAAGTATTCGTTGAGCACTTCAGCTTTCTCAACACCAGTGGAATATATTTTGTTTAAGTGAATAATATTAGGAATTCCTGGGGCGCTATTGTTACCAATGTATGTTTGCAGAGTCTTCCACCAAGTTGATGGAGGGGTATTTTTGCTACTCAAGGCAGACTGAACTTTGGATAGATAAAACGCTTTGACCTTCCCAATAGCTGCGACGACTTCATTACGTTTGGTTCTGTATTTTGCCCATGCGGTCTGATGGTCCGTGCGTTTAGCTGTGCGGTACAAGCGTTTTTTTCTGTCTTATTAGTAATCGTATGTTGTTGTGCATCCATGTCGGTTGATTCATCCTTCAGGTTATGGTTTTGTTAGGAATGAATCTGCCTGCAACATTAAGTATTTCATCGGTAAATTTGGAGACCAAAGTATCAAGATGCGGGGTGTGAAAGAGAGAATCCCAATCAAAGTTAGTGAAGGCCTCATTTAATGCCTCATAGTTGCAGTGAAAGTACAGCCATACCTTCCTCTTGACAGAAAGAGGTGGGGGGGGGGGGGTATAAATTCCACTTCAGTTGCAATGGGACAGTGATAGCGGATCATGTCTGGAATACATGGCTCTAATACCTCACAGGTTTTAACGTTGACTGTGTCACTGACAGCAAAGAGATCCAGCAGGGTCCCCGATGATACAGTAATGCACGTTGGCTCAGTCACAACCTGTCTCAGATTAAAATAGTTAATAATTTCAGAAACAACACTACTTCGACGTCGCAAGCAAAAACTAATTCAGTCAGTTTTTCAAAATGAATCATCACATGTTACCTCCTTACCTATCCAACATAGTCCCCCCCCCCCCCCCTCTGGTCTCCTCAACTAACCCATCGCTCAGTCTTCAATCGAGTCAAAACCACCGAGTGCCTTTCTGCCGAACTCAGTTATACCAGTCTTCGTTTATCCCAAGCACCACTGATCAATGGAATAACCTGCCCTTATCCGTCCGGTTGAACACATCTCTATCCAATTTTAAGACTTACCTTAATGGTGCCAAGCAAAGGCCTCCAAAGTTTTACAGTAATGCGAAGTCTCCCTCTTCACAAATATACCATTGTAGGCTCCGGTTGCATTGTAGTAGCCTTAACTCTCACCTATTTGATAACCACTTAATACCCAGTCCCTTTTGTCCGTGTGGCGAGCGCGAGACGACGGATCACTTCTTTTTCCATTGTTCAATCTACTCAGACGCTCGTAACTATACGATCAATCTACTTCCATTTGAAGTGGATACAACTACTTCTGTTCGGCTGTGGATTTTTGGACAACACAAACAACTGTCTTATTTTTGAAGTGGTACACGACTTCATTCTACTTACGAAGCGTTTTTAATAGTTGCCATATTCGGAAACCCCCGCGTAAGGTTCATCATAAGTCTTTTGACTAATACATACTACTCCCCCTCAACTACTGAACTAACACACCTTAATATGAACATTCAACTCCGCCTCAAATTTAAGAATGTATCTGTCCTCACATACGCTACTTTCCTTGTTCTAAGTAATGCACTACATATTCAAGCTGGCACCCTCCCTTTTCTTTATCTCGTAATTTTTCATCCGTTTCTCTATTCACAGTTTAAACAATATCATATGCCGTTGCCTGACCTGATAATGTTAGCTCCCATCCACTACTTGGATATTGAATAGGGTTAGCCTCAGTTGTGACTCTGTTCCGGTGGGGTGTCTGTCTGCCCCACCACAGCACTTGTATTGCCTGTGTGAGTGATGTTGTTAATCGCTATGTCAACGATTATTAACTCCTCCATTCTAAGATGTTTAATGGGAGCTTCTCCACATGAATCTCTTCTACCACAGCTCACTCTTTCTAATTGGCAGCAAGTGCTGGGGTGCGGCAGTCTGACCTGATGTTGTAATGGGTGGGTGCAGTCAAACCTGTGACCAAGCCCAATCTGATGTATAACATGGGGTTGCTGCTTTCGGACAACGACATGTGATTTTACCTGCTGACCTAAACCATCCACTTGAACCAGTGAAAAATGATCTAGGGAGACGACCATCATAAGCTATAAGCTTCCTGTCGAATCCCCTCGTGGTACCTTTGTTTACTTCCTTATTTATTATACTGTATACTTGTGTTGTTGTGCCTTTTGACTATGTATTGTTTAATGTATACAAATGCTAAACTCCAAATAAATATTGTGTAAACTAAATTGTTGATAGTAAATTCATTTTCGATGGGTAAGCCAGGTAATAATCGTTAATCCTCTAAGCTAAATTAGTGCACTTTCGCCTACACTTTTTAAAAAAACTATTTTGTAGGCGAAAGTGTACTATAGGCGAAAGTGGACGCCTCTTTACGGTATGTCCAGGCTGTATAGATTTATGTGGGCAAAGAATTTCTCTCTCAGATTGTCGTAGTGCAAATCGCCCCAGCGTCAGACGGGAATAAAATAATATGGAACCCGTAGTGTTTTCCACATAGACAAAGGGATGAAAATTGTTTTTGAAACAGGGCTCCAGACGATACTTGGTGTTTTTCGTAAAAGTAAATTTGAAAGTCGTGGAATACACGAGACAAAGTAAAAGAAATCGGATAGAATTTAATCTACAGGGTTGCAAGATAAATCACAGAATATTCCATTAAATAAATAATGGGCATGCTGAAGATTGTATAGTACACGACAGGTCGATTCTGGAGCACAGTGTGTTGAAAGCGTTGAAATAAACGTCGGTACGTTGTCGTAAGCCATATAATCTTCTGTGAATCAGCTGAGTATTGTTCTAAGCACAGTCATTATAACAGGAAATATTAATCGATAGAAGACGCAGTTTATTGTGTTGTGATATATTGACTATTACGCGAACTGTCAGATTGTGTAAGGTTAACTGTAATCAATTTGTCATTCACGACTTGACATGAACTGTTCGTTTTTTATGAAATTATTACTCCTTAACTGGTAGATTGCTCAACTACTTTTGATGTTCAAAATTTTCTCGCATGCCAACGCTTTATTACATTTTCTAACAAGACGTTGGCATGCGAGAAAATTTTGAACGTCAAATCTCAACTGATTCATAGAAGAATGCATGGCCTACGACAATATACCTACGTTTATTTCAACGCTTTCAACACACTGTGCTCCAGCATCTATCGGTCGTGTACTTTATCACACACCTATTAATATAAAACACGAGATTTCCACTGGTCTGCCTGTACGATCAAATTAAAGATGAATCGCACATATGGTGATACAAAACATGTTCCATTTCGTTTTCAACGAAAACAGAGAAGGAACCCGTCTAAATAAATCACGCCAATCTTTGGTCGAACGCACCCGTGTCGAGATCGCTTGGAAATTATAAATTCTTCATTTAGATTTGTTTACCCGGGATGTTTAAACAATCTGATTCAAGTCAAAAATTTACAAAATAAAAAGTAACATTCTGACTGAAGTCCGATCATTGTGACCGTAACACTGATCGGTGTCAATTTGTTTCGTCCAATTGAATGCCTTAAAAATTAAAAGCAAATTAGGGTTAGTATAAATAACTAACAATGATGTCTTGGCAACGAAGGAAACGCGTCAAGTAACCAGTTAGAAAGAGCTTTTATTTCAATTTTCGTGTAGACTGGTTGTTACATGGGAGGTAATATAATAATAATAACACTTTGGCCAGCCGCTGATTTGTCGCGGTTCTCGGACGAGAAGGCCATGGTTACCACTGTACTCCCAACTGCCTCCCTATTCACACGCTTCTCCTCTCCTCTCAACACTCGGAGACGAACTGCTTGACGATATCCCTTGTCCCATTCTTCCCAATCTCTCCGATTAGCATATTAACGCAATCCTTTGAGTCTCCCCCTAGCCACATGTCCTTCATTCTCCCATCCCACTTCCCCATTAAACTCCCAGTGAATCTCATTCTTTTAGACTGATTCTTTGGGCATTCTAGAAGAAAGTGTTCCAGGGTCTCCACCATGTCCAAGTTACACATCTGGCACTTCCTTTCACCGTCTTTCCCAATTTTTCCCCTCAGCTCCAGGAATCGCGACCTCAGCTTGAACAACAGTGACCCCCCAAAGGTGCCATCAAGGTACTCTTCAAAACCTGGCTTCCCTTTATCACGCAGGCCACCCAAAGACCTCTTTGATTTCACCCCCTCTCGCCAATTACGGTTACAATCCTCCATTTATTTATTGCTGTTTAAGGTCACATATTTCTGCACAATGGCTAACCATGACCGTGACAGTTTTACGGGTGGAGGAAACCGGAGTACCCGGAGAGAACAACCGAGCAACGGCGACCAACTGTCAGCTCCCCAACATACCAACTCCACACAAGCAGGGTTAGCATTGGTTGAAGACAGGTGCACCATCGACGTGCAGTACGCCTTAGTACACAACGCCACCGTGCCCCCACGTGGGCAATGGGGGTGAAGTGTCTTGCCCAAGGACACAACGCGGTTGCCGCTACAATCCTCCATGACCCTTTCTCTGACGATTGTTTTACCCTGGTTTGTCCCAACGTCCAGGTCCGAGATCTCCAATGAGTAGTTCTCTACTAGCTCCCTCACTTGGACAATCCACCCCGTTTTGATATTTGAGTTGAAAATTCTCAGGAACATTACTTTACACCATCGGCAGTCGGGGAGATTTACCAAATAATTAAGATAACCGAGCTTCAACAGGTCTATCCTGTCCTTGATCCTCATCCACCCAAGCTCACCCCTGATTGCTTCTAGCGCTGCGGCATTACTCGACCTCGTTATCCATCGGCCTGCATCGTTCTGCAGGATTTCCAAGCTCTTTACGGCCGTCTGGTTTAGGGGTACCACTTCCGTACCGTATGTTATACTTGGCAGCCCCACCATTTCCCAAATGGTTTTCCCCACGAAAACCTTATTGAAACTGTTTCTCCCTATAAGTTTCATTTGGTTAAGGATTCGCTTCCCCTTCAGAATCAATTTATTTGTGTGGTTCCGGTAGATGCCTCTTCCTGTAATGTTTATATTTACCCCCAAATACTCGTAATCACCTGTCTCTCCCACACTGAGAAGTTTGCTGCTCCCTTCCAGAATGCAGAACTCACCCACTCTCCACCTTCGAGTGGGGTCCACTTTGCGGCCCACAGGTATAACTTTGCTCTTGCTTTCATTAAGTTCGAGTCTCCATTTGCTCCCATATTTCCCGACAATTCGCAGCATTTTCTTTAGTCCCTCTTCGCTTTCTGACACTAGAACCATATCGTCTGCAAAAAATAGCCCTGGGATCTTCAAGTCCCCAACTGCTAACCCCTCCTCGCTATGCAGGAGTTCATCTCCTAAACCTTTGATGTACAATGCAAACAGGATCGGCGAAATGATACACCCCTGCTTTAGGCCTATCTCCATAGGCACACGTTTCGTTGTGATGTTTCCCAGGCTAAGTTCACTCTGTACATCTTTATATAATGCTTTCATAATTCCAACAAACTCGCCTCCTAAGCCCATAGCCTCCAGCTTGCGCCACATACCTTCCCTCCATACTCTATCGTATGCCTTTTTGATATCCAAAAAGGCCATAAACATATTTTTCTTTTTTGCTTTCGCGGATTCTATCATTTGGGATAGTGTGAAAAGATGGTCAGTAACTCTCCTTCCCTTCCTGAAGCCATTCTGGATTTCTCCCAAAAAACCCTTCTCCTCAATCACCTCCTCTTGTCTCCCATACAGGACTTTACAGAAAACCTTTCCAATGTTGCTACTGACAGAGATCCCTCGATAGTTATCCAAAACGTCTTTTCCCCCTTTTTGTGAATAAATGTCACTTTACTTTCTCTCCACTCCTTTGGGACTTCTTGATTTTCTATGGCTAGATTGAATAGGGCAGTTAGGCTTTCCACGAGTTCCTCTCCCCCTTTTTGATAAACTCGTTAGGAATTTCATCTACTCCTCCCGCCTTTCCATCCCTTAATTTTGATATCACCTTTCGCACCTCCTCCGTTTTAATTTCGCTGCACACGAAGCTCGATAGGTTTTCCTCGACCTGATTCGGACACTCTGGTGGGCTCCCCATGCCCCATCGCTTATCGTTTACCTTTTCCCAGTGTTTGACTAGTTCTGGTGCGACTTGATCTTGCTCGTCTGTAACTCTGCCATCTACTTTAATACTCTGTGGGTTACTTCCTTTGTTACGTTTATTCACCCATTTCCAAAATACGTTCGAACTCGATCCCCCTGTCGTTCTTATCGTCCTAATGAGACTGCTATTTCGTACTCTCCGATTATCGTCTTTAATCTTATTTACTTTATTTCGTGCTTGGTGGTATTCTTCCTTAGCAACTGTGGCCTCATTGCTTTCCGCCCCCTTAAGTTTTCTACTTCTCCTGTATGCAGCACATTAGGGCCCTTTTCCCTCTGTACCCAAGTTCCCGTGTCGGCACCCTGACCTTTCCTACACTTTCCTTTCCTGCCTCCACCAGGCTCGCAACTATGACGTCGGCCATCTTCTGGACACTGCCCCTCTTGGGTACGGTTGCAAGCTTTGGTTTCAGTTTTTCATTGAACTTCGCCCAGTCAGCATCTTTTTTGAGTTCCCAAATCTCCTTAGAGCTTTCTTTGCTTTTTACTAGAGTTTTGGCCCTGATCGTCACTGTAATCAAGTTGTGATCACTATCCACCTCCATTTTACCCTCATCATCCACTTCTACCCCTATCACCCTCCCTCCATAGATTAATATCTGTGAAGATGTAGTCGATTATTGATTTTCTGTCGTTCCTCTCCCAGGTCCATTTCCCCTTACACCTCGCGTCCCTGTTCAGAATCTTCAGACCGAGCTCGTTTGTGAAGTTCAACAGCTTCCTTCCATCCCTGTTGACTTTATTGTCCCCACCCTCTATGCCTTCTTCATCATTACCTATGTGGCCATTAAAGTCACCTATCAGAATTATACCGGGCCCCTTATTTTGTAATTCGGTGAAATTGGACCTTAGTGTTGAGTAAATCGAATCATTCCATTCGGGTTTGCTTCCCTCCACCGCACAATACACAACCCCAAGGGCAATACTTTTGTTTTTCAGACTGATCCTTACCCATCCAATTTCTTTCGATACCTCAGCCGGGGTGCTGATGTTTTCCAGGTTTGTGATCAGTGATGGTTTTAAATCCTCTCTAATGTACATGCCTACCCCTCCCCCTTTTTTCTGGCCTTCCGTTCGCCCTACACCTATCCATACGTATCCCCTTACTTGGTCTACCCGTTCCTCGTGTCTTACCCACGTTTCGCTTAAGCCCATGACGTCAAACTCCTCTGCCTCAATCAATGTAGCAATTTCACTTACTTTCCGGTGGAGACCCTGGATGTTGCTATAACCCACTTTCAGGGTGTCAAGGTTCATTGGCTTCCGCCTATTGGTCCCATTATTATCTAGTCCCTGTATGTTTGTATATCCTACTTTGTGTACCTGTGCTTTCCTTGGGAAGCTATTCCTATTGATTTGGATTTTTGGTCCCTTTTCCTTATCCCCCTTGTCCCATTTTTTACACCTATGGTTCGTGACACATTTTCTGTGATTATTCCCCCCTTCACTGACCCCCTTCCCCTCTCTATACCAAAAAAGGCTCCACCACTTGCAACATATTTCTTCCTAAAACCTCTGTACCCCTTGGGCTAAGATGGAGACCATCCCTTCCATATAGGTCATTTCTCCCCCAAAACGATCCCCAATTGTCTACAAAGGGTATCCCAAGTTCCTTACAATACTCCCCCAATTCCTCGTTGGTCCCAATGATCCGCGAATTACGCTCGCCCCCACCACCTAGTACTGGGAGAAGCCCCGAAACCACTACCTGTGCATGTGGTAAATACAGAACCGCATATACGTTTGAATGGGTTAAGAATTATCGCACTCAATTGCTTTGGCCCAGGATATCACTCCTTTGGCTCTCGTGACATCCTGGGCCAAAGCAATCTCGTACGATAATTCTTAAGCCATTCAAACGTATATGCGGATCTGTATGTTGATAGTCAAAATGTTCTCGCATGCCAACGCCTTGTTACATTTTATAGGAAAGTGCCTACACTCTCGCAAATTTTGCGATAAGGCAAATCCACACAGACAAAACAATCTCACTTCAATGATTCAAAGATAATATGAAACACATCCACAGAATGTTGAGACTTTGGAACAAGGCCTAAATCCGGATTTCCAATACTCGCACAGTTCGCATCATTTTATTCCTGAAGTGACTGTTTATACAATCTGAATATGACGCATCGAGAAAAAATAGTGACTGATTTTAAGGCAATAACATGTATAAATAGTCAGAGAAGTGTGAACAAAAAGCAGTAATAGAGACAGCCTAGTATAAGCATTCGGCTTGTTCCTGAATCCATTTCAATGTTTGTTACTTTTTTTGTCAACTTATGCTTGTTACTGTATGAATTAATCATACTTTGGAAATAAATATTGTTTAAACTAAAAAGCAGTAAAAAATGTAGGTTGCTGTTGGCTTCTTTAGATCTTTCAAGACCAACATATGAAAACCAAAATTATATACTACAAACATTTTCTTCTTTTTAATTTTTTTTTATTAAAAATATAAACTTTTAAATAGAAAAAAAAAACAAATAGACGCAGAAAGCCAAACATTTTCACAAAGTTAAAAGGAAAAAACGATCTAATTTACAAAACAAGAAAAAGCAATTTGCGCGTGATGTACTGCCGGTTGGTTCTCGGAATGCCGGCTCACTCTAAATAAACACTTCTTGGAATGCTGGCACATTAATTAATTTTGTCTACACAACAGAGTGAGATTGCATTATAGGTTATTCTATTCTATATTAGTGAACAGTTTTAAGACTGCATTTCAAGTGAACACAATGTTAGAAAGTTATCAATTTTATTTTAAATGACTGAGTACATAATCAATGTTAGATATGCAACAAGTTACTGAGTTATCAACTGTGTTTTTAAATGACTGAGTACATAATCAATTTAATTTCTTATAAATAAGAAGAAATTGCGTCAAAACCTTTCATGATATTATTATTGACAGTCGTACTGATCGGACGTGTCTGTGAAAGCTCCTGACTGAACACATCTCACAGCTTGGATATTAACAAAGCCTATTGTTCTCTGTACCACTTCTGTGCACTCTAGTGTAATTTTGTAAGTGTTTATCTTTATCTTTAACTCTATCTATTTTCTGTCCGCTTTTCTCTGTTAAAACTAAAAACGAATATTTAAGTCAATACAATTTAAGTCAATACAATTAAATTAAAATCTTTAATAACTTAAAAAATAAAATTTAGAATTTTAGAATTATTTACAAATAAAAATAATGGATAAACAAAGTCAAGCTCAGTTAAACAGTTCTGCCTTTAATTCTGGTAGTCTGAGTAACAGTGGAAATTCCACTAATACTGATATGACATCGATAATGTCGATGATGTCTGGCTTCCAGAAAGAAATAGCCAGATTAAATGACACCATAGAGGGTTTGCGGTCAGAGCTTCAAGCCCAGAAGCGACAGGCAGATAAAGAAAATGCTGAATTGAGAAGAGAATTGGAAAAGGCAATTCTGAAAGCCAAACCAGGTAAGGAGGACCATGCCCCTCCTGTTCCCGAGTTACCATGTATTGACGCTGCTACAGAAATGAGAAGACCTGCGTCCGCCGGCTCACTGCCGGGGATATCTGAAATAGATTCAGATCTAATTACCCCCAGCCAGGATAACTGGCTGCGTTCCATAGTAGAAGAAGCTACCAACACGGTCTCAGTTTCCCCGGCCGTGGCGGTTGAAATTCAATTGGATAAAAATTCAGCTAAAGTCCCCAAATCGCAGCGACAGAAAAAATCACCAAACCAAAATCGATCGAAAAGGAAACTCTCCAATGAGTTCCGTGAAAATGATGAAACCGTGGATGTCGAAGACGAAAATGGTTTCTGTATGACTATTGATCGGCATGTCAAGAAGACAAAAATCATCAAGAAAAATTCACAGAGCACCGCTACTGGAAAGGACTCGGTGGTCACACCAAGAAATGGGGACTCTGTTAACGCAACAGAGTCTACATCACCGGAAATAGTGAATGCGACAGCTAGCCCAACCGATAGAGCGACGTACGCCGATAAAGTAAAAGCCAAAACGCCCCCTAAGGTGATCAATAAAACCAACAAGACACAGGGCCACCCGCAACCAAACCCCTGTGTCGTAATCACACGCGTCCACCCCAAAACGGAAAAAACTCGATTGATAAAGCCCTTCCAGGATGCTCGTGGGAGAGACTAATCTCCAAAGCCACGGGTAACCATACTTGGAAAATAAAAGTAAAATGCCCTAATAGAGCAACGAAATTAAATCTGATAAGCAAAGGGGTAATTATTAATGGCAAAAAATACGAAACCGAGGAATATCGTGTTCTTCCGCAACCCGTTCAGTGTCACAAGTGTCAGAAATTTGGGCACTTGTCACACAAATGCAACGGGGAGCAACGATGTATGAAATGCGTTGACAAACACATCGCGAAGGCATGTAGTGCTAAAACTCTGAAATGCCCGAATTGCGGTGGTCAACACCCCAGCAACTACCGGGGTTGTAGCCACTTCAAAAAAGTTAAAACAAACATCCAGCTTAAAGCTCTAAATATAAGTAATGTCGAGAACTCATCTTCCCCTTATTCCACGTGTACTCTAATGGCTGGCTCTATTTTCAGCATAATGAAGAAACACTTGGACACCAGTCTTTCGGACGTTTGCAAAGAGATTAGTAAAACAGCCTCCAAGTTATATAATACTCAAATATCTCACACGCTATTAGAAGCGGCCGTCAACAGAATATAATTATGTAACAATATTACAAATAGTAATTAAACTTAAATAAACTTAGTACAGTTATTCCTAAACCATTCATGGATACACTAAAAATAGTCCAGTGGAACGCTCGAAGCGTTAATCAGAAAAATTTGCAAATGTCACATTATTTAAAAAATACGGACGTAATTGGAATTAGCGAAACCTGGCTTAAACCAAACAAACAATTCTCGTTATGTGGTTTTGATATTATTAGAAGAGATCGCCCCGCCCAAAAAGGCGGCGGTGTCGCTCTGTTAATAAGGCAGGAGATTAAATACAAATCAATACCATGCGACCACCTCAATGCTGAAGTGATTGCAGCTGAAATTGAACTTGACCACAAACACGTGGCCATCATATCATATTATAACAAGCCGCAAGCAACAGTAGACAGTAAAGTATTTGAATTTTTTACCAACAAGTACAAGCACTGCATATTCTTGGGTGATTTCAATTCCAAACACCAGGTATTCGGTTGTCATAAGACTGAGCCTAATGGTGACGCCCTTTTCCATATCATTGAAGAACTCGATCTATTCGTGGTAAATAACGAGCAAGACGTAACATACATAAGCAACAACCCACTCCATCAATCAGATATCCTAGACTTGATTATCACCAGCAAATCACTAACCAGCCAAATGCAAGACATATTTGTAGGAGATGATGATCTAGGCAGTGATCACCTGCCGGTTCACGCCACTCTGAAATGTAATACTGGTCCCGCAAGGTATCCTCCCGTGAATAGGAGGAACCTATCAAAAATTGACTGGAACCTCTTCAGAAACATTATCGAAGTAAAAATAAAGGCAAATGACCCCTCAAATGTTCATGAACTAGAAAAAGCCTGCACCCACCTTAACGACGTTATCAACAGAACGCTAGATGAAATCTGTCCCAAGCAAACAGTAAAGACGCGGATAAACAGAATAACCCAAACAACTCTTCAAATAATCAAACAAAAAAGAAAAGCCTTCCGGGCTTACCAATCAGAGAATGATCAAATGAAAAGAGCAGAACTTAAAACCGCGTATAATCGCCTTCATGGGGAAGTAAAAAAGACCATAGCTAACGACAATCGCGTGAGATGGGAAAAAGCAACCGAAAACCTAAATGGGCTGAGAGAACCTAAGAGGTTCTGGGATACATTTAAAACTCTTACTGGCCAAAAGAGCAAAATTGCCAATAATAATGCGCTAAAGACTAGCGACGGATCTATGGCCATAGACGACAAGGCAAAGGCCAGTGCTTTTGCCGAACCTCTAAAGAAGGCACATCGTCCACAAGAAGGGAACAGATATGACAACGATTTTAAGGTACGAGTAAATAAATTTGTCCAAGATAACAACTCAATCTTCAATGAACCGAACTTCGACAAAAGGCATGAAGACGGGGACGACCATGAATTAACCGAACCAATAAGCGTAGAAGAGGTCATGGGTATAATCAGAAAATGCAGGTCATCTTCGTCCCCAGGAGAAGACGAAGTCTCTTACAAAATAATGAAACAGTGCCCCAACATCTTCTACTGCAGACTTACCAAACTCTTGAACTGCTGTCTCTCCTGTGGGTACTTCCCAAAATGCTGGAAAGTGGCCACGGGAGTCATGATACCTAAACCCGACAAAGACCTTACCAACCCTTCTAACTACCGCCCAATCAGCTTGCTTAGCTGTGTTGGGAAAATATTTGAGCGGATTCTCACTACGAGACTTCGCAGCTATCTCGAATCAATCAATTTTTTCAACAAATGGCAAAGAGCGTATAGGAGTCAGAAAGAGGGAATCGAACACGTATACAGACTGGTCGATTATATGAAAACAGCATTTAGTCAAAACGAAATCGGAACCGCGCTTTTCTTGGATGTAGAAAAAGCGTTCGACTCGGTATGGCACAATGGCGTGAGATATAAACTAGCGAAAATGGGATTACCCACTAAAATTCTAAGGATCATATCATCATTTCTAACTGACCGAAAAATCAAGGTGAGGGTTAATCGCGAGGTGTCAGAGGAAGTAATACTCGAAGCGGGAACACCACAAGGGTCGGTTCTAAGTCCGCTTCTTTTCATAATATATGTGAATGATATAGAAAAAGTAGGGAAAAACTTTGTTGAACTATCGCAGTTCTCAGATGACAAAGGCATTTGGACAGCCAGCAAGTCCAGAAACATAATTAAAAATCGTCTGCAGGATACCATTCGCGATCTTGAAAGCTGGTGTGCCCTGTGGCGCATCAAACTCAATGCCGCCAAAACTCAAAAAGTTACGTTCTTCAAAAAGCAAAGGAAAAAACCAGTCCCGAGTATCGATCTCCAGTTATACGATCACAAACTAGAAGCAAACAAAGAGGCCAAATTTTTGGGATTTATCCTAGATAGCAATCTCAGTCTAAACAGTCACGTAAACTCCATTACGGTTAGAGCTACTAAACGTATCAATTTTCTGAAGATGATCAGAGGTAGAAATTGGGGAGCAAACAAAGATGTGCTTCTCAAGCTCTACAAAACATTTATACGTCCGGTACTAGAATACGGTGCCATAATAACAAGCGACCTAAGCAAAACCAACATTCAGAAGCTACAGAGGGTTCAAAATTATGCCCTGCGAGTGGCACTATGCAAACCGAAATGGACACCGATAAAGGAACTTCACGAGCTAGCAAAAATAGAAACTATTGATACGCGATTAAAAGACCTACAAACCAAAACCCTCAACAGACTACAAGATAGTGAATTAATGGTTGAGTTGAACGAACACCGATCCCTTAACAGAAAAACAAAATAAGTTTCCAGAAAATAAAAAAAAAAAAAAAAAAAAAAAAAAAAAAAAAAAAAAAAAAAAAAAAAAAAATAATAAAATAAAATAAAATAAAAATTATACAATATAACTAAATCGCGTGGAGTCAGTGAGGATTGCCTCGCTACTCATTGGGAACTTTAGGATAGAGTCTGTGAGGACTGCCTCGCAACTCTGCTGAAGCGCGATTGAAACGCGTTTAATAAGATCTATATAACAAAACCCTCCACATACTCCAGGATAGTGAATCAATGGTGAAGCTGAACGAACACCGAACCCTAAACAGAAAAACAAAATAATCCACAGTAAATTAAAATTACTCAATAGAATTAAACTGCGTGGAGTCAGTGAGGATTGCCTCGCTACTCATTGAGGTCTTTAGGATTGAGTCTGTGAGGACTGCCTCGCAACTCTGCGTGTTGGGAGTGGACTCCGAAGAAACACACCCCTTACCCCATCCATAGCAACAATCACACAGCAGGCACAATATACAATAGCGGATACCTATCTTTCTCTCTACCTTTTACTTTTCTAACTGAACATTCTCAAATTTTCTTGCAACACTCCTATCAAGAAGACGCATGGAAATGGTAGACAAAGCGTAGGAGGAATTGGTAATAATAATAACTCTTTGGCCAGCCGCTGATTTGTCGCGGTCCTCATAAGAGAAGGCCATCATTCCCCCTGCACCCCACCCCCTCTTCCCCTCCTCTCCTCCCAGCATTCAGATATAAACTGCTTAATAGTGTCCCTCACTTCCTCTTTTTCAATTTCTTCAATAAGCATTCCTACCCTCTCCCTCGTGTCCCCCTTCAGCCATCTATCCTTTGTTTCTTCACCCCACTTCTGCATTATTCTTCCAGTAAATTTTATTCTATGAGGTATATACTGTGGGCATTCCAAGAGAAAATGTTCCAGGGTCTCCACTACTCCAGAGTGGCACATTTGGCATCCCTTTTCCCCATCTCTCCCAATTTTTCCCCGAAGCTCCAGTGATCTTGATCTCAGTTTGAACAGCAGTGACCCTCCAAAGGTGCCATCTAGGTACTTCTCAAAAGCTGGCTTTTCTTTATATTGTAACCCCTGCAGTGATCTTTTCACGCTAACCCCTGCTCGCCAGTTTCGATTGCAATCTTCCATGACTCTCTCTTTGACAAACCTTTTGCCTTCTTTCATTCCTACTTCTATGTTTGTGACCTCTATAGAGTAATTGTCCATTAGTTCCCTCACATGTTTTGACCACCCCGTTTCTATATTAGAATTCCAAATGGTATCGAGCATCAATTTGCACCACCGGTTGTCAGGCAGGTTTCTCAAGTAGTTAAAGTAACACAGTTTTCCCAAATCTACCCTGTCCTTGATTTTCATCCACCCAAGCTCCCCCCTTACTGCTTCCAAAGCTGCAGCATTACTCGACCCTGTTATCCATCTGCCGGCATCATTTTGAGTATTTTCCAACTTCTTAATAACGGTTTGGTTTAATGGAATCACGTCCGTGCCATACGTTATACTTGGTAAACCCACCCTCTCCCACAGTGTTTTCCCCACAAAGACCTTGTTGAAACTATTTTTCCCTAAAAGTTGTAGTTGGTTCAGAATTCTTTTCCCCTTCAGAATCAGTTTGGCTGAGTAATTTCTGTACACCCCTCTTCCCGTTATATTTATGCTTACCCCTAGATACTCATACTCTCCCGTTTCTCCTACAGTGATTTGTTTGCTTTCCCCTTCGGGGATTGAGAACTCCCCCACTCTCCATCTCTTCGTCATATCTACCTTGCGTCCAACGGGTATTACCTTGCTTTTATTTTCATTTAGTTCTAGTCGCCAAGTGTTCCCATATCTACCAACAATTTCCAGCAGTTTCTCTAGCCCCTGTTCAGTTCTAGACATTAACACCATGTCGTCCGCAAAGAATAAGCCTGGTATCTTTATGTCTCCAACATTTACCCCCTCCGCACTCTGAATTAGTTCGTCCCCTAAATCTTTAACATACAATGCAAACAAAATCGGTGAAAAGATACACCCCTGCTTGAGGCCTATATCCATAGGGACTCGTTTTGTAGTGATACTCCCTAGACTGAGTTGGCTTTGCACATCTGTATACAGTGCTTTCATGATTCCCACAAAGTCACCCCCCAGTCCGATGCCCTCGAGCTTTCGCCACATACCTTCCCTCCACACTCGGTCGTACGCTTTTTTCACATCTAGAAATGCCAGAAACATCTTTTTCTTTTCAGCCTTTGTTGATTCTATCAGTTGGGTGAGTGTAAATAGGTGATCAGTGACTCTTCGTCCTTTCCTGAAACCATTTTGAATTTCTCCTAAAAAACCTTTCTCTTCAATAACTTCCTCTAGTCTACCGCATATGACCTTACAGAATACTTTTCCGATGTTACTACTAACTGATATCCCCCTATAGTTATCTAGAACTTCCTTATCCCCCTTTTTGTGTATGAACGACACCTTACTTTCCCTCCACTCTCTGGGGACCTCTTGCTTTCGCAGAGCCAAGTTGAAAAGGTTTGTCAGGACTTCAATAAGTGCCTCCCCTCCATTTTTGAGGAATTCGTTCGGAATTTCATCAGTCCCTCCCGCTTTACCATTTTTTAATTTCGAGACCACGTTCCGCACTTCTTCTGCCGTTATTTCGCTACATACACGATTGGATAGGTTCTCCTCCACCAGTGTATTTCTTTTTGGTGGGGACCCACTGCCCCATCGCCTATCGTTTATCTTTTCCCAGTGCTTGACTAACTCTGAAGCGATACGGCCTTTATCTTCTGTACTTTCCCCATCCACTTTGATACTCTGCACACTACTTTTCCCCCGTTTATTTACCCAGTTCCAAAATACGTTTGAGCTCGAACCCCCCGTTTTCTTTATTGTTCTGGCAAGACTGCAATTGCGATCCTTCCTATTATTATTCTTTATCTCATTCACCTTTTTCCGTGCCAGTTCATATTCTCCTTTCATTAGTCTCGTGTCATTGTTATCCACCCTTTAAGCTTCCTACTTCTTCTGTAAGCAGCGCATTTTACCTTCCTTTCTTTTATAGCCTTTTTCAGTCCCTCGTTAACCCTGTATCCAAGCTCTCTCGTTGGGACCCTCACCCTTCCTATACACTCCTTCCCTGCCTCTGTTAGGCTATTTACTATGCCATCTGAAATACTCTGGACATTTGCATCCCTAGGTATACATTCAAGATTTGGTTTTAGTTTTTCCCGAAACTGTTTCCAGTCGGCTCCTTGTTTTAGTCCCCAAACTTCCTTGAAGGTATTTCTGTCTCTATTCGTCTTTTTGCCCATAATCTTAACTGTTATCAGGTTGTGATCACTACCCAAGTCATTTTTTCCCTCGTCATCTATTTCTACATCTATAACCTCCCTCCATACGCTAATGTCAGTGAGTATATAATCAATTATTGTTTTCTTATCGTTCCTCTCCCAGGTCCATTTACCTTTACATTTCGCATCCCTGTTCAGGATCTTTAAACCAAGCTCTTTTGATAGGTCCAACATCTTCCTCCCATTCGTGTTAATTTTCCTATCACCTCCCTGTATGCCCTCCTCCTTATCCCCGATGTGCCCATTGAAGTCCCCCATTAGGACAATACTGAACCCTCTGCTCCCAAGCTCTGTGATATTCGATCTAAGAGTTGTATATATTGAATCATTCCACTCGGGCTTACTTCCCTCCACTGCTAAGTATACAACACCAACGGCAACACTCCTGTTTCCTAACTTGATTTTTGCCCAGACTATTTCGTTGGATACTGGAATCTGAGTCCTTGCTTCTGTGAGATCTGTAATCAATGAGGGCTGTAATTCCTCTTTAGCGTAGATGCCAACACCCCCACCCCGTTTCTGACCCTCAGTTCGCCCAGCTCCTATCCACACGCAACCCTTCATCTGATCAACCCGCTCATCCCGTCGTATCCACGTCTCACTTAGACCCATTCTATCGAAGTCTCCTTCGTCCATCATTGTTGATATTTCGCTTACTTTCTTGTGCAGACCCTGGATGTTGCAGTACCCAAACTTAATGAATCTTTGTTTTTTTGCCATCACTGGCACATTATTATAACCCTGGTATGTCCCTGTATTGTGCATGTTTGTTGTTCTTCCCATGTTCCCAGCATTTGTGCCACTCTGGGTTACCGGCTGTGGTCCCCTACCCCCCTTTTCTCCAAAAAAGGCCCAGCCACCTGTAAGACTTTTTGGCCCAACAGGTCTGTACCCATCCTACTTAAATGCAATCCGTCTCGCCCATACAACTCTCCTTGTCCCCAGAATGAATCCCAGTGGTCAATGAAATGTACTCCCAAGTCTTTGCAGTGCTCTTCCAGCTCCTCGTTTAGTGCCATAATCCGCGAGTTCCTCTCATTTCCACCACCCATAACGGGGAGCACCCCTGAAACGATGATCCGAGCATTCCTGCTAAGTAGCTTACTAATTAGGTCCTTGTATGTGTCCACCAAACGAACTGATTTCTTTTCCCTGATGTTATTGGACCCCACATGTAATACCACTACCGGATCAGGCCCCGACCCAGCTACAATACCGTCCACTCTATCCCTCAGGTCCTCCACTTTAGCCCCCGGAAAGCACAGAACTGTTCTATTTTTACTGTCCGGACCACAGACAACCTTGTCGATCCCCCGAACTATGCTACTTCCCGCAACCACCAACTTACTTTTGGACCTCGCCCTGTTTATCTCCTCTAGTCTCCTATTGTTTACAGCGTCCTCTTCCTCTCCAACAGCCCCCCTCGGACTCAATATCGGTATCGGTATCTTTGACCTAGGATTACTCCTATCCTTGTCCCTCCGTCTCTTTCCAGGCCCTGCGCTACCTGGACTACTCCCCTGGTCTTCCCCCGGATCCCTCCTCCTTTTTCCTGGCCTAGACCCCAAGCTACTATCTGTGGCAACTACCTCCATCTCCTCCTCTGTCTCTTCCGAATCGAGCACATCAAATCTGTTTCTGGTGCTGCACTCCCCACTGCCTTTGGACTTTACACCCCTATCTACCTGCTTCTCTGGCCCCCCTTTCCTACCACTTTTGGTAGTCCACGCCAAACGCTTTACAGCATTGCTCCGGCCTGGGCCCCCCTCATCTGTCCTACGTACTTTTCTAGCAGCCCCCACCTCATCACCTACCTCATTCACATCAAAGGTTCTACCCCCATGTTTCCTCTTGGAACCACCGACAACCTTCCATCCTTCTCGGAAAGCCACTTTCACAGGCGTAACTCCAGACAGCCCCGCCCTACCAAGTCTTCCCTTCAGCTCAGCAATCTCCCCCTCAAACTTGACAATTGTCTCAAGTTGGTGCAACCTACCTTTCTGCAACATATACAAGAAACCACCAAACGCTAGGCAAGGATTGAAACAAGCTTGTCTGGCTGGGAACGAGTGTACATTTGATATAAATAAACATTTGAATAAAGATTTAACAGCCCTTTTAAGGGCTTGAGGGTGTGTGTCAGTGATTTTTTTTTTTTTTTTTTTTTGGGGGGGGGGGGGGATTGGGGTGGGGTGGAGGAGGTCATTTGGGATTCCCGAAGGATAACCAGATACCTCAAAATCACATACGGCATCCTATCTCCCAGAAGGCTTGATGGATGACTCCCGGTTTCTTAAAACTAAACTGTTGGAGCTTTCTCCACTTCTTTTTTGTAACCGCTATGGTCATATACCGGGGCCGCTACCAAACCGGCGTTGCTGTTTGGTTTTCTTTTCTCTTCTTCCCTTAAACTTGCCATCGCACAACATTACATTCTGGCTCGCCACCATGGTGGGACTCAAACCTCTACCATCGCCGAACTGGAACCGAACAGAGCTCGCTCTCTAATAGTTTTAAAGGCGTTGGGGGATTGAGTATTGACCATCTAACACTCCAGCTTAAACTGCCGGGTATTCTAACCGCGTGCATAACCCCCTCAGACTACATTTTGGGCAATAGGAAAGCTAGGCCTGTGTAATCCAAGGAAAAAAAAAATAAGGTTAACCGGGTCGCAAGGGATTTGTAAATCCCACATCGTCCCTGCGCGCCTTCGGCGCGCTAAAACCTTTCATTCATTCATCAAAACCTTTCATCCATTCATTCAAATTACATATCAGTCTAAAATGGCAAATGCTCAAGTGAATGTTCGGTTTATCACCAACAGACATGGTGGTCAGAATTTAGTATATGGCGGATATAAATTTAGGGTAAACAGCAGTAGAAATGACACGGTGCATTGGAAGTGCAGTGAAGGTGTCTGCTCAGAAAGCATAAACACCAAAGATGGCATGCTCACGTCTTACAGAAATTTACACAACCACCAGCCAGATGAAGATAAGTCAACTGTCGACGAGATGTTAGCTAATTAAAAAAAACTGGTACGCACAAACTCCAGACCAGTTTCAGCAATACATCATGAAGAAATAACCGCATTGCGGTCAACGATCTACGAGCATGTCATCTCGAAAGTTCCCACGTTATACAGTATGCATTCCAGTTTATATCGTCAAAGAGCAATGAAAACATTCCATCTCTTCCATCTCAGCGTTCTGATATAGATCTACCAGACTTGTACACTAACACTATTTCTGGTCAATCTTTTCTGTTATATTCTGACGTCAACAACAATTTTCTTATATTTTAAACACATCAAAATCTTGAACATCAAGCAGCAGCCAACACATATTTTTGCGACAGAACTTTCAGTATGACTCCCGATTTATTCTACCAGATCTACACAATCCACGCAAGTGTTGATGGGAAGATGTGTCCTTTAGTGTATGGACTTCTCCCCGACAAAACCAAGGCGACGTATCTCCGCTTCTTCCAGGCAATACAACAAAAATCAGCAGAAATTAATATAAACTTGTCACCAACAACTGTTTTTACTGACCTTGAGAAAGCTGCACAATCTGCAATTCAAACTGTTTTTCAATGTGAAATGAAAGGCTACCTCTTTCATTATCGCCAGTATATCCAGAAATGTGCAGCGTTGTGGCCTTCAAAGTGCCCTTTCATCTGATGACAGCATAAATCAGTTTGTCCGTCGTGCATCTGCACTTCCTCTAAAAAGGCAATGTGACATTGACGATGTATGGTTGAATGCGTTGGAAAATGTTGATTTAGAAAATGGAAATGTTCTAAAGTTTGCCGATTATGTGACAGAACAGTGGGTTCAAATGCCAGGCAGGGACATGTGGAACCATTTTGACACTGTAGGTCCACGGACCACTAACCACGTGGAAGGCTGGCATTCAAAAAATTCCAAGTTGAGTGCTGCACACCCACATTTATTCAGATTCATAGATCTTATAAAAAAAGAACAAGATCAAACAGAGACTGTTATCATGCAATTACAAACCGGAAGGAAAATGCGACCTCGAAAGAGGAAATACCGACAATTAGACCAGGGTCTGGAAAATGAGAAACGAAAATTGTTGAGTGGTGCCAAGGCTGTTCTTGAATATGCTGACTCTATATCACATCTCGTTAGGTTATGAATGTTTAGTTTGCTTGTTCATATTGGTTATAAATGTTTAATTTGCTTATTTAGTTTGTAAAATTCGGATAAAAATACATTTTTTATATCAAAATCATGTAAAAAATACATTTTTTGTATGTTTGAATGCCTGGTTTTATGTATGTTTGTATGCGTATTCTCATGGTAATATATTTAATTATTAATTAGTGTGTGAAAAACTTCTTATTTTTGCGAGAACCAACTGAATAAATGTATCTTTTGAATTAAGCCGTTATCTCTCATTTCTCCCATTTATCAGAAACAAACTATACTTTCCTAACACCCAGAAAGTGTTGTTTTAGCACTCAACTAGCACCACTGACTCCAGGTTAGAAAACAATAGGCGCCGGCATTCCGAGAACCCCCCGTACTGCCACCTCTTCCTTGTCATGGATGTTCTGTGGTTTAAATACATGTTTACTGAGTATACACCCAATATTTCTTTGGTGCTTAAGACTTTCGCCAAAAGCAAGAGAGTTTGGCACAAGGCCTTTTATACTGCATGAATAAATATATTTTTGGAAATCAATAAGGCAGGTATTCAAAGCTTCCAAAAAAAAGTGTACTTTCTGTTTACAGTCAAAGATAAATTATGTTTTGTATAACATTCTTCAATGAGTGACAGTAAATTATTTTTTTAGAAAAGGCATTTGAAAAAAGGTGGGTCAAGGTTTCCACAAAAGGAGCAAAGTTCTGTCTTATTAAGGCCATATGTAAATAGTGAAAAGTACACGATGTAAAATTTTGTACTGTAAAGATTGGGAATATGTATCCTCAATTGCATCAAAAGTATCACAATAAATACGTTGCCACTCTTCCCTGTCTAAATTTAATTCAAGGTAGAAACACCATTTTAGTTGAGAATGTGTGGGCATTTGAGCAGTTTTTCCAGGAGTAAATTATAGAATGTTCTATTAACTTTAGTTGAGGCTTTTAACTGGGCCATTGTACGATCAATACCATTCTCTACTTCTCTTGCATTAGTAATACACCGTGTCTTTGACTCTGGGGTTGAGCTTATTATTCCATAATGGGTTACAAAAGGGACGCTGACGTCATATGTTTTCCCTCAAATTGCTGAAGAGAGAGCAAATCTCCTTTAATATGAACCACGTTTTATAGAAAGGTGAGGTGTTGTTTATTTTAATATTCTCATTGTGAAAAAATGGACTGAGAAAATATATTTGGTGCAGTCAATTCTAAGTCTAGTTTAACTTGGGTCCACGAATTGACAACATGTTTCTAAAAGAGGTTAATATTTACTGAGATGTTTTGGCCGTCTCCCCTTGGGTAGATAGATACCAAAATCTTATTTAAACCATATTGTTCTAATTCATCACGAGGACGTGTTTTACACTGGGAGAAATTTCTGGGGTCTAACAATTTTTTTATCCAAACTAGTTTTAGCGAGCGACAGAGGGTACTCAGGAGGGGGGAGTTTAGACCACCATTTTCAGCGGAGCTTATCACTACCTGTCGTTTCATCTTATCTCTGTTACCGGACCATACGAAATGGAAAAAGAAAGATTTAATCACCCCAGTCATCGCGTCGGAAGGGGTTGGGTGAACTGTAAGAGAATGTATCTATACTAGGAGACACTGAGTTTTTATAACAGTTGTTTTCCCCACGACCGTCGTGTTTCTCAGAGACTAATCACCTAAAACGTTTTTAACCCTTTGATACTTTAATTGCCCTGTGACGTTCAAACGTCACTGGGAATTCAGTTTCAAAATGTGACGTCAAAGGTCGGAAAGTACAAATAACAAGATATTTTTCAGATTAGTGATTAACTGGTTGAGGGCTAGATTATTTTTGGTGGTCTGAATTTGTTATTCAAAACTTGTTTTATTAAAAATTATTGGAGAGTGCCCACAGACACTCTCCAATAATTTGTAACAAAACACATTTTATTTGTGTTTGACTGAATATGAAATAAAAGCAAGGAAAGTGTTGGCTTTTGCTCTGGTATCCTCATTTTTTGAAAGCCCTGATAGTGGCTTCTAGCACCCAACCAGTTAAGAAGTCTTGACAGCAGGAGTATATTAGTATTTTAAGCTGCGATAACATTTGGCTCAACGGTTGTCATTGAGCACTATTCGGGAGAAAATAGGAATTGAGGTTAAAACTTAAAAAAATAATAACAAAACAAATGACGTGCTGTTTGATTTCGAACGTCATAAGACGTACAAAAGTATTAACGCGCTGTTTGATTTCGTACGTCATAAGACGTACAAAAGTATCAACGCGCTGTTTGATTTCGTACGTACATCACAAGATGTAACAAAAGTATCAACGCGCTGTTTGATTTCGTACGTCATAAGACGTACAAAAGTATCAATGGGTTAACCTTTTCATCCTTTCAACCGTATAATTGGACTATAAAATCCCCACTCCTGTATATTATATTTTATACCAAGTATGGTGAAACACCCATTATGGTTCCATTTAATGGGGTTTTCTGTGTTTAGTTCTAGTCCACAGCCTACCCGAGACCCAATTCAAACTACTTGTTTGTTTTTTTTTACAAAATTCACCTGAAGAAATGAGACTTTCGAAAACGAATCGAGAATGTTTAGAGCAACGTTCAAGTTCTTCTCATCTGCTCCACGAAAAAGGCTGATATCATCTGCATTTTGATTTATTATGTCTTCGGAATCATTGATTTTAATACATTTAATCTCATGATTATATTTTAGTGTAGCACTTAGGATTTCTACACACATGATGGACAGGTAGGTGGGTAGTGGATCCCCCTGCCCAAAACCACGCTATAATTCAAAGAACTTGGAGAAATGGCCATTGTTTAAGACACAGCTGGAAATATTATTGTGAAAGCTTTCAGACCACTGTAAAATCGAACTGCCGAAATTCAGACATTAATGTCTTCTCATTGAATGGAATCGAAATCTCGAACGAAATCGAATAAAATCAAAAGTCCAGGGATATCAAGGGAGCTACATTTTTCAATCAAGTCAGTTATTAATCTGGTTGATTTCCCAATAAAGTTATTTTTCATGAAGCCCAATTCCGGTTTCTGATATTAACTTTGGAAGGACCGACTTTAACCTCTTCGCATATGCCGCCGAACTTATTTTTAAATCTATATTTTTGTATATGGTCTCTAGTTTTTTTAATATAACTTCGACTTCCCTTCTTTCGGAATACAAGTGGAGATATCTCGCTAACTATTTTTTTTGAGGATCACTCCTACCCATCTATATATTGGTTCATAAACGCGAAATGTGTACAGTTTTATGTTTGTATATTTATTCATTGAGGTTTAATTAGGAGATACACTTCTCTTGTTGAGTTAGATCAGGCATGTAAACCCGTTCCTGTACCGATACAACCGGTCCCCTCATGCTCCAACCGGCACCGGTACTGAAACGTTTTTCCCGCCGGTACCGGGCCAATATTATTTTATGCGGAAATTCCTCATGGAACGAGGATAAACAGACGGATAATCGTGTATGGCACACTTGCACGACATACTTTCAACATATTTGTGAATAAACATATTAAAACACTCTAAAGGTGCATGTTCCGTTTGACCCAAGACCTCGATAAGGGCGACCATTTTGACTTTTTCAAGCATGGCATCAAAGACAATGAAAGCGCCGTCGTCGCTTACTTTAAAGAAATTATTCCGTGGCGACATCAAAGTAACCGTAAAGCACGATTTTCGTCCTTTATGATTACTTTGATGTCGCCGCAGAATTATTGTACGATGCCCTGTTTGTCTTGCGATCTTGGGGACTGGGTCGGTTTAAAAGCAAATTTCTCCCATCTGATTGTGATATTTCACCCAATTGTTGATTTGTCCCGGTACCGGTTTCGGCGAGACAGCCTCTGTCCCGTCCGGTAACGATTATGCTGGTACTGGCGCTACTTTAACATGCTTGAGTTAGACATTCGGGAATTTGATTATGGAAAACCATTTTTTAACGAGGTTAAATGCTTTTCCATAGTCAAATTCCTGAATGTCAAACGAAACAAGAGACGTTTATCTCCATTGTAATTCCTGTTATTGTTAGAAGTGAAAACTTTCTCCAAACCCGTTTTATTTGAAAAAAAAACGATAAAAAATTGGCATGTTAGATCTCCATGATCGAATTTACAACGTGAATTTAAAAGCACGGATGCTGACAACCGTTGCCATAGAAAACAACTCCGGGCTGTGCTCGATCTGTGATAGGAGCGGTTTAGCGCCGTTGCTCGCGAGTAGCGTGGATACAGACATGTTCTAATTGAAACACTTCCGGCAATTGGAACACGGTAAGAGTGAATTTACCTGAGATTAGAGCACGGAGCCAACCGGCTCTCAGCCAATCAAATGTCGGATTCAGAAAGAACAACAAGGTCAAATTTAACTGATGAATTATAATGGCATTTTGAACAATTGGGATCATGTCGTGTAGAACAATTTTGTGGGTAGTGGGAGCTGGAGCTCCTGGAGAGAAGTTAAATAAGCACTGGGCTACGCTCAGTAACTTTCGGGCTTTCCAATTACAGGCATCCTGGCAAAGCGCCGGTTGACGGTACATGTAAGTGTAACATTGACGTATTATGTCCGGTCGAAGGGTTCTATACCCACGGTACACTTGCTTTCGATCAACACTAGCCCTGCTTGTGTCAGGAAAAAATAAATTGGAGAGCACGGCAGTTACTTGCCATTGCTAAGTGCTCCATCTGGGTACTCCGGCTTCCACCACCTCTAAAATTGTACCACACGATAAGCCCCAGACTGTTGAAAGTGACATTACACCCAAAGAAACAGACAAATAAAACAATGTACAAATTTACCTTTCTTGTACAAATATATCGATGAATAGGCGGGTACCCTAGCAAAACGTGAGTAGGATATGTATACTCAAGTTTAACTCCAATAGCTTTGTGCCAATGATGCTGAGTTCCTTTCCTTACGATTTGCATGTACATGCAGAACTCATGTGTCAACAGACAAACCTGTCCTTGTTGCCAATGGAAGTTTTGTACCTTGGCAGTGGTTTCTTGTTAAGTCTTGACTGCCGATACAGGCAGCCAAGACTTCAATAGATACCACTGCTTAGTCAAAGTGCTACCTTGCTTTTGGGAAGTATAAAGTATGTAGGATTCCTCACGCCTTTAAATGCTTCTCTCTGGGTACTCCGGCTTCCTCCAACCGTAATTTTGTACAACATGATATGATCCAGACTGTTCAAAGTGTCATCACACCCTAATAAACAAACCAACAAAATAATGTTCACATTTAGCTTTGTTGAAAAATTATGTCGATGAATGGGAGATGATCCTAAGACAAATGTAAGTAGTACAGAAGAATTCGTGCGCATGTTTTTAGTGTGTACACAGATGAAATCACTCTACAACTATCGAGACATACATGTACTATTGATTCAGGACTATTCCCCTTAATTTTTGGACCCTTGAAGCAGACATCCATTCAGCATTTTTGAACAACTAAGTAACATTAGGCGTTTTGGCATATGACGATCACACGCAAATCAAATAAATTCAAGCTGAGCCATCCATCACCAGGTTCTGAATACACGTTTGAATAGTTTGTACAATTACTGTGTTGTTTAAAAATGCTTGTCACAAGCAATTAAATACATGTTTTTTCAACTATTCAATTTCATTATAAATGACGTTATGGGTCACGTGACACGTGGCGTCACTGATCACGTGATCGATCCATTGCAACGAGTTTGAATTGTAGCTATAATGTTATTTCATGCGGTACGTTGACAACAAACTATTTCCAACCCCGCTTTGCGATGTGACATCACATATCACATCCGGTATGAAATAACAACATTATTCACAGAAAACTATCCTCAGATAGCTATCCTCCTAAAATGTATCCTTCCAAAGGCACCCTCCAATACATCATCATGTCGGAGGTATCCTCAAATACCCAGATGAGCATATAAGGGATGATCGATTATACCTCATTGAGGGATTTCCCCATTCCCCTCATGGGATGACAGTGCAAGGAATGAAAAGTTTGACCCCAATGAGGGACATCCTTATGGCACTCTTGGTCTCATACGCCGGAAAAAGAGAGTCTATAGTCATTGACGTATGACAGGAAAGGATTCCTATAAGTGAGATTCCGTAAGTGGAATTTCCTAGCCGAGTCAGTGAATCAGTTTGTGGTGTAAGTAAAGTACGTGGAGAGTGGATTGTAACTAAATCACCCGCGGAGTGGAGTTATCACCCAAGCTGTAACTTTCAAATTTTGTACATATCGACAAAAAACACAAGCAATGTTTCATCCAATGGACCTCCGGGTTTAACCCGGGGGTCCATTGGCTGAAACTTTGCTGGTGCTGGTTTTGCTTTGCAACAAATTTGCAATTATTGCTCGGGTGGAAGTTCCACTCTGCGGGTTATTTAGTGATAATACACTCTCCATGTACTGTAGGAACATTCAATGGAAGAGACTAGTGATATAAGTGGAGGTAATAGTGGTCGACAAACATATATTAGTGAAGGGGCCACCAGCAGAGGGGATTACATACAGTACTTATTAGCTCAGCAAACAGTAGGTTAGTAGTGGGTGGGAAATAGAAGTAGAGGTAGAAGGCAGAAAGTATGAGGTAGGATAGATAAAGTAGAAGCAGGCGGAATAGGCATGGGCCACTATCGTACAAAAGGTATCCTCCAATATTCCACACCAGTCCCTACTAGTTCCGCAAACACCATTGCCTCTTCAGTCCCCAAAGACCCAGATTAGTATATGAACGGTGATTATAACAGATTATACACCATAGAGGGATTTTCTTATACCCAGTGTGACATGAGGATGGCTTTGCGTAGGGGTACTGGAAAGTGGGGAGGGGGGTTCCACTGGTACTGTTTGTTCAATATCTGGATGAGGATATGAGGGATGATGGAGTTTACCTGATTCGGAGATTTCTTCACAGCCCCCATGGAATGAGGATTTGAGAAATGACAAACTATACCTCACTGATGAATTACCTCAAGACCTAATAAGTTAAGAAATGGTGTGTATAAGGTCAATGGTCGTTAGATAGTGATACTGGAGGGGGATGCCATGGCCTATGGCCGTTCAGTCCCTGGATGAGGATATGTGAAATGATAGATTAAACATCACTGAGGGATTTCTTAACTGGTTGAGGGCTAGATTATTTTTGGTGGTGTGAATTTGTTATTCACAATTTGTTTTATTACAAATTATTGGAGAGTGCCCACAGGCACTCTCCAATAATTTGTAATAAAACAAATTCATTTTTACAATATATTATTTGTGTTTGACTGAAAATGAAACAGGAGTAGTGAAACTGTTGGCTTTTGCCCTGGTACCCTCATTTTTCTGAAAGCCCTGATAGTGGCTTCTAGCACACAACCAGTTAATGGCCCTCATACGATAAATCTTAAGACATGACCCAACACTGGAAGGTTACATTATTATTTCCAATGGTGATGATATGAGGATTTGAAGTTACCGAGACAAAGTCAGAGAGAGCTAGCAAGTTGTTGGGACAAGATCAAATGCTGGAAGGCGAGCAGCTAGAACAGTGACAGGGATTGGCAGAAATCGAGAAATCTGGAAGGATGTGATCCAACAAGATACTCAAGTCCAATCGAACATACCCTCCGAACACACCACGTCCTAAAAAAAAAGCCATTCGGTCTGGAAAGGTAGACGCTAGGGACCCTGGAAGTTTGGTGAAATTGTCACGTTGTTTGGGTAATTACATATACTCATTCAATCGAACACGCGTCCGTCCAATTTGAGACTGTTGGGTCACACACACCAAGTACGTGCCGCTATATAAACCAAGATAGCGGCCCCCAGTATACGAAATGGACGACATAAATACGTATCACCAAAAAAACACGCACTGCGCATGCACACTGACACCAGTATCACTATGGTAATGATGTCAACACGTGGCCGCTCAAGCAGGCTACCATGACAACTCCATATAATGTAACTGGTCACGTGACTATGATACCTTTTTATTCTAGGGTGTTAATATGAAACATTTAACTTCTGACTTTTAGCAGACTTTTAGCGGATTAAAACCGCTCCCTCTATAACAAGAGTCTGGATTCGCCATTGTATTTGGATAAAACTGTCCGCCGATATTTAGGTCGGTATTTATGGTACCGTGATAAGACATTTTCTGATTACTGGAAGTAATGGTATGGGTGGAACATACGTTTGTTCTGAACTGTCCTAATCACATCTGTGAGAAAACAGCGCATCAGTTCAAAATATAAATCTGAAAGTGCTGCGCAACTAAAACTACAAATGGAGGCCATTGATAAAGAAGGATTGAATTTGTGTAGACACGGCGTAGAAACTATCAAACTGACATATCAAAGATAAAAATACAATTGGGACGAACTGAAGGAAATTTCAGTAATTACTGAAAAGCTGTTAGGAAAAAACGACTCTAATAGTCAAATCACATATGTTGTGGAATGGGGAGGACTCTTAAACGTTTGTGTTCAGAAAATTACCACACATAATTTTGTCCTTTACACATGAAAGTTGATGAAACAAAAACACCCCAAATGACCTTCGCCCTGATAGATATGGTGTTATAAGTAATTACATTTTATTTCAGGAATTCAAACATAGTTCAAAATTAACAACATGCCACATCACAATATCTCGACAAGGGATTCAGCTGCAAGCCGTGCTTTTGTTAGCCGGGTCCCAGAGTATACGTGTACCTTACCCTTTTTAACCCTGGTGGTACCTTCCATATCGGTTCTATGGAAGCAATTGGAATAGTCCATATTTATTAACTGGGGTTGACTAATTAATATTTTCAATGTGAAGCCTCTGGGCTGCACGTTGAAAATATTAGTTGGTCTACTAAACACTTTGATTTTGCAGCCATCTAATTTAATGAAAGTACGACGCATCACTCTCCCGTACCGTTAAAGCGATCTCTCTCCTCAAAGGGTTAACTTGATGGTATTTTTGGACCAATTAACTCTCTACAGATTGATGTCGAAATATCAAAATTTCTAGTTGTAAACTTTTCTCTTAATGCAAGTGGGAACTTAACAAATCGATTTTCCCGTTGGAACTCTGTGAAGTGGAGAGTGCCTACTTACTGTGTAGAAAAGTTTTTCTTTACGGGTAGAATATGCCTAGGAACCAACGCCTGGGGTGGAAGTCCACTAAAATGGATAACATAGGTATAAATTATTGGAAGCACCTCACTTCATCCCAATATTGCGGTAATGAGATAGCTAAAAATGACCTTAAATACCAATAAATAAATAAATAATTTAATATTTTGCCAGAGATCTTTGCGACAGAGTGCCCGAAGAGAGCCACCGAGCAGTGGCGAGCAACTGACAGGCTCCTCAACGTACTAACTTAGTACAAGCAAGGTTTACAGTGGTTGAAGACTGGTACATCACCGACGTGCAGTACGCCTTATTATTGTGTTTCTACAGCTTTTTCCTTTGTAAATAAAAACCATATCCTACTCCACAACCTCGAAAGTGTTATTCAGCTTCAGGGCGATATCCTACTCTCGGTCATCATGGACTACTTTTACCATTGCAGTTGTTCCGCCTCGACATCCAGCGATAAGACCCAATCCACTTCGACAAATATTCTTCTTGATATCCCAACTGACAGCGAACAATAACTATGTACGCATCCACACAAAGTTATAAAAAGTTGAAAATGACTACTCATTCATGGTGATTGATTGAATTATTTCTTTAAAATGTGTTGATTTCCTTCATAAGTTCAAATCTCCCGTAACTTGAATTTCCATTTGAAAACGAGCGTCATTGCATTCCTTTCTGATGACGTCATATTATCAGTTCATTCATTCATGGTTTTGTGTCCATGTACCGATTTTTCTAACCGTCAAAACAAATTGAGTGACCTTGGGAAACTGCTATTGGATGACGCAAGAGGGGTATTTGTGTTGCAGATATTATCAGGGAAATATAATGAACACAATAGTTCACTGCTTGGAGTAACGTACGATGTTTATTCTCGAGTGGGATGCGGAAGGTTATTTTCACTCGGCTAGCGCCTCGTGAAAATAACCTTCCGCATCCCACTCTAGAATTAACATCTTACGTTACTCCAAGCAGTGATCTATTGTCTATGTACACATCGCTACCGTATCCCCACGTTGGCGGTGGTGATTAAATGCCTTGCTTAAAGATACAACTCAGGGATTAAGTGCCTTGTTCAAGGACACATACCCTGGCATGGTCGAACCACAGTGCAGTGTGAAATCCAGTGCCGTAACCATTGAGCTACTGCGTTCTCAATGTAGACTGCTGATATTAAATAGTTAATAAATACGGAAGTAAGGTTTCGAATTTTATTAAATGATACATCTCCAATGTGACCCTAAATGCAATTTCAAAACCGATTTAACAAAATACATAAAATAAATGAAAATAAGAATTTGGTTGCCCTCACAGAATCAGACAAAAAACGTGACATTAAATATATTTTCGCGTGTTTCTTTAACGCGGCCAATTCATCCATTGTAAAACAGAGAAAAAGATTGTGTAAACAGTAAACATAATATACGAATGGATTGTGAATTACCAGATCAATGATTGTTTCCGATTGTGCACACATTCAGTTACAGAGGAGACAGTTCAATGAGTTTCTAGGGCTACCCAGGTATATCTTCAAGGAGCTGTAGATGAAAATGTTTAGGATCTTCAATGGTGCATTAGTTGAAACACAACGGATGCCAACCATGGTTACATGCCAACCATGGTTACATGTGCATGTACCATGAATGATCTTGTTCTAAACAATTTATGATGCGACACCACAATATCGTATCTGCAGTCCAATACATGATTCCCATCAGGCAGACATGCTATATTCATGAACTCTTTACCTAACATGAAAAGCAGACGACACTTGCAAACAACATTCTTGAATAACTATTTTTTTCATTTTTTGTCGCAAAAACATAGGTTATGACCACTCTTCTCGTCCCAAAGAGTGGTCATAACCTATGTTTTTTAGACAAAAAATGAAAAAAATAATGAAAATTAAATGACGATTTTTGTGAATAGCGCACTCCACTTTTGGCCGTTACGTTGGGTAAAGTGTTACCCTGAGCTGAATATTGCTGAATTTATCCCATTTATGTGAGGTTGTATTTGTTAAGAGATTTCAAGGAAAATCCCAAGATTCAAGAAGTTTGAAATCTCAGACAAGGGTTGTCTAAATTACAGTGTTATGAATTCAACGATCCGTGGAAATATACTGAGTCAAAAAAGAAAATATAATAGAAACAAAGGTGGAAAAATAGCATAAAGAATGAAATATAATAGTTCTAATGTTGCATGTTTGTGGACAAGAAGTCGTGCAAAGAGTTTGATGACATGTTGTTGTTGTCCACCCAACCGTATACAATTTTGCTGTGGATTTCAAAATAGCACGTGCTACTCGAGAATGTGAAAATGAATGGGTGAACGACGACTTTCGTTGAGTCATGTTGTGCTAGAGAGCCAGGGTTATTGAGAAAACACGCTAGTTTTTGTCTTCCAACATTTTAGAAAATGCCAAGGATAACCGAAAATCAGAGGTTGCGTGCCATTGGTATGCGTGAGGCTGGGATACTTCCAGATGAACTCGCTGCTGAGTTTGGTGTCACTGTGGCCATTATTTACCGTCTCATTGGAAGGTATAGAAGCCCTGAATCTACTGCCGACCGACCGCGTTCAGGTCGACCAAGAGTTACGACCCCTGCACAAGACCGACACATCAGGACGTCTCACTTGCGGGATCGCTTCCTTTCGGCGACGAGGGCAGCAGCAATTACTCCTGGTAGAACTTACAATAGAATAAGTGCACAAACTGTCAGCAACAGACTCGCTGAACACGACATCCGCAGTAGGCGTCCATACCACGGACCACTCATTACCCAACGTCATCGTACCGTCAGAATGGAATGGGTACGTCGGCGGTTTCGCTGGACTCAGCAGCAGCGGTGGTGCACAGTTCTTTTTGGTGATGAATCACGATTTTGTCTACGGCGCGATGGTGGTAGGCCAAGAGTGTATCGCCGACGAGGAGAACGGTTTTCTGATGCTTACGAGCGGGAATGCGACCGATTCGGCGGGGGGGGGGGGGGGGGGGGGGCAGTGTAATGGTTTGGGCAGGAATTGCCTTGCACCATCGAACGCAGTTGATCTTCATCGATGGTAATCTGAATGACGTCGGGTTGCAGTTATTCCAGCAAGACAATGTCCAATGTACCGTGGTGCGTATCTGTAGAGACTTTCTTGAGGAGCAGAGCGACGAACTTCTTCCTTGGCCCCACTTTCGCCAAATTTGTCGCCAATCGAGCATCTTTGGGACCAATTGGACCGTCGGATACGACTTCATAATCTTCAGACGTTAGGCGATTAATGTAATGTTCTAAGGCAGGAATGGAACGCAATACCACAGGGTGACAGCCAGAGACTTATCAGGTCCATGCGCCGTCATTATCTTGCCATACAAGAGGAAAAAGGTGGACATACACGCTATTGACTGCATGTGTGAACTCTTCATTTCACCCCATGTCCGAACTGTGACGTCCCGACGTGAAGCTGGCAACAGTAAGAACATGAAATTATTCAAATCCATACAGCTAGACTCGAAATATGAATTTACAATAATTTGTTTGGGATTAAAGTCGATAATACTAAACAAAATTGCTCCTCAAAGTTTATTATACTTTATTTTTTCACTCAGTATATTTAGTAACCTTTCATTTGTTTCACTTAAAAATAGTACACAATACAGTGACACGACTTCTAGTTTCAACTGTATCTGGCCGAAAACTCCAGGCCTCCTGTATTTTCCTGAGATCGAAAACAGCCGGTATTTACTAAACTAATTCGCAGAAACTATTTCGCTGTGAGCAACCGTAGCCAAGTAGTAGCAATAGCCACCCGATGGGTATTCTGAGCACCTTGAGGATGGGAAAGATAAGGGACCTGGACCCACTGATCCAACCATGGTTCGGCCCGGTGTCAGAAAATGTCAATTTTCAGGTATGAACGTCATCACATCCTTGACTCCAGATCTGATGGAGGGGTTTGTATTTAACACCTAACCTTGGCCAGTTTTACGTTAATATTCGGCGCTTGGAGAAAGAATCGCGCCCAGCGTAGGTTTCCGCGCTTGGAATAGGGTCCCACAAGCAAGTACCACATACACGAGACAAATTGTGTATGTTACTAGAGGGAATGGCTGGATTATCATAAAAACACAAATGCTTCGATATCCTCCAAAACTTACCTGGACCTCAAGGGCAATGCTTCTATACCCTGGACTTCACATGTGTGAGCCGTCACCGAGTAGTAGTACACGACAATGTCCGGCTGTATGCGCACTACGACATTGTTCCTACGAATACTGGATACTCAAGGGCACCGTACAGAGCAGCCAACACAGAAAATGATGACATCAGAACGTCCAAGGACTCTGTAGCAAAGGACTTGCAGATTTCAAATTTCATTGATTAAACTATACAATTCCGTAGCATTGTCGATACTGTGCCGCGAAGCTACGAATTTCGATTCGATGTTTCGACGGGATTCGATTCCAGTCGCACTAAATCTGAAATTTTGGAAGCGTCTAAATATTCTCAAAACGTTACCAAGTGACTCCCCTTGTACTCTTTTTTTTTTTTACAGGAGACCCGATGACAGAATAAAAATTTAAAGACGTTCAGATCCCGAAACTACTTTCATTCCGTTTTTGATTGAATTGCCTGAACTGACAAGTCAGCGTTGAGTACAATAGTCGTATGACAGGGCCCTGCAGATCACACATTTTCATTCGAATCCAATCTTGACTTGAATCGGGCCTATTATTCTAAATCGAATCGACCAAACAAAACAAGAAGTACGATACACTATAAGCTGTGGTCTCAAATGAAACCACGTGAGCATGTGTAACCAATGTGTTCCCTTTCCTGGTCTTCGGGCTTGAAAATAGAATACATTACGCATTTATACACGATTATTGTGAGTACTGGGTCTCCAGTTTTCATTCAGATGTGTTTCGCAGCACATGGCGAGAGGGCAGTTTTACATGGGAAAATGAAAGAAAAGGCCCGAAGTGTTGTGAAAATGAAGTGATGAGTGAAAGCGGTTCTGTGGAAACAGGATTACTATAGGCTACTAGGTTGATCCCTTTTCGTAACTATCCGCCTCCGTTTACCAGATAATACACAATCTATTCCTATCTTTTGACATCGAAACAGCCGGTATTTACTAAATTAATTCGCAGAAACCACTTCGCTGTGCACAAGCAACCGTTTCCAAGTAGTAGCAATAACGACTCGATGTGCTTTTTGGGCAGCTTGGGGCGGGACAGATAGGGAATCCGGATCCACTGATCCGACCATGGTTCGGCCCAGTGTGAGAAAGTGTCAATTTTCAGGTATGAACGTCATCAAATCGTTGACTCTAGATCTGTTGGAAGGGTTTGTATTTAACACCCAACTTTTGCCAGTTTTATTATTCGAAATTGAATCGAATTTCGAATCGAACCAGGTGCATCTTGAAAATGACCGTTTGGGGAGTGGGGTGATAAAAACCTGTTTTTTTTGTGACTGTGACGGCTCATGTCCTGACTAATAAAATATTCCAACTGCATTATCAAGGCATGCCTTCGTCAAAGGCATGCCTTGATGATATAGTTGGAATATTACCCAGTAAGGATTATAGTTCAAAAATATGAACCGGTGCGAGAATTATTTCTCAGACTAGGCACTGTTCAGGGTTAACCGCTAGCAACAGTTCATCATCGACATTGTTTGGGAACTATAAATTGCTTTCAACGGTGACAATGACAAGCAAGACAGAATTTAGCATGAGCGGTGGAATAGGTACAGATACTATTTATGTTAATATGGCGGAAATTGCACAAGATCTTTTTTTTCTACATTATTCATGTACAATTTCCTTATGAATTTGATATTTTACAAAACGACATCAATGACTGATACCAAGCTATATTCATGCGAAAAGATTCGAAAGGAAACGAATCGGGTAGCCGATTTCGACTCGAATCGAATAGCAACCTAAGATTCGAAATCGATTCGAAATCTCGAAGCTTCGCAGAGCCAGATTGTATGGAGAGTGATAATATTTACCGTTGTAAGAAGGTACAATATTTTTATCCCATAAATGGCCGTTTATTCGAACAATAAAAGACTTGGATAAATGTTTGCTTTATTCACCTAGTAACAACTGCTAGTAGGGAGATAAATTTTCCCCGCAGGTTTGACACTGAAAGAAATTATTCCTGTCGTAAAGACGGTCTTGTTAACCTCTGAACTCTACCGAATTCGGGTAGCATAATTAATAGTTCAATTGTTGTTTTCTTTAAACATTTTTGAAGGTATTACACAATGCCAGTAGAAAACACCACACACTGTTCATTTAATAAAATATTTTTGCAAGTTTAGCTCAAGTTTGTAGGGGAATTATTTTTAGACAGAAATGTATTACTGCGCCTTGTTTATTTTTGCCAATTTTGCTTGTCGATCGAATTGGACCAATGTGTTCCTTGTCCCTCGCTGTACTTTTTAGCGAGTAACAGCACGATTTCGCTGCGACTACCCTGTAAAGATTAATGGGATAAACAAAATAAACGTATAGTGTTTTCAAGTAAAAAATATATTCTACTCGTAGAATTAAGATTGAAACCGACTCGCCAGTGGCACGTTGGTTTTATTCTTAATCCTACTCGTAGAATAAATACGTTTATTTAAGAATTCAATGCAAATTTTATAATCTTTATTGGAGTATGAACGTGTGGGAATGGGTACAAATTATGTATGAATCAAACAACAAAGCAGAAAGACGAAATAATACATGTACGAACGAACGAGGTGAAAAACCACCCTCACACAAAAGACAAAGCGCACAACTCTGATTTTTAATTTTCACAGCTTTAGAAATGGAAACGAGTATTTTAGTAACGGGCTTTATACCACAGCTGGGAAATGTCACCAAAGAAACAGCAGCGGAGTTGATCACTGCGAGAGGCGCTATAAGTTAATAACCCGCCCAAACACCGCCCGAATTACATTCTGTCAACTGCGCTCTACCGTAAATGCGGGTCAAAGTTCGACCAAATGTATTCATTGGAAAATGAATTACATTTGGTCATGACGTTTTCATCCAGCTGACCAATGGGAATTGAGTATTTGGACCCAAAACGTATAACTACATTAACAGTGTAATTATTCTATATACAACGTCAAGATCCATGAGATTCGATTCGATATTCGCCTCTATTCGAAAACATCAGTCTGACATGATTCGGGATTTCATTGGACTCGAAAATGGAGATTCACAGGGCCCTGATTTTCGTGCAGTTTTGTGGGCTTGATCGACGAGTAAAACGTCTTTGATCCTGAAATGTAAACGCATTATATTTTACAAGTGGAATGGCGACTATTATCGATATTGCAAAAGCAGGTCGATAAAAGTGGTTAACTCTGTAAGCGATTTTGAACGAGTTGTCCAGCTAACCATTTCTCTAGTTTTTACCATATGCGTTGACGATTCAAGACATGACCGTGCTCCATTTTCCGAAACAACAGTGAATGAAACAAAATAAACAGTTTTTTATTGTTATTCATTCAGTTCAATCGCGGGTGCTTCTTTAATAATTTTTTTTTATGATTATTCCTATAATTAGTGCGTGGAATCTAATATGATTACGTCTGTGGTTGGAAACACTGCCCATCCTTGGAAAGTAGCCAGTCCACGGCGGCGGTACTGTGATAGATGAGTGGCGTATTGGTCATCCGGGAGATTGAGCGATTTACCGATGGGCGCTGCATTAAGCCGGCGGTCCGAATACCAGTTTTGAACCAGTTGTCAAATTAATATACAATATTTCATCCAGTGTCTTGAATGTGTCTAGATTTGCTCTTTTTACATTGAAGACAGTAACTTCAAACATGTTCAAGATACATTTGTGACTGCTGCAAGCCCAATAGACAGGGGCGAGATGCCCTATGGTCAAGATTTTTTACAAGGGGTCAGTACGAAGTGAGAGATTTGATAGACAGATGGCTGTCAAGAAGTTCTTGGTAGCTGGGTGCTGTTAACATAAGGTGATTGTATGGCGGTCCTGATTGTTTGGTTTGGTGAACCGAACAATGGGGTGTCAATTGCCAGATGCTTGCGTGCATTATGTCCGGATAACCTGGCTTACCGATCATTTCGGTGAGGGTTTGCTACAGTATGTGAACACAATCTTCACTATGATATGGACATATATTACAGGTGAAAGATGGAAGTAATTCCCTAATTCTATCGCCCAAAAAATTGGTACCTGAAGAAAATTAGTTTTCAGCAGATAGCTTATCTTATATTTCTACACAGAACGACACACTCGTGTGAATGGGTTAATCTACACTGCACGAGAGCCAGCTCGGAAGGATAAAATGAGAGGCATGCGGCCTCTCGTTTTATCCTTCCGCGATGGTACAAGTACCATATCGATTAACCCATTCACACGCGTGTGTCGTTTTGTGTTTATTACATGCCTTCATGTCTATAAAAGCAATTATTTAAAAGACACTCGGCAATTCATTTGACAACTCGTTCCCTGAATTTCAATGTGTTCTATGTGCCAGTAGGCACATAGAACGCCTTGAAACTCAGGGCACGAACTATCAACAAAAGGAACACATTTTATCACCAACCAAATCTGAGAGGGGAGCCCCTGTTACTATGTTTAGCTATCGCTAGGAATTCAAATTGTAATTGCGGTGTTAAACTTTTTCTCGCCCAACATTATATCCCAAAACTGTATTAATAATTTAAGATTTAATCTGTTTATGTGACAGAATTGTTAGATACATGAATTATCATGACAATGTACATGTCTTGTGATTTGCCTCAGGATACAAATCACAGGACATGCTCATAATCATGATAATCTGAATGTATCATAGAAAACAGAATGTTTCAGTTGCTTCAAGTTGCCTGGAGAAAATTACACATGAAGGCACTGTTCCCTTGTCGTTCAAGGAATGTCGATGTCGAATGCCTGACGATGTTGATCTCCACTTCAATATATATGTTGTTGGGTTTTTTTTTTCAAACAAGAGTGCTTTGGCAGTGCATGCGATGAAACAGTGCGATTGTATTGAGCACCTTATAACTGAATAAACCAAGCGTGGCTGTACACCAACAAACAAGGTTATTTACGTACAATTTCATCACGGAGCAAGAGGTTTATAATTACTATTGATTGCCACGACTTTGTGCCATAACATTACGCTTTTACATAACTTCATATTTATCGACCAAACTTATTGGACATATTCACAATCCCAGTCGAGTGTCAACGTGAGAGATTTTTTAATGCTAGGTAGTTACGACACGTGACGCCATGAATACCAGTACACTGTTCTGAGGCTTTGGAAATATACTCGAACACAGAATCGATCTCAGGTGGGAATTCCCCATGTTGCGAACTACTGACTTTTATTCTACAAACTGCCGCTTCAAACTCCTTCCAGAGATTCTAGAATGTAAATAATTCTACTTCTGTACTCAGCTACGTGTTTTCCACTCACAATCACCAAAAATATGGTTATCGTAAGCGGTGGGTAGCTTCTCCTAATTTTCCACAGTTTCTATACAATATTGTGCGATTCACTTTCACCAATCGCAGTCCATATGCACCAACAGTTTAAACCTGTAGTTGGAGAAGTGGAACACAATACTTACAGTTCCTTATTCGTTTGTTATACATATATAGAGGATATGAAATGAGTGATTATTCAATATGATATTTATGAAACGAGTATAGAATTTTCTGTTTTGTCGAGCCCTTGTGTCAGCAAAACGGATACTTCGGACGAGTTCATAAATATTATATTGCAGAAATACGAATATCATATACTATTTGTCATATAACCGCCAATTGAACAAGTGGAAGCGCATCAAAATCTGACGTGTTACTTACTAATGCTCGTTGCTGGTCGCTTTGTGCTATCTGCATGGTGGCATTTTCCGATTATGGGCAAGAGATCAGTCATTTGATAATAATCATTCGATAGGCCGGCTAGACTGTTGTAAAGTCTGTTCCATCAATATTCTCTTCATAAACATTATATGTTATTGTGGTGAAGTGACGGTAACATGGTCTGAGGTTTGCGGCTCGGATCTAATGCTCAACCGAGACGCGAAGCGTCGAGGTTGAACATACGCTCCGAGCCTCAAACCTCAGACCATCTTACCGTCAATTCATCAAAATAACGTATATGTTCCGATAAGGGACTACCCATAGCCCAAAACCTATACCCTGAAACGCGAGAGACTTATTTACTAAACTTGTGATCGTTAAAAGTTGCCTTGTTCAAGGCAACTTTTAACGATCACAGGTTTAGTAAATAAACCCCTCGTGTACCCCACGACGGCACTGAAAAAAAAATCAATAAATCAGATAAACTCATTCCATCTCAGTTCAAATCGTAAATCGGTTACAATTTAAACAACACCTCACCCGGAACACCGTTTGCTGCACGTGTGAAAAATCCAGAAAAATGAAGAGGACGACAGGCGAAAAAGGGCGACGCCATTTCAAATATTTCGCGTTGTGACGTCAGACGGTAACATTTGCTAGTGGAGCCGTAAACTTTAAAGAAACTACGACAGCTCTCATCCAATCAGAGGGCGAGGATTTTACTTTTATTGGAATATAGCCAGTTATCGCCAATATCTTTCTTATTGTTGTCGGACTATCCGTACAGCCCATTTTTACTTTTGCATTCCGTGGAAAATCAGACATCGTGGCTTTGTATTCATTTTGAAATAGTTCCATTTACACACGTATTAATTCGACCCAGTACTATATAGATGTACCATCCAGATCGCGCGACCTTCCAGGCCGCAATATTAGGTCAGCCAACCAGATGGCGCGACTCTCTGATAGCCAATGAAATTGACAAGAGTTTACATTGAAGTCCGTAAAGCTGAAAAACAAGTGTAGAAAGCGGTTTAGTTATTTGATAAATATTATTACCATTGTGTTTATGTACAAAATATTGTTTCAGACTCGAGATATTTCTTATTATTATATGCTAGTGAATGTTAATGAAACTAGTTTATTATATGTTAGCCTGCGAATTATCGCAAATTATCTAACAGATATTTCTCGATATCCATCGATTCGATGGATACCGAGGAATATCCCTCAGTAGCTTCCTAAATGGCGTCACGCTAAGCCGCATCACGTCGCCTTGAAGAAATGATCAGCTGTTCTTATTGTTTTGAAACGCGCGCATTTGGGGGTCGAATTTGGATGAATATTGTGCAATAAAATGTGTCGTAGCATATAATAAAAAGAAAATCTACTCTATGTTAGTCAGTATCAGGAATTATCTCATGAGTGTGGACCAGTAAGTTCTATTTAATAATATTTTCAGGTCCACACGATGATTTTTTTCAGTAGCTTTCTAAATGGCGTTACGCTTCGGCGAATGACGTCGCCTTGAATGCCGCCTTAAAGGAACGATCGGCAGCATTTTGTTATTGTCTTGAAACTGTTTGCAGTCGAATTGGGCTGAATATTGCGCAGTAAAATGTCACATAGCATATAAGAAAAAGAAAATCTACGCAGTTTTAGTGAATATCCGGAATTATCTCATTCATGTTGGCCTGGAAGTTTTATTTTTTCACTCGCACAAGTGATCGTGAAAAATAAAACTTTCAGGTCCACACACATGAGATAATTCTCGGTATTCTCTAAAAGAGCGTAGATATCCTCTATGAAACAAGAGGCTCTAATACAACATTTTGTACACAAACATAAATCACAAATGTAATGCCAAAAAAAGTTGATTAACTTGCATTTTAATTTCAGATTTTTTTTCAGGAACATAAAACGCTAGTAGTTTCGGTCGAAATGTATGCGACTTCCACGGACTTCATATCACCGGATAAATTTCGTGAGCACGTTTGTTTAGCATTCCGAAAAGATTGTGCGATGCAACTGCCTATAGTTTCATCCTGAATGTTTCCAGCGATTGAGACAGAGAAACGTAACAGTCACGTGGTTTCACAATTTATTAATTATACTTTTGAGAATATATATATTTTTACTTTAATATATATAGACGTATGAAGTCTTTCGAAAACGCTTTTGAAATGCATGATATTTTTTATAAATAGTAAGGTTAACCCTTTACCCAACGTAACGGCAAAAACCGGCCAGCGCTATTCTCAAAAATCGACAATTAATTTTTATTATTTTTTCATATTTTGTCTCAAAAACATAGGTTATGACCCCTTGTTGGAACGAGCTCGTCGAGCTCGTTCCAATGAGGGGTCATAACCTATGTTTTTGAGACAAAAAATTAAAAAATAAGTTATTCAAGGATTTTTTTGCAAGTGTCGTCTGCTTTTCATGTTAGGTAAAGGGTTACCAAATCGCAACTAAGCACACGGTAGCACATGTACAGTATGTCCGCCGTGGACTGCTCACTTTCCAATCCAAGCGTCGGCAATACTATTAGATTCCAAACACCAATTAAAGAAATATTCATCAAAAAATTCTAACTTTCCTGATGGTGATTTTTATTGCTTGGTAAACGCATCCGTGGACATCACTGCCCACGCGAGGATTACGACAAGTCCACGGTGGCTGAACTTTATAGTCCAATTACAGGATATAAAATTTGTACCAGGGTCCGGCGAATGTTTGAGATTCGATTCGTCTCGAATCACTGATTCGATTCGATTTGAAATCATCTCAAATATTCGAACTAAATCGAATCTTGGAGAGATTTGGTTGTCATACATTTCTTTATTCCCGACTATCTGAAGATGTCTACTCATCATACAGTTTTCTTAGGGATTATCGCCCCTTGATTGAAACAGCGTTACATTAAATCAGATGGCGCACTGTTCCTCTCGTGGAACGATATATGTTTCAGTTACCAACCTAGCTTGAGGTGACCATGGAATTAACAACCTGACAGTCTGTGATGAGTGACAACGAACCGCATGGCAGCAATGTGTTACAGCACGATGGTAGGTTATTAAAATCCATAATTACACCAAGCTAGGTGGATAACTTTCACCCTGTCCGATGTTCGATCAATAAAGTGCAAGGACCCGTGTATACTCAGTGACTGAGAGGTATTCAATTGGCATCACTTGCACACTCGGTCTTTTGTTTTATCGGGTATTTAATTAACAGTTACCAATCGACTTGGAGATATTTCATAAATTTAAACAACCCGTCCCGTTGAATGGCACAGAGGCTTGAATTTAAATCAGGTGACATGCGGTTCAAATTCATGAAATACCGACATCAAAGTTAGTAATTGACTTACACCATATCCCATGTTCAATCCACAAAACGCACGGGCTAGGTGTACTTAGTGTTCCAGAGAAATTCATGTGACATCACTTGAACACCTGGCGTATTGTTCTATTGGATACTTCAAGTCGCTTGCATACCCCGAAAATACAATAAAGCCATGATGTAAAGTTGGTTACCAACCCTGAAAAACATGAGCTATTTGTTAGGCTTTTTCATCGTTCACTTTGGTCATACTTGGTCAATTCTCGTTTGAACCTAGTCCCGTTTTTAATATAACTTTGTGGTGAATTGTCGTCACCAGAATATTATGAACAGGAAATGTCCAAACTCTCTTGGTAGTGATACATCCAAAACGATAACTTCCTTTAACTTGAATGTCAGTGCGGCAGGAACCCAGTCCAATACGGGTGTTCTTATTAGAGAAAGTACGATCTATGTACCGGTCAAAACCGAAACACCAACACAGAATACATTTCATTGACATTTGAATAAATTACCCAACCTTTCAGATGCAAGTGATTGGTCCATATACTCGTACTATACTCCAACGAGTACGTAAGTTAATACTGGGTAGACTGCTGGGATGTACGACATCCGTAGTATCGTAACAGTTCGTAATAGTTGGGAAGTTGATTCGATTTAGGAATCGATTCGGTTTCGAACCTTTTGACTGAATTCGTGATTCGTCAGGCCATAATTAGATGCACCTGATCAGTATTCACGAGGGACCGAAATTTTTGTTCGGTGCCAAATGATTTTTGGGGTGTCAAATTAAATAATTTAGAGCCAAATGGACTCTGATTTTAAATAAGAACAAATTAAACATGGTCATCATTTGAGTGCAACAAGGCGCCATCTGCACTGCTGAAGCATTGCAGATGACGACCTGTTGCATTCAAAGTACGATATTTTAACTGAGTATTTTATCTACAAAAACCACAAATGATAACAATATAGATAATAAAAACGGTACAAGGACATCATTAACGTTTACAAGATAATTTCGCGATCATTATTTACTGTCTGTTTATTCACTCCAAGTAAGCTAGTAGCAAATAATTTATTTCATTATATTCTAGCCTGTGAATTATTGCAAATTATCTAAAAGATATTTCTTGATATCAATCAACTCGATGGATATCGAGAAGTATTCCTCAGTAGCTTCCTAAATGACGTCACGCTTCGGCGCATGACGTCGCCTTGAACGTCGCCTTGATGGGACGACCAACAGATCTTTGTTATTGTCTTGAAATTGTTTGCGGTCGATTTGGGTTGAATATTGGGCACTAAAACATCACGTAGCATAATAATAAAAAGAAAGTATACGCTATTTTAGTGAATATCTGGAATTATCTCCTGTGTGGATCTGAAATTTTACTTTCCCGCGTTTCATAGAATAGCGGGAAAGTTTTGTCTGAACGTTTCATGAATATTCATTGGGGGCGGGGTTGGCATATTGTCCAACCAATCAAATGTGAGTTTTATGATGTCATTGTCCAAGGGGGGGGGGGGGGATTTTGATGTGTGTGAAAAATCATTTCTAGCCTGCTCAACGTCGGCTTCACTTTCGATTATTATGGATCCTAATATTCAGCAAGCGATTGACACACAAGTTTCGAAAGCTATTTCTGATTCGCAGAACCAGCTTCTGTACAATATGAAGCAACTTTTGGACAGTCGTTTGCATTCTTTTCAAGCCAATATTAGTTCTTCTTCTCAGAAGGAAATTTCCAATGTTCAAATGGCATCCATTCAACAACAACTTGGAGACAACTATAAATTCAACAAGAAAAGTTGTGAGGATCAATACAAGTGTAACAATAAAATTTTACTTTCCATGCAACAGGCTAATTCTAGTTTATCATCTGACAAAATAACTTTTGATGAAGTAACGCAAGCGAAATCTGCCATCCAAGAAGGTATTAAGTTAGTGGAAAATAGACAAAAACTAATCAAAATTGCTGATTCTTCGGAAAACGGTTGGAGAGTAGTTGAGGAGTATATATCTCACCCACTAGCTGATGACTCAGATGACGGAAAGAAAATATTTCGTGCCCAATCCCGGGCTTCAAGAAAAGTTAGGAGTGAGAGAATGAAAAAGTCCAGAAAGGATGGAAGATCAGTGCCCTACAAAATTCCAGATTCATCAAACCTCGTCCAGAAGCAACAACCACTGTTTAAACCCGGAAAATGTTTCGCCTGCGGTTTGCCTGGTCATTGGCGGGGAGAATGTCCTAAAATGGGTGGCACGGATAAACAATACAAGATAAGTAACAATTGTAAACCTATATTTGATCGAACAGTTTTGGTTTCACCTGGTACAGCCCATGCGCTGTTCAGACACACCAGTTGAGTACGCATCGTTAGCGAGCACTTCTGTTTCTAAAAGCGTGCGTGCGTCACATATCACTGACGCACAATTAGGTCAAACCAGGCAAAGTTTGTCAAACATTGATCGTGTTTGTGTCAAACAATTGTCGCCAACTGGTCGTTTGAAAGCGAATATTGATCGATGGAATGTTATTTCGTCAAATCCCAATGTTATTGATATCATCAGTCATGGATATAAAATTCCTTTTAAGGATTTGCCTCCACCCATTGTTTTGGATAATAACAGATCCGCTCTTGATAACCATTTTTTTGTGGAAGCTGAAATTGATAAACTTTTGCACCTCCATTGTGTGGAACAGGTCAGTGAGCCTGCATACATTGTTAACCCACTGACTGTTGCATACAATCGGGGTGGGAAACCTAGGTTGGTTCTGGATTGTCGTCACATCAATCCATATTTATTCAAATTTCGATTCAAATATGAAGATGCAACCATTTTTCAGCAATTTGTATCTATGGAGGATTATATGTTCAAATTTGATTTAAAATCCGCTTACCATCATATTGAAATTTTTTCAGCTGACAGAAAATACATTGGTTTCTCTTGGAAAAGTGGTAATATTGTGTCATATTACGTTTTCACTGTCCTACCATTTGGAATTTCCACCGCCGGTTATATTTTTACCAAACTAATGAGAGAGGTGGTTAAAATTTGGAGATCTCAGGATATGCGTGTCGTTTTGTTTCTGGACGATGGAATTGGGGCAGTGCATGGTTATGATGACGCGAAGTGTGTTAGCCTCAAAGTTAAAGCTGATTTGATTAGCTTGGGTTTGTTGCTTTCTGAAGAAAAGTGTATATGGGAGCCCTGTCGCAACATTATTTGGCTTGGGTTTGAATGGGACACTGTGGGTGGCATTGTACGAGTTTCTGCCGAAAGAATGACCCGGTTGACAAAAAGTCTTGAGAGAATTCTGCTTCTATTATCGATTTCGGGAGGGCTTATCAAAGCTAGGCATTTAGCAGGTGTAGCTGGACAGATTATTTCTACATTGTTGATCGTGATCCTGTTAGGCTCAGGACTAGAGAGATGTTCTCTTGTATTGCTTCCAGGGCGAGCTGGGATTCGCCAGTTCTTGTTGAAGATAAAGGTTTTAAGGAATTAAAATTCTGGTTTGATAATTGTGAATTTTTGAATGCAAAGGGAACTGACATTCACGTGGTAAACCAGTTTGATAGATGTACGTACGAAATGTACTGTGACGCCTCAGCTGATGGCTTTGGAGGTTTTGTTACCCTGTGTGAGGGTGCCCTTGAAAGGGTGTTTTCCAGGAGAGGGGCTCCTGGGGGTGCTTCTGTTGGCACGGATTTTTCTGTTGATCCCGTCTTGGGGGTTGGAAGCAACAATGGTACATATTCTACATCTGTGGAATCTGATTGTGTAGCTGTCGGGGCTGGGGCTTCCGACACATTTTTGTTTAGAGGTGGGGATCTAGTAGGTGAACTTTGCAGGAGTGGGGCTCCTGTTTCTAGAATGTACTGCCATGCAGAATCTGATAGACTGGTTTTTCCGGTGTGGAAAATCTTGTAAAGTTTCGGAATTGCATGAGATTTTCGGCAGCAGTGGGCCTGCTGTCCGAGAGTGTTTTGGTAGTTGGACACTGGTTGAAAGGTCGTTCAGTTCAACATGGAGGGAATTAGAGGCGATGCATCGCGTTCTTAAAAACATGGTTGATATTCTTAGTGGACAAACAGTAGCTTTATTAACTGATAACCAAAATGTTACATACATTTTAAATGTGGGCAGTAAGGAACGCCATTTGCAGTCTATTGCAATGTACATTGATGATTTTTGTGGTTTGCATAACATTACTATTATTCCAAAATGGATTCCCAGAACAGAAAACCCCTATGCTGATAAGCTTAGTAGGTTTAAAGACTGTGATGACTGGGGGCTGCAGTATTGGGTATTCCATAATTTAGACAAACTCTGGGGACCCCACACAGTGGATCGGTTTGCATGTCATTACAACACAAAATGTAAAAGATTCAATTCTAGGGTTTGGTGTCCGGGTACGGAGGGTGTTGACGCCTTCAAGCAGAGATGGGGGGTCGATAATAATTGGTTGGTGCCTCCACCACGCCTAATTTCATCTGTGATTGCTAAGCTAACGGCTGACAAGGGGAGAGGGACACTGGTTATACTGGAATGGAAAACTGCGCCTTTTTGGCCTTTGATTGGCTCTTCTGAAGCTAAGTACCGCACGTTTTTGCGAGGGCAGGTTGTGTTACCCAGTTCCGGGATAATTTGTAGAGGTATGGGTAAGAATGGGATATTTGCTGACAGTAGGCTTAAGTTTCCAATGCTTGCTTTTAGATTAGTGGCATAGCGCCTTCTAGCAGTCTTGCAGGATTGGCTGATAAAATGGTGAACTTGTTAATGGAGTCCAAGAGTCCAGCAACTATTCGAACTTATTATAACAGTTTCAAGAGGTGGGAACTTTTCTGTACTAAACATGGTCTGACTTCTTTACCTGCAGGGCCCGTGCACGTGGCTCTATTCGTCACTCAATTATTGGATTCTGGTGCATCGCATTCAGTTATTAACTCTGTGATTTATAGCATTAAATGGGCGCACAAACTAAATAACTTCAGTGATCCCACTGACAATCATTACGTAACTGAGCTTCAGCAAGCGGCTCGTAGACTTAAATCTGGGCCTATCCACAAAAAACAACCAGTGACATCATACAATTTAATTGAGCTCTGTGACATGTTTCGCGATACTCACGATTTATTGGTTATTCGAGACTTAACTATGCTATTGTTATCTTTTTCTGGATTTCTCCGGTTCAATGAATTAGTCTCCCTTGCTTGTAATGATGTGGTCATCAAGCCTGATTTTCTGTTGTTGTATATCAGGCAGAGCAAGACCGACCAGTACAGGCAGGGCAATGAGGTTTTCATTGCCAAAGGCACTACTTCTGCTTGCCCATATGGTATGTTTTTGCGATACGTTTCATTTGCTGGCATCGAGATTGGTTCTTCTCAATATTTGTTTAGGGCTGTATTTAGAGTCCACGATCAGTGCTGCTCGATATTCAAGAACAGAAAACTTAGTTATACCAGAGTTAGGGAATGCTTGTTGAGTAGGCTCAAAATGGTACTCCCCCGGGCTGATCTGGGGCTTCATTCTTTACGGGCTGGTGGCGCCACAGTTGCGGCTAATGCTGGAGTTCAAGAACGTTGTTGGAAAAGACATGGGAGGTGGAAAAGTGACACCAGTAAAGATGGTTACGTGGTTGGTTCCTTGTGTTATCAACTTCAGGTGTCAAAATGTTTAGGGTTGTAGTCCATCTTCCCGTGTTTTTTTCACTGTTCCCGTTCTTTGATGTTATTCTAGGCCGTTCACCAGGCTAGAGAGCATACTTGCTGTTGTGTTTTTTGGATTAGTTTAGACTTTTACTTTCCCGCGTTTCATAGAATAGCGGGAAAGTTTTGTCTGAACGTTTCATGAATATTCATTGGGGGCGGGGTTGGCATATTGTCCAACCAATCAAATGTGAGTTTTATGATGTCATTGTCCAAGAGGGGGATTCTGGTGTGTGTGAAAAATCATTTCTAGCCTGCTCAACGTCGGCTTCACTTTCGATTCTTTTTCTAGTTAGTGCCATATGGTACAATACTTTTCTATAGAAACTAGATAAATAAAATAATCATAAGCCCAAGTGATTAAACCTTAGATGATGTTGGCATTGCTTTTGGGTACAGGTTTCTAGAGTTTTTTAAGAAAAGAACAATATGATATTTTTATCTCTAGTTTTTCCTGGGCGGCCAGGGTCATTGGGCATAGGTTATTTCTCTGCAGTTTTTGTATTCAGAAAGTATTTTATATTTGTAAAATTTAGTTAATCATCAAAGTGATTGTAAGGGTGTAATGACAATTTATTTTAAAATCATTAAAATTAGAGGTCGTTCACCAGGCTAGAGAGCATACTTGCTGTTGTGTTTTTTGGATTAGTTTAGACGTTTTATTTTTCACGAGCGCTGGCATGACGTCGCCTTAAAGGAAAGACCAGCTGGTCTTTGTTATTGTCTTGTGCTGAATATTGCGCAGTAAAATGTCTCGTAGCATATAATAAGAAAATCTACGCTATTTAAGTGAATATCGGGAATTGTCTCTTAATTCCCGATATTCACAAAACCGCGTCGATATCCTCTATATCTCCCAGAAGGATTACAAAACCATTAAGCCAGATAAGAAAGATTACGTAACAAAGAAATATTTCATAAGAACCAGGTTAAAAAATAAACTATTAATTAAGTTCATTCATAGCAAAGAGCTATGATTACTTGGCATGCGTGAATTCTGTCTCGCCTGTGTCGTCAGACAGCTATTTTAACCCCTTAGCATACACGAAAGACAGATGACACTTGCAAATAAAATTATTGAATAACTATTTTTTTCATTTTTTCGTCAAAAACATAGCTTACGACCCCTCATTGGAACGAGTTCAATGAACCCATTCCAACGAGGGGTCATAAGCTATGTTTCTGGGACAATAAATGAAAATAATAATGAAAATTGAATGGTTATTTTTGTAAATAGAGCTGGCCAGTTTTATCCGTTACGTTGGCTGAAGGGTTAACCTTACTATTTATAGAACATAGCATTTCCGAAAAGTGTTTCCGAAAGAATGAAAACTACGCACTCAAATAATAAATCACAAAGCCTTAGAGACCAACCAAAAGTATATTTTGGTGCTAAATTTGGTTCTAAATGCTGTATTTTTGGCGCCACATGTCTTTTTAGTGCAACTGGAACCATTGGTGCCCAAAGAGTAAACACTTACCCTGTTTCTAGAAGAATTCCGGTAACTACGGACCCAATACATACTTTTTGTAAAGGAAATAGAGGATATCTAGTGTTTTTGAGTGGATACCGAAAATTATCTCACGAGTAACCGAGACAAATGTTTATTTTTCATATTATTTTTTATTATTTGTCTTGGTCACGAGTGAGATAATTTTAGGTATCCACTCAAAACACTAGATTTTCTTTTTAGTATACGCTTTTTATAAGAATCTGATCATTCCTATCGATAATTCTACTCGTTTCAACCTTGAAATGGTGCATGAAAGTAAATAGCGCATCGATAAGCTGAAGTGATTTGATCAATATTCGGAATAGGTAGCGTCTTGCGATCTGATTCAGCCGGCAGGTTTCATGCATCAATTCAAGGTGAATACATGTTGAATTATTGCTGAAAATGATTGGTATCCAATCAAAAACACTAGATTATCTTTTCATTATACATTTTTAAAACAAATTGATAATTTTCCCGTAATAATTTGACTCGTATTCATCTTGAAGTGATGCTTTGAAAGCCGCCATTTTGATTGATATCGTGAAAGTGAAAATTTCTATATCTTCACAGTGGGGGATACGATTTCCATCTTTCCGCAATTTTTTTCGATGATCTATCATTTAGCGTATAATAAAGAATTGTGCAAATACGGCATCGTTCTCGAACATATGCCGATATATTTACACCAAAGGGTCAAAATGAAAATATTGCGAACTCAAAATAAGGAAAAATAAACGAAAATATAGTCTTAGAAGCAATGTTTTTTTTTAATTTTTGTCTTTCGACAAGTGAGATTTCTCAGAGTTGCGAGCAGGAAAGTGGGCACATAATTTCAGCTAGATCACCACCGAATCATGACTCGATCGAAATTCTCTGTCCGCTTTTGTATACAATCACTTCATGTATCACATTTAAACTATGTTTATATGAAAACTCTCTAGGATAACTTTACAAGAATCATTAACGGGAATTGGTATTCACAGGCACTAGTCTTACAATACGACCGCCCTGGACTGGGCACTTTCCACGAGTGGGTAATATTTTCACGGACGCAATAATATAAGACTCCAAACACTAATTATAGGAATAATCATCAACAATTTCATTAATGAAGCACCGGGTACTGCCCGGTGCTTCATTAATTGAAATTTTTTGCTGATGATAATTTTATTACCTGGTAAACGCATGCGTGGACATCACACCCCACAGGTGGTTTACGACCAGTCCACGGTGACTGTACTGTATTATCGCAATATATTCAATAAAATGTATTTGTTATTATTGGGCTTTAGCGACACGTTCGATAGCCAATGTCACATTTTGTCGGACAGATATATGGCTGGAGGAAACCGGAGTATCCTGAGAGAACCACCGAGTAACGGCTAGAAACTGTCAGAATCCCAACATACTAACTTCAAACAGGGTTAGCATTGGTTTCAGACAAGTACACGATCGACGTGCAGTACGCCTTTGCACATAGCGCCACCGTGTCCCCATGCGGGTAATCGGGATTAAGTGCCTTGCCCAAGGATACAACGCAATTATCCCAAGCCATTCAATGCAATATATGCAATACCAACATACCTCGAAATATTTTCTTCCCCATCTGACCTGAGGGGGTGGGGGTAAAAAGTCTTCAGCATTAGGCAGAATAACACATTACGTGTAGTGCCCTACGAATCCTCGAAATTCGAAATTCGATTTGATTCGATTCGAAATCATTTCGATGATTTAATTCGACTTGATCGGAGTTACACTGATTCGGAGATTTTCGAATCGTCGAAATGGGCTCAAAGTGCCTAATCGTGATCTCTTCTCTGCCATCACGTCTTCAGGAGACCTGATGATAGATGAAGAGTTCATGAAGGTTCTGCTCCCGAAACTACTTCTATTTCTATCGCATTTGGTCCTCCATAGAGAAGTTGGGTATAAGAAACGATATCATCACTATATTATCCACAAATGTCCGGCCACTTGACCTTCATCAAGCGGAAAATGTATAAAATGTTGCTTATTGTGTAAAGTCACAAGATTAGTGATAGCCTTAGCAATTATGTAACTTTCTTAAATGTTGCATACTATGTAAAGTCCATATTCACAAGTGTAAAGTCCATATTCAATAATAATGAATGGATTTGATAGTCCTGAATTCTGTCTTCATGTGCCGTCAACCAGTAATTTTATAGAAAACGACGCACTGAAATAATAAATATATGTTTATTTATTTGTGTTTAAGGTCAAATATATCTGCACAATGGCCAATCATGACCTCGACAGTTTCACGGAAGAAAAGCCAAAGTACCCGGAAAGAACCACTGAGTAATGGCAAGTAACTGTCAGCTCCCCAACATACTAACTCCACACAAGCAGTGCTAGCATTGGTTGAAGACAGGTGCACGATCGACGTGCAGTACGCCTTAGTACACAACATCACCGTGCGCCCGCGTGGACAATAGGGGTGAAGTGTCAGTGAAGTGTCTTAACCAAGGACACAATGCGGTAGCCGCAGGTGGAATTCGAACCGAAGGCCTCTCAGCCTGCACCTCTACCTACTAAGCCACCGCCCCCCTCCCCCTATGTAACTGCTAAGGCTATCACTTGTGAATATGGACTTTCCATAGTACACAAGCTTTTATATATTTTGCGCTTGATAAAGGCCAAGTGGCAGAAAATTTGTCGATAATAGAGTGATGATATTGTTTATAATACTTCTATTTCCTTTCTGAAATATTCCATTTTTTATTGACGTGTCCAAAGAGACAAGTGTCCGTTGAATATTAGAGCTGTAGGTTAACCGAAACCGAACCGAGGTTTTTAGTTTTAAAAAAAAAACCGAAACCGAAACCGTCGACATCCCGTAATCTAAGGTTTTTCGTTTTTTTTTATTAAATACTCTCTTGCCAGCTCTTGCTACAGAAATTCACAGAATGTAGCCATCCCAGAGTAGTGAGAGTACCCAGACACTGCCAATGGCAGTGTCTGGGTACTCTCACTACTCTGGGAAGGCTACATTCTGTGAATTTCCGACATTTCAGTTTAGTTGTGTTTGCAGCTTTCCTCAAATTGCGTGTAGGTGTCAGACCTCGAAAAATGGCCAAGAACAATAAAAGTTCTGTATATTTAGGTAATTATTTATATTGGCCTTCCTGATTCTTCGTGTATTACAGCTTATTTCGGGCATTCATTGAGTTTCACTCAATTTCACTACCATTCAGTTATGACTCTGGACATAAGAATGAGTTTTATTGAATTTTACTTGGCCTCATGAACAAACCGAAAACCGAACCGAACCGAGGTTTTTCTCCACCTGAAAAACCAAAACCGAAACCGAACAAGAAATTTAAAAACCTACAGCTCTATTGAATATAATACTTGAGTGTAGATTGACATTATATTCTTTATTCTTCGGTTTAAAAAAAAAAACGCAATATCTATATCTTTAAAAACCTGTGAGATTCGATTGAGAAAATTAGGAGTGAAGCGAAATGCTAATTGACAAGGAAAGACCGCCACACAAAGTAGTACTCGGGTGCAAATTTAAGAGTGAAGCGAAAACTCGGGATGAACACCGATTGGTGTCACATTATCGACCTATATTGAGGGAGGGTTTAAAAAGCACATACTGATGAAAAATATTTTTCACTCATCTCCGGCGGCGTAAAGATGGGGAAGGTTGGTGTGTTTCTCATCTTCCCAATTTCCTGAAAAATATTAACCTTATCATCATTTATGCCTAAAATCTCTCGTTTGCCATTAAATAAGTATGTAGAATGTTCCAATTGGGAGAAAGAAAAGTGAATTTTGTTCCACGATGAAGAACTCTTCACTTTCATCCAACACGAAGTGAAATGAAGCGTGTGGGTTTTGGGGGATGATCAGATAAACATATTGAGCCCTCCACGCACACTTCATGTACCCTGCCAACGCCTTTGCTATTCGACAATGCGATGGAATATTTGATAAGTTTAAAAAGGCCGGCGTCCTTAATTTCATGTATAAAAGTCAAGAGGGACCCTGCACTTTCACCGTTGCTTTATTGTCATTCTGGGTATACAAGCAGCGTGATATACCTGATGTTACATCGTTCAATGTTCACGTGGCGTTGCTTAATACCTCTGGTCCACTTAGTGTACCTCAGTCTGTGCGATTTGTTGATTGAACAAAGGACAATGTGAAAGTAAGTTAAAAATCTCCCTGTTGGCATTTCATGAATTTGAACAACCTGGGGCTAATACTAAACAACTTTTACAATTTTATTTTCTAGAGTTGAATTTTCAAGTTATGACTTGAAAGATGTGGCAAATTGCCACATCTTTGAAAATGCTTATGATTCATTTTAGTCAGTCATATTAATAGGTAGAAAATACAATTCGATTGTAAAAGTTTTATAGTATCATGTGCCTTCCGTGTTGTAGTCCAACCCATGGGGCAAATTGTTCAAACTCATGAAATACTATTACAAAGAGAATATCATTAGCTTGTAACATTATACCACATATGTACACTCGGCGTCTTTGATATGATGGTACAGACTACTCGAACTCACATCATCAATCAATCGTAATGAACCATCAGCATTTTCAAAGATGTAGCAATTTGCCAGTTGGCAGTCTGCCATATCTTTTAAAATGCCGATGATTCATTTTAGTCAGTCATATTAATAGGTAGAAAATACAATTCTATTGTAAAAGTTTTATAGTATCATGTGCCTTCCGTGTTGTAGTCCACCCCATGGGGCAGATTGTTCAATGTCACGAAATACTATTACAAAGAGAATACCATTAGCTTGTAACATTATACCACATATGTACACTCGGCGTCTTTGGTATGATGTATGGTGGTACAGATTACTCAAACTCATATCATCAATCAATCATATTTTTCTGATCATGATTGTTTTTTCCTTAAGCCTTTTTCATCTGGATTTTAGAATATTGTTTAGTGAAAATAGTGATAAAACGTCACATAATTATCACCAAAAAGCTCATCACGGAAAATATCGTTCACAACATGTCTATTACGGGCCAAATGTTGTGGGTGAGTTGGCTTCAGAAGTAGAGTTTAATAATCTTCTCTTATAATAATTTTTTCATTAAATATCTGTCTGATACATATATCAAACGACATCTGTTGGGAACATTTCTTGAATATCTAAATATTTCCATTTTTGTTTTGTATCGAAAGCAAAGCAAACAACCCCTCATTGAACGAGCTCGACGGTTCTGGGGTCTGTGTCTGAGACAAGATTTGTTAAAAAAATATAAAATATGGATAGCGAGTTTTGTGAGCCCAGTTTTAGTGGTTACGTTAGTCAGATTGTTAAATTACACATTATTTGTTACTTTCCAGGGTGTGATTTATTGGGATTTCCGGGTTTGATCATAAACGATAACATCACAAGTGAATTATGCAATCACCAATTAGGTCATGTATCCGTGCGCGCAAACGAAGACGCTTTACCGTGGGTGTAATGGGGACTTCATTCTTGAATAGCTATTACTTTCATTTTTTGTTTCAAAAACAAAGGTTATGACCCTTCATTTGAACGAGCTCGTTCTATTGAGGGGTCATAACCTATGTTTTAGAGACAAAAAATGAAAAAATAATGAAAATTAATTGGCGAGTTTTGAGAATAGAGCTGGCCGTTACTTTAAGTAAAGGGTTAAATAATATAATTATCGTTAATAATGAAAAGTAATAAACAGAGTAATCGCTTGACTGTACTGGTTACGTGAAATAGGCGAGGGACTATATTGTAAAACACTCGTGTGCATTCGCGCACTCGTTTTTGTACAACATCCCTCACCTCTCATGAATTATTCCACGTTACCAGCCCAGTCAAGTTATTACTCTCTATATAATCAAAAGAATATCAAATTCGTCACGATTTGACAAGACATTTCTTAACTTCGAAGACTAAAATCGATTTTTAGTGAACCCTGCATAAAATTTCACACGAAATCGCGACTCGCAAGAGATCCGTTATGTCTCACGTTCGCTGACATTCAGTGGTTTGATCGCTCAGAGAGGGGAAAATTGGGTGAGATTCACAGGTCGTGAATATCAAAAGAATAGGAGTATGTGTGTGTGTGTGGGGGGGGGGGGGGGGGGGTTATAAAAACAGTTGGCACTCAGACCGACATTAGACGAGTCGATAGTCAGCTTAAGATTAAAAGCATATTTTAACAACGCAACAAAACCATGATATCGAAACATGGTTTGAACAGTTCACAATTATTGTGTTCGGGTATACTGGAATTACAGTTAATACCATGCTCGCCCATGTTACGACCCATGAAAAGCCTATATGTTAAATTTTAGTTTTTAACCCCACTGCCGGTGTAAAGCATCTACTGGGGTTAAAAATTCATCCATGGCGTGACATGGCGTAATTTGCCAACTTCGATACATTCAGGTTTCGTGATGTTTCATTCAAACATACGACGCTTTGCGGTACTATCTACTACGTGCAATGACTTATTAAGTTTAAATACCTACAATTAAACATTTAAAATAAAATTTAAGAATTGTTAATAATAATTTGACTGACAAAGCAAGGTACGTTCAAACAACTGTCACGATGTGGCTAGCTGTCAATCAAGCATTCAAGTCTGAGATAGAAAGTGTCGTTTTTCTCTATTTTAAGTGACAACGTCGATTATTTATTAAGAGCATGGTATAAATAAAACAAATAAGTACTAGGGCCGGTGTAAAAGGAATGGAAGTCCGTAGGAACGTTAGTCCCTCTGGACTATTATTCCGCGGAATTATAGACCTAGGACTATAATTCCGCGGAATAATAGTCCAGAGGGACTAATTTTCCTACCGGCTTCCATTCCTGTTACACCGGTAATAAGAATTAAACCACTCGTAGAATAAGGGTTTGAACCACTCGGCCGAGTGGTTAAAATAATTATTTCCGCCCGTGGTTTAAATCTGATTACCTCCCCTAGTACCTATTTATTCTATATTTAATATTTGTCATGAGACACCATTTTAATAATTATAATTAACTCCACCATGAGAACCAAGCCTGCATATTGTGAACACTCATTCAGACTTAAAACGGCTGATCCAGCTTAAATGTGACTTACACACTGACTGGATCGATTTATACACGAAGCAGCGTATGCACGTGGCATATGCTCTTTAAATCTGTCATCGATTAAAACATTAACTAGAATTTAATTAAAATTAATCTGTTAAATTTCTAATTGTGACGTTTCATTCAGCACACAAAATAACGTGATCTTTCAGAGAAAGCACCGTTACGAAGCGGCGACAGGTTTCATTGTCCGGGACAGTACTTCAAATATTTTCTATACATAGCAGGGTGTGTGATCTGCGGTGTGGTCTAGGGTCTTCAACCCCATACGCGGAAATCCGTAACCAGGAAAACTGCTTACTTTACTGCGGATTTGTTGGGGAATACACAAGGCTGTCTGCCCTGCAGCATAGGGTTTTTTGTTGTGGTTAAGCTTGTTCTATGGAGCAACAGATTATTGAAATCAGATGTAATTATTGGTGTTTAAAGTCACATATTTCTGCACGATGGCTAATAATGACCATGTCAGTTTTACGAGGGGGGGGGTGGGTTGAAGCCAGAGTACCCGGAGAGAACCACCGTGCAACGGCTAGCAACTGTCAGCTCCCCAACATACCGGATCCACACAAGCAGGGTTAGCATTGGTTGAAGACAGGTGCACCATCGACGTGCAGTACGCCTTCGTAAACAACGTTACCGTGTCCCCATGTGGGCACTGGGGTGAACTGTCTTGCCCAGGGACACAACGCAGTTGCCGCAGGTGGGATTCGAACCAAGGACCGGGTTGCAGCCTGCACCTCTACCTACTGAGCCACCGCAACCCCAGATGTATTAGTAGGTGTGTATTTAAAGATGGGTTGAAAAAAGTAAAAATGAGGGTGGGTGGATAACAAGAATGGTAATGTGAAAACATTCAACTTGAGTATAGCAGTTTTTTCCGCCCTCTCCTCCCCCTGCAAAAATGCCAGGTTGAATTTTAAAATAAAAAACAGGAGTGGTACTGTCACCCACAGTGTCTGAGTTTTAAGATGTTACCGGTTTCTTCTCTATCCAAGATCTTCGGATGATACCGCGTTATCTTTTTAACAGCGCGTTTGTTTGATGCAAAATATACCAAATTTGTTGCGATTCGATTCGGAATATATGTACTGCGGCAACTAAATTTATTTGAAGCCAAGCTGAAACTTGGTTCGAATCATTAGTGAACGCCCCTTGGTAGAGGGCTGGAATCCCATGTATGGGCTTTACTAAGTACAATAGGGTGTGGCTTTAACATCAACGCTCTAATAGGTGAGCTTCCATATAAAACTTTGCAATAATCAAATTTTGTTTATGACACATTGCTCAGTTACGTTTGATTGGATAGTGCCACTTGGCACTGTCCAATCAAATGCAAAAGAAAACTATACTGTGATATGAAATTTGTGATCAAGAATAATGTAACCCTCTCGTCTCCTGAGTTCCAATGTGTTCTATGTGCCAGTAGGCTGCCAGTGGGCACATAGAAAACATTGAACGTCAGGGGCCGCTCAGTCTGTCAATAAATTTCATTTTGAATTGCACCTCATAAGAAATCTTCTGTCTCTGTGGTTGTTTTTTTTTGAAGATGACAATCTTAACATTGATGGTTGGAAAGCTCCCCAAAATCTTAACCCTTTACCTAACCTGAAAAGCATACGACACTTGCAAAAATAATTCTTGAATAACTAATTTTTTTCATTTTTTGTCTCAAAAACATAGGTTATGACCCCTCGTTGGAACGAGCTCGACGAGCTCGTTCCAACGAGGGGTCATAACCTATGTTTTTGAGACAAAAAATGAATAAAATAATGAAAATTAATTGGCGATTTTTGAGAATAGCGCTGGCCGGTTTTGGCCGTTACGTTAGGTAAAGGGTTAACTAGGAAGGTGCTAGAAGTTTATATTTGTGCTCAAATATAAGTAGTGTTTCCTCAACTGGAAAGGCTTCACATTCTGAATATATATTCATCACATTCTCGTGAGAATAAAATTATTTTATTCACACAGATCTGTTTTCAGGGACGCTGGAAGCACTCAAGGCCAGAAGGGGTTAGACCCCGGGAAAAAGGCATTTACTCGCACTAGCAGCCCCGACATGACAAGCCGAAGCATACAAGTCTGGGAGGCCGAAGGCCCGAGATGGGGAAGTTTGAGAGAATGTGCCCCCTCTCATCCGGGTGGGTGGGGGAGGGGCATCTCCTCATAACCCGCCCCAGATCCCTCACTAAATTTTGAGACTACACGAAAGGACTTGAGGTGTAATTTAGCTTTACTTTGAGAATAAATATTTGAGAAAACTGAGTGACGGACAAGGGAAGGGCATTGTCTGCCGCCTCTCGCACTTTGGTCTCAAGGCAGGGAGGGCAACTTCTACCTCTGCCCCGCGCTTTCGGCGCCCCTGTTTGGTTTGTCAATAATGCTTAATGACTCAGTGAGCTCAGTCAAACAAGACTGAATTCGATAAATCCTAGTTGAATTATGGGGAAAAAATGCTTCTTAAAATGTTGGTATTTTCAAATCAGCGCGCCTAGGGTTAACTTGCCGACTTGCTGAAAATTGATGTCTGCCTGAGGTTAGCATCTTGAACTTATTTAACTGTTTCCAAACACATTAACCCTTTTCAATACTGAGCTTTAATCCTTTACCTATCGTAACGGCCAAAACCGGCCAGCGCTATTCTCAAAAATCGCCAATTAATTTTCAAAATATTTTCATTTTTTGTCTCAAAAACATAGGTTATGACCCCTCGTTGGAACGAGCTCGTTCCAACGAGTGGTCATAACCTATGTTTTTGAGACAAAAAATGAAAAAATTTAGTTATTCAAGAATTTTTTTTTGCAAGTGTCGTCTGCTTTTCATGTTAGGTAAAGGGTTAAATAGGATCATCTATTCGATACCGTCATCAGTATACAGCCGAACACATTTAGTATTTAGCATAATGTGGGTAGAAGAATCGTTCAATACGTATTCTGTGCATTACTCTACAATAACACCACCGGTTCTGAAAGTTGATATATTGATATATCTTTATTCACCAGTATACAGAAAATAAAACTCAGTTCATTTACACAGTTTATATGATGTGTAAAATCAGAATACAGATTTCAAACCACTAAGTTATGCTTACCAGCCAGCAGGGAGAGACATAGCCAAATTGGCCTATCTTCCTGCCTTCCTCTAAGTAGGAGAGAAAAAGAGTAACATGTGGATAGATAGGAACAGGTATGTAGAAGAAAAATGTGCAGAAGGAAAAGAAAAGAATATCTAGATTGAAAAGGGAAAACATAAAATAAAATTGTAATGCAACATCGTGAAGTGCCATTATTGTCTTTTAGGATAGATCGACTATTGCATTTACGAATGGTGTGTGTGGTGGAAGGAACCTATTGATTTGGACTCTTCTGGCTCGGTCCCATCCCGTGCATTTAATACCATAAGGTGACAGTGCAAGAAGCATACTTTTCGTGTATAGCACATTTAGCAAATGCAAGGACCAGGTGGAACTCGATGGCCATCCAGGACTTGATTACCAGACAAGGTTACATTGAAAATAATATAAATATGCGAGGATCGTCAGCAAACATTGTCATTTATTTTTCAATATCATGTTGGTGTTAATTTTACAGGAGTGTGAGGCATGAAAAGGAGGGTTCCTTGAGGATGACTTGGAATGGAAGAATACAAGAGAGCACAATCCGGGCAGTAAGGATTTGAGCAACGAATACCATTGCAGTACGCTGAGAGGAGCTTTGAACTTAACCTTTTCTTGAACTCTTTAATTGATTTGGTGTGCCCAGTTCTAGTTTATTCCATAGTTTAGGGAATGCAAAGATGGGTAGATCTCCCAAGGTTTTTGTCACAGTACTACATCTATGCTAGAAGCCGACTTGGCGTGTTATTATATTAGTTTGATTATTTACATTGGAAAAGAAATTCGCAACGGATGTCGGAAGATTTTCATCAAGCCAATCAAAAAAGAATAAGTAAGCGTGCACGTTATATAGATCCTTTATCTTCAGAATTCTATCTTTGATAAACAGTGGATCGGTATGAGCATTTTATTTCTTATCATTGATGATTCGAATCGACCGTTTCTGAAGTTTGAAAAGCCGATTGGATCCACCTGAGGCTACCCATATTAGAATTCCGTAGATGAAGTGACTCTGTATCAAAGTGAAATATAGGCTTTTCATAACTCTGTGTGGGACAATCTTCTTAGCTCTATTGAGACCGAAGTTGGCAAGAGCAACAATTTGTGATACGTGTGCATCATAAGATAGATTTTTTATCAACACTTATGCCAAGGAATTTTACAGATTTCTCCTATTGTCTATTACCGACCTTATCAACAATCTGAGTATTTATACGTAAATCCTTATAGGTGTAGTTCGGTTCTTTATGGGTTGGATTGATAAATATACATCTTGTTTTCTTGGGGTTCGGGATTAGGTAGCTGGCAGCGCACCAATCAAATATCTTTTGTAATTCCTGATTGAATTCTGAGACAGCGGTTCCATATCCGCCTCTGATTTGTATCCTGTGGTGTAATCGGCATACTATAAGGGGTTTAGGTTTGTATGTTTTTGTATATTATTCATGTAAAGAAGGAACAACGCGGGTCCCAATATCGAACCTTGTGGTACACCGCTTGTTATTTCAGATAAACTGGATTTACTCTCGCCGAACGAAACATACTGGGATCTGTGTTGAAGGTAGCTTTTGAACCAGTTATGAGCGTTACCTCTTATTCCATAATACTCTAGTTTCTGAAGTAGTATCGCATGGCATATGGTATCAAAGGCTTTCGATAAGTCCAGGAGTAACGCTAGGGTAGTGTCTTTAGTAGGTTTATTGTTTTCTGTGGCTATGCATTTTAACAATTGCATAACAGGATGTAATACACTTTAATCTTTCCTGAATGTGTATTGATGTGAAAAAGTACATCAAATTTATTTAGAGACTTTATGAGTCTTACAAGCATAGGTTTCTCTAGAATTTAAAAAAAAAACAGGTAGACTACTGATTGGTCTATAATTCGTAAAATTCTTTTCATCACCTGATTTGAAGACGGGTATTACCTTGGCAATTGTCATCTTGTCCAGATCTATTCCCTGACTGAACGAGCTATTCATAATATGTTCTAGTAGCATTGCAATTAAATTTATTGAATGCTTAAGGAAGTTAGATGAAACGTTTTCACGGTCTTGGCTTAATTTGGATTTCATTGAATTTACAATATCTGTTATTTCAAATAGGGACGTAGGTGTGATGAACAAGTTTTCCTGTAATCTAACATTCAGGAACTCGTCAAAGGATTTCTGAGGTTTGGGTAGAAATGTTGATTTTTGATTACCTATGTTTGCAGAGAAATTATTGAATTCTTGCGCAATGTCATTGGGCGCATGTATCTCTTTGTCACCAAGACAGGAGAACTGGAGTATAGTACCCTTAGTTTTATTCTTATTGAGCGCGTTATTTAGTACGTGCCATATTTTCCACATGAGTAAAACTAACATTGTCCCCCTGACTCGTGAAAACCTCTAATTAAAGGAATTTATTGGACTTCACACACACCTCAATAGTACTGACCCTGCGGGCATTTCTAGACTGCTCAAGAAGATGATACGTAACAAGAAACAGTGTTCAGAATTTCCGCGACGTTTTGTCCACCTTGGAGTATCCGTCAGAGCCTGTGCACCTGCTGTGTTGCACTCGAGGAGAGTAGACGCGACGTCGAGTTTTAATAAAATAAAAGGTTCAGCGTTTTTGTAGGAAATTAATACAGCATAAAGGGAAAACGATGAACTGGGGAGGACGGCGGAGTAATGATATCTTTTTGTCTCGAAGGCCACCTGTAAAGTTCTGTGAGCATTTCGACAGTGTCATGGTATATTTGGTTATCCACTTTTCCTGGAATTTGACTACCGTTGAAGTAATCTGATGTCCTTTTACTCGCAAAGTTAGTGCTACTGTTGTTGATGTCGCAATCAATAGATATTTAACACTTACGCTGCCGAAAGCAACTACTGCCACCTATTTTATTATGATTATCTATACGTTCTGGTATGCGAAGATCAAACCGATCATCTTATTAATTGCTGGGAAGGTCTCACAGAGCCCTTTCCAACAATTAAGCAGATGAAAGAGTTTCAAGTATGTCATAAATGTTATTATCACATAAGCACTGCCTCATAACCAAGTTCAGAACAGGAATATTATACACGGGTCATAAACCCACGAGATTTTTCACGTGAGTTTATTGACCGGCGAATCACCTTAATTGATATGCGTCTTCCTACGCGTTGAATATTCATATTGCAACCCACACAAATCAGTTGAACATGAAATCCGGAGATCAATGGTTCAAGAGGCAGCCAATAGGCAAAAACAAACTTACCTCTATAATGAAGCGTATGGCAACGATTGGTGGACTTTCCACTCACAAACGCCTCACAAATCACAGTGCTAGAAAACACTTGGTCCAAAATTTGAGTGAATCAGAAATTCCAGCCCATCACATAATGCAGATAACAGGGCATAAGAACATTGCTTCCATCAATAATTATAGCCACATAAATGAAAATCAGCACAAAAACATTTCCCGTATTTTAAGTAACACTTCCAATAAACTTAATAATCTCTCAAGTACAAACGAATGTCATGTTGAATCCGACTGTCGATCTCAGTCTTACTGTCAGGCTCCGCTGCCATTGCCGACGACAATGCCTTCAACTTCAAGCTAAACCTCAGGATACAATTCCACAAATAACACATTTGTACGTACTGTTGGTGCAAAACATACGTCCACTACCGGCGAAATTTTCACAATGTTTTCAGGGAATATTTATGGTGGTAATTTCAAAATCCATGTCCATGACAATAAAAGCCCGGCTAAACCTGAGGCGAAACGACGAAGGATAATTGTTTACACTGATTCAGACAGTCATTGAGACCGTGACGTAACTTTCCTTTGCTGGCTCCAGCACGCGACATTCCAAAGAAAAAGTAGCGTTTCTTTTTCGAATGTCTCTTATAAAGTCATCTGCATGGAGCTGTAATATTATCATCATTAAATATTGTTCATATTGTTATTACTAACTCATGAAAATCAGAAATGAATAACCTTTAGTCATTGACACCCGATGTACATAAATCTTACCGGGTCTATATTTCAACGAGAAAGTGGCTGCCCTCAGTAACGTGATTGGGTTACGAGTGCATTCAAAGGAAGCCGAAACAGTGTAGCAATGTGGGTTTGGGTTAAGGAGGCTCACCAAATTCTGTCAGAATGTAAACAAATTACGGTGATGTGATAAAAAGAATCTCAAACTCGTCCCCGATAAGTATGTAAAATATAAACCTCGTCCACTAAATTCGATTTGGGCCTCGCTAAAGCTCGGCCCGAATCGAATTTAGTGGACGAGGTTCATATTTTACATACTTATCGGGGACTCATGAGAGATTCTCTAGTTGCACTTCCTCGCATACAGGAGTACACAGAGGTCATACATATATGGCTAAAGTGGGCGTGGCGGTAAAAGGGTTAATTTGCCTTGACAACATCAATATATTAACACAATTGGTGGAACAACGCGTTGTACTCATGAAACTACTTCCGCGATGAGTCTTCGTGCATAATTAAGGGCTCAGAATAAGCGGTGTCGCGTCGCTTTTTGCTATGCAAAACTTGCAAAATGTTAAATTATGTATAGCATTTTGCGATATAAGATAATCAACTGCAGCCTATTAGGCTGCAGTTGATTATCTTGTATCGCAAAATGTAAATGAAAATTTGCAAAAAAATTTGAAAACTAGTTCATTGATGCTTTACTTCTGATTGTGGAACATTCCAGGCATAACTCAGATTAACTCTCCATCAAGCATCATTAGCAACTTCATATGTAGTAAGATGAGTTCTGTTGGTTAAAATACTTCCTGTGTTTACAACATTTTGCATAAAATGTCCATTAAAAATAACTACAAGCCCATCAAATTACAAATCCCATCTTCCATTTTGAGAACTCTATTAAACAACCAAGACGCCATTTATAACCGTATACAAGTCCATGCAACCCTTAAAGGCAGTTCATTTAAAAAAAAAAACATAGTAAATGTTTCATGTCTTGCAGATCATTTGGAAATGCCCAGAAATGGATGAAACTATTCTATCTACTTAGAAGAATTCAATATAAAACAGCATAACATAAATCTGGTATACAAAAATAGCTATGTAATTTTTACAAAATGCTATTCATTTTTTGAAAATGCGTAGCATTTTGCTACGCAAAGAAAAAAAGTTATTTTGAGCACTGCCATAATTATTTAGTAACCAAACATGTCTAATAGATTTTTCTTCGAGAAAGGCGAGGGGAGAGGGTGCCAAATGTGTAGCTTAGGGGTAACGTGGATCATGGAACATTTCATTTTAGAACGTCCTAAATATTTGCCTAGTAGAATAAGTTTCCTTGGAAATCGAATTGAAGAATTCGATGAAAACAAGAGGGATATGTGGATGAGGGATGATATGATGGAAAGAGTCAATATCACGGTGGGGGAGATTGAGAAAGTACCAATGGGGAAAAATAAAACAGTTTGTGTAATAATGCTAAGGGATAGTTGGTGTAGTGATTAGCCAGATCAGACCGGGGTTGATGTAGAACGTTTCCTCGTTATAGGACCGCGGCAAATCAGCGAAAAGCCAAATAATTATTCTCAGAAGAAAAGTCATTAGATTCGGCCAAATCAAGTATCGATTAGGATGCATAACTTGCGTTGATGCAAAGAATATGAATGTTTATGGTTATTTCGTAAATCTTTTATCCGGTGCGCGCAGGGACTTGTGGTTCGGTTTTCCAGTTTGCCACTAAATTAAAAACCCAACCGAAAAACAACGACAACAAAAAAAAAACATCATTCACAATGTCATATGAATTATTAAGGGAATGATGAGCCTGGTGCAAAATGTTACCTGCACATATCAAAGAGTGAATAAAATGCTGAATATTTAATGAATAATGTTCGCTGTTTTGTGGAAGAATATTGTAAACAGCAGATGTAGCTCACTGTCCAGTGTGGAGTGAGTAAATACTCGTCTTACAAACTCTCCCACTTTTTACTCACTAATAATACAGAGAGTTTTATCTTACGTACTCTTCTCCCCATAAAAAAGCTCATGTCTTGCATTAGGAACGATCTCGAGGAGATCTTTCCAATTCAGGAGCGTAAGCTATGTTTTTAAATGAGCAAAGGAAACATCTCAAGTTCATATGGAAAGAGTTTTGGACTTACCGATCCAAACTTTTTTGTATGGAATTGATTGAATGTTCATCTTGGAACTGAAGGCTGATTGTTGAAACATTACGTTATCTGCATTATTCAAACTGAAACAGCTTTAGCCTTTCATAAAGGAAATCATTAAACCACACTTTGTTACAACAGTTCAGCGAAACTGCAATATCAGTTTAACATAATAATTACAATGACGCTAAGACGTTGGCAGATTTGTTAACTTGTTATTTAGCAAAATTGTTATGACAATTTAATGCAACTGCTTTATCAGCTTAACAATTTAGAATATTAAATTTCGATGACGCTTCCGAACGTAACAGATTTAACAAAATGTTCACTGTCTCTTGATATGAGTTGCACGTCGTTTCTCCTAATTTTTATCCATTACTCTTTTGTCATTTCCCTTTTTGTCATTTCCCTTTTTGTCATTTCCCTTTTCTTCACATGCCAACACATCAATTAGTTTTCACAATTTCGTTTCCGTCAATCGCAGATATACGGAAGCGCATTGCTGCCACGTGGAAAAAAAAATTGCTTCGTTTAAACGAAAACTGTTTCGTTTAAACGAAAACTTTTTCGTTTAAAAGAAAACTTTTTCGTTTAAACGAAATTTTTTTCGTTTAAACGAAAACGTTTCGTTTAAACGAAACAATTTATTTTTTTTTCCACGTGGCAGCAATACGCTTCCGTACAGATATACTATGTATTATGTAATTTCTGTTTTCTATGTGTATTTCTATACATTTTTCAATATCTACATCGTCCATGACGAAAAGGGACGATAGAATGATGGTTATGTCATTTACAACGAAACGTTCGCATCAAGCCAGCGTTATTCACAAAACACATCTCCATTTAATTAGCTGAGGGTTAGGTTATTTTTTGGTTTGTCTGAATGTGTTCATCCCAAATCGTTTTATTACAAATTATTGAAGAGTGCCTGTGGGCACTCTTCAATAATTTGTGATAAAACAAATTTATATAAACAAAATATTATTTACGTTTGAATGAATATGAAACACGAGCAAAGAAAATAATGGCCTTTACACTGGCACTCACTCTGTTTGAAATACCTAATAGTGGCTTCCAGCACTCAACCAGTTAAAAGTCATTATTATTTTCAATAGTTTCTTCCACAAATATAGCTTATGATACCCTACTGGAAGAATTGTAAAAATGATTAAAAGAAAATAAAGAAAATAAATAACGTGAAACTGCTGATTTTTACTGCCCCCTTTACACTCAACAGAGGAATCAGACACTAGGCACTCTCCAATGTAATGTTACAACTGGCATGTTTCTGTTCGGACCTGAACACTGTAATCCCGTAATGAACAGCTTAATCTTCGAGAAGGCCCACTAGGTTATCTTATTATCTAAAAGGTTTTGCTGATGTATATTATGGTCCATAAGTTAGTAACGTCTCTTCAACTTTCTATTACGATGAATTCATCGACTAAACGCAGACCAGTCACCCCTCGCTGGGTCTTTCTCTCCTTCTCTCTCTCTCTCTCTCTCTCTCCCTGTATCCCTCTCTGTCTCATTTTCTTCCACTTTTGTTTTGTCTTTTCCCCTTATCCCCCCCCCCCCCTCCGCTTTTCACCTATTATTGCCAAATCAAATCTGTACCAGCCAGTATAACTGTAACATACAACTACCAGGAGACGGCCTGGAATAAGCACTAAGCTTACTGCTGAATCCTCTTTCCATGTCCAAGATATATTTGTTCTCAATGCTAATCAATTATTGTCTGTCTTTTTGTCTGTCTTTTTTTGAAAATACAATATTGTTTAAACTAAAATAAATAACAAAGAAATCTTTTGATAAGAATCAGATTGCATGGATTTGATATAGTCCTGAATTCTGTCTTCATGTGCCGCCAACCAGTAATTTTATAGAAAACGTCGCACTGAAATAATAAATATCTGTTTATTTATTGGTGGTTAAGGTCACATATTTCTGCACAATAGCTAATCATGACCATGACAGATTTATGGGTGGAGGAAGCCTGAGTACCCGGAGCGAACCACGGAGCAATGGCGAGAAACTGTCAACTCCCCAAAATTCCAGCTCCACGCGAGCAGTGTTAGCATTGGTCGAAGACAGGTGCACCAGCGACGTGCAGTACGCCTTAGTACACAACGTCACCGTGCCCCCACGTGGGCAATGGGGGTGAAATGTCTTGCCCAAGGACACAAGGCGGTTGCCGCAGGTGGAATTGGAACCAAGTACCTCTCTGTTTGGAGCCTGCACCTCTACCTACTGAGCCACCGCACCTCCAGATTATCAGTGGGTGTGTATTTAAAGAAGGATTGAAAAAAGTAAAAATGAGGGTGGGTGGATACCAAGAATGGTAATGTAAAAACATCCAACTTGAGTTTTGGAATTTTTCCGCCCTCCCCATCTCCTGCGAAAATGTCAGGTTGAATGTTTAAATAAAAAAAACAGGAGTGGTACTGTCACCCACAGTGACAGAGTTTTAAGATGTTACCTGTTTCTTCTCTATCCTAGATCTTCCAGGAAAGAACCACCGAGCAACGGCGAGCAACTGTCAGCCCCCATCATCATGATACTAACTCCACACAAGCAGGGTTAGCATTGGTCGAAGACAAGTGCACCATCGACGTGCAGTACGCCTTAGTACACAACGTCACCGTGCCTCCACGTAGGCAATGAGGGTGAAGTGTCTTGCCCAAGGAGACAACGCGGTTGCCGCAGGTGGGATTCGAACCGAAGAACACTCGGTGTGCAGCCTGCACCTCTACCTACTCAGCCACCGCGCCCTGAAATAATAAATCAAAAAGCCTTTAAGACCAACCAGAAGTGAAATGTGGGTGCCAAATTTGGGTGTCAAATGCTGTATTGTTGATACCAAGCGAAATAATTTAGCGCAATTGATATCATTGGCACCAGACAGAATGAACACTAGGCGACACATTCTTTGTATTTAACGGTGCCGTGATGTCTATGGTCATTTTATCAAATTACGGAAAAAATACCCAGATATTTCATTCGCCAGTAAAACCAGAATTAAAATGAACACGAATGATATAGAAGGCGTAACTGTTCAACGTCTGACCTTTATGTTAAAGATATTAATTGTAATGAAATTTTGGGTAGTAAACATTTAGTTTTAGCAATATCTATTTGAAAATTATGTTAGATGTTTGCAATACACAAAATAAATTTCAAAAAAGAAAATATAATAAATCAAGATACTGCAGTTTATTATATGACTACCACAAATAGCCCCTTAATACCACTATAGTTTGCCCATCAAATCCAGCTCTCCGGAAAACAAGAGTGTAAAGCTTTCCAGTTCGTTATCATGCCTGTCTCAACCGAGGCGTATGTGAATGGACTATTTCTACCAGTGACATATCAATAAATCGATAAATTCCACAAATACATCAGGGAATTCCGTAATGCGTGCGTTCAATTTTGAATCGTTTATTAATACCATATACAGTACGTGGAAAGTGTATTATCACTAAATCATCCACAGAGTGGAGATTCCACCCGAGCAATAATTGCAAATTTGTTGCAAAGCATAACCAGCACCAGCAAAGTTTCAGCCAATGGACCTCCGGGTTAAATCCGGAGGTCCATTGGCTGAAACATTGCTTGTGTTTTTTGTCGATATGTACAAAATTTGAAAGTTATAGCTTGGGTGATAACTCCACTCCGCGGGTGATTCAGTTACAATCCACTCTCCACGTACTGTAAGAAAACACTGCTTTTCTATGACAAGTTACAGAACTCAATAAAAACAATTGCCAGTTTGCGCGTTTCGCCACATGCGATTGAAAGAGAAATGAGAATCGGTTACAATATTATAGCGAATCGAACGCACTCGATTTTTTGTTAATATTTCGTCTGCCCGTTGCCAATCGACAAATATTAACATTCCAGTCGAGGTCTATTTGAAAATGCTGCGCTGAACAATTGCAAGATATCAATTAACAGCTATTTTCAAGATCCGAATCCAACAAAACGTAGGAGACTCTGTCTTATCGAAAGTGATTCCGATTGAAATTCAAGTCTTGCCTCCATTACGTTCGATAATACTACGCGTTTGGATTCCCCAATTCCATAAATTGTTAATGGTTATTCGGCTAATATAATTCTTGTATTTGATATTTCCGGTGTTGTGATCAGTTTAAAATACTAATTGTCATAACATAAACATATTACTACAACAGCCAATTGATCTGTGTTGTTGTATTCCGTCTCGTTGACGAGATGAGATCAGCCAGATCAAACTCGACGGAATACAACAACACAGATCAATTGACTGTTGAAGTAATCCATATAAAAAATAACACGTATAATGATGGTCAAATTGCCGAGAAAGAAGGGAAGCAGCAGAAAGCTAATTAATAGCTTATGTAAGTCGTCTCCATAGAGGCTGTATAAGTTCGATCATCTGGGTCGTATATTTTAAACGGTAAACCCAAATATCGCGGTCTGGAGGCTGAGATTTCCCTACATTTTAGTCACAAACAGCTGAGTTTAAATCCAGCCGTCGACTCCAAGATCCGAGTCAGAACGCCACACTTCGCACACGCAAAATGGGGATGGAGGGTGGGTCTCATACCACAAGGCAACGACATATGAGGTTGTTTAAACTTAACATGTTCAGAAGAGAAAAATCAAGAAGCTAACAAAGAAGAAGAAGGCCAGCTTGAATACATAACCCATTACCTTTGCGTTTTAGAAAATCATAAGAAAAAAAAGATGCACATTCGGTGAATAGTCCGGCACATACAACCTTATTGGTTCCGATCCCGAAAACGGAAAAGTTGTGTTGAAAGTATGTGTAAAGTATGCCAGTTAAACGTAGTTGGTGATAGGGCTGCACGGTACTTCGATAAACCGATATATACCGGTATTCAAACCAATATCGATTGAATACGGGTGTAATTACAAAAATATCGGTTTATCGTCTTTATTTATTTACCCACAATTTAATTTTCAGGATGTCTTGAGTTTTTTAACTGTAGCTCAGAATGAATAATATATCGCTTTACACAAGGAATCGTCCGCATGTGCCCACGTAATATACCAATTCAGCAGTTGAAAAAATAATTTTCAAAAATGTCAACAAAACTATATCATGTGACCCCCTCATTGGAACGAGCTCGTTCCAATGAGGGGTCACATGATATTGTTTTGAAGAAATTTTTGGAAAAATTTGATTTAAAATGATAAATTTTGATATTGTCTGCGTTGTGTAAAGGTTTTTCGAACCGCATAATCAAGGCATGCTGATTCGTTCCGACTGTGATGCCTCAAGTGTCGATTGTGGTACTTATGTTCAGATATCTGAACAGGTTTTCGATATACCGGTATACCGCGGTATTTTTTTTGAATACCGATACCGGTATTCTGTTTTGAATATCATGCAGCTCTAGTTGGTGACATTTCATACGTTAATTTCATATCATTTAACGTTTTGCCCCGCTTCCGCGTGTCATTTGTTAAAAGCACATGCGTGACATTCTTGAAAATTGTATAAACCAAATCACGTAACGCTTTAGAATGTCTGCATGTTAGCGTGCCTGATCAAATTTTGAAGACTCGGAAGCCTACTGAACCTAAATGCCACCCTCACAGCCGACTCATCGATAGATATTCCTGTCGGCTCCAGTGAGCGAGAAACAATGATAATTCTGGGGGAACAAATAATTTAATAGAAACACCGAAGATGGCGATAAATAAAGTTCTTATATTCGAACATAATTTTGAGAGAAGGTTAAAAATTTGTTTTTAATGATTTTGTTACGCGACTTGCTAATTAACCATCGCCTGCGATCGAAATTCAAAACGTAAACAAACAAGACTTCGTACTATTATTTCCACAAATTCAATATCTAAATTCACCATGTCTGACGAATGTTATGGGAATTTCAATATCGGTGATCCTGCACAATTTATCAATTTTATAGGAGTGACAAACGATTACTTTCAATCTTTGTTTAACATGCAAAAGCCAAGATTTGTCATAGGCAGAAATAGGTCTGGTGGAAATGCGCATCCGCGAGTTTTGTATGGAAATCTTATTATTCTTTTTGCACTGAAGCCTATCGAGAATTTTTTTCAAACCCATTTTGAAATTGGCAATTTTTTTATCCCGAAGCAAGAAGTCCAATTATCACATTTCACTCGGCCGCGAAACACTCCCCTGTCTGTCTACAGTGAATATAGATTTTGAAGTTATCTCTCTTGTCGGAGTCAGTTCTGGCGTTGGAGGATTTCTGATGAACAATTGAATGTCAATGATGAATGCCGACAATCCAAATCAACAAAAATAACTTGATGACGTTGTGCAAGCACTGATTTGGACGAGCCAATGAAACGTCGAATTGAAAAAATGATTGACGTAACCTTTTCTGATACACTTTCTTGTGTTTACCTGTTGTATTTTTGCAGAAATTACATGTTTTTCGTTCAAATACAAATAGGTATTATATTTGTCTGTTAATGTCGGATTAATTTATAAGAAATAACTGTCGTTTTCTTTCGGTTTATGCGATTTAAACCGAAAATTTACAGCACAAGCTTATGAAGCTTGTGCTGCAAATTTTCGGTTAAACCGACAGAAAACAACAGTTATTTCTTACATTCGTTCAGTTCATCGGACATGTCTACATTTTAAGATGAATTGTGTACCACATTGGAAATATGGCGCTCCTTATTACTACACAAATCTGCGCCAAAAGTAGTTGCAATTGGGAGTAAGTTAAGTGTATTGCTGCGTGCGTCTGGAACACTGGACAGTGTAAAAGGTACGTTCTGGTGTCTTGCACTCGCCACATTGATAGGACGTGACAGATGATAAATGTTCATCGTACAAGTGACAGTTAAGGCAACTACAACACAGTCTCTATCTACAATATTGTAATTGGGCCTTGCGCGATTTCGCACCACTGTAAATGGTCAGGGACGTGGCGAGAGGTTTCCTATAGGGGGGGGGGGGTGTAGGGTAGTGAATTTCCAACCGGGGGAGGGATCGGGAGGGGCAACCCCCTCCTGGTCCCAGCCCCTAGTCGGAAATTCACTACCGAGAAACATTTTTAAAATGAAGCCATGAAAGGGGATATAAAATTGATTTTAGTAACTGAAATGCCAACACATTTATGACAGAATTATCAGGTTATTATTAGTTGGTATTATTCTGGGAATTGAATATGTTCTGAACAAATGCTCAAGCTGAGAACTTTGAGCAATTCACACTGTCCTAACATTAAATTAGAACTTATGCAAGAATGATCAATTTTCGATGTTTTATCATTTTGTAACTGTGAATGATGGAATTTACTCAGGATAACGATTTTAAATGATGTGATTTTCTTGAAGTGCATTTCGAGGATTTTTTTTATTAAGATAAGTAAACATACTATCGAAATCTCGTACCGATTGACATCATGCATACTTACGACGCTCGATATTGGAAACACATTGGTTGTAAATAGTAACAGTTATAATTTTTGCCTATTTGAAACCGAGTTCGAATATTGGGAAGTAAAGGAGACATCAGCATTACAAAAGAAGCTCTAAAATTCAGATAAATAGAAATTTCGACTACTCATGACTTGTCCTCCGAATTTCCAACTACAACTGTAGAATTTTTTTGCCAGGATGGGGTGGGGGTGGGGGTGACCCCCTCCCCACACCGCCCTGTCGCCACTTCACAGTAACTGATACTCGGTCGGAGGTTTCCATCATTTAGGAAAGTCTTGACGTGAATCATGTTCCAATGTTTGCGGACAAATGAGGGAAGTTTATTCCACTGAGCCGTATCGTTGCTTATGAAACAAGACGGATACAAGTTGTTGTTGAACCAATGATCGGAACTGGCCACCTCAATCGGCCGATTATGGGCAATCGGATGACAACGGCATCGGCTCCTGGAACATCGGTTCAACCGATTGTTGCCAAGCATTTTGTGATGATTCATTAACCGCATTTTATTCTCTTCTGCAATTGTTCAGTTGTAAATGTAAAATGATGTCAATGATACCTTATCCTCAATAAAGTTGAGAAACAACCACAATGTGTATTCTTAATCTCTATGGACGCCCCTTTACGAGATATACAAGTTGAAGGACACGTAAACCTTACAATTGAGCGTATTTGCGGCAGTCACCAGTTCATACCGGAAAAGTGAAGGTTGCACTTCATTGACTAAGGTCGCAGTAAAATTACCAGTCGCACGCACTTGGGCGGTAAACGTGGCTCTCGGAGCCACGTTTACCGCCCAAATGTGCGCGACTCGTAATTTTACTGCGACTTCAGTCAAGGATGTTTGACACTGTGAAAAATGTTCAGTTTGATTAGGTCTTTCGAGCCTTGGCTTGTCTAGCAGTGCACGGTATTACAATCGGAATCGGCCGATTGTGAACTCAAATAACCGGTAATCGGCCAGCGACCATTTTTGGTAATCGGTTGAACACTAATACAAAGATGTCCAAGAAAACGGAACTCTGTGGTTATGGGATGACCCAATATTGAGAGAAGGATTCGACGAGGAAATGGGTGGAGTAACTCTATAAGAAAGGTATGTGGGAGATATGTGGTGATGCATTTTGAAAATTAGTCTGTTCATGTTTGCAGCGTCTTTCTTGAAGAGAATTCCAGCGCGTTTCGTAATAAATCGAGGACTTTCTGGCACTCGTGGTTGAAACCCGTTATGATCCTGGTTGCTATGATCGGCATTTGTACCAGTTCAGCGATTTTGGTTACCGAACAATTATCACAAACAACATCAGCGTTATCAATAAGGGGCCCAATGGAGGCAAAATATACTTTTCCCATGACTGTGCAATCGAGGTTAAATTTGTGCTTCCTCAGCAGGTCCAGGAGAGACCAGGCTTTAGAGCAGATATTGTCTGTGTGATCGTTCCACATAAGGTGCTTTTTAAAATAAAACTTAATCGTTTATGATTGTCGATTCCGCTTACTGTACATAAACATTTCTACATACCGGATCGCAAGGATAAATTGATCTTACCGCAAGGTCATCGCTAATGAATCTGCAAGGTTTCAAATGAATGTTCATAAATTATTTATTTAACATCAAACTGCAGTTTTATTGTGTTTTTCGTCTCATTATTTATTTATTTTTTTTTTGGAAACAGATCAGATCACAGTGCCAAACATACATGTCCATGGTGACGATACATTGCTGTGGCGATTCAGTACACGCCTTGGAAATGGTTATGGAACGATCATCAAATTTCTGTCTTGAATGCTTCGTTGTCGCAGTGTTCTCATACAACAGGGGCTGGTTGCAAATGTGAACCAAAATTACAAGTCGAGTTAATTCCAAACATTTTTGTGGATATGGCCGCCAATCAACAAGGACCCAGAAAACTTTCGATTTTCCTGTTTCTGCAAAAGGACATGCTGGTGCGATAATCGTTTAAAATAGACGATTTAATTATTTATTTCACCTCGTGTACGACAGTTTTACAGGTGGAGGAAGCCAGACTACCCGGAGAGAACCACCGAGCGGCGGCGAACAACTGTCAAACTCCCCAACGTACTAACACAACACAAGCAGGGATAGCAGTGATTGAAAACAAGTGCACCATCGACGTGCAGTACGCCTTAGTGCACAGAACAACCCGTCCCCAGGCGGGCAATCGGAATTATATACATTTATCCAAGGACACAACGCAGTTCCCCCATCGCGGGGATCGTACAGTTAAAACTAGATGTCCTGCCATGAAATGAGCGCAAATAGCACGTCGACCTGCGCGTTAATCTACGCGTTATGACCACAGTAAGGCTATCAAATGCTGTAAATATGGCCTGTGCACAAGCAATATTTAAGCCAATGGACCTCCGGGTAACCCGGAGGTCCATTGGCAGAAACATTCCCTGTATTTGCTATGAGTAACCAGGAGAACCTGCCGTGCTTTGGATGTCATTCGATGTGGCACTTGCGCGCATTTCCGACGCGTAATTAAGCCTAGATAAGCGCACAGTTCGCGACAGGACTTCTAGTTTTAACTGAAACATGAACCTTTTGGTTTGAAGTCCAATGCCGTAACCACTGAGCCTTTGCACTCCGGAAATAGACGGGATATATGTATCCAATCCCAATGGAATGAAGATAATATGGAGTGAATGAGAACATAAATTAAATAAGTTTTATCGCAATAAAAAAAAATGATGCATTTCGATCATCACAAGATCGTTTGAAAATATATTATGTTCTAATAAGAGTAAAATCCTCGTCCTCTGATTGGATGAGAGCTGGTGTAGTTTTTTATGTTTACAACTCTAGTAGCAAATGTTACCGTGTGACGTCACAACGCGAAATATTTGAAATGACGTCGTCTGTTTCGTGACTGCGGAGTGACTGGCAAGTCGCTTCATTTCTCTCCATTTATCACACGTTCAGCAAACGTTTTTTTTCGGATGAAGTGTTGTTTAAATTACAAACCGACGTACTATTTGAACTGAGATGGAATGAGTTTATCTGGTTGATTGATTATTTATCCAGTGCCGTCGTGGGGTACACGAGAGGTTTATTTACTAAACCTGTGATCGTTAAAAGTTGCCTTGAACAAGGCAACTTTTAACGCTCACAAGTTTAGCAAATAAGCCTCTCGGGTTTCACGATGTAGGTTTTGGGCTATGGGTGGTGTCTTATTAGAACATATACGTTATTGTGATGAGTTGACGGTAACATGGTCTGAGGTTTGCGGCTCGGAGCGTATGTTCAACCTCGACGCTTCGCCTCTCTGTTGAACGTAAGCTCCGAGCCACAAACTTCAGACCATCTTTCCGTCAATTCATCACAATAATTTTTAATATATAAATATAATACTTTGCCAAGACTGCCGACAATCTCCGGAGTTTTCTCCCTTCAAAGCGGCTTTCTTTTTTTTTTTTAAAATGAAAGCCACTCCGAAAGGATTAAACCCACTACCATGACGTCAGTTTTGGTAAACGTATATGTGATATTAGATAATGAATATAAATGAAAAATCTATTTAACAGTAACGTGTTTCAGTTGTATTGCATGTTGAGCAGGGATGTGGCTAGAGGGTTTCAGCTGGGGGGGGGGGGGGGGGGGAGGGGGGGAGCACCGGTGTAAATTCCAACTGTGAGTGGTTTCGATAGGTGGTTGCACTGCAGCGCTGGGTGATATTTTTTAACCTTTTACCCAACGAATCGCCCGGATCTGCCCGCATAATATGCAAATGCAGCTGCTGAAAAAAATATATTTTTCGAAAAATTTCAACAAAACCATATCATGTGACCCCTCTTTGGAACGAGCTCTTCGAGCTCGTTCCAAAGAGGGGTCACATGATATGGTTTTGATGATTTTTTTTTAAAAAAAAATTAAAAAATGGGATTTAAAATAAAGAATTTTAAAATCGTCTGCGTTGGGTAAAGGGTTATGAACCCTTCTGAAAATTGTCACTAGACCTGAAACGGAAAAAGCATCATTCATAATGTGTCTGGGTCAGAAAGTTTACTAGATGTCAGAGTCGAAATGTTGAGGCCATGTCAATTTTTGAGTTGGAAATTTGAAACTCAAGTTTCCAGTTGGAAATAAAAGATCAAAATTTCTCATCATTAGTTGGAATTTTAATATTTTTCATGAACAATGCTAATTTATTGAATTTCCAACTATTTGATTTTTGACCTCGGAATTTCCAACTATTGAAAAAAATTGTTTGTTTATCCCCGTGTGCCCCGCTCCTGACTGCTGACCAAATGTAGATATCTTTGTTTCGCCCGGCGAGTTCATGATTTTACATCTTAGTCACATACATCCCCGATTTATGGATTCGATCCGAGCTAAAGCACTCGGCGCCAAAATCTACTCCCATGATTTGAAATACCTTGGCTTTATTCCCTCAGCATGCAACCAGGACATTGATAAAACAAGTGCAAACCCCACAAGTGACGAGAAGGTTATTTTGTTAGGCCTAATTAGTTATTGTGGTTTCATGACACTTTCAACGACCAGTGTTGTTTTATGTCGGTGACAGGTTTACGGATGGAGGAAGCCAGAGTACCCAGAGAGAATCACCTAGTAACGATGAACACCTACCAGCTACCCAACATCATAACTCCACCCTGCAGCATAGGCAGGGTTGGAGCGATTGACAACAGAAGTAAGTCGATAGCGGTTTTTTACCTCAATACACAGAGTCATCGTGCCCAATGTGTGTACTGGCATGAAATGCCTTGTCCATTATACAATGAGGGTCGCTCATATGGCTTAACGAGCTTGAACTCTGAACTTCGAGCACAAAAGTCAAGCCATCTATCAGTGATTCACCACTACCCCTAAATTTACCATAACAGTATCCTCATGGAATTAACTCGAATTGAGGATGACCTCCATGCTATCATATTTTACCAATTGAGAATGTTGGTTTTCCTTTACAAATGTTCAAGCATATTGGAGCTGAGTGTGCCTTCAAAGACTGAAATTTTTCCGGGTCGGGAAAGCATCCTCAAAACGCTTACCCTCTTTGGGGTACATTTTTTCTCACTACCGGCACTATAACACCCAAATCCTGCCGGTCTGAGTGTTATGATAGTGAGCCAATTTTAAGCTGTCTCCCAAAAATGCCACAGCTTCCGTGTTTCCTAGGCTACACATATTACATTCCCTTTCTATCCAACACTCTTTTTAATGCCCCCGCCCCCCCACCCCCCCCCCCCGCAGTTCTAGTGATTTCGATCTGACCCTGAACAACAGTGACCCCAAACGAACCACCAAGATAACGTTCAAGAGCGGGCGCCTCTTTCTTACTTAGCCCGTCAAATAAGCTTTTAGATTTAACACCCACCCTCTCATTCCCATTACAATCCTCTAAAATTCTATAAAAAAACTCGCCGACTAATACTGTTTTAAACTCCTAATATTTGCCCCTCAAATTGATGGTTTTCGACTATTTCAAGTGTAAATGCAGGATTGAGTAGAGAGCCATGGTTCGTGCGAATGCCACCGATTGGCCACTTAAATTGCAGCTACAATTTAGCATGACCAATAAAAGCACAGGCGCTAAATTGTAGCTACAATTTATTAAATTGTAAGTACAATTCAGCTAAATTGTAACTACAATTTATTAAATTGTAACTACAATTTAGCTAAATTGTAGTTACAATTTATTAAATTGTAAGTACAATTTAGCTAAATTGTAACTACAATTTATTAAATTGTAAGTACAATTTAACTAAGTTGTAACTACAATTTATTAAATTGTAACTACAATTTAGCTAAATTGTACTTACAATTTAATAAATTGTAACTACAATTTAGTTTTAATAGCAATCATTTACAACTTTGTACAATTATGAATGTACCTCCCCGCCCATTGTGCACGCCCGTCTCCCTATATATGTTCTATGTTATCACCAAAAGTCGTACACAAAACCTTTCCACCAATTGTTCAGGAATGGCCAGACTGGCAAACGCCCAGGGCTTCAATAATTTAAGGGGTCCCACATTTCACACGGAATTGTGCAAAACGATAACATTCTCTCAAATATGCAACATGAATCGCGTGAAACGATGTTTTTGAGAGGTTCAAGTGCCAGGAAATGGCTCCTTTTCATTTTGGATTAAACAAATTTTCTCACGTGGGGCCACAACATGGTTGATCTTGTACATTACTTGAACCTACAGACGGGCTCACGCAGGTCGGCGCTACCTAGGGCCCTCTATTTCTTACGGCATGTGTTTTACCCCAATGATACACAAAGACACCCAAGTTGCCAATGTTGCCCAATAATACTCAATTTATGCCCAATGATAACCAAAATAAAAATAATTATATTTATAATAAAATGATGATGATTTTATTTTCCCATTTCTGTTGTTAGATTTTGTTGCCGTGACTGACTCAACCGGCGGAATGTGTGAAACATCTCAAAGAAAGAGATTATTCAGGCCATTTTCAGCGAAAACAAAACAACGAACCCGATTGGCCAGTTAAATTGTAGCTACAATTTAGCTTGACCAATAAAAGTACAGGCGCTAAATTGTAGTTACAATTTATTAAATTGTAAGTACAGTTTAGCTAAATTGTAACTACAATTTATTAAATTGTAACTACAATTTAGCCAAATTGTAGTTACAATTTATTAAATTGTAAGTACAATTTAGCTAAATTGTAGTTACAATTTATTAAATTGTAAGTACAATTTAGCTAAATTGTAAGTACAATTTATTAAATTGTAAGTACAATTTAGCTAAATTGTAACTACAATTTAATAAATTGTAACTACAATTTAGCTAAATTGTAGGTACAATTTATTAAATTGTAGCTACAATTTAATAACTAAAAACGACGTGAAGCTAATAGGCTTCCGTACTATAGCCAAGTTGCCTTTCAAAAACTTTAAATGAGGTGCCTGTTGCATGCATGCGAACGAGTTGCCATCGTAGTGCATCTGACAGTCTCCTCCCTTCAATGTCACCATTTACTGATAAAAGAAGTCACACATTTTCTTGTTTTATACTCAGATATTGCATGTGGATGATAGTGTTTTTTGTGACATTAGTGGGTAGCATGCTTCACGTAGACGAGGGGAATGTGTTCGGGGTACTCTATCAATCAGAAACATCATGTTTCACGAGATGAAATGTACTGCAAGACATAGCAATAATTAAAACATAATAACCAGTAACAGCAAGTTCACTGTCATGAAATATATCAGGGGGTGCTTAATGAAGTTCCAGGTGTATATGGTGGTATATCACTGAAAGTGTGGGGTTGATTAATAAAAAAATTCAACGTGCAGTGTCAGGTGTATATATCAATATAAAGAAGAATTAAATTATTTTTATGAGCTCCGCTCTCCTATGTTGAAAGAAGCACCCGATCATGTGTCTGGTGGAATTACATAGCCGGGGGATATTTTTCTCATTGTCAGGTTAAACGTTTCTTTTACATCCATATATTGAATGTTTTTAGTCTCCTTATTTTTTAGGAGATATTTTCACATTTTGCCATACACGATTATTTCCACAACAATGTGAAACTCCTCTGCAAACGCCCCGAACCAGAAACCTTACACAGACTCTGTTTAACTGGTATAGAAGGCAGCGAATGCTTCCCATTCTCGATTAACCCTTTACCTAACGAATCGACCACATCCGCCGCGTAATATGCAAATTCAGCAGCTGAAAAATATTAATTTTCTGAAAATCACAACAAAACTATATCATGTGACCCCTCATTGGAACGAGCTCGTCGAGCTCGTTCCAATGAGGTGTCACATGATATGGTTTTGTTTAAATATTTTGAAAAATTTGAAAAAATAATTTTTAAAATCACAAAGTTTGATATTGGCTGCGTTGGGTAAAGGGTTAAGAAACTTTGGTTACTGATTGAGAGTCGAGTGAAGTCGTTTCTATCTTCCCGATAAGTGATATATATCATGTATGGCACCATCATGTAGTCGTCTTTAAATGGTCTGAAGGCCCGTAATTTGTTTTGGGTTCCGATTCCGTCACCGTCGTCGTAAATGCAGGAAAAGAAATTAGTTTCGTGTCTACTCCAAAGCTCTTCCAACATGTGCCATGCTTCTCATTGCTCAAAATAACTTTGTTTCTTTGCGTAGCAAAATGCTACAAATTTCCAAAAAATGAATAGCATTTTGTAAAAATTACATAGCTATTTTTGTATACCAGAGTTATGTTATGCTGTTTTGTATTGAATTCTTCTAAGTGGATAGAATAGTTTCCATCCATTTCTGGGCATCTCCAAATGATCTGCAACACATGAAACATTTACTATGTTTTTTTTTAACTGAACTGCCTTTAAGGGTTGCATGGACTTGGAAATTTTCAAATATTTATTTATTTAATGTTGTGACTTTTTTTTGTCCTTGGCAGAGTTGGTCATATAATCTTCGGGAGGGGTATGTACTTGTTATCATCTGTAACATAATCCGGTCTTCCACAAGTGCACGCGTTGAAATCACCACCTAAGTCGATGGGATCGTCCGGAGCACAGGCTGACAATTCTGTCTCAAGTAGGTCAAACTCCGATTCGAGCATGTTACATTTCTGCCAGTAAATTGAGTTTCCGGGTGGAGTATAGACTGGTCAAAGATTACAGATGATGACAGATTGAATATTTGGCCATCAAATTCTACCCATTAATAAGCTAAATCATCAATTAACGGGGATTGTGTCACTTTCCTGTATTCCAGAAATAAATTTAGCATTTATTCTATTATATCTTGTTTGACAGAGCTCCATGAGCTCTGTCAAGCAAGATATAATAGATTAGATGCTTGTATCGGATGTACTGAGGCCAAATAGATCTACAAAAACTAAGGAAAACTGGTAACAGTCGGGGTACTTTCTCGAGAGGTTACAGTATTTTTTATTCAGTTAACACGAGTTTACTCTGTAACATATATTCAATTAACACGTCAAATTTGTACTGGAGGTATGGTAAGTGGTTTTGTGTTGGGAAATTATATTCAATTAAAAGGGTTATTCAGTTAAGAGATATCCAATTAAGTGGGTTCTATATATAAGTTATGGTTTAATAATTCCCCAAATTAAAGTTTATGCAGTTGGTGAAATTAAAAATATGTCCCCACAGTCGAGAAATATCGTAATTATTTCGTCTTGTTATATATGAATGTCTGTTATAAAAATCCAGGTTTGGTAAATTCCAACTACCATCTTTGGACATCCTTCTAGGTGGCAAAATGTCGTTATTATTTTTGATATGTCCCGCTTTTGGAGAAATGCTATCACATGAACAAAAATAATTTGTGTGTTTTGATCGACGTTGACCATATGGTTTTCTGTCAGCTGATTGCGAGTACGGAACATCGATGCTGGCATATTGTAAACGCGAAGGTGTGTTGTGGTTCTTTTTGGATTTCTTTTGAGGATTTTCCAAAAATATTATTCATTGTATTGAAAGTATATTTTGTATTTTTCGCTAGCATTTTGTTGCCTGTGTTATTCAGATGAGCGATGTAAATGCTGGCGTGGTTCCCCATGGTGAGATATGAATACATTCGTGTTATCTATCAATACACCACCCAGCTGGTCACAAGGTGACATATCTATTATTTGTTTCCCGTATTATAGCATAAGTGTGTGGTGAGTATAAAGCTGGAATGACCGATGACAAACTGGGTATATGGATTTCACTAACGTCAGTACTAATAGCACTGGGTGCTAATACGTTGTTCGTTCAGGCGTTAAACCCAGCATGTATTGTTACTTTCTTCACATCCTTGTACAATTCTGTATTTAGTCTGTGTGAACCACACAGACTATTGTTTTTGCACGGTTTCTTTTTCTTTCTTTTTTTTTTTTTTTCTTCTTCTTCTTCTTCTTCTTCTTCTTCTTCTTCTTCTTCTTCTTCTTCTTCTCCTGTCTTCTGTCTTCTCATCACTTTTTTGTCCGCAAGATAACTCGAAAACGAATTGCCCTATCTCGTTGATTTTTGGCATGCTGATAGACAGCCACAAGTTTTCGGTCACCTATGTTTTTCAGATTCCTGGGCTATCAGGGGTGCCTGTAGGGGTGTTTTGAAAGAGGGTCACGCCCATATCACAGGCGTGGTATGACCTACAGACCTGGGACCAACACCAAATGAGTCGACACTCGATGGAGGTTCAAAATATGGGTCAAGGTCATGGAGGTCATCTAGGGGTCATTGAGTGCATTTTTCAGAATTGCTGGAAATCACATTTTTGACCCCCTAAAGCATTCCTGACGGACACACATGCATTTTGACCTGAAAAAAGTGGGCGTGGCCAATTTTTTTGAAAGTGGGTCACGCCCATATCTCAGGCATGGCATGACGTATGGACCTGGGACCAACACGAAATGAGTCGACACTTTATGGAGATTCAAAATATGGGTCAAGGTCACAGAGGTCACCTAGGGGTCATTGAGTGCATTTTTCAGAATTGCTGGAAACCATATTTTTTACCCCTAAAGCATTCCTGACGTACACACATGCTTTTTGATGTAAAAGAAAGTGGGCGTGGCTAAATTTTTTGAAAGTGGGTCACGCCCATATCTCAAGCGTGGTATGACCTACGGACCTGGGACCAACACCAAATGAGTCGACACTCGACGGAGGTCAACTAGGGGTCATTGAGTGCATTTTTCAGAATTGCTGGAAATCACATTTTTTGACCCCCTAAACTATTTCTGACGTACACACATGCATTTTGACGTAACAAAAAGTGGGCGTGGCCAAAAGTTTTGAAAGTGGGTCATGCCCATATCTCAGGCGTGGTATGACGTATGGACCTGGGACCAACACCAAATGAGTTGACACTTGATGGAGATTCAAAATATGGGTCAAGGTCACAGAGGTCACCCAGGGGTCATTGAGTGCATTTTTTCAGAATTGCTGGAAATCACATTTTTTGACCCTTAAAGTATTCCTGACATACACACATGCATTTTTACGTAAAAAAAAGTGGGCGTGGCCAAAATTTTGAACATGGGTCACTCCCATATCTCAGGCATGGTATGACCTACAGACCTGGGACCAACACCAAATGAGTCGATACTCGATGGAGGTTCAAAATGTGGGTCAAGGTCACGGAGGTCAACTAGGGGTCATTGAGTGCATTTTTTCAGAATTGCTGGAAAATCACATTTTTCAGTATGGCCCAGTAGGCCACAGGGTTTTCACAGCCTCCAATTTCCTGATACAGTAAATTCTCCCCAAGCAATACGATGTTATGTTCACACTGGAGACTATGTAAACACCAGTGGAGTAAGCTGTCAAAAATGAAATCTGACCTTGTCATCATTATGGGATGTTAGTTCCTGAAACTAAGTTGAGAGAAACCCTTTGCCTTGCAAGGAAATAAATTGTAAATTATTTAGTTCACTTCTTTTAACCCTCTCCAGAAATCTATGTGGATTGCACATATTTTATTTCAGGCAGAATAAAGTTAACCCTTTCCATAAAACTGCACTGAATAATTGTTGAAAGCCTATCTTATTCAGTTCAGTGCTTTTAACCCCTCTCAAGACTTCAATGTGGATTGCACATATTTTATTTCAGGCAGAATAAAGTAAACCCTTTTCATAAAACTGCACTGAATAATTGTTGAAACCTATCACAAAACTGTCAGGGTGCCGGTAACAATGCAATACTGGCATGGTCGACTGTACTGTTAACTGTGTTAGTGCTATGACTGTTTAAAACTAATTTGTTAGAGGAGTTCTATAGTCTTTCACTGCGCTCATCTCGGCCTCACCGAGAGTGCAGAAACCTTTGGTGTCAAAGTGCCATTAAGAGAATGTCTCTGATTTGTGCCGTTCCATCCCCCCGGAGTGCAAAAGCAGGTACTGTCAGCTGAGAAACTTAATGTTTTTCGCTTTATTTTTCTTAACATTTAATTCTATGTGGAATGGGACACCTTTTCAGTGTGCCTTCCAAAGTAAGGGATTCTTAACCCTTTAGCGAACATAACAGCGAAAACCGGTCAACATAATTCACAGAAACGTCTATTCAGTTTTAATTACCTTTTCATTTTTGCTTGAAAAAACATAGCTTATGACCCTTTATTGGATTGAGCTCATTTTTTAAAAGATTATTTATTTATTGGCGTTTAATGTCACATATTTCTGCACAGTGGCTAATCATGACCACGACAGTTTTTTAGGCGGAGGAAGTCGGAGTACCTGGGAAGAACCACCGGGCAACAACGAGCAACTGTCAAATCCCCCACATACTAACTCCACACAAGCAGGGTTAGCATTGGTTGAAGACGGGTGCACAATCGATGTGCAGTACGCTTTAGAACACATCGCCACCATGCACGCATGTGGGCAATGGGGTGAAGTGGCTTGCCGAAGGACAGAGTGAGGACCTCACGCATCGCAGCCTGCACCTATGCCAACTGAGCCAATGCGCCCCCATTTAAAGGATTAAAATGGAGTATTTAAAGGGAATATTTTAACCCTCTGAAGATCTTAGTATGGGGGCATTATTCAGAAAGACTGGGAAATGCATTTTATTACACCTTAATGCATTTCTAAAGTTTATGAATGTATTTCATCACTTAAATTAGTGGGCAGAGACAAAAATATCCATTTCTGATTCGTGTATCAAACCCTTTGAATGCTGGTCACATATATGCCGTTTCTGGTTTCTTATAAAAATGTTCTGATTCCTGTATGAATATTTTCTATCCCCTTCCTTTTGTCTTGACGATAACTCAAAAACAAATCATCTGTCCTGGGGGGGGGGGGGCGGTGGCTGAGTTGGTAGAGGTGCAGTCTGTAAGCCGAGAGGTCCTCTGTTCGAATCCCACCTGCGGCAACCACGTTGTGTCATTGGGCAAGACAATTCACCCCCATTGCCCACGTGGGAGCACGGTGACGCTGTGTATTAAGGCGTACTGCACGTCGATGGTGCACCTGTCTTCAACCAATGCTAACCCTGCTTGTGTGGAATTAGTATGTTGGGGAACTGACAGGTACTCGCCGTTGCTTGGTGGTTCTCTCCGGGTACTACGGCTTCCTCCACCCGTAAAACTGTCGTGGTCCTGATTGGCCATTATGCAGAAATATGTGACCTTACACACCAATAAATAAATAAATAATCTGTCCTGGGGCTGTTTGGCATACTGGTAGCCTGTCACAAGTACTGGCCCAGCTATGTTATCAGGGAACCTTTGGGAGTGGTCCATTGGGCCACAGAGTTTTTTATACCCCCTAATTTCTTTGTAACAGAAAAGCATCATAAAGAAATAGCTGTTTATATTTATATACACAAGAGAATAATGTAAACAATCAAATTAGAGAGAAGTTGCTATAGATGACAGCCTGACACATATTTACTCTTATCAGCTGTCAGATCAGAATTAAATTCCATCCCCAAACCAAGTTGAAAGAAAACCCTCTGAGTGGCAAGAAAAATTTGTTTATTATAGAGATCTATCTTACAACACTTGATTAATTGTAGTTGAATAAATAACCCTTCACCTTTCATTGCATTTTTTAATTTTTTTTTTCATTCTCAATCATAACTCAAGATCAACAGGTTTCCGGCCGAGTGGTAAGTGGCTCTCTCGAAACACTTATCACAATTATGAATTAATGAAATGGAATATTTAAATGGTCTGTCTTTAACCCTCTTCATACTTCACCGCCCTCTTCATACTTCACCGCGAAGATCAAACAACATCATTTAACTTATGACGGTAGAACCTTTTGCACGCTTCCTGCCATATTGCCACTCTTTACGCAAAATGCCATGATTCAAGATTCCACCATCTTATTTTATGTATGCCTTGTTTAGGGCACTAGATGCTCTTAAGGGTAGGCCTTTAAACGAGCTCTTGGGGCTTTTAAGTTTTTTATGGCACTATCCCCAATATAGAGTCTAGGCACCCTTTGTCGGCTCGATAACTCAAATACGAATCGTCCTATCTCTATTCGTTTTGGCATGCTGGTTACCAACAACCAGTTTGCACTCATCTTTGTTTTTTCAGCTAGTTTGAGGCCTTGTGTGTGATACAGTAGGCTGACTACCTTCGAGGCTTCTAAATCATAATAAATATTTGCTATGATCGCCCAAAAATGACAGACCTGTAGTTAGTGGAGCCATTTCTTTAAAGTAGGTGTATACATGGGACTATACCGACTGATTTAAAAATTGCTGGAGGTTCAATATATGGTCCGCCTGAAAGAGGTCACCAAGGTCATCCAGTGCATATTATTCAGAAAGACTGGGGAATGCGTTTCATTACACCTTAATGCATTTCAAAAGTTCATGAACGTATTTCATCAATCAGCTTGGTGGGCAGAGCCAAAAATGTCCACTTCTGATTCGTGTATCGAACCCTTTGAATGCTGGTCACATATATGCCTTTTCTGGTTTCTTATAAAAAAAATGTTCTGATTGCTGTATGAATATCTGTAAATACTATTAACGAAAGTCCATTTCTGATTTGTTTGAAATTAATTTACTCCTGAAAATAAGCCACCATAAATTCTCCTTCTGTATAGTTTATTCCTGATACTTTAACCCTTTTCACACAGACTTGAATTTACTGGGTGCAGTAAATTCTGTTTCTCTAGTTTTAAACCAGTCTGGCATGACTTCAATTCTATATCTAGGAATAACAGTAGTTTTAACTTCTTCTCCTCTTTTCGATTTTTTTTCTGGCGATAACTCCACGAATCACCGAATTTCCAACAATTCAATTTAGATGAATCGCCACATGAGATGTTGGTGCTCCAACCTCGTCGTACCTTGTTTCGTAAGTCGATGGTATTATACTCACTCGACGGTTCATTAAGAGCGTTTTGCTGTTGAGGCTGACCTATTGTATGGCATGCTTGTGAAAAGGCATGTCGTGAGAGCTCGGATACGTTTTCCAGAATACTAAATTTATTCCCAATGGTGACGTTTGATGCAAAGGCCTCACCGGAAAGAGCTAACTTATCGTCTAATCTTTCTCTTGGTGAAAATTTTGCATTTTCACCGATTGGTGTGACAAGTTCGGATGGAAAATGTCGGCTTCTGGGTCCAGGCCTTCCAATGTTGATATCGAAGTGTTTCGAACGTCCAGTTTCCTGTCACCCTTGTCTGTGAGCAATTTCAATTTTGCTTTCACATTTTGCACTTCACTTTTTATTAGTTTACTATTGTCTCGTTGTAAGCAATGAATGTCTGAATCAATTTTTGTAGCTTATCACCATTCTCAATGACTCTTCCAGCAATCCAGTTGTATAAAGACAGATGGTGTACCGTATTTATGCTTGTGTTGGGAAACTTTCAAATTTTGGCCGTTCGATGTACAGTACGTGGAGAGTGGATTGCAACCCAAGCTATAACTTTCAAATTTTGTAAATATCGAAAAAACAACACAAGCAATATTTCAGCCAATGGACCTCCGGGTTTAACCCGGAGGTCCATTAGCTGAAACTTTGCTGGTGCTGGTTATGCTTTGCAACAAAATTGCAATTATTCCTCGGGTGGAATCTCCACTCTGCGGTGATTTAGTGATAATACACTCTCCACGTGCTGTAATGGCGTAGCAAAAAAGGTAACCTCAACACCGAAAATGTTACTCCTTCCAGCACCACCTGTCATTGTTTCAAGAACCAAAATATGAGTACATTTAATAATATTAAATTGCACTTGATACATTTACAGTGAAGTACCAACATTCGCCTCTTGGGTACAACAAGGTGCCATATGCAATGCTCAAGCATTGTTGAATTCATGGGACTATAATATACTATTAAAAAAAGTAGGGGATATTTGATAAAGAGAAATTACCACATTCAGTTCACGACCTCATTAGCTTGTAAATCGCGAGACAAGTGCGGATCCGACGTGGCATACTCCTCGCCAAAACGTCCAATATCAGCTTGACTGATGTCATTCCATTCTTCCTGAAATGCAGCGGCGAGTTCCTAGATATTGGTAGGGGGCTGTTGGCGTTGTCGTAGGCGTCTGCAAAGCATATGCCAGTCGTCCTCGATTGGTGAAAGGTCTGGACTTAGTGCTGGCAAAGACAGTGTAGTGATGTTCTGCTCCTGGAGGAACTCTGTAGCGACACGGGCCCTGTGTGCTCTTGCATTGGCATCTTGGAAAATGAATCTACGGCCGTGACGTCGCGCAAATGGCACCACATGAGCTGCTAACATGTTGTTACACGCTCTTGGATGACATGTAATGCTGTTCTGCTTGTCACGGTTATGCCTCCCCACACCATAACCGATCCAACCCCAAAACGATCGTGCTGCCTAACGGTTACGTCATGGTATCGTACGTTCCGCCGCCGCTGCCGCCGCCGCCGCTGCCACAATCTGTATCGCCTGTCGTGGAAGTCGAGAGTGAACCTCGATTCATCGGAAAACATGACGTTGCTCCACCGACGATTGTCTCAGCGCTGTCGTGCTCCACACCAATTACGCCTTGCTGCGATGTGACGTTCAGTCAAACGTGAAATTATTCTAAGTCGTCGAACGTACAAATTTCAGCTGTGTGGGTGATTTCGGATAGTCTGACCACTGACTCGCACATCGGTACAGCTACTGTCCAATTTCTGAGGCACTTTGGTGCCGGTTACGTAATGCTGTGGTTCGGATGAAACAATCCTGGTTAGCAGTTGTCGCCCTTGGACGACCTGACCGACGTCTGTCATCAACATTGCCTGTCTGACGGTAGCATGACTGACACAACCTGCTAATCACCGATAGGGTAACGTTGAGAATTTTAGCCACTGCAGTTTTTCTGTTGCCAGCTTCCAACATGCCAACGGCAAGTAAACGTTCGTCACGTGTAAGTCTTCGCATACTTCAAAAGTTACGTTGCGACCAGAAACTATTGCTGAACGAGTACAAATTAAAATTTCAAAACGTACACCACAGTAATTAACGCGGCGCTCGTGCGAAAAATCTGCACGACGTTTCCGTGGGCCGGTGACATTCATGATCCACACTAAAATTGGTAACGTATTGATGTGTCCAATCACGCGTATCCAATATCTTTTTCCGAAAATATCAACATCAGTTTGGATATCCCCTACTTTTTTGAATAGTATAGTTCAATCTCCAGGCAGAAGGCTGCATAATAAAAATTGTAAATGCTGTACTCTCCAAATTATTGTCACTTACACCATTCGTTTATTTTACGTTTATCCCATCGGAGTAATCTATCCACATAAAGTACGTGTTACAATGACCTCTTCGTTTTGGCAGCAAAGCACCAAAAAATACATATTACATAAGTGTATGCAATTTAGTTTCCCAAGCCTTTCAAATAGGGGCATATATGAAAAGGAATACAACACACATTTATCTTGACTCCCATGTCACTATATTCGATTGTTTTTCTTCATTCCGTTGTGATTTCGATGTATTGTATTTCTGAAATTACGATCCGCTAGTGCAAGTGAATCCCGAACAGATCGCCATCCGACCGACTCCACTTGTTTGTATTTTGGAACGTGTAGTTGTTGTTTGCAAAGTAGAGATGGGTGGTATTGGACTTTTGAGTTCGATGTCGATTTCGGTATTTTTACGGGGGTATACCGCAGTATCTGTTCGCTATTCTGTGTCTGACTTGACTGAGATTTTCTGATGGAAACAAAGGGGAATACACACCACGTAAATGCAGAATACGTTGTTGTATATCATTCTATCCCAGTGCAGGGAGCTCGGTGACTCAGTGGTAGACTGCTGGACTTTTATGCTAGTGGTCCCGAGTTCGATCCGCGTCCGGGACGACCCGCGTTGTGTCCTCAGGCAAGGCAACTTGTCCCGGTTGCCTACATGGGGCACGATGACGCCATATATAACGGCGTACTGCTCGTCGACGGAGCACATGCTGCAACCCTGCTTGAGCGGAGCTTGAGCAGAGTTAGAATATTGAGGAGCTGACAGTTGCCCGTCGATGCTCGGTGGTTCATTCACGGGTACTCCGGCTTCCTACACCCGTGAAACTGTCATTTTCACGATTAGTCATTGTGCATAAATATGTGACCTTAAACACCAATAAATAAGTAAATAAATAAATAATCCCGGTGCCACAAATGGCGCTGTCAATGAGCTCAACATTGGCATTCTGTTGCTAACATAAATCATATCTACAGTAATTTTGCGGCTTATTCCAAACAAACCTCGTCTTTTATAGGCCTATTTCAGGCTTTTATAATCTCCGACCATGTGCCCTTATCATACCATCGTTTGGACGTGTTGGTGATAATAGGCAAATCCACTGGGCAGTGATTTCTAGCCGAGTCTTGGCTGCCAATTAAGGCAGCCAAGACTTGACTGGAAATCACTGTATAGGTTGTAGTCTAGACGGATTTCATGCCAATTGCCCCAAGCCCTTAAGGATTAACCGAATTAGAGCGAAAATGACCCCTTTAACAGCTGCCAAGCCTCAACATGACCCTATAAATAGTAAATGTAAGGCAATTTGAAAATATTGATAATTTCGATATTCTATGATTGGTTAGGTTCGTTTTTTGAGTATCCCCATGATATCGGTATCGGTTCGGTTTCTCGGTATATTGTACATCTCTACTGCTAAGGTTATGACCACTGTGCCAATGGGACAAATAAATGAACAGTAAGCGTATGATTGTGTTTACACAAACATGAACACATCATTTTCCTGAACCATAGAGATCACAGCCTCTCATTGGATGAGTTCGAAGAACACGTTGAATTGAGAAGGGTATAAACCTATGTGGGAGGAAACAAACACGCGGAGAAATAGAAGATATTTACGATATTTTAGTGAATATCGGGAATTATCTCATGGGTGTGGACCAGAAGGTTTTATTTTTCACGAGCACTTGTGTGAGTGAAAAATAATACGTCCAGGTCCACACGAATGAGATAATTCCCGATGTTCACTAAAGTAGCGTAGATTTTCTTTTTATTGTACGCTACGAGACATTTTACTACGCAATATTCATCCCAATTCGACTGCAAACAGTTTCAAGACAATAACAAAGATCTCCTGGTTGTTCCTTCAAGGCTTCGTTCAAGCGACGGCATGCGCCGATGCGTTACGTCAGTTATGAGGCTACTGAAAAAGTTCATCGTGAGGACCTGTAAAATAAAACTTTCAGGTCCACACTAATGAGATAATTCCAGATACTGACTAAACTACAGTAGATTTATTTTTTTGTTATATGCTACGAGACATTTTATTACACAATAGTCAGCCCAATTCGACCCCAAATGCGTACCTTTCAAAACAATAACAAAGATCAGCTGATCTTTCCTTCAATGCGACGTGACGCGGCGTAGCGTGACGTCATTTAGGAAGCGACTGAGGAATATTTCTCGATATCTATCGAGTCGATAGATATCGAGAAATATATTTTAGATTATTGGCGATAATTTACAGGCTCGTATATAATAAAGGATTATTTTAATTTGTGTGGGTTTTTTTTCAACATAGCGCCAAGCATACCTGAATTGTGCTTGAGGTAAAGCGTTAATATTTGTGATTGAATTCAATACTATTGTTATGTTATGATGCACCGAAATGATAGGTTGTTACCCGGAGAATACAAATGTCATGCTTGTAATTCCTGCTGTTTAATATCTAAAAATGATCGACCTGTGAAATGGAAAACATATAACACGATGACAGATGTACGAAACAAAATGATAGGTATTATTATCACAGGTTGTGATGCAGAAATATATTTTAATCAATGTAAACCATCCATTATATTTTTGAATATTATTGGAAACTCCATGTAAAGCAATGTCGAAGTTATCGATGCGTATACCATTACTCGTACCACATGTTGTCACCGATCAAAAAAGTACATATAAACAGAAATACCGGGGAGTAAAACTAGATTTGTTCTGATGTGAATAACTAGAGGGACTTCATCGATTGCAAGTGACAGTTTTGATCATAATCTCGTGAACTGAAATGACATATTTAAATGCCTTTCTATACCAAAGGTGCTCCACAAACAAGAGCGACGATTTCTTTCCCTGGTCGTGGGGTGACAACGTAACGTATCTGACAAAAAATAACGACGCATAGTATTGTCGCATGTCATCCATTCGAAGTGAATCCAATACACAAATTTAGTAAGCACATTCAGTTTGAAAGGACTGTTTCATGAACAAATGAACGTCGGTGATGTCACGGGTGTCTCATGATACAGGTTAGGAGACTCTCGTTTTCTAGCGCGTAAGAATTGATTAGCAAACGATGGTGTATTGAGGCGACATCCGAAGTTCGAAATACATTGTACACACAGAGACATAGCTGCGGGGGGGGGGGGGGGGGGGGGGGGCACCCACAGACAGAATTCTGGCCGAACAACGCAAGATTTTCCGACTACTCAGCGACTCCGAGGTTAATTCAACAACCGTGATCGTGTTACGCGTTTTGTTCTCTTCTATGCCCAACCTTAAACTTTCATGTTGTAACAAACATTTCGCAAACCGTTTCTTCAGTTAACCCTTTACCCAACGTAACGGCCAAAACCGGCCAGCACTATTCTCAAAAATCGCCAATTAATTTTCAAAATATTTTCATTTTTTGTCTCAAAAACGTAGGTTATGACCCCTCATTGGAACGAGCTCGTCGAGCTCGTTCCAACGAGGGGTCATAACCTATGTTTTTGAGACAAAAAATGAAAAAATTTAGTTATTCAAGAATTTTTTTTGCAAGTGTCGTCTGCTTTTCATGTTAGGTAAAGGGTTATATCAGAAATTGTGGAAATACAAACAAGTTTGTCAATTTGGTGCTCACAATAGTAATAAGGAGTTGATTTATAAGACCAGTCCACACAGGGAACATTACGAGACCTACACGCAATGCACTCACAGAGTGCAGCTTGTATTTGAACTCAAAATGTGCCCCTTGTCAGTCTGCGTCCTGGACTTTTTAACCCTTTGAACGCGTAAGACCGATTTTTTCGCAGCAGACTACAGTTATTATTTTATCATCCCTGTATACTGATATTGGTCTTACTCGTCCAGTGGCGTAGCGGAAAATCTTGTGCCCCCCCCCCCCCCACGATATAGAGACGGTGGGGGGGGGGGGGCCCTTTCATAATGGTGGTTTCCTTTAAAACGGGAGCAAATTTAGTGTTGTTACCGCGCACAGCATACAGGATTTCACATAGTACATACGCCATAAATTAAATGAAGGTATATCCTATAGGATCGATTCTAAAAGTACGACTCTGTAGATTTTTTCATTACATGTTTTAAGTTTCACCCCACCATCCAACGATACACACATGCACGCCCAACATGTGTGACTTGAGAGGCACCATGTATGTATATTGTTCATTTCTCACCCCTATCAGGTACAATGATGTAGCGTTCACTTAACCCTTTACCTAACCTGAAAAGCAGACGACAGTTGAATAACTAATTTTTTTCATTTTTTGTCTCAACAACATAGGTTATGACCCCTCGTTGGAACGAGCTCGACGAGCTCGTTCCAACGAGGGGTCATAACCTTTGTTTTTGAGACAAAAAATAAAAAAAATAATGAAAATTAATTGGAGATTTTTGAGAATAGCCCTGGCCGGTTTTGGTCGTTACGTTAGGTAAAGGGTTAAAAGAATAATACATAGACTACAAAGAGTACGTCGTGTGGAAGTGAGAGTTTGAAATTATGTGTATTTGGTACACAGTCTCGCTCTCTCTGTCCCTTTCCCTCTTTCTTCCCCGCAATGCGGGCCCTGCGGGCCCATCCCCTACGCCACTGTACTCATCTCACTATAAATGTACACAAAGGCGATACCGTTCCAGGAAACCGGGGTTCAAATAGTTAAAGTTACAACCAAAATTGTGCACATTTATCTTAGGCTCTGTACTCTCATGAACGACAGAAAAAGCTAGACTGAAAATTTTGATTTGTATTTGGTATCGTTAAATTAATATCTCACATGTATTGTGACATATAGGCTGAGCTAGTTAGCTAACTCATTGCTCATACTATGTTAGCATAATGAGTTGTTGTTTGTTAGTCATTGAGTTCATTTCAAGATTAGTGTGCTCTCTGCTCAGCATGACCTCATTTTTGAGATGACTAATTAATAAATTATTGGTTGATTACTAAACGTTTGAGCATTCTCCTCCATACGTGTACATTCCTGGAATTGACACAGTGCCTAAAGAAGGCAGATAGGACTACTTACAGACTACTTTACCACAGTAAATTGTCATTTTGTGCTGTCTTAAGACCTCAAATTATATATATAGATATTTAGCTGCAGTCATTTAACCCTTTACCCAACGTAACGGCCAAAACCGGCCAGCGCCATTCTCAAAAATCGCCAATTAATTTTCAAAATATTTTCATTTTTTGTCTCAAAAACATAGGTTATGACCCCTCGTTGGAACGAGCTCGTCGAGCTCGTTCCAACGAGGGGTCATAACCTATGTTTTTGAGACAAAAAATGAAAAAATTTAGTTATTCAAGATTTTTTTTTGGCAAGTGTCGTCTGCTTTTCACGTTAGGTAAAGGGTTAAACTGCTTGGAAATATTCTCATAATGCCCTAAAACCTACCGTTACAGTCACTTGGAGTCAACATTTTGAAAACTTTCCCCCATCCGGGGTGTAGGAGTGGATGGGCTCCCCATTTAGGTATCCATCACTAGTTGGAAGTTTCATAGCTCCACCCCCCCCCCCCCCCCCCACACACACACACATTGAAAACCTCCTAGCTACGTCCCTGTGAACATATTATCGCTTCAGTGAAGCGATATGGGTCGTAGCATCTTGTCGAGTTGACGGGAGGGGTGGGGGGGGGGGGTGGAGGTCGTTGTATTAAACGATCTGCCGAGATCTGACGCTGGTCAACTCCACGTGATACTACGACCCTGTCATTTTACTGAACTAATAATCGGTTAATTATATAACCCGTATTGTGCAGCACAGACCATCAACCCATTCACGAATCCCTCCACTGAAACGAAATACCGTCACTCACATGCCCTTTCATATTTTTAATCAACATCCCTTTCCTTCGTAATTCGCAATTACATGTTTTATTGTTTACCGCCCCCTCGCCATGAGATAGTCCCTTGCCTGTCAGTGAGGCGTTGGCGGCTGCGGTTCACTGAGGTTTGTCAATGAGGTATTGAGGTTTGTGATTCATTGGGGCTTATTAATGAGGCATTGGGGTCTGCGAGGCATTGAGGTTCGTAATTTCCGCACTCTCAAAGCGCTCACTGTATTATCTGTCGACAGTCCATAATGAGACAGAATGTGTGAACGTTTTCTTACTTTTAAAGCGGTGGATGCCACGCGGAATAGTTTGACACCACATAAAAACATTTGTTTGATCCATTTGATATACCATGCAGTGTTCAACCGATTACCGAAAATGGTCGCTGACCGATTGGCGGTTATTTGAGCTCACAATCGGCCGATTCTTATGCCTATTCCGATTGTAATACCGTGCACTGCTAGACAAGTCGACGCTGGAAAGATCTACATTAAACTGAACGTTTTTCACAGTGTCAAACTTCGTTGACTGGGGTCAATTGGGGTTACCAGTCACGCACACTTGGGCGGTAAACGTGGCTCTTAGAGCCACATATACCGCCCAAGTGCGCGCGACTGGTAATTTTACTGCGACCTGAGTCAATGAAGTGTAACCTTCACTTCTCCGGTATGAACTGGCGATGGCCGCAAGTACCCTCAATTGTAAGCTTTACGTGTCGTTTAACTTGTGTATCCCGTAAAGGAGAGTCTAGAGAGATTAAGAATACACATTGTGGTTGTTTCACAACTTTATGGAATGGTATCATTGACATTATTTTACATTTACAATTGAACAATTGCTGAAGATAAACAAAAAATGCGGTAAATGAATCACCCTAAAATGCTTGGCAACAATCGGCTGAACCGATGTTTCAGGAGCTGTTGCTGTTGACATCCGATTGCGCACAATCGGCTGATTGTGGTGGCCGATTCCGATTATCGGTTGAACATTAACACCCAGTCACCGTGGCTCTAGGGACGGGTTTTAAGAAATACTCTTTCATAATCTATAGTCCCACAGCCTCGGCTGTATGTATAACCATTGTATGGTGAAGAGGATACTTTTGAATTATATATATTTACACATGGCAAATTGGTTGTCACCAAATTACCTTCAGAGAGTGGAGAGCCGACCCAAGCAAAGGTGTGTATGGCTGTCGAAATAAAGTTCCGTAATTGCTAGAAAGGAACATGCGGTCGTCATTTTCTTCAACGTAGAAAGGAAAAACATATGACACCACGTGCATGAAAAGTACGCGCGAAGTATAAACCTCCGACATCTTTCCGGATGTCCATTGGCTGCACGATTGTCTGTACTTCTTTGTGCGTTTGAGCAGAATTTGATGACTGGTGTCTGAGTAGATAATCAGCCCAGGAGTGATACTTCACCCTATCTTGTGTAATATAGGATATTTTATAACGTAATATTTGAATTTCAGAAAGTATTTTGTCTTTTAGTGTGTTGGAGATAAACTGAAATAAATTGTGTTGGCCAGGCCCACAAATGTCTCACGCGATAAAATATTTCCGGTATTTATTTTTTTCAGCCCCTCCACGTTACCACCAAAGCTGATAAATAGACCTCACCTGTATGCTTTACCGGCGTTTTTTAACGGCTCTCAAAGTGTGAAATCTTTCGAATACATCTCCTGAAAAATCTCAAAATATCCGCTCAGATGCGTGGAAATGGGGGTTTTGGGACCCTGGAATTTAAATAATTCTTACCGACGAAAATCAATCGCCCGATACACCCCCCACCAACCCCCACCCCCCTCCCCACACACACACACACTTTGAAAATCGATCCGCCGCCCCTGTGCTGGTAAGTAAAGATTATGCCACAGAAAGCAAATTATATTGAATATACAATCGCTAGAATGTTCTTGAGGGCTTTTCCCGAGTGAACATGTCCAAGCGATTGTATATTTTGTATATTTTAATATCGCGAGCTGATATGTTGTAAACGAATTGTAACAGAGTTTTCTTCAACAAACAAAAGACGCACAATCAGCGAGAAAGACTGAATATCAGGTCAAGATTAAATTAACTTAATTTGACATTTTTTTTTTCATTCTTTTCCATACTTTCTTTTTTGAGTCAGGTCAGCAAAATCATGGTGTCGTCATACGTGAAACGTCATTTTTGACGTACTCTTTGGTTTTATTTTATGTTTGAAACTGTGTATAATATCACCAGGCAAGGAAGTTCAAAATAGTAGGTGAATGGGTTCAGACTTTAAAACAGTTCAAGGATATATTTTCACAGGTTTCTGTTTTTCTCAGAGCTGACACTGACCCAATATCCTGCCTTTGTTTTCGAAAGATATCCTTCATCGCTCGTGTTACAGGACTTGGGGTGATATTTCTTGAACACAGCATATGCTCTTATCAACTCTTCGAAATTTCTCACCCCTCGTAAACAAAGGAGTGACGTCATAACTGTGTGACAAGATCGGATACCATGCCGAGAAAGCTTCATATTTTGAGATTTTTCCTGATATCATGTTTGTGACAAACATACTTAATATACTACTCAAAGTTTGCTAAGCACCAAGTATATCCAACTACCTGTTTTACGTTTTAGTTGAAATATTGTAATGAAAAGAGTATATATATTTTATTTAATTATATCTTTAATGATTTAAGTACAGAAATTAAGATTTTATTTGCGTTTGACATTATTTTTTAGCTTTTGAATATGATAACCATGGAAAATGGGTATTATTGTTAAAAGCGGAATTTTTCAATTTGCCAAAATGTTGACGGAGCGAACTGGTATGGGTTCAATATCGAGTATGAGACACATTACCGTTAATTACAGCTTGACAATGCCTTCTCATGCTCCCAATAAGGTTCCTGGTGGTCCTTTGTGGGAAGTTGTTCCATTTTTGGACCAGCCTGGCACCAAGCTCCTGGACACTTCTTGGCTGGACTGGACGGGCTGAAATTGCAAGCTGCAACTCATTCCAGAAATGTTCGATTCGATTGAGGTCAAGGGATCTTGCTGGCCAGTCCATACGATCAATCCCCCCCCCCCCCCCCTCTGTCGGTACTCCCCGACAGCATTGCCAACATGAGGACGGGCATTATCGTCCATCAGAATGAATCTATCACCCACTGCACCTGCATACAATCTGATATCCAGGATCTCATCAATATACCGCTGTGCAGTCAATGTACCACGTTCAAGGACACAGAGCTCTGTACGTCCATCCCTGCTGATTCCGCCACAGACCATGACAGACCCCCCAACATAGCGGTCATGCTCATCAATGTTGGCTGCATGAAATCGCTCTCCTGGTCTTCTCCATACACTAGAACGCCTATATGTGTGGTCTAGACAGTACCTTGACTCATCTGTAAAAAGGGCAGTCGCCAATCTTCTCTGGTCCATCCAACGCGGTCCATGGCCCATTTATATCGTGCCTGGAGGTGGTTCTGGGACAGCGGAATGCGAATACATGGTCCTCTCGAGCGGAGACCACCTTCGTGTAACCTTGCCCGGACAGTCTGCGTCGAAACATTTATCCCGGATGCATTCTGAAGGTCACTGCGAAGCTGGGTTGATGTGTGAAAGCAGTTCCTATGGGCCGGAATGATCAAAAACCGGTCTTCAGCTGCAGATGTTGCCTTGTCTCTGCCACCACAATGCCGTCTTACTGGTGTGCCATACTGCCGAAATCTTGCCCAGGCTCTGGTGATCACCGTATGGTGCCCACCAAGGGCTTCATCAACCTGACGATGGGTAGCCCCTTGCTCCACCATCCCTTCAGCCCGTCACATTTCTGCTTCAGACAAATGTCTTCTTACATTTGCCATATTCAATCATTAAATCACAAGGGTTTGTGTTGAAATGAAGATTGAATATCCTACACATGTCATGTACAAGTAGACAGTACACGAAAACATCATGAAAGTCAAGGGGTACATGCTTTCCATGACTGTCACGAAAAGTCTGCCTGACAGGAGAGCTAATGTAAACACTGGGGACCATCTCAATACATTCCTCAATCATATCCACCAAAAATATCGTAAATATGTCACAAGCAAATTTCACAATGATGTGTCAAATATTTGGTGCTTAGCAAACGTTGAGTAGTATATATCCACAGAGCATCACTATGTGTGAATGTGTCAATACGACAGGAGTGCTAGCGTGAAAGGATAGAACGAGAGGCACAGCCTTGCGTTCTATTCTTACGCAATGGCATGAGTGCTGTATTGACGAGCAAATTCACACATCGTGGCGTTCTGTGTTTATTACACGCCTCCATGACATCGAATCCATTATTTTTTAACCCCCAAACTCGTAAAGGAATGTGTTGAAATTACACTGATGTTAGAGGTCTAGGCAGTGGATTCTGTAATCGATAACGTGACAGGCGCTGAAGCATGCCAATTATTATAGGGAAGTGCATAGGCATACTGGGCCTATCGTATTTAGGTGGTGGCTAATTTACTCGAGAAAAACTACCCGAATAACTTCTTTAAAACATATGAACATTACGAGATCATATCAGTTACGTCAAACCAAAGTCAAAAACGCTGGGCACATACAGTTAAAACTAGAAGTTCTGTCACGAAATGCGCACAAATAGCACGTCGATCTGCGCGTTAATCTACGCATTAGTATCATAATGAGGCTACCGAAATTCTGTACATATGGTCTGTGCACAGGCAATGTTTCAGCCAATGGACCTCCGGTTAACCCAGAGGTCCATTGGCAGAAACATTGCCTGTGTTTACTATAAGTAACCAGAAGAACCTGCCGTGCTTTGCATGTCATTCAATACGGCAGTTGCGCGCAATTCCTACCCGCAATTCAGCCTAGTTAATCGCACAGTTCATGACAGGACTTCTAGTTTTAACTGTAGGTGTTAGATATCAAGTGATGTCTGAATAGTCGAGTATATTCAGTTTGCAAATCTTTCAGCGAAAAAATCATTTCGGCTGGTCTTCCATATTTTAGCTCTATTATCGTCACAGCTCTGTTGCAGACAATCGGTTCAGGAGACAGTTTGGTCACATGTGTTAGGACGACCGAATTTCGCTAACATTTCCTGAGGTTTCTGGGCTGCGGTGGGAGGTAGAGGTATAGCCGCCTGATCCTCATCCCCACTTATACCATAATTATACAATAACATTATTTTTGAGGGCGTTATGGTTCATTAACGGCCCTACGAAAATGATTAACAGCCCTTGGGCCTATTAGTGGCCCTCGACTTCGTCTCGGGCCACTAATAGACCCTTGGGCTGTTAATCATTTTCTCAGGGCCGTTAATGAACCATAACACCCGTACAAAATAATGTTATTTGTATTATTATCACATTTCAAAGAGGTTACATGCTAAACCAAGAAAAATCAAGATTGCTATTTTTTTCATCATTCATATATTATTTATCATTTTTCAATGTAGTAGATGTGTGAAATTCCCACACAATCATTGTCAGCAACTAACTCATGCCTTAAATGCGAATGTATATCTTAATTCTTTCACTCCAAAGATCACAAAATTCCGCCATCACATCTCTCTTCTCCAAATATTCAAACTCAAAGCAGTGTTACCCCGCCTACATCCGGGGATGTGCGGGCCGCCGGGCCATATTGAAACGAATTTTTCATTATTGCCCGGGAACCCGGATGTGAACGGAAACATATGAGTTTTGTGCAGCCCCCGAAAATGAAAATATTCGCCAGGGAGTGCCCTATAAAGTGATAATAATATCGGTTACAGTACGCAGTGGTCACGCTTTCGGGTACCAATGATGCTATGTGCACTAAACCTTCGTTTGTTACAAAAGCGCAGCATGTTGTACCAAAATGTGGCACCGGAAATATACTTTTGGCAGATATAAAAAAAATTATAGTTTATTTCGGTGCATCGTTTTCGATAAAGTCGCTATCTGACGACACAGGTGCGACAAAATTCACGCCTTTTAACCCTTTACCTAACATGAAAAGCAGACGACACTTGCAAACAAAATTCTTGAATGACAAATTTGTTTCATCCTTTGTCTCAATAACATAGGTTATGACCCCTCATTGGAACGAGCCCGATGAGCTTGTTCCAAATAGGGGTCATAACCTATGCTTTTGAGACAAAAAATGAAAACAATAATGAAAATTAATTGGCCACTTTTGTGAATAGCGCTGGCCGGTTTTGACCGTTACGTTGGGTAAAGGGTTCAATAATGTATAGAAAACAAGTGTAATCATGCCTCTTTGTTATGGGTGAACTCGTCTTAGCGGTCGATTCGGACTCCCGCGTTGTGTCCTTGGGCAAGGCACTTAACCCCGATTGTCCACATGGGGGCACGATGACGCCGTGCACTAAGGCGTACTGCACGTCGGTGGTGCGCATGTCTTCAACTAATCTAACCCTGTCTGTGCTGCAGTGTGGAGTTACGATGTTGGGGAGCTGGCAGCTGCTCGTTGTTGCTCGGTGGTTCTCTCCGGGTACCCCGGCCGCCTCCACCCGTAAAACTGTCACGGTCATGATTAGCCATTGTGCATAAGTATGTGACCTTAAACACCAATAAATAATAATAACAATAACTATGGGTGAACTGAATTAATAGTTGATCTATTAAATCTGATTCTTATCAAAACATTGTCTTTTCAGGAAGATAATAAATCATTTGCTGCTTGTTTACTTTAAGTGATTAAACTGCGTGTGAATAACAATCATGGAATTATTTTGTAAACATTAATTTCTAATAGCCTTTTACATTATTATAACAGCAAAATCGTACTTTGAGTGCAACTAGGCGTCACCTGCATTGCTTTATTATTGCAGATGGAGCTTTGTTGCACTTAAAGGGAGACACGAGTTTAATTTGCTCCCGTTTGCAGTTAGATTCCATTAGGCACTACAATCTTTCGTAGGCCACCAAAAAAGTCCATTTGGCACCCAACAAAAATTCCGCTTGGCGCCTCCAAATTACGGGCCAGCGTGAAAACTGATAGTACTAATAAAATCATTATCAGCAAAATTTTAATCAATGAAAACCCTGTTCTTCATTAATTAAATTGTTGATGATTATTATTATAATTAGCGTTTGAAATCTAATATCATTGCATCCGTGGAAATATTGCCCGCCCGTGGAACGTGACCAATCCACGACGGCCATACTTTAAGTCTACACCAACAGTTTAAATGTTTTAAAGAGGAACTGGGAGGACATTTCTGTTCGCTAATGATATGAAATTCGTCCCATGAGTTCCAATAAGTTCTATGGGCCTACTGGCACATTGAAACTCAGGGGACGAATTGTTATACTGATTCTTTAAAAGCCCTCGAAGAGAGCTTTCCACAAACTAATGTTATATGCTTGTGCCACCAAGCCAAAATAAATAAGACAAAATGTTGTTTTGCGCGCTCCCTCCAACTTTTTAAATTTGCGGTTGAATGGCCCGCCGCCTAAGAGGTACTCGTGCTAGCTGCGTAGAACTTAGTTTGTTTGCGAAGAAACCTCACTATGTGGGTTTGTCGTAATCAAACGTTAAAAAAGTTTTTTTTTACCTCTGTCACCAGTGAATGGTAAAGAATCTCAGCTCCTCGAGTAGTTGCCCTTGTTTCCACTCGGACTTTGCATTCAGATTTGTTTTCTAGTTGTGTGCAACGAAGTCACGTCATCGGGTTTGGTACCGCTACTTTCTCGAGCTATAATCAAAATTTGATCTTCAAAATTGACGTTTTATCATTTTGTAAACCAAAGTGAAAATTACGACGACTGCAAAGCAGTTGCATACCATAAGGAATATGTCCTGGTCGCGACACTTTCAAATCAGAGCATCAAACTTTCACAAATATTTGTTTGTTTGTTCTAGTTTAGCGACACTTTCAACAGCCAGGATCATATCGAGTAGGACAGATGTACGGGTGGATGAAGCCGGAGTACCCGGATAGAGCCACGGAGCAAGTAACTGCAGGTCTTCCCATCTTACTTAGACAGGGCAAGTAGAGCTGGTATTGGTTGAATGCAAGAGTATCGTCGTTGTGTTCTACACATTAGTAGATAGCGCCACCATGCTCATCCATTAGGCAATCGGGATAAGGTATCTTGGCCAATGATACAACGCGGACAAGGCATGGCTGACAATTGTCGTAATTGGGAGAGACTTACATTTTCTAATCTAATTTTCTAATTTTCTACTCTTGGCAGTGAATTTTACACTATTGGTATGGGAATTTTAAATACAAAATGATATTTAGAAATGTTAGCGAAGTTGTATCATTGATGTGTGCATCATTTCACAGACTTCGGGTATTTTCCTTTAGAGTTGTACAAAACAATGAGCTGGCTTTTTACAATTCCTTTCTCCATCAGTTTGAACGCTTCACTATTATTCTCTGTTTAAACCCATTTAAAAATAAGAAAACGGCGCTTTCGTCATATTTTTCTGTCCATTATATCAACAGTGTGTGCATCGTTACATATAATAGAGACTTTATGCGTCTCATTAACCTTTTGAACACGAGGCCCTTTTTTCCGGCCCAGGCGCATGATACGGCATCATTTCATTAAGGATTATTGCTGCTAAGTGAATGCGTGGGGTAGACCGATCAAGGCTGTACGTTGCAAATATTGATTGGTCTACCCCCAAATAATGAATATGGACTTTTCTAATTGCTGCATTTGAACTGTCATGGAAGATACTACCAAGGTTCAAGGGGTTAATATAATAGTCTAATCCCTTTCGATATCACGTCCAATGCTATATCCCATGAGCCACCGTGCTTCCAGAGATTTCATAAATAAAATACTCCTAAATCAATAGTTAATCATTTATTTATTTATTTATTTATTTATTTATTTATTTATTTATTTATTTATTAAGGTTTAACGATACTTTAACAGCCAAGATCATATCGTGTCGGTGGCAGCGTTTATGGTGGAGAAGCCGGAATACCCGGAGATAACCACCGAGCAACGACGAGCAGCTGCCAGCGCCCCCCCCCCCCCCAACATCGTAACACCGCACTGCAGCACAGGCAGTGTTAGATTTATTTGAAGACATGCGCACCATCGACGTGCAGTACGCCTCAGTACACGGCGTCATCGTGCCCCATGTGGACAATTGGGCTTAAGTGCCTTGCCCAAGGACACAACGTGGGAGTCAGATTCTATCGCTCAGGCGGTCACCTATCCAATGACTAATCGGGCTCGACGTTGCTTAACTTCGGTGATCTGACGAGAACCGGTTATCGCAATGCCACTGTGCCCCCAGTCATGTATCTGACGAATCGACAGTGTCCTCTCGCGCAATTTACAAATTGAGCATTTGAAAAAAATGTAAAGAAAACCATATCGTGCGATCCTTCATTTGATTGAACAGTAATATACATAAAGACATGTATTGCAAGTAAATACACTAAATGAACAGAAGTTTTTGTAAGTCGTCTCATGCATGGAGGCGATATATCGACAATGCCATTACAAGACTCAGGTGGGATTCAATATAATTGCTTATTGAGAGCAGAAAGAGCAGAAAATGGAACAACAGTGAGAGAGAAAAGGAAAATATTTACACACGTATGTGGATGAATGATTGCCAAGTTGAAACAAATTGGACATCATGAGTCTCCGTGTATGGCTGCCAGATGAGAGATGTCGCATATAACATGTAACTATTTTCTGTGTCCCATTCAAAGCTGCTGCAAATTTATGCGAGAAAATCACATTCACAAAATACCTGTTCCGCATTACGTCTAAGCCTCACATTGACAGGTGACCCGTAGAGTAGTATTTTTCTGATGGGATGGAAGGTACTAAAATGTGGTATGGACGTCTAGCACTCCCCCTTCCCGCCACACACACACCCCATACTTTCATTGTGAGTTCCTGTGAACGCCCATCTCGCTCGCTGAACTCCAAAACTGAAAATGTGTCATAATCTGTTTGAAATTTGAGTCGATCTAAAGATAGCCTTTGACGGAATAACAAAAACGTAAAAATTTGATATTGTGTCCATTGGGTAGAGGGCTAACCCCTTTAATACCACGCAACTTTTACTATATATGTAGGATCTCTATGTACGCCTGTATGCGAGGACGTTTAATAAAATGTATGACATAATTGAAACCCTCTGTCATCTGATTAATTGCTGGAAAGGGCTCTACGAGCCCTTACGAGCCCTTTCCAACAATTAATGAGATGGTAGGGTTGATCTGCGCATGCCCGAACGTATAAATAATCATAAAAAAATAGGTGACAATAGTCGCTTTCGGCAGCGTAAGTGTTAATTAAGAAAACAAATGGACTTGCATAATATAATATCGGAGATGCAATGTTTTGGGGTTCATACATTGCAGTGTTAGGTAGAAATGTGACCAGATAATTTCGACTGGATCTTGAAAGGTTTATGTCAGGTTTGTATTCACGGTACAACATTCTCACTGATGCGATCGTATCCAGACCGTTCCAATGAGGAAACAAAAGCTATGCTTCCGAAGAGGGAAAAAAGAGTATTGATTGTTCTCGACAAATTGTGTCAGACAGAGGACAAAAATATGAATGAACATTTCTTAAGCATCAAACAAGATCAATTAACAAGGAATCAATTAATTATTGTCGTCATTGTACTTCATAAATGCGAACAATGGAACATGCAAGCAAAGCAGGTCGGATGAGTAGAATTGGAAATATAAATGCCATTACTATTAGTGTTAAGGGGATACGAAGATTTGCCCTGATAGCAGAACGGACATTTGTCCCGGACGGATAAATGCACCGCGGACATTTGCTCCGATTGCTAAAATTAAATCCGGACATTTGCCCTGTTAAAATAGTGAAGCCTACTAAAGCATACTAACATTACCGGTGTGACAGGAATGATAGTCCGTAGGAAAATTAGTCCCTCTGGACTATTATTCTGCGGAATTATAGTCCTAGGTCTAACATTCCTAGGAATAGTAGTCCGCCGGACTACTATTCCTAGGAATGTTAGACCTAGGACTATAATTCCGCGGAATAATAAACCAGAGGGACTAACGTTCCTACGGACTATCATTCCTGTCACACCGGCAGCGTTCATGTTAAAACAAACAGTTACACCTTGTGTGGCTAAGTGAAGGATAATTACTGAGATGGCTTCATAGTTGTCTTCTCCACGGACAGCTCTCATAAGCGATCAAAGGTAGGGGTTGTCCACCTGTAAGATTGTAAAGCCTACTAAAACATACTCACATTACCGGCACCTACAAAATGGCCGATACCCAGTTCACGTTCGAGTTGTCACCGGAATAACAGGGACAGTGAAACGTTACGTCCGCCGACTGAAAAAGAGGCAATGCACCAAACGAATCAAAGAAATTATCAGATGTCTAAAAAATGTTCAGCAGAGTATTCCACAACCGGTGGTGCCGACAGTCTCTCATTTTTAATTCTACGACGACTATAAAGAAGGGTCTGCCGACGAACGACAAATTCTGGATTTCGGAGCAGATGACACACTACATTTTCTTTGTAAGGCAGATGAGTGGTTCTTGGATGGAATCTTTGGTGTTTCTCCGACAGTCTTCAAGCAGTAGTTTGTAAGACGTGCCACGAAGGACAGTGTCGCTTCAACACGTGTGTATGCCTTCATACCTTCCAAGGAACAATCTTCGAATGAGGAGTTTCTTGCTGCCTTGTTAAATAAGTGTCAGATGCCTGGACGATATCCAAACCCATCTATAGTTCTATGTGATTTTGGGACAGCTATTCATAATGCCGTAAGAACGATGTTCGGATATACTGTGCGTATTCAAGGTTGTTTTTATCATCTTACACAGAGCACATACTGAAGACTGTGTACTAAGTTTGAAATATTAGTAGGACTCTGAAGTAAACCGTGCTATTGGCATGCTTCAAAACTTATCCCAAGACAATGGGATCCAGATGCCGAGCATCTACTTAATACATTTAGAATATACCCATAGTAGCTTGGTGTACCAAATGTTCACCACGGGTAGTGAAGTGAGTTAACCGCGAGCCTTTGGCACGCGGTTAACACCACTTCACCACGAGTGGTGAACATTTGGTACACCAAGCTACTTTTGGTGTATTTTATTTATACCATGATCGCCAGATTAATAAGATTTTAAATGTTGAATAAATCAATATTCACACGTATGATTCTATTTTTGTTTACATGAGCACCGGTGGACGGCACTTCCGCAGGTAATTTTATCGACGAAACGAAATAGAAAACGAAACGTGCAAACTGCGGGGCCTTTTTTCATTTTAATAATATAATAACATACTATTTCGAGATATGGATGCTTTATTAACATGAGACAACGTATGTTTGTTAAGTCTTGGTATCTTATGGGGTAAACTTATTTAAAAACGTAATAAATAATAGCCGGCTTCATTTCACTCTTCACGAGGCGATGAGTGATGAATTTAGACATGTCTGCATTCATGTCGAGGTCACCAAAGGTCATCTTGTATGTACTTCCACTGTTGGTGTCAATTTTAACTATTGAAATTCAATTGCTGACGTGCTCACCGCGGTTGGTGTGTAAAGCTAACATTTATGCCATAGGCTTTTTTATCTATAGTAGAATAGGTAATATAATAACACTTTGGCCGGCCGCTGATTTGTCGTGGTTCTCGGATGAGAAGGCCTTGGTTATCCCTGTACTCCCAACTGCCTCCCTGTTCCCACGCTTCTTCTCTCCTCCCAACACTCGGAGACGAACTGCTTGATAACATCCCTTGCCCCATTCTTCGCAATCTCTCCGATTAACATATTAACCCTCTCCTTTGAGTCTCTCACTTACCAAATGTCCTTCATTCTCCTATCCCACTTCCGCATTATACTCCCAGTGAATCTTATTCTTTTAGACTGGTATTTTGGGCATTCTAGTGGAAAGCGTTCCAGGGTCTCCACCGCGCCTAAATTGCACATCTGGCACTCTTTTTCACTGTTCTTCCCAAATTTTCCCCCGCAGCTCCAGGGACCGCGACCTCTGCTTGAACAACAGTGACCCCCCCCCCCCCCCAAAGGCGCCATCAATGTACTCTTCAAAACCAAGCTTCTCTTTATCACGCAGGCCACCCGGAGACCTCTTTGATCTGACTCCCTATCGCCAATTAAGGTTACCATCCTCCATAACCCTTTCTCTGACAGTTTTATTTTACCCTGGTTTGCCCCTATGTCTAAGACCGAGATCTCCAATGAGTAGTTCTCTATTATCTACCTCACCCGGACCATCCACCCTGTCTTTGTATTTGAGTTGAAAATACTCTGAAACATTACTTTACACCATCGGCTGGCGGGGAGATTTATCAAATAATTAAGGTAACTGAGTTTCAATAAGTCTATCCTGTCCTTGATCCTCATCCACCCAATCTCCCCCTGATTGCTTCTAGTGCCACGGCATTACTCGATCCAGTTATCCATTGGCCTGCATCGTTTTGCAGGGTTTCCAAGCTCTTTACAGTCGTTTGGTTTAGGAGTACCACTTCTGTACCATATATTATACTTGGCAGACCCACCATTTCCAAAATTGTTTTCCCCACGAAAACTTATTGAGACTGTTTCTCCCTTTAAGTTTCATTTAGTTAAGGATTCGCCTCCCCTTCAGAATCAATTTATTTGTGTGGTTTCAGTAGATGCCTCTTCCTGTGATGTTTATATTTACCCCCAAATACTCGTAGTCACCTGTCTCTCCTACAATAACCTCCGGAATACATAACTCCCTCCACTCTCCACCTTCGAATGAGGTCCACTTTGCGGTCCACTTGTATAGCTTTCCTCTTGCTTTCATTTAGTTCGAGTCTCCATTTGTTTCCAGATTTCCCAACAATTCCCAGCATTTTCGATAATCCCTCTTCGCTTTCTGACACTAGCACCATATCGTCTGCCAAAAAATAGCTCTGGGATCTTCAAGTGTTTGACTAGTTCTGATGCGATTTGATCTTGATCGTCTCTGCCATCTAGTTTAATACTCTGTGGGTTACTTCGTTTGTTGCGCTTATTCCCCCATTTCCAAAATACGTTCGAAATCGACACCCCCTGTCGTTCTTATTGTCCCAAAAAGACTGATATTTCGCACTCTCCGATTATCGTCTTTAATCTTATTTACTTTATTTCGTGCTTGTTGGTATTCTTCCTTTGCTACCATGGCATCGTTGCTTTCCGCTCCTTGAATTTTCTCCTTCTCCTGTAATCAGCACATTTCGCTTTTCAACCCTTTATGGTTCTTTTCAGTTCTTCGTTCACTCTGTACCCAAGTTCCCGTGTTCGCACCCTAGTCTTCCTACACGTTCCTTCCCTGCATTCACTAGGCCACCAACAATGGCGTCGGCCATCTTCTGGACACTGGTCCCCTTGTGTACAGTTGCAAGCTTTGGTTTCAATTTTTCTTTGAACTTCGCCCAGTCTGCATCCTTTTTGAGTTCCCGAAAGCTTCCTTTGCTTCTTACTGGGTTTTTGGACATGATCGTCACTGTTATCAAGTTGTGATCACTATCCAAATCCCTTTTACCTTCATCATCCACTTCTACCCCCATCACCTCCTTCCATAAATTAATATCTGTGAGAATATAGTCGATTATTGATTTTCTGTCATTCCTCTCCCAGGTCCATGTCCCCTTATACCTCGCGTCCCCGTTCAGAATCTTCAGACCGAGTTCATTTGTGAAAGTCAACAGCTTCCTTCCATTCCTGTTGAGTTTCTTGTCCCTGCCCTCTGTGCCTTCTTTTTATCACCTATGTGTCCATTAAAGCCCCCCATTAAAATAATACCGAGCCCCCTGTTTTCTAGTTCTGTGATATTGAACCTTAGTGTTGAGTATATCGAGTCATTCCACTCTGGTTTGCTTCCCTCTACCTCACAGTACACAATCTGAAAAGCAGTACTTTTGTTTCTTAGCTTGATCTTTACCGATCCAATTTCTTTCGATACCTCAGCCGAGATGCTGACATCGTCGAGGTCTGTGATCAGCGACGGTTTTAAGTCTTCTTTAATGTACATTCCTACCCCTCCCCTCTTTTTCTGGCATTCTGATCGCCCTACACCTATCCACACGCAACCCCTTACTTGGTCTACCCGTTCCTCTTGTCTTAACCACGTCTCGCGTAAGCGATATAAAACTTGGCCAACCACAGTGCAGATGACCGGAGGAAAATTTGTGTTAAAAAGGTACAACAATTCACAGTTTACACAACGCCACACTCGACGACAATTACAAGACCAATAATATCTGTGAGTCGTGGAACAACGGACACACTCACCTCGTCGGACATAACAAGCCTGGTGCGTGGATTTCTTGTACACAGAAAGATCAGATTGAAGGTGCTCGCTGACATTCGCCGTTGAGAACAAACGGAACCACCCCAGAAGATAGTTCGTCGTGAAACAGCAAAGTTACAAAATAAACTAAAGAAATTGTACACTCAGATAACTGGTGGTGACAAAGGAATTGAAGAACTTCCAGATGATGTAGGACATTTTATCCCATAAATGGCAGTTTATTTTAACAATAAAGGCCTTGGATAAATGTTTGCTTCATTCACCTAGTAGGGTGATAGGTTTAACATTGAAAGTATTTATTCCCCCAGTAGCGACGGACTTGACCCCTGGTCTCTACCACATTTGTCTCGCCAAATTAATAGTTCGATTGTTAATTTCTTTAAATCTGTTTGAAAGTATTACACAATGCCAGTAGAAATTACCATCGACTACTCATATAATACAGTATTTTTGCAAGCTTAGCTCAAGTTTGTAGATGAATTATTTTTAGACAGAAATGTATTACTACGCCTTGTTTATTTTTGCCAATTTTGCTGGTGAAGCGAATTGAACCAATGTGCTCCTCACTTCTCGCTGTGTATTGTAGCGAATTATAGCACGATTTTGCCGCGACTGCCCTGTAGAAGATTTATGGGATAAACAAAATAAACGTTTAGTGTTCTCAAGTAAAAAAATTATTCTACTCGTAGAATTAAGAATGAAATCAATTCGCCAGAGGCTCGTCGGTTTCATTCTTAATCCTACTCGTAGAATAATGTTTTTTACTTGAAAACACTATACGTTTAATCTATATTTATGTATACTCAGACGTGCATACTTAGCTCATGGCACCTATTTAAGTATATACTCCAATAAATAATTAAAATATCAGCATCTTCTTTATTATTATCTGAGATAAATGTCCGTTTTCAATCGATAAATCTATTAGGGGCAAATGTCCTGCTCTAAGTTTTCACACCCTGGCAAATCGTCTCCTGAGTTCCAATGTGTTCTATGTGCCAGTAGGCACATAGAACACATTGGAACTCAAGAGACGAAATGTCCGCGGGGTAAGTGTACGTTCAGAGCAAATGCCTGTTTCCTTGAAAAATGCAACCGGGGCAAATGTTCACGGGGCAAATGTCCGCGGGGCAAATGTCCGGTGTGAAAGTATAACTCTAATTACTCGTGGAAGCTGGATACACCATTGGATACATTTTGTTCTCGGGAAATAGTCTTTTTTTAAGGATTGGAATACCTCTCTCTCTTTCTCTCTCTCTATCTATCTATCTGATCTGCCTCCCCCTCTCTCTCTCTTTCACTGTGTGTTTTCTGTTTCCCTTTCACTAGCCCTATCCCAGAGAGAGTGTCTCCCTCTGGTTCTTTAACAAATAATAATACAGTACAGACGCCGTGGACTGGTCGTAATCCACACGCGGTCGGTGATGTCGACGCATGCGTTTACCAGGTAATAAAAATCATCATCAGCAAAATTGTAATAATGCACCGTGTTGTACTTGGTGCTTCATTAGTACAATTCGGATGATTATTCCTATAATTAGTGTTTGGAATCTAATATTATTGTGGAAATATTGCCCACTCGTGGAAAGTAACCAGTCCACGGCGGCCATACTGTAATAACACTTTGGCCGGCCTTTGATTTGTCGCGTTTTGCGGGTATGAAGGCCTTGATTAACACTGTACTCCAAAATGCCTCCCTCTATCAACGCCTCACTTCTCCTCACAACATTCGGGAATGAACTGCTTGTGAACATGTGGTTCTTTCACTCATTCCGCTTCCCCATTATTGACTTTCAGTGAATCTTATTCTATTAGTCTCACAATCTGGACATTCTAAAAGAAAGTGTTCCAGGGTCCCCAGTACTCCTAAATGTCACATTTGACACTCCCTTTCACTCTCTGTCTCATTTTTTTCTAATCTCCCCAAAATAAATCACATTCGTATACTTTCTTTCTCTCTAAGTTGAATTCCTGTCTTCTCTCAATGGATCTACAGAAGTTGCACTTAAAATGCAGTGTTTTCCACTAAACTTTCACATTATTTCATTTATTTTTTTTGCGAAGACAAAAAATACCGATTGGAACATGATGAAATTAATCGAAGTCTTAAAAGAAACTAGTAAAAATGTGGTGTCGATTCGATTATTACTGCTTCTAAGCGGCAAATATAATATATATCCAATGAAGTTCAGGAGAAAGTAATTTCATACATGAGCAACAAAGCACAATTCAGGAAAACAAGACTGAAAACATTAAGGGCTGAGAGTTCAATATTGAACCGAAGTGTAACCTTCCTATGTTTAACCATTAATCTGCCACGCCCACTTTTACTATATATAGAGGACTTATATATATGAATTTATGTGAGGAAGTTTAATAATAAAATTTATCACAGAGTTGTAGGGTGTGTAGTCACTCAGTGGTTAGATCATTGAACATCAAAACGACAGGTCCACGAATCAATCCTGACCAGAGGTAACTACGGAGTGTCATTAGACAATGCACGTAATCCCGATTGCCCACGTGGGGACACGACGACGCTAGGTACATGTACTACGGTGTTTTGTAGGCCGGCAGTGCACCTCCTTCACCCAATGCTAACACTGATAATTGCTCACCGCTGCTCAATGGTTCTGTCCGTGAACTCCGATTTACTCCACTCGTGAAACTATCCGACACGAGGTGACCTCGACTGTCGAAATAAATAAATTAATTAATTAAAAATAAATAAATAAATAAATAAATAAATAAATAAATAAATAATACAAATTAATTACTTAATAAACAAATTAATTAGTTAATGAATTAAATTAATAATAATAAATACACAGTCGTAACTTTATCATCTCACTGTTTGTTGGAAATACCTTTGAGATCTTTCCAACTATTAACCAGTTGATAATGTTAATATGCGCCTTCCAGAACAAACAAAACATCACAATAAAATGCATGGCAATAATCGCGATCTACAGGCTAAGGGTTAAATTTCAACAGCTTGCTCCTTACGGTCACAAGCATATGTTTTGTATTTTTTTCATTGCGTCGGAGTTTTCTTTCCTTCAGCCAAATAAAATAGACGATAATATACGACAGACAGAAATACATCTAAACTAATATTTAACGTAAATCCCAAGTTTTTTGAGAAGACTTCTAGTTACTTTGATTGTCTTTTTCTGTCACACAAATCAAGTATGAAGCCTCCATTAAACATGTCATTGAAACATAAATCAGACTCATTCCTGTCAATTTCATTGTGAAGTCGTGTCTAAGTAATGTCTACTAATTAGGACTTTTATTTTCCCAAGTACTTAATTCTATACGCAGGAAAATCCCTGACACACTCTGTCACTCACGTCTTCGCACGACCACTGAATTTTTCAGCTCATTTGTTTCCAAGGAAAAATAGTTCAACTGAAAAGTGCAAACAAGTCTCCAGTGAATTTTCACTACTTACGGTGACAGCTGGCATATATGATAAAAATAACATTTTGACCAGACGCTAATTTAAAGCGTTTGTGATTTGTTGCGAAGGCCTTGATTAGCCCTGTGCTCTCAATGCCTCCATATCTCCATGTCTCGCCTCTCCCCACAACACTCGGAAACGAACATCTATTTGATGACACCCCGCACCCCAACTCTTTCTATCTTTCCGATAAGCATGAAAACCCCACCCTTTGTGTGACCCAATCCAATTCCCACATATCATCCATCCTCCCATCTCACTTCCACATTATACTCCCAGTGAATATTCTTATGCTAGACTGGTATTTTGGACATGTTAATAAAAGGTGTTCCAGGGTATCCGCTACTCCTAAATTACACACTTGCCACTCCCTTTCACTGTCTTTCCCAATTCTTCCCATAACATCTAGCGACAGCGACCTCAGTTTAACAGCAGCGACCCCAGTAGTGAAGGCTGCCACTATAGGTACAAGCATTTAACACTGAATTCCCCATACCCAAATGCTGCCACAAAAGGTACAAAATTAACATAGGATTCTCCATAGGGGGCTTGTCCCTCAAGTGCCATGTTTGTCCCTCAAGTGCTATTTTTGGAGGCAGGAAAAAGATTTAAAAATCTTTTTCCTGCCTCCAAAAATGGCACTTGAGGGACAAGCCCCCCTATGGAGAATTCTATGTTAATTTTGTACCTATAGTGGCAGCATTTGGGTATGGGAAATTCAGTGTTAAGTGCTTGTGCCTATAGTGGCAGCCTTCACTACTGAACCCAAAGGTGCCATCAAGGTGCTCTTCAAAACCTGCCATCACTTTATCACACAGGCCACTCAATGACCTCTTTGGCCTCCTCTCGCCATTTGCGGCAACAATCCCCCAGGACTCTTTCTATAAGGTTGTTTTTCACTCTTGGTTGTCCCCACTGAGAAGTCAGAAATCTCCACTGTCTTGTTCTCTATCAACTTTAATAGTGACCTTTAGGCCGTCATTACGTTTTGCACCATTAAAGTCGAACGAGCAGTAGGATTCCGTCTTTCGAGCATTTCGTAATCCGCAATGGATGATGTTAGTTTTTTCTCTGGGTCACTCATTTTCCTCTTGTGCTTTTAACAGCATACGTGTTCTTTTTTTTATCTCTTTTAAACATCTTTTTCTTGCCAAACATTTTTTTTATTTATCACTTTCCAAAGTGCGATTTACTGGGATTTCCGGGTTTCATTATAAACGATAACTTCACAAGTGAATTATACAATCAACAATTGTGCCATGTATCCGTGCGCGCAAACGAAGACGCTTTGCCGTGGGTGTAATGGGGACTTCATTGTTTTTTAACCCTTTACCTCACATGAAAAGCAGACGACACTTGCAAAAATAAAACTTGAATAACTATTATTTTCATTTTTTGTCTCAAAAACATAGCTTATGACCCCTCATTGGAACGAGCTCGACGAGCTCGTTCCAATGAGGGGTCATAACCCAATTTTTTAGAAACGAAAAATGAAAAAAATAATGAAAATTAATTGGCGAGTTTTGAGAAAGGCGCTGGCCGTTTTTGGCCTTTACGTTAGGTACCCATACACTCTCATTTGCGGTGGGTACAGGTTTCGCGGGTCTACCTCTCGGAATGAATGGGCGTGTATGGTATTTACAATCCTAGCATGTATGGCCCTGAAGCCTTGTATCCAGTAAGATGCAACCGCATTGAAACGGTAGGCATGTAAATCTTCTTTTCTTTTCTTTTTATTGAAGGTGTATCTTCCACTACGTGAAGATTACCTCAGATTCTCTAACCATGCTGTGGAATTCAATATAATGCAAAGAATCTTTCTACTTTGAAACTTAATACCTTGGATGAAATTTAAATTTACTTTTATTTCTAATTTTCTTCATACCCTCTGACGATTAATAGTACTTCCAGTATTTGATATCCCAATAAATGTATACATGTAGTTACCATCCCGTCCTCTGTATCTGTAAATGATTCACGAGTGGAAACGACCTTGTAAAAGCTTATAGCTTACTGTCGGATCCACATGCAGTTTATTGTTATGGAATGTAACTATTCGAAATTGGAAATGAATACTTTTTAAACTAAATAATATAATTATCGTTAATAATGAAAAGTAATAAACAGGGTAATCGCTTTACTGGACTGGTTGCGTGAAATAATTCATTCGATGCGAGGGACTATATCGTAAAACACTCGTGCGCATTCGCGCACTCGTGTTTGTACAACGTCCCTCACCTCTCATGAATTATTTCACGTAACCAGTCCAGTCAAACAATTACTCTCTATCTCTTTTCTCTTTTCTGTTGCCTTTCTTTTATTCTTTCAAAGGTCTTCCTCTTAACATTCTCCACTTTGTTAAATTGTTCAAACTGGTTAGAAGGCTCCGTCATTGTTTGCTACGCTATTGTACTCAAGTGTGGGCGCGGTGATTCAGCAGGTAGATGTGCAGGCTGCAGGCCGAGAGGTCCTCGGTGCGAATACCACCTGCGGCAACCGCGTTGTGTCCTTGGGCAAGACACTTCACTCCCATTGTCCACATGGGGTTACGATGGCGTTGTGTACTAAGGCGTACTGCACGTCGATGGCGAACTTGTCTTCAACCAATGCTAACCCTGCTTTCGTGGAGTTAGCATGTTGGAGAGCTGGCAGTTGCTCGCCGTAGCTCAGTGGTTCTCTCTGGGTACTCCGGCTTCCTCCGCCCGTACAACTCGTGATCCTAATTAGCCATTCTGCAGAAATATGTGACCTTAAACACCAATAAATAAATAACTATTGTACTCAAGTGGAGATGGGGGGGGGGGGGGGTGGGGGTTGCCAAGTGTTAACAAGTTGTCATCAAATCCACTTTGTTATTTACGCAAACAAAATGTGTTTAAACTGAACTAACCTGTCTAGCCATTAAATAATTCATCACCTAGGTTTAAATTAATCGTCTGGGGGATATGTCTGTTGGTCGGCAAAAAGAACCTATGGTTCGCTTTGCCGAACAACTGATATACTCCAGGCAAAAGAATCTAAAAATACCATAAACATTTATTTGATTTTCAGTCGTTTTTCTTCCACCAAAACAAATCGTATTCTCACTCCCTCTAGCCACAAATGGGAGTCTATTCCCAACATCTCACTCCACTCTCAGGGATGACGAATCAATTTTTTGGCATGCTTTGAAAGTAACCACGACATGAATTATAAACGGCTGTTTTGGGAAAACAAATAAATACAAATGTTCACTCCGATTCGTGTTCGATTTTATCCGCTCATGGGCCGCGCGGGTTATTTCACGAGGCGTTAGGATCAAAATCCTAGTCGAATTCGAGTAGTGATCTATTCGTCCCCTGAGTTCCAATGTGTTCTATGTGCCAGTTGGCACACAGAACACATTGGATCTTAGGGGACGTATTGCCTATATATTTTCTTGAATCAACGCAAGAAATATTGCTCAAACGAGACTTGAATTGGCCGTATTTTCAATGACATTATCATTTGGAAGCAAGACTCACCACCTCTCTGAGCCCATTCCAACAAGCAGTCAGGTGGTAGGCTTGATCTGCGCATAGATAATCACCATAAAATAGGTAACAATGTGAGTAATGAACATTCCAGCAATCCATTCCAGAAATCCAGTTGTATAGAAATAAGTAGACCAGGTCATTCGACTCGGCTACTCCTCTCTTTGTTGACGTTTGATGCAGCGAAAGTTGTGACGCAGTTACGCTGCGTTTATGCTGCAACATTTGATGACGTGAAATATGTTACACAGTGACTTCGCTTCAACAACGTCCATATTATAATACATCATGCGAAAGCCTTGCACGAAAACTATAGAACAGTCAGGGCCGGATTACGATTTTGTTGGCCCCTGTGCTACAGATACTCTGAGGGCCCAAGTAATAATCAACAAAAGCGCGCAAATCGAATTTCGGATTCTGGAAATCAGTTTATTGAACTTCATTCGATATTAGGCCCGCAAAACTTCAAAACTAAAATAAGTTTTTGAAATATTAAATTTATTTGACAACTGGTACAGTACAGTAACCGTGAACTGGTTGTAATCCACGAGTAGGCAGCGATGTCCACGCATGCGTTTACCGGGGAATAAAAATCAACACAATTTTAATTAATGAAGCACCGGGTTGTACCCGTTGCTTCATTAATTAACTTTTTGATAATTATTTCTATAATTAGTGTTTGGAATCTAAGATTATTGCGCCGTGAAAATATTGCCCACCCGTGAAATGTGGCCAGTCCACAGCTGCAGCACTGCACATCGAACGGAAGCTTTGCACGAAAACTAGTATCACAGTTTAATATCTGCACTTATTTTTTGTAAAGGGAATCTAAATTATACTGTGAATATTCCGTTTCGTTTGTCAATTTCTTTTGTCGAGAAAAAATGTGCACATCATCACCATCATTATTCGTTTTCTGCGTACATCAAACAAAATTCTTTTACGAGCAATCGGCGTTTACAAGACGTCAGTAAACTGAAAACTATCGAAACATATATTGGCACAGCTTGACTTCCAAACCACGCCCAAAGAGAGAATTCCATGTGACCTGTACTGGTCTGGTCTCGTGTATACTTGGTTAACTAGCATTCCCTTTATGGGGTCTGTCGGTGGCTGAGTGGTGTACGTGGTTCAGTATAGTTTCGCTAGACGGTTGGTGCCGGAGAAGAACTCTCTCGGCGTGGGTTTGAACCCCCACTATGCCATTTGTAAACACGCCCAAAGAGTTTCCTTCTAACCAGCCCTCTCGCTATGCCAGTTTGTTTTATAAAATCTGTTGACTGTACTCTGGAAAAAAGAGATGTACTCACTGATTTCTAGTGAGTGCAGTATATGGTGTTACGTGATGCAATCTTCTGATACTATCCCCAAAAAAGGTTTTTGTTGAGTATAGTCTTATTACTGCAACAACTGTCTTCATCGCCAATACAGCTGCTGCGTGTAACTCACTGGACGTGACATGCTTGTTTGATGATGTTAGAAAACAAAACGGCCTATCGGGGTGTTCTCACTTTGCCAGCAGGCATTGTTATCAGAAAAATGTGTTAATAACTTAGACAATAGAGATTTGCAGTATAGTCTGTACTATATTTGTATACACTTTTTGCGATTAGACACATGACATACTAATTAATATATATATTAATTCATAATATCGTACCTTCAGTGCAACAAGGCGCAATCTGCAAAGCTAAGGCATTGCAGATAGCGCCTTGTTGCACCCAAGGGGCGATATATTGTTGAATTTAAAATTTTAAACTGTTTCCATAACGCAATTGTGAAGTAACCATATATGCAGATGTTATTTGGGACACCAGTGCGGAAAACTTAACTAACTTACTGGAAAATTTACAACTAGATGTTCTGCGTACAATTTGTGGTGCTCCTAGAGGCACGAGCCATAATGTAATTTATGAAGAGACAGGCTTTATCACTTTGAAGGAAAGGAGGAAAAGACATAAAATAATCATGATGTACAAACTCGTATCTGGAAATGCTCCTTCGTGTCTTACGCTTCTAGTACCCTGACAAACTACTGATATCACAACTTACCACTTACGTTCTTCAGATAATCTGCGTGAAATACAATGTCGCACCAGACTCTTTTCTGATTCATTGCTGCCTTCGGCTGTGAAACTGTGGAATAGCCTGGGCACTGACGTGCGATCCTGTGATTCTCTTGAGTCTCTGAAAAATTCCGTTCGAAGAGATGACAGGGTGGTTCCAGAGTATTACTATGCTGGTTGTAGACGAGGTCAGTTACTCCATAGTAAACTTAGAATGAGATGCAGTGACTTGAATGCTCATAAATTCGAGCGCTTCTTAATAAACGACCCTAAATGTTCTTGTGGAAATGATTATGAGGATGCAGCTCACTTCATCTCATCGTGTCCTAACTTTCGCATCCAGCGTCAATCGTTCCATCTAAATATCGAGAACCTAACACACAATACCAGTTATATTCTGTACGGTAATCCAGCATGGCCCAATGCAGTTAATCAACGACTATGTGTGGCCTTCCAAAAGTACATTGCAGAAACAAAGAGATTTGAGTAGAGGCTATCTCCAACCTTTGTGATAAGATTTAATTGGTACAGTCGCAAATGTAATCACAGAAGACAGCTGGCTCCACACAATGCACCTGTTCAAGCACCATTATTGACTGTAAGTTCTACAATGTGACGGTGAGGTATTCAAATAGGCATAACCTGTTCACCAAACCATTTTGATTTGTTTGTAAAATATGTTTAATAAAAAAAATTACATTCCATTTTGGACCGACGAAACAAGATTTTGCACTGCTGAAATTTAAATTTTAGCTCTCATGCAAACATATCATTGTTATGATTGTTCTGATTGGTGCATGGAAGTTGATGACTGCTAAGTGATTTATGATTGTCCTTTCATTACCAGTTATCGTAGATTCGTAGTAAACACTGCGAATAAACAGAGGACCCGCTTCTGTGAATATCTGTCACTAATACTAATGGAGACTGTAGCAGAGGTGTAAAAAATTCTTCCTCCAGCTAGCAGGAAAAGTGAGAATACACCGGCCTATCAACGAAGACAAATCAAAAAACGATAATCATCATTTCAACTATTATCATTTTCAGGAACTTATCCAATACAGGCATGCCCCTGAATATATAATTTCAGTTTAAGAATGATGTACACAAGCAGAAGAAAAACTATGAATAAAAGTTACTGACTAATTTTATTTAAAAAGTGTTGTTTCTATCAGTAAGTAATAGTAATAGTTTATTCAAGCACAATAACACCTACGGAGAGGCAGATTGCATAAATAGTTAGCAGAGATATGATATGATTATAATAAACAAATAATAAACGTATAGTAATAATGCTAATGTATCATACATATAAGTATATATGTTTATTTGCGGATGACACATCCCTTTACCTCATTGTTGAAAACCCTGGTAGAACAGCAGAACTTATAAGAGATGACTTAAGGGGGATTGAGAATTGGGCAAGTCAATGGTTTGTAGATTTTAACTCGACTAAGACTGAATCACTGATAATTTCGCGTGGAGTTTCTGGAGCAATACATCCTCCTCTGAGTATGTCAGGTACTACCATAAGAGAGGTTAGCAGTCACAAACATCTTGGTCTAATCTTCAACAACCGTGGTTCGTGGAGAGATCATATCGCTGATATAACATCGAAAGCCTGGAAAAGAATATCCCTTCTCAGGAAATATAAATTTTCTCTCGACCGTAAAACCCAGGGAAAAATCTACTTTGCCTTTGTACGCCCCGTGCTCGAATGTGCGGACACTGTTTGGGATAACTGTTCCGAAGGGGAAGTAACAGAGTTGGAAAAAAACAGATTGAGGCTGCCCGAATAGTTACCGGAGCAACTAGAAGTGCCAATAAAGATTCATTATATGCCGAGACGGGATGGGAAAAGTTGAAAACTCGAAGAGAAAAACATAAACTAAAACAATTTTATAAAATGTACCACCACCTTGTCCCTGGTTATTTATCAACATGAATTCCCCCATCCTCTTCGGTTGCTCATGGCTATTCCCTTCGTATAAACAGCGATCTATCTATTCCTTATTGTCGAACTACCTCACATCAAGACTCATTCATACCCTCCACAACCAAGATATAAGATATGGAATAGCATACCCACTGCGATCAGGGTGAATAGTTCATTTTACCAATTTACGCTGTACTTAAACAGGTACAAATTACCCACTCCCAAAATTGTTTACTTCCCAAAGTCACGCAAAACCCAAATACACCACTGCAGATTACGACTACGTTGTAGCAATTTAAACGATCACCTCTATAATAATCAACTGTCCAGTTCGCCCCTTTGTGGGCGTGGAGAGCGTGAAACGGCTGATCACCATTCCTTTAACTGCCTGTTGTACTCGGACATCAGAACTGAAACGCTCGAAACCCTACCATACACTATTGACACATATACTCTTCAGTACGGAAGTACCTCTTATCCCCATGAAGTCAATGAGGCAATATTCAAATGCGTCCACGCATATATTGAGGCAACCAGTAGATTTTAATGTGACGTTGCCTGAATGGTGGTTATCACACTAGCAAGTTACCATAGGGACCCACAAGTTTTTTGTTTGTTTTGCTTCGTTTTTTTTACAACCGCGGTACATATCATACATTCAAACGCCCCTCTCCAATTCGGTCAATCACGATCCGTCCCTCTTGTCTTTTCAAGTACCTCAAGTAACATGGGTAACTCTATGATGATAAATGTCCAAATTGGTTACCCGAATACCTCTCGTTTATTTACAACTCGCGGGTCCAGAGATCCGTGAGTCTCGTCCTATGGCAGGATGACAGTGCAACCAGGATACTATGCAGGTCGGTTGACCAAGCTACAACTAGTGTTTCTACCAAGATTATTTAACGTTACCAGTATCGGACGCTTTCCCCGTGGGAACAGTCGTTAGATCATATGTGGAACCATTCCAAATAACCCGGGCTTCTCCTTCTTTATACTTTCACTCTACATTCCTTTCCTAACACTTCCTCATCTCATTATATCTCTCTGTTATGTTCAACCCGTGTACTATAATTTATTTCCACATTTTCATCGTTTGTGTTTGAACTTCCTTCGTTATGTTGCTTCGTATGAGTAATTTGTTACAAGGAGACAGCTTACATAAGCTATAGCTTGCTGCTGAATCCTCTTTCCTCTTTCACATTTATGTATCTTGATGAAATGTATCATCATTTTCTGTCAAATTAAGGAAATAAAATATTGTTTAAACTATATAAGTATATAAAGTCAAAACCCTGGGTCAGTTTAATGACCTACTATTTTGCAATTATTGTTTCTCTTTTCCTGAAGAACAGCAGGATTATGTTGCAGATGGTGTGACATAATGAGGCCGTATTATTTTTCTTAATAAATTCAAACCGATCTTGTTTGCTTGCATTTGAGAAGTCTGCATTATTCCTGTTAATTATTGCAAACAACTGTCTCCTGATATTTGTATAGGCCGGACAGTCCATGAAGAAATGCATCTCGGATTCCACATCGTCGGCGTCCTTACAAACATCAGACGCTTTGCAAATCCTATTTTATAAAGGTACTAGCAGCTGAGCGTGTCTCCCCTTTTCAATTGCCAAATTATGATTACATCCGTAATCTTGTAAACATACTTTGCGCTTCTCTTGTTTTTGAGTAAGCTAAAAAGGGCTCGAATTTAATGTCATTTGTGAATGCGCGATAAGTACGCAGTTTATTTTTACCGTTCTTTTTGTTGTCATTGTTAAGGCATTCATTAAAATAGAGTGTGTAATCATTTGTTAAATTTTCAAGTAATTTACTGGATTTATTATCGTGCATAGCAGACGATGGTATATTGTAACCTTCCAACATTTGACGGAATCCGCTATATTCTGTTGTTAATTTATGCTCTTCCAGTAAATCACGGAGCAATGTACCTGGAGTTGCAAGGTGAAGCCTGGTCATGAATTTGAACTTTTTGACGATGCATTCAAGGGGAAGTGGGAATCTGCCAAGTTCAGCTCGAATGACATGGCTGGAAGAATATTTATTAACACCAAATATCATTTTACAGAACTTGATGCGTACAGCCTCAGCGGGAAGTCTATCCCACTTTGCAAGTTGATACTCGGCATCCCATAGTTCACTACCATACAGCAATATGGGCTTTATTAATGATCAATTAATTTGAACATCACAGCAGTGGACGGGAGGTGTTTACTCTTAAAAGAATTGAAAAGACTGTAAAGTGCTTTCATCCCTTTTAGTTTTATAGCATTTTGTGCCTCTCCAAATTTATTTAAAAAGTGTTGTTTCTATCAGTTGATCTAACCCTTTCCTGTCTTATCATTTAACTAACAAGTCGGCCGCATCCATCCGCGAAATATTGAACCTGAGCACTTGAAAAAAATATTTTTAAAAAGTGTGAACAAAACCATATCATGTGCCCCTCCCCATCACTGATGCGAGTTCGTCGAGTTCGTTCCTATGATGGGGTCATGTTATAGAGAAATTTAAAAATAAATTCTTAAAATAATATATTAATTATATATTATTAATTTAATAAACAACTATTTAAACAAATCTTCAAAACCATATCATGTGACCCCCGCATTGGAGCGATCTTGTTCCAATGAGGGGGTCACACGATATGGTTTTTTTTAATTGTTTTGAAAAAAAAGAATATCTAAAGGACATCGTCACTTTGCCTGTAAACTTATAAATGACTGTCGGTCAAGTGGAAAACTCTCACACAACTCATATTTTACAACTTTCATTAAACAGTCTCTGGTGGAAAATTGGTCACCCCTTCACCCTAACAATGATTTACGTCACAGGAAGTTATATCAAGTATATGACATCAGAAAGTCCATTTATCATTGTAATTTACTCCGATATATCGGTGAGGCTTTTTATATTAATAATTTTGGTGGGAATCCGTTAAGTAGCGACAGTTTTAGGCGATATAATTGTACACTCCATTGAAATCAGAAACTTCAGTTTACTCTATTGGAAACTTCTTAAGATGTCATCAATCAGATGATCTGCAGTGTCATTTAGATTTTCAACAGTATGATAAAGTGAGGTGGCGTCGACAAAGAACGGATGTTTCTGAAGACAATCTGTCATTGATAAAGGAAGCGAATAGTACAGAGATGTATACTGAGCCCTGTTCTACAGGCAATGGTCTGTTTATAAGATGGCAATACCCATCCTATCAACAGATTGACCTGTGTTGCTTGCAAACTGGACTGAAAGCATCTTAACCCCTTAACCAAAGCATAGAATATCACAGTTTATTATTTTAAATGTTATTTTTTTTCAATTTAAAAAAAAAATCAACAAATCCATATCATGTGATAATAGATCTTCAGGTTTCAACGAATTTCGATACGGCATGGTGGTGGTCGGCCAATGGAGAGTAGTGGGGTATGTGCGAACTGTAGGGATATTTTACAGTTGTTAGAGAAGTGTGTTGGATTCGAGCGGGAGATTGCAGAGCTGAGTGTGTGTGTGTGGGGGGGGGGGGGGGGGGGTGTATCTGGAGTTCCCACGTTGAAGGTTATCTATGATGGTGAGGTGGAAGGTGGGTGGAAGGTCGTTGTGGACTCAAGGAGGAAACTGGGAAGCAGGAAACGTGGGGGAAGAATGCTTGATGTGGGAGGTGTAACTGAGAAGGGGTGTTCTAGTAGAAAAATTCGGAAGGTGGCGTCAGGTCAGGGCAGCGTCGAGTCCGGTAACCAGAGTCGGCGTAAGGCTGCCAAGGTTGCTAGGCGGTGTTTAGAAAACAGGTTTAGTGTTTTAGATTTTGATACCCCTGGGGACGAGAGCGAGGGGGAAATTGTGGGGGGGGGGGGGGGCGAGATGGTTGTTGATTTTGATAGGCCAGATGGGGTAAGGAGGGCGGTGAAGAGAAAGAGGGGCCAGGGGCATACAAAACGAGAGGAGGTGCAGATGATATAGGAACTGGGGCCAGATGAAGAAAATTAGTTGTAGCGGGGAGCAGCATTGTACATGGGATTGGCAATGTGGTTTGTGGTCCTAATAGCTCCAATCGAACAGTCTTGTGCTTCCGGGGGCGAAAGTGGAGGATCTGAGGGACCGGGTAGATGGCATTGTGGCAGGGTCAGGACCGGAACCGGCAGTGGTGGTCCATGTGAGTAGTGGAGGCTGACACTATAGCGAAAAACATTTATAACTGAATTCCCCATACCCCAATGTTGACACTATGGCGAAAAAATTAACATACAATTCTCCATAGGGTTTTTTCGCCATAGTGTCATTTTTTCGCCATATTGTGAACATTGGAGGTAGGAAAAAGATTTTAAAATATTTTTCCTGCCTCCAACGTTGACACTATGGCGAAAAAAATTACACTATGGCGAAAAAACCCTATGGAGAATCCTATGTTAATTTTTTCGCCATAGTGTCAGTCTTGGGGTATGGGGAATTCAGTGTTAAATGTTTTTCGCTATAGTGTCAGCCTCCACTACTCATGTGGGGACCAACAATATCAGAGTGAGGAGGTCAGTAAGTCTGGCGGAGTCGTATAGAGGCTTAGTCAGCAAACTGCTAAGTAGGAATGCAAGGGTAGTTATATCCGGGGTCCTTCCTGTCCTTGGTGGTGGGGACGAACGGAACTCAAGGATTTTGGCGCTAAATGAAGAGTTGGAAGACTACTGTGTTGACCCGGGAATACCCTTTATCATCCATTGGGACACGTTTTGGGGCATTGGGAGCATGTACGGGCGTGACGGGCTGCATCTTAGCAGGGTAGGGAAACGGGTATTGGGGGATAAAATTCTACGGGTAGCAGAGCCCTTTTTGGAGAGGAGCGGGGTGGGAGATCAGAGGCAAGTATAACTAGAGTGGACATAGGTGGGGTGAACAAGAGTGAGGGGGACAGAATAAGCTTACCAAGGCCAGCGCCAGAAAACAATGGGCCCAGTAGGCAGAAGCCAATGAACCTCGGTACCCTGAAAGTGGGTTATAGCAACATCCAGGGTCTCCACCGGAAAGTAAGTGAAATTGCTACATCGATCGAGGCAGAGGAGTTTGATGTCATGGGCTTAAACGAGGCGTGGGCAAGTCACGAGGAACGGGTAGACCTAGTAAGCGGGTGCATGTGGATAGGTGTAGGGCGAACGGAAGGCCAGAAAAAAAGGGGGGAGGGGTAGGCATGATAAGAGAATTTTCAGGTTTCAACGAATTTCGATACGGTTCAATAAGATGAACACACACATTAGTTTTGTGAGGTTTGCTGTTATATCATCCTCATAATTCCATTGTGCGGTGATTAAACGAGGTCGGCGTTTTAGTATAAGCATACCAAATTGTTTATTGAGGGACATATTGTGATTGAGTTGTGAATTTCATATAAACAAGATCTTTGGGTTGATTATTGGTTATGGAGTCCAAACTTCGCCGGTAGCGTCGTAATGGAACAGAGTGACTTCCCTGAAATGGTGCCCATTCGGACAATTGGAATATTTACAGGTTTCAACGAGAACTTCGGTATAGCTGTCAAACAGCTGTACGATTTACCCACCCCACAGGGCAGCGGTGTAGCCGGGGTGGGGGCGGGGGTGGGGGGTGGTGGGGGCGAGGGTATTTACATTTTTGCCTTATAACCCTAAAACTGGTTCATATACTTTCACCGTGATATTTATTGGGTCATTGTCAATAGCTATACCCCCGTTTTCTGGATACTTAAGAGCCGTGTGCTACAAGAAAATAAAAAACTCAGTGTGATTCAATCGGCATGAAAAGTTATATATACCCAGGGAAGACATCCGGAACATCACATATGGGGTTCCCCACACTTAACCAAGCACGAGGTGAAATGAAAATATTTTTTTCTGCTTCCCCATTTCATCTAGTGTGGTTACACTACCGCCCCTGGTTTAGGAATATTGGTAATTGTCAAGGAGCAATCCAGCGTACCTGCCGAATTTGCTCCACTCTCGAAATCCTACCCATTTTACGGGTCGCATCCCTGGAAATGACACGCGAACGATCCTTTAGGTTATGTGTGGGTTAAATCAATTGTAAAATCCGCGAACGCAGTGCAGGTTACAATAAAACAACACAGCATAAATTCACATCCTAATCCCACAAGTTTTACCAGAGATATATCTTTCGAAACAAACGCAATTCACTGGTTTCGTATTACATCCACACATGACTAGAGTTGCATGTCGTTTACATCTTAACAGAATATCAGTCAAAATAAATAGCAAAACTAACGCGCGATCTCGCCAAAGCGAGATCGCGCTTTAGATTTTGCTATTTATTTTGGCGGAAATTCTGTCAAGACGATAGAATAAATCATGATATGCGTAGTAAAACAAAGAGAAAGCTGTAAAGCGTTACACCACATTTTCCCTATTGGATACTATCATGTTATATAGTGCAACCTGCTAATAGGTCACGGTGTAAGCTCTTTATTTCATGGGTATGGTATGATCTCAGTCAGTGTACATGAAGCTAACTTTCAATAAAAATTATCTGTGGATGTTGTAATGCGCTCGTTCAATCAATCTCTGGCAAATAACTTAATTGTTTCTGAGTCCCTGTGGACGGTTATTACTGTGCTGAGGATATTTTTTGTTTCTTTTGTCTATATGTTAGAGAACAAGTCTGATAAATGATAAAATTATAAAAGTCCTGAATGTCTGACACTCATAACAGACTCGATGTTGCTTAGCATCGTAAGTAAAATGTTGTAATTATAGACAATATAATTTAAGAGATGTGGCTTTGGTCTACAGATTGTGTCCAAACAAAACACCCAAGAGCCAGGTACGGGTTCAAGTGGGTTTTTTATCTTACACCCATATAAGATATACTCTCCCAAAAAAGAAAGTGTGCATGCTAAAAGATAACACTAAAAAAAGATAAATATCATTTTCATTCATGGAAATTTTATTCAATCACAGATGAATCAATTTGAGATCAACACGAGAAATTTCATTACGCTACGACGAATACTCGTGGTGCCATGGAGAGTCAAAGACGCTAAGGGCCCAACACAAAAGTCACACACTCAGTATCTGGTATGACCTCCGTCTGCATCGACTACTGCTGTGCATCTACGCCTCATGGCAGCGAACAAGTTAGCATGGAAGTGTTGTGGGATGTTGTTCCATATTCTGATAAGCTGTCTTTGGAGTTTCACAAACGTTGACGGTGCATGGGGAAGCCGGCGTAGCTGACGTTTCATTTCGTCCTATACGTGCTCAATGGGTGAGATATCGGGCAAATTTGCGGGCCAGGGAAGAACATCCACTTGTTGCTGCAGATACTGTCGAACAAAACAAGCTGCGTGGGGTCGGGCGTTGTCCTGCTGTAGAATGACGCCGGGGCCGTGACGTTGCAGAAATGGGACAACAAGAGGTGTAAGCACTTCATCACGATATCTGGCTGCATGAGATTGCCATCAATAATGACCAGCTCAGTTCTGTTACGGGCAGTGATGCCACCCCACACCACGAGAGACCCTTCCCCATAACGGTTTCGCTCCGCGACACATGGATCTGCGTAGCGTTCGTTTCGACGTCTGTACACTCTCTGGCGGCCATCTGATGATGAAAGATGGAAACGACATTCATCTGTGAATAAAAAACGTCGCCACCAGTGTAAGGGGTGTCTGAGATGTTGTCTACACCACTGCAGTCGAGCACGACGATGACGTAACGTCAAAATCGGACAAATTGCAGGTCTTCGAGGACGTAAGCCGTATTCTCTCAGCCGGTTGATTACTGTTTGAGGATGTATCTGTCTCAGGTTAGGGATGTTCCTGGCTGTCGTCGTTGCCGTTTGTTGCCGGTTCCGGAGATGGACGACACGGATATACCGATCTTTGCAGGGGTGGTACCTCGGGGTCTCCCGGAGCGAGGTCGGTCTCGAACGTCATCATGTTGTGCATGTCGATGGACTAGCCTGTCTACAGTGTTACGGTGGCAGTTCAAATGCTGGGCAACCTCTCTGTGTGTTCTGCCAGCTCTAATCATACCCAGGGTAAGGAGACGTTGATTCATTGTCAATCTTGGCATGCTAATGTGGAGTCGTTTTAACAGCAGCGCAAGTTTGAATGTGAACGATAGGAAGGCCTTACTTTAGTGTTTAAATACCCAAGGATTCACACTGCTGCATGAATGTTCAGACTCTCCACGTGCAGAACATCCCTTTTCACAAACGTGCAGCACGTCATTTAACGTTAATGCAATTTTAACGGGGAAAGCTGTTTTTGTGTTCAATACAACTTATTCATGAACAGGTTAACACTCTTTACACCTACGAAATTATTTTTTTGAAGTTTGATCAATTTCTGTAATGCACACCGTTTTTTTGGGGCGAGTATATAATACTGCTATGTAGAAGTGTGGAAGGCTGCAGCCCATCGTATATTTGTGTGCAAAACTGAGAACAGCTTAAGAAGCCGTGCTCAGTTGGACTCGTGATATTACAAGCTCTCAGCCCACCCAGTCACATTAAGTGAGGATTCAAACGTTATCGTTGGTTTCTTATTTGGTTGCGCGAAGGCTTCTGTTTATTTAGTTTGTTTCACCTTTATTCACAAGGATTATAAGTTATTGTGAACAATTGACGGTAACATGGTCTGAGGTTAGTGGCCCGGAGCTTATGTTGAAACGCGACGCGAAGCGACGTGGTTGAACAAACGCTCCTAGCCGCAAACCTCAGCCCATGTTACCGTCAATTCATCACAGTAATGGATATGTTCCATAGCCCAACGACCACATCGCGATGTGAAAAAGTTAACTTGAAAGGACAAGGCAACTTTAACTATAAAACATTTAATAAATAAACCTCTCATGCATTCCACGATGTCACACAACAAAAAAAACAAAACAATAACTTAGATAAAGGCGGAAGTAAATCCAGCCCAGTTCAAATCATGAACAACTTGATGCAATATGCACTTGGAACCTCTTCCCACTGATATCATCGTTTCAAATATTTTCCTGGATGACGTCAAATGGCAACATATGCCACTGAAACGGTAAACACAGAAAACAAAAACTAAGCGAGCTCTCGTCCAATTTTAGTCTTATTGGAACATTTACATCTCTTCTTTCGTACTGCAGTTATAGATATTCCAGTGAGTCTTCATTCATAACTATTTAGTAAACAAACATGTATAATAGTATTGGTAAAGCCATTAAACTTTCGCTCAAATCAGTTCTCAATTAAGAAACATTTATTGCGTAGAATCAAAGAAAATGAATGTTTATGGTATATTTTATATTTAAAATTAGATGAGGAATTTCAGTTGGTCGGAAAGGCAAACCGTATAGGTTCGTTTTCCGACTAACTGAGATAATCAAGCCGATTAAATCTAAAAATTGGACATGAACAATTTAAGAGTTTGATTGGTTCCGGGCTATAACGCGTCAGATTCGTTTACACATTTGATTGGCGACAGGGGAGCATGATGCTATCGATTTGATACTGTATACTTCTTATCATTTGGTATACTTTAATCACCCAGATCATTTTGGAGAAATATATCGGGCAATACATATCACACACGCCATGAGAATGGGGCTTAAGATTGCAGGTTTTAACCCTATACCTAACATGAAAAACAGAACACTTGCAAACACAATTTTTGAAATGCTATTTTCTTTTCATTTTTTTTTAACAAACATATAGCCTACAGCCCTCATTTGAACGAGTTCAACAAGCTCGTTCCAATGAGGGGTCATAACATAAGCTATGTTTTTGAGACAAAAATTAACAAAAATAATGACAATTCTTCATTGTAAATATAGGTTCTTCAATTTCCAAGAACTTCTATACAGTCTAACCGGTCGCCGGGTGTTTATCCATGTATTTGGCAGACTGTTTAAAAGTTTATTGTTCATTACCCGTACTAAGGCTAAATTGTAACAATTGAGAAATGGAGATTGATAGTTTAGCACGGGCTCAGTGATAAATGACATCATTATCAGTTCGCGACTTCATTGAAATATGTTAACATTTTTATTGTGAAATTATCCTGTGCATACTTTACTTCGCCCTTCTTGCTTCTGAAAACCACGCGCCCTTTCAATTTAGATGGAAGTCCATCAGCTTATTAAATCGCCTATATTACCGCGAACTCAGAGGCTTAAAGCAGAAGCAAAACAGGAAAGTGACACCCTCGGGTGTGGTATTGTGTGTAAACCTGTCCTCCGCTTTCTTCTAACGAAACCACCCAAACTAGGATTTTTAACCGAGGACAAGACAGGAAAGTAACTCCCCCGGACGTGGCTCTGTGTGTAAGCCTTTCTTCGCTACCTCAAATTATCTAAAATAGGCTGATTATAAAGCAGAGGCAAAACCCGTGAAACGACAATATTGGCAAAGGGAAGATGAACTAACAGGCAGTGAAAACGGGGAAAGCTGTGACCTTCTACCAGGAAGGGCTGTCTTTACCAGCTCAACTAAAACACTAAAAACCAAAAGTTCAAAAATGAAATTCAGTAACATCCAACACCCGCGTACCAACTATATTCGTAAAGGGAAGGTGAACTAACAGGCAGTAAAAACGGCGAAAGCTGTGGCCTTCTACCAGGAATAGTCCGTGGGCCAGCTATAACCCCCCCCCCCCCCCCCTGCACCCCCCGGGGGAATTTTGCCGGTGGTGTTTTTCTAATAGAGTTTTATTCCTCTATTGAATGCTGGTTGTTTGCCATCTGGCAAATGCACCGTTCTCACTAGGTGGCGCTTTAAAGTAAGGTACCCTTTTTGGATGAAATGCAAAAAATGTAGAATATTATCTTTACATGTAAGATGGATTAATACGCTAAAGTACTGTGTTAGCTTTGATTATGTGGTCATTTGACATACTTATAGTCCCTGGAATGATTGCTTCTTATAGTTGTAGTCATTTGAAGATGAATAGAGGGATGGAATGACCTAGATTGGCTCTATTTGAGTGGTTGGGGCACCTCTAGGGCAGGATAAAAAGTAAACAACTTTCAATAAAGGCATAGGCATATAGCTATCGATAGAACCTGCCCAACGAACTGGTTCTATTGGTATACATATGTATATGCCTTTATTGAAAAATTATGAGAACTTTTCTCTCTAGGTGGCGCATTAAAGTACTGTTACATTATTGGCTGAAAAGCGAAAAATGTAGAATATTACCTTTACATTTAAGATAGATAAATGTGCTAAAGTACTGCGTCAGCTATAATTATACATGTGGTCATTTGACATAATTATAGTCCCTGGAATGGTGGCATCTTATAGTTATAGTCATTTGAATTTGTATTAGGAAATGGAGTGACCTGGATTGGGTCTATTTGAGTGGTGGGGCAGCTCAAGGGCAGGGCCAAAAGTAAACATTTTTTTAATAAAGGCATACACATATGGAAATGAATATAACTTTCTCACCGAGCTGGTTCTGTTGATATCTATATATGTATGCCTTTATTGAAAAATTATTAACTTTCCTCAAAAAATGTGAAATATAATTATTTTTAAGTTATGTTTGATAAAGGATCCAACACAAAATTTGTAAGTACTTCTACTTTTATGTTGATTTCAATAGATCACACAAATAGAAATATAATTAGAGCTGACTCAATGGTCCGAATTATAGGCATCTATATTTATGTGGTTACGTTTTAAAGGCGCTTTGGCTGTAACTGTGTTGACCTGTGGCACAGTATAAACTTAATGCACTGAGTTTAGGCCACCAATTTAAAGACATTTTTCAACATTAAATTACTTTATTTACACATATTTTGGCACTGAAACTTTTGAACGACATATCTCTATATCGTATCTCACTGTTTTACTAAATAAAGTTTTACTAAATAAAATTGTATCAATGAGCCCAGCTGAGTCAAGTTGAAAATTAAAACATTATATTTGGTAGCCGACGGCATAAATTATTTTTTGGCATGATACATTTTATAGAAGATGTATCATACCAACAAATAATTTATGGGCTACTTGTATTAGCGTTTACACTTTCATCATCAAATATGACATCCGTGAGACTTGACAACTGTACATTGTCTTCATCCACTGTTTTATCAATATCAGTATCGGCTAGAATATCCACTAAGTCTTGTGGCATGATGTCACCATCTACCCAGTCAATGGACACTTGTTCAAATTCCGATGATGCCCACCCATGTCCAACTGGTGACGGAATATTGGGCTTGGGGACATGGGAATGTTTCCACACAAAAGCCTGATACTTGGCACGTTTTATATGCATGCTTAATGTAGACGTGCAGGGTGGAACCAAACTGAGATCTATTGCATCATAACTTGAGAGTAATGAACCTGGGGACCATTTGGATTTCTGCAATGTCATGTCATGTCATGTCGCAGTTTTTTGTCTTGGTTATAAGAATGTTTACCATGAAGAGCACAAGTGAACTTTTCAAGTTCTGGGTATAAAGACTCTTGGAGTTCATGTTCATCCCCAAAACGAGAAAATACCTCCTTGTACTGATCATGTTTCTCTAAAACTTTGAGGACAGATCTTTTACCCTTACGCACAAACGCACTGGTTGTATCGCACCCAGAGAAAGCACGAATGCCCAGAATTGCATCGCACATTGTTTCACCGACGTTTTCTATTATAAGTTTCATGTCAAGCAGACATCGCTTATCACCCACCCCAGTGTCAAAATATATTTTCTGCCTTATTTGCCTACCATAGTACATAAGTAGGAGAAACACATCAGTGTCAGGTGATCTAACAACTATATTGTTGCTGTAAGAACACGAAGCACCAAGGCAATGGAGAATTATCTTAGTATCTGCCTCCTCTTGAGAAGAGGACAATGCTACAACATCTGACGAAGATACGCTCAACCCATCGTGTGATGTTAAAAGTTTGCATTCTTCACCCACGCTATAATACAGACATCGACCAACTGGATGCGTAGCATAACAGTCTTTCTGCCACTCCTTCAGAATAAGTTTGAGTAAGTTTGTTTTATTGTCATCGTTGGATAGAAACCCTTTCCAATCACAGGGCACTCTTGTTGATGGTCCCTTTAGAAGAAGAGCTTTTGATAAACCACGACGAAGTCTTTCACAATTTTTTATTGAGGACTGTACATATGTGTCAGTGACGAAGTCAACACGCTTATTTTGATGTAGTGGTAGGTATTTGAAGACTTTATTGGCTAAGTCGCCAAATGTTTGTGGCAAGCCTGTAAGTGATTGTAACAAAGCATTACCATCAATGATGTAGGATGCAAGGTCTTTGTTCACATCTACAACTGTTGTGTTCTCATTTTCAAATGTATGCATTAGTTTAGATTTGTCTGTTTTGTTTAAGAATCCATCTGATGTTGCTAATGCCCATGGTATGGGTGAGAGAGGATACGAAAGCACACGCTCGAGGCACAAGTTATTATTTTGTGATAGTATCACAAGTTGTCCAAACAGATTGCGTTGTGCAGTGACACTGACCAATTTGTTCGCTGTAGATTTAAGTTTTTTCTTCTCTTGCGACATAGCAAAGGTTTTAAGGGATTGCCTGCGGGTACGATCATGGAAAGACTCTGTGGGTTGTTCACTAAGCGTTCCTTAAAATTGTCGAATTCTGTTTTGCCGATAGTCTCACAGTTAAGGAGATCATGTTCTATTTCAGGTATCGCTTCTGCACAAGAAGATAAACAGAACAGCTTGTCTAATTCATCAACATCAAAAGGGTTGATGAAATTGTTAAACGCACCAATGACATTCTGGACATCAGTTTCACTTTTTATGATCTCAGACTGTCTCATGTCTTTATGTGATGAGTATTCCAAAACATTCATATCTGTCATACCAAGAGTAGCATCTACGTATTGTGCTCGTGTGTGTCTTGTTACACACCATCTATAATAAGCGGAAACATTTCGACTAAATCCAATTACACCACTCTGTGATTTGGCGTGTCGATAAATTGTTTGTTCTATAGTCAAATCAACTGGGTTTCTACCTGACTGGTACTCAGACCTACACACACTGAATCCGCCATTGTCCAACAATTGCATTGCACCCGGATGAGTTGATGGCAATTTTTTGAAAGAATACACTTTGCCTGTCTTCAATAAACTGAAATCAGTGAACATTTTTGAGCAGTAAGATCAGGAGTGTATATGAGCTAGTAAAACGACAGAGCATATTATTTTTTTAAAATCGGTACTTCTTGCTTAAAGGAACTTAGTAATAGAATTGGTGGTGTGCCTCAGGGTTCCCATCTACTCCTTCACTTATTGACAGGAAATAAATGTATCAGCCTATATATATTGGTGGTTCGGTTTCTAATGGATTAAATAAATTGGTTTAGCATTGCTGTAAATATAATAGATACCTTCATATTAAACCAGTATGACTTATACGTGAAATAAACCAAAAATAAGAAAATTAATGAAATTCTCTTTATTTTGCTGTCGCCATTTTGGAATCCATTTTCTCGTTCATGTTGTTTTAAAACGTATTGTATACTGATAAATGTATGTATAATATATATTTTACCTTGTTAGAAGTGCAAACATCAGTGTATGGTAGTTAAATGACATTTGTTACAGTGTGTTTGTTAAAAAAATCCATAAAAATATCATTATTTGACATTTATGGCGGCCATATTGGCGGCCATCTTGAATATTTTAGGCGGCAATTGCTTTCATATATTCAGTTGGTGTATCAACTAACATACACAATTGGAAATAAACTGTATTGTGGAGTTATATATTTAATAAAAGGTGTTAGAAGACATAACAAAATTTCACAAAAAATAAATGTTTGGCAGCCATCTTGAATTTCAAAGCGCCACCTAGCGAAAACGGTGCAATTTAAAAAAAGGCAAACAACCTGTTTCTGAACTGTTATATCTTAAGGTTATCAAAAATCACCACCTTCAAAATTCCCCCGGGGGGTGCAGGGTTTACCCTATCTGGCCCATGGACTAGAAGGGCTGTCTTCACCAGCTCAACTAAAACACTTAAAATCAAAGGTCTTAAAATATGAAAGTCAGCAAGATCCAGTACCCGTGAACCGACAATATTGGGAAGGTAAATTAACAGACAGTGATAACGGCGAAAGCTGTGACCTTCTACCAGGAAGGGCTGTCCTGACAAACTCAACTAAAACCACTAATTACTGACCGCCTAAAAATAATCAAAACTGGTAAGAGGTAAATGATAAATCTCAAACTTTTTTCCATTATTCTCCATATATTAAACTAATTCTGCCTTCTTCTTTTAGCAGGTACACAGAGATGCTTTCTTTTTAATGACCAGCACCCCAATAACTGCTATGGAAACAATAGCCGTTATGGAAACAGTAACCTCTATGGATCCCGAACATCCTCCGCTCCAGCCCTAGAAGTGGTCATCCACTTCAAGGGAGGCGAGCGTTGGTCCTGCGTCCCGCCTCTCCCCCTTTTTACAAGAGTGTGTAGAGCGCATTTTTGACCAAGCTAAATAGGTTACAATGCAGGCCTGCCCCCGAACCAGGGAAGTTCGAGTCTTTCTTTGGTTGGTCCCCGTAAGAGGCCGTTGTTTTCATCCACGACCGAACGATAACATCAAGTGCTATCCTGAAAACCGACACAGCTTCAACTACCACGAACCGCCAGAGGCAGACTATACTTGCCAATGATGGCTCTCTATCCTATCTGACTACACGCATAAGTGGCAGTCTCTATTTTCCGAAAATCACCATCAAAGTACCTCCGGGGAGAGGTAGCACCTTTGTGAGAGGAACCCTCACTCTGGACCTCACCCGAGGGTCGAATCAACGACAATCAAAAAGACAACCCAACAACCTCATCTGGCCATCTCTCCAGAGACATCTGCCGAGTACCCGATCCTTTCCCACCTTCACCACGCCCAGACATGCAGCTTCCAAATCATCAAACTGTTAAAGAGGGTCGAAAGGGGCTTGCTCCCACAGCGTCCCTGCGCGCCTTCGGCGCGCGGAACCATTCAGCCTAACTCCGACCGATCGCCGGCATTGATGTTTTACTGCGTATGCCATAAGCCTACATGCAGGTGTGCCAACCAACAAACCCTCCCAAACAATACACGTTTTGCTGCTATTCATATAGTCCTCATCCAAGTATTGTTATTCTTAAATAATCGATGCACAGGAAAAAAACGTGAAGTATTCTCCCTATTTAATGCTATGGGACGTGTTCAACCAGTGTGTCATAAAATTATGGAATAAAATTCTATACAATGATTAATTGAAAATCAAACTACAAATGATTTCACTTCATGTTTAACAATGCATGTCTCTATAATCATATCGGAGGTGCTTTGCTTGAGATTACCATGACGTATTCTATTGTTTACACCGGAAAGTGACTTGTTTAACTTGACGTTATTCCACAAGGAGAGATAAGGCACCAAGGTTCATTGTGTGGAATACAAGCAACAATTTTCAGCTTTGAGCAACGTGAACTTCGACAAACATAAGGTCACTGTGTCCATTGCTGGATGCTGCATACAAAATAAAGGCTTTTCAAAATTTCATGGGATTCGATAGTTATAACCGATGTGATGGAGTTCCATTACCGACCTTTCTCCTTCCGTTCCAACTTCTATTTAGTGTGATGCTTCTTCTAATCAGTGGCGTACCAAAGGAAGGAAGGGGGTGGTGTTGGGAGTGTGGCACCCCAGAACTCGTCCCAGTTGGAACGTTATCGTCTGGATTGGAGTCTAAGATATTCATTCATTCTTGCTAGTAATCATGCATTTTGTTACAAGACTACATGTAGGTTTGCTGATTGGTGGTCGCGAGATACACTGTAGGTCATACAAATGGATGTGCGTGGTACCCAATTCGGGTACTTGGGGGATCAACATGACCAATTTGGAGTATGGTACGTGTTAATTAAATAAGTTACGACTGGACTACTGCATGAAAACTTTAACAAATTAATTTCCAAGACGTTTTATTTATTTATTTATTTATTTATTTATTTATTTATTTATTTATTTATTTTTCAGGGTTCAATGACACTTTCGACAACCAGTGCCACTCTTGTCGGACAGTTTTGCGGGTGACGGAAGCCGGAGTACCCGGAGGGAACCACCCAGCAACGGCCAGAGCCCCAACGTACTAACATCACGTAAGCAGGGTTGGGATTTTTGTGGAAGAGAGGTTCATCATCTATCTGTCAGTACGCCTTAGTACACAGGGACACCGGCCCCCACGTGGGCATTTGGGATTAAGTGCCTTGCCCAAAGACACAACGCGTTACCCCTGACGTGTATCGAAACGTGGATCTCTACGTTTGAAGTTCAATTCCGTAACCACTGATCCACCGCGCACCCGTGTCTCTGAACCACAAACTCGACTGAATAATATTCCAACTACATCATCAAGGAATGCTTTCGAAAAGGCATTCCTTGATGGTCTAGTTGGAATATTTTGTCAGTCGGGACTTCACCCATCACAGTCAGGACACATGGGGTTTATACCCTCCCCCTAACTGGTTATTTTCGCGACGGACGCCCCATAACTTGTAATAGGCTCCTTCTTATTTAACAAACACAACGTCTAATGCAACATCGTCTAATGTGAAGGGTGGAACACATAATCATGAAACATTACGTCAAATTGTAATAAACAGTATTATATAAAATGTAGCAGGTTGGTCTCAATTTAATCAATACGTGTGGTTATGTCACTGCAAGGCTGAAATTTCAGCCATTGTGGAGCGTTAAAACTACAAGAAAGCTGAGCAGAGAGTTGTCAGTTTTACAATAATCGAATCGCTCATTACGGTCGACTTGCGTGAAGTGTACAGAGGGCATTTCCTATTTGTTCATGGACCAATAAATGTGAGAATCTCAGTGCACACAGGGTCATTTTCAACATGGCTACCCAACAGTTAATCAAACATTCAAATACATATATATATAATTTATAGGAAAGTAGAGATGAGAGACACAACAAGCCTTTATTAGACGCCTGTTACTTTTACTCTATTCCATATTTACAAATTCGTACGGAATGCGTGTTCCATACGGATTTCCGTTGACAGACAATTTTTCCACCTGATGTCATGGATCCATTAAAAGAACTAAAGTCCTGTTTTCGTAATCATCCATTCGAAGCGTCGCCTTCTGGCCTAGATCAATTCGGAAGCATCGGCCAATAAATTTTCTGTATGTGATGTTTGAATTTTTAAATTAATGGACTCCAGATCAAAGATGCGTGTAATAAACACAGAAGGCCACGATGTGTGGATGCGTTTCTTCAATACGGTACTCACGCCATCTCAGAAATATATAATGCCAGGCTTGGCAACTCGTTCTTTGCTTCCAAGCTGGCGCTCGTGCCGTATTGACGAATGCGCACATCGTGAATTTCTGTATATATATACAATTCAGTTCTTGCATCAACCGGTAGTCAATAACCAGGGGTCCTTCAACAACATATTTGCATTTTGAACTCCTAAATTTCTGCTGGTCTAGAAAGTAAAGGCGTGGGCTAAATTGTCACATAAGATGTGAAGTCGTACACGTATTTAATTACACTGGGATGTGATGCACATCATTCATGTAGCTGATGACGTGATTATTTCAAAATAAGTCAAAGTACTATCAAATGCAATGACGAGTTGCTAAACTTCAGAAGACGACTATGGCGTCTGATTGTGGCATTGTTTCTGTAACCTGGTTTGTTGTATACATGTAGGGTGTACAGCACACTTAGTCGTTGTGTTAGAGATGTTTCTTAAAACACATAATAAACTTATGATGATGGGAGAAATAATTTACAGTTAACACTCACATGAAAATCATTCATACCCGCAGCTACGTTATATGACGACTGACACAGACTTCTGAACTTGTTGAAGTTCGGATATATCGACAAAACGCGATGAGTGTTTGAATCGGTTGGTGTTTTACATAACGAGTTGGAACGGTGTAGTCATATTTCGCTCGAGCCTATGGCTCTCACGAAATATGACTACGCCATTCCAGCTCGTTCTGTGTTTATTACACAATCCGTGCATTAAAATTCATTTAAATAAACAATTTTTAATTCCGATGTTTAAACCCAAGGATTAAAAGTCAGTTTCTTTTGACTGAAGCTGTACTGATCAAATGGATCGATAAAAAATCAAAACAACCTTTTCGGAACCAGTGTTTGTTGAAATTTGTATCGCTGTTTCTCTTCGGCTGGTGCCCATTCACGCCTAACCATTGTACAAATGTATGCTGATTTGCAAAACAGCTGGGAGAAACATTTTTAAAAGAAGTTCGAAGCATGTCAAGATGTACGAAGATTTAGCGAAATAAAGTAGACCAATTTAGATATAATGGATCCACAAAACGAGACTGGGTTAATGTTCTGGTTGGAAATGATTGTTTTTTTTACAATATTATCTCATTTTTGGTTAACTACTTTTTTGTGAACCGACTTTATTTTGCTTTGGATGTTTTCATTTTCACACTATGCGACAGACTGTCCTGTCGATAATTGTAAAACGAAATTTGGAAACTTTTCGAAGCGTAACTAATGACTCGATGAGAAAGGAACTAGTATGAACGGTGTTGGGAAAAAAGTTCCGGCTTGTACATCACCCATTGAATACAGAATCATTTATGCCATAGCGGCTATTCCGTTAAATACAAGGGTTTAAAGTTGAATGGATGTGTAATAAAAATATGTATATATATTTTGCTTATCATTAACTATTCACGAAGGATTACGAAATGCATTCGCATGGAGCACAATAAAACTTGATAACTGTAGTGCCATGTAAATCTTAAGCAGGACTGTTTCAGGTGGCGAAATTCATATCCGTCAACACAGAATGGAGTTGAAAATTAAGAGCACGCAGGTGTTGAAGTACAGCTCTCGAAATGTTAAACGTATAGATAGGGCAAATCAAAACAGGAACTGAAATAGAATGTTCAAACTCATTGAAAGCAGGAACACCACGCGAATAATGTTACGATTCCAAGGCAACGTATTTAACCCTTTGAGCATTAGCGGCCGCTTTTCCGGCCAGAAACATGATACGTCATAGCGTCATTAAAAAGGATGGTTGTTCAGTAAAAGTGTGGGGTAGACCAATCAATATTTTCAACGTGCAGCCCCGAGGCTGCACGTTGAAAATATTGATTAGTCTACCCCAAATAATGAATATGGACTCATCTAATTGCTGCCATTGAACTGGAGTGGAAGATACCACTAGAGTTCAAAAGGTTAACATGGTGAGCTCTTCTATCAAAGTAAATGGTACGAATCAATACCAAAGTCTTAATTAAATTTAAAAATTCACGGCTTTCATCTGCCACAGTCCATAGTGGATGTGGATTATCATTTCTCAAGTTTACATTGAGCAACGTTCATATCCGATCAGCGCTGTTCACAAACATAACCGTTGAAATTTTATTATTTTCGACCATTTTTTGCCCTCAGCGCATAGCCTCAAGCTCTCAGACCACTTAGTCTCATTCTATAAGAAATGGTACTCTGTTATGGCCTGGAACGAGGATAGTCAACGTCTGTGTTTAGATTTACTCATCTGGAATATTTCACTTAGTTGGGAACCTTTGGTGGTTCGCTTTTCCAACCATCTGATATTTACTGGACGATTGAATCGGAAAATGTTCATAAAGATTCATTTTCTGTCAATCAGAGCGAGAAGTGTTGTCAATCTGATTTGATCTACATTTTGATGACATTACAGTCAGAAATTAAGATTCACCACAGCCGTAGTGATATGATTACGCCGGATAATTCCATATATTATATTAATATCTTGATGTCAAGGAAAATTACATTCTTATTGATTGGAATATCTATATATTGGACGGCAAGGAATATCTGTATATCTTTGTTAGTGAAGGTACTTCAAATTGCGTCTGCGCACAAATTTCCACAAAAGTGGATAAACAACAGCCCATAACAACGACGAATACCTTACAGAGTTCCGTAGGTGGCTCGATAGATTGCTCACCCGTAAGACGGGCTCATACTCCACGTCACGCTCGGTTTTATTCTGTTCCGAAATCGGCTCTGTTATGCGCTGCTTGTTTACTCGGATTTTGTGGAAATTATCCCGCAGACGTACAGTACTTCATTAATTAAATTTGTGATGATTATTCCTATAATTAATGATTGGAATCTAATATTATTTCGCCCGTGGATATATTGCCCGTGGAAAGTGACCAACCGCGGAGGCTGTACTGTAATGTGATTTGCCTTGAGCTTTTCGAGTGACTGACATACTGTGTACGAGTGAGTCTAAATAGAGGCGATGACTCGTTTAAGTGCTTGACTGGTTGCTGGCCATAACAGTGTCGAATTTCAAGCAAAATTAGACTGCTGGCCTGTGAATTTGATGAACGAGTTCGTTTCAAGTTGGTACCATGGGACTTTGTTTTGGAGGCAAAGAATGGATATATTTATTCATTCAAGAGATTTGTTGGAAAGTGTCGTCCTCCTAGTTGTGTTTGGTAAAGAGTTAACAACGCATGTAACAGTTAAATCATAAAAATATCATACAGATTCATGGGTGTAATTAACCGGAGAACCCTCAAAGACCAATTTACCTTGAGCTATCTATTTGCGATGAAAGGTGGTGATTGAGATCGATACGCACTAGCTAAAGGTTTTCTGTACCAATTACATATTAAACGTCAAAGCAGGTTTTATTATATGCTAGCCCGCGAATTATTGCAAATTATCTAAAATATATTTCTCGATATCTATAGACTCCATGGATATCGAGGAATATCCCTCAGCAGCTTCCTAAATGGCTTCAATCTACGCCGCATCACGTCGCATTGAAGGAACAATCAGATGGTCTTTGTTACTGTTTTGAAACGTACGCATTTGGGGTCGAATTGGGCTGAATATTGCGCTGTAAAATGTCACATGGCATATGATAAAAAGAAAATCTACGCTGCTTTGGTGAATATCAGGAATTATTTCATATGTGTGGACCTGAAAGTATTATATTTCACTCGCGTAAACGCTCGTCAAAAATAAAACGTTCATGTCCACATTCATGAGATAAATAAGGGATATGGAATGAGTGTTTTTCTCATATAATATTTATGAAACGAGTCTAAGAATTTTCCGTTTTGGCGAGCCTCTGGCGAGCCCAAACGGAACATTCGGACGAGTTTCATAAATATTATATGAGAACAACACTCATTTCATATTCTATTTATCGTATGACTCACACACGCACAAATTAGCCACTTAGTATGACTTTTTAACCCATCACCTAACTTGAGTTGCAGACGGCACTTAGAAAAAACATCCTCGTATAACTAAAAAATTTCATTTGTTTGCTTCCAAAACATAGGTTATGACCCCTCATTGGAACGAGCTCGTCGCGCTCGTTCCAATGAGGGGTCATAACCTATGTTTTGGAAGCAAAAGGTGAAAATATAAAAAAAAAATAAATGGTGTTTTTCTTGTAGGTAAAAGATTAATACAATATAACCCACCCTAAATAGGACAGATAACGTAAATTCTCCCTACTGAAATTATGCAAATGTGACCCAGTTGTATTTTGTTTAGTCAATCAAATTGTCCAGTTTTGAAATTGACCACTGAAAGCTCCCAACTCTAATTATGCAAATTATGAAAATGCGGCCCAGTTGTATTTTGCTCAGCCAATCAAATTGTCTAGTTTCGAAATTTACCAATGAAATTGACGGAAGGCTTTATTTATAATTGATTAATATGAAAACAAAATATCAAATGTTTTAAAGTGAACACAACGGACGAGTCATATGATAATTCCCAATATTCACTAAAATTGCGTAGATATCCTCTATGTATCCTCGTACGCCTACTAACAAAGGTAGGGTGAAGTGTTTTGCTGGATGACAGCCAGGAGTGGAGTGATGGCTTACCGGCCACTTCACCTAGCAAATCGTCGACAGAATTGAAAATAACGGTTCGCACCATGTTTCTGACTTATTGTAATCAAGGTTACGAATCGAACCAAGGAACGGATGTCAGTATGTAACGCTGAATGACCGAAGTAGTCGAAACAAGTAGCAATAATGCCAGCCATTTTAAAACATGCGGGGGATAAGAGCTCGCCCTATTATTTCTGACGGTCGCATGTACCATATGCAGGGGCTTAGGACAGCCTTTGACCAAGACTGGCCCACTTCGGCGTTGGAACACTCCGATTAGAATTTTTATGCTATGTTCAACTAGTATCCTATAGTAGTAGGCCTGACAAAATTTCCAGGTCACATAAAGTTTTAATTTAAAACCTGATGCAAAGGATAATACAATGACAACGTGTTTTTTTTCTCGAAAAACAACACAAAAAAGAGTCAGGTTGTGTTTTAATCGTATCTACTTAAATATATTACATAAATATTCAGGAGATGGAAGAAATTGAAAGTGCTTGAACATACTGCACGCAGGACTAGAGATACTTTAATCGTCTAGCCCCACTAAGGATGAAGGATTCAATTATTATCGAAACCCTCACAATTGAAGAACAAATTCTCATATTTCTCTAAAGTTAGCATTACCATCTGTTGTATCCAACAAGGCCAAACGAGACAAGGTTGACTGAAAGGTTGTACAATCCCCCGTACATCGAAAGTGTCATTAAATCCCAAACAAATAAATAAATAAACGAACAATGGGTTATGATTCCATCTATTGGCATGTGATGTCATCCAGTCTATAAACGATGTTTCTCAGATTGGCTTACTGTATTTTTGGGGGAAGTAAAATTTACTTTTTTAATTGCTTCTACTTTCTCAGAACAATTCGCAAGGTGCTTTTCTTTAATTTTTCTTTTTTCAGTTTAACCGTTCGTCTAAAACATTCGACGATCATACCTAACATCTTTGACCAGGTTCATTTCACACAGTATTCATGCAGCACACAAATCGAGGCGTGCACACAATAAACTATAACCCGGAACAAGCCTCCTCAATACGAAAAACTGACGTGTCTGTACACGCCTGTACTGTGTGATTCCATCAACAATGACCAACATATGTTATGGTACGAGACCGCTGACGAACCAGAATTTGGACATTATGTTTGCCAACAGATACAGTGCTATTCGGTAACGTAGACATGAAAGATGCAATCACTAACGCAAAAAATGTTGAGTAAATATATTAGCCCTGATCAACCCTTTACCCAACTAATGGAAAAAACGGCCAGGGCTACTCTCAAATATCGCCAATAAATTTTCATTATTCTTTCATTTTTGGTCTCAAAAACATAGGTTATGACACCTCGTTGGAACGAGCTCGTCCAGCTCGCCCCAACGAGGGGGTCATAACCTATGTTTTTGAGACCAAAAAAAATGAAAACAATTAGTTATTCAAGATTTTTTGCAAGTGTCGCTTGCTTTTCATGTTAGGTAAAGGGTTAACCCTTCTGTACACTGATGTCGAAATATCAAAATTTCAAGCTGCATTTTTCCCATCATGTAACTTGAAATTTAACGGATTCAATCTTGTGAGACAGAGTTCAATGAGCTCTGTCACACAAGACTGGATAGGTTAAATTCCTATTTCATTGAGACAGAAATTTTGAAGTTGTTTTCCGTAATTTAACATCAATGAGGGGGGGGGGGGGGGGGGGTACATTATCACTTATCGCGATCGGAAAATAACCACCGTGTTACCTTTTGTCACACCAATTTATATAAGTCCTCGTTTATCCCGGAAGGTACCGACCAGTGGAATGGATTACCCCCTCAGTAAGAGAAAATTGTTTCCTCATAAACTTCAAGACGTTTATAAATAGTGCGAACTTACGAGCACCAATTTTTTACTATGGAGCCAAATCTCGTGCTGCACAAATATATCAATGCAAGTTACGCCTGAATTGCAGTAATATCAACGCCCATTTATACGATAACCATCTCCCACCATCTCCACGTTGCCAGTGTGGGGATCTCGAAAATACTGAGCACTTTCTTGTGCACTGCCCAATCTATGACGATGCTCGTGATTCCACAATCAATGCGTTGCCATTTACTCTTGAGCCCTCCACACTACTATGTGGATCCGAGCGATTGAATAATAATGATAACCTTCTTGTCTTCAGAGCCGTGCAGGACTTTATCATGCTGAGTGGACGCTTTAATAAGTATCAGTGCGCTCTTAGACTTTTCCGGTGTTGCTTGCCACACATATGGGTCACAATTACCGATATATTCATTGAGGCTGCTCTATTTAATATCTTTTGGTAGCGAACATTGAATTCAGGTTGTTCTTCTGTTTCCTAGTTAACCCTTTACCCAATGTAACGGTCAGTCTTATCCATGAAAATCGCCATTTAAATCCTTTTATATTTTCAATTGTTGTCTCGGGAACATGGCTTATGACCCCTCACTGGAACGAGCTCGATAAGCTCGTTCCAGTGAGGTGTCGTGAGCTGTGTTTTTGAGACGGACATTGGAAATTTCCAGTTATTCAAAACATTATTCTTCAAGTGTCGTCTGCTACACGTGTTGGGTAAGGGGTTAACTTCCTTTTACCTTTTCATTCTCCTGTTTTCTCTATTGCTTTCCTTACTCTCTCTGGTTCTTATGATTAAACAATATTTTACTTAGTGTTTGCAGCTACTATTAAATTTCGTCAGTAACCCAAAAGAGACGGCTTAAACAAGCAAAAAGCTTACTGCTGAATCTTTTCAACAAATCTCGTTCTTTACTCATTACTTTAATGCATACCATTGTATTGTGCACTCTGTATGACAATCATGTTGTAGTTTATTATATGTATGCATCATATTTTCTCATGAATAAATATTGTTTAAACTAAATTATCACTTAATCTTCCAGCACTCAAAAACACACCCATCCCTTGCCTCGGATATTATGTCGAAGAAAGGTTCAATTCAAGACAAACGACACTGAAAGAGTTAATGGAGAGGAGTGGAGACATATGTTGATCTATAATTGTTACAGCGCACGGGTGGGATGTCAAAACGTCAGAAGATACAAATGTAACACATTGTGTAAACATTCAGCTTTTTTTCATCTTACTAAACTTTTCAGTTTCAGTAACAGTTAGGGCCAAATGTTAAATGTATGTGTAATGTATATTTATACATTAAATAGTGTTTTCTCTTCGGCTCCGTAGCCATCTTCAGACACTGGAGCGAAGGGAGGGAATCATGTTCTTCAGCCAATTTCATTAATTTGCCATATAGTTCTCCAGTACAACTATCTGAGCTTCTTGGCTTCCTATTCAGGTAAGGTGTATTCAGTGGCCGTAATTAGCCACGAAAAGTTGCAAGTTCGTGGTAAAGGCCATATCGGACTACCACGGTTTTTTCCCGGCATTATCGATCGCCAGGCCTAATTTCTGGGCCGACTCATATATCACAAAACCAGTGGCGGATTAACCAACGGGCTAAAATGGCCAAGAGTTGGGGGTTCCGAGCTCAGAAGTGCCCCGAAGGTTTGTTTTTACAAAAGGGCACAAGAGAAAACATATTCAATGAACCCAGTACCTTAATCCGCTAAGCTAATATTGCCCAATAGGACACATTTTGAACAGTATATTGCCTATGTTACTTGCAAAGTCTATGCCGTACATAATTTAGTGTGACATGTGGAGGATATCAGACACAACCATACGACTTTTGCCCTTACACTCCAAAACTTACCGAACTAATATACGAGTGGAGCACTGCTGAAGATTGTCGACATCTTTACTCAACGTAAAGGGCGTAACCGGTCATATCCGGTCAGCGTTATTCACGAAAATCACATTACAATTTTAATTGTATTCCTCCAAAACACATCTTATGAGACCTCGCTGGAACGAGCTCTACCACTTATTTTTACTTATAGCTCAATGCTCTAGCTCCCGATATCGTTCCTTGAAAAGATCTCTATGAACGGTGTCGGAGAATCATTGACAGAGTTCGGCTTCGTGATTTGTAGAAACAGTTCATGCAGAAATTCTCTAACAGTGCATAAATGATCAGTAATTAGCGTGAACAGATGCATTAAACCTTTAAACCTTGAAGTACGCTTTTCCGGTCAAAAAAAAACAAAGATAAAAATTTTACCAAGTTGGGTGGCTGCTCAGTGAATGTGGGCGGTAATCAATCAATATTTCCAACGTGCAGTCCGAAGGCTGCACGTTGACAATATTGAATGGTCTACCCCCAGGTTATGAATATGGACTCTTCCAATTGCTGTCATCGAAGTGACTTGAAAAACGTCCTTAGGGTTCAAAGGTTAATCGCGACATTGACGTGTAATAAGGATGCAATTACTAAGGGCTCCACTGTGTTTACATTATCTTACCAAGAGAAGTAACATTATAAAATATTCAGTGACGCCGTGTAGTCGTGACGTTTATATCGACGGAATAAATTCGTAAGGCAGCTTGTGTTCACGCGCCAATTACGTCCGCAAAAGGCGAGCCGATTCTATCCGCGTGCAGACTGGCGATGATTAGGTCCGCAAACGCGTAACAGACTTTACCACATGTCATCACGAAGATATAACGAAATTGTTTCGGAATAATGCCACTTCAGTGCACGGTTTTATACATCAAAAGCTGAATGGATGTGCCCATGATTACCATCAGATCATAAAAATAGACACTCTGTTACGCCGCTTCCGCATTGCCATCAGCATTGCAAGAACGCGCAAAATACACACGCAGCCCAATCAATTTAGTGTAAACATTATTTATTTCAAAAGTACAAAAACATATAAAGAATCTTTACATACAATGATGTGGATTAGGCAGAAAGCTATGAGCTTATACAAGGCCGTTTCCACCCAGAATAAAATTACAAGGAGTTACAAATGGCAATGGCCGATATGAGTGATTTTACAATTTTGTTTAGGGTTTATATACGTCACACAAGCGTTTGGAATAAGTCAATAGTTGAGCTCACATATCGTCACCCGAGGGCCCCGTCTCTCATACACCAGATTAACCCCATGCCCAACGAGGATACATAACAAAGGCATACAAAGGACTTCTTTAAGCACTAAACATTTTTATTAACTGCTCCAAGAACACAGTTCGTGGTCCCCATTAGAACGGGCTCAAGGAGCTCACGCCAAAGGGGGTCCCGAGCCATGTTTCCGAGTCCAAACTTGAGAGGATAATAAAAGTTGAATTATAGCTTTTGTTAACCCTTTACCCAACGTAACGGCCAAAACCGGCCAGCGCTATTCTCAAAAATCGCCAATTAATTTTCAAAATATTTTCATTTTTTGTCTCAAAAACATAGGTTATGACCCCTCGTTGGAACGAGCTCGTCGAGACGTTCCAACGAGGGGTCATAACCAATGTTTTTGAGACAAAAAATGAAAAAAATTAGTTATTGAAAAAATTTTTTTTGCAAGTGTCGTCTGCTTTTCAGGTTAGGTAAAGGGTTATAGGACTAGGACTGACCAGTGTCGGCCACCACGGGAGCTGGAGACGGGGACCTCCGGGAGACGACATGTGAGAATGTTTAAACTACAAGGTGGATAAGATAGGAACGCTTTGGGGAAAACAAAATCAAAAAACAAATCTCAGCCAGCTTGAATACATCATGCGATAACTACACATGGGTAGGGCGTGTAGAGGAAGCTAGTTTCATTTAATTCGTTTGGTAAATAAATTTTGGATAGAGTCTGTGTAGACATTCGAGGTGGCGTTGAGCTGCAAGGAAAGTTGAATGGCGCGGCATGGTGTATTCGTTCTGTTGCACTAGTTTATTAGTATTTATTTAATTTAATTTGTATTGGTGTTTAAGATCAGATATTTATGCACAATGGCTAATCGTGGCCTCAGTAAGGACATGAAGGCAAGTTTATTCAATCGTTGATACATATGTTGTCCATTTAAAGGACCTCAAACATTAGTGACTGGGTCCTATTATACCAGTGAAAAAGAACTTGCTTACCACAGGAAACAAGCACTACTTCACTTCACGGGGCTTCCACGGAAGAATTTGGTAATAATGTTTGTGATAAAATTAGATTATATCTAATGGGTTAGTACTGTCCTCGAACGTAGTCATTGAAATTGCTTACTTGATAATATAAATCAATTTGTAGATGGTTTACCGATAATGAACGCGAGTCTCTACAAACACGAGTCTGGTATCTCCTGATGTGTTAAAAAACAGTGGTCTCTCATTTGTTGTCTTAAATTGCAAGTTTGTGCGACACTGATGTCAAAATGAGCACAGATACCTCATTAAAAGGGATCACAATTGTGAACATAGCTTGGAACTGCAGATACCGTTTGAACGAAATGTGATATTGTTGTCACACCATGAGCAGGTTTTCTATTGAATTTAATTGACAAGAGAACTGCCACTATAGATTTCCAGTCGAGTTACATGTCATTAAAGTCTTCGAGAAATCATCACCACGACCTCCACCCGCCCCCTCACACAATCATCGTTATATGGGTACGATATATAGCAATTAAACGGCGCATGGAAAACGTGAAGATATCTGATACACCTTCACTGGGCGCGGTATGTAAACTGGACAATGTTTTTCCCTTTATGAATATGCGGGAGTGAGGCGCATCACACAATACATACAAACCGATATCACTTCACGTGTTTTGCGTTTGGGCGTTTTACTGCATTAGGAATTGAATATATCAAAATCCGTTTTTGGTAGTCATACATTCAAAACGATAGTTTTGTAATGTTTGAATGTCAATATATTTAAATCCAAATTAAAGCGGAGAAAAACTGTTTCGACATTATCGTTGGGCGGGTTTTGTTACAACATCCACTTTTAGCCCAAGAACATTAGGTTTCACTAGGGAAAAAAATCGGAGAAAGCTGATTTTTTCAGGGAATGTCGAGAACATGTCACTGAACGATTAGACAAAAGTCCCCTAAAATCCCAGTTGAGCTTTTTTTTCTACAGCCTTTTTTCGAAAACGCGTTTGAAAAAAATCAAAAAAAATCGCACGAACTTTGTAACCTCGAACTGATCCAACTGTATTTTTTGTTTACGCGTATTTCGAGCTACATAATGTCTAATATACATTTACCTAGAGGAAAATGTGCATTCTGTGACAATTTCTGCGAAAAATTATTGAAAATTCACAAAAAAGTATCGGATTTACGCAAAAAATGACGATTTTCCTAACGGATTTGCCCAAAGGGTCGTAGTACAGAACGGGATGTTAGTTGGACAGACGATAAAAAATCCACCACCATTTGAAGACTTTTATCATTTCTTACAAAATAGACATTATGGAAGACCCCCTCTGCTTCTGGCCGAGTTCCCCTTTTGGCATAAAATTCGTCAGCATGATAACTCAACTATTTTCGGGCTTGGGACCGAACAGACACGTCTGTGTCTGGCAGCATTAGATCAATAAATAATATTTACAGAATGTACAAAAATCAATAAATAATATTTACAGAATGTACAAATCAATCAACATGGATTAAGTTACATTGACTATTATCAACGCTATATACAGAAATGACATGACCTATATACATATTATTCATCGAACTCAGAAATTTCCGACAGGACAGTGTTTCTGTGGTTGTTACAAGAATCCGAACTGCAATTACACAAACCTGAGCAAGAGAGTCCTGCCTTCTTACACCCACACCTTTTTGTACAAGCACTCTTGCAACCACAACTGATCAGATTCAGTAGGTTATCGGGGGCACATGGCTTTGTGGCAGCAGTCGGTACAAGAAGTCCATTGTCTAGCGACCACCCCCAATCCGTCGGAGGAAGCGAAGTGCCCAGCCATTGTTGGACCTGGAGATAACATCTGTAGACATGTTGTTGTGCAGCATCGCTGCTTGGTGGGAGTGAGGCTAGGTCGATGGGTTTATTCAGTTTAGATTTTGCTACATAACGCTTGTAAGTGACATATCTATATTGGTCGAGAGAGGAAACAGTTTTACTCCCGTATAAGATCAGGAGAAGTTGTTCCCCGGCAGCGGCTACTGCACTTGGTGTACTGTCATCCGCCAAAATTGAGTTGACATACTGTTGTGAGTCGCTAGTAACATCGGAGACAATTGTACTGAATACTTTCTTCTTACCAACTCGAAAGAGTGCAGAAGTAGTGTCACAACCACTTATAGAATGTGCTACAAGGAGGTTGCTTCTATGGTCACCCATTTTGGTTGCTATTTCACTAACTGAAACTAGTAAGTTTGGGGTAATGGAATACATCATGTGAATATTACATCCCGGTTGAACTCGAGAGGTAAGAATGACTAACAAGTCTGTGTCTGTTCCCACAACGACAGCATTGTTGTCATCTTGAGCGATGTCAAGTGCAGTTTCGGCTATCAGTACATCAGCATCAGCCTCGGCCTGTTTGGACTGAATATTGATAGCAGATATCTCCTGCATTAGAAGATCGATCAGTTGGGTTTTGTTCTTGGCATTTTCAAGGAAATCGGATTGGGGTGTGGTGGCTGGTAATTCGGGTGAGATATTGATATCAATGGAATACCTGTCTTTAGATCTACGGGCTTGTTCCATGCCCTTTGTCGACATTGTACAAGCATAACCATCAAAAACAACCACGACGTTCGCCCCGAAATGTCTCACTAGATAATTGGAATATGATGTACATATGTCCTTATATGACGACTGTTTAGGCCATACAACTGCCCTCAATAAAAATCCACCATCTGCAACAAACAGAGAATGCTCTGGGATTTTAGTTTGCTCGGAACCGTATGTTTTGAGGATCTTACCGAGCGTGCTTTTCTGTGTCTTCCTCATTCCAGCAGAATCAAACAATGCTGGTGGTTTCGGGGCGAGTTCATATTTGTGATACTCTTCCATTTCTGCTTGTGACTGAATAACACATGTGATGCGGTTGAACAGAATTGTGGGGTCAATCACTACCTTACTTCCACGGACTTTGATGCTATTTGCCATCGATGCGAAAGACTTCACAGTGTCAACACGTCGTAGTTTGATGCTGTTGAACGTTTTGCTTACAACATTCGATACGCAACATTCACCAATTTTGCGAACTTGGTCACAGTTCACAGTTTCGTCGGCCACAAGCCCGGTCGCTATAGAGACTAATTGTAGTGGATCGCTATTCTGAAAAGGGGAATGCACTCTGAGCCAGTTCAATAATTTGGTGATATCAATTGTGAACTTTGACGGAGATCCCGATGTTGTTCGCCATGACCAGTGTGAACATGAACAAAATTTTCGAGAGCATTACATATCGGAAGGCAAAGAGGTAGTCCATGTACCCATTTCGCAACAGTGCTATCGTTTATTCCCCTGCCATGTGTGAGACCACCAGGGAGCTTGAACATTCTCATTAAACACTGCTCTGTGGTCTGATCAGAATATATCCCGTCCCAGAATTTATCTGAGCGCCTTATGGTAAAGTAACCTTTCTCAGTGAACAACTTCAAATCATCCTGTTGCATTATTTCTGTTAGCTCATTCATCTGCTGCAAATAGAGATGAGAACTTTTTGCGTATGCAAAATGACCACCTGCGTGAAATACTGGAATCATATTGCGAACACAATATGTGTGGAGTTCCCAGTCGCCTGTGCGCTCTGCTCTCAAGAACAACTGGAGAAGATCTATTTGCTCGCAGTATTGTACCCAAAGCTTTCCTGTGCGTCCTACGGACGCATTCTGGAGCAGTTCGTGTAATTTTGACAGTAGATGGTTGACACTTTCTTGATTGACAGCGTCAGCTGTTGTACAGTCACCTCTGGCAAGTCCACAGAATATTTCATTGACTTCTGTGCAGTCTATGTTATCTAGTGTTCGGCTTTCTTCAAACACAAGTTTTGTAATGGCAATTTGTGTTAGCAAATGGGCACGAACTGCTCTTGAATATGCATGACCACTGATCAAATGATGGATTGACCCACCAGCATAAACAGTCCCCCAAAGTTCATCCAAGCCGCTACCAGCCATGATCGAACCAATTGCCCTTAAATATGACATAATCATATGGAAGCCGCCGAGTCTAACGAAAACTTTTGTCAACTTATCTGACGAAGACACAATCTCCACTGCTTTGATATAAAGTGGTTGGTCAAACGTCACTGGACAAACGTTCAGTCCCTGTTTCTCACATTCAGTTTGTGCAAACATGAGAGCAGTGTAAATTGTGCTCGGGTTGGATGGATCAAAATTAATAAAGGGAAGTATCTCGACATCACTTGTTTCATAATCATCTGATGATGTGACAATGTGCATATATGCAGCCCAAGGTGGGCAAGGTACTCTCAGTACATGCGTCAAAGACCAAAGACTGTCGACTGTTTTTGCGAGTTTCAAATTTTTCGGATCAGATTCACCCAAAGTTGATAAATCCTTCATCACAATTTCGTCAAGACCCGATTTGCTTGGTTTACTGTAACCTTTCAAAGGGATGTACCCGAATTCACATCAAGGGCGTGCACACATTACATGCCAATGCATCTTGAGTGTAGGCGAACACCACATTATGTGATTTAATCGAACATGGAAATTGAAACAATGATGCTATAATACGGTATTTGAATGAGAAAAGTCGATGCCGTTTGAATTTGAGTTTAGGGGGTATGGTTAATATTTCACACGTTTCACCAGTTCATTATGGAATAAATGACTATTGTTATATATCATTATAAAGCCACTGCTTTTCTGCAATTTTTGATATATAATTTAACTCCCAAAGTAGTCGTAGATTTGATTTAATGGACGTTGTGTACCGTTGTGTGTATGAAAACAATAATTTTTTTTTCGTAATTTTGTACATTTTCGTGAATATTTCACCATTGAGTGTGAGGATTGGTACAAAGTTGGCATTTTCTGTTGGGGATATGTATTCTCAATATAATTCAGCACGATATTTATGATTCTCACCCTACTAAGGCGAATAAGAATGAGAAATATGGAGCTGGGTCGAATTTTTTTTAAAATTTTTTTTTTCATCAAAAAAAACGCTATAACTAAAAAAGCTCAACTCGGATTCGCGGAGACTTTTCACACTTTATCCGCAATGTGTGTCCCGGAAACATATAAAAAAATCAGCTTTCTCCGATTTTTTTCCTTACTTTCTCATTTTTATGTCTAATGTGCCTGGATTATTTTCATCTATCAGAGTTTTGATTTTCGCAAACACTTGCTGCGACATTCAATTTTTAGTTCTTTAATACTTTAGAATTTCAGAATAACGTTATAACCTTGTGCACACAAACCAATTTATTTCTAGAGTAAAGGACAAACCCCGTGTTTATATATTTAACAAATATTAGATTTTCATCTTCAACCCTTACCTAACATTGAAAGCAGACGACACTTTGCAAACAAAATCCTTGAATAACTAATTTTTGTTTATGTTTTGTCTAAAAAATATAGGTCATGACCCTCGTTGGAATGAGCTCGTGCCAACGAGGGGTCATAACCCATGTTTTTGAGACAAAAAATGAAAAAAATAATGAAAATTAATTCGCGAGTTTTGAGAAAAGCGCTGGCCGTTACGTTAGGTAAAGGGTTAAGAGCCTAGTTCTAAATTTTGTGACTTTCTTGCCTTACGTGTACATGTAGAACACATGTTTCAGCAGAAATGTTTTCGGTGGTCATGCCGACTGAAGCCACGGGACCTTGGCAGCGGTTTGTATACGCAGCCAAGACTTCACGAGATACACAGGTTTTCGGTGGGCATGCCGACTGAAGCCACAGGACCTTGGCAGCGGTCTGTATACGCAGCCAAGACTTCACCAGACACCATAGTCAAGTCAGCGTGTCAACTTATTATGCGGGAGCAGCAGAGAAGTAGAATCATTCGGGCATTGAGGACATTTTCAGAATCTATGATGAGAATCAAATGAACATTTTGCGAGAACCAAAGTTGATTCTAATTTTACCCCACGCGGGAATCATTTAACTGGTAGAGTGCTAAATTATTTTCGGTCCTCAAATTTGGTACACATGTCTTTGCCTTGTTACAATTTATGGGAGAGTGCCTATGGGCACCCTCCCATAAATTTTAACAAGGCAAACCCTCACAGACTAAATAATATCACTTCAATGATAACACAAAGCGCATACACTGAATATGAGCCTTCAAGTTGTGGTACCCGCATTTCAGAATAAAGCCCCAATATGGGCTTCCAGCAGTCTACCAGTTAAGAGATTTGATTCTGATTCTAGCATGAATTTTAATTTTGATAAAAACAGAAATAATTCACCACGCACGACATAGTTTGGAACCTCACATTATTCCTCTAAGGAGAAGATTAGTTATATTTTGTTTCTTTTTCAGGCTACTGTTTCGTGTCTTTCGCGCTCGTGTCAGTGAGGTGGCTATAAACTGTGTTTTGTAAGAAAATGAAATTATTTCATTGACTTCACAAGAGTACCTTTTTAAGTTTGGTTACGACCAGAACAAAAACTAACATATTTATTTATATATTTGGTTTGATGACACTTTCGACAGCCAGGGTCACCTCGTGTCTGACAGTTTTACGTGTGGAGGAAACCGGAGTACCTGGAAATATCCGCCGACCACCGGAAACCAACTGTAAGAAAATCCCAGCACACTAACTCCACTCATGCAGGGTTAGCATTGTTTGAATACAAGTGCACAACCGATGTGTAGTACGTCTTAGTACTACACAACGCCACTATGCCCCCACGTGGGCGATCGGATCCAACACTCAATAACCTTTTGATCGGTTACCCACAATTGTTGGCTCACCTTTTGGATGACCAATGCCTCGGCAACAATCGTTGCTTCAAAATGACATGATACACGACAAAGGGGTTGCATCAACGTGTTTCCTCAAAATACATGACGCAAAATATAATCTGCGGGTGATTTGGTGGTGGTACACCTACATGTACTGTGATAGCACCGGACTGTTTATAAGTTTGGTGTTAATGAGGTCATACCTGTCTCCTCCGAGTTGTTGGCGTTATTCATACGCTGATCCTCTGCATGTAACTCCTCGAAGCTGCACCATATGTTGTAGACACTCAACCAGGTCCTACTGACACGTCTCCCTCCTGGCGGGCAATTGTGGCGCTTAGCATAAAACCTTCACATATGCCTAGTAATACCTTGATGTTGCTGTCGATACTTAAAGATAAATACCGAGCAGCTGTGACTCGGTATAAGTTCTTGTCTTTATAGAACCTCCAAGGAATAGCACTACCATGACCCTCGGGGGCATGTCGATCCCAGCTGCAGTACCCTAATATTGCAGTTGACACCGCCATGCTACCACCAAAACCAAGACTCAATTCAATAATACAATAAATTGTAGTATTTTCTCTCGACTATAGAGTTAAAATGGATGATAAATTTCATCCCACGACGGTTCTGGAACTTCATTGAAGGCCACTTTCAATGCCTTTATAAATGTATACAAGCATTAGACCTATGCCGATAAACAGTTACTGACGATTGTCCCGGCGCTATATCATCCCACGGGCCAAATGCACCCATGTATTCTGTCCTGGTCTCTCTTTGCTCGCTTTCGGCTGGGTGAGTTGTTGGGGCCTGTTACAACCAGTAGTGTATAAATTTACCAGTAATGTCGAAATCGACCAGTAATGTCGAAAAAATTAACCAGTAATGTCGAAATCAACCAGTAATGTCGAAAAAATCGACCAGTAATGTAAAATCCGTAATGTCGAAAAATTAACCAGTAGTGTCAAAAAGTGACGACCAAAATGACGATTTTTCGCAAAAATTTCAATATTTTTTCGGGTTGCTCAAATTGTACTTTTGCCTATATTTATCGACTTTTAACCATTTTCGCGCAAGTTTAAACACGTTTACCCCAGTAAATACGCAATTTTATGTTTAACAATTATTTCCCTCTTTCATAGGCACAACATGTCCCATCCTAATTGCTCTCTCTCTCTCTCTCTCTCTCTCTCTCTCTCTCTCTCTCTCTCTCTCTCTCTCTATCTATCTATCTCCCCTCTCTTTCTATCCCATGTCCCTCTGCCTCCCCCCTCACTCTCGCTCTCCATTATTCTCTCTCTCCATCCCCCTCTCCCTCTGTCTTTGCCCAGCTCGCTTTCCACATCCCCCTCTCTCGCTCTCTCTCTCTATCTCTCTCTCTGCCTTTGTCCTATCTATCTATCTATCTATCTATCTATCTATCTATCTATCTATCTATCTATCTATCTATCTATCTATCTATCTATCTATCTATCTATCTATCTCTGCCCCTCTCTCTCTCTATCCCCTGTCCCTCTGCCTTTGCCCCTTCTCTCTCTCCCCTTCTTTCTCTCTCTATCGCTCTCTCCCTATCCCCTTTTCCCTCTGTATTTGTCCAACTCTCTCTCTCTCTGTCTCTCCCCATCTCGCTCTCTCTCCCTCCTTCAACCCTCTCTCTCTGGATAGATAATGAATTGATACGACGCTGAAATATTTAGTCTAGTATTTAGCGCTCGCACAGACAGACATACAGTCACACATGTAGGCTGGCAAGTGTGTAGGCAGGCAGGTTAGCAGCATCCAGGCAGGAGGACAGAAATCCAGACAGACAGATAGCAATGTGGCGTGTGAAAAATAACCCCTAGACGTGGATATACAACTGAATGACGGAAAGACAGGCAGACCTACATACAAAGATTGATTGGTTGGTTGATTGATTGATTGATTTCGTTTACGACACTTAGTTTAAAGCACGCGCACCATACACGTGTCATTTCGGCATGTGGCTTGGCACACGAAGTCAACGTGCACCTGGGATAAAGTGTCAGTCCCAAGGACACAACTTAACTGACCTCGTCAGGTATAGAACCCGGATATTCATCAAATTGAATTGCGAGGCAATTTCTCGATTGAGCTAATAGTGCTCCCCACGTACATGCGGGTACATGCGGGTGACGCAGACGGACTGATTGATGGATGTAGGTAAAATGACAGGTAGCAAATTGGTAGAACTAGATGATAGACATGTAGCAAATATCGGGTAGTGACTGACATTATAATAGTCAGTCATTAAAGCACACGACCAGGGGTGTTATCGGGGGGGGGGGTGGCTATACCCCCCCCCCTCCCCCGTCGGCAAGTGTTAGTGCTCCTCATTTTGTTCGTCACTTTTTGACACTACTGGTTAATTTTTCGACATTACGGATTTTTACATTACTGGTCGATTTTTTCGACATCACTGGTTGGGTTCATATTCACTCAACCCAGTTCATTTGGTTGATTTTGGGGGTTCGTATTCACTCAACCAAGTCGATTTTTTGTTCGTTTTTAACCCATCCGATTTTAGAGTGTACATGACTCGTAGCAGATAGATAGTTAAGTTATGATGCACGCTGACGTTTCTGCCGTGGCATGATGATGGGTAAATACCCCCTCTGCTCCGTGTGGCTCTGATATTCCCCAGCTGTACGTCATGGCTGACATTGAACAAGTCCATAATGTATTTTGCTTTTACACATTACTTTGGGTCGTTCTGGAAAACCTTCCTGTCATCAGCAGTTTACAAGTATTGTCGACTGCAGTACATTCTCTAATTGATTGCGACGATAAAACAAACTTGTTTGAGTGGATTTTTAGACTAATGTGATGGATAAAATTCTAAAGGGAATTACAAAAAAGCGTGAAGAGGCGGGGTAAAAGGGGATTATTAGGAGCACTTGAAAATTACAATTTACTTGTCAGTTCTTCTTGTTTTTTTTTTTCTTTTGATGTGAACTGTGCAATTCGCCCGTAGCAGCCCACCTCTGCTTCATTATGTAACAGAAATCTGGGCAATCATAATAAATATTGCATTCGTCTGGAAACAAATAAAAATACACACCGAAACACGAAAGTATTGTATGTTCATGAAGGAAGTAGCGGGGTGCAAAACGTACTTAGCAGCGTCCCTAAGGGGTGTGACACCCCACACCAACCCCCATTAATGAGTGCACTCGGAAAAGTTTCGTCCGGATTGGCTTCTGTAGTTTCTTAAACTTTTACCCAACATAACGGCCAAAACCGGTCAGCGGTATTCACAAAAATCACCATATAATTTTTACTATTTTTTTCATTTTTTGCTCGAAAACATAGCTTATGACCTCTCATTGGAACGAGCTCGTTGAACTCGTTCCAATGAGGGGTCATAAGCTATGTTTTTGAGACAAAAATGAAAATATTTAATTATTCATGGGTTTTGTTTGCAAAAGTGTCGTCTGCCTTTCGTGTTAGGTAAAGGGTTAAAAGACTAGATTTGATACTTGGGCGTGTGTTACACACGAAGTCGGTCATCAAACAGAGATCTGTAGTACCCGATGTGGGCTTTTGGGGGGGGGGGTGGGCAACATGTCCTATTTGGAGTACCGATACGTTGTGCGCGTCAATTCAATAAGAATGTGCGCCACCATTACTTCATGTAAATAGAAAATAGTTCATTGCTCGCATTCGGTTGCGATTTGTATCCTCGAGTGGGGCGCGCGGTGGATTATTTCACAGCCCACGAAAGGATAAAATCCTACTCGAATCTGAGCAGTGAACTTTTGTATTTATTTAAATTTCTCCTGTTTTTTCCCCCAAAACATAATTGATTCAACTCAACCGATTTGTAAACAATAAAAAAAAACTCCGTCATCTGTAAAAGTAGAATACGATGCTGGGAGTGGAATACCATTTTCGGAGAGTGGGAATACAATTTGTTTTGGGGAAAGAAAAAACCAATGAAAATAAAATAAATTTTATTTATTCACTGGTATATTTTCAAAAAATCTTTATGTTTTTTACCTATAATCCCGACTGACTGATATCCCCTCTACATTTCAAGACATGCCTTCGACGAAGGAGAAAAGCATGTCTTGACGGTGCAGTTGGAATATAAGTCAGCCGTATCTGAGCCATCATAATCGGGACAAATCGGGCTTACCCCTACTCATCGGTCATCTTCGCCACATCACGGGACGCACTGGACCTACCCCTATGGGTTAAACCGGTGTAGGGGAACAAAATGAAATATGGATAAAAAATGCCGTTTCCTTTATTCTCAGGTCTAGATAAGTGCGGGGGTGTATTGTGTGTGTTTGGATGGTTATCGGTGGGGCTTCGATTAATGTACTATACTATCGAAACAGCTGACAACGCTTTTTCCTGTAACGTCAACTATGGACATCTATCAACAAAATACAAATATAAGTACTACTCTTGGGTGTGTATGTTTAGGGATGGTTATGTTTGGGTTGTTTCTTTCACATCAACCATCTTTCATCCCAAAGGCTATCATTCGGCCTGGAAAATGTTTGAAATAGAAGAAGACCAAGCTGGCTGAAGGCGGTAATCACTCACCCAATGCATCAAAATGTGTTTTCGTCGACTGATAATCTACTACCGGAATGCCTGAACATTGGCACATTTGTAAGCACACTCTTAAATCTATTATTTAAGCATATACCATTTCTGTAGAAACCGGTTATGTGTGAGGGAGAGGGGGTACGACCCACTTGCGCCCCTTCCTTTTCAACCACATCTACCTTGTACTGTTACACTGAAGGTCTCAAAAAATATTCTTCATCTTCTAAAATTGGTCCGAGATTGTGTAAGGTTAGCAAAATTAGTCTGATCTGGTTCCGACTTCAAAAATCACTCTAGCTTACGACCAACGATTCCTATCCAAACAGATACTGGCATGCAGATAAATGATTTGCCCATACAATATGAACCAAAACACACTGTACAAAATACGGACATGGTAGTTTGGAACGTGGGTTGACAACTATCGACGGGTAACGTTCAACTTATCCTTGACATCAAAACATTTCGGGAACTGTTCAGCGCATTATTTTGCACTTTACAGATTCTAATCTTGTCAGACAGAAGTATTTTAATGTTGCATCTTTTCGATACCTAATTTACAACACAAAGTCTAAAAGAACCCTGTCGTTATTGAAGAAAATCAACCTTTTTAATAAATTTTAAATTGTTTTTATTCTTTAAAATTCTTATCAATTCATATATATTTCACAGGTTGATTTACACAGCATTCTTTGAACAATTGGTCTCATTTTCTCTTTACTGTGTTCACTCCTTAGTTTTATTTCTCATATTTCGTCAACTTGGTTTTATTTATTTCACAGAAGATAATGACATACTTTTCATCGCCACGATATAGCCTTAGCTGCTGATGAGGCTTAAAACATCAATAATTAAATAAATACGGGAACTGACCATTAAGGGATGCATACTCCCCCCCCCCCCCCCTCCCTCCCCGTTGGATTGGTGAGACTGGGAATACTTTTGCAAGGCATACGTAGGGGTGGGAATAGGGAGAGACACTGATAAATGTATTATCCAGATTATATACGCTACTCCTTCAAAAGTAAAGTAATATAATTCCGAAGGCCGTCTCTTTCGCGATCATGTCGCGTACTGGTTGCCATAGTGACAGCGGTAGAGATGGGCGGTATTGGAATTTTGAGTTCGACATTGGTATTTGTAAAGGGGTGTACCTCGTATCGGTTTGGTATTCGGTATCTGACTGGACTGCTTTTCACACCAGGAAAAACAAAATGTGTTGTCATTGTAGCATTCTACCAAAGCGCAAAAATGATACTGCCTATGAGCTTGGCAGTGGCATTCTTTTACGAAAAAAAATCACATCTACAGTAATTTTGTGACTTGTTCTAAACACACCTTAAACTTTAACGCCCTATTTCAGGCATATGCAATCTCATAGCACGCGCCCTGAACCCTGTCGTATTCAAAAGGTTTCGTTGGCAATAGAAAAAGCACCTGGACAGTGATTTCTAGACAAGTTTTGGCTGTCTATTAAGGCAGCCAAGGCTTGGCTAGAAATCAGTGTTAGGCAGCTGGACGTGTACAGGTTGTAGCCTAAAGAGAATTCAGGACAATTGCTCAGGCCATCAAGGGTTAACAAAATTGAAAGGAAAAAAAAAACAGCCACTTCTTTGAAGAAAATATAGAGGATATCTACGCTGTTTTAGTGAATATCGTGAATTATCTCACGAGTGTGGACCTGAAAGTATTATTTTTCACTCGCGCTGCGCGAGTGAAAAATAATACTTTCAGGTCCATACGGATATATACTATACGTATATACCGATATTCACTAAAACAGCGTAGATTTTCTTTTTATTGTTACCAAAAACATAACTTATGGCCCATTGATGGAACGAGCCTTTCCAGATCGTTCCAATGAGAATCAAGGAAATATTTTCGAATAAAAAAATCAGTTATTCACGACTTATAATTCTGATAAGTGAACGTTTGTTTACCTTGCCAAATTTTTAAAACGTGTTGCAAAGTGCTCCTGAGTGATATTTTAAAATAAATAGTACATGAATAGAACACCACGGCACCTCGGAAATAAAAAAAAACACTCTGAAAACACTACCAATTTTTTAAACAAATTCCTCATGGAAGGGGTGGGGTATCTCCGCAGCCCTTCAATATATGCCATTACCATGGTGGTCACAGACTGTGGGGTACAAGTCGTCTACCATGGTGGAATGTGGAACAAAAAAGGGGAGAAGGGGTCTCACTTTGCTTAATTGTAAACAACTTTACTCATTATATAACATGGTGCGATCAGGCAATCCTTCATTGAAGGTGAACCTCCTCATTGGATATGTTATCGCCTTTCACTGTCTTCCAATATTAGTAAAAACTCAGGGAGACCCGAAACTGTTTACACTTTTTGATTGATGCATGTTTATTTAGATGCGTCTCCCATATGTTTGCCTAATTACAACTTATGTGATAGTGCCTCTAGGCACTCTCCCATAAATTGTAATAAGGAAAACCCCATATAGATTAAATACTTTTACCTCAGTAACAAAGAATTTGAAGCCTTTGAACTGCAGACTGTACAGTTTTGTTTTTAGTGGAATGTTTTATTTTTCAAATTAAAAATTAATTTATTTGTGTGCATACGCACTTTCTATATGTCTGTGTGTACAAAGACAATCGAAACCCTCCCCATGTTTGCTGTCTTTTTGCAAAAGAAAAATAAAAATTAAAAATAAAACCCTCCCTCCCCCTCACTGATTTGAAAAAAAAACATTGCCTGACAATCAATTAATTTATTTTGTCTGGCCTTATATTTCACCAATAGCAGATATTTATATGCATTTCAACTTGGGAGAGCCAACGACACAAAGTGGAATAGTTAAACACGTTTGAAATACCACTTAAAAGAGTTAAACAGTCTGACATCCAAGGACGGATAAAAATAACAGCACAATGTTGGAAACAGTTAATATCAGGGTAGCGCCAAGATTCTCCCAGATAGATAACTTTGTCGACGGGCGTTACAAACTAATCCCGGACCTCCAGCAGAAGATTATATACCGTCCACTATATCAGGCTTTTGCACAACAGGGGCTGCCTCGATAGCTCCTCGAATGCGAAGCGACAAGAGTGAGCGTTTAACGTCCCATTTATCCGGGGTTTCGTCACATTTGTCGGAAGACATCTCCTCTGAAAGAAAAGTTGAAAAAAGTACCAAACTAAACCTTCTCGTCCCATTTGTACACAGAGCAAAACTCGACAGGAGGTGATAGCGAAAATTAGTCTATAGATATTAGATGATCATGGAAGCACCCACAATGTGCAGTCAGTGTGTTGTCAGCTATGCTTTCACACTAGGTATGGGGGTCAGATTTCACGCTGCCCGGTGTCAATGTTGCCAATTCCACTTAAACAATTCGTTAATGACACCAAAAATACAACATGTGGAAGCAACACGTAGGGTTCATTCCCACTAGATCAATTCCCTTTAGGCCAACTCCCACGAGGCCAATTCCCAAAAGACCAATTCCCCTTAGACCAACTCGTGTGTTCTACTTTAAAAATAATTCTATATGAATAATTTGATATATTTATAAATATTTATAAATGTATTTAATGTTATTGATTATTCAAGTCTGAAAATAAGCAGTCTGTCATTTGCAGAATGAGGTCCCCAGAAGGTGAATTTGCTGATGCTATCCCATACAGTGGGCCAGTTTATCCTCTGCGTACCTCTTTCTCTTTATGTTTGAGACCTTGATTCATGTTGAGGTTCACTGAGGGTAAATGTAGTAATGCTGCCCTTCTGTGCAGGGTAGCATCACCAAATTCACCCTCTGAGGACCTCATTTTTCAGATGATAGTCGGCTCATTTTCTGGCTTGTCGATATTTTATAGATGTTGGGCAGATTTTTATAAATAAATGCTTTCCTAATTATCCTTAATCAACCCTTAATCAATAACACCATGTAGTTGGTCTAAGGGGAATTGGTCTTTTATAATCTTTTCTTTGTTATAATCCTTCTGGAAGATAAATTAATTGATATGATTATTTATTTATAGGTGTTTAAGGTCACATACTTATTCACAGTGGCTAATCATGACCACGGCAGTTTTACGAGTGGAGGAAGCAGGAGTACCCGGAGAGAACCGCCGAGCAACGACGAGCAGCTGCCAGCTCCCCAGCATCGTAACTCCTCACTGCAGCACAGGCAGGGTTAGATTGGTTGAGGGCATACGTACCATCGGCGTGCAGTACGCCCTAGTACACGGCGTCATCGTGCCCCCATGTGGACAATCGGGGTTAAGTGCCTTGCCCAAGGACACAATGCGGGATTCCGAATCGAATTTGCTATGGTTTTATTTGAAGTGAATAAACTCAGTGAATAAAATAATAATCATAAATTATATTGTAAGCGTTAATAATTACCTTTTATTTTTTTAATATCTACATATAAAACCATTTACCTAACATGAAAAGCAGACGACACTTGTAAAAAAAATTTTGAATAACTAATTTTTTTTCATTTTTTGTCTGATAAACATAGGTTATGACCCCTCATTGGAACGAGCTCGTTCAAATGAGGGGTCATAACCTATGTTTTTGAGACAAAAAATGAAAAACAATAATGAAAATTAATTGGCGAGTTTTGAGAATAGCTTGGCCGGTTGGGTAAAGGGTTAACATGTGTGTGTTTTTTGCAACTAAAATAGAGAGAGAGCCGGGTAATACCAAATTAAATTATCGTACTTTGAGTCCACCAACGCGCCATCTGCAATGCTTTAGCATTGTAGATGGCGCCTTGTTGCACTCGAAGGACGATATGTGGTTAATTTGTTCTCATTTACAAACATACTTCAATTGGCACGAAAATCTTTCATTATTTTGCCAACCCCCTCCCCACCCCCAACAAATTCATTTGGCACCGAAAAAAATTCCGATTGGACATGAAAAAATCCGGGCCAGCGTGAACAATGGTGTAGGTTTACTTTGTTCCTGTTTTTAGTGTAGGTTTTGTGATACCATTTTACATAACTTGCATAGAAATCGTTATTTCAACTGCTTTATTTTCTTAAATAGCTAAACATTTTGCTTACATGCACCAAAAACGTAACTTATTAGAACCAGCTCGGTGAGCTTTCTCGAGTGGTGGATCATAATAAGCTGTTTTGTACAATCAGAAGTTGAAAAAACTGAACAAAAGAAAAGTTGAATTAGTGTATTGCGCTTCGTAGATTCGCATACCACATTGCGTAAATTGTCTCCATTCCATCCATAATTTGTAAATCCAAATAGTTGAGGCCAAACCCTTAAAAACTTGAGACCCCTAGAATCACAATATTTGGGTAGAATCGAATCCCGAATTGAATCAGATGAAGGATTTCGAATCGAATCGAATCCCGAATCGAGTCAGGTAAATAATTTCGAATCGAATAGAATCAGATAAAGAATGGCGAATCGAATAGAACCCGAATCGAATCAGGTAAAATACTTCGAATCGAATCGAATCAGGTAAAATACTTCGAATCGAATTGAATCTCAGATCGAATAAGGTAACGGATTTCGAATCGAATCGAATCGAATCCCGAATTTAAACCCACTGCTCTTCATGTTGTCAAATCTCCACTCAGGTATTGAACGCAAAGTCGACACAACTTTTGGGTCCAAATCAATAAAAAAGCCCGGATATATTCCTAACCGGAAGTAAAGTAGTTTTCGAAGATGATTCTCCTTGGCCTCTTCTTTTAGCATGAGGTCTACTCTACATGAGACCTGATGATAGAACAAGGGTTCACGAGGGGGCACTTGGTAGCAGAGGTGGCGGAAGCCCGATAAATGTGGAAGAGCACAAATTTTCAAGGCTATCATGGTTCGGCCCAAAGGGAGAAAAAGTTACAATCGTATATCGGTAACTGTACAGTGACACACTATAGTGTCTCGTTTAGACGAGCATGTCACTATAGTGTCTCGTTCAGATGAGCATGCTCCGGAGTGGTCACTGTCACGTCCATTTCTTCTCCTTCAATCATCTTCCAACCCTTCGGGTTGAAAGATGGTCGAAGTAGAAGAAACGAACGAACAAAAGCGACCGAAGGTGGGATTCATTGGCCAAATGTTGCTCGGATTTACAAATAATATATTACAGGAATACATGTATATTGGCACTTTTGCATGCGCCCATTTTAACTCGTTGTGTAACCATGCAACATGCCTGTGGAAAAAGTGGAGGGCACGTGACCCCTGTGCCCCTTGTGCCTCTGCTTGGTAGGATTTTAGAACATCTCTAAGATTCGAAATTTGTTGAGTCACTGCGACTGGATACAAATCGAATCACTGGAACGATTTCGAATGGAATCGACTTTCGAAATTTGCGGTCGACATAAGAAGTAATAATTAATTCCCATACGCTGGTTGTTGTCATTGTTGATGTGTGATTGTTAGTATTTGTAATTCAGTCTCATTTTTAGTCTTTTCCGTCTGGAAAAGTCTCTTGTTATTCTACGGATTGGGGGGGGGGGGGGGGGGGGGGGTTCCACACATTTTGTCCGTACGATTCAGAAGCCATTTTAGAATCAATTTTCACGAAATGTTGCACACTCATAGACGGTCACAAAATCTAAAAATGTACCGAAGCGGAATTTTCGATTTAACCCTTATTTCGTCAGAATTGGCAAAAAAACTGCCAAAATTGGGGTTTATAGGCACTATCTCGAAACACGTCTTGCAGATTTTTTTGTTAAACGTTCATCATTGTTAGACCTGTTTGTGACACGACCATTCATATACAAGAGATATTAGGCGATGCATATGGTAACCCTCCACATGTTGCCAAACATCGAAATTTTGACGAAATGGGCTGTTTTCATGCTCCTAAAGCACCCAGACGATACACAGAAGATAAACCTAACTTCATTTATTGGAAGTGGGATTCACCGTGGATCATTTTTGTAAGTAATAAGGGTATTCAAAAAATCAAGCGTTAACCCGTTTTGGGCTGGTTAAACTGCAATACCCATCAAAAGCTAAAAAAAATCATGTTTTCCGTGGATTTCTCTGAACGAGTCTTGTCGATTTTCAAAAAAAAATTGGCCACTCGCAGGTCCTGGTGTGACAATACAAGGTGCACGGACAAAATACTCCAGTGAGCATTTGTTAATCCTTCACGGAATGCTAAAATTCAGAATTGAGATAAAATAGGCTGTTTCTGGACAGCAACAGCACCCAATGGGTACGCCACAAAGAAAAGTACCCCCCTTTTATCGAACGCAAAATTTATACGGAAACGTTTTTGTAAGTAGTAAAGATATTCAAAAGTCGAAGTCTTAACCCATTTTGGCAGGATAAAAAGAGATACCCCTTAAAAGCTTAAACTCCCGATTTTCTATACATTTCTCTAAAAACATCTTGTAGGTTTTCAAGAAAAATTGACTATTCGCAGGTCTTTGTGTGACATTACAAGTTGCATGAACAAAATATTTCCGATGAGCGTTTATTAACCCTGTACAGGCTGCCAATCATCATAATGTTGTTGAAATAGGCCGTTTTCAGACACGCACAGCACGCAATGTGTACCAGAGAGATACACATAATCTCCTTTGTTGGAAGTGGAATTCACTGAGGACCATTTTTGAAAGTAATAAGGGTATTCAAAAACCCAAGCGTTAACCCCTTTTGGGGTGGTTAATAGCGATACCCATCAAAAGTTTTAAAAAATCATGTTTTCCTTAGATGTCTTTACAAACATCTTGTAAGTTTTCATCAGAAAATGGCAATTGATAGGTCTTGGTGTCACATTACCGGTTGCACAGATACAATATTCCGGTGAGCATTTGTTAACCCTTCATAGGCTGCTAAATGTCAACATTTTGGAAAGAAATAGTCTGTTTTTGGACACCAACAACGACAAATGAGAATGCCACAGAGAAACATAACTTCTTTTACCGGACGCAAAACTGATAGGGAAAATGGGTCAAGTAGTGAGGATATTCAAAAATCGAGGTCTTAACCCATTTTCGCTGGTTAAGGAGAGTACCCCGTAAAAGCTTAAAGTTCCCATTTCCTGTGGATTTCTCCAAAAATCTAGTAAGTATTCAAGAAAAATGGACCATTTGCAGGTCTTGGAGTGACATTACAAGTTTCATGGACAAAATATTCCAGTAAGCGTTTGTTAACCCTCCAGAGGCTGCAAAGCATAGACATTTTGAGAAAATGGGCTGTTCTTGGGCACCCATTGCACCCAATCTGTACATGCGAGATAAACATAACCTCCTTCATTGGAAGTGGGAGTCCCCGAGGATCATTTTTGTAGGTAATGAAGATATTCATAAAACCATGCATTAACCCGTTTAGAGTAGGTTACAGACAGATACCTCTCAAAAGGTTAAAACTTCATGTTATCTGAGGATTTCTCTAAAAACTTCGCGTAGATTTTCAAGAAAAAATGGCCATTCTCAGATCTTAGTGTGACATTACAAGTTGCATGTACAAAATATTCCAGTAAGCATTTGTTAACCCTATGCAGGTTATCAAACATCAAAATTTTGATAAAATGGGCTGTGTTTGCGTACGCGCAGCACCCAAAGTTAAGAGGAGAAATCAACACAAGTGGAAGTAGAATTCACTAAGAATTATTTTTGTAAGTAATAAGCGCATTAAGAAAAAGCCCAAAACTTAACCCGTTTTGGACGGGATAAACAATGATACCCATCAAAAGCTTAAAATGCATGCTCTCCCTGGATTTCCCTGAAAACATCCCGTAGATTTTAAGTAAAAATGGCCATTCGCAGTTTTTGGTGTGAATTACAAGTTGCATGAATAAATATTCTTGTTAGCACTTGTTAACCCTCTGAAACTGCCAGACATCAATATTTTGGACACATTTGAGATAAAATGGACCATTTTCAAATAGACACAGCACTCAGTGGGTATGTGTCAAGCAAACATAACTCCTTTTGTCGGTCATTAACTTGTCGGGCGACGCTATTGATATTAACCCATTCCACCGTTAATGATGATTTTTACCTAAACATTTTTTTTATCAAACTGAGTCATTTGAGACTACTATACTCACCTTTCTCATAACATCAATGAAGGGACTTCAGTGAGATAGTTAAAAACAATTCATCAGACACTGTGGGGGTCATGAAAAATCATGGAATCTCATCGGGAAAAGCCATGATTCTCCAGAATCATAAAGTCTAGTATTATGCAGAGTTTGTATGACGAATGTAAGGTCGCTTACTCATAACTTGCATCGATTATTCACGTCAAACCACAACGAAATAAGGCCATTTTGTTCCCAGATGAGTTTGGACTCATACAATAACGTGTTGTGTTACCGTGCGTGTTCTCCTTATCGGAAAAGCGGAAAACTCAACAAAACCATATCATGTGTCCCCTCATTGGAACGAGCTCATTGAGCTCGTTCCAGTGAGGGGTCACATGATATGGTTTTGTTGATTTTTTTTTTAAAAATTAAAAAAATGGTATTTAAAATAATAAATTTTGATACCATCTGCGTTGGGTAAAGGGTTAATTACAATTTGATATGTTTTATTATTCACGTCTAACCACAACGAAATAAGGCCATTTGGTTCCCAGAGGAGTTTGGACTCATACAATAACGTGTTGTGTTACCGTGTGTGTTCTCCTTATCGAAAAAGCGGAAAAGTCAACAAAACCATATCATGTGACCCCTCATTGGAACGAGCTCATTGAGCTCGTTCCAGTGAGGGGTCACATGATATGGTTTTGTTGAATTTTTTTTTAAAAATTAAAAAAATGGTATTTAAAATAATAAATTTTGATACCATCTGCGTTGGGTAAAGGGTTGATTACAATTTGATATATTTTATTATTCACGTCTAACCACAACGAAATAAGGCCATTTGGTTCCCAGAGGAGTTTGGACTCATACAATAACGTGTTGTGTTACCGTGTGTGTTCTCCTTATCGAAAAAGCGGAAAAGTCAACAAAACCATATCATGTGACCCCTCATTGGAACGAGCTCATTGAGCTCGTTCCATGAGGGGTCACATGATATGGTTTTGTTAAAATTATTTGAAAAAATAAAAAAAATGGTATTTAAAATAATAAATTTTTATACCGTCTGCATTGGGTAACGAGTTAATTCTAAAGAGAACTAAGCTTTTTTTGCGATAAGGAGAACACACACGGTACACTCAGTTTGAAGGGTAGAGCTTGTAGATGCTCTTTTGACACAGTATTGTATAATACAACAGTCAGTGGTCGTTGCAACGTGATGTAGGCGCAAGACGAGAAGAGCTCGAATTGGGATCGCACTAGGTTTTACAAGGGATTTATCCCCAAGGAATAATGTGGGGAAATCGGACATCCAGGAATAAAATGTGAGGGTCGAAGCCACTTAAACTGTTGTTATTTTAAATTCACTGGAATCCTAATATTACTGAAACACAACAAAAAACGTATATTGCAAATAAAACATTGACACCTGAATGTTTAAGAGATATGCGTTAGAAGCCAAATTGAAATTTCACCAAATATGTTTCCAGAGTGATCTGAAACTCACTATAAAGCGCATGATCAGTGGACGCCTCAACAGTATGTCGAACAGTTCGTGTTGTAAAATGTACGTGGCTGCCCCATTGTATACAAACTGTGGGTCCTTCAGAAGGTCCTCAACAATCACGAAACATCAGGGTCTGTAGAAAATGCAATCACACAGAAGGAGCCTAGACCACTGTAGGTACGCGGTTAGAGGGTCGCCCATTTCCGTATTTCAATATTGAGTAGAGCAAATTGAAAAAAAACTAACAAAAATGCTCAAAACATATGGTAGCGGGGATAGTTAAGGTGACTTACGTGTTCGCTTGTAATGCTTCCGCCCTCCGGTAAGTTCTCCTGCACTGAACATTTTCCTGTCACCAAATAAATCCCTTTACACGGTGAAACGAACACTGACTATTGCCAGTAGATCCAAAAAATTCACACACAGCGTTGTGTCAAAGTACATCCAGTTGTGTCATTTGGAATGCTCACTGATAGATATAAATATTACTGTAATTCAAGTAACTGAACTAGTCGTACACACCTGTATCGTTCATCACACAGAATCGTACACAATCACTTCCCAGCTGAACAGTGAGATCGAATTCAGGTAAAAATCCTATACAATTATTGACCAGGTATTGTTTAAATAACGAAATGTGTCTGAAATCTAGTAGCACTAAATTTGTTATAATGGGACTATCCGTGTATCCTTTCTGGAAACAAAACAAAACGAATGAATTGATTAAATTGTATGTCTCTGTCTCACCGGATCAGAGTACGACCGATGAATGGTTAGTATTTCCACTGTTGAACTGTTAAGAAAAAGTACCATCGAGAGAGGAGAGCGTTTATTGGAAAAAATTGTTTTGACGAACAGGTTATTATTGATTGGAGAAATCTAAGCATGCACTAGATCTATTTAGTATTTCAACTCTCTCCTCAACCAACATGTCCCCCGTCCTCCAATCTGATGTATCAGCTACCTCAATCGGATCTCAGAATACCACACCGTTAACAATTACCGTTGGAATATCGGATAATACTGGGTACTCATCCGCCGGTCGCGTAGACATAGATTTTTCCTGTACGAACTGCTGCTCAACTGAAAGACTACGGAACCGAAACAGAACTATCGAAATATGTTTTTTCAATCCTTGCCTGAACAAATTGTAGTTTATGCCCCCTAATTCGAAGGAGCTCGTTGAGCGTGCTCAATTAGGGGTCATAAGTTACGTTTTTGAGACAAAAAGAAATGAACATTTTAGTATTCAGGAATTAATTTTTGGCAACTGTCGCCTGCTGTGTTTTAGGCGAAGGGTTAAGTAATAAATATACAGAACGACATGCGTGTGTGAATGGGTTAACCGATATAGCACGAGTGCCATCGCGGAAGGATAGAACGAGAGGCCACAAGCCTCGAGTTTTATCCTTCGCGATAGCACAGGTGACATATCGATTACACCATTCACCCACGCGTGAAGTTCTGTGTTTATTACACGCCTTCACGTCTATAAAAACATTGTTATAAGGACACTCAGCAAATCATTTGACAGCTATCAACAAAAAGAATGCATTTTATCGCCAACCAAATTTGCGAGGGGAACCTATGTTACAATTTCGTCCCCTGAGTCCTATTCTTACATAGACCACATTGGAACTCAGGGGTCGATTTTAGCTATTGTTAGGGATTCAAATTGTAATTGCGGCGCAAGATTTGTAGAAAATTCTAGTGAAATTTCGTTTTTTTTTATAAAAATAGTCCTTCAACGATTTCCGTTCCGCACATATGTGCGGAACTGATTTTCATTTTCAGCATGGTTTAGTGTTGCTGTAGATGGGGATATCATAAAACAGACGTGTAATAATAAAACATATCAAATTGTAATCAACCCTTTACCCAACGCAGACGATATGAACATTTATTATTTTAAATACCGTTTTTTTAATTTTTTCAAAAAATTTCAACAAAACCATATCATGTGACCCCTCACTGAAAGAGCTCAATGAGCTCGTCCAATGAGGGGTCATATGATATGGTTTTGTTGACATATTTGAAAAGTTTAATTTTTTCATCTGCCCAATTTGCATATTACGCGGACGGATGCGATTCGTTAGGTAAAGGGTTAAAAACCAAAAGTGGAGGGCGTGGGCAAAACCAATGAACATTTAACTCTTCAAATCTTCAAATGTGATAAAACAAAAGAAGAAATCTAACCAATGCGATCCATATGACATTTTAAAAATGGAAAAAAATATTGATAACTCTACAATGAAAACTTATATCTATTAATGTTCTATTTTATTGTCAACAATAATAATAATATACTACTCAAAGTTTGCTGAGCACCAAATATTTGACACATCATTGTGAAATTTGCTTGTGACATATTTGCGATAGTTTTGGTGGATATGATTGAGGAATGTACTGAGATGGCCCCCAGTGTTTACATTAGCTCTCTTGACAGGGAGACTTTTTGTGACAGTCATGGAACCCTTGATTTTCATGATGTTTTCGTGTACTGTCTACAAGTACATGATATGTGTAGGGAATTCAATCTTCATTTCAACACAAACCTTTTGTGATTTAATGATTGAATATGGCAAATGCGAATATAAGAAGACATTTGTCTGAAGCAGAAATGTGGCGGGCTATAGGGATGGTGGAGCAAGGGGCTACACATCGTCAGGTTAGTGAAGCACTTGGTGTGAACCATACGGTGATCACCAGAGCCTGGGCAAGATTTCAGCAGTATGGCACTCCAGTAAGACGGCATGGTGATGGCAGAGACAGGGCAACATATGCAGCTGAAGACCGGTTTTTGATCATTCATGCCAGTAGGAACCGCTTTGTCACAGCAACCCAGCTTCGTTGTGACCTTTAGAATGCATCCGGGGTAAATGTTTCTACGCAGATTATCCGGGCAAGTTTGCACGAAGGTGGTCACCGATCGAAAAGATCATGTATTCGCATTCCGCTGTCCCGAAACCACCGCCAGGCACGATATGAATGGGTCATGGACCACGTTGGATGGACCAGAGAAGATTGGCGACCTGTCCTTTTTACAGATGAGTCAAGGTACTATCTATACCACACAGATAGGCGTTCTAGGGTATGGAGAAAGACAGGAGAGCGAGTCCATGCAGCCAACATTGCTGAGCATAACCGCTATGGTGGATGGTCATTCATGGTCTGGAGCAGCATCGGCTGGGATAGACGTACAGAGAGCTGTGTCCTTGAACGTGGTGCATTGACTGCACAATGGTATATTGATGAGATCCTGGATGTCCACGTCAGATTATATGCAGTGCAGGTGCAGTGGGTGATAGATTCATTCTGATGGACGATAATGACCGTCCTCATGTTGCTCATGCTGTCGTGGAGTACCAACAGAGGGGGGGGGGATTGAGCGTATGGACTGGCCAGCAAGATTCCCTGACCTCAATCCAATCGAACATGATGTCTGGAATGAGTTGCAGCTTGCAATTTTAGCCCGTCAGTCCAGCCAAGAAGTGTCCAGGAGCTTGGTGCCATGCTGGTTCAAGAATGGAACAACATCCCACAAAGGATCACCAGGAACCTGATTTGAAGCATGGAAGGGCTTTGTCAAGCTGTAGTTAACAGTAATGGGTCTCATACTCGATATCGAACCCATACCAGTTTGCTCCGTCAACTTTTTGGCATATTGAAAAATGTCCTCTTTTAATAATAATATCCATTTTTCATGGATATCGTATTCAAAAACTAAAAAATAATGTCAAACACAAATAAAATCTTAATTTCTGTACTTAAATCATTAAAGATATAATTAAATAAAACATATATACACTTTTCATTACAATATTTCAACTAAAACGGAAAACAGGTAGTTAGATATACTTGGTTCTTAGCAAACTTTGAGTAGTATAATAATAATAATAAGGAGTAGATAATTCTACCTCAAAAATCCAGAAGATTACCCTCCTTGGCACATCACACATATTTCGTGGAGCACTATCAATCATCTAAAGGTACCCAAATAACCTTAGAATCCTGGACGGATTCCGGTTTAATAATCGAATGAAATAAAATGAAACAACAGTAATAATAATAATAATAATAATAATAATAATAATAATAATAATAATAATAATAATAATAATAAAACAAATAACAAAAATAACGCTATAAGTCCATATTTAATATTTGGGGGTAGACCCATTAATATTTCCAACGTGCATCCCTTAGTTCTATCCCCCCAAATCACTTAGCGGACATCCTACTTAATGAAATTATGACGTATATTTTTCCTGGACCGGGAAAACGGCCGCCCGTGTTCAAAGGGTTAAAAGAAAAAAAACGCAGTCAGTTTAATACATATTCCATTATCATAAACTATTTTCCTGAAATCTAAAAAATACATTGTCTGCATATTGAGGCAGTTATACCGGGGTTTGTTTTTTGATTGGATATTAACAACACTTTCCACAACCAAGGTCACATCGTGTCGGGCAGTTTTACGGGCGAACGAAGCTTGAGTACCCGACGAAAAGCACGAAGGAGCGGAGAGCAACTGCCCCACTCTCCAGTTCAGCAAGTGTACCACAACCTTAATAAATAGCGTCATAATGCCCCTAACAGGGCAAATATGATTACGTGTCCTGCCCAAGGACACAATGCAATTACCGCTGGTCAGGATCGAGCCGCCAACTGTTCAGTTTAAAGTCCAATGCAATAACCACCGAGCCGCCACGTCCCCTTATTAAACGAAGGTATAGGTATTCCAATAGTGAGAGGTCATGTCTTACATCGTACCTTTAAGCCAATCAGATCACTATAGTTCAGTCTGTTAGAAATAATAATTCATTCTGCAATACGGTTGCATTTTAAAGATATTAATTTGTGTACTTCGGAGATCTATTAACCGACAATCTATGGCAAAATGAAACAACATCGCCGTGGGTCTTCGTCTAGACGGATTCAAAGGTCATCGTTGCAAAATTACGATTTTTACTCTAAGGCGTTCGGTAGTATACCATAGGTGGACGTATTCGAGTATTTTACCATATGCATACCGATGCGCGCATCATTTCACAAATCTCAAATATTTTCCTGTAGTGTGGAATTAGAATACGGAAGCTTGCATTCTACCATTTTCTTCCCAATCAGTTGAATGTTCCATTATTATTTTTTATTCACACTGAACGGTGCCAATGTTGCCAATTCCACTAAAAGAATTCATTAATGCACCAAAATACAACATTTGGAACCAACATGTGGCACCAATAATATACTTCTGGTGGGTCTCAGAGGCTTTGCGGTTTATTTTTTATGTGCGTCGTTTTGGATAAAATGGCTGACTGGCGGCGAGGCGACTAAATTTACGCTTGCCAAATAATGTACAGACAACACGTGTAATCATGACTGTTTGTTATGGGTGAATTAAATTAACCCTTTACCTAACATGAAAAGCAGACGACACTTGCAAAAAAAAATTCTCGAATAATTAATTTTTTTCATTTTTTGTCTCCAAAACATAGGTTATGACCCCTCATTGGAACGAGCTCGACAAGCTCGTTCCAATGAGGGGTCATAACCTATGTTCTGGAGACAAAAAATGAAAAAATCATGAAAATTAATTGGCGATTTTCGAGAATAGCGCTGGCCCCTTTTGGCGGTTACGTTTGGTAAAGGGTTAATGGTTTATCCATTTAATCAGATTCTTATCAAAACATTTATTTGTTTCTTAATCTTTTTAGTCCCCTACGCGAACCGTAAGGGGACTATAGGATTGCACTTCATCCGTCTGTCCGGCTGTCCGTCTGTCTGTCTGTCTGTCTGTTTTTATGTTACCACCTCTCCCTCCAATATACGTTAAGCTACACCTTTCATATTTGCTACGTGGATAAATGGTTCTGTGGAGATGATGAACTCTCAATATTTTTTTCCAAAAATCCTAGATGGCAGAATGGCGGCCATTTTTGCTGTGTTTTTTAAACTTTTGTTTCTCCATTTTTATGTTACCACCCTCCCTCCAACATTGTTCAAGCTACACTTCGCTCAATTCTCAATTTTTAGATTCCATTCACATTTAAAATCCTGTCCGATAACCTGTATTTTACCCAAACCACCCCCAGGTCTGACACTCCTGTTGACTGTTGTCATGAAACCCGAATTGTCCACAAGCCGAACCCTCCCCAGGCCGAACCGTCCCCAATTATTTTACAAAAACTGCCCCCAGGTCTGACACTCCTGCTGACTGTGGTCATGTCTTATGTGACAAAAACACCCAATCTCACAAAAGCGCCGTAGGGGACTAATACCACCTCGGTGGTCAAACATTTGTTTATCTTGCTTAATCCTTTGTTATAATCCTCCTGGAAGATAAATTATTTGCTATGATTTTATTTCGAGTGACTAAACACAGTGAATAATCATAAAATTATATTGTAAGCGTTAATAATAACCTTCTATTTTTTTAATATCTACATATTTAACATGTGTGTGCTTTTTAAACTAAAACAGAGAGAGAGACAGGTAATACCGAATTAAAATATCGTATTTTGATTGCAACAAGGCGCCATCTGCAGTGCTTTAGCATTGCAGATGGCGCCTTGTTGCACTCAAATGCCGATATATAGTTAATTCGTTCTCATTTACAAACAAATTTCATTATTTTGGCCAGTGTTCAATCGATTACCAAAAATTATCGCTGACCGATTACCGGTTATTTGAGCTATCAATCGGTCGATTCTGATGCCAATTCCGATTGTAATACCGTACACTTCTAGACAAGTCGAGGCTCGAAAGACCTACATTAAACGGAACATTTTTCACAGTGTTAAACTTCGTTGAATGGGGTCGCAGAAAAATCACCAATCGCGCACACTTGGGCCGTAAAAGTGGCGCTCACTGACACGTTTACCGCCCAAGTGCGTGCGATTGGTAATTTTACTGCCACCTGAGTCACTGAAGTGCAACCTTCACTTTTCCGGTATGAACTGGCGATTGCCGCAAGTACGCTCAGTTGTAAGCTTTACGTGTCGTTTAACTTGCAAATCCCGTAAATGAGCGTCTAGAGGGATGAAGAACACACATTGTGGTTGTTTCTCAACTTTATTGAATGGTATCATTGACATCATTTTACATTTACAATTGAACAATTGCAGAAGATAATAAAATGCGGTAAATGAATCATCACAAAATGCTTGGCAACAATCGTTTGAAACGATGTTCCAGGAGCCGTTGTTGTTGTCATCCGATTGCCCACATTCGGCCGATTGTGGTGGCCGGTTCCCGTCTTCGGTTAAACAATAATTCCCACCCCCCAACAAATTCATTTGGCACCGAATAAAAATTCTGACTTGCACTAAAAAAATGCAGGCTAGCGTGAACAATGGTGTAGGGTTACTTTGTTCCTGTTTTTAGTGTAGGTTGAATCCATTTTACATAACTTGCATAGAAATCGTTATTTCAACTGTTTATTTTCTTAAATAACTAAACATTGTGCTTGCATGCACCAAAAAACGTTGCTTTTTCGAGTGGTGGGTCATAATAAGCTGTTTTGTACAATCAGAAGTTGAAAAAACAGAACAAAAAAAAAATGTTGAGTTAGTGTATTGCGCTTCGTGGATTCGCACAATACATTGCGTAAATGGTCTCCATTCCATCCATGATTTGTAGTCCCAAATGTTTAAGGCTAAACCCTTTGTATCTTGAGACCCATAGGATGACAATATTTGGGTGGAATCGAATCCCGAATTGAATCAGAAAAAAAGGATTTCGAATCGAATCGAATCCCGAATCGAATCAGATAAATAATTTCGAATCGAATCGGGTAAAGAATGGCGAATCGAATCGAACCCGAATCGAATTAGATAAAATACGTCGAATCGAATAAGGTAAAGGATTGCGAACCCAATCCCGAATCGAAACAGGTAAATACTTCGAATCAAATCTAAATTCGAATCGAGTCAGGTAAAATACTTCGAATCGAATCTAATCTCGAATCGAATCAAGTAAAGGATTTCGAATCGAATCGAATCCCGAATTTAAACCCACTGCTCTTCAAGTTGTTGTCAAGTCTCCACTCATGTATTGTACGCAAAGTCGACACAACTATTTTGTTGAAATAAAAGTAAAACCGAAATATTCCTTACCGGAAGCAAAGAGGTTTTGGAAAATGATTCTCCTTGAATTCTTGTTCTAGCATCAGTTCTCCTCTACAGGAGACCTGATGATAGACCAAGGGTTCACGAGGGGGCACTTGGTAGCAGAGTTTGCGGAAGGTCGATAAAAGAGGAGGGGCACAAATTTTCATTGTGACCGTGATTCAGCCCAATGTCGAAAATGTTACGGTCGTACATCGGTAAATGTACCGTGACACGCCATAGTGTCTCGTTTAGATTAACATACCATGGTGTGGTCACTGTCCCGTCCATTTCTTCTGCTTCAATCATCTTCCAACCCGGGAGGCTAGCCTTCGGGTTGGAAGATGGACGAAGTAGAAGAAACGAACTAAAGCGACCGAAGGTGGGATTCATTGACCAAATGTTGTTTGGATTTGCAAATAATATAATAATATAATATATATTGGCACGTATGCATGTGCCCATTTTAACTCATTGTATAACCACGTAACATGTCTGTGGAAAAAAAGTAGAGGGGCACCCTAGTTCTGCCGCCTCTGCTTGGTAGGATTTTTAGAACATCTCTACGATTCGAAATTTTCTGAGTCACTGCGACTGGATACGAATCGAATCGAATCATTGGAACGATTTCGAATCGAATCGACTTTCGAAGTTTTTGGTCGACATTAGAAGTATTTATTAATTCCCAAACTCTAGATGTCGTCATTGTGATGAGTGCTTGTTAGTGTTTGTGATTCAATCTCATTTTATTATACAGACTTTGTATGACGAATGTAAGGTTGGTTAATAATAACTTGCATCGATTATTCACGTCTGACCACAACGAAATACGGCCATTTTGTTCCCAGGGTGGACCGTTTTCTCTAAATAGAACTAAACGTTTCCGACAAGGAGAACACACACGGTACACTCAGTTTGAAGGGTATATCTTATAGAGGTTCTCTGACGCGGTCTTGAGTAATACAACAGACGGTGGTTGTTACAGCGTGACGAGAAGAGCTCGAATTGGGATCGCCCTCGCCTTTTCAAGGGATTTGTCCCCAGGAACAATTTGGGGAAATCAGACATCCAGTAATAAAATGTGAGGGGCGAAGCCACTTAAGCTGTTGTTGTTTTAAATTTACTGACATCTAATATTACTGAAACATAACACAATCGCATCTGTTATAACTTATAATGGAATAAAACATTGACATCTGAATGTTTAAGAGAGATACGTTCGAAGCCAAATTGAAATTTCACCAAAGATGTTTCCAGAGTGATTTGGAACTCACTATAAAGTGTAGGTTCAGTAGACGCCTCAACAGTTTACAACAAAGAACTGCGCTGGTGCGTTGAGCAGTTCGTGTTATATAATGTTTAGGCCTGCCCCATTGTATGGCCTACTGTATTCAAACTGTGGGCATTTAGAATCGACAATTTCGGAACATCTAGGCTCGTAGCAAATGCTACCACACAGAAGAGGCCTAGACCACTGTAGGTACGCGGTTTGCGGGACGCTTATTTCTTTATTTCAGCATTCAGTAGAGCAAATTGAAAAAAGTAACACAAATGTTCAAAATAAATGGTAGCGGGGATAGTTAAGGTGACTTACGTGTTCGCTTGTAATGCTTCCGTCCTCCGGCAAGTTCTCCTGCATTGAACATTTTCCTATCACCAAATAAATCCTTTTTACAAGGTGAAAAGAACACTGGCGATTGCCAACAGATCCAAAGAATTCACACACAGCGGTGTGTCAAAGTACATCCAGTTGTGTCATTTGGAATGCTCACTGATAGATATAAATATTACTGTAATTCAAGTAACTGAACTAGCCGTACACACCTGTATCGTTCATCACACAGAATCGTACACAATCACTTCCCAGCTGAATAGTGAGATCGAATTCAGGTAAAAATCCTATACAATTACTGACCAGCTATTGTTTAAATATCTAGTAGCGCTAAATTTGTTATAATGGGACTATCCGTGTATCCATTCTGGAAACAAAACAAAACGAATGAATTGATTAAATTGTATGTCCCTGTCTTACCGGATCAGAGTACGACCGATGAATGGTTAGCATTACCACTGTCGAGCTGTTAAGAAAAAGTACCACCGAGAGAGGAGAACGTTTATTGGAAAAAATTGTTTAAACGAACAGGTTATTATTGATTGGAGAAAGCTAAGCATGCACTAGATCTATTTAGTATTTTAACTCTCTCCTCACCAAACATGATCCCCGTCCTCCAATCTGATGTATCAGCTCGCTCAATCGGATCTCAGAATACAACACCGTCAACAATTACCGTTGGAATACCGGATAATACTGGTACTCATCCGCCGGTCGCGTAGACATACATTTTTCCTGTACGAACTTCTGCTCAATTGAAAGACTACGGAACTGAAACAGATCTGTTGGCGGCCTCTAAATATGTTTTTTCAATCCCTGCCTGAACAAATTGTAGTTTATGTCTCCTAATTCGAAGGAGCTCGTTGAGCTTGCTCCATTGGGGTCATAAGTTACGTTTTTGAGACAATTTTAAGAATGAACTTTTTAGTTATTCAAGAATTATTTTTTTGACAAGTCGTCGCCTGAGTGTTAGAATGTTCTATGTCCTCTATGGGACATAGAACATTCTATCACCCAGCCGACGAAGTGTCGCCTGCAATATTTTAGGCGAAGGGTCAAGTAATAAATACACAGAACGACACGCGTGTGTGAATGGGTTAATCGACATGGCACGAGTGCCAACGCCGAAGGATAGAACGAGAGGCCTCATGCCTCGAGTTTTGTCCTTCCGCGATGGAAGAAGGGCCATGTCGATTAACCCATTCACACACACGTCCGATCTGTGTTTATTACACGCCTACACGTCTATAAAACATTATTATAAGGGCACTCAGCAATTCTTTTTACAACTATCGATAAAAAGAACGCATTTTATCGCCAACCAAATTTGCGAGGGGAACCCATGTTAATATTTCGTCCCCTGGGTCCTACTGGCACATAGGACACATTGGAACACAGGGTATGATTTTTAGCCATCGCTAGCGATTCAAATTGTAACTGCGGCGCACAATTTGTAGAAAATGCCAGTGAAATTTCGCTTTTTTATAAAAACAGTCCGTCAACGATTTCCGTTCGATTTCCGTATACCATGTGTCCAAGATTCCATTAATAAGGTAGAACATGTACATGTATGTTATATCTCACGTGACTTTATTTTCCGCTAATTGTCTTGGAGGTACTGTGCTATTACCGAGAGTTCTACTACCAAGTATTTTAAAAATAAGCGTGCACTATTCCAGTGCACTGTGCACTGTCTAAAAATAGCCGTGGAATATTCTTGGACTTTTGATTGACCGAACAGAACACGTTATTGTAAGGGACTTTTTTTAAAATTCTGTTTCTTTATTTCTAAGTTCACAAATAAAAGTACCTATCTCGCGCAAGCTGGAAAACAGGCAGCGTACTTAGGACTGGAATACAGCTGATTAGCAAGATTCTTTCTGTGTTTAGTCGATATAATTATATCATTATTGTACGGCATACCGTTTACTATGCGAACTAGTTGTCCTCGAAGAAGAATAGTCCTCACCCCTCCGGCGCGTGGACTATTCGTCCTCGGGGACCAATATTTTAGCATGGTCAACTCCAAGCTGTGCAATATTTAGAAAACATAAAACAATGGTGTATGGAATATACGGGGGCGCGGTGGCACAGTCGCTAATGCATTGAACTTCAATCCTAGAAGCCCACGGTTTGATCACCGCTTGTGGTAACTGTGTTATGTCTTGGGGCAATGCACTTAATTTCACTTGCTCTCGTGGGGGCACGGTGGCGCTGTGTACTAAGGCGTACTCCACGTCGATGGTGAACCAACTCTAACCCTGCTTGTGTGGAGTTGAAACATTGGGAGTCTGATATTTGCTCGCAGTTGCTCGGTTGTACTCTCCGGGTACTCCGGCTTTCTACACCAGTATAGCTGTCCGTCACGAGGCGACTCTGGCTGTCGAAAGTGTCGTTAAACTCCAATAAATAAATAAATAAATAAATAAATAAATAAATAAATAAATAAATAAATAAATACCATGGAATGTACATGGATAACTAATTTATTTCATCACTGAGCGCTTTAATGTTGAAGAAAAAACTAATTTCGGTATAATGTGAATATAACTTACCATATTTTGTTTCACAGAGCTGAACGAAATATAACGGGCAATATTTTCACGGTGAGATGTAGCAAAGACAAACAAACGTATCGGCTAACGATATGCTTTATGAAATGGCCCGTGAAATCATTGATACTGATGAGATTCTAATGAATGCTCAGTGAATTTTTAACGATGTGATAAAACAAAAGAAGAAATCTAACCAATGCTATCCATATGATATTCAGATAAAGGCAAAAAAGTTATTGATAACTCTACATGAAAACTTATTTCTATTAATGGTCTAATTGATTGTCAATAATAATAATAATAATAATAAATAATAATAATAATAATAATAATAATAATAATAATAATAATAATAATAATAATAATAATAATAATAATAAGGTGCAGATAATTCTATCTCAAAAATCAAGAAAATTACCCTTCTTGGCACATCACACATATTTCGTTGAGCACTATCAATCATCTAAAGGTACCCAAATGACCTTAGAATCCTGGACGGGTTCCGGTCTAATAATGGAATGAAATAAAATGAAATAATAATAATAATAATAATAATAATAATAATAATAATAATAATAATAATAATAATAACGCTATAAGTCCATATTTATTATTTGGGGGTAGGCCCATTAATATTTTCAACGTGCAGCCCTTAGCTCTACCCCAAAAATTCACTTAGCGGCCATCCTACTTAATGGAATTTTGACGTATATTGTTCGTGGACCGGTAAAGCGGTCGCTCGTGTTAAAAGGGTTAAACGAAAAACAGAGTCCATTTTAATACATATTCCATTATCACAAACTATTTTCATGAACTCTAAAAAATACATTGTCTGCATATTGAGGCAGTTATACCGAGGTTTGTTTTTTGATTGAGGTTTAACTGCACTTTCCACAGCCAAGGCCACATCGTGTCGGGGAATTTTACGGGCGAATGAAGCTTGAGTACCCGACGAAAAGCACCAAGGAGCGGGGAGCAACTGTCCCACTCTCCAGTTCAGCAAGTGTACCACCACCTTAGTAAATAGGGTCACAATGCCGCTACCTGTACAATTGGGATTACGTGTAATGCCCCAGGACACAATGCAATTACCGCTGGTCAGGATCGAACCGCCAACTGTTCAGTTTAAAGTCCAATGCACTAACCACCGAGCCGCCACGTCCCCTTATTAAACGAAGGTGTAGGTATTCCAGTAGTGAGAGGCCATGTCGTACATCGTACCTTTAAGCCAATCAGATCACTATAGTTCAGTCTGTTAGAAATAATAATTCATTCTGCAATACGGCTGCATTTTAAAGATATTACTTTGTGTACTCTGGATATCTATTAACCGACAATCTATGGCTAAATCACCGTCCTGGGTCTTCGTCTAAACGGAATCAAGGGTCATCGTTGCAAAATTACGATTTTACTCTATATAAGACGTTCGGTAGTATACCACAGGTGGACGTATTCGAGTATTTTACCATATGCATGCCGATGTGCGCATCATTTCACAAATCTCAGACAATTTCCTGCAGTGTGGTATTAAAATACGGAAGCTTGCTTTTTACCATTTTCATCCCAATCAGTTGAACGTTTCAATATTATTTCACTATCATTTTTTTAACCCTTTACCTAACACGAAAAGCAGACGACACTTGCAAAAATAATTCTTGAATAACTACTTTTTTTCATTTTTTGTCTCAAAAACATAGGTTATGACCCCTCGTTGGAACGAGCTCGACGAGCTCGTTCCAACGAGGGGTCATAACCTATGTTTTTGAGACAAAAAATGAAAAAATAATGGAAATTAATTGGCGATTTTTGAGAATAGCGCTGGCCGGTTTTGGCCGTTACGTTAGGTAAAGGGTTAAACGCTTTTTTATACCATACTCGCCTATGTTACTACCTGTGAAAAGCATGTATGTTACATTTTAGCTTTTAACTCCAATACTGGTGTAAAGCTTCTACTGCGGTTAAAATTTACACCCATAGTCGGAAGTTCATTCAACTTGACCTTTGCCTTGACGCAATTCGATATATTCACACTTCGGGATGTTTCATTCAAACATTCGACGTTTTGCGGTACTATCTCCTACGTACAATGACTTATTAAGTTTAAAATATCTACAATTAAATATTTAAAATAGAATTTAAGAATTGTTAATAATTATTCGACTGAAAAAGCAAGGTAAATTCAATCAACTTTGACGATGTGTTAAGCTGTCAATCAAGCATTCACGTGCAGCCCGTAGTACTGCCCACCGACGCAGATGTAAACAAAACAAATCTGTGTGTTTGCGATAGAAAGTGTCGTTTTTTCTCCATTTTAAGTGACAAAGTTAATTATTTATTGAGAGCATGGTATAAATAAAACAAATAGGTAGTGGGGCCGGTAAATCAGATTTTAAACCACTGGCAGGATAAGGGTTTTAACCACTCGATTTGCCGAGTTGTTAAAACCCTTATTCTACTATTGGTTTAAATCTGATTACCGGCCCTAGTACCTATTTATTCTATATTAATAAGGAAAAGGAAGCAGCACATTTCCCATCGTTTGACGATGAGCATGACATATAATACAGACAGTGTTCTTTCCATTAATATAAAAGTTTAGGGCGTGAGATTTGCTAAGGGTTTCCTGAAAAGAAAACAACTTGCAAATTGCTGTAAAAATACATTCACTATTCAAAAAGCCAAAGTGGATATTTGTGATGGGAGGTGTGATACTGATATTTATTATATGCTTGCCTGTGAATTATCGCAAATTATCTAAAATATATTTCTCGATATCCATCGAGGAATGTCTCTCAGTAGCTTCCTAAATGACGTCAGGCTACGCCGCATCATGTTGCCATGAAGGAACGATCAGCTGATATGTTCTAATGTTTTGAAACGTACGCATTTGGTTGGGGTCGAATTGGGCTGAATGTTGTGCAATGAAATGTCTCGTAGCAAATAACAAAAAAGAAAATCTTCTCTATTTTAGTCAGTACCGGGAATTATCTCATGATTGTGGACCTGACAGTTTTATTTTCCGTGAGCGCTTGCGTGAGTGAAAATAATACTTTCAGGTTCGCACAATGAATTTGTTCAGTGGCTTCCTAAATGACGTTACGCTTCGGCGCATGACGTCGCCATGAACGTCCCCTTGAAAGAACGATCAGCAGATCTTTGTTGTTCTCTTACATCTGTTTGCAGTCGAATTTGGCTGAATATTGCACAGTAAGATGTCACGTAGCATATAATAAAAATAAAATTTACGCTATTTTAGTATCTGGAATTATTTCATATGAGTGTGGACCGGCAAGTTTTATTTTTCGCGACCGCTTTTCCCTAAAACAGCGTAGATATCCTATATATATTCTTAATGACGGATGTACCTGTGAACTAGTTGCTTGTAATTAGCTTGCCATAAAAAGCCAGGTTTCCTGTTGTTATTTTTAACATGCATCGGGATCTGTCTGTAGTTTTCTTTTATTAAAAGTAACAAAACAAAACCTGCTTTATTTTATACTGATGGCATAGTACATAGGTATCTTTTCAACAATGATTTCTTTCTTAACCCTTTGAACACCAGAGGCCGCTTTACCGGCCCAGGGACATGTTACGTCATATTTTATTAAGTAGGATGCCTGCTGCGTTAAGGGTGGGGTTGACCATTCAATAGTTTCAACGTGCAGCCCCAAGGCTGCACGTTGAAAATATTGATTGGTCTGCCCCCAAATAATGAATATGGACTCTTTTAATTGTTGCTTATAAACTGACATGGAAGATACCTCCAGGGTTCAAAGGGTTAATCAGACATTCCTAGCTTTTTCACGACGACATAAGTTAGGGTGAGAGAACCACCAAGGAATGGTGGGGGTGGGCAACTGTCAAACTCCTCAGCGTACTAACTCTGCGCAAGGTTATGTTTGGTTGAAGGCAAGTGCATAAGCGACGTGCAGTACGTCTCAGTACACAGACCCACCATGCCCCGCGTGTACAATCGGGATTAAGTGCCTTGCTCAAGGACACAAAGCAGATTCTGCTGGTCAGGATTGAACTCTAGGCTTTCGGTTTGAAGTTCAGTGCTTAAAGCACTGGACCACTGCGCTCCTAGAGCATTAACCCTTTGGACCCTTGTTTCTTTGAATGAATAGTATCGCCTTTGTGTACACTTACAGTAGGATGGGTCAGTCCAATATCAATATACAGGGAGGATAGGACAATAACTGCAGTCTGCGGCCGTCATTATTTTATCTGCAATACCCCGTATATAGAACCCTTATAATAAGATAAAAATGGGACGAAATTATGCCTTGGATTGAAAAATCGGTCTAGCGAACTCAAAGTGTTAAGTTACATTGTCTCGAAGTGGCCGTCTTTGCCATGATACGAGTTCGGTCGATTTCTACAAGAAAAAGACGAAGCTCAGTCCAGAGCATTTTACTTACTCGTTTCATACCATAAACGGTCACCCACGGCCACTATGCAACGCATTTACTCAAAGCTCAACAATCTGAATAACGGAAATTAAGTCGAAACGAAAATTCGGCCTTCTGCCATATACATTGTACAACCAAAAACAGATAAATTCATAATGATACCATCATGCACGGAACTCTGGGAAGCCACGTGTTACCTTTGACGCATGCTGTGCTATTAATGAAATGTTCATGCTTATAAAATGTCAAGCAAAAATGAATAAGACATGACACAAAAGTACCTGTGGTGAGTTCATATTCATATTCTTTTCGCGCGAGTGTTCAAAGTTTCGAGATAGTTATTCACAAGACAGGTATGCCGTGTAAAGGTTATGATCTTTTCATTTCCAATTCCTCACGGGCCTCCAATTATCCCATAATTCGAAAATCCTCTCATCTTCGCTCTTTGGTTTTCTCAATTATTCACTTTTCCTACCTTCAGTTTCTCTGAGACACTAAAAGTTATTTTGATGAACTGATGGTAACATGGTCTGAGGTTTGCGGCTCGGAGCTTATGTTCAACAGAGACGCGAAGCGTCTCGCTTGAAGATATTCTCCGAGCAGCAAACCTCAGACCATGTTACCGTCTATTCATTACAATAACGTATATGTTCCAATAAGACACCACCCGTAGCCCAAAACCTACATCGTGAAACACGAGAGGCTTATTTACTAAACTTGTGATCGTTAAAAGTTGCCTTGTTCAAGGCAACTTTTAACGATCACAGGTTCAGTAAATAAACCTCTCGTGTACCCCACGACGGCACTGGGTTAGTAATCAATAAACCAGATAAACTCATTCCGTCTCAGTTCAAATCGTTTGTAATTTAAGCAGCACTTCACCCGGAACACCGTCTGCTGCACGTGTGAAAAATCCATAAAAATGACGTGACTTGCTAGTCACTCCGTTGATGAAGCAATTACGAACCATTAGCATTTACAAATATGTGGCATTTTTTTAAAAACTTTTATAATTAATTTGAGACAGTTATATTAATAGGTAAAAAATACAGTTCTAAAAAATACAACTTATGAAGTTGTGTAATATTCAACTTGAATCCTGAACTATGCCGTATAAATAATTTGTACATGTTGATGTGTCAGTTTTGCGAACACTTGAGTACCTCAATTACAAATAATACGCGTAATACAGTACGTGGAGAGTGGATTGTAACTAAATCACCTGCGGAGTGGAGTTATCACCCAAACTATAACTTTCAAATGTTGTATATATCGACTAAAAACACAAGCAAATTTTCAGCCTATGGACCTCCGGGTTAAACCCGGAGGTCGATAGGCTGAAACTTTGCTTGCGCTTGTTATGCTTTGCAACAAATTTGCAATTATTGCTTGGGTGAAATTTCCACTCTGCGGGTGATTTAGTGATAATACACTCTCCACGTACTGTAAGAGCGAGAGGGCAAAAACGCAACACAAAAATAAAAGAGTTCAGAGATGTATCGAACTTCTCATAATTACGACACTTCGTGTTACATTTTTAAAGTGGAAATTACCCCTTTTTCACAACCTGCAATTTCGAAAGTGTGATAATTTAATCATTTGTCCCGCCTCTGCGTTTGATTGGTTGAAAGCATACAGCGTGAAAGTCGTCAAAATCGTATAAACCAAATCACGTCATGATTTGGAATGTCGCTACACGTTCGCACATCCGACCCAACTTTGAAGACTATGTTTCTCTGAGACACTAAAAGTTATTTTGATGAACAATTGTCACCGTGAGGGCGTGACGGCAGACTGATAGATGGATAACAAACTTGTAAACAATGATCAATGATCGATTTTTCATCGCCTCCAGTCAGCGAGAATATAATGATAATTTCTCAGGAACAATTGATTTTCATAAAATATTCCGAAGTGGGAGACGAATAAAAGATCATACACCCAAACAGGATTTTGGGGGAACTTAAAAAAAAATTGTTTTAATGATATTGTTACGTGACTTGCTAAATATCTATCGTCTGCGATCGAAAATCAAAACAACAAACAATTTGACAATGATTGACGTGACCTGTTTGTGGCACACTTTCCAGAGTTTGACTGTTGTCTTATGCGAAAATTAAAAGTTTTTCGTTCACGTACACATAGTTTTTATATTTTAATATTACAGCCGGATTAAATTATAAGAAATAACTGTCGTTTTCCTTCTGTTTATGAGATATAAACCGAAAATTTTCGCTACGCGAGTTATGATTCTTGTGCTGAAAATTTTCGGTTTATATCGCATAAACCGAAGGAAAACAACAGTTATTTCTTAAATAATTCAGATTTAAGTCGTCCTGTAAAACAAGTATTTACTGCACAAAGATCAATGTGTTACAAGGTAATAGCCGTGAGACTTCCACTGTAGTGTTTCCTTTTGCTTGAATGACTGTCTCCTCCCTGAAAACACAGATGTATCAAATGGCAGTCAACACTCAACTGCATAATAATTACGAACATTATTTAGCGAACTGGTCGGTCGTGTCCACAGAACAGCCGTATTAATTATTTGTACAATACAGCATGATTCAGTGTGTAGAAGTATTTACAACATTTTCAATGGTATACGATCATTAAAATATCATGAAACAATTGCTGAATCCGTGATTTATCTTCTGACGGATAACCAATACACCTTCATTCCCGCACCAAAACCAGAGATAAAACATTACCCATTAGAGTTGAAAAAACTCTGGAAACCGTAAAATGCTACGTGTATATGTTCAAAAGTATGTTTATCCCCGTACACCGGTTTCCCGTATTTTGCATTTAAAAAATATTACAATATTTTTTGAAAATTTCTGAGATGATGACTGTTCTGAACGACAGTTGAGGCCAGAATGACAATTCGGACTCCCACGTGATCACCGATCACTGGATGAGCAACACCTCTGTGTCAATTGGTCGTCCTGACCATGTTCCACCTGCTATTCAATTTTTTTCCCACGGGAAAAATATCATACTGTAGCATTGTAGTTGGAGCCTAAATACTTTCAAACGACTGTCTCTGAACACCAACTGTCAGTATTTATAAAAAAAATATCAGTACGCTTAAAGCTCTTCTTGTTTCTAAATGGGGGAATCCAATAATTGTTCGACTGTTGCCAGAGTCTGTTCCTTTTCTGGATTTGATTGCCCAAGCATCATCCTACACTTCTTCCACATTCTGTATTTCGCATTCCAATATGCGTTCTGTGAATCATATACCTGTTGACACTAGGGGTGTGGCCAAGCCACATGAAGTGTGTCTGTGTGTGTGGGGAGGGGGAGATATTTGTTCTGCTGCCAATGGTCCCCGTTTCTTTTCGCCTCGTGCTAGGTAAAGATTGTTGACTTCCCTTTTGTAACCACCCGGGTCTTCCACGGGAAAACATGTAATAACCCGTCTCAACTGGCGCATCATGGTTATTTTTGGAAAGTTTAAGTGGAGGAATAACTATATCAAAGTGACCCAAGAATTATCAGGGCGAGAGAACATGAAACAGTTTTAAGGATTCCAGCCAAGAATGTACATAAGACTGACAGTTCTCTGGAAAAGTGGTTTGTCCCCTTGTCCAACGTAAGGCTGCTCCGCTAGTTCTGATCATGTCCCCCCATTTCGAAAAAACATGAGTCTGACCTCTGTCCTAAAGTCGACTTAAGTCTGCGTGTACTCAAATCGGATACTTTGAAAGAAAACTTCAGTTCAAAACTGAAATGAATATAAAACTTTTTGGGGGAGGTTGCATTCGGCTGTTGGAGTAATTGTTTACTTCTCCCATTAATCTAATTTAGAGGTTATTACTTGGTTAGTTTCATATCGTCCGAGATATCAGTTCGAGATATACAGATTATCATGACTTTGTGCATGTCATGTGATTTGTATCAGATTCGAGGTGGTGTCCAGAATGGGATCTCAACGAGCCCGCTTTGCCGGCGAGTTGTGATCCCATTTTTGGACACCACCGAGAATCTGATGCAAATCACAGGGCATGCACATTATCATGATAATTCATTTATCTGACATTTCTGTCACATAAACAGATTAAATCTTCAATTATTAATACAGTTTTTGGACATAATGTTGGGCGAGAAAAAGGTTTAAAAAACATAGTCTATGGAACTATATTGTTGTGCACTCTAACAATGAGTACCGCGGTCACCGCAATTTTCAAAGTTGTGTTTTCAAATTATTCACTCTCAGTGTCACTTCCTATGACGACACGCTTGAATTTACGAGTGTGTAATATTGAATTGTGCAGTTTTATTTATTGTGTGTGTGTATGGGGGGGGGGGGGTGGGGAGGGGGAGGGGTGGATATTAACAGTTCTGTCGATAACTGGAAGGAATCTTTTTTTGTAAGCGATCAGCTGAGTCGATCACTGAAACGCACATAGATTGTAATCATGCGCCTGTTATGATAACCCGTCGCGTTACCAGAAACAAATCGTCTATATAATACAGAATCAGAATAAGTTGTCTTTATGATACGGAATCAGAACACATTATGTGATATGTACCGTTTCTCGTGGTTTTCAGTCCAAAATCATTATGATTCTTAGATAAAACTTCGTACCAGGGTGTTTTCTCTCACGCTGTTATGAAGTTACATTGGAGTGATATCTCGGTCCAATATGAAACTAACAGAGTAATAATCTCAGTAGCAGAGATGCACGAACCGATGCCCGTTGACCGGGGGAGGAACGAAGTAGGATCCGCCCCATCTCCGGCAAGGGGAGTCAAGGGAGGTTATGGGAAGGGGCGAAGGAGACAAGGGTGCAAACATATTTTTAAAAAAAATATTTTTTTTATGTTAATAATTTAAATTGCTATGACGTAATTCCCTTAACAACTGAAAGGAGTTAGCAGACAATTTTAATTGCTATGACGTGGTCCCCCAACAATTGGCGTATGACCATTTAAATAAAATTTAAATGGCGTAACATTACTAAAACAATTGAAAAGCTGTTGATCTTCAATTATTTTCGTTAAAGAATCTATAAATAAATTAAATTTAAATTTATTTATAAAAACTTCTCGAAATTTCTTGAAAAACAAAATGGCGCAGCACTTTGTGAGAAATGCAAACTTACTACACATGTATTTGAAATGCTTCGATAAATTTGAAATGCTTCGATAAAGCAACATTGAAAAGTGTCAAAGAGCGTAATTGGGGAACCTATTGAGTTTTTGAACAATGGGTCACCTACCCCCCTTTGCTTTGATACATTTAACCATCAGTGAAATTTAAATGGCGGAGGCATGTTTTCTGTTTTCTCATTCATTATGGTCTGTCACTTATTAAAAACACCCCTAGGTATTTAACAGTTAATTGTGGTTCACTACTTTTTTCTTATAAAAATTGACAAAATCGAGTAAAATCATGAACTGTGACGGAAACTTTGGAATCTGCCTTGTTTTTACTTTATTTTTTGTAAATAGTGTCTCAATGAGAATCAAAATCTCATCTGAGTCCACAGTTTAACATAAGTCAAAAATATTGAGCCTGAACTTGAGTTTTTTTCGAAATGTGGGTTCCTATTATTTATTTATTTATTTATTTATTTATTTATTTATTTATTTATTTATTTATTTATTTATTTATTAAGGTTTAACAGCACTTTAACAACCAAGGTTCACGGGTGGAGGAAGCCGGAGTACCCGAAGAGAACCACCGAGCAACGACGAGCAGCTGCCAGCGCCCCAACATCATAACTCAGCACTTCAGCACAGGCAGGGTTAGATTGGTTGAAGACATGTGCACCATCGACGTGCAGTGCGCCTTAGTACACTGCGTCATCGTGCCCCCATGCGGACAATCGGAGTTAAGTGCCTTACCCAAGGACACAACGCGGGAGTCCGAATCGATTGCCCAGACGGCAGGGATGTGGCGACGGGGGGGGGGGGTGTCCTCCCCCCCCCCAGCTAGGAGTATTTGTTTTAAATAGTTGGAAATTCCGAGGCCAAAAAGCAAATAGTTGGAAACTCAATAAATTAACATTGTTCATGAAAAATACTAAAATTCCAACTAATGATGAACAATTTTGATCTTTTATTTCCAACTGGAAACTTGAGTTTCAAATTTCCTACTCTAAAATTGACATGGCCTCAAAATTTAGATTCTGACATCAATCCGGTAAATTTTCTGACCTAGACACATTGTAAATGATGCTTTTTCCGCTTCAGGACTAGTGAAAATTTTCAGAAGGGTTCATAACCCTTTACCCAACGCAGACGATTTCAAAATTCATTATTTTAAATATCATTTTTTTAATATTTTTTAAAAAAAATTCAACAAAACCATATCATGTGACTCTTCTTTGTAACGAGCTCAACGAGCTCGTTCCAAAGAGGGGTCACATGATATGGTTTTGTTGACATTTTTCGAAAAATAATATCTTTTCAGCAGCTGTATTTGCATATTACGTGGGCAGATGCGGGCGTTTCGTTGGGTAAAGGGTTAAAAGATATCACCAAGCGCTGCAGTGCAACCACCTATCGAAACCACTCACAGTTGGAATTTACACCGGTGGCACCCACCCCCCTCTCCCTCCCCCCAGCTGAAACCCTCTAGCCACATCCTTGTCAGACGGTCACCCATGCAAGGACAAACCGGGCTCGACGTTGCTTAACTTCGGTGATCTGACGAGAACCGGTTACGACAACGCCACCTCGCCCCCATTGAGTGAGATAGATAACCATTGATTGTATATTATAATCAGCACATTGTTTATTGTAAATGAATATTTTGTGTTAGTCTCATAAACAGGCCTAATTTGAGATTTAACTGGAAACTGAGAAGGACAATTGTTAGTTGTAACTTTGTCAGATTTGCTTACAACACTCTCCGCACGTTAACTGTGTTAATTGATTCCGAATGACATAATTTGAATGCACCGTATGCATACAGCACCTGCTCCTTAGGTTAATTACATTCATTTGAAAATGTGTCTGTTTTCACAAATACTTTTCTTCCAGTTTCTTGGATACTCCAGACTGTAGGAATGTGCAGACAAACAAACACCGTTTTGGTTTCAGTTTTTCGGAAAACAAAATCCCCAAATGGAAGACGAAATCCGAAGATTACATATAAGAGAACAAAATTCGCTTCTGCAGCATGCAACCAACTTTCACTGCCAGCTTGTAACTGTGAAGCGAGTGATCTCCCCCGAGACGTGGCTAGAGGTTTCCGATTGGGGATGTAGGGTAGTGAATTTCCAACTTGGGGGAGGGAAATTCACTACCTAGAAAAATGGCTGAAAATGAAGCCACGAAAGGAGGCATAAAAATTGATTCTAGTAACTGAAAAGCCAACACATTTATGATAGAATTATCAGGATGTTATTATTATTTGGTATTATTCTGGGAATTGAACTTTGAGCAATTCACACTCTCCTAACATTAAATCAGATCTTATGCAGGAATGATCAATTTTCGATGTTTCATCATTTTGTAACTGTGAATGATGGAATTAACTCGGGATAACGATTTTATATGATACGATTTTCTTGAAGTGTGTGGGGGAAGACCAACCAATATTTTCAACGTGCAGCCTTGGGGCTGCACGTTGAAAATATTAATTGGTCTACCCCAAATAATGAATAAGGATTCTTCTAATTGCTGCCATTGAGTAGCCGTGGAAGATACCACTAGCGTTTAAAGGGTTAATAGTTCTCCATTCGGCTATCCAAATAACTATTTATTTATTTATTTATTTATTTAATTTGGTGTCTATTCATCCGTTTATTGCATCAAGTTAACGAATCTTTTGAACAGAGCTCGGACCTTTCAATGTTTCTTATCATTCTAATAGTTGTTGATAGCCTATAACTTGTAACTTGTAATAACTTGTAATAACTTTATTTGCAAAAGACATTATAATACATGTTTATAACATAATTGCCCAAGACACAACAAATAGTAATAATAATATATCACATCTAGGATTTATGAAGCTACATATTTGTCTTCTGCAGGGAGGTGACATAGCCAGCTGGCTGTATTACTGTCACCCACCTCAGGGAAAGGGAAAATGTAGAGTATGAGAAGACAAAAAAGTGGGAGATAAAAAAGCAACGAATGAGGGAAAAAACGAAGAGAGAGAGAGAGAGAGAGAGAGAGAGAGAGAGAGAGAGAGAGAGAGAGAGAGAGAGGAGAACCATCACTTATCGATGAAAATACTACTTCTATTAACCCTTTACCTAACGTGAAAAGCAGACGACACTTGCAAAAAAAAATCTTGAATAACTATTTTTTTTTATTTTTTGTCTCAAAAACATAGGTTATGACCCCTCGTTGGAACGAGCTTGTCGAGCTCGTTCCAACGAGGGGTCATAACCTATGTTTTTGAGACAAAAAATGAAAAAAATAGTGAAAATTAATTGGCGATTTTTGAGAATAGCGCTGGCCGGTTTTGGCCGTTACGTTGGGTAAAGGGTTAAATGCGCTTTAACTGGTAATAATATATCTTTACTTCAAAATACTGGTCAATTTTCCGAATTCTTCTTTTTCTTAAAACAATTCCTTCAACAACTAGGCCCATAAGGCACTAGGGACGTCACCCGGTGGCGGCGCCAAACTCATTGCTCTCGTGCGTTCATGCGATAGAGTGTCTGTCTTACCTGCCCTAATCTGAGTATTTATACTTTTTCGATTAGCACCTTCAGTTTGTTGCCACGATTACAGCAATTCTACTGTAATTCCATACAAAGAGATTTATAATAGGCCTGGAAGTTTACGTCCAGACATCAGGCCACGCCAGTAGATTTATAAAATACCACACTAACCACCCATTGCTCTGAGTCTGTTTTAATTGAATTTCAATTCAAGTGGTTGCATTTGCGGATTCGTCGCAACGCGAAAAGATGAAATGCTTTGAAAATCAGCAGACATTAGTTCCTTTTTACTGAGACGGAGGAGTAATTATTGAGGGTCGTGGGTGGGGGTGGGGGGCGACAACACTGACCACAGAATTTTGTAGTCTTATTTTCTATTCTCTATCTCGTTTCGAGCTAAAAGAGCTTAAACGTTTGATGGCTATTCCCATAATAAGTGTTTGGAATATTATTGCGTTCGTAGAAATATTGCCCATCCGTGGAAAATGACCATACTGTATATATATATGATTATAACATCTGTATTAGCGGTGATCTGCTGTTCAGTACACGTGTGTGCAATGTTTATTATTATCATTTTGGTAGGCGTTCTCCGGTATGTTAACGGAGTTTAGCGGGAGTGCAAAATCCGGGCCGCAAATGACCGCTGGGCTGCTAATCACTGATAGCGGTCCGATAATGGAGCCAAACCCCCAAGAAAATCTTGTTGTTATTATTATTATTATCAATACCGCTCTGCGGTACTTTGCATTCAGACACAGTAGCATTAGTAGGATTGCTGGGGTTGCCAGTTAAATATTCATAAGAAAATTAACAGTAACAACATTTATTAAAGATAAATTTACAAAATCTCCTTGACCACTAACGTCTGCAAACTGTAAACATAAACAACGCTTCCGAAAGTCGGTCATGACGTCATATTTGACTCCGGTCCCCGGTCGATAATGGCTATAAATAGCCATTATCGACCAGCTGGAAAATATGCACGTCTATTTATAAGTCTGTTTGGGCTTTCTTACCGTCTATGTAAATTACTGTTAATGTGTTGGTAGCGCACAATGAATTGATAATAATTCACGACATCATACAATCGGAAGCGATCGGCGGGTGTTAATGTAAACAAAATCCATTAACAGCCCGCCGCCCCCTTTCAGTCATGGTAATAATAGGCATAACATGATTTTGTCAGGCGCCCGATTTATTAACGGCCCTTGAGGACTGAATAACAGCCCTCTGGTTTATTAATAAATCCTCGGGCTGTTATTTACTCCTTTCTTGCCGTTAATAAATCGTAACGCCTTCCAAACTCATGCTATTGTTATATTAACAAAGCCGGTTTACACGGGCAATTCGTATCCCGGACGTTAAGATGGCGGTATTTTAAAATGGTCTATAGTGGAATCTTAAAGCATCTGCCCTGTGACCACATCTGCCCTGTGACCACATCTGACCAGTGCTGAATATAGTCCTTTAGAGGGGAACAACATTCAACCAATAAATGTTTGGTTATGCGCTATACAAAAAAGTTAGTTCCTAAGGCGGTGATTTGTTTTTATTTAATTAATATTTCATTTACTCATAAGGTTATTTAACACTTTACCCTGCGTAACGATAAAAAATGGCCAGTGCTGTCGGCATAAATGACCTTTCAAAATGTATTATTTTCTCATTTGTTATTCTCAGAAACATAGATTCTAACCCCCTCCCACCTCCACCCCCGCTTGAGGTACAAAATGAAAAATTAAAGTTAATCGAGAAAGGTTCTATCAAGTATCGTCTGGTCTTCATTCTGGGTGAAGGGTTAAAGTGTATTGCCTATATTCGCGACGTTATATTTCATTTGCGCCAGGCCAGTAAGTAAGTATAATCAGATATTGTGGATACAACATTTTTGCCACGAGATTATAAATAGATTAGGGTCGGGCCTAAATAGGACCGGTTGTTTGATTGACTGATTGATTGATTAATTTTATTTGCAATACACAAAACCTGAAAGAGTGCATACATAATGAAGTGAACCATTTAATTTTTTTCGTCTGTTTCAAGTCCTCGGGTTGGTATCAAAAAAGGTTCATCGCACAGGGTATCCCACCACATTGAAGCGACTGTTGAATTACGAGGAAAATCTTTATGAACTTTCTTCGAAGGGTCGTTAATCGCTTCATTTTGACTTTCTAAACTGCGGGCCCGCACCCTCAAGCAACCTATATAATACTTGACCATATTTGAATCAGTAATGATACCAACAGGTTTATTATGTAAATCAACCTCGTAATTGGAATATATTTGGAGAAGACACCTGGTTTAAAACATGGTTTAAAATGTATTAAAATGATTGATTTATTTGAGAAATAGCGTATTGTAAAAGCTTGTATGACACAAACAGATCTCTAAGATATAAAACACTAACATCTGACAGGATTACAATCTGCACAATGTAAAATAATGTGCTACAATGTCAACATAATTTTGCAGGATTAACATTCCGAGAACGAAAGATATATAGAGGATATTCACGAAAATTTGATGAATACCGAAAATATCTCGTGAGTGGCTACAAAGAAATATGAGGATCTTCACGAGCGACTGCGTCGCTCGTGAAGATCCTCATATTTCTTTGTAGCCACTCACGAGATATTTTCGGTATTCATCAAATTTTCGTGAATTTTCTTTTTATTTAATGCTCTACGACTACAAACTCTCCAATTTGTGGCCTTTATTTGCCATTAAGGCGCAAAAGTTATGTGCTCAACCGGCGTCCATACAAAAATTACAACAACCAAACTCCAACCATTGGAATGTGTGAATATCCGCACAAAAAGTAGTCCCGTCTTATTTCTCCCCTAACTTTACGATTTACCAAGGCTGGCGAATTGAAATAATCGCAATGTGTTTCGAAGAAATAGAACAATAACAAAAAACACCACTTTCTTATTTTCAATAACAAGACACGTCATTTTATTTTTTTTGAACTCAATGCACTGAAGACGTGTGAAGTTGAACTGAAGAAATTTGAAAGTGATTCCGGCTTTTCGCTGGAAGGTGAATGAGAAAGTCAAACTTTGAAACCGCTGATTTAATGAACTGATTTAGTCACTGTCACTGTCAATTATTCGAATTCGTTTGTATTTGGGACTCTGGAATTCATTACTGATGTGCTGACTCGTTTAAAGTACATGTGATTCGTCATCCGAACCTACGATGAAATATCGATTTCTAAATATCATTTTGATATTTCGTTTTGCCGACCGACAGGGGAATATGACTTAATTTTTCAGCGTGAATTGATGCCTGAGCATTAAATAAAATATTTTTTTTATCACATAATCAACATCAAACAGCCCATTATGGAAATATTGTTCGCAGCACGCCAGTAATATCTGAAGTCAACGTCGATGTCTTAACCCTTTGAAGCCGAGAGGCCTCTTTCCGGTCCAAGAACGTGATACTTCATAACTTAATTAAATTAAATTAATGTGTTGGGTAGACTAGTCAATATTTTCAACGTGCAGCCCTAGGGCTGCACGTTGAAAATATTAATTGGTCTACCCCCATATAATGAATATGGACTCTTCTAATTGCTGCCATTGAACTGATATTAAATATACCACCACGTTCAGAGGGCTAAGACTGAATGAGTTGGTCACTATTTACCTGATGCGTATAGCTGACCACAATTGCAAACACATTTCCTGAATAACTACAAATTTTCATTATTTGCCTCGTAAACATAACTTACGACCCCTCAGGGGAACTGGTGCAATTAGATCGTTCCAATGCGGAGTAATAAGCTATATTTTGCGACAAAACATTAAAAAATATTAAAATTTGGTCGGCGATTTGTGGGAACAGCACTAGCTGTGTTTAACCTCTACGTATGGTAACGGGTTAAATTACACATTATGTGTTAAAAAAAAATCTCAATTTCGTCGCAATTTAATATGAATTTTCTTAAGCTTTCCCAGCCTCGGTGATTCTCGATACAGATCGATTTTTGTGAACTCGGTTCAGGAATTTCATATCAAATCGCAACACATCAGATAAACTCCATTTATCTTACAATAAATTAGTATCAAACTCAAAAAGAGATATTTTTTATGTTTGTTTTGTGGGTGGTTTATACAGATTCTGAAAATGGCAGCTACAGTATACTATGAACGGAGAACTTGCAACATCTCGTATCGGGGATTTCACTGCAGAAATTATTGAGATTTATACGCTTTACTCCAACGTAATGTAATGCAGCTTACTGACGGGAGCAGGTAGCTAAACTCTCCGTCATTCGTCCTCGCAACTGGTTATCAGAATCAAATCATTTACAGAAGTTAACGGGCTTGTCCAGTAAAACAGAACGATACATATGGTAGACATAAAAATAAGGTGCCGAGTCTTCCATCAACCAAGTGGGCTTTATACTGTATTGCATGAGTGAAAGAAAAAACATTTTAATGCGTTACTGCATCTATTCGTTAATTAAATCAGCCCGTTATTATCAAGGTATCTGAATTAATTCATTTTTCTAAAACTCCTAAACTCCATATTTTAGCCTGGCGATAATACAAACGCACACTCTGTAACGATTCGTTTAGGTTATAGAACATTTTAACTAACTTTCCGCAATGAATGAATAGTTACCTTGCTTTCGAGGGGTGTTTGAGAAAAATCGTATACTTAATAACGCTTGTGAAATATACGAAAGCCCATTGCAGACAAGTGTAAAAATTAAATCAGTCCTGTTAACGAAATTATATGTCGTGAGCACAAACACAATACTTAGTCGTGCGCCGGATAAACTAAACCGCGCTGGCAACATTCTCTGTCGTGCAAACGAGATGCTGTTTCGTGTGCGCGACATACTAAGTCGTACACACGACATATTCTATTCAAAAAAGTAGGGGATATTTCATAAAAGTGAGATATATGAAGAAATATATTTATGTTTTCATCAGAAAGACAGTTGAGGCATTGCACTGTTACATCTGGTGAATGATTTCAGGAACAGTTGGGTGTCTGACAAGCACACATTCCACGCACTGAGCTATAGAAGACATGGACGGTCAGTCAACGAATTTACCACATTCAGTCCAATACCTCAGTACCTTGTAAATCCTTCTCGAGTCGCGAGACAAGCGCGGGGGTCCTACTCCTCACTAAACGTCCAATATCAACTTGACTGATGTTATTCCTTCTTCCTACAGTGCAGCGGCGAGTTCCTGGACATTGGCAGGGGCTGTTAGCGTTGTCGTAGGCGCCTGCCAAGCATATCCCAGACGTGCTCGATTGGTGACAGGTCTGGACTTAGTGCTGACCAAGGCAGTGCAGTGATTTTCTACTCCTGGAGGAACTCTAGCGACACGTCGCGCAAATGACACCACATGAGCAGCTAACATGTTGTCACGGTAGTACTTCCCTGTGACACACCCTTGGAAGACCCGAAATGCTGTTCTGCTTGTCATGGTAATGCCCCCACACCATAACCAACCCACCACCAAAACGATCGTGCTGCCTAACGGTTATGTCATGGTATCGTTCGTTCCGCCGCCAACACACTCTATTTCGCCTGTCGTGGAAGTCGAGAGTGAACCTCGATTCATCGTAAAACCTGACGTTGCTCCAACGACGATTGTCCCAGCGCTTTCGTGCTCCACACCAATTACGCCTTGCTGCGATGTGACGTTCAGTCAAACGTGGAATTATTCGAGATCGTTGAGCGTACAAATTCCAGCTGTTTATGCGATTGCGGATAGTCTGACCACTGACTCTAACAGCTGTCGCCCGGTGAAGCTGCTGTCCAATTTCTGAGGCACATTGAGGGCGGTTACGTAATGCTGTGGCTCGGATGAAACGATCCTGGTTAGCAGTTGTCGCCCTTGGACGAACTGACGTCTCTCATCAGCATTGCCTGTCTGATGGTAGAGTGACCACAATCTGCTAATCACTGATTGGGTAACGTTGAGGATTCGAGCCACTGAAGTCTGTCTGTTGTCAGCTTCCAATGTGCCAACGGCACGTAAACGTTCATCAAGTGTCAGTCTCCGCATACCTCAAAAGTTACGTTTCGACAAGAAACTATTGATGAACGGGTTTATATGAAGAAAAGAACGATAAGACCTCCGAAAAAGCCCGTCCAGTACAAATGAAATTTCAAAACGTACCCCACAGACATTTACGCGGCGCTCGTGCGAAAAACCTGCACGAAGTTTTCGTGGGCCGGTGACATTCATGATCCACACTAAACTTGGTAAGATACTGATGTGTCTAATCACGCGTATCCAATACCATTTTCCGAAAATATCAACATCAATTTAGATCTCCGCGACTTTTTTGAATAGTACAGTAAGTTCTGCGCAAGAGATACTACAGTATCTCGAGCCCGCAACAAACAGACAGTTGCTCCTCCCTCACCATACGTACGACTTAGTACGTAGTGTGCACGTGATGGTTTGTCGAGTGATCGACATGGTGTGCCGTTCGAGCGACTCAGTACTTCGTGTTCATTACTTACTATGTCGTGCGCATTACTTTTTGTTTTTGCACATAATGAACTTTCTGAAAAATCCGTTCCTATATATGAAGTGAATCATACAAAGTACTCTAAATGTAGCATTGATGAATTACAAAATCACATCTCTCTTTTATTTATGTATCTGAGGGAGGATTCATGTTTAAACAACACAATTACAGCGCGCGTTTTCTAATCGGAATTTTAATTCTAACTGGGGGCAGGGAAAGCTACTGACAGCCTCGTGTAGTTTCTATCGAAAAGATCGGGGTTATACAGAGTCTGGACATGAGTTTTGAAATGACAACGCAAGTTAACCCTTTACCCAACGTATTCTTAAAAATCTCCAATTTTAATTTTCATTATTTTTTCATTTTTCGTCTCAAAAACATAGGTTATGACCCCTCGTTGGAACGAGCTCGTCGAGCTCGTTCCAATGATGGGTCATAACCTATGTTTTTGAGACAAAAATGAAAAAAAATTAGTTATTCAAGAATTTCTTTTGCTAGTGTCGTCTGCTTTTCATGTTAGGTAAAGGGTTAGTCGAGATGTTGAAATCTAACATCAACATTATGTTTATATACAAAATGTTGTTCAGAGTCTCTAAGGCTATATGTCTACTCGTCGAGGTATAGCTTTAGAACCAAGAGCTAGACTCTGATAGAACAGTTTGTAATAAACATTTATTTCTCATTAATTTATTGGTGCTGAACCAAGGCTATATTGCAGTGATAAAACATTTGTGGACTAAAATATGTCAGTATATGCTATGAAGTAAAAAATGATTAAAATCGAGAAAATTTTACATTACGACGACAAAGAGATAAGAAAAAAGGAATTATTAATGATACAAATATGTTAATCCTTTGAACACTGGTGGTATCTTCCATGTCAGCCCAATGGCAGCAGTTGGAAAATTCCATATTCATTATTTTCGGGTAGACCAATTGATATTTTCAACGTGCAGCCTTGAGGGCTGCACGTTGAAAATATTGATTGGTCCACTCCACACATTCATAAAACAACGGTTTAAAATTTATTAAAAGGGTTGATTTGTTTGAGAAATAAAGTCTTGTGAGAGCTGGTATGATACCAACAAGATCTCTAAGATCTAATATACTGACATCTCACATGATTACAGTCTGTACAATGCAAAATAGTGTGCACCAATGTCAACATATCGTCTTGTGATAACGATAAGGTTCTACCTTGCACTGGCAGATCGAACCTTGTGGCTCTGACGCGACGATATGTTGGCAAGGAACACATTCCATTCACATGACACCCTCCAGCAAAAAGGGAGAGTGGAAGTCTTGCATGACCCATATGATATCGAGTTTCAATTAGACGATTTGAACTTACTGATATATGGCTGATATGCCGCTTCAAATCACTGAAAGAAACGTTTACATCAGTGATAAGCTCATCCAGGGACAGCTTTGCTGCACCATCTGCTCCTGTGTTACTGGAGATACCAGTATCTCCACTAGCCGGCAAAACACGATATCGTATTGGTCGAACATTAAATATTTAGCCGAAGGTCGAAGGCTAATGTGACGTTACCGAGGGCTGATACCTCTGCCGATATGTACAGTACGTGGAGAGTGGATTGTAACTAAATCACCCGCGGAGTGGGGTTATCACCCAAACTATAACTTTCGTATTTTGTATATATCGACTAAAACACAAGCAATGTTTCAGCCAATGGACCTTCGGGTTTAACCCGGAGGTCCATTGGCTGAAACTTTGCTTGTGCTTGTCATGCTTTGCAACAAATTTGCAATTATTGCTTGGGTGGAATTTCCACTCTATGGGTGATTTAGTGATAATACACTCTCCACGTACTAAGTCGTTCCCTGAGTTCCAATGTGTTCTATGTGCCTACTGGCCTACTGGCAGCCTACTGGCACATAGAACAAATTGGAACTCGGGGACGAAGTTATAACCCCATTCTTTATTAAATGAAAACAAACAATCATAAAAAAATCCCACATCTGTTAGTTTTCTGTCAGTGTTATTTCTCATTCTTTTCACAAAATCCGAAGTTTCCTCTTCTCCTTTTCCTGGGATGAAGTTTCTGCACAGCTACCTTCTTTCTTCCCTTAATCCATCTAATCAGTTTCTCACCACACAGAGCATACTCCCTTTTGTCTGGTAACTCCATTCTACTAATTGATTGCTTTCGACGAAAAACGGGGAACAATTAAGCTATCAACAAAATGGCTTCGCCTCGTAACGCACCAAAGGGCCAATTCTGGCTTGTTGTATATCGGCCGAGATCAGCGTCATTTCAGCCGAGTTTTGAAGTCATGTCAGCCGAGCTCAATAATGTGCAATTCTTGGAAAGAAAATCATATCTAACTGGAGTCTAACTAGAGAAACAAAATTTACTGCGACCAGTAAATTCGATTTAGTGTTAAAAATGGTGACGCATCAGAATTAAACTGTATAGAAAGAGAATTTATCGAGACTTATTTTAGGGAAAAAAATATGTTTAGAGAAATAAAAAAATAGGTTCCTCGTAAACAGCATTTAAAGATTGTCATAAAGAATTCAGATAAAATGTTCAAGAAGTAGGAAATAATTTCTGTACACAGCATTCAACGTGTTATATCAAGGAACCAGAACCGGATATGTTTTAATTTTGCCCACTTTTTGAAGTGAAGAAATGCATTTTGGACCGCTCACTTTTTGAGTTTCATTATAAAAATACATGTGTGAACCCTGGCAATGCATTAGGGGGTAATAAAATGTGATTTCCAGCAATTCTGAAAAATGTACTCAATGTCTCCTGGAGGACCTCAGTGACCTTGAACCAAATTTTAAACCTACATTGAGTTTCAACTCATTTGGTGTTGGTCAAGTGTACATACGTCATACCATGCTAGAGATATGAGCATGATCTACTTACAAAATTGTTGTCCCCCACCCTTTTTAAGTGTGAAAATATGTGTGTGGACTTCGGCAATGCATTAGGGGACATAAAATGTAATTTTCAGTAATTCTGAAAAATACACTCAATGACCCCTGGGCGACATTGATCCACATTTTGAACCTACATTGTGTATCGACTCATTTGAAAATGTTCCCATGTCCATGCAGCATACCATGCTGGAAATATGAGCGTGGCCAACTTTCATGATTTTTGGCCCTACCTACTTTTGTGGGTTTAAACTTTCATGTATGAACTGTAGGCAGTCATAACATGCGATTTCCAACAATTCTAAAAAAATGCACTCAATGAGCCCTGGGTGACCTCAGTGGTCTTCACTCATATTTGAACCTACATTGAGTTTCCATTCACTTGGCTTTGGTCCCAGGTCCATAGGTCATACCATGCCTGAGATATGAGCGTGACCCACTTTAAAAACTTTGGTGGAACTGATATTTTGTTATATTTCATTACACGAGAAGGCTGTATATTTATTATCCAGCGTACATCAATTATGATGACTGTTGGGTTTAGTTATTTATTTATTGGTGTTTACGGTCAGATACTTATGCACAACGGCCAATCATGACCGTGATACTTTTTACGGGTGGAGGAAGCCGGAGTACCCGGAGAGAACCACCGAGCAACGACGAGCAGCAGCCAGCTCCCCAACATCGTAACTCCGTACTGCAGAACAGGCAGGGTTAGATTGGTTGAAGACATGCGCACCATCGACGTGCAGTACGCCTTAGTACACGGCGTCATCGTTCCTCCAAGTGGACAATCGGGGTTAAGTGCCTTTCCCAAGGACACAACGCGGGAGTCCGAATCGATCGCTCAAATGGTCACCCATCCGAGGACTAACCGGGCTCGACGTTGCTTAACTTCGGTGATCTGACGAGAACCGGTTACCGCAACGCCACCGCGCCCCGACTGTTGGGTAAAGATACTAATTAATCTACAATAGAAATTCAGCCTTCTAAAACAAGGCATCTGTCGACATGGACGATGCCATTCTGGCAAAGCAGGAATTAAAGTGCTGAATGCATTTGCATTGAGGAAACACATCTTTACTGTACTGTGTATGAGCACTCTTTTTCTTGTCATGAAACTTTAGGTAGTACATTTGAAACTAGAAATGCTGTCACAATTAGCGCAGATGCTCGTTAGTTAATGCGCTCCTTACTGCATAAGAATGAAGAAGTCTCAAATACACAAGGCCGTTTGCGCTGCGCAATTTAAAATATAATGCGCTATAAGGGAGGTCGTTAGTGTAATCATGAACTGAACCGACCAAAGCGAAAGGAAATGTAGACTAAATCACATGGAGGGTACATTACGACTAAATCGTTGTGGGATATATTTGTCACTCAGTACATATTTACAATTTCTGCGGTCAAGACACAAGAAAACACTTGCAAACTTTCGTCACATGGACCACCAGGTTGAACCCGGTGGTCCATGGGATGAATGTTTGCAAGTGTTTCTCGTGCTGTTATGAATAATTATAAATACTTTTCGAGTCGAGAATATATGGCGCTGCGATTAAGTAGTAATCCATTTTCTTCATTCTGCATATGCGTTTGAATTTCAATATCCAATTACGTCATTCCATATACCTGTAGAGGTTATGAATGCTGGAAATGATCTTTATTGCTAGAACAGAATTGTTGGGCACATTGTTTTTCTACGGGAATTGAGTTACCTTAATGGGTCAGTTTCACCTTGATAGAAACAAAAAGAGTTGAATGCCTTCGCTCTGAGGAAACAAAACTTTGCTCTGCTCTATATAATCACTCCTGCTTTTTTCTTGTGGTGAAACTTTCATCAGTAAGAGTAATTTCCGTAAAACGTAGGGTTGAAGTAATCGCAAATGGTTAATTTCCACAGTAGCTGTTTACAATGTACAACAATCACAAAACTATGAATCTATGTGATATAATACAGTCGCGTGGACTGGTCGTAATCCACGCGTGGGCAGTAATCAGGGATGTGGCGACGGGGGGGGGGGGGGGGGGGGAGTGTGGGGGGAGGATCTCACCCCCCAGCTAGGAGTATTTTTTCAATAGTAGGAAATTCCGAGGTCAAAAATCAAATAGTTGGAAATTCAATAAATTAACATTGTTCATGAAAAATATTAAAATTCCAACTAGTGATGAGAAATTTTGATCTTTTATTTCCAACTGGAAACTTGAGTTTCAAATTTCCTATTCTAAAATTGACATGGCCTCAAAATTTAGACTCTGACATCAATCCGGTAAATTTTCTGACCCAGACACATTATAAATGATGCTTTTTCCGTTTCAGGACTAGTGAAAATTTTCAGAAGGGTTCATGACCCTTTACCCAACGCAGACGATTTCAAAATTCATTATTTTAAATATCATTTTTTTTAATTTTTTTTTAAGAAAATTCAACAAAATGATATCATGTAACCCCCCTTTGGAACGATCTCGACGAGCTCGTTCCAAAGAGGGGTCACATGATATGGTTTTGTTGAATTTTTTCGAAAAATAATATTTTGTCAGCAGCTGTATTTGCATATTACGTGGGCGGATGCGGGCGATTCGTTGGTAAAGGGTTGAAAGATATCACACAGCGCTGCAGTACAACCACCTATCGAAACCACTCACAGTTGGAATTTACACCGGTGGCACCCTCCCCCCCCCCCCCCCCCCCCCCCAGCTGTAACCCTCCAGCCACATCCCTGGCAGTAATGTCCATTCATACGTTTACCAGGTAACAAGAATCATTATCAGAAAAAATTTAATTAATGAAGCACCGGGTTATATACGGTGCTTCATTAATTATTTTTTTGATGATTGGTCCTATACTTAGTGTTTGGAATCTAATATTACTGCGGTCGTGGAAATATTGCCAACCCGTGGAAAGTTACCAATCCACGGCGGCCACACTGTGGTTTTAATTATTTTGTTCACATTAAGGTAACACCAAATTTTGTAACTGGAAACTTCGTGTGGGCGAAGCATGATACATTAGGTAACACCAATGTTTATAACTGGAACCTTCTTGTGGGCGAAGCATAGAATAATAGGTAACGCCAACGTTTATAACTAGAAACTTCTTGTGGGCGAAGCTTGGTCATCGATGTAAATTAGTTGGCTCTAAAAAGAAAAGAACAGCATTTTAAGGTGGCACATGTGAGTATTTTTCGAACTAGCATGCAATATTGTATGGGATGTTGACAGACATATTTGCCCAGAACTAATTCAAGACCCCGAAGTGAATTTGCATACACAACTACAGGACGTACGGCAGCTGGATGTTAAACTATAATAAAGCTTGTTGTTATACACAAACACAGATGTTACAGGGTTTAATTACGATAAGGCTTTCAGATTTCTAAACCACTGGAAATTCAAATAGATCTGTAATGCTGGCTTGCAGGTGATTAGATGACGCGATTTATATCGGCATTAAGTATTTTGTTTTGAAATTGTTCAATTTTGAATATGATATGAGGACAAAATTACGGCACACACACTGACAACAAAATTACAACATAGACGTGTTGAGTATTTTTAGTAAGATTAGAGACATCACTTTCAACCATTCCCATTTCCCATTTGGACAACACAGACCACTGTGTACTGTTACCCAGTGCTATAATACGCCAAGCATGCCCATTCTTAATATTGGAATGAAGGTTCAATGATGGTAACTCTTTGAAAGGGAAATACCATTTACCGGCCCATAAACATGATGTGTCACAATTTCATTAAGTAGGATGGCTGTTAAGCGAATGTGTGGAGTAAATCAATCAATAATTCCAATGTGCAGCCATAGACGTCAACAATATTAATTAGTCTATATCCGAATAATGAATATGAACTCTTCCAACTGATGTCATTGAATATACCACCGGGGTCGAAGGGGTTCAGGGTGTAAATTCTATACAGAAGTCGATTCGCTGGACTTCAATAGAAATCACTTTGGATATAGTCTGACGGTCAAATGGTCATATAGGGGGTAACTTTACAATGCCTGGAAGTAAAATGTTTTTTGGTCGTTTCTAGAGTTGCTTCAGTGTGTACTGGGTCTGATTCTGATTGATGCCACCCAGGCTTCAAGACAAATAAGTCATTGATCTATCCGAAGTTAGGTAGTGAGTTTCAAGAAATATATTTAACTAAAGTTCGTGCACACTGAGATAATATGCAGGAAATATTGGCTGACTTAGTATTTGACATTACAATCTTTCTAAACCGACGTCCTGTGCAGTTACGCAAGACAGGATCAAGCGTATTTCAAACTTGTGGAAAGTGTAGGGAAAGGTAGATGGAAAACTGATTTCTGGGCTTCTGTCACTGGATTTCCCCGCGCTATCTTGAGCTCATGGCAGATGGACTCATGTATTGAGGGTGCCAATATAAGATTTAAACATTTGAGTTAGAAGTCATGCATTGACAAAAGAATACGTTGTGGTGAAACGGTTTGATTTTGAAAGTTATAGTGTAAAGTTATAATTGCATATACCATAAAGAAATGACAAGAATCCAAAAACTAAATATACGACCAATCATCAAAAAATAATTAATGAAGCACAGGGTTTTACCCGGTGCTTCATTAATTAAAAATTTGCTGATGATGATTTTTGTTACCTGGTGAACGTATTAATGGACATCGCTGCCCACGCGTGGACTACGACCAGTCCACGGGGACTGTAGTGTAGATCAGTTATGGCTTCTGATTGAAGATATTACTTAGCTTACCCGAAACATGTAGCTTTCTAAAACAAGGCCTCTTTCCACGTGGACGACGCAATTTTGCCATACCAGGAATGAAAGAGTTGAATGCGTTCGTTTTGAGAAAAAGCACTTTGGTCTATTGTACATATAAAGACCCCTCTCTTAATTTTCTTATGATGAAACTTTAATCAGTAAGAGTAATTTCCGTAAAATTTATGGTTGAAGTAATCGCAAATGGCTAATTTTAACGGGAGTTGGTTACATTGTACAGTTGTAGGTGTACAGTACGTGGAGAGTGTATTATCACTAAATCACCCACAGGGTGGAGATTCCAACCAGCAATAATTGCAAATTTGTTGCAAAGCCTAACCAGCACAAGCAAAGTTTCAGCCAAAGGACCTCCGGGTTAAACCCGGAGGTCCATTGACTGAAACATTGCATGTGTTTTTTGTCGATATGTACAAAATTTGAAAGTTATAGCTTGGGTGATAACTCCACTCCGCGGGTGATTTAGTTACAATTCACTCTCCACGTACTGTATATTGCGACTCTAACTCATCTAAAATGCTATTTTTCTCAAAACAAATTGGGTTTTGATTCTGATTTGGAAAATGTCTGTGGGACTTTTAATGTTTAATTGAAAATGAAAAGAAATCGTGTTCGTTTTCAGCACAAGAAAAAAAAAGAATGATTTAAAAAAAATCGATTCTCCCCACAAATATATGATTCTCTATGGGGAATTCCATGTTAATAAGTTTCCGACTCAGAATTTGGCTTTGGTGTATGGTGATATTCAGTGTTAATTTTTGAGATTTTGTTACTCGCGCGTTTGCCTTTACTACGGGACATCCCATAGGCATTTCCAACTCGGTTAAACAATATTATTTTTTTCCATTGGGCTGAAAATTATTGAGAACATCATCTAAAAAACAGGCTGCCAGCCATCGTTTTTGACGGTGTGCAATGGTCCAGTGGTTTAGGTGTTGAACTTCTGAATGTCAGGCGGGGTTGCCGACAGTTCGATTCCCGGTCGGGAATCAGAAATCAACATTTCAAATTCTTCTAAAACATGACTGTGTCCTTCAATATACACACTCAGGCCCGTCCCAGTCTCCATCTGAAGGCAAATACGGTACTTTCGTCGATCTGTAGACAGCGCGTTTCACACTTTCGTGTAGCTGTCGTAAGGAAAGTGAACCAAGTAAAGTATCAACCCTTTACCTAACGTAACGGCCAAAACCGGCCAGCGCTATTCTCAAAAATCGCCAATTAATTTTCATTATTTTTTTCATTTTTTGTCTCAAAAACATAGGTCGAGCTCGTTCCAACAAGGGGTCATAACCTATGTTTTTGAGACAAAAAAATGAAAACATTAGTTATTCAAGAATTATTTTTGCAAGTGTCTTCTGCTTTTCAGGTTAGGTAAAGGGTTAATGAGAACATCATCCAAAACACGGGATTCCAGCAATCGTTTTTGACACTGAGCAATGGCCTAGTGGTTTAGACTTTGAACTCCTGAATACCAGGCGGGGCTGCCAACGATTCGATTCCCGGTCGGGGATCAGAAATCAACATTCCAAATTCTTTGAAAACATGATTGTGTGATTGTGTCCTTCCACACACACACACACACACACACACACACACACACACACACACACACACACACACACACACACAGTCTTGTCTTCCCTACATACCGAGGTACCCCATTGTTTGTCCTTTGTGTGGACTAACGGTTTCAACCTCGTTTTGCCGGTACAGTTCTGGGAAAACAACCGAGGTAAAGGGTTTCTTTTGTCTTTTGTACCTCGGTAAGGCGAAACACGCAAACTCTTTTGTCTAGTTACCTCGTCAAGTTGGTAAGACAAACGCATACGCACAGACACCCTCACACACACACACACACACACACACACACACACACACTCACCCCCACCCCATCCCCACACATCATCAGTCTTGTTTAACCATCGATTTATAGACGTGATGTTCTTTGTATTTTGTTCTCGGTAAAAAACAATGACAAGCAAGTCCAAACAAAATCCAGAAGATAATTTTTTTCCTTTGTGAGGACAGGGAGAAAACGCAGGAAAGCCTTGTGGGGAAGCAAACACTCTTGTCTAGTGTGTTCAAAACATTAACGCTCATGTGCAGAGCTTTCAGCCACAGGCCTCTATCATTGCCGAATAATTAGAGGGTTGCATTACATTTTCATAGGACAGAAACAATTCACAGAATAACATCAAGATACCGTTAGTGCAAAATGTAACATTTATAAAATATGGGCTGCTTCTCGAATTCGAACAACCATTCATGCCAATTCCGCATGCAGCAGCAAGAACATTTCCTGCACAGGCGCGATCATATCGCCACTCCACTTTTCGGGATAAATTTCCTATCTCTACGCGTAAATGTATTATTGTTATCCAGGATTTTGGCCTTGTTGTATGGGGACTTTCAGTGTTAATTTTAGAGATTTTGTTACTCGCGTTTTTGTTTTTACTGCTGGACTTCCCATAGACATTTTCCAACTCGATTCTGTTCTGGATCTCTGCTCCAAATACCCACTCTTCCCCATACTTGATACTTATGCAGGTAGTTATAAGAGGGAAAAACCCAGGAAATCTGTGGAATGGGTGTGTATTATCAGCTTCACCCTTTGTTCACTGGCCACAAACTCAAGTCACCTCCACATCTAGATCATGTTACACTTACCCTTGCCTAACGTAATGGTCTAAATCTATGACTGTCATAGTCGCTAATGAAAATATGCAGAGAATTCCTATTCAAGTTTTAATGTTCTCACATCTACTACTATAATATTAGAACGTTTCTTTTCATGTTCTATCGGTCGATAGTACCTAAGTTTGTGTGAATTCTGAAATAAAATCTGAAGCAGCGAAGCTTCCAAAAACATGACGTCATTTCGAACGCATGACGTCTCTTCGAAAATAACTTGTCACAAGTGCCGTCGCTTTGGGAGTTTCTAAATCAACAAATGCCAGTGTTTACAGCTGCATCATGCGGTTCATGTTATAGTTCATTGTTGATGCTTGTGTGATAAGTGGTATAAATTAATGGAATATAAATTCATGTTTCTCGGACGACGACAGTTGATAGAATTAAGCGGAGTGAAACAATTTATTTTGAACTTGAGGCGGAGGATCAGTGAGGACGAGGATTGCTGAACTTGTGAAAATATAATTGATTGAAGTTATAACTCATATTCAGGATTCACTGAGGTGGTGAACAACACGTGAGTTTTTAATATTTCTGATTCTTTTGAATTCATTGTTTGCAGTTAAAATTGAAAACACACCCACTGAAGATGTCCATGTGTTGGTAAGTTTGTGTCTACCGCAGACGAAAAAAGTTAATCGAACACGGAGCCAGCGTTTGGTGTTGAGAAATTTCAATCGACGCTGATCAACGGAAGTGGAGCTTACATTTTCTTCGTTCTCTTGTCTCCAGGGAAAAACGTTCCGATAGTACCCGTGTTTTGCCCCAAAACTCCAGTACTATGACTTTTAGAAGGTGTCAAATTAACCAATCACGGCAGATGTTACAAACGTGAGGCACAATAATTCGGAAATATGGCCCTTTAGTGGCATAATCTCGTCGAAACTATAGCGGAAGAAATTCATGGGCCATGTTCCCGAGGTAGGATGGTGAAAGATTCTAAATCTATATAAAACCTTTCCAGGTAGCGTCAATGAGCACGAGTTAGGTAAAGGGTTAACTATTATCTCCAAATACTTAGTAAGTCTATCCTCGCAATCAGCATTGTTATAAGTTGTAGGAGTCAGCGGGAAGACAGCCAATCTGACCATGCCTTCTCCTTGCAGTGTACATGACTTTCAGTTTTATATCTGCTGTCGTATTAATCTAAATTCAGAATTTAAATGCACCATATTGATTGTATTTAGTTGCGTATATTGCGAAATGAGCATTCTACATTAAAAAAATGGGGAGGCGATAGGATCCCGCTAGTACAGGAACTTTTCTTGCTGCAACATGCTGAAGTGGGATGAACGGTTGCTCGAATTCAAGAAGCAGCCCATATTTTGTAAAATGTTCATCGATGACGTGTTTCGCATATGGACGCATGGAGAAGAAAGTCGACTTAACTTTGTACCTTTTGGAAATGAAATGTATCCAAACACTCAGACTGAAGTTAGATACAATGGCTCAGCTATTGAATTTCTGGATACCGTAGTGAAATTTGGCGAGAGAGGGAACCTATACACCTATACACTGAATTGTTTGTCGAACCAACCGACAAGATGTTATATTTAAACTATAAGTCAGACCATCTAAGTCACGTGAAAAGGTCACTGGTGTAGAGCCTTGGCGCCAGAATCGAACGGATTTGTAGTCGTGGGTAATATTATGAGAAGCACAGGATGAATTTAAAGTTACAGATTAGGCGGGGCAGTTACGGGGGTACAATCGTTGAAAATCAACTACTAAAGACTGACAGACTGGACCAAGAGTCCATTCTGGAGGGACGCAGTGGACGACGGAGGGATTGTGATAGGCTGCCTTTTCCGCATCCCTTCCGGATATGGGTAGGATCACAAAAAATATATGCTTTTGCTACATGAATCTGAGAGAATGAAAATCATTTTTCCTGAACCTCCGTTAGTTGCTCATAGACGAGACAGTAATCTTTGTGACATTTTGGTACATAGGAAAACAGCGAAGAGTGTGAATGCCTCAAACTTTGTCAGGATGGAAGCGACGTGTGTTCTGAAATCAATACGGATGAGGTTAAGACTTTGCATGAGTCGGCAAGTTTTACTGCCAACAATGGCGCAAACTGTAAAACTTTCAATGTCATATATTGCATTTCATGTAAGAGGTGTGGGTCTGCAGTGTATGTAGGTGAGAGTGAGCTCTATATGAAAGATCGTGTACTTGCGCATATGAGAGAAGTGAGATTACACCGAGAGAAAACCGCGCTTGATCATATTAATCAGAGCAGTCACCACGATGTGTACGACATGCACGTTGCGGTGTTAGAAATTGTTAGGCGGGGCATGCACGAAAGACTGGCGAGAGAGGATTTCTGGATACGTAAGTTGGGGACTTTAGTTGACGTTTGACGTTCCATTTTGTACTAACGGCATCTTGTTATTCTCTGAATTGTTTCCGTGCTGTGAAGATGTAATCTACCCCCCTGATTAATCTACAATGATAAAGGCCTGTGGACCAATGCTCTGCACGTGGGAGTTAATGTCTTGAATATGCTACTTGTGTCCCTCTCTTGAACAATGTTTGAGTATAAACGATTATCTAAGTGCTCACAAAGTCGAGGAGACAGACCCTCTCCACTTGTCATGTCCTGAGAGTCAAGGAGGAAATCAATTCTGTGGTTCAATCAATATTTCAAATTTTCTTCAATCTTGAAGAAACTTGGCAGAAACAAGGTGCTTTGCACGTAATCCTCCTCTGCCTATCACACACAAATTGACATACACAGACTTTTGTTTGAATCTCCTCCGCATATCAAATTAATCATGTGATTTTTGTAACTAATGATTCAACAACATGTCGAAACTTTTGCAGTTGTCAATATAAACTCAGGTAATGTAATTGTTTCGTGCAAAATGGACTCAAGAAACTTTCAGTGCATAAAAGGAAAAAATATAATAAATACTTGAAAACACTGTCAACATCTTCAGATAGATAATCCTTCGATAAATATGGATTTGTTGACAATGCATGGCTATTTTTGTTTGGGGTATTTATATAATTTGTTTCGATTATACAACGACATGGATTGCCCAATTAAAATGAAAACAAAACTGCACCTCATAACAACACTTATCTTATCCGCAAAACACCTCCCACCATTTAAACTGAAAGGGAAGATGCACGAGACTGGAGTCAACATTTAAGACGACATGAAATACACATGGTCCGCAGATCACCAACTACATACACCCTAAAATAAAATAGGTTAAAATCAACTAAAATGAATTGGGCTGAGTGAATATGAACCCAATTGGGTTCATATTCAGCCTACCCAGTTGATTTGGGTTGATTTTAACCCAACTCATTTTAGAGTGTACCCATTTTCCGGATCACACATGTCGTCCAGGCATATCCTCCTTCAGATGTTCCCCATCAGGGCATTTTACCATCCATTTTTATTTCACATCCATTCAACTTTTAACCCTTGTATTTAACGGAATAGCCGCTATGACATACATGATTCCGTATTCAATGGGTGATGTACAACCCGGAACTTTTTTACCACCACCGCTCATACTGGTTTCTTTCTCATCGAGTCATTAGTTACGCTTCGAAAAGTTTCCAAAGTTCGTTATACAATTATCGATAGTCTGTCTCAACGTCTGAAAATGAAAATGTCCAAAGCAAAATAAAGTCGGTTCACAAAAAATTAGTTAACCAAAAATGAGATAATATTTAAAAAAAAAACCAATCATTTCCAACCAGTACATTAACCTAGTCAGTGGCCGACTCGTTCTGTTCAACCGTTATATCTAAATTGGTCAACTTTATTTCGGTAAATCTTCGTACATCTTGACATGCTTCGAACTTCTTTTAAATATGTTTCTCCCAGCTGTTTTGCAAATCTGCACAAATTTGTACTTACATTTTTACTAACAGTAAAAGCCACCAAATGGTTAGGCGTGAATGGGCCACAGCCGAAGAGAAACAGCGATACGAATTTCAACAAACACTGGTTCCCAAAAAGGTTGTTTTGATTTTTTATCGATCCAGTTGATCAGTACAGCTTCAGTCAAAACAAACAGACACTTCATCTTTGGGTTTAAACATCGGAATTAAAATTTGTTTATTTAAATGAATTTTAATGCATGGGTTGTGTAGTAAACAAAGAAAGCGATGTGTGTTTGAATTGATGGGTGTGTATTTACCTTTTCGGAAATTAACATTTGAACAATGAACAACATTTGATAGTTTAGTCTGATGAGTTCCTTGTAAACGTGTGGTATAGGGAGTCAAAAAAGTCAAAGCTAAACATGCACCAAAAATGTCAAAAACAAATTTCTTACTATATAATTTACAATTTTCGATACGAAAATCCGGTTTTCATGCATTTGATTTGTCGAGATGAGTTTTTCATAACTCGATGAATACTTTTCTAACGTGTGAATGCTTTTGCTCTCCCGCCACAACCCCACCGGCCCATTTGCCGAAAAATATTGTAGGCGTCTTTAACGGTGGAGTTATGAAATGAGTGTCGTACACGACACAACAATTACACTGTAATTTCATCGACCTATTATCCAAAACAATCATTCGTTGCTGCCCACTTAAAGGTAGGTCGACGTGCGACTGGAACTGAGCAGAGTTAGATTCATTACAATAGAGACAAGAAAACGTTTTGTTCAAGCACAGGCGCGCGAGAAAATGCCCATGACACAACCATATTTTGAGCATATATCATGCGATTTCTTCGTATTAGAACTTATACAAGAACCATTCTGTAAACAAACTCGAATCTCTCGCATTAAAAGGAGATGAATACCACATCAAAAAGCATTGTGACTGGTGCTTCACGAAATATTATTTTAGAAAAAGTTCAAATTTATTGTACAGGGTTCCAAGCTGTGGCGGGTTAATGTCTTCATTCGAAAACACTTAAAAACCCGCCCCCTTTACTACACATAACCCCCCTCAAAAAGAGCAGCTGTTTGGGACGAATCGTCTCGGTACGGAAGTCGACTTGGGTCAAAACACCCGTGCCGAGGTGGTTTCGAGGCCCCGGCACCATCTCCAAGTATTGTCAGTGGTGATTCTCGAAAATTCTGTTTAAAGAATTTCAAGCTCATTGGACAAGTGGGAGGGTTGCTACACTTTGGGGGTTAAGATGTCCATGTGAAAAAAGTAACTTGGAAAACATCCTCCAATCACTCCACACAAAACAAACAATACAGAATGCTTAACCCTTTACCCAACGAATCGCCCGCATCCGCCCGGGTAATATACAGATTCAGTAGCTGCAAAAATATTATTTTTCGAAAAATTTCAACAAAACCCTATCATATGACCCCTCTTTGGAACGAGCTCGTCGAGCTCGTTCCAATGAGGGGTCACATGATATGGGTGTATTGAAATTGTTCGAAAAAAATTAAAAAACGATATTTAAATTAATAAATTTTGATACCGTCTGCGCTGGGTAAAGGGTTAATGTAGGCGACAAACATATTGAGAATTGGGGAAAAATGTTCACGCAGATATCTCATCTAATAAAATGGAGAGTCGATGTATCATAACAAAAATAGTTTAAAACAGTTCTAATGTAGAAATACGTAACTTGAAGTCTTAAGTCATCGTATTGCGGACAACGGGGCTTACGTCGCAAAACACACCAAGTTGAATTTTTGGCGTACTGCTCAAGTTTTTGCATCAAATAGATAGTTTGTAACTGTACTAATTCTGGATCCTGCATTTTTATGAGTGAACCATGACTTTCTGAAAGGAACCAACCCAAGTGACACCGAGTTTCTTTCTAAAAATGTAGAAGGGATTTCTGGACGGAATGTATTGCTGACATGGTTGCAAAATACTGAAGTACGCCATAAAATCAGAAATGTTTATGCCAGCTAATAATACTTGGGCAATATAGAAACAGTTTGTGAAAAAGGAATATAATAGCAAAAATGAAAACGAGAAATAATAACGAATTTCGCAGATTAGCGGATCCCGTATATATACGATTCTTTTTGTTTGGTTTTCCAAGTCAGTTGAATCGACCTGCGAATTCACTACTACGTTATCTAGGTCAATTAGTCCCAATCTACACGCGCGCACGCGGCTAAATAAATTAATTTATCATATGGCTCGTCCGTTTTGTTCACTTTAAAACATTTGATATTTTGTTTTCATATTAATCAGTGATAAATAAAGCCTTCCGTCAATTTCATTGGTCAATTTCAAAACAAGATAATTTGATTGGTTGAACAAAATAAAACTGGGCCACATTATCATAATTTGCATAATTAGAGTTGGGAGCTTTCATTGGTCAATTTCAAAACTGGACAATTTGATTGGCTAAATAAATACAACTGGGTGACGTTTGCATAATTTCAGTAGGGAGAATTTACGTTATCTGTCCTATTTATGGTGGGTTATATTGTATTAATCTTTCACCTACAAGAAAAACGCCATTAATTTTTTTTATATTGTCACAACACGCTGGGGCTGATAGTGAGATTTATGATCACACAAGAGCTCGGCCGTACTCAGAGAGGACAGCCGGGCTTTCGAGTGAACATACGTCTCTCGGCCCCGCGGTGTTGTGGTTTTTGTTGGGGCAGATTCGTCATCTTAAGGTGTCAGTGACTTTAATATTTAAAAAGATAACCGACGGGGAATCATTTGAACATAATTTAATGAGATATAAAATATACTATGTACTCACATGTACGCATCAAGAAAAATGAACACTCCAGGAAAACACATAAAACACAAACACTTATATATACATTTCCCTCACAAAGTTTGAAGTCTCTTCGGGGCACCCCGTTGTTCGTTGCCGTTGTCTAGATGTCTTCGCTTCTTCCTGACTCCTGGGTTACCTCCTTCCTTGTCAAGCGATTGCGCCCATGATAAATTGTTTATTCGACTCCTGTTCACCGCCAAGCACGTTAAATTGTCCTTCGGCCGTAGCCAGCCCCGTCTAACTGAATTTCACACTTGTGATTGTCACTTCAACCTTCAACCAAGAGATTGACGCCAATCTCGCTCATGTCCGATCTCCGTACACCGTTTAAACAAATAAAGTTCAAGCATCTACTTTGCCTGTGTCAAGTAAGCTCACTCGAAGCTCCTAGCTTTAAATTAAATGTTCGAACTCTCATTAGCTCCACGAACTGTTCGAGCTCCCGATAGCTCTTTACTATGCAACTTCACTTCTATGCGCCGCGTCACTTAATTTTAGTCTATCAATCTCTCGCTTGTCCAAAATTTATTTCTATCCCTACTACATAGCTTGATGGCTAAAGTTTCGGTGGACACTGATTCAATCTCAGGTCCCCTCCTGTCGACGCTAACAAACTCTGCTGCCACTCTGCCCTACAGGCTCACCCCACGAACACTTCGAGGTACCCGACTCCTAGTCTCACCCTGGGTCCACTGACCACCGACGTTCAGTGTCTCATTATATAGTACGTTCTAGGGTGATTAATCAAAACGCGGTTTCTCGTTTGAAATTCTATCTTTATGAGATGTAATATGAGATGCCGCGTCAGAAGTCAATGAATTTGACATATAGACCGGCAGGGAGTAATAGTCCCATTGCTGAAACATCCACTTGTTTTCGACATTGAAAAATCGCTCATACAGTGTTTCCCCGATAAGTGTAACATCACCGCGGGGAATCCCTCTTATCGACAAAGATAACCATTTACTCGACCACGCCGTTAGGTAATTAGCCTTCGATAATTTATGCACAGTGGGTGTATTTGCCCATGCATTAGTTATTAAAATACCTGACTATTAACCCTTTACCCTGACAAACTCGAATCGATCTTGACAACCCCCTACCAAAGAACATACTTCCAGTTGTTCTAAAACACACAAGATCGAGTCGCATTCACTCTTAATCAATAATTAACAATTTAGACAACTTCCGCGTCTCAAACGCACATATATGCATCTATACAACTTGCATCCCCGATTATGTACACTCTTCCTCACTCAGCGATGCTCCAGGCTATAAAATGTGCGCCAATAATTGTGGGGCTCACGACCGGGCTCATGCGTCGGCCATGTAAATCCCCACTAAAATTTCCATCTTAAACACTCCCCATGCTCACGTCTTGCGGGTTTACATACGGAGTAGATCTTTAATCTCATTCTCCCCGCTGGAGACATCGTTATACCGCTAATATACACATTTTATATACACTCGTCCATTATATACACGCTTCACCACTCACTCGGCACATACTCGGCCATACCACCAATGTGCCCGTCAAGCGGGTTGAGATGCGTGGTATATCTACACCGAGCATGCGCTTGTGTCACCAGAAATCCACCCAAGGCCCCCATCGGTACCCCCTCTAAGACCTACCCTTGGTCCCCTCTACCACGTTGTGTGACCCCGCACTCTCTCAAGCACCCGCTTCCCGTCCACGCACAGGCGACAGACGGGTTGACCAGCTCATAGCCCCACTCACCCACCGGTTTCCCGTCTACGCACACGCGACAGACGGGTTAACCTATGGTGTATAACTTTACCAAGTGCTTCTGCCACCATTAATCGCGGTAAGGTCCCCATGGGTTCCCCTTCGGTGACCTACCCTTGGGTCCTTATACCAAGTCTCACGACTCCGGTCCCTACGCCACCATGGACCCCACTGGTTCCCAAAGTTTTTCTCAACACTGTCTACTTCGGCAACACTATTTATTCTACCTGTCCTCCAGACAGTAGTTATCTGGGCATCCTTGCCCTTTGATGCCCCCACTGGCACCCTCCTCCACTCACCCGTGTATTTGGTTGCCCTCAACCCTCTCCTCCTTGGTGCCCCTCCCGACCTCACTCTGGACGGTGGGCTTTCTCCACTTCCCAATCGTGGCCTCTGCCACCTGGTCCTTCGAACCCCCCGGGCCTGGACCTCCCTCTGGGTCCCCTGAGATTCCCGACAAGCCGACGCCGGCTTTGCCTGTACAACTTTCCCAAAATTAGCTCGACCCTGCGAGTTGGGGTTCCCTCGCTCAGCCAGTAGCGTGAGGTCGGTCTCCCCTCGCTTCGGGACAAGCTCACATGCCCTTCCCATGTTAGACCGGCCCTTACCCACGGCCTCCTCTAAATTAGCCCTTGCCAAACGACAAGTCCGTGCCCATTCAACCTTTAACTCTGTGGGAGAGAACCCAGACCCTGCCTGAGGCATCTCCCTACATGTTTGGAGAACTCCTGCCAAATGGTGGTCCCAAGCCCCGGGTTTATCCCGACATAACTTCTCCACGTTTAACTTCACATTGCCACTAATCCATTCGGTGGCTTTTCCCTGCACCGGGCGATACGGGACCCCATCTACACTTCTTGTCGCCAACCGACGACAGAGTTCCTCAAGCCACCCCATGGCAAGCTTCGACCCCTGGTCGATCAAGATTTCTTTCGGGAAACCTAGCCTCCCAAACACCTTGAGCAGGGCATCCGCTACCTGCTCTGTATCCGTTTTGCGCAGCGCTACTGCGTCCGGGTAGCCCGTGGCGCAATCCACAATAGTCAAAATATACTTATTCCCTTTTCCTGTCCCGGGTCCTATGGGTCCTACAAAATCCACGGCCACTCTCTCAAATGGCTCGCACGTCAAAGGCACTTCCCTTGACGGCATAGGGGTGATTGCCCCTCTTGGCCCCGGCTGACCCCCTACCGAGTCCTTCCGAGTCAGGGTCAATCCCTGTTTCCGACCCCCCTTTGGGACCAAATCAGACCTCCCGTCTGTTTGTGACACCTCTGTGCCGGCCCTATTGCCACTTGGGCCATTTTCCCTTACTACTTCGGGCTCGCCTTGCGTAGCCCTCTCCACGCATTTTCCTACTGAGGGACCACCTGCTTGGGCCTCCTCTTGGTTCTTTACACGAACCTTCTCCACAGCTATTGACTTAACGGGGCCCTTCTCCCCTGCAGCCTGGACCTCAGTCGCCTCTGCTGCATCTACATAGCTTTGGTGCCTTTCTAACCAAGACCTGTCGGGGTCCGACCTTGCCCCTGGTATATTGCCTATGACTAAGTCATACATGGGCCTGTCTATACACATGGCTACAACATGGCCTGTGTAGAAAGGAGTGTCCACTCTCACCCTCGCAAGAGGAAAACTCCTTATTGTTCCATCGATCAGTACGCACAACTGATCGCGCCCGATTAACTGATCGTCCTTAACTAGTTGTCTCCTTACTGCCGCTGTCGAACACCCTGTGTCCATCAAGACGCTGACCCCTTGGTGCCCAACATACCCCGGGTATACCGGCAGCTTCCTTTCCCCACCTACGGAGGAAAGCTCCTGGCACATTCCACTGATAATAGGGAGGGCCTCTCCCCCTTCTAACACGAGCTCCCCCTTGTCAATGGCATTTCTAAGTGGGCCGCTTTCCGGTCCTATAGACTGGCACAGTGCCGCTGTCTGCCTTTTTCCCCAGGACAGGCTTCCGCCCCCTCCGCCGTTTCTCCAGCTGCTGGGAGGGGGTCCACCTTTCCCGCTTCTGGCTGCTCCCCCATCGCCGCCTCTCACTGGGGCGGCCTTCCTCCAACAATCCCGGGCCAAGTGCCCCCGTTTCTCGCAAACGAAACAGGTCACATCCTTAACCCCCGAGTTACCCTGGCCACCCCGATTAGGGTCCGGGGCGGGATGGTTAAACTTAACTGGTGCCTTTGCAGCCGCGTGATCCCCATTCCGTCCTGGCCGTAATTGGGCAATCTCACCCCCACGGGCCTCTAAGAACTGCTCTGCCATCTTAACCATGTCATCTACGCTGTGCGGTTTCCTCTCCTTTATAAATATGGCCATTTCTGGGGCACACGTAGATATGAATTGCTCGCGAATGAGCAATTCCCTCAGAGATTGATATGACTCATCAATCTCTGCCAGTTCGACCCAGCGGTCAAAATACCTAGTGGCTCGCGACACAAACTGAGAAACACTCTCACCCTTTCCTGCCTTACACTCTCTGAACTTAACCCTAAAACCATCTTCGGTGAGTTGATACTGTTTCAGAATAGCTTTCTTCAACTCACCGTAGTCATTAGCTAGGTCTGGGGGCATACTTGCATACACTTGGAGAGACTGGCCAGTTAACAACGGGCTCAGACTCACCCCCCCCCCCCAAGAATCCTCAGGCCACCCATTGCTCTGGGCAAACCTCTCAAACCTCTGCAAAAATGCATCCACACAATCTGCTTTCTCATCAAATTTCGGCAATTTCGGGTACATAGCCCTTACATGGCCCCCCAAATTATTGCCCACAGCCCCACCACTAATTCCCTGTGTTTCGGCTCTCGCTCTCAACAGCTCTAACTGTCTCTCATGCTCTCTATCACGCTCCTCGCGCTCAAGCGCCGCTTCCCTCTCACGTGACTCGCGCTCTCGTTCAGCCTTCTCTCGCTCAAGCGCTGATTCTCTTTCAGCCCTCTCGCGCTCAAGCGCTGATTCCCTTTCAGCCCTTTCGCGCTGTGCCTCTCTCTCTGCTGCCCTCTCCGCAGCCTCTTCGCGCCTCATGGCTACTTGTCTTTCCAATTCCCTTTCATGCCTTAACACTAACTCTTTCTGCTCTCTTTTTTGTTCCTCGCGGACATATTTTTGGAGGTCTGCACCCTCCAATCCCATCTCCTTTCCTAGCGCAACAAGTTGTGCCAAGGGGGTAACGGTATCCATAACTACACCTTATATTAGATGAACCACAAGCAAACAATAATAATAATAATTTTGAAAAAGAATGCCTGCCCAACCGTTTCCTATCCCCGTATTCACCTCTGCTATCTAATTGCTTTAACCCACTAAGCCAATTTTTCCCTACTAATTTACCCAGAGCTTACTTGAGGACAAATTGCATGAACATTATAAGTAAAACGGCACGTCATTCCCATAAATTATCTCAGTGATTCCGTCGGCTTTTAGCTTTTCAAAATGTTACCTTTTTAGCTGAATCCTGGTAGCCTCGCCAGTTATGTCACAACACGCTGGGGCTGATAGTGAGATTTATGATCACACAAGAGCTCGGCCGTACTCAGAGAGGACAGCCGGGCTTTCGAGTGAAAATACGTCTCTCGGCCCCGCGGTGTTGTGGTTTTTGTTGGGGCAGATTCGTCATCTTAAGGTGTCAGTGACTTTAATATTTAAAAAGATAACCGACGGGGAATCATTTGAACATAATTTAATGAGATATAAAAATATACTATGTACTCACATGTACGCATCAAGAAAAATGAACACTCCAGGAAAACACATAAAACACAAACACTTATATATACATTTCCCTCACAAAGTTTGAGCTCTCTTCGGGGCACTCCGTTGTTCGTTGCCGTTGTCTAGATGTCTTCGCTTCTTCCTGACTCCTGGGTTACCTCCTTCCTTGTCAAGCGATTGCGCCCATGATAAATTGTTTATTCGACTCCTGTTCACCGCCAAGCACGTTAAATTGTCCTTCGGCCGTAGCCAGCCCCGTCTAACTGAATTTCACACTTGTGATTGTCACTTCAACCTTCAACCAAGAGATTGACGCCAATCTCGCTCATGTCCGATCTCCGTACACCGTTTAAACAAATAAAGTTCAAGCATCTACTTTGCCTGTGTCGAGTAAGCTCACTCGAAGCTCCTAGCTTTAAATTAAATGTTCGAACTCTCATTAGCTCCACGAACTGTTCGAGCTCCCGATAGCTCTTTACTATGAAACTTCACTTCTATGCGCCGCGTCACTTAATTTTAGTCTATCAATCTCTCGCTTGTCCAAAATTTATTTCTATCCCTACTACATAGCTTGATGGCTAAAGTTTCGGTGGACACTGATTCAATCCCAGGTCCCCTCCTGTCGACGCTAACAAACTCTGCTGCCACTCTGCCCTACAGGCTCACCCCACGAACACTTACAGGTACCCGACTACTAGTCTCACCCTGGGTCCACTGACCACCGACGTTCAGTGTCTCATTATATAGTACTTTCTAGGGTGATTAATCAAAACGCGGTTTCTCGTTTGAAATTCTATCTTTATGAGATGTAATATGAGATGCCGCGTCAGAAGTCAATGAATTTGACATATAGACCGGCAGGGAGTAATAGTCCCATTGCTGAAACATCCACTTGTTTTCGACATTGAAAAATCGCTCATACAGTGTTTCCCCGATAAGAGTACCTTCACCGCGGGGAATCCCTCTTATCGACAAAGATAAGCATTTACTCGACCACGCCGTTAGGTAATTAGCCTTCGATAATTTATGCACAGTGGGTGTATTTGCCCATGTATTAGTTATTAAAATCCATGACTATTAACCCTTTACCCTGACAAATTCGAATCGATCTTGACATATATTTTCACTTTTTGCTTCCAAAACATAGGTTATAACCCCTCATTGGAACGAGCTCGACGAGCCCGTCCCAATGAGGGGTCATAACCTATGTTTTGGAAGCAAAAAATGAAAAATTTAAGTTATACGAGGATGTTTTTTTCCAAGTGCCGTCTGCAACTCAAGTCGGGTGATGGGTTAAAAAGTCCTACGAAGTGGCTAATTTGTGCGTGTGTGTGTCATATGATAAATAGAATATGAAATGAGTGTTTTTCTCATATAATATTTATAAAACTCGTCCGAATTTTCCGTTTGGGCTCGCCAGAGGCTCGCCAAAACGGAAAATTCTTAAACTCGTTTCATAAATATTATATGAGAAAAACACTCATTCCATATCCTCTATTTATCAATTAGTGGGTTGTTCACACTATATCCCTCGTGAGTATTCGAGAATTCGCCAGTGCTGAAAACTGAAAATCGAGTATAAACGGCGGTGATCTCGTCCGTCCTAGAACACGCTGTGGAGCAAGCAAATACTCCAAATTAGATATTAGATAATAAGAATTCAAGTAAATTATTTGTCGCTTTATCTGAATATGAATGCGGGAAGGACGTGATAATATTAGTTATCCTTGTGTTTTCCAGGGTGTATGAGTTCCCTCCGGGTGTATGAGTTCCCAAACCGATGTAAACTCCCATACATGTACACTCTGGAAAACACAGTGATAACGGATGTATTTCCAAGAATTTTGGTGTACTTAATATTTTAACCTAAATTGTGGGAAAAAAAATTGACAGACAATTTGTACTTTGCAAGTTTCTTAATAAAACCAGACAAAGACGTCCTCCATACCTGTAATATTTTATTGCACATAAATATTTTCAGCATTTTTATTTTTGTTCTAACATAACCGAGCAGAACGTATGAATTAATAATTAAAAATTGGTACTTTTTTAGCCATATTGCCTGCTATTGTGTATTCTTGTTTTTACACTGTGGTTAACCACGGTGTTAAAAAAAACTACTGTGGATTGCCAGTTACACCGTACCTCTCAGCCAAACAAAACGAAGTATTTTGTTTCATTTGGAAATAAGTTTTGTTACAATATAGCACGCCCACCCAGACCTGGAAATAAAGGGCCTATATCGTAACCCGTTGTCCGGTTGCGATATATGGCATTGGGGGTGACCCATGGGAAAGGTGTGTGGGGGGGGGGGGGGGGAGTTATAGGGCTTTCCGCCATCTATCATTTTACTACGCATGCCATGTTTTCTTTTACGTTTCAACGGGATTTCCACCTAAATAAATATCAACAACTAACACACGAGCTCGCCAAAGCGATTACGTTAGTTGTTGCTATTTGTTTTGGCGGAAATTCTTTCAAGATAGAAATAGTAAGCCATTCTGAACATATGGACATGTAATACTCAATCTTTGAGTCCAGGTAGTTCCGAAGATCGTCAAGTCTTTCTGGTAAAAGATGGGAGATGAATAGTTTTATAGAGAACGCAGTCAGAGCCGCGCGATGCTCGACTCACGAAGTGAGGTCTATAGGTAACACTCATGCGTATGTAGAGAAACACGCAACTTCCGATGAGACAGTATATTTAACAACCTGGACATTTTGTCTTCCGGTTTGTCCATCGGCGGCAGCCATTTTTCGTTCGATATTAAATTCTGGTATAGTTGAAAATACAAACAGCAAGAAAAATAAGAGATTGCACCGTGTGTTGGCCGCTTCAATCTTTCTGAATAAATGACGTTTTTATTTCTTTTAACTTGAACATTGGCTTCCTAGAATTCAGTATTAAATTGATCTTGTTACTTGAAAATTTTAAAATCCTACTTATGACCACGAATCTTTTCTCTTTAGGTTTACTGCCAGTATCAAAAGTTGACAAAACTATCGGCGGTAGCAAGAATCATTTTCTTTCAATTTGACGATACAATAGAGTCCATTGCGACTGCATTCTGTTCTAGGTCTAACCTAATTCATACTAACATTTTGAACCCCAGCGTCCCCATTTCCGACCCACAAGTATGGCACGTCATAATTTCATTAAGTAGGGTGGCTGCTGAGTGAATGTGTGGGGTAGACCAATTAATATTTTCCACGAGCAGCCAGTGGGCTGCACGTTGAAAATATTAATTGGTCTACCCCTAAATAATGAATGTGGACTCTTCCAACTTCTGCAATTGAACTAAAATGGAATATACCACCAGGGTTCAAAGGGTTAAAGTTATATTGTAATTCTTTGTCGCAGCCTATAGTTCGTTCCATTATTTTACAATGGACGTAACCCACACGTAACCTAAACGGGCGTTCGTGGGTTATTTCCAGGCCTGCCAATCCTTGGTAATTCTAAAATAAACCTTTGGCTAAACAGAGAGATGGGAATGTACTACAAATTAAGAGTTGCCTCACTACATGGACTTTGTCACCACACGGTTTATATGTTAGTTTCCATTTTGTACCAATGTTGTTTGTGTCACCAAATTCAAAAAGGCATTTTTTAATAGACAGCGAATAGATTATGCCAGTACTATTTACCGAATGGTGGGAATTAGACATGATTAGACAATATTTACATAAATCTCTTCAATAGTGAACCTTATTCAGGAAGACGGGTGTGGGAGATAAGATCCCCGGACAACAGATCTCAGAACAAAAGATCCCTTGAAAAGATCCATCCATCCCGATAAAAGACCCCACACGATAGGATAAAAGGTCCCCGGACTAAAGAGACCACTTGTAGCTCCCCGGACAGAGGATCCCCAAAACTCCCGTTTCAGTTTCGCATTTTGAGTTTTGACTTCTTGACGAAACTGTGAAAAAATGAAGAAACGATAAACAAACCGCTTTAGAACAACAGTATACATAAGTGGATTATTTAGTTATTTTCTGCCATTTTCACCCTTTGTTGGGAAAAATGGCAAAGAAGGGTGTAAGTTTGTTTTTTTTCAATTAAAATAGCGAGAGACTTTTCAGTTTATAATTTATTTTTATTATATTTATACCATGCTCGCCTATATTACAACCTGTGAAAAGCCTGTATGGTAAATTTTAGCTTTTAACCCTCTGCTGGTATAAAGCTTCTACTGCGGTTAAAAAAAATGATACAAAAAGTCGGAAATTCATCCAACTTGACCTTTGGCGTGACACAATTTGCCAACATCGATACATTCACACTTCGCGATGTTTCATTCAAATATACGACATTTTGCGGTACTATCTACTTTGTGCAAATGACTTATTGGGTTTAAAATACCTACAATTACATATTAAAAATAAAATTGGAGAATTGTTAATAATAATTTGACCGAAAAAGCAAGGTAAATTCAATCAACTTTGACGATGTGTCTAGCTGTCAATCAAGCATTCAAGTAAATCCGGTAGAACTGCCCACCGACGCAGATGTGAACAAAACAAACCCGTGTGTTTACTATGAAAAATGTCGTTTTTAACGCCCGTTTAAGTGACAAAGTCGATTGTTTATTAAGAGCATGGTATAAATAAAACAGATAGGTACTAGACCGGTAATCAGATTTATACCACTCGTAGAATAAGGGTTTTAACCACTCGGTAAACCGAGTGGTTAAAACCCTTATACTACTCGTGGTTTAACTCTGATTACCCGCCCTAGCACCTACTTATTCTATATTTTAGTTATAATGCAAAATACATAACAAAAATACAAAAAATAATCAACAGAAGAAATAAATTGAACTGCTACGTTAACCTTTTTCTGTCACAACTTTCACAGAAAAAAAAATATTTTTCATAATACATGTCACAAAACCATGTAAATATGTGGATCATTGGAACTGGCTCAGCGATACTCTTCCAATGACACACGTATTTCCGTACACTCGATTCTGAAATTTCCCATTCAGATTTTTAATCCTTTGAACCCGTGAGACTGCTTTTCGGGTGCAGGAATATGATAAGCCATAATTGCACTAAGTGTGATGCCTTCTAAGTGAATGCATGGGGTAGGCGAATCAATACTTTAAAAGTGCAGCCCAAAGGCCTAAATTATAAGGTGAGTCAGTATCTCATCTTTACTACATTTCTGTGACCTTCATTATGTGATATAACGGCATTTTCTGTTCAGCTCGTTTGGAAACAAATCAGGACATTTTTTGAATAGTTCTGTTTCATTTTTCACTATTTTTTCATACATTTGTTCACCGTGTCCACAAACTCGTAACCAAGAGACGAAACATATATAATACACACTCAAAATGCCAGAAGAGGAAATGTTCGTATGGAAAAACTTCAAGGAAAGTATTACACCTGTTTTTGTCTATCAGTGGGGGAAAATAGGTATAAGATGTAAATATCTACGGACGCTTCAGACTTGCGTGTGTTGACCCTTAATTCCTCAGATTAATTTTGTATTAGTAACTACCATATATACATTTAGGCAGCTATAAATGATTTAACAGTGTTTCTGCATTATTGCTGGCTGCTTGTACAGGCAGCCAACAATAATCTTATACACCGTCAAGATAAATGCATCCTACCAGTAGCGTTCTCGAGGAAGAATACCGTTGGGACAACTTTTCAGAGCAATATAAAAGTTGCAGTTTGTGGCTCTATGGGGACTTAAGAGGTAATCCTTCAACTAATTGTCCCCCAACTCCATTCCCGTCCGAAGAATGTAGATTATTGCATTTTCCGTGTTCTCACTATTTAGAAGATAAACGTCTCTTGTTTCGTTAGACATTCGGGAATTTGACAATGGAAAACCATTTGTTAACTCGCCCATTCGGGGCTCGTTAACAAATGGTTTTCCATTGTCAAATTCCCGAATATCTAACGAAACAATAACCATTTATCTCCATTGTGATTTCTGTCATCGTTAGGAGTGAAAAATATCTCCAAACCCGTTTTATTTGAAGAAAAACAATAAGATAAAAAAATGTTATTTTCGATCTCGGTCTATTTTCCAAGATCGAATTTACAAGGTGAATTTCAAAGCACGGACGCTAACAACCGTTGCCATAGAAAACAACTCCGGGGTGTGTTGGATTTGTGATAGAAACGGTTTAGCGCAACTGCTCACGCGTAGCTTGGGCACAGACATGTTCTAATTGACCCCTTTCCGGCAATTAGAGAATGGTAAGAGTGAACTGTACCTGAGATTAGTGAACGGAGCCGACCGACTCTCGACCAATCAAATTACGGGTTCAGAAAGAACAATTGGTCGAATTTAACTGATGAATTACAATTGTTTTTTAAACAATGGCGCCTGTTTCCGTTATGATGAATTGCGTTTTAAGTTGTTGATCTCTTGTTTTTTGTATTTTATTGTTCGTCGCCATGCTATACTCAAGGTTTCTGATACGTGGTTAAACAACATTTATACCATGATTACTATTTTACTATATATAAAAAGCCCATGACACACATTTTAGCTTTACACTCCAAAAGTGGTGAACACGCCAATAATGGGATTTCAATAGTTAAAATTTATACCTACATTGGAACTACATCCAAGCTGACCTTTGGTGACCTCGACCTGAATGCAAACTTGTCTAAATTTATCGCTCGTCGCCTCGCGAAGAGTGAAATGAAAGCGGCAATTATTTATTATGTTTTTAAATGAGTTGAGCTTATAAGCTACCCAAAATTAACAAACATGCGTTGTCTCATGTTAATAAAGCACCCATAACTCAATATAGTATGTTATTAAAATGAAAACTGCCCCGTGATTTGAGTGTTTCTTTTTTCAATTTCGTTCCGGCGTTTAAGTTGACAGCGAAAGTTCCACCCATCGGTGTTCATGTAAACAAAAACAGATTCGCACGTATGTACGTCTGCTGCTCAGAAAAATCGAGAAAAAATAATAGCGATTCGTAATAATCTGACGATCATGGTATAAATAAAATATAGAAGCTTGGTGTACCAAATGTTCACCATGAGTGGTGAACATTTGATACACCAAGCTACTATGGGTATATTTTATATATAAACAATACCGCATGCAGTAATTGTTTCATATACGTATTGCATTTACCGGCGTTTCTGTACCAATCTAGTCCTACATCCCTACATGACTGTAGGATTAAATTATTAGAGACCGTCCTTCTGATTCGCTGATTATGGTGTCGTATATATCAATTGTTTTCCCAGAATATATATACCATGTTCAATACACCCGTGCTCGTTTCTGGGACATACCAATGCTGAGGTGTGAAGTTTGATCATTGCAGGGCAGTGTTAATCACACAATTTAGATTCGAATGGAATCTCTAATCGAATTCGGTCTATATTTTAAATCGAATTGAACTTTCAATCGAATCGATATTGCAGACGATGTCAGATGTTGCCGATCGAACTGATCACAGAACATCATAGTAAAATAGATCGTTTATCAAATCAGGTTCGCTATTCCTGCCCACATTCGATGTTACTGGGTGAAATTTGATAAAGTCTGTCGCTATTTTGTACGCTGGTAACTTTTTATAATTTATTTTTCGTGGTTAGATTATATGGCCATGTCTGAAGTCAACAAGTGGAAATGCTGGAGCAGATTTTCCGCAGGGGAATAGACATTGGTCTCTCACGAAATCAATCTTAGAGTACGGTCTGCAACCACTCAGTGGGAAGGTGATCTGAGGATTAATTCCACTCAGTTCATCAAACCCAAACGGAATGAGTGTGAGAACTGTCGCCACTAGGTACCGCAAAACTGCACGGTGCTAGCCTTTATTCTCTAAAATGAGTTGGGTTAAAAATTAACCCAAATCATCTGGGTTGAGTGAATATGAACCCAATTATAAAAGTTAACCCAAATCAATTGGGTTCATATTCACTCAACCCTGTTGATTAGGGTTAATTTCTAACCCAACTGGTTTTAAAGTTCACATCGTCAATATTTTTTCACAATTTCTCCCAATAGAGATAATTTCTAGTTTGAGTGGAATCAGCATGGGTGTCAGAATGGGTGACGATGCTGTGTTAATATAGCGGAAGTTAAACTCAGTCTTTATTTTCAACATTATGTATCAACAATTTTCATCACATCAAAACGTGTTATGACACGACATATATGACTGACACTGAATTGTTATCCCGTGAAAGGATTCAAAGGAAACGAATATTTTTCGAAGGCATACAATGGCACACGTCATCACTAAGGCATCAATAAATCACTGACAATACGTAAATATATACAAAGCCTTATGCGCCTTCACCAAGCCGCCGACTTGTATTATAGTCGTCAGTCCTAGATTATACAAAAACAACGTATATATATGGAAACAGCCTAATAAAAGCTACCAGCTTGTTGCTGAATCCATTTCCACTAATGTTTTGTGCACGCTGATGCGTGTATCATGATCGTACTCGATTTCTGAAACTTTCTTTAAACTTTGGAAATAAATATTGTTTAACCCTTTACCTAACGTAACGGCCAAAACCGGCCAGCGCTATTCTCAAAAATCGCCAATTAATTTTCATTATTTTTTTCATTTTTTGTCTCAAAAACATAGGTTATGACCCCTCATTGGAACGAGCCCGTCGAGCTCGTTCCAATGAGGGGTCATAACCTATGTTTTTGAGACAAAAAATGAAAAAAAATTAGTTATTCAAGATTTTTTTTTGCATGTGTCGTCTGCTTTTCATGTTAGGTAAAGGGTTAAACTAAAGGAAACGAATTGGGCAGCCGATTTCTAATCGAATCAAAATGCAATTTAAGATTCGAAATCGAATCGAATCTCGAAGCTTCGCATGATTCTTTTTCATCAGTCTCCTGAAGTGAAGGGACAAGACAGCAAAATGGTTGTTCCATGTTATGTGAAAACAAACCAGGTCAGAAGGAATATTTAATTGGTACCCAGGTAGAAGCCTTTATCTATTGACTAAAGTGATTTTTTTGATTTGATTGGTTGACAGATACGTGGTACGAGACCATATTCATTGAAACGCACGATACGTCCGCCCAGCCACTGACAAATTTCCCATACCCTGTGGAAGCCTCGTTCCGAAATCTACAAATTGTCCATACCCCGTAGAAGACGCGTCATTCCAGTTTTACAGTGTACATGTATTATATTTTAATTTTTTATCTCCAAAATATAGCTCATGACCCCTTATTGGAATGAGTTTGTCAAGTACCCTCCAATGTGGAGTTCATAAGCTATGTTTTTGAGACAAAAAAGAAAGTCAATATTTTTTTTATACTAGTCATATCGGCATATTTTCACAAAAACTCTTTTGCACAAAAATTCCACAGCAACCTGTATGGCTCAACAATGGAAGATAAAAGATCTCATGCTGTGTGTGTTCACACATGAAATAGGTTGTACTTCTAAAACAGAAAGTCAATAGATAAATTCGTTACCCCGTGTCTGACCACGTGGTACGGGTTTTTACCTACCCGAAGCCAGCCGTATCACATGAGGCCACCGAAGGCCTCATGGGATACGGCTGGCTTCGGGTAGGTAAAAACCCGTACCACGTGATCAGACACGGGGTAACTAATACTATTTAGGCTTCACAAAAATGAATGGATGCTACTTTAAAATTCTCACAATTTTAGAATATTTTATATATACAGCTTTACGAATTGATATTTTATTAATTTGTGTTTGCTCTGTAATACTTTATATGCAGGTGTTCTTTGGAACACCAATTTTGACTACCAAGTATTGACTACCAAATATAACCTATCACATCACCACTTAATGAGAACTTCGCGTACATTGGTCTCGCTTCCTTAAATGTATTATCCCTGGAGCTGGACTTCGCAGAAATTTGAAAACCGTTGATTCGAAAAGCTATCCCTTTGCAAAATGAAACGGGAAACCATATCTTCTATGCAAGACCCAAGCCTTGTCTCCATAAATAATCATAGGTTACTTGGTTGTGTAATATTTTCACATTGAGTATTGCTTGGTACTTGCCGAAATAAACTAGAGAAGAATCGCAAAAAATCTTGTTTTCTGAATGATGGAAAGCCCTTGCATTGTTTTTGAAATTTGCTTTACTATTTTGTCTCTTGCAAAATGCATAGACACATCTCCGTGAGATCTTCTCACTCGGATAAAACCTGTTGGGATGGTTTCCTTTGATTCTCCATAACAGCATACTCTAAACCTTCCTAGGTAAATTTGACAAATTTATTTCTTGAAATAGGCATTTTAAATCATGCTATTGCATCACCAACTGATATGAATGTGTTCATGGGATTCCAAAATATAACATTTGGAAGGTTCTAGTAGGTCATCCCGTAACATCATAACAGACTTTAACGTCATGAACACCACTTACCTGTATTTGAACATTGTATCAGTTATTGTAGTTTTTACATAGCAGTCTGCTCTTATGGCAGAAGTTCCTCACAAATGAGAAAACATGTGGTCATTAAATAGAGAGTAATCGCTTGACTGGACTGGTTACGTGAAATAATTCATGAGAGGCGAGGGACGTTGTACAAACACGAGTGCGCGAATGCGCACGACTGTTTTACAATATAGTCCCACGCCTCGAATGAATTATTTCACGTAACCAGTCCAGTCAAGTGAATACTCTGTTTTTTTACTTTTCATTATTAACGACAATTATATTATTTAAGCCTTTACCTAACGTATCGACCAAAACCGGCCAGCACTATTCTCAAAAATCGCCAATTAATTTTCATTATTTTTTCATTTTCTGTCTCTAAAACATAGGTTATGACCCCTCATTGGAACGAGATCGTTGAGCTCGTTCTAATGAGGGGTCATAACCTATGTTTTTGAGACAAAAAATTAAAATAATAGTTATGCAAGAATTTGTTTTGCAAGTGTCGTCTGCTTTTCATGTTAGGTAAAGGGTTAAAAAACAAAAAACAATGAAGTCCCCATTACACCTACGGCAAAGCGTTTTCGTTTGCGCGCACGGATACATTACCCCATCGCTGATTGCATAATTCACTTGTGAAGTTATCGTTTATAATCAAACCCGGAAACCCCAGTACTTTGGAGAGAAATAAATGTCTTTTGGCTATTCAGGCACAAAATGTGATGTTGAGCAAAACCGTTGTATGTAGCTGAAAATCAACTTTCTAAGATACTAAGGACCGACTGCGTGAATTCATAACTACTCTAAAATTATATGGGCTGCCCCACATTTTCAGATAAAATTCCAATACACATCCAAATTTATTAAATAAGCCTGCACTGCAAACACACAGCTAAAATTATCTCTGAAATTACAGAAATTAAGTCCTAATGATGAGATATTATCTCATCATTATGAGATATTATCTTATCATTAGGACTTATTATCTCATCATTATGAGATATTATCTCATCATTAGGAGATATTATCTCATCATTAGGAGATAATATCTCATCATTAAGACTTTTTATCTCATCATTAGGACTTTTTATCTCATCATTAGGAGATATTATCTCATAATTAGGACTTATTATCTCATCATTAGGATTTTTTATCTCATCATTAGGAGATAATATCTCATCATTACGAGATATTATCTCATCATTAGGAGATAATATCTCATCATTACGACTTTTTATCTCATCATTAGGAGATATTATCTCATCATTAGGACTTTTTATCTCATCATTAGGAGATAATATCTCATCATTACGAGATATTATCTCATCATTAGGAGATAATATCTCATCATTACGACTTTTTATCTCATCATTAGGACTTTTTATCTCATCATTAGGAGATATTATCTCATCATTAGGACTTATTATCTCATCATTAGGACTTTTTATCTCATTATTAGGAGATAATATCTCATCATTAGGACTTATTATCTCATCATTAGGGCTTTTTTTCTCATCGTTAGGAGATAATATCTCATCATTACGAGATATTATCTCATCATTAGGAGATAATATCTCATCATTACGACTTTTTATCTCATCATTACGACTTTTTATCTCATCATTAGGAGATATTATCTCATCATTAGGACTTATTATCTCATCATTAGGACTTATTATCTCATCATTAGGACTTTTTATCTCATCATTAGGAGATAATATCTCATCATTACGAGATATTATCTCATCATTAGGAGATAATACCTCATCATTACGACTTTTTATCTCATCATTAGGAGACATTATCTCATCATTAGGACTTATTATCTCATCATTAGGACATATTATCTCATCATTACGAGATATTATCTCATCATTAGGACTTTTTATCTCATCATTGGGAGATACTATCTCATCATTAGGACTTATTATCTCATCATTAGGAGATAATATCTCATCATTAGGACTTATTATCTCATCATTAGGACTTTTTATCTCATCATTAGGAGATATTATCTCATCATTAGGACTTATTATCTCATCATTAGGACTTTTTATCTCATCATTAGGAGATAATATCTCATCATTACGAGATATTATCTCATCATTAGGAGATAATACCTCATCATTACGACTTTTTATCTCATCATTAGGAGACATTATCTCATCATTGGGACTTATTATCTCATCATTAGGACATATTATCTCATCATTACGAGATATTATCTCATCATTAGGACTTTTTATCTCATCATTAGGAGATACTATCCCATCATTAGGACTTATTATCTCATCATTAGGAGATAATATCTCATCATTAGGAGATATTATCTCATCATTAGGACTTTTTATCTCATCATGGGGAGATATTATCTCTCCATTAGGACTTATTATCTCATCATTAGGACATATTATCTCATCATTACGAGATATTATCTCATCATTAGGAGGTAATATCTCATCATTACGAGATATTATCTCATCATTAGGAGATAATATCTCATCATTACGGCTTTTTATCTCATCATTAGGAGATATTATCTCATCATTAGGACATATTATCTCATCATTAGGACATATTATCTCATCATTACGAGATATTATCTCATCATTAGGACTTTTTATCTCATCATTAGGAGATACTATCTCATCATTAGGACTTATTATCTCATCATTAGGAGATAATATCTCATCATTAGGAGATATTATCTCATCATTAGGACTTTTTATCTCATCATTAGGAGATATTATCTCATCATTAGGACTTTTTATCTCATCATGAGGAGATATTATCTCATCATTAGGACTTATTATCTCTTCATTAGGACTTTGTATCTCATTATTAGGATATAATATCTCATCATTAGGACTTATTATCTCATCATTACGAGATCTGCTCATCCTATTCAGTGAAGAGTTAAAAATGTCTTCACATTCTCCTCGTAATGACTAGAAGGTTGTGGAGGGGCATGGTAGGGCAAAATGAAGTGCGGAGGGGAAAATATTTTACAGCAGCAGATAAATGATTTATTCCCTCACCCCCACTTGCTGGGTTAACCCATTACCTAACATAATGGACAAAACCTACCAGTGCTATTCGCAAAACAGCCATTCAATATGCATTATTTTTTTCATTTTTTGTCTCAAAAACATAGCTTCTGACCCATCAGGGGAAGAGTTCGTTCATAGGCTATGTTTGTGACGCACAAAATGAAAGAAAATATTTAGTTAATAATTTTGTTTACAAGTGTCATCAGCCTTTCGTGTTAGATTAAAGGGTTAAGATTGTCTATTCCCCATAGGTGAACGTCTAGGGGAACGATAGTAACTTTCCCTGCCAACTTGAGAACCTGGGTACTTTTTGAAGGCTAGAGAGTGTAAGAGTAAGCATAGAAAGATAACCCGACAAATATCAGAGTGAAAGTACATGAACCAGTTCTAGGGGGTTTCAGGTTGAATAGTGTTCCAATTTTTCAGGAAGGTGGGGTTTTGAAATGAACTGGGCCTCATTTCAAGAAACACCAACTGTTAAATATCTCAATTTGGCCTGTTAGTCGTGATGCGCATGATTGCACGCACGTAGTGGCGAGCTGAGACAGATCACGAGAGGGGGTATCCCATTTTCGTTGGTGGGGCCAGTTTTCCTGGGGAAAATTTTGGAAAATGGAAAGTCAGTGAGGCTCTCCGATGGCTTCCTTGTACAAAAGCTCAATTTTTCCCATCAAAATACTTCTTGTATTTGACCTGTACGGAAGCGTATTAGGGACATGATAAAAAAAAAATTCCAGACCCAGAAAGTCGAAATTTCGACTTTTTATCTCGAAATTTCGACTTAAAATCTCGAAATTTTTACTTAAATCTCGAAATTTCGACTTAAAATCTCGAAATTTTGACTTTTTATCACGAAATTTCGACTCTTTATTTCGAAATTTCAACTTTTTATCTCGAAATTTTGACTTAAAATCTCGAAATTTCGACTTTTTATCTCGAAATTTTTACTTAAATCTCGAAATTTTGACATAAAATCTCGAAATATCGATTTTTTATCTCGAAATTTCGACATTTTATCTCGAAATTTCGACTTTTTGTTGTACACTTCGTAGCCTTATCAGCTGCGACGGTGTTGCGTATTTACTGTTTATGCACACCACGGCGCTTCACTTTGCTTTTGTGGGATGTGCTCCATTTTGAACTTCGTCTATTAAGGGTGTTGGTGCGCCAGGATTTGAAATGGGGAATATGCTAGGTGGGGTGAAAATTGAATTAGAGGTGGATGGCTATTATTTCCACGATTTTTTTATTTTCTGCTGTAATTTTGGGGCACTGAACTGGGTGAAAGTCGCATATCTTCGTAAGGTTGAGCCACTCCAGTGATATTTACCGGCAGCACTTTTCGAGTAGTATATGTGGGGAGATGGGGAGGCAGCTTCCACAACATTGCTCATTGGCGGGTGGGAGAAACATGCGTGCACTGATATCATTTGGGTGTATCGCTCTTTTTGTGGATTATAATGACGGGATGGGGAAGGCATCCGAAGTTGTGGGACGTCTTCACGGAGCCTCATGTATATATTATAGACGCGCTCTGTGGACTTTTATTGCAACGTGATTTAACGGCACTTGTCAATAACGTGTGTTGTTTGGTATTTTATTAGAATGTTTATTGGACGAACATAACTCTGTGTGTGGGGGGAGGGGGTGGGGGGGGGGTGGCGATTGGTAAATTTCACATGGAACAGCATTTGTTAAGCCGCATCCTTTGTAAATACGGTTCGGAATAGAGCGTCAGTTTATATGACCATCAACTTTAGGATGCTGGGTGGGGTTGGACTAAATTCTTATTTACAGTTAGGTAACGGATGGCGAAGTCGATGGACAAAATTGGGCATTTGTATGGGTGAGGTTTGTTGTACTCGTCCAGAAAACAATATTCCACTTGGAGTGGTCGTTAATGCCAATGAATGAAAAGGAAGCCTACCCCAAGCTGGCAGAAATGTCAAGGTTCGGGTGTGTGTGTGTGTGTGGGGGGGGGGGGGGGGGGGTATTCGTGTCCGGTCGGTAGGGTGAGAGTTTGTTAGAAATCAGAAGCCAGTGTATTGTCGTACATCCTAATGCATTGGAAATTATTTTATTCGTCTTGGGGATAACATTGTGGTGGTGGTGGGGGTGGGGGCTCACCTATATTCAATTCTGGATAAGACAGGTATAGGGTAGGTATAGAAAGATAACTTAGATAATTGCTGGTTGTTTCAGCAGAGTTTCGGTCACTATGACTGACACAGCTTCATGCTGACCATAACTTGTGTTGGTGGCACCATTACTCCTCCATAGTTTATTTACGCTGCCGTCCAAGGTTTTAATGAAACTAACGCTAGAATGGTATGTCCTTCAGCTAAAATGGTGGAGAGAGGGGGTGCGACCCATGACCCTGTCCATGTTGGAATTTTCAAGTTGTCTGTCAGAAAACTTATGGCCGCCCTCACGACAACGATACCACATTTTTCATTGTGCAAAACTATCTTTAGGTTTCATATATCATTTGCGTGTAAACGCTTGTTCGTTTATTATTATTATAATAAAGAATTACTTTTGTGAAACGAAAGTAATTCTTGAAAATAATAATAATAATAAACGAACATTTGGGGTTTCGTTAATTATTGTTTTACGAAAAAATATTGAGTTAGGATTCAAGTTCGTATCAACGGTCAGCGATCCGGGAACACTGTCGGAATATTTACCTCTAGACCCACCATGTCGGGAGGGTGGGGTGGGGGGGGGGGGGATTTTGAGATCCTATCTCTGTGCCTGGTTTTGGGGAATAACTGCAAGCTTGAATTTTGTATTGCGGTTTACCGTTATTTACGGCCAGCCAGGGTCACCTCGTGTCTGGCAGTTTTACGGGTGGTGGAAGCCGGAGAAAACCAGCAGCGGCGAGCAACTGTCAGACTCCCCAACGTACTAACTCTACAGAGAGTCATCATTGGTTGAAGAAGGCAAGTGCTCCATGGATGTAAACACAGTGCGCCTTAGTACACAGCTACACCGTGCCACCATGTGGGCAATCGGGATTAAGTGTCTTACCCAAGGGCACAATTCCGTTATCGCTTGTCATGATCAATCGGTGAACATCTCGGTTTAAAGTTCAAAGCTCCAACCACTGGCAATCTTGAATGGACCGCTCGGTTCGTCCATAAGACGACCCTTATCAGGGCCATCGAAATGTTTGAAAAGAACACTTGTTCACTTAACACGTTGCCATCAACACTAACCCCATTTCTCCCCCACCCTGCCCATTAAACCCAGAAATAAAGTTATTTCCACTCGATACGAGTAAAATTCCATTTGCCGAGATTAAAATAAGTGTATGATATATTTCGAAGAGTAAAAAATCCATTATCTTAATCCCTTACAACATGTAATATACCAGGCCATCCCGACGCCACCCCTCCCCGATGAGGAGATCGGTGACGAAGTGTTTAGAGCATTGCACTTTAAACCGAAAGATCGGCAGTTCGATCCTGATCAGAGGTGACTGCTTTGGGTAAACCCATCATGCGGGGCACGAAGACGTCGTGTACAAAGGCGTGCGGCACATCGATGATTCACTTGCTTTCAACAGCAGCTAACTCTGCTTGTGCAAAGTTCGACAGTATGTCAGATGCTCGCCGCTGCATGATTGTTCTCTCTGGCTTCCGCCCACCGTTAAACTGCCCAACAACACGATGTCACCCTGGCTGTTGAAAATGTGGTTAAATACAAACAAACTTCTCCCAAACACAAACATCGATATCCAACCGGATATGCCAGGGGCACCCAGGGGAAAAGACTCATAATTTTGAAAACTGTAACCTCCTTACCAATATCTACATACATATACCCTTTCAAGTATGTAAATTTTTGGCTATATACCTTCCCTATACCTGTCTTGTCCAGAAATGAATACATGTGCGCCCCCCCCCCCCTCCCCCGCACACACACACGTCTGCGCGCGCGCAGTCACCACCACAATGTGTTGATTCGCATGGCCCTCCACGAGGTACATTGTTTTTTTCCGGAAGAGTACAACAGTCCACCCCCCATAAAATGTCCAGTTTTATCCATGGAATTTGCTAGTCAGTTCGCTAACGGTAAATAAGAATGTAATACACCCGACCACAGAGCTTCCTAAAGTTTACGGCAAACATCCAAATGATCTCAGCGCGCTCATGTTTCTTCCACAGTGCTGCCCAATAAATATCAGTTTTACCCAGTGCGCTGCTCAAAAACTTACAGCATACACTTCTGGCAGTGCATCCCCTATAATTTGACTTGTTGGTGGTGGTTCGGAAGGGGGGGGGGGGGGCGTATTTGCTGTTTATCCACACAATGATGCTTCACTTGGGTGACATGTGTCTCGTTTTGATTCTCGTTTTTGTTATTTTTTCTTCTGTAATATTTCGGTAGTGTCCTGGGTAAAAAGTAGCACCTATCCGTAAGGGAAAATACCCCAGTGCTATTTACTGGGCAGCATATCTTCGTAAGGGTAGACTACTACTCCTGTGATTCACCGAGGGTACCCCCTGTACGTGAAGTGGTGCTTAGTGCTTGTTTACTGTTGTAAACAAGCTCTGTTTTACTGTTAAAATATAGGAACCATTCATCAATGCTTGGGTGGAAGTTCTCTAAAATGAGTATAAACGATTGACTAAACTTGACTTTATCTCCATGTTGTGGTCACGATTACCCATTGTGTAAAAATATGTGACTTTAAACACCAATAAATAAATACTCCGGTGATATTTACTGGACAGCACTTTCAGGGACTGGGGTGGGGGGGGGGGGGGTAGGGCTGATGCAGAATTACTTATCAGATGGTGGGAGACGCATGTGTGCATTGATATTATTTGTTGTATCGCTCTTTTTGTGATGTATAATGGCGGGATGGGGAAGACACCCAGGGGCGTGTCATGTGGTAGTCTTCAGTGAACCTCTATGGTCTATAATGGTGCGATAGAGAAGATTTCCAAGGGCATGTGGGAAGTCTTCAATGAACCTCATTTATTAGATTTTATTGAAAAGTGCGTTAACGGTACTCTTAAAGGTCGGAGGTGGGGTGGGCAGCATCCCTGTCCTGTCGGTTCGGTGAGAAGTTGCTAGAACTCAGAACCTGGTGTGTCGGAATCTATTGAACACTGCTAATGAGCAAATGACCACGTGCATACTAAGCGAGAGGAAATCTCGAAATTTCGAGATAAAAAGTCGAAATTTTAAGTCGAAATTTCGAGATATTAAGTCGAAATTTCGAGATTTTAAGTTGAAATTTCGAGATAAAAAGTCGAAATTCCGAGATTTTAAGTCAAAATTTCCAGATAAAAAGTCGAAATTTCGAGATTTTAAGTCGAAATTTCGAGATATCAAGTCGAAATTTCGAGATTTTATGTCAAAATTTTGAGTTAAAAAGTCGAAATTTCGACTTTCGGGGTCTGAGAATTATTTTTTATCAAGTCCCTAATACGCTTCCGTAGACATGGAACAAACGTCATAGCCATAAACTAGGAATAGAAGATATCTCCTAATGATGAGATAATAAGTCCTAATGATGAGATAATAAGTCCTAATGATGAGATAATATCTCGTAATGATGAGATATTATCTCCTAATGATTAGATAATAAGTCCTAATGATGAGATAATATCTCGTAATGATGAGATAAAAAGTCCTAATGATGAGATAATATCTCGTAATGATGAGATAATATCTCGTAATGATGAGATATTATCTCCTAATGATGAGATAAAAAGTCCTAATGATGAGATAATATCTCCTAATGATGAGATAATATCTCCTAATGATGAGATAAAAAGTCCTAATGATGAGATAATATCTCCTAATGATGAGATAATATCACGTAATGATGAGATATTATCTCCTAATGATGAGATAAAAAGTCCTAATGATGAGATAATATCTCCTAATGATGAGGTAATATCTCATAATGATGAGATAAAAAGTCTTAATGATGAGATAATATCTCCTAATGATGAGATAATATCTCATAATGATGAGATAAAAAGTCATAATGATGAGATAATATCTCATAATGATGAGATAGAAAGTCCTAATGATGAGATAATATCTCCTAATGATGAGATAACATCTCATAATGATGAGATAAAAAGTCATAATGATGAGATAATATCTCCTAATGATGAGATAAAAAGTCCTAATGATGAGATAATAAGTCCTAATGATGAGAAAATAACTCCTAATGATGAGATAATATCTCATCATTAGGACTTATGACATCCAATTTTTTTGTACTAGTTGGCACCAATACGCTTCCATATATACCTGCTAATCAACTATAGTCATTACGTAATTGATAATAAAAGTACCAACAAATTTCCACACATTTTAATCGCATATTGTGTATCATTTCGCCCCAAAAGAACAAATGAAATTTTATATTATTTATTCACTTACTGCTTTTTTAAATACAGAGACATGTCGAATTAAGGGGAAGCGCGAAATTACTAATTTATGTTTATCCCATGAAGCTTTGTGCAGTTTGGGTCTTTTCAAAGTGTGGTGCACGGCGGAAGGAAACATTACGATCATTTAAAAAACGATGCCAAAAACCCGACTTTTAATACTCGAGGATTGACAAGTTATCAGCGTTTTCAAATCGGAAGTGAATGTTGTGTTCTGATATAAAAAAAAGGAATTAAGTAGTGGTTGTGTGCATACAACTCTACACCCCAAAAGAACACAAAATAGAGTTTTAGCTCTCAGCCAATCTGAAAGCTAGAACGTCATGTGAGATACAATACTCTTATTCAACGGAACACTCATCATAACTGTGGAATGCCCATAGCGTTACTGCTCCAGAAACTCACATACGCAGGTTATTTCACTGTCAGATGTAGTGTCACGTACAGTAGAATTGTCGCGGAGGGGTCGTAATCCACGCATGGGTAGTGGTATCCCCTCATGTATAGTGATTAACCGATGAGGATTTGTGACCGTTATCTCCTTGCCGATTAGATGAGCACACAATCTGCCGACTGTGAGTGCCGATTTCAGATAGTAACAACCAAAAGGAGTAGTATGTTTAAGAATGCATACAACAGGGTTAATTTTACAGTACAGTCAGGTCAATTGGTTTATTGACCTCAAGAGTATATTAGTGTGTGTTTTAAAATAAAAAATACGACATCAGTGGAAGCAAGTCAACGATCAAAGACGCTGCACTGTTAACTTGTTTCCGCTGATGTCGCATTTCATTGAGTCATCAACCAACACTTGGCATGTGTGTCATGAGGAGCAATCAAGGGGAAGATCAGACCAATCAATGAGATTAGACCAATCTTGATTCATGCCAATCATTGTGGCAACTTATTAAGTTTGTTACTGCTTGTATGAGATTGTTAATCAAACGTAAATACAAACAATTTTGACCCAGTGGTGTTCTATATAACTATCGGCATAGACCAATGCTCAAACACCTCTACCGATGGTCAACCGATGGCTTAAAATCGGCCGATGTCAGATGCGATTGCCGAACATAGGTTAACCACTACTCATGCGTTTACCAGGAAATAAAAATCAACATCAGTAAAAGGTTTACCAGGGGGTTCATTAATTAAATATTTGATGATCACGCCTATGATTGGTGTTTGGAGTTTAATATTATTCCACCCGTGAAAATATTGCACACCCGTATATTGTGACCAATCCACGGCTTCCGTGTAGTAGTTTACTGTAGATTATTGCCTCTACAGAGATGACAATATAATTAACGACATTAAAATATCAAGACGTCTCAGGAAGTATCAGGTGCTTGAAGAACAGTACTGTGAACAGCTATAGATTTTAGACGAATTCAGTGCATCGCAGCATCAAGGATGTGAAGCTTACACTATAAGCACTGAACTATCGAACTATCGATTCACAGGTGCTGTTCTGTTCTAGAAACTTTTATCCGGAAACTTCTTGCAACCAAGATGAGCAAGAATACTTCCGGGCGCTAACAAGATGCATGTAATAATAATAATAACACTTTGGCCGGCCGGTGATTTGTCGCGGTTCTCAGGTGAGAAGGCCTTGGTTACCCCTGTACTCCCACCTGCCTCCCTGTTCCCACGCTTCTTCTCTCCTCCCAACACTCGGAGACGAACTGATTGATAACATCTCTTGCACCATTCTTCCCATTCTCTCCGATTAGCATATGTATGGAACTGCGATTGGAAAATCTGTCTCCATCGCGATCCGATCGTATTTGGTCGTTATTCAGTTACAAGGTTTCATCATTGAAACATTTGTGAAATGTGGACAACCGAAAGTCAGCTAGTATAGCAATGCCATTTCCAAACAATATTCATGTAAAATGTTTCTTAGGAACATGAATTTTGCATCAGTCTGTTTTGCTAAATAAAGGTATATCATTTTCGAATGCAATACAAACCGAAAATGATGATGTTAGTTGCAAGAAGAATTTGCCATACACATCAATGTCCTGCAAGTAGTTTTTTAAACACAGTCAGTTCACATCAAAATTCCAATGAATAGGTTCCATGATGTCAAGCCTCATTATCCCGTCACTTGCTGACCGTACAGGAACTTGACGGTCTGACTTTGATATCCCTTTCACAAACACCGTCCTGATGGATCCACTCATTTGATATAAGGTGAACATTTTACTAACAACTAACTTAGCAATTGCGATGATGTCATTTCCGGCATTACAGTTGCAGTGTTTTTGGTATATTCGTCAGTAATCTGAGAAGACAAAGATTGATATATATAAATGTTCGCTACACATTTATTTGCTGTAAAATAGACATTTGCCTCGTTAAAGGTACATTTAAGTCTACCCAGACACTGTACAGACTATGAAGTCATTTCTGAAATTATGACGATGACGACATGTCAGTTGGAATGGTTTGCGACATTTAGTATGTTTTTAGTTTAAACATTATTTATTAGAAAAATAACTTTAACATATATACATACATACGTCATAATATACAACAAAATTAAGGCATAAGTAAATGTCAATAACATATGGTTTGTCGTATAGCGAAAATATGATGGCGACGGGATTCGAAAGTAAGCATTATGCTTATTAAGGTCGTTTCCCGTATTTCCTAAAGTTACAGGCTGAATATCAGGATCTAGTTGACATTTGGGAAGGTAAGAGCTACTAAACAGGTGGAAAATAAGAGAGGAGTGGAAGGTAGAAGAAAGAAGATAAATGATAGAGGAAGCCAACCTCGGAACAAATCAATCCAATGTGGTTTCTGCTAACATAAACCATACCCTTGTGTTATAGATGTCACGGCAGGTATACTTATTACTTGCAGGGTTATTTAAATTGAGACCAATAGCTTCTGCTAACAACATAAACCATACTCTTGTATTATAGGTGTCACAGCAGGTATACTTATTACTTAGAGGGTTATATAAATTGCGACCAATAGCGCGTATACATATACATATACACACCAAAATGCAGGCATACACGCGTGCGCGTGCACACATACATACAGACACACACACAAACGCACACGCACACCTCCACGCACACAAATGCATGCACATATACACATACATACATATATATATGCACATCCTTATAATTTATTGATTTATTTGTCTATTTATTGGTGTTTAAGGCCATATACTTCCACACTTCCACACAATGGCTAGCATCCTTATAATATATTGCTAGAAACGCTTGTTATTGTTGACAAAAGACTTAAAAGAATTCAGATTATTTCTTCAACTGCAATTCTGCAACAGTTAAATCTAAATCAATTCACTTCACTGGGTGTTGATAAAATTACCTGTTTGGTAAATAATCAAGGCTAAAATCACTGCTCGTAGTGTAAACTGTCGAGGTTTATCTTCTGACGGTGCAGAAGGGCATTTGACATTACTCTATTAGTGGATACACATTCTTGTCAAGAGGTCGAGAAATCATGGAGAAGTGAGCGGGGATACGTACGAGGCTTTTGTCAGTTCCTATTCCAGCTCCAGTAGAGGAACAGCTATTTTGCTCAAAATCTCATTGGGTTTCTCAGTTAATAAGGTTATTACAGATAAAGGGGGTAATTATATTATACTTGGCATTACCAGAAGCGATCAAAGACTGACACTTTAGGTATTATATGGGCCAAATGAAGACAACCATCCTTTTATAACACTTTTTTTCTCCAAGATAGGAGAGACAGGCAGTACTTCAATACTATTAGGTGGCTGGGCGCGGTGGCTCAGTTGGTAGAGGTGCAGGCTGCAAGCCGAGAGGTCCTTGGTTCGAATCCCACCTGCGGCAACCGCGTTGTGTCCTTGGGCAAGACACTTCACTCCGATTGCTTACATGGGGGCACGATGACGCTGTGTACTGAGGCGTACTGCACGTCGATGGTGCGCATGTCTTCAACCAATCTAACCTTGCCTGTGCTGCGGTGCAGAGTTCAGAGTTACGATGTTGGAGAGCTGACAGCTGCTCGTCGTTGCTCGGTGGTTCTCTCCTGGTACTCCGGCTTCCTCCACCCGTAAAACTGTCATGGTCACGATTAGCCATTGTGCATAAGTATGTGACCTTAAACACCAATAAATAAATAATAATAATAATAGGTGGCGACTGGCATGTACCTCGAAATTATGAACAGGACACAATTTGCTGTAAATATGGAAATAATATAAAGGCAAATGAAAAGATTAAAGAAAATATGCAGAGATTTGATTTACACGATGTGTGGAGAATCGAATATACCGAATCAAGGCGCTATACCTGGATATACCCCGGACGTAAAATGGGAAGACTGGACTACTTCCTTATGTCTTCTGACCTACAAATATTTTTTAAACATACCGACATCCAAATCAGATATAAATCAGACCACAATTCCATTAGTATCAGTTTGCCCCTCACCACCCAATCAAGAGGAAAAGGCTTTTTGAAATTTAACAATAGCCTTCTCACTAATCCGGAATATGTAAACTTAGTGAAAAAACTATAGCAGAAACAATCCAGCAATATTCTGTTAATAATAACAATAATAAGAATAATATAACAATTAATGACCAACTATTTTGGGAAACCTTAAAGCAGATGGCTTAACGGCCCATTTCTATATTTTTTCTGAAAAGGCCTAGGTACCTTTCTAACAAATTCTCTGAATTATGGACATGAAAATAAAGAACTTTCAATAACCCAACGAACCGATATTATCACATGTATTCCGAAATCAAATAAAGCCAAAATGTTTTTAAAAAATTGGAGACCTATATCTTTGATAAATGTAGATATAGCTAACCGTATCAAGACAGTCCTTCCTGTACTAATATCCGACACGCAACTGGGATACGTAAAGGGAGAATCGACTCGTTTAATTTTTGATTTAATAAGTAAATGTGATTACAACAATATCCCTGCTCTCTGGTGTTTTAACCTTGTTAGACTTTGAGAAAGCTTTTGACTTACTTGAGTGGTCTTTCATTGAGAAGATCCTTCAGTTTCTAAACTTTGGTACCTCGATTATAAAATGGTTCCAAACATTCTATAACAACATCTTTAGTTATGTTTTAAACAATGGTAACTGTTCTGAAAAATTAAACCTTGAACGTGGAGTAAGGCAAGGGGATCCCGTTTCTCCCTACATGTTCATACTCAGCGCGGAAATTTTAAGTGCCGCTTTCAAATTTAACCTGAATATAAATGGTATTAATATTAACGGCTCGGACTTTTCAATTAGTCAATATGCCGATGTTTCAACACTTTTTTTAGATGATGACGGACATTCGCTGAACGCGGCTCTCGAAACAGTTGATACATTTTCGAAAATATCAGGGCTAAAGGTGAATTTCGAAAAAACGGAAGTTATGTGGATGGGTTCAAAAAGAGGATGCAGAGATGAAATTCCATCCGAACAAAACATTAAATGGAACCATAGCTCCTCGTTCAAAATTTTAGGAATTGAGTATAATCTATTCGGGGAAAACTATGTTTTAAGTAACTACTTTAATCAAATAAAAAAAATTGAAAACCTACTGAGTGACTGGTTGTTTCGAAACCTTCCACTCATTGGAAAGACAGCGGCAATCAAAAACATGGCATTCCCAATGTTTATATATTGCAGTCCCTCCGGATCCACCTGAAAATATTTTCCAGAGATTACAAAATCTGATTTCCAAATTTCTGTGGTCAAGAAAAAATGAAAAGCTTAAACGCAATGTGGTAATTAATTTAACAGAATATGGTGGTCTTAAATTCCCAGATGTAAAAAATCTATGGCCGCGCATTGATAATGTCCTGAATCAAGAAGCTGTTGGACCCAAACTTGCTGGCCCTGTGGAAAACGTTAATCTTGGATAATTTTGAAAGATACGGGAACTACAAAATTTGGTATTTGCACAAAGAGGATCTTTCAATAGTTGGTAATCAAACAAACAGTTTTTGGAAGAACATAGTACATATTTCGTCATTATTAGACAAATCAGTCGTAGAAACCTCGCAGCAATTTTTTTCTGAATCCTTATTTTATAACAGTCAAATAAAGATAGATAATGAATATTTTTGTAACAGAGACTGGTGCTCGAAAGATATTTTCTTCGTAAAGGACCTTTTGACAGAAGAAAAAAGCTTTTTATCCTTTTATCACTTCTCCGAAAAGTACAACATCAAGACGCTATTTACAGTTAACCATGGAATCATAGATGACATACCCCAGTCGTGGAAAGAAGTCGTTAGGCGGAATCTCAATGTTTCAAGAATAATTATCGAAAATGTCGAAAAAGTGAGATTCTCCCTATGTTGTAAAACCTTTTACCCATTTTTTTACAGTCAGTAGCAATAAAACCCGTCAAGACGCAGAAAAAGTGTGAAGAGCTTTTAGGTATCGATTTACAGGCAGAAGACTGGGAATCGATATATAAAGTTTCGTTCGCAATCTGCTATGACTCGTATCTACAGAGTCTTCAATATAAACTCCTCCATCGAACAATTTACACAAAGTCTAAATTATTAAAAAACAAACTCTTTGAAACGAAGCTGTGCACTTATTGCAATAATACCAAAAGAAACAATAATACACCTGTTTTTGAGTGTTCTCATTCTAAAATAATTCTCAATTCTCATTAATTTTTGTGAAGATTTGATGTTAAAATGCAATGTAACACTTCCCCTTACACCACAATTTATCCTTTTGGGCTATCAAAACTCTGAGGAAAATCTAGGTACCATGCTATTATGTACACGACTGTATAATAAATTCATTTACCCCTGCAAAGTGAGTCGATGCACACCGACTTATAGGTCATTTATTGAGCTCTTAAAATCATATCATGGCCTCGATATAGTGTCAGCCCACATGTATGCTGGCGAAAACGCTCAGGCTTTGGAAGACAGGTGGGAGATGTTGAAATGTTTATTTTCATCTGGAGTGACATAGAATATTGCGACCATGAAATGTCCATAACAAAAATAGGATTGTGCATCGAATTAATCTCGAAGGTTTTTGGTGGTACATTATTTGCAATGTAAGGAGGAGATAGGTGGTGGTACATCTTTAAAAACTGCATCAGCTTATGGTTACGACGCCTACTCTGCAGGGTACCCCAACAGGTCTCGGCGTATAATAATTCTCTACTAGCACTAATAGTTGCTCCAGTAACAATCCTGGCTGCAGCTACTTGGATTTTCTCTACATTTGCAATATCATTTTCATTACAATTATCCCAAACCGAATCCGCGTATTCCAAAAAGGGTCTGACAAAAGCAAAATAAATCTTTTCCAACACACTTCCAACACGCTTCGATCAAGTTCAAATTTATACGGGACCAAGCTTTAGAGCAAATTTGTTCAATATGATTAGTCCATGTACAGTTGGGGTTAAGAACAACACCCAAGTGTTTGTGACTATTATCTTCAGATATTTGCGAATTAGAAAAACATGATGGAGGATGTGCTGGACGAGTTGTTTTCGGGATATAAGAATACATTTTGTTTTTTTGTGGATTAAATTCGACCAACCAGAGCCTAGCCCAGTTTTCTCTTGTAGCCAAGTCATGGTTGATTAAATCAACCGTTTGTGTAGGGTTTTCCAATGCCAAATATAGAGATGTGTCGTCTGCAAACAGACGTATATTGCTGATCAACTTTTCCGTTCCATCATTAATATAAACGAGGAATAGAAGCGGACCAAGGACCGAGCCTTGTGGAACTTCGGAGCAGACAGTTCTCCAAGATGAGGCTTCCTTTCCTATGACAACACACTGAGATGTATTTGAAAGATATGATTTTAAAAGATCAAGTATTTCACCCTGAATTCTGATTTTCACCAGTTTATGCCATTTTTTATCAAACGCTTTGCTGACGTCGCAGAAAACCACCCTAACCTCTTTGCCTTCGTCAAGAGCATGACAAAATTAGTCATATATATCAGTTAATTGGAGGACAGTTGAGTCACCTGGTGTAAAACCTGATTCGAATAGGCTAAGGTTGTTCTTATCAGATAGAAACGCCCATAGACGCTTAAAAACACATTTTCCAAGCACGTTGCCTACGCAGCTAATCAAAGATATTAGGCGATAATTGGTTGCTAAATTGGATGGGTTCTTTTTTAAAACGGGCGAAACATTGGCCTTTTGCATGCATGAGGAAAGTAACAGTTGTAAAGTAAAACATTAATAAGGATTAAAAGTGGCTCACACAAGAATTTTTTACATTCTTTCAGCAGGCGGGGACTATTAAGGTCAGGGCCGGATGTTTTAGATGTATTTAATGATTTTAAGGCTCTGTATGCCTCGATATAGTGCAGTGTTATTCTATCCATTATTACGGCAGGTGGATGACCAGGTTGTGGGAGGGAAGCGTTGGAGTTGTCAATAGTAGATACAGAACTAAAGTATTCATTGAGCACCTCGACCTTCTCAATGTTCGTCGAGAACGTTTTATTTTGATAAGTGATAGTAGGAATCCCTAAGGTATTATTGTTTCCTAAGCATGATTTCAGAATCTTCCACCATTGTGCGGATTCGACCTCTGTACTTTTGAGTACATTTTAAACTTTAGTAACATGGGAGAGTTTAGCTTTCCTAATAGCTGAAACTACTTCGTTACTCTTAATTTTATATTTTCCCCACGCTTGTGGAAGGCCACTGCGTTTAGCAGCTCGAACTAAGAGTTTTCTTTGTCCGATAAGCGGTCTTAGGTCATTGTGGAACCATTTGGTTGAGTAGTCCTAGAGGTAATAAGTTTGTTTGGGATATGCTGTGATGCCAAATCGAATAGTTTATTGGTAAAGTTAGACCACAGTAGCCAGATTAGAGTTATTAAAAATTTCGTCCCATTGCTCATTAATGATGGCATTGTTCAAGTTAGTGTAATTTCCAAAACCATACGTCCAGACGCGTCTCTTATAAGTAGAAGGTGGTGGTTTCACGAATTCAACCTCTATGAAAATTGGCTTATGGTAACGGATCATGGGTAAAAAGGGGATCTAATACCTCACAGGATAAAACACAAACATGGTTTACTTACGGCAAAAACATCAAGTAATGATTCTGATGATTCGGTAAAGCATATCGGTTCATTCACAAGCTGGGCGAGTTTAAAGTATCTAACAATTTCTAAGAAACTGCTTCCTATTGGAAGAAGTTGATTGACGTTAAAATCTCCGGTAATAATCATGTAGGCTATTCTGGAGTCTGTAGCGTTCTCAATGGAGATTGAGATTGTATATATTCCACACATCTGCTGCAATGTTGGGCGGGCAGTAAAACACACCCAGCAGTAATGGTTTACCGTGTTTTTTGAGAATTTCTGTCCAGAGGCATTCAATATGTCGAACACCGATGCCTTCTTTGAGATATACCGCCACACCTCCGCCCCTTGTTAACCGATCTTTTCGTACTGTGGCCTGAAAACCAGGCAGGTGGACTATCGATGTTGGGTGGTCAGCATTGAATCATGCCTCGGTGAGGGCCAGGATATCATTTACTATAGCTTCACATTTAAGAATATTTAGCTTGTGAGGTACATTCGCACTTTGTATATTAAGATGGCAGATATTTAGGATGTTGCTTTTGTTGTTTATGTCAGCTGAATCTGGGCCCGGGTTCAATTCAACGTCACCTGATATCAAACTCATCATGGAAAGCATCAAGAGAACTAATCCGATAAGAGGCACTGTAGTTGCTCCAGTGATGGGACCCTATCCGTCACCGAGACAGCTCCATAATTACACGAACTATCATCTGTTTTACCAGACACATTACGCAAGGGTTTTCTATTAGGGACTACAGTCCAGTGGTACAGGAAGATTTCTGTCATCTTTGAGTGGAAGAAAAATGCACACATAAACTCCTCGTTTGCTGTTGGCTGTACCGTGTCACGTGCTTATACTGTTTTGCATAATAAAACATAACGTGGGTAAAAAACTTTATTCCATGAGTGTTTTATTGATCAGACACTCCCCACGCAAGGTAAGCTATTTTGACCCATCATTCCGACTTTTTTCCACAGCACATTTAAAAAAATGGAAGTAAAAGCACACCACCCACATATATTTTATCAATGAACGAAACATACCCACCCTACCATGTTTTGTCTAAAAAAGATTTGCCTGCTTCAATCCTCTACTGGTTTATAATTAACCTCACTTGTACTCATTTCGGATTTCTGGATGAATTACCCAGCACGAAACATAATTTATTTTGTCTCGACAGCGTCTCTATTTTTAGTAAAAAATCCATGCGGGGAACGTCTGGTAATCTTACACACAGCGTGACATTCATTATAGTTCACTGATTAGTACCTGATGACATGTCAACTATTGCATGGCTGGGCTGTTGGTAACACCATAACATTGCTAAACGGATCGCCGCGACGGCTGTTAGAAACTACTCCCCACCCCTCTGTACATCTAAAAGGAAATCGTCGTTAGTTAAAATCTAACAACCGGCGTAATTACAAGGTATATAACCCTTAAAGGCTTATTTCCGACTTTCACAACCTCAGAACAGGTTCCCTTAACATGCCATCATCAGGAGGTCCTGTTGACAACAAACAAATTAGGCAGGCGGTTGTTTCAAGGCGGCAAGTCTTGGTTGCCTGTTAAGGCAGCCAAGACTTGGCTACAAATCACTGCTAAGCCATTGAACGTATAGAGGCTTTGGGTGGTGGGAATTCAAGAATTCCAGACCCTTAAGGGTTAAATCCGTCGATAAAGCACCTGACTGGGTGTCTTGTGAAGTGTTTTAAATGGTTTTGCTTGTACGTAAATGCTTCCTGATTTTAACGAATGACTACCGCCACGCTTTCGAGATAGCATAAATTAATAATACCTTGACTGACATAGCTTAACGATCTCTAGTGTCTAGATGTTACTGGTTCCAATTCTGTCAAAAAAAGTCTATTATATTATTTAATATACTTATTTTGTAGTTCAGAGAAAACAAGTCACACATTATTTCCGGTGAACGATTTTCTAGAAAGTCTGGAAATTTGTGCATGCGTGATAGATGCACGGTGACCTTCACGCGCTTCAAAATGGTCAGACCAGAATCGGATACAATAGCAGTTGGTATTGGTAGCTTCCACCGATCTCCACACAACTGAGTTGCTGGTCACGATCGAAACACTTCGCAAATAAATCTCCCCCGTCAAATTGGCGTCGGGACAATCAACGCGATAACAGCACCCTGCGGTCACGCATGATGACATACAAGATGTTATGCTGTGATTGCAGACACAGCGTAACAGCTGTCGCATTACCTACACAAAAATATAATGTAAACTTTGTTATCTCGGCAGTTGTTTTTTTTATCAATACCTCTTTAAATGTGTTGTAAGTAATAAAGTTGTGCTGCCGTGAAAGTGTGCATCGTCAACATATTCATTTTTGTGCAAGCATCAAGGATAGTCTCTAAAAATAACGACTGCGCGGCGTCATGAAATTGAAAATATTTGAGATTTTAAATTGTTGAATATTCTTTATTTGCAGTACAGTAAGTCGCTGTGAATTGATCGTAATCCACGTGTGGTTAGTGATGTCTACGCATGCGTTTACCAGGTAATAAAAAATCACAATCTGCAAATTTTTAATAAATGGAGCACCGGGTTCTACCAGGTGCTTCATTAATTAAATTTTAGAGGATTATTCCCATAATTAGTGTTTGGAATCTAACATTATTTCGTCCATGGAAATATTGCCCACGCGTAGAAAGTGACTAGACCACGGCGGATGTACTGTGTAACAATAATTGTCTCTCCTCTTCCCCCAAAGTGGAAATCATTTCCAACGTGTATTCAAGAAATTTAGGTGAACTGGGGTCAGGGTTGTATGTATAATTTTAGTCTATATAACGTCCATTCCGTGGATCAAGGTCCCAGTATTCTGCTAAAGCATTGTAGACGACGGCTTATTCTACTCAATGGTTGACAACCTCGGCTTATTTTTTTCTCATCTTGAAGATTACAAAACTGACTGAATACTCAGCAAGAGTAGTAGGAGGGGGATGAACGTCCCCAGTTAGGGGGGGGGGATATCATGGAGGATATCATATGTGACGTCATAGTCAAGTGACCCAGTGGCGCCATGTTTGGTTGTCATGGTAACCCGCGTGAGCGGCCACATGTGACGTCATCCCCATAGTGATACGTGGGCCTAGTACGCATGTGAAGAGCGTGTTGTTAGGGTAATATGTGTTTCCGTCGTCCATTTTGTATAATGTAGGCCGCCATTTTGGTTTCTATGGTAGTACGTGGTTGCTACGTGACCCAAAGGCTTACAACAAGACGAGGGGTATGTACGCACGGTATGTTCCTTTGTACAAGAGAAATTGTCCGAATCGTAGAATTACCCATATAAACCCGACAATCCCTCCCAATCCACCCAAAACGACTTTATTTACCACGGATTCTCCCCTTTTGTCGACTTAGCACGTAGTGCTATAGTACCGAGGGGGGGGGGGGGCACAGGGGGTAAGTTTGATTGAACTAGAGTACTTGTCTGGCTTGAATACTTCGTATAATTACCGCAAACAACCGGATAATCTCTCCAAAAACGACTTTATTTGATACGGATTTCCCTATTTTATTGGCTTAGCGGGCAGTGCTATAGTGCCGAGTGACCCCGAAGAAGGGTCAATTGAATAGGAGTAATTTGTCCTGTTCTGATTTCCCCAGAATTCCATTTTTGCTGACTATTACAGATGCTACTCTAACCCTAGACGTTCATATATTCCATAGTATCTCTGGTTCCCTCGTACAAGTCTTATAATCATCATTTCTTGATGTTCCGAAACCTGTGTGTATAGTTATCTCTCGTGTGTATAATGAAAACCTAAGTGATTCCTAAAGCCATGAATCTATCGAGCAGTTACTGATAAGTCATTGCTCGAACGAGTAGAAACCCATCGAGCAAATGAGTTATCGAGCAATTGCTCGTTCGAGTGACGCGCACATGCGACTTTTAACCTCATTTCGGCATTTGTGGATACCTATGGCCTGGTATTGTATTATTTGAGGATACCAATCGAGGATACCTTCTGGAGAATCCCTTTTGTGTCGTATGAGGCAATGAGGGATATGAGAAAAACCCTCAATGAGGTCTACTTTACTATCCTTCTTAGCCTCATTTCGTTTGAGGCCATGAGGGCCACGAGAAAGCCCTCAATGAGGTCTAATTTAGTATCCGCCTTAGCCTCATATCGTTTGAGGCCATGAGGGCCATGAAAAAACCCCTCAATGAGGTCTAATTTACTATCCATCTTAACCTCATCTCGGTATTTAACAGCCATATCCCGTGGCACCCCAATTTCAGCACCCCGTTTTGAAAAACGTCTGGCTTTCGGCACCACTTTTAAGACGTATGAGGCCATGAGGGCTATGAGAAAAGCCCTCAATGATGTTTAATTTACTATTTCTCTTAGCCTCATTTCGTTTGAGGCCATGAGGGCCATGAAAAGATCCCTCAATGAGGTCTAATTGACTATCCCTCATAGCGTCATTTCGGTATTTAATGATACCTATGACCCAGCTTCTATACAGGTAGTCTTACCAGCGGCTTCCATCTGATCTCCAAAGCTCCAAAGCATCTACTTGTCTATGGTCTATCTGTCCTGCCTCTACATCAGTCTTGTGCCATTGCGGCCTTGTACCAGTACTATTGGCTACTGTTATTCTGCCTCATGTCTCAAATATTGATTTGTAACACTACTTCCTAGCTATACCTTCGCCCAGGCCTTCAAAATGTTTAATCTGATTGCCTTATTTCCCCTGTATACATAGAGACAGGCTATATAAGGAATTCCGTAACTGGGATTCCCTAGCCGTTTCCGTAAAGTTGGATTCCGTGTTTGAGGGCCTTTCTCAAACCCTCATGGCCTCATAAGACTGAAAAGGGGTGCCGACGGCCAGACGTTTTCCAAAAAGGGGTGCTGAAATTGGGTGCCACGGGATATGGCTGTTAAATACCGAGATGAGGATAAATGGGATAGTAAATTAAACTTCACTGAGGACTTGTTATGGCTCTCATGGCCTCAAACGAAATGAGGCTAAGACGGATAGTAAATTAGATCTCAGTGAGGGTTTTTCTCATAGCCTTCATGGACCCATACGACGAAAAGCAATACCAGGTCACAGGTGTTCTCAAATACCGAAATGAGGCTAAGAGTCGTATGTGCGAGTCACTCGAACGAGCAATTGCTATAGCTTATTTGCTCGATGGGGTTCGAGTCGTTCGACCAATGACTTATCAGTAACTCCTCGATAGATTCTTGGCTTTAGGAACGACATAGGATTTCATTATACACAAGGGAGATAACTATGAATGCAGGTTACGGAACATCAAGCATTGATGATTATAAGACTTGGACGAGGGAACCAGAGATAGTGTGGACTATATGAACTTCTAGGGTTAGTTTACCATCTGTAATAGGTAGAAAAATGGGATTCTGGGGGAATTTGAAACAGAAAAAAATATTCCAATTCAATCGAAGTCACCCCGGGGCACTCGGTACTATAGCACTACGTGCTAAACCGATAAAATGGGGAAATCCGCATCAAATAAGGTCATTTTCGGAGAGATTATCGGGTTGTTTGGTAATTCTACGAAGTATTGAAGTATCCAGGCCAGACAATTACTCTGGTTCAATCGAACTTACCCCTTGTGCTCCCCCCCCCCCCCGTACTATAGCACTACGTACTAAGCCAATAAAACGGGAGGATCCGTCGTAAATAAATTCGTTTTGGATGGATTTTGGTGAGTTGGATGAATTGTCGGGTTTATTTGGGTAATTCGCCGAATGGGGACCGTCCGAACATACCCTCGTCTTGCTGTTAATCTTTGGGTCACATAGAAACCACGTGCTACCATAGAAACCAAGATGGCGGTCTCCAGTATTCAAAATGGACAACGGAAACACGTATCACGCTAACAACACGTGCTGCGCATGCGCACTAGGACCACGTATCACTATGGCCGCTCGCGCGGATTACCATGGCAACTAAACATGGCACCACGGGGTCACGTGACTGTGGCGTCACATATGAGACTCCCCATGAGATCCCCCCAATGGGGGACGGTTCATCCCTCTCCTATTACTAGCAAGTATTAGCATTCATTTATTTCTAGCGCCGTACACATTTATCGCAAAACCACCCCAAAATTACCGATGTCTTTAACTATAAACATGAATAATGTTTCTAGATGCAGAAAAATATGAGATCCAACAACAACAAGTTTGGAGATAATTTTCCGATAATGAAAATGGAACGGAGAAATTTTTTTTTTTTTTCAGAAAATTCATAAGAAATATTTAAATGTAATTAAAAGTCACTTCTTCCACTTCTTATTTAGAAAAAAAGTCCACAAACGACACAACAACAGTCCAAACCAAGGAATGGAAACATACACAACTGCCAGTACCTGTTCGTTAGAAATAGCACATTTCTCGCACAAATAACCCTTTTACAAGAATATATGTAACTTTCAGTTAAGAAATTTCTTTATCACATAATCAGCGTTAAATAGCTCACTACGGAAAATATCGTTCACAACTCGTCTAATACGGGGATGACGTCAGAAGTCAAGTTGACGTGGTAACATTGTGATTGAATTGCTTCTTCTCTTATTTTTCAATTTACTGTCAACCTAATACAAATAGCAGACGACATTTACAGAAAACAGTTCCTGAATTACTAAATATTTTAATTTTCTGTTTCGAAAAAAAAAACACACGAAAGCAGAATCCCGTTCGAATGAAGGTCCAAAAGCTTTGTTTTCGACGCAAAAATTGAAACAAACACATGTTGATGGCGATTTGTTGTGAACAACGCTCGCCAGCTTTATCCTTTTACAGCCACTCCCACTTTAGCCACACATGGAGAACTTAATGTACGCCTATTACGAGGACACTTTATAAGATTCATGACATACTTGAAACTCTATCATCTGATTAATTGTTGGAAAGGGCTCTCTGAGCCCTTTCCATCAATTAATCAGATGGTAGGTTTGGTCCACGCACACCAGAACGAACAGATAATCGCCATAAAATAGGTGACAATCGTCGCTTCAGGCAGCGTAAGTGTTAAGTCCCCATGTCAGCTGAAACATATCAGATAATAAAAAAATCTCAGTTCCTGACGATTTGACTTGAAATTTCTTAATTTTCTTCATTAAAATCGATCTGAGATTTTACTGAACTTGATACAAACTTTTCGTTTCAAAAGGCGACTCATTGAAGGTCTAAACGATAATCAGTAAACAAACACAAAGTTTTAAATCTGCCGATTCTATCTTCATTTCAAGATGGACAGAGCTGCATGTGCGGTAGACTACATTCGTATGAAATATCGCCTTTATCGAAATGATGGCGGTTCACGAAAAAACAGAGATAAAAAAGCATGGAAACGTGCGCTGAAAGACATGGTATCACCATTTATCTGGGCTGATGTCAGACCTCATCTGTATTTACTGATACATATATTATTAAAAAAAAGTAGGGATATCCAAACTGATGCTGATATTTTCGTAAAATGGTATTGGATATGCGTGATTGGACACACTAATATGTTACCAAGTTTAGTGTGGATCATGAATGTCACCGGCCCACGGAAACCTCGTGCAGGTTTTTCGCACGAGCGCCGCGTTAATATCTGTGGGGTATGTTTTGAAATTTTCATTTGTATTGGACGGGCTTCTTTGGAGGTCTCGTTCTTTTCTTGGTATAAACACGTTTATCAATAGTGTCTGGTCGAAACGTAACTTTTGAGGTATGCGAAGACTGACACGTGACGAACGTTTACGCGCCGTTGGGATGTTGGAAGCTGGCGACAGACTGCAGTGGCTCAAATCCTCAACGTTACTCAATCGGTGATTAGCAGGTTGTGGTCACTCTACCCTCAGACAGGCAATGCTGTTGACAGACGTCAGTCATGTCGTCCAAGGGCGACAACTGCTAACCAGGATCATTTCATCCGAACCACAGCATTACGTAATCGCCATCAAAGTGCCTCAGAAATTGGACATCACCCGCACCGAGCATCAGATGTGCGAGACAGTGGTCAGATTATCCGAAATTGCCTACACAGCTGGAATTTGTACACTCGACGACCTCGAATAATTCCACGTTTGACTGAACGTCACATCGCAGCAAGGCGTAATTGGTGTGGAGCACGACAGCGCTGGTACAATCGTCGGTGGAGCAATGTCATGTTTTTCGATGAATCGAGGTTCACTCTCAACCTCCACGACAGGCGAAACAGAGTGTGGCGGCGGCATAAGGAACGATACCATCACGTAACCGTTAGGCAGCACGATCGTTTTGGTGGTGGGTCGGTTATGGTGTGGGGAGGCATAACCATAACAAGCAGAACAGCATTACATGTCAGCCAAGGGTGTGTCACGGGGCAGTACTACAACGACAACATGCTGATGTGGTGCCATTTGCGCGACGTCACGCCCGTCGATTCATTTTCCAAGATGGCAATGCAAGAGCCCACAGGGCCCGTGTCGCTTCAGAGTTACTCCAGGAGCAGGACATCACTACACTGCCTTGGCCAGCACCAAGTCCAGATCTTTCGCCCATCGAGTACGTCTGGGATATACTTGGCAGGCGCCTACGACAACTCCACCCCCCACCCCCCACACCACACACATACTAATGTCCAGGAACTCGCCGCTGCTCTGCAGGAAGAATGGAATAACATCAGTCAAGCTGATATTGGATGTTTGGTGAGGAGTATGCCATGTCGGATCCGCGCTTGTCTCACGAACTGAGGAGGATTTACAAGGTATTAAGCTTTTGGACTGAATGCGGTAAATTCTCAGACTGACCGTCCATGTCTTCTACAACTCAGTGCGTGAAATGTGTGCTTGTCAGACACCCAACTACCACTGAAATCATTCACTAGATGTCACAGAGCAATGTCTCAACGCTCTTTTTGATGAAAATATAAATTTATTTAATGCTCAGGCATCAATTCACGCTGAAAAATTAAGTCATATTCCCCTGTCGGTCGGCAAAACGAAATATCAAAATGATATTTAGAAATCGATATTTCATCGTAGGTTCATTTCCACTGTCTTCGATGTTCAGTGGCAGCACGTTTAATGGGCCGATAAACATTTACATGCAATCATCACAGAGTCAGCACATCAGTAATGAATTCCAGAGTCCCAAATACAAACGAATTCGAATAATTGATAGTGACAGTGACTAAATCAATTCATTAAATCAGCGGTTTCAAAGTTTGACTTTCTCATTCACCTTCCAGCGAAAAGCCGAAATCACTTTCAAATTTCTTCAGTTCAACTTCACACGTCTTCAGTGCATTGAGTTCAAAAAAAATAAAATGACGTGTCTTGTTATTGAAAATAAGAAAGTGGTGTTTTTTGTTATTGTTCTATTTCTTCGAAACACATTGCGATTATTTCAATTCGCCAGCCTTGGTAAATCGTAAAGTTAGGGGAGAAATAAGACGGGACTACTTTTTGTGCGGATATTCACACATTCCAATGGTTGGAGTTTGGTTGTTGTAATTTTTGTATGGACGCCGGTTCGGCACATAAATTTTGCGCCTTAATGGCAAATAAAGGCCACAAATTGGAGAGTTTGTAGTCGTAGAGCATTAAATAAAAAGAAAATTCACGAAAATTTGATGAATACCGAAAATATCTCGTTTGTGGCTACAAGAAATATGAGGATCTTCACTCGCGACTGCGTCGCTCGTGAAGATCCTCATATTTCTTTGTAGCCACTCACGAGATATTTTCGGGATTCATCAAATTTTCGTGAATATCCTCTATATATTTCTTCATATATCTCACTTTTATAAAACATCCCCTATTTTTTTGGAACAGTATATATAAGACAATCTTTGGGGATTTTCAACATGTCAGACCTGTGCACTGATATACCAGTACAGACGTATTTTATACACCAACTGCTGCATTCGTCATACCGTGTTATCTGCCATTAAGAAACTTGGTTGTCTCTCGTCGCTGTCTCGCAAGAACAGATTTTATGAATAACTTACCGAGACCAGAACTAAAGGACACATCACGTGACTGATCCACTTGTTAACTCTTTAACTGGCCATTACCTTTCAATCGTTAAGACAACAGTTTACAGCTATTCTGCGAAACGCAAGAAACTATAAATCTTCTGCGGTGAAGTTGTACAAACAAATCTTTCGGTGGCAGTCTGGGAGATTTTGAGGACATACAGTATTTAACGATCTGATAATCTTTCAAAACTTCCTGACACATTTCACTGCTGCCTCATTACAATTTATGTTCGATTTCGTGTTATTGCAAACTTCAGCGATTTCCAGATCAAAGTTGCCCTTCGGAGCTTAATCGTTTTTGTTATAATCACATGTCCTGTGACATTCAACCGGAAATATTGGCAACGTGTCAATACTTATATGTCACTTGTTGTTTTCTTGTAAATGGAGCATAGCTACAGCCAAATCAATTACTTTAATCAAAATTTAATACTTTCAAATACTAATCAGCAAATTAAACTGGGACCCATAGCGCTAAACTTATGATACAATTCAGCGAAACTCGTCAAATCTGTATGATAAAAGTTTAATGCTTTGAAAGCTGGTGGTGTCTACCATATCAGTTCAATGACAGCTGTTGAAAGAGCCCATATTCATTGTTTGGGGTAGTCCAATTAATATCTTCAACTTTGGGGCTGCACGTTTAAAATATGGATCGGTACACCCCACACATCCACCTCGCAGCCATCTTACTTAATGAAATTATGACGTACCATGTTGCTAGCCCGGAAAAGCGCACTCAGGGGTTTACAGGGTTAAGTTAATATTCTTTATTTTCAGTATACAAGTACAACACAGAAAAAAAACTTATATTTTAAACATAATAGCTTTCTACAGGCAGATGACAGCCTTATCGACTATCTTTCAGTCATTCATTGAAATGTCTTCCTGTTTTGCTACGAGGCTTTCTTTTGCAGAAAAAGCTCAATACATTTTTCCAAAACTCTCGCAATTTCCTCGTTGTAAAGAACAAAGCAACATTTATGGGGCTTCGTGGAAGCGAGCTCGTCCTTCTTATTATAATGACAGGGTCGTTGATCCGTCTCAGGTCCGCAACTACCTTCAGATTTAAGGGGCAAGACATGATCGATGTTTGTCCGACCATGGAACATGCATTTGCACTGCTTTTCTTATGTATATATACTTATGCGCGTCCGGAAGGTCTTCGGACATGGTGTCTACATACGCCGAAATGAAGCACGATTATTGGCAATGTCATGATAAATAGACAGACTTGATAGATTACCATGGCTTTCACATCAACACTGACGACGAGCTTTCACATGAACATATCACAGACTGGCAAACAACTGTGACAGTTGTAAGCTATGGGGAGAAGTTGACCAGAGCAATGGTTCCTTGACGCGGAGTGATATGGCTACGATACAATATTCTCAAGGCGGTAGAAATCATTTTAACCCTTAGAACCCTGGTGGTATCTTCCATATCAGTTCAATAACAGCAACTGGAATAGTCCATGTTCGTTATTTAGGGTAGACTAATTAATATGTTCAACGTGCAGCCTTGTGGCTGCACTTTGAACATATTGATCGGTCTACCACACACATGTTCTTAGCATCCATCCTATTTAATGAAATTATGGCGTATCGCGTGCCTCTCGTGTTCAAAGGGTTAAATTGGAAGGAGGGTGATCCAACGGACACTTTGCATTTGGCAGTTGCTATTAAGATTAGCTTGCCACTTGAGAGAGTACTATCGGGTACTGACTACTGACTGACTGATTGCTTGATAAACTTGACTTGATAAACACAATATAAATATCATTCTCGCATGGTACATTCTTGGGGAGAGGTGGGGTTGGGAGGGGTGATGTTACACCTCCCTCTACTTGTGAAATTCCTTGCCTCCTGGGCCAGTAGCACTTTCGTCCGATACTACACTGCTTAGGCAGCAAGCTCATCAAAGAATTTCATCGACGAACTGATATCCTCCGCACACATATTTCTTATCAATAAACTCCAGGTAAGAACACAAAGTCACAGTCACACTCTAAATATATGGCATACTTAACCAGTGATATAGTCTGGTTTGTGCAAGGCCTCGGCATGGGAATAAAACTCGTCACCTGAGTTCCAATGTGTTCGGTGTGGCTGCTGGCACATAGAACACGTTGGAACTCAGAGGACGAACTGTCGCATATTGTTGGATTGGTGATATGTGAGTCGAGCAGACCCTTCATATTGGTTCCCGCAATTGATAATTACATGGCAAAAGCAAGGTCATTTGCCACCTTTTTCCGAGGCACTTCCGTTTGCTGTGGTTAATTTCAGTAATCCTCCGCGAAGCATTGATATTTGTAGATAGGAACAGCAGTGCAACTTCCTGGAATAGTGGGGCAAATTTGTTGTGACTCCACAAACCTCTCTTCCCGCCAGAAACACTGAACTAGTTACGAACTAGTTGTCGACACACCCTGAAGATCTACAAAACATGTCATAATACTTTTGGGTATAACCCTTTACTCAACGAATCGGCCACATCCGCCGAGTAGTGTGGAAATTCAGTAGCTGAAAAAAATATCATTTTTCAAAACATTTCAACAAAACAATATCATGTGACCTCTCTTTGGAGATCACATGATATGGTTTGGTTGAAATATTTGGATTTTTTTTTAAAAATGATATTTAAAATAATGCATTTTGATATCGTCTGCGTTGGGTAAAGGGATAAGGGCTACAGGAAAATTCAGGATAAATCATGTTTATTCTGTTTGATTTTATCATTGATCTCTATATAACAAGATTACAAGAATGTCCATTGATCACCGTATAAAACCAAATTCAACCGCCACCATCATAGACGGTTGGGGAGAGGGGCGTGGCATATACTGCTACAAATAAACAATCCTCAACATAAAGCAAGATATCTCGAAAGTTTTCAAATTCCTGATCCTTCGCAATCGCAGGCCGTTGTTTAAAAAATAAATCTACTTTGATGTGTGTGAAAAATGAATAGGTTATTGTTGTGCCCTTTTGTTCTCGATAATGCAAATTTAATATTCACTATATAATTTAGTTTCTGTTGACAAAAACAAGAAATTAGATTGGAAAGTTGATATCTTGTTACTTGTTTTCGTTCTGCATGAACTTCCATGACGTTTGATGAAGTGAAAGCTCTTACGCTGTGACTACAGTCACCGCGTAACAGCTTTCAGGTTCTCAAACGTCATCGATGGGTGATGTTTCCGCGTTGTTCGACTCGACGCTATCTTGAGGGGGCGGCAGACTAAGGTACGATGTATTTCGCCGACGTTCCAGGATTCCATCTGAATAGAGATTAATAATGGATCTTACCGCTTCTTAACATTAAATCTCAGAAAGGTCTTGTGGTGAAGTTTCCAAGCATATATGGCAGAGACCGATCTCGTTAATAGGGTATACAATTTATATTCCGGTTACCATTCAGTGTTTCACCCACTACTGTACCTGCAAACAACTTTCGATTTCGTAAGCAATGAAATCCCGTGGATCCCGTTTAATACCCTATTTAACGCTATGTCATGTGTAAATCGATTTTGCACACAATACAGGTAGTGTATAGGTTATAATCTCTGTATCTGCGGGAAACTCTTAATTTCGGACGGAAAAGAATTGATCGACGTGCATTAGCGCAGACCATTATCTTTCAAAACTCACTGTATGTTAATTGACGTCTTTCTTTGATCTATTTTCGAAATATTTTGTTAAGCCTATCCGACGACGAGCTCGATTAAGTAACGCCATAACATTGCATTTTAAATCGGTATAAATGTTAATGGGAAATGTTTGTAAATAACTGCGGGATTTGTCACTTCTTAGTTGGTAGAACCGTACCAGAACTGATATTCGCTGTGGTAGATGTCTGGGAATGAACGTAAATGCCATCTGATGACACAACTGGATAGACGTTCTGCACAGGGAGTCCGTGTTTACCGAAATTCATCTTATATTAGGCGTCCCTTGATTTAATTTCTCTATCTCCCACAACTACAAAATACAACAAGCGCCTGCTTTGTTACTATTCGATCAGGTCAATGTTTATAGAACACGGCAAGGGAGCGCTGTGGCTTCGTAGTTAGAGATGCAGGCTGCAAGCTGAGAGGTTCTCGTTTCAAATCCCACCTGCGGTAACCGCGTTGTGTCTTTGGGCCAGACACATAATCCCACTTGCCCACGTGGTGGCACGGTGGGGTTGTGTACTAAGTCGTACTGCACGTCGATGGTGCACTTGCCTTCAACCAATGCTAACCCTACTTGTGTGAGGTTAGTACGTTTAAGAGTCTGAAAGTTGCTCGCCGTTGTTAGGTGGATCTCTCCAGGTACTCCGGCTTTCTCCTCCCGTAAAACTGTCCGACACGAGGTGACCCTGGCTGTCGAAAGTGTCGATAAACCCCAATAAATAAATAAATAAATAAATAAATAAATAAATAAATAAATAAATAAATAAATAAATATATGAAATGGAAATAGAACTATTTTCTAAAGTATACTTTTTTAATTATTAAACCACGTTGCACCCATGTTTCCGTACCCAAATCACTAAAGGCATTCGAGTTGAAACGACTCACCGTTTACAAATCCCAATCTTTTCGAAATGTTAAACAAATGCGCTCGTTAAGTGTATGAGAGAATCGGGAAAATTCAAGGTTGCCGCAAACAGTTTCAACCGAAACGACCAGTGTTTTATGAGTGTGAAAATGAAATCTGTAACTAAAATGCTTGTTAATCAAGTTTTTGGGAGTGCAGTTGGGAATTGTTAGCTACATATGTCATTGACATAATGTGCATGTACAGAATGTTGTATCCGAGCCTTGTGCTTGTTTTTTTCAAGGCCACGCGTCAACATGTCTCCAACTGGTTGGTATTATCAGTTATTGTGATGAATGGACGGTAACATGGTCTGAGGTTTGCGGCTCGGAGCTTATGTTCAACAGAGACGCAAAGCGTCGAAGTTGAACATACGCTCCGAGCCGCAAACCTCAGACCATGTTACCGTCCATTCATCACAATAACGTATATGTTCCAATAACATATACCTACATTGTGAAACACTAGAGAATCATTTACTAACCCTGTGATCGTTAAAAGTTGCCTTCTGCAAGGCAACGTTTAACGATCACAGGTTTAGTAAATAAAACTCTCGTGTACCCACGACGGCACTGGATAAATCATCCATAAACCAGATAAACTCATTCCACCTTAGTTCAAATCGTAAATGTATTTGTAATTTAAACAACACTTTAACCGGGAACTCCGTCTGCTGCACGTGTGAACAATCCAAAACAATACAAAAAATGAAGCGCCTTGCTGGTCACTCCGTTGATGACGCAATTACGAAACGGGGGAGTCATTTCAAATATTTCGCGTGGTGACGTCAGACGGTAACATTTGCCACTGGAGGCGTGAACATAGAAGAAACTACTTCAGCGCCCATCCAATCAGAGGGCGAGGATTTTACTCTTATTGGAACATAAGGCTTTGGAAACAAGAGCTCGACAACGATCCAATATTTCTTACATAAACATAATGATATAAATATTATACCACGTTTGGTGTGTGTGGTCAACGTTACCCGATACAGTACAGACTTGAATTGTGATCGGAAAAACAACACACAGGAACAGCATGTAAGTCATGTTAGAACACGCTGAATTCATCGTTGCCCATCTAAGTGATATAATGACGTGAATGAAATGCTTCGTCACAAGACGTTGTTAAGCGAGAATGTAAACAGACACCAGAAGGTGATGTTGTTTTTGAAAAATATCAGACACAATCACTTGATTAAAGTTGGATTGTGTTATTAATACAGAACGCGACAGTGTGCGGGAGACAGGAATCACCGACCCTTGGTGGAGTTGTTCCTGTATTTCACTCGCGCCTTCAGCTCGCGTGAAATACAGGAAGCTCCACCTCAGGCCGTTGCTTCCTGCCCCGCGTTCCCCACCCTCTTTGTGTTCTGTCTTGTTTTTATACTTCGTTTAATGCTTTAGACACCTGATTCGATGATTGCCAGTAGACAGTTTCAGTGAATGTTCTCTTCGATTCCACCTGTCCTGGACAACAATCTTACATAAATTACCTAGTAAACCTTCTAAACGGCATGTGGTGTAAGGCCATGTTTAACTATGTAAGGATTTCCAACATTCAAGCAAGATGGACATGACAGGTTAGGGAGTTAACGTAGAATTATTCCATCGAGACTGGAGATCTAAACAAAAGGGACTGAAGAAGGGGTGCAGTTTTAATGAGGAAGGGTACTCAATCGCAATAGAAACTGAAGAGCTGGAGCTGGACTGGTTATATAAAAGATGCGTCAGCTGTTGAGGAATCCCACAATGGATCGGGTTTTTTTGGAGAGGGGTGAGGGAGTGGTCATCGTTGATCAAAGTGAGATCAAAGTCACTGGAGTTGGATGGAAAATCGAGAATGGCGAGGAAAGGAGGTGTCAACTGTACAGCCAGGGACTAACGGAAACCCTGGAACGTTTCTTTTTAGAATGTCCTACATATTTGCCTAAAAGACCAATAGCCCTTGCAAAACTAATAGAACAATAGGATGAAAACGTGAGAGAATAGTGAGGAAGGAGGGAAAGAGTCGATATTATATTTATATGAAAAGTATGTTATATGTATAAAATACATAAAATAATTTTGTTTTATTTATTGGGGTTTAACGACACTTTCGACAACCAGGGTCACCTCGTGTCGGACTTTTTTTTACGGGGGGGGGGGGGGGGGGGGGGGGGAGGAAGCCGAAGGACCCGGAGAGAACAAACCGAGGAACAGCGAGCAACTGTCAGGCTCCCCAACATGCTAACTCCACACTGAAACGTACTAAATCCGCACAAGCATTGGCTGAAGGCAAGTGCACCATCGACGTGCAGTAATATTTATTCTTTGATTTATTGGTGTTTAACCCTTTCCGACTACGGTTATCGTGGCGTTTTAACGTCACGTAGAATCAGGTTTTGGCGACGTCAAACGCAATCGTTAGCCCTTTGAATTCTGGTGGTATCTTCCGTATCAATTCAATGACATCAACAGGAAGAGTCCATATTCATTATTTGGGGGTAGACCAATTAATATTTGCAACGTGCAGCCTTGTGGCTGCACGTTGAAAATATTGATTGGTCTACCACACACATGCATTTAGCATCCATCACATTTAATGAAATTATGAAGTATCATGTTTCTGAACGAAAAATCGGCCGCTCGGGTTCAAAGTCGGAGTACGTATTATTACGTACCGTAGTCGCAACGCACGGCAATTTCGTACGTAATATTACGTACCGTAGTCGCAAAGGGTTAAGGTCACATATTTCTGCACAATGGCTAACCATGACCGTGGCGTGCAGTACACTTTAGTACAAACACCACCGTGCCCCCACTTGGGTAATCGGGATGAAGAGCCTTGCCAAGGATACGATGTTGCTACCCCTGGTGGGATCGAATCGTGGACCCTTCGGTTTGAACGTCATTGCCGTACCATTGAGCCACCCCGCTCACAGCTTATACATGTTGTTCATTTAAGGTTAGACCTGTATAAGTTAGCTCATTCAGTCTGTAGAGAAAATCAGAGTCCCTTTCTTATTAGTCAGATTCAGTTGATGTATTACCAGCCGTCGACTTAAAACTCGCATCCCCACACACGTAACCAAACTTGCCTCCAGTCACTTGGTATCTATACTTTTTAGGAAATATCATAGTGGAGTAGACTGAGAAAGCACCAACCGGGGCAGTTGTAAAACAGTTGTGTTAGAATGCTGGGAGATAATGATAGATAGTGGGTGGGGAGGATGAACATGCCGGTGATAAGATTGAAGTAGGCCTCATCGTTAGAATACCACGGATAATGAGCGAAAGGCCAAATATTAAAAAAAAATAATAATAATAACTATAATAATGAAAAACAAAATAATAATAATAAATAATAATAAAAATAATGATAATTATTTTTATTTTTATTATCAATATTATTATTATTATCAAGGCATCAGGACCACCGATCTCCAAAGAATTAAGAACTGGATTGCTGGAATGTCAGTGAAAAACCATTACAACTCCATTTGTCCCTTCCAGGTGGCTTGAAGTCGCCCTGTTCAGTAACTCCTTCTGTCGATGACGGGCGTTCGGTGGCTGAAGTGTTACAGCATTGAAATTAAACCGAAAGGTCGATCGTTCGATCCTACGCCGCAGCATTTGCGGTGTGTCCTTGGGCAAAAACGTAATCTCAATTACTGTTTTTTTTACGAGTTCATCGACGTATGTCGATGGCGCACTTGCCTTTAGTCGCTGCGATTATTATTATTATTATTATTATTATTGTTATTATTTATTGGTGTTTCAAATCACATATTTATGCACACTGGATAATCGTGACCGTGACAGTTTTACGGATGGAGGAAGCCGGAGTACCGGAAGAGAACCACCGAGCATCGACGAGCAAAGTCAGCTCCTCACCATTCTAACTCTGTTCAAGCTCCGCTCAAGCAGGGTTACAGCGCAGGGTTACAGCGGTTGAAGACATGTTCACCATCGACGTGCAGTACGCCTTAGTACACGACGTCATCGTGCCCCCATGTAGGCAACCAGGATAAAGTTCCTTGCCCAAGGACACAACGCGGGTCGTCCCGGGCGGGGATCGAACTCGGGACCTCTAGCATAGAAATCCAACAGTCTACCACTGAGCCACCGCGACCCTTGCTTGTGATTAGAACATTTTAAGTTGGAGAGTCTGATATTTGCTCGATGACGTAACAGTTTTCACTTTATCAAACACCCCGGCGTTTACACAACACGAAATCACTTTTTCAATATTTTGTTTTGTATCAATAATAATTAAAATATATCGTAAAAAAGTTCATCTTTTAAACCTTTACCTAACACGAAAGCCAGACGTCATTTGCAAACATAATTATTGAATAACTTTTTTTTCATTTTTTGTGTCAAAAATATAACTTATGACCCTTCATTGGAACGAGCTCAACGAGCTCGTCCCAATGAGGGGTTATAATCTATGTTTTGAGACAAAAAGTGAGTGGTGATTTTTTTGTGAATAGCGCTGGCCGGCTTTGGCCGTTACGTGGGGTAAAAGAGTTAATTCGACAATCGCGAGAGAGAATAAAAAAGAGTTGTCGAGGAATTGATATCGAATGAACAAAGTCACTAACATCAGGACTTTTTGCGAGGATACGTGGCTGCACTGCAGATTAGTTGGATGGGGCCTCCCCATCCGAAACGTAATGTGTCCCGTTTAAACTTCATATGATCGTTGTAATAACTTATATCTCTTTACCAAATGTACAAAATGACGATTTTGTAATGAGTGGGGCCGGTCGGTCTTAACCGTCCAGCTTTCCTCATAACAAAAGTGCTTTTCAAATTTAATTTTTGTAATTATTTTTAATCGAAAACATAAATTATGATCCGTAATTTAAGCTGGCTCGGTGAGTTCGTTCCAATGCGGGATAATAAGCTCTGTTTATGAATGAAAACTGAATTCTAGTTAGTCACAACGTTTTAAAAAAATGCCATGTGTTATTTGTATTTTGGGAAAGGGTTCAAATTAATTATGAACATACCGACTCCTTTCCCAAAGGAGAACCTGCGACAACCCTCCCTAACCACTTGTCCACACTCGAAAAATGATTTCCAGGCTTTAGTCAAGTTCGACAGGGTTAAGATTAAATCGTAACGCTGTACAGGCCATCATAAACATGTCTTTTTATTCGATGGTGAACTGAAGTCGACCCTGCTTTAAAATGTAAAGCTTGCGTATTGTGTGAACCATTATCGATTTCTTGTACATTGTCCCATTAACACAGCATGCTCAATATGTATCATTGTGTCATGCTTTTGAAAGCTGTTCACTGTTGTTTTGTTATTCTTGCCTTTCAGTAATTGTACACACGACAATCGTGCTTCTCTAGAAAGGAAGAAAAGAAATTATAAAAGAAGAAAGAAGTTCTCCTGCAATGCTGTGAACCAGCAAATACCACTTGGCGTGCGGTGTCTGATCTTTCGAATGTCTGCAGAAGGAAATGTTTCGTATCTAAATTTCACGATCATACGAAACAAGCTTTACTCATTCCGCCCGCGCTGCAGTGGAAGAGAAGACGACAGAGAGGACACTGGTAGCCAAGATCTGCAATATTTCAATCCTCTGGGGCACAATGAAAACGAAATCTAAAGTGGTGGATTGTAATAATTTAAATCTACTACTACACAACGAAACAAATCCCGGAAGTGACGATCTGTAGTAATTTATTCCTACTGCTACACTGTAAACAACAAACCGGAAGAAATGATCTGTAGTAATTTAATCCTACTGCCACACTGTGAATACCAAACTGGAAGCGATGTTTAATAATTTAATCCCACTGCTACACAGTGAACCCCAAATCGGAAGTGATGATCAGTAATAATTTCTTCCTACTGTCGCACAGTGAACACCAAACAGGAAGTGATGACCTGTATTAATTTAATCCCACTGCTGAACAGTGAACAACAAACCGGAAATGATGATCTTTAATACTTTAATCCTTCTGCTACACAGTGAACAACAAATCGGAAGTGATGATATTTAATGATTAAATCCTTCTGCTACACAGTGAACAACAAGTTGGAAATGATGGAGTGTAATAATTTTTATACCATGATTACCTATTCTACTATATACGAAAAGCTTATGAACACGCCAGCAATGGGATTTCAATAGTAAAAACTTACACCTACAGTAGAACTACATCCCCGTTGACCTTTGGTGACGTCGACCTGAATGCAAACTTGTGTAAATTTATCGCAAGTCGCCTCACGAAGAGTGAAATGGAAGTGGCAATTACTTATTACGTTTTTAAATGGGTGTACCTCATAAGATGACAAAAAATAACAAGCATGCATTGTCTCGTGCTGATAAAGCACGCATAACTCGAAATAGTATGTTATTATGTTATTAAAACGGAAAAGGCTCAGTTTCTTTTTTTCGTTTCGTTTCGGCGATAAAATTGACAGCGGAAGTACCGCCCACCGATGCTCGTGTAAACAAAAACAGATTCGCTCGTATGTAGGTCTGGTGCTCAGTAAAATCGAGAAAAAATAATAGCGACTCTTAATAATCTGACGATCATGGTATAAATACAATATGCCCAAAGTAGCTTGGTGTACCAAATGTTCACCACTCGTGGTGAACATTTGGTACACCAAGCTACTATGGGTATATTCTATATATTTCCACCGCTACACAGTGAACAACAAACCGGGAGTGATGATCTGTAATAATTTAATCCTACTCCTACACTGTAAATAAACCGGAAGTGATGATCTGTAATAATTTAATCCTACTGCTACACTGTAAACAAACCGGAAGTGATGATCTGTAATAATTTAATCCAACCCCTACACTGTAAACAAATCGGAAGTAATGATTTGTAATAATTTAATCCTACGCCTACACTGTAAACAAACCGGAAGTGATGATCTGTAATAATTTAATCCTACTCCTACACTGTAAACAAACCGGAAGTGACGATCTGTAATAATTTAATCCTACTCCTACACTGTAAACAAACCGGAAGTGATGATCTGTAATAATTTAATCCTACTCCTACACTGTAAACAAAACGGAAGTGATGATCTGTAATAATTTAATCCTACTCCTACACTGTAAACAAACTGGAAGTGATGATCTGTAATAATTTAATCCTACTCCTACACTGTAAACAAACCGGGGGTGATGATCTGTAATAACTTAATTCTACTGCTAACCAGTGAACAACAGACCGGAAATTGTGTTATGTAATAATTTTATCCTCTGCTACACAGTGAACTACAAATCCGATGCGATGTTCTCTGATAATTTATTGTTACTGCCGCACAGGAAACAAATAAATCGGAAGTTATGTTCGGTAATAATTTAATCCTACTGCTTCACAAAGGAGCATTATTTATTTATTTATTTACTTATTTATTTATCTACTCGGGTTTTGCGAAACTTTCAAATCATTTCGGAGAGTTTTACATGTGGGCGAAGCAGGAGTATCCGGAGAGAACCATTGACTGATGGTGAATAACTAACTGTCTCCACAACTCACAATCGAGGTAGAAGGAGTATTTAACATCGGTTGAAGGAGTACTACGCCGTATCTTAGCCCACAGCGCTACCATTTTCCAACTTGGGCAGTCGGGACTTAGTGTCTTACCCATGACCCGACGTCGATGACGCGGTTCAGTGTTGAACCGTCTACTCTTCGATGTGAAGTTCAATGCGATAACGGATGAGCACTGGAATAATGGGGAATAACAGCTCTTATTTTGGGTGTAATCTGGGGCGGTGGAGCCGGGGGGCACAGGGGACACGTGCCCCCCTCCCCAATTTTTTTTAACCAATTATAGGTATCCGAACGGCATTTTCCGACATAACATTCACAACCCCTATGATCACTACACATCACCTCACCTATACATATATGACCACATTGATTTTCAAGAGTTTATTGAATAAAGATCGAAAACTCAAAATGGAGCGTAATATTTCAAAGGACGGTTTCAAAGTTATGATTAGCCATTTGAACCCGAGTGGCCGCTTTTCTGGCCCATTTATGAACATGATACTTTATAAATGCATTAAGTATGATAGCTGGTAAGTGAATGTGTGGGGAAGACCAATCGATATTTTCAACCCTGAGGCTGCACGTTGATAATATTAATTGGTCTGCCCACAAATAATGGAAATGGCCTCTTCTGATTGCTGCCATTGAATTGATATGGAAAATTCCACAAAGGGTTCTAAGGGTTAACCCTTTACCCAACGTAACTAGATATCTTCTATAGTCTTCTCGTGGCACTTCAGCTCGGGGTCAACGCTTGAACTTCATACGTTTTGAAGAGGTAGTTTAACCCTTTACCCAACGTAACAGCCAAAACCGGTCAGCGCTATTCCCCAAAATCGCCAATTAATTTTCATTTTTTTTTCATTTTTGTCTCAAAACATAGGTTATGACCCCTCATTGGAACGAGCTCGTCGAGCTCGTTCCAATTAGTGGGCATAACCTGTTTTAGAGACAAAAAATAAAAAAAAAATAGTTATTCAAGAATTTTGTTTGCATGTGTCGTCTGCTTTTCGTGTTAGGTAAAGGGATAAACGCTGCAGGCAAATCCGTTCTTTACCAGCATCGCGACAGAATCCATTTATACCGGTAGTGAAGGCTATTTCAATTTGTCAGTTGGAATGATACCTTGCTTTATCAGCAGGACTTTTGACGAAATGGCCAGGCCTACATTGAGTACAACCGTACCCAAATCTCTAGGAATCCAGTTTCGAAATCGAACCATCCAGTGCTATTTTGCCCAGGCGCACATAGCCCGCGGCCAAACCAGATAACGCAGCGGAGTGGTAGGCCATGTTCACTAGTATATTTCCGTCAGTGCTTTGGGAAACCAAGCCTACTGCATATAAAAGGGCTTAAAATTTAAATTAGAGTCACGTGTCACAGCGGACGACCATACGACAGCGAGTAGCGTTCAGTGGGTGGTTCAGCAGCCATAAATCCCATACAACTACCAGACCACCGACGATGAATGGCCCCTGTCCTGTGATGAGCGCCCTTGGCTTCTGTCACGATTAGAAGTGTTATACACACGAAGAGAACTGCCTCATGGCACCTCTCATGTATTGCAGCCTTGCGTAACTGTGCCAGCAACTTTTCTTGTTTCCTTATTCTAGCCGCACCCACCTCCGCGCAACACCCACCCTCACCAACTCAATAAAACAAAATCACAACCTCGCAGGTCAGCAGGAGTGCCTCCCACATGGGATAGCTTATTTTAATACCATACAAGCAACTAGCTGATCAGTCTTTAGTAAAAGCTTAGCGCGCTTAGCTTTGGACAGTAGCTGTGTGTACTGCATCTAGTTCTTCGCACGAAGGACTCATATCGTTCTCCCGAAAACAGTCCCTCAAGGTGTCAGGACCTTTGCAGTGAAACAAAGCAACCAAGTGCGACTACTCCCTGAGGTCTTTCAGTTAGAAGTTGTATCTTTGGGTCAGCATCCGGTCTCTTTGCTCTGCGTGGAGGCCACTGACGTTCAACTCTGACAACAGATCCTGTTTCTTCGTAAGAGCCTTTGAGGTCGGGCAGTCATTTATATAGAAGGTGGGTTTTCCGAGGTCCAGCGAATACTCGTGGAACCGAATCCAAGGGTCTGCGATGCAGCTTTCCCGATCGCATGTTAAATTCCATGACCACTGTCGTGAAATCGGCCATTGCCCTTTGTGCGCATGTCAAACAACAGGGCGAACAGCAGCCCCAATTTCCTGGGAAATGACAGCCATGAGTTCTCGAGGACTTCTTAATCCGCAGAGCACTCACATAATCCCCCACCTCCTTCGTTTGAATATTTATTTTTATTTATTTATTGATGTTTAAGGTCACATATTTATGCACAATGGCTAATCATAGCCGTGATAGTTTTACGGGTGGAGGAAGCCGGAGTACCCGGAGAGAACCACCGAGCAACGACGAGCAGCTGCCAGCTCCCCAACATCGTAACTCCGCACTGCAGCACAGGCAGGGTTAGATTGGTTGAAGACATGCGTACCATCGACGTGCAGTACGCCTTAATACACGGCGTCATCGTGCCCTCACGCGGGCAATGGAGATGAAGTGTCTTGCCCAAGGACACAACGCGGTTGCCGCAGGTGGGATTCGAACCTTCGTTTGAATATCCATCGAAATCAGGCTTTCCTTATTATATTCCACGATGCCACATTAAAACTCTCCTTGTTACACGCATGAAGATGCCATGTACAGACCTGCACCGAACACATAATCAGTCTTTGGTTTGGCATGAGTCTTGACGTCCTGATAGCTTTTGATCATGACTGCGCTCGGCGGGTCCACTGGTCGGACAATGTCGCCTCTAAGTGTTTCTGTATATCGAACGCATTACTCGTGCCTAGTATCAATGGCCAGGTCAGAGCGGGAGGATGTCAGATATGTCCTAATATAGTTATTAGTCCTCTCAACCCAGCCCATGTGAATATTCTTGCCTCGCTCTCTATTAGCAGATAATATTACAGGGGAGGGGCGACCACCAAGACCGCAATTCCGGCGGAGGTGCTACCATGAGGATTCCACATTTATGAAATATACAACAATACGAAAGTCTTGGTAAACGAAACTATGAGTATAGACTCTGAATGTTATATTTTCATTTGTATCCCTTGACTACTGTCGAATAATACAGCCAATTAAAGTAAATAGCGACAAAAGATGCGATAATCCATATAACGCCAAGATCATAAACCAACCTACATAACTGAAATCTCAATAGAAAAGGAACAAAACCAAAAAACTCATTTTCAAAGTGAAATGTGTTGCGAAGTGGGCCCACAGAGATTAATCAAGCTCGAAAGAAGAGCTGTAGCTGTTCCATGAAAATTATAGAAGTAAAAGGACAGTTTTCTATTAGTTTGAAAGGGACTCATATTATTGCCAATTTTCCTCAGATTTTCCTCAGAATTGGATAAACTAACAGTCAGAGTATAGACATACTCTTACCTACACTCGACTGACCTACAGAACTGATCAGGGATAACGCCGGTAGTCGAGTTTTTTTTTAAATATCACGGGCAGAAATCTCCGAATTGGTAATATTTGAACTGTCAATGCTGAAGTTGCAGAATTGTAAATTCTACCACACAATTCCCCCGGTTAACAGAACCCTGGCGGATGTGCTTGTGGAACAACCACTCCATAGATTGCATGTAGACTGCCGACAGTCTGCACGGCAGTACAAGTGTCTAACGATGGCGACTGCCACGCCACGGGGGCTTTCTCCAACTATTCCGCTGACTGGTAGTCACGTAATCAGGTTTGGCATCGGAAATCTGGTGAACATAAGCACCGATTCCTGGGTGTTTAGAGAAGTTCTCTTTGGGCTCCTGACGAGTACGAACCCACCTAGTAGTAGAAAAGATGGTGCCGCCGCTGGTCTTGAATAAACGGTGTTGTAATATACATGCGAGAGACAACAGTAGTCGCGGTGAGAATGTACATTGTGTAGTGTGTAATAAAAATCGTAGTTAACTGGTAAACTGGTCTTCGTTGTGCTGAACACGACAAGTTCGTGAGGTAACCAACCTGAACCCAGAATCTGGAGCCTGTGTCTCATATCGTCTGGTAAGGAATCACAAAACCCCACGGGCTGATGGGACTTCGCGGTTGATGGGGCTTCGTAGTTCTCTCAGTAATCACAACAATCTGAGTCCGAACTCAAGATCGTAGATCGATAGACTTTCACTTAATTCCGTGACAAATGAAAGTAGGAAGATAAATACCTATTTGTTTTGTTTTGCTTATAACTCTCACAGTCACATCTTTGTTTTTTACGAAACGATGTCCGGCTATGCTTTTACACACACAGCAAATATAATAATTTAAAATAAAGCAAGTCCCAGTAAGTCGTTTTGTTAACATTTTGCATAGAGTCCTGCAGGACGAAAAGCGTTAAAATTCAAATGAAAATAGACGTACATAAACATCACCCAAGTTATTCAAGTCACACATCATGGAAATCATCTGTTATGTATGTTACATATGCACTTAGATCTCCATGCATTGACGTGTGTATGCTTATTTAAGATACCTTTCTTACTAAAAGTGTCGCAATTATTGACTTCTCAAGAGATCAAAGATGTGTTCTGAAAATGAAGGCGACTAAGATGATGAGTTATTGATAAAACAAACTTTTATTTTCTTCAAATTGTGCAGACTGGAAATGCAGGACAAGTGTATGCCACTTATTAAAGCTTTCTCTCGTGTGCTAAATATTTAAAAGAGTATATCAACATTATTTATACCATGCTCACCTATGTTACTACCTGCGAAAAGCCCGTCCGTTAAATTTTAGCTTTTAACCCCACTACCGACGTAAAGCTTCTGCTGCGGTGGCAAAAATTACACCTGAAGTACTTTTGACATGACCCAATTTGCCGCCTTCGATACATTCACACTTCGCGATGTTTCATTCAAACACACGACGTTTGCGGTACTATCTACTACGTGCAATGACTTATTAATTTTAAAATACCTGCAATTAAATATTTAAAATAAAATTGAAGAGTTGTTAATAATAATTTGACTGAAAACACTAGGTAAATTCAATCAACTTTGACAATGTGTCTAGCTGTCAATCAAGCATTCACGAGCAGCCGTAGTACTGCCCACCGGCGCAGATGTAAACAAAACAAACCCATGTGTTTGCGATAGAAAGTGTCGTTTGTTCTCCGTGTTAAGTGACAAAATCGATTATGTATTAAGAGCATGGTATAAATAAAACAAATAGGTACTAGGGTCTGTAATCAGATTTAAACCACTTGTTTTATAAAGGTTTTAATCACTCGACAAAGCCTGAATAATCAGAGTTTCAGATTACTTTTTACGATAACTACATGTACTACGATCAAGGCAAGTCATGTCCTCGGAATAAACAGCCCTAGTGGCCACGCCATCTCCCTGTGGTGCAGTCTTGCAGATGTGAAAAATGTATGTTAACTTCAAATATGCTTTTTTAACGTTAGACATGTTGAACTACTAAATAACACCAATCAACCAATCATGTACACCGCAGCAGATGACTCAACAAGTTTACTACACCATTGTTGCCTGCCTGTACAGGCAGCCAACACTTGTGTAAAACATTGCCAGGATAAGTTCACCCTACCAGTTCAGTTCTCAAGGAAGAATACACTTGGGAAAACGTTTTCAAAACATTATAAAAGTGCAGTTTGTGGCTATAGGCGACCAAGGGTTAATCAGTCCGATAGAAAATATAATTTTGTTATTTCGTGATTTTTCAGTGAATATTTTTTGTTTTGTACAAAAGTATTAGTAAAGAGTATTTGCTAGTGTAGTCTAACAGATCGTCCATTGAGTGCCAATGTGTTCTATGTGCCAGTAGGCACATAGAACACATTGGAACTCAGGGGACGAAATGCCACGGAAAACGCAGGGATATGTGGAAAAGGTCAGGTATTCGTATAAGAAACGGACTGAATATGTTTGTGCAATACAGATCTGTAAATTTGTATGCAAACCATCATTTTTGACTTTCTAATATTTATTTATTTATGTATTTATTTATTTATGTTTTTAGTTATTGGTGTGTAAGGTCACATACTTATGCACAATGGTTAATAATAATAATAATAATAATAATAAATTTTCTATAGCGTAAAACCACCAGAGGTGCTCTAAAACGCTTTACAAACAGATTATGCAAAACTCGACTGGAACAGATACGTTTTCAATTGTTTCTTAAATACATTTAAATTTGTTTGTAGTTGTATTTCAGGAGGAAGCATATTCCATAGGCGTGGGCCAGCAATTGAGAAAGCTCTCTCCCTTGCCAGGCCAGACCTAGTGAATGGTACGTTCAGTAAAAGACTGTTTGAGGAACGTAGACATCGTTTCGGAATGTGGCGGGAGACCAGCTCGCTCAAGTATGCAGGAGCGAGGCCATGGACACATTTGAATACCAACATGAGAATTTTAAAATGTACTCTGCTCTGTATTGGAAGCCAATGGAGCTCCTTTAAGACAGGAGTGATGTGGTCAGACCGTTTGGCGCCAGTTACGTGACCGTTGAGCCATAGGCAGTGGTAATTGTAGACATATTCCAGTCTACTCCATGACAGTGTAGTTTTATTCACATATTTCGCGGGGACAACAGGAAGACAGCCAATGTGGCTATGTTGTCTCCTAACAATGTACCACTATACCATATATATGAAAATCTTTCTGTACAAATCTAACATGTGAATTTGGTATATTGTTGAATAAACTTCATTCATTCATTGACCGTGACAGTTTTACGCGTGGAGAAAGCCGGAGTACCCGGAGAGAACCACCGAGCAACGACGAGCAGGTGTCAGCTCCCCAACATCGTAACACCGCACTGCAGCACATGCAGGGTTAGATTGGTTGAAGGCATACGCACCATCGACATACAGTACGCCTTAGTATACGGCGTCATCGTGCCCCCATGTGGACAACCGGGGTTAAGTGCGACTTTCTAAAACAGCATGGCAGTGGACTGATTTCAACGGTACCAGATAAAGTATCTTTTACGATCACAACTTTGGCGCATTGCAGCTCCGATTTCCTGTGCTGTCCTTAACATTTGTAAACAGTTTAACAATTGTACTATGATTCGTTTCTGAGTTATAGCTGAGACACGAATATTGACCGATTTTTAGTGTGACCTTGAAAAGTGACCTTGACCTTGAAGGTACGAACCCGGCTATGGTGTGGGACACATCCTTCCATGGTCCTTTATAATTGTGTGAAGTTCGATGACTGTGGCCCTAACCGTTTTCGAGTTATTTGCTCGGACACACACACACACACACACACACACACACACACACACACACACACACACACACACACACACACACACAGTCTTGTTTTCCCTACATACCGAGGTACCCCATTGTCTGTCCTTTGTGTGGACTAACGGTTTCAACCTCGTTTTGCCGGTACAGTTCTGGGAAAACAACCGAGGTAAAGGGTTTCTTTTGTCTTTTGTACCTCGGTAAGGCGAAACACGCAAACTCTTTTGTCTAGTTACCTCGTCAAGTTGGTAAGACAAACGCACACACACACACACACACACACACACACACACACACACACACACACACACACACACACACACACACACACACACACACAGAGTCTTGTCTTCCCTACATACCGAGGTACCCCATTGTTTGTCCTTTGTGTGGACTAACGGTTTCTACCTCGTTTTGCCGGTACAGTTCTGGGAAAACAACCGAGGTAAAGGGTTTCTTTTGTCTTTTGTACCTCGGTAAGGCGAAACACGCAAACTCTTTTGTCTAGTTACCTCGTCAAGTTGGTAAGACAAACGCACACACACACACACACACACACACACACACACACACACACACACACACAGAGTCTTGTTTTCCCTACATACCGAGGTACCCCATTGTTTGTCCTTTGTGTGGACTAACGGTTTCAACCTCGTTTTGCCGGTACAGTTCTGGGAAAACAACCGAGGTAAAGGGTTTATTTTGTCTTTTGTACCTCGGTAAGGCGAAACACGCAAACTCTTTTGTCTAGTTACCTCATCAAGTTGGTAAGACAAACACACACACACACACACACACACACACTTTCAATTCAATGGAGAATATTTTTTACAAATAATGGGTTGTCCTATGGGTAAAAGATTCAGTCCTAATTTTGCAAGCATTTATGTAGCGGAATGGGAGGAAAATGCCTTAAGCAAATGTGCAAAGCATCCTCTCGTATATCTCAGGTATTTAGATGACATTTTTATTATTTGGGAACATTCAAAAGAAGATTTTGATGAATTTTTAGAAATTTTGAACAATCACGATCCAAATATTAAATTGAAAGCTACTATCAGTGAAAATTCTGTCGATTTTCTCGATGTGACCGTGTATAAAGGCAAGCAATTTCAGGCGTCCGGTCATTTAGATTATAAAGTGTATTTTAAACCAACTGATTCACATCAATTGTTGCACACAAAATCATTTCATCCTCAACATACATTTAAAGGTATCATCAAATCACAACTCATTCGTTTCCACCGCAATTCAAGTGATCAGGTAAATTTCAATGAGGCTTGTTCTACTCTATTTGGCGCCCTCAGATCGAGAGGGTACTCGCTGCGCCTTTTGCGTATCCTGAAATCCCAAACCCTGAAAAAGCTCGGAAGTCCAGCTGAAACTACCGATTTCAAGATTGAACACAACAGACCGTTGCAGAATGGTAGTGGCGCGGTATTTAATTGCAAAAAGCCTCGATGTAGATTGCATACTTTTATGCCTGATCAGAAAGAGGAATTTTCCTCCGAACAAACGAAAAATCATTATCAGATCCGTAACCCCCTCCATTGTGATTCACCAAACATTATTTACCTTATCACATGTAAGCGCTGTCGGAAACAGTATGTTGGTCAAAGTCAAAATCCTTTCCGAGAACGTGCTACTAGACACAAACAGGATATAAAACATAATGCTGATGCCCCAGTAGCAAAACATTTTAACCTTCCTGGCCATTCTTTGGACGATTTCGAAATCCACCCAATTGAACAACCACCAATTAAAGACACATTAGAAGAAACGGATGAATTTAGAAAAAAACGTGAAGCTTTTTGGACCTTTACGCTTCAAACCCTCTGGCCATTTGGTATGAACATATCGGAGGGCGAATGCGAAAGGAGGCCCATCATTCCTTTCACTTTAACGTACAACAGAATGAATATCGAAATAGCAAAAATGTTAAAAGATGAATTCAATTTTACCAATGCTAAATTAAATGAACCTTTGAATCTTCGACCTGTCATCGCCTATAAGAAAAACAAAAGCTTGCGTAACATCCTTGTAAGGACTAAATTAGAGCCCATCAATGAATAACATCAATTTTTGCCAGTCAGTTTAACCAGTTCCTAAGCTCATCACTTAGTTTAAATCAATTTTATGTACTTTTTTGTCATGTTTGAAACCAATCAGGGTTCAGTAAATGAAAACAATTTTTCGGCGGGATATTAAAAGAAAAAAAACGTTTCAGTAGGAAATGTCTGTGCCAACGCGATTTTTTAACCTCAAACACACACACACACACACACACACACACACACACACACACACACACACACACACACACACAGTCTTGTCTTCCCTACATACCGAGGTACCCCATTGTTTGTCCTTTGTGTGGACTAACGGTTTCTACCTCGTTTTGCCGGTACAGTTCTGGGAAAACAACCGAGGTAAAGGGTTTCTTTTGTCTTTTTTACCTCGGTAAGGCGAAACACGCAAACTCTTTTGTCTAGTTACCTCGTCAAGTTGGTAAGACAAACCCACACACACACACACACACACACACACACACACACACACACACACACATACACACACACACACACACACACACACACACACACAGTCTTGTTTTCCCTACATACCGAGGTACCCCATTGTCTGTCCTTTGTGTGGACTAACGGTTTCAACCTCGTTTTGCCGGTACAGTTCTGGGAAAACAACCGAGGTAAAGGGTTTCTTTTGTCTTTTGTACCTCGGTAAGGCGAAACACGCAAACTCTTTTGTCTAGTTACCTCGTCAAGTTGGTAAGACAAACGCACACACACAGACACACACACACACACACACACACACACACACACACACACACACACACACACACCACGGACACACACACGGACACACGCACACTTCAATCACTATATGCCACCCGACTTAAGTCGGGGGGCACAAACATTGTATTCAAACGAAACAAATTCGCATTTTAGTTTTCCGAATTCTTCAGCCCTCAATACTTCAATGACTGCTGTCGGGCTTTTTTAAAGATATTTTTCTTTTTTAAAAGCTATATTAAGTTGATTCAGGCCATCTCTTAAATGAACAGAAAATACACAGAACGACACACGCTGGTGAATGGATTAATAGATATGGCACGAGTGCCTGCGCGGAAGGACAGAACGAGAGGCCGCAGACCTCGAGTTATATCCTGCCGCGATGGCACAAGTGCCATATCGATTAAACCATTCACACGCGCGTGTCGTTCTGTGTTTACTACACACCTTCACGTCTATAAAAACAATTATTAGAAGGACAGTTCATTTGACAACTCGTCCCCTGAGTTCCGATGTATTCTGTGTGCCAGTAGGCACATAGAACACATTGGGACTCGGTGGACGAACTATCAACAAAAGGAAAACATTTTATCGTCAACTAAATTTCCAAGGGGAACCTGTGTTACTATTTTTAGCTATTGCTAGCGAATCAAACTGTAATTGCGGTGCACGATTCGTAGACAATTCCAGTGACATTTCGCTTCTACTTGAAAATAGTTCGTCAACGATTTCCGTTGCGCACATATGTGCGGAACAGGTTTTCATTTTCCGCAAGGTTTAGTTTTGCTGTAGCTGGAGAGTTCATAGATCAGGCGTGTAATAAATAGATATTATCAATTGTGTTCATATCTGAAAAACTAAAATAAAAACATTGTCTCAATCGAAGTGTCAGGTTTTTTTATACGGATTGCTTCCGCGTCGGTGTTTGATGTTCCTTTCAGTGGTGTAATGCCTGGGCCGACACACAAACCAACTGAAGATTAACTACAGGAAATAAAAAATATTCAGCATAGCATTACAAGAAACACTTTCAGCATTTTCTTTTTGCACAAATTTTGTTTTTGGATATTCTTTTCCTTCGATACCTTGTTTGTCTCACTCCGGGATATTCTCCGAATTATACGAACAGCAGACAACACATACCAACGTCATAAGCGTAGTTTCCGAGTCTAAAAATAAGGAAAATAAGAAAATTTGTATTGGCGATTTTTTTTTAAATAGAGCTGGTCGTATTTTGACGTTACGTTTAGTAAAGAGTTAAGTTACCAGTGCCTTTTGAGGTGCGTCCCACTGGGTTACCATGACCAATTTTTATCCCACAAATGGCCGTTTAATCGAACAATAAAAAGCCTTGGATAATTTTTGGCTTTATTCACCTGGTGGATGATAAATGTTTCCCGAAGGTTTAACACTGAAATAATTTATTCCTTTAGTAGAGACGTACTTCTTGACCACTGACATCTGACTTTGTAATGTAGCATAATTAACAGTACAATTGTTGTTTTCTTGAAAGCTTTTTGAAAGTATTACGCATTGCCCGTCGAAAACACTACACTTTGTTCATTTGATAAAGTATTTTGCAAGTTTAGCTCAAGTTTGTAAGGAAATTATTTTTAGACAGAAATATATCACTGCGCCTTGTTTATTTTTGGCAATTTTGCGTTTCGATCGAATTGGACCAATGTGCTACTTACTCCTCGCTGTGTTTGTAGCAAGTAACTGCACGATTTCACAGCGACAGCCCTGTAGAAAATGTATGGGATAAACAAAACAAAACTAAAAAAAATATTCTACTCGTAAAATTGAGACTGAAACCAACTCGCCAGAGGCTCATCGGTTTCATTCTTAATCCTGCTCGTAGAATATTTTTTTTATTTCAAAACACTATACGTTTATTCTATAGTTTTCACCTTTTGTCAAGGTTACCGGCAAGCCGGGTGCGATTTTTTAAACCAAGTCGGACAGTGGGGAGGATCATGGAGGAAGGAATTTCATTAATGAAATCGACCATTTATTTCAATAATTGGTCATCTTATTCCACACTCTATGAACGGATAACACTCTGTACTGGCAATCTATAATATGAGTAAATGGTGTTCGGTGGGCTGAAAAACACAATTCAAGCAGCCCCTGCTTGTAACTGATGCATCATTATTTGTATTATTTGGATCGACAACTTTTCTGCCTGTCCAAGTAACACAGATGTTTTCTTCAATTAAGTTAAAGAACTTGATGGAGCCATGAAAAGAATGATACTCAGTGTGTTGCTGAAGATATTGTGTATGACGTTACATCGGATAAATATTTAGTTCCAAACTTGTTGGCCTTAGGAAGACTATTATTACATCACTCACGTAACGTGATCAATAATTGTCCAAACGCGTTAGGACGGAAGTGGTCACTCTATTAGTTTAAATCAAATATAGTGGTCAACTGACAATACGGCGATCAAGAACATCGGGAAATTCCTGACAACTGACTATGTAAACGTGTTCAACTGGATATTCCATCGAATTTTTAATACGCTGACGTTACTAGACAATCTTTGTATTTTGCTTTTCTGTTATCTCGCAGCAAAAAGAGTAAACGTAACACACACTTAAAATAGAAAACTTAGCAAACAAATTTCACAGAATAGCAGGAACAATAGCAAGCTCTCACTTTGTACGATGATGAGTCAATCTTGTCAGGGCCTGTTCAACCCAAACAGAACATGAACTTTGGCGCTTTTCAAGGATCCTGTCCTCATCCAAGTACCAAGCGTAGAGCCAGGCGATACAGTTCATCGTTCAGCACCTGAAGACCACAAAGCAACCACCAGGAAGAAAGATGAACAACTGCACAACCTCAGAAAGAAAACAAATAACAAAACTCAATGACATCGTATTACAAAGAAGAGAATCCGTCGAATTAAAAGCAATGAGTGCGGATCTATCCGCTGAAAGACTAATTGTGGACATGGAAAAAGAAAAGGAGAAAGGAAACAGCCAAAACTATAAAAAAGGAAAGGGAAAAACCAGCAAGAATAATATAATATTAGAACGTTTCTTTTCATGTTCTATCGGTCGATAGTACCTGAGTTTGTGTGATTTCTGAAATAAAACCTGAAGTAGCGAATCTGCTAGAGGTTTTATTTCAGAAATCACACAAACTCAGGTACTATCGACCCTTAGAACATGGAAAGAAACGTTCTAATTATTTTATTATGCCGAAGAAAAATAGCTTTTGTCGTTAAGCATTAAGTGAAACATGCCATAAATTATATAACTGGGTAGCCGAATCCACAAACATGCTTGTAGTTACATCATTTCAAACGAATGACGTCGCTCTAGGAGTTTCCAGATCACCAAATTCGAAAATGACTTGTTACAAGTGCCGTCGCTTTGGGAGTTTCTATATCACCAAATGTCAGTGTTCAGAAGTGCATCATGCTGTTCATCTTATAATTCATTATTAATGCTTGTGTGATAAATGATATAATTGAATATGAATTCATGTTTCTTGGACGACGAATTAAGCGGAGTGAAAAAAAAATATTTTGAACGTGAGGCGGAGGCTCAGCGAGACCGAGGAGTACTAATACTAACATCTAAACTTGTGGAAATATAATTGATTGACGTGACATTCATGATTCACAAGAAGTGATGAACAACACGTGAGTTTTTAATATATCTTATTCTTTTGAATTCATTGTTTGCAGAAAAATTGAAAACACACCCACTGAAGATGACATATTTGTAGATAAGTTTGTGTCTATCGGTGACTAAAAAATTAAACAGACACGGCGTCAGCGCTTGGTGTTGATAAATTCCAATCAGCCCATACGTAATCGACGCTGATCAATGGATGTGGAGCTCACATTTTCTTTGTGCTCATGTCTCCAGGGAAGAACGTTCCGATAATACCCGTGTTTTGACCAAAAACCCCACTACAATGACTTTTAGAAGGAGTTAAATTAACCAATCACGGCTGATGTCACAAACGTGAGGCAAAATAACACACAATAGGGTATGTCCTCTGCTTCCACTGTCATGGTTGTCATTATAGAAAAGGGAGATAGCACAACTATCAAGATTCGTATATCACTACAGCTGCAATTTGTCATTTGTCTTTTACCGTCTGTTCGGGACCCCACACCTTTGTACATTCAACAAAACTCGCAAGTGACTCAGTTCACAATGGCCGTTTGACAGTTGAAACTTGTGTAAGAAATTTACTATTGTGTATTGGTCTTCGTGGGCCTTAGGGCCAACAAACACAAATACGCACAAGTTAATCATCATGAGAACTTGAGAGAGATTTGAAAATCAAAATACAGTTAAGCGTCATGAGAGCTCTAAACTTTTAAGCTTCATGAGAGCTCTAAATATATTTTAAATGTCAAAAAACGGCCAATCGAGCTAACGACCTGTGTGTTTATGACAACTTCGTGTGGTGTTTAACCCTCTGAACACTGCTGTAAAAATATCAGACTTTCAAGCTGTAAATGTTTTCCACAATACAACCAGTAATGTAACCGATCCAGGCTACTTTGACAAAGCTCGATGAGCTCTGTTACACAAGACTGAATGGGATAAAAAGAATTCTCATTATAGGGAAACAGTCCAGGTTTAAAATTTGATATTTTGATTTGAGTATGCAAGTGGTTAATATACGTTTACTTTTGGCGAAGAAGGGCTGATTGTTCCCTTTGGGTACATCCATATGCTCCAGGTAGTGCCGATAATATTGGTTACAAAATATATTAAGACTGCCTACTATTGGCGACTATATATTAGCTTCATTAAAAAGTGTTTGTGCTTTATTCATTTATTTATTCAGTTATTTTATTAGTTATTTGTTTATTGTGTAAAAGATCCCATATTTCTGCAGAATGGCTAATAGTTACCTCAACATAGCCTTAAATTCAAGTCTATCTAATGGGTTATATCCATGCTGTCCACTTTAGAGGATTTCCATCCCATACATTTGTTACAGGACTCTATTTCACCAGTATAACATAACTTATTTACCGCAATGCCATTCCCAAAGTCCCCCGGGGGGGGGGGGGGCTCATAAGGAGGATAGTAATATCACTGTGAGAAGAAGCGTTAGTTGTGATGCAGTTTGCTGGTGCACTTGCAAACTGATTGATAAAACTGTAATAGTTGTTAATCTTCAACCAGCAAATTACCCCTCACTTCACTGGTTAATGGGCTTTGAGACACTATTTCAAGGGCAGCGCAAGAAGGATCTAGATTCTGATTTCGCATGTACATCACAAAGGCACAAACATGTAACTTTAATCAGTTTTCTTTCAGTATATATTTGCGCCGTATTACAGAAGCCCTTCGGGGATTTGCAGGGGTAAAAGTGATCTCCGTTTATGTTTTGGCTCCTGTATCATCATTATTCACTATCATGAACCGTTTGTGTTTCCAGCGGTTTGTAGCAAATTGGTTGTCAATACAATGCATTCTATAGAGGTTCTCGTATCGCACGCAAGTTATGAGAGTTATGAGAAGTGTTCAGTCAAAGGGATTGACACACAACCTCTCATCAGTCATTAATATAATTGTAAAACTGGAACCGGAATCTGGAGAGGAAGTCCTCTGAAACGGGGCGCATAGGTATAAATGATTGGCTTAAAGTTGGTTTCATTCCTATAGTGCGGTCATGAGAAAGCCAAAGATGCTGAATGTTAGCTAACACGGCAATAAATAAATACATACCCCGCCCCTCCCCCTCCCCTACTATCCTCACAACCCAAAACAGGTTTAGGGGTAAGTTAGGTAGTAAGAGTCGTAGCATTATAGATTTGTAGTTTCCTACAACTATAATACTGCCACACGATATAACGCACCCCAACAGTCCTAAACTCAATGCATGATTATATACTCACTAAAATCAGTGAGGGTCTGTTAGGTTACAAATCATTGTCCCTACATCCCGATGAATTCTTCCTTTGATTGGTCAGAATGCCTTTGGCAAATAGCCGTGGCAAAGAGTGCACCCAACATCCAAAGTATATGAGAGCGTGCAACATCCAGGGTATAAGCGCACGCGAAACATCGGGGTTATATGGCTCAAATGAAAGCTTTCCGCCTTTGCTCGCCTCGATATAAAATTCGAACCAAAAAAACCTGAAAATAGTCACCAATATCATCAGATTTCCGATAATTCAATCATATTTAGTCGTTATAAATTTAATAATCGAATAATTAAAATGAAGCAACTTGAGAAAAATAAAATAAGAGCAAATAATTCATTCCCCTGAGTTCCAATTGTTCTATGTGCCTTCTGGCACTTAGAACACATTGGTACTCAGGGGACGATATGTCAACAAAATACTGTCGTTTCGTTAACGACCCAAGGGATGTAACTCTATCTGTTGTCTTCTGTGTTTGTAAAAACTATATTCACGAATTTGGTCCAAGTGATTGAGGAGCGTGACAAATGCGACCACAAATTTATTTCCACTATGTTTGAATATGAATTATGTTTCAAACGGGACAAAAACGTTATCTCCGCCAACATGTATGGTATATGGAGATTTAATACCTGGATGTCTCATTTAAACACCTCGCCTGCGGCTCGGTGTTTACAAACCAACATCCAGCTATTAAATCTCCATGTTCCATACATGTTGGAGGAGATAACTTTTATTGGAGTTGAGTTAATATGAACCCAACTGGGTTGATATTCAACAATACCAGCTGATTAGGGTTAATTTATTACCCAACTGATTTTGGAGTGTATTACGTAATTCCTCTGTTTATGCAAATACTTATCTCTATGTTACTTACCTGAACATGAAGCATTCTAGAATCCTAGTTTTGACGTTCCATCTTCATAACGGCACCGAAACACTTCAACACCACTAGTTTTACCATCCGATTTGATGATTTTCGTTCAGGGGATATGTGGGAACAAAATAGAACAATATTCTGACAATTAAAATTAATCGCAATGCAGTGTGCTTAACTGATATTCTGGGCATTACCAAAAATTGAATTGAAATACTATTTTCGAAAAACAATGAATTACATGAAAAATTTGCTGATTTCATAAATACTCGATATCAATTTTTTTTTTTTTTCAAATTCGTAAACCTCAGCTCAGATCGATTTTAGTGATCTCGGTACTGAAAAGTCATATGAAATCGCGACTCATCAAAGATCCTCATGTGAAAAGTGAATCATGCGAGGTCAACAACGTTACTGTCGTGCGGAGACTTTCGAAGCGACACATTTTACAAATAAGAAATAAAAGCTCGGAGTGCCTTAACGCTGAGCACTCTAGACAAACATCCATACATTATTGTTTTTTTATATTTCACGTGTAGTATTCAATTTTTAAATATCTGCTGTTATATAAAAATGGAATTATTTCAACTGTTGGCTATCTTGGTTGTCACAGACCACCCAGTTGAAGAGACCAGTACTGCCAGAACAAAACACGATGCCTACGGCGTATCGTTTGATCAAGCTGATCTGTTCTCGTCTGGTCTCGTCGACTGACCTCCTAAAATATTTTAGTCTAGTTTAGTTCATTTAGGGATGGTCTTTCTTGGCTGAGTGAAGCGTGGAGTAACGGGATACTCTTACAGGAAACTCCCAACTCGAGTGGGTTTGCAAACATTTGAATTCGATATCGCGATGGTTTATTGGTTAGTGGATTGAATTTCAGTTCGAAAGGTCTTAGGTTCGATCCTGACTCGTGTCACCTGTATTGTATCCTTTGATAAGACATTTAAGTCCAATTTACTAAGTGGAGTATGGTGGGGTAGTGTGCTACACGTGAATACATTCTCGAGATACTGGGACCAAAGCAGGGACTAGAGAGGTGGGGGGGGGGGGGGGAGGGGGTGTTAGTGGCTACTTTATTCAGCCATTTATTCTTTTTCAACCATTCTTCAGACATTCGCTGAGCTCTTGCCATGGAGCCGGGCAGTCTAGTCCTCTACACGCCGATTCCAATATTCCGAGTTATCAAACAACATATTCTTCTTATAATGCAACTACAAATCTAACCAATTAAATGTTGATTGAATTGGTCCAGTTCTTACCTGCATTTTGGGAGAAAATTTGCAGATTGAAATTTTGACCACCTTGTTGAGGGAATTAACACGTGTAGCCGAGCCTGTTTCGATTTAAGGAAAATTGTAAACAAGACATGTTTGAACCCTTGTGGTATTTTTCATGTCAGCTCAATAATCTAAATTGAAAGCGTACTGATTTGGGGGTGGACCGATTTAATTATTTTCCACAACATTTGACCTTCAGGCATTACATCGTAAATATTGATTGGTCTATGTGATAAAACCACCGAGCATCCATTTTCTTGAATGAAATTACAAAGTGTCCTGATCTCGGGATCAGAAAATGTGTCTTACAGGTTCAAATAGTTAAATGGTTTGTAATAAATCATGGAATTTAAAATTGTTTCTTATCATCTTTTTATCTTCATTAGATCTTCGCATGGATTGTCAATATATGTTTAAAGGTTTCGTACACTTGGAGACGTAAAATGGATTACGAAAGGATTGAATTGACACTTCTTTTAGAGTGGGTTCTCAATTCTAACAACGAGATTTCTGTGAAGAGACTGAACACTTGTGATAAATCACTGATGTCTGACTATCCACGCATAATGTTTCAATAGCGTCAAGACTGAAGTTGCATAAAACAAAAGTTACACAGACCATTCTTGACATATTGACTATCACTGAAATCTAAAATAATAATATATTTATAGCTATTGAAACCTAAATATCGTAAGAAATATAATCCGATTCTAGTTTTATATTTATCCAAGAAAGAACTTAGAATATTGTAAGCCTAAGCCACAGATAAACAAATACAGGTTGCATCACCACCACCACAGCTATTGAACCTAGGCAAATTCGACCTTTGATATTCTATACGATTGTGTCATCAATCCACAACAACGGCGAGACAACGTGGGTCCAAAGGGACTGTTTTGTTTAAACAACTAGGGGCGGCGGAGCCGGAGAGGCACTGGTGGCACATGCTCCCCCACCCCCCCCCCCCCCACCCACCTTTTTCACCAATTATATGTACCCGAACGGCATTTTCCGACATAACATACACAACCCCTATGGTCACTACACATCACTTATACATATATGACCACATTGATTTCCAAGATTTTATTGAATAAAAATAGAAAGCTCCAAATGGAGCGTAATATTTCAACGGACAGCTTCAAGGTTCTGATTAGCCCTTTGACCCCGAGAGGCCGCTTTTCCGGCCCATGGACATGATACTTCATCACATAAAGTATGATAGCTGGTAAGTGAATGTGTGGGGAAGACCAATCGATATTTTCAACGTAGAAAATATTAATTGATCTGCCCGCAAATAATGAATATGGCCTCTTCCAATTGCTGCCATTGAATTGATACCGCCAGGGTTCTAAGGGTTAAGTAAAAACAATACAAAATAAATACGCTGAGGATAGTGTCTTAAACAGAGTGGGTTCAAGGGTGAGGGGTAGCCTTATATAAAGTTATATATTTTGCATGAATACACCGCCCCACCACCATTGACAACCCCCACCCCCAAGAAAAATTACTTTCCATCCTACATCTTTGCGGTACCCAGGAAGGTGTGGCCCCTCACTTTTTGGGAGCTTCCGCCGCCTCTGTAAACAACATTACCTCTTTTAAAAATTTTAGTTGCAAAAAAATGATAAAATGTAGATTACAGAAAAACTAAAATAAATCAATAAAGTAATAGGCTATTATTAACGTTTACAGAATAATTTCATGATTATCATTTTCTCACTGTTTATTCACTCTGAATTTATTTATTTATTTATTTATTTATTTATTTATTTATTTATTTATTTATTTATTTATTAGGGTTTAACGACACTTTAACAGCCAGGGTCATATCATGTCGGTGACAGTTTTACAGGTAGAGGAAGCCAGAGTACCCGGTGAGAACCACCGAGCAACGACGAGACCGCGGCACGGCGGCACCTGCAGGGTTAGATTGGTTGAAGACATGCGCACCATCGACGTGCAGTACGCGTCATTACACAGAATCATCGTGCCCCATGTAGGCAATCGGAGTTAAGTGCCTTGCCCAAGGATACAACGCGGGAGCGCGAATCAGTCGCTGAAATGGTCACCCATCCAACTACATGTACTTACCGCGCTCGACGTTGCTTAACTTCGGTGATCTGACGAGAACCGTTTACGGCGATGCCACCTATTCACTCTAAATAAACTAGTAGCAAATACTTTATCTTCCAGAGGGATTATAAAAAAAGTCAAAAATATTTTGAAATCGCAAGCTAATTTCCAGAAGTCACCCGACGAAACTCGCCTATTACCGAACGGGCTCAACAATGAGAAGAAGGTGTATACATTCTCTTAACGAAGTAATCCACTGAATAATGCGCCCCATGTTCCCTGTCACCCGAAAGCCGAGCTTATCTCACACAGGAACAGCAGTCCCGCCTATTGAGATTAACCACTTTACTGCCATGACCACTTTATCCGTATGTGGAGAACCTCTATGTGCGCATGTGTGCGTGGAAGTTTAATAAAATTTCTGACATGTACTACTCAAATTTTGCTAAGCACAAAGTATATCCAACTACCTGATTTACGTTTTAGTTGAAATATTGTAATGAAAAGTGGATATATTTTTTATTTAATTATATCTTTAATGGTTTAACTACAGAAATTAAGATTATATTTGTGTTTGACATTATTTATCAGCTTTTGAATACGATAACCATGGAAAATGGATATTATTGGTAAAAGAGGAAATTTTTTAATTTTGCCAAAAAGTTGACGGAGCGAACTGGTATGGGTTCAATATCGAGTACGAGATCCATTACTGTTAATTACAGCTTGACAACGCCTCTTATGCTCTCAATCAGGTTCCTGGTGGTCCTTTCTGGGTTGTTGTTCCATTCTTGACCAGCATGGCACCAAGCTCCTGAACACTTCTTGGCTGGACTGGACGGGCTGAAATTGCAAGCTGCAACTCATTCCAGACATGTTCGGTTGGATTGAGGTCAGGGGATCTTGCTGGCCAGTCCATACGCTCAATCCCCTCCCTCTGTCGGTACTCCCCGACAGCATGGAAACATGAGGACGGGCATTATCGTCCATCAGAATGAATCTATCACCCACTGCACCTGCATACAATCTGACGTGGACATCCAGGTTCTCATCAATATACCACGGTGCAGTCAATGTACGACGTTCAAGGACACAGAGCTCTGTACGTCCATCCCTGCTGATGCCGCCCCAGACCAAGATTGACCTTCCACCATCGGTCATGCTCAGCAATGTTGGCTACATCAGTACATGGAATCGCTCTCCTGGTCTTCTCCATACCCTAGAACGCCTATCTGTGTGGTCTAGGCAGTACCTTGAATTATCTGTAAAACGGACAGGTCGCCAATCTTCTCTAGTCCATCCAACGTGGTCCATGGCCCATTCATATCGTGCCTGGCGGTGATTCTTGGACAGTGGAATGCGAATACATGGTCTTCACGATCGGAGACCACCTTCGTGCAACCTTGCTCGGATAGTCTGCGTCGAAACTTTTACCCCGGATGCATTCTGAAGGTCACTGCGAAGCTGGTTGCTGTGGAAAAGCGGTTCCTACAGGGCCTGAATTAACAAAAAGCGGTCTTCAGCTGCAGATATTGCCCTGTCTCTGCCACTACCATGCCGTCTTACTGGTGTTCCAAACTGCTGAAATCTTGCCCAGGCTCTGGTGATCACCGTATGGTGCACACCAAGGGCTTCACCAACCTGACGATGGGTAGCCCCTTGCTCCACCATCCCTGCAGCCCGCCACATTTCTGCTTCAGACAAATGTCTTCTTACATTTGCATTTGCCATATTCAATCACTAAACCACAAAGGTTTGTGTTGAAATGAAGATTGAATACCCTACACATGTCATGTACATGTAGATAGTACACGGAAACATCAGGAAAATCAAGGGGCACATGCTTACCATGACTATCACGAAAAGTATGCCTGTAAAGAGAGCTAATGAAAACATTGGGGCCCATCTCAATACATTCCTCAATCATATCCACCAAAAATATCGCAAATATGTCACAAGCAAATTTCACAATGATGTGTTAAATATTTGGTGCTCAGCAAACTTTGATTAGTGTACTTGAAACTCTATCACCTGAGTCCTTTCCAACAATTAATCAGATGTTAGGTTTGATCTACGTATACCAGAACGTACAGATACTCATCGTAAAATAGGTGACAATAGTCGATTTCGGCAGCGTAAGTGTTAAACTGTGACCAAACTTGTGTGAGCAGCTTGTCAAAAATATTTAGTCTTTTTTGTTGGAAACCTGCATAGTATTTTGAACTCCCGAAAACGTTTTTTAAGCTTATGTTTTTAACCCTTTCCCCAACGCAGAAATATCAGAATTTATTATTTTAAATATCTTTTTTTAAACTTCTTCCAAACATTTCAACAAAAGCATATCATGTGACCCTCATTGAAACGAGCTCGACGAGCTTGTTCCAAAGACGGGTCACCTGATATTGTTTTGTTGAAATTTTCTAAAAAATACCGTTTTTCAGCTGCTGAATTTGCATATCACGCGGGCGGATGTGGCCGATTCGTTGGGGACAGGGTTAATAAATATGTAATGCATGATCAAGCATTGAAGGGACATAAAAACGTCCAAAAATCGAAACCTAAAAGGACCTATTTCCTAACTCTTGGGGTTATAAAATATAGTAAAATTTCATGAGAACACGACGTCATTTAATTTTTTACGACGTTGACGTCAATAACGTCACCTTGCATTCGGCCATAACTGTTTGTAATTCCTAGGTTGGTACCGATTATTTTAGATTTAGCATTTGTTGGAGACGATATGTACAAAATTTGAAAGAGGAAGGTCTAATACAGGCGTTGATATTAAGATTGCAAGATAAAACGTTAACATTAACGTAATTTTAAAATATTTACCCTTGGAACTGTGGTATATTCCATGTCAGTTGAATGGCAGTAATTAGAAGAATCCATTCGTAACGAGAGAGTTACGCGTGTAGCCGTTTTGACTTTTTAGGTTATAAAAGCTAAAAAGTGCTAAAACTTCAATTGGAGTAAAAGCGTCAATAAGGGGATAAATCGAAAATCTAAAAACAACTATCTCCTATTTTTATGAGCTCTTCCACATACTAACATTTCCTGACAATCCGACGTCATTTAATTTTAAAGACGTTGACGCCAATAACGTCAACCTAAATTCTGCCCAAACTAATGGGAATTTCCCAGGTCGGTAACGAATGTTCAAATATGCTTTATGTTGGAGATAATTTATAATATGCTAGTCTGTGAATTATCACAAATTATTTAAAGATATTTTTCGATATCTATCGAATCGGTGAACATCGAGAACTATCCCTCAGTAGCTTCCTAAATGACGCGACGCTACGCCGCATCACGTCGCCTTGAAGGAACGATCGGCTGATCGTTGTTATTGTTTTGATACGTACGCATTTGGGGGCGAATTCGGCTGAATATTGTGCAATAAAATGTCTCATAGCACATAATAAATATCAACTCTCTTTTACTATTTTAGTTAGTATCTGTAATTATCTCATGAGTGTGGACCTGAAAGTTTTATTTTTTCACGCGAGCTTGCGCGAGTGAAAAATAATATTTTCAGGTTCACACGATGAATTTTTTCAGTAGCTTCCTAAATGACGTTACGCTTCGGCGCATGACGTCGCCTCGAACATCGCCTTGAAGGAACGATCAACAGCTTTTTGTTATTGTCTTGAAACTGTTTGCAGTCGAATTGGGCTGAATATTGCGCAGTAAAATGTCACGTAGCATATAATAAAAAGAAAACCTATGCTGTTTTAGTGAATATCGGAAATTATCTCATTCGAGTGGACCTGAAAGTTTTATTTTTCACTCGCTCAAGCGCTCGTGAAAAATAAAACTTTCAGGTCCACACTCATGAGATAATTCTCGATATTCACTAAAACAGCGTAGATGTCCTCTATATATCCAAAATTTGAAAGATGGAGGTTTGATACAGGCATTAATATTAATATAGTAAGAAAAAAAAAACCCTTTAAAACTGACGTTGTTTTGGATGAAGGATGAAGTTTGAAAATATGAGAACGGTGTTCACTAGATCTTCCAAGCGTAAACAAGGTTACGAAGTTTCATAGGGGAAGATGTTATGGCGAGGAAGTTATTGAAAAACACAATACTAAAAAAACAGCTATCTCCTATTTTTTTTAAACTCTACAACATATTATTCTATACATCCCATCCCTCATTTTGATGTAGAATTTGTGTATATTTAATCTGAATTTAAGGAATATCAGAGGTGAGAATTTCAAAATAAACAGAATTCCATTACTCATATAGCCCCTTAAGGCATCCCCAGATCATTACTGGTCCTCCACCATAAGGAACATTAGGTCTGATGTTCCTGGGCACGTAAGCAGTATTTCTATGCCACCACACTCTCATGCGACCATCTGTGACGTGAAGCAGGAACCTACTCACGTCTGGCCAATGGACTCTCCTAAACGTCCTGAGATTCCGTTTCAAAATCCACGTGAAACAAACGAGGCGTGCCAGAATGCGATCTTCCAGAGGAGAGGTATTTTGGGGTTGTCCAGGCCTTGGTCGGTCCTTAACATCGTTGGTTTATGGATATTTTCCGACAAGTCTTCTGATGACAGAATGACTATAGCCAAGTTGCCTTCCAATAGCTTTGAATGACATGCCTGCTGCATGCACGCCAACCATTTGCCATATATGTGCCTCTGACAGTCTCCTCCTTGCCATGTCAATTTATTGATAACAGAAGTGACAAATTGTCTTGTTTTATACACAGATATTGCATGGGAATCATAGTGATTTCTGTGTCATTCGTGGGAAGCATGCTTCACGTGAACAAGGGAAGGTGTTTTGGGAGCGCTATCAACCAGAAACATTATGTTTCGCGAGATGAAATGTACTGCAAGATATAGCAATCACTAAAACGCAATGATTAATCAGCAATTAACTACTCCTAATACGGCATATTATGTAGCTCATTTGGTTGCTCGCATTCCAAACGTAGCACAACAAACATCGAAATATGGATGGATTAATTGATTAGTGATTCTAACACAGTGTTTATATGTCCCTGTCTCCGACATGAACATTCCGGCTGGACGGATTTGCTTTATGCATGTGACTTCCATCAGTTGTAGTTTGATAACTGTATGGACTCTACCCTTCCCATAAACTGCCATCTTTCATTTGGTGTAATTGTTTGACCTTGGGAGACGACTCACAAAAGTCACAGGCTTTCTGTTGAATCCCTATCACCTGTTGTATTTCCTATTTATGCAATGTATACAAACCTATTTTTATTAATATAATTGATGTGTACATTGTTTTACAATTCATGAAGAGATATTTTTTAAACTAACTAAAATATAATACTCAGTAACAGCAACTTCACTGTCATAAAACCTTACAGACGGTGTTTAATTAAGTTCCAGTTGTATATATACATATATCCTATTAAAAAAAAGTAGGGGATATTTGCTGAAAGTGAGATATATGAAGAAATATATTTATATTTTCATCAGAAAGACAGTTGAAGCATTGCACTGTTACATCTTGTGAATGATTTCAGCGATAGTTGGGTGTCTGACAAGCACACATTCCACGCACTGCGCTGTAGTAGACATGGACGGTCAGTCAGAGAATTTACCACCTTCAGCCCAAGGCCTCAATACCTTGTAAATTCTCCTCGGTTCTCGAGACTAGCGCGGATCCGACGTGGCATACTCCTCATTAAACGTCCAATATAAGCTCGACTGATGTTATTCCATTCCTCCAACAGTGCAGCGGCGAGTTCCTGGACATTGGTTGGGGGCTGTTGGCGTTGTCGAAGGCGCCTGTCAAGCATATCCCAGACGTGCTTGATTGGTGAAAGGTCTGGACTTTGTGCTGGCCAAGGCAGTGTAGTGATGTTCTGCTCAGTGAGGAACTCTGTAGCGCAACGGGCCCTGTGTGCTCTTGCATTGTCATCTTGGAAAATGAATCGACGGCCGTGACGTCGCGCAAATGGCACCACATGAGCTGCTAACATATTGTCACAGTAGTATTGCCATGTGACACGCCACTGGGTGACATGTAATGCTGTTCTGTTAGGTATGGTTATCCCACACCATAACCGATCCACCACCAAAACGATCGTGCTGCCAACGGTTACGCCATGGTATCGTTCGTTCCGCCGCCGCCACACCCTGTTTCGCCTGTTGTGGAAGTCGAGAGTTAACCTCTATTCATCGGAAAACATGACATTGCTCCACCGACGATTGTCCCAGCACTGCTGTGCTCCACACGAATTACGCCTTGCTGCGAAGTGACGTTCATTCAAACGTGAAATTATTCGAGGTCATCGAGCGTACAAATTCCAGCTGTGTAGGCGATTTCGGGTAGTCTGACCACTGACTCACACGTCTGTCGCTCGGTGCAGCTGGTGTCCAGTTTCTGAGGCACTTTAATGGCGGTTACGTAATGCGGTGGTTCGGCTGAAACGATACTGGTTAGCAGTTGTCGCCCTTAGACGACCCGACCGACGTTTGTCATCAACATTGCCTGTCAGACGGTAGCGTGACCACAACCTGTTAATCACCGATTGAGTAACGTTGAGAATTCAAGCCACTGCAGTTTGTCTGTCTGTTGCCAGCTTCCATGCCAACGGAACGTATATGTTCTTCGCGTGTCAGTGTTCGCATACCTCAAAAGTTACGTTTCGTCCAGAAATTATTCATGAACGAGTTTATACCAAGAAAAGAACGATGATACCGCTGAATAAGCCCGTCCAGTAGAAATGACAATTTCAAAATGTACCCCACAGGCATTAACGCCGCGCTCGTGCGATAAACCTGCACGAAATTTTCGTGGGCCGGTGACATTCATGATTCACACTAAACTTGGTAAAATATTCATGTGTCCAATCACGCGTATCCAATACCATTTTCCGAAAATATCAACATCATTTTGGATATCCCCTACTTTTTTTGAATAATATATATATATCTATCTATATATAGACCTGGAACTTAGGTAAGCACTCCCTGAAATGTTTCATGACAGTGAAGTTGCTGTTACTCATTGTTATGTTTTAATGATTGCTATGTCTTGCAGCACGTTTCATCGAGTGAAACATGATGTTTCTGGTTGATAGCGTACCCCAAACACATCCCTTCGTCCACGTGAAGCATGCTGACCACGAATGTTACAAAAAACATGCAATATCTGTATATAAAACAGGAAAATTTGTCACTTCTTTTATCAATGAATGTTGACATGGCAAGGAGGAGACCGTCAGGGGCACTAAGAAGGCAAATCGTTGGCTTGCATGCAAAAGACATGTCACACAAAGCTATTGGAAGGCAGCTTGGCTATAGTCATTCTGTCATCAGCAGACTTGTTGGAAAACATCAACAAGCCAACGATGTTAAGGACCGACCAAAGCCTGGTCAACCCCAAAAGACCTCTACTCGGGACGTTTGGTGTCTGGCACGCCTCGTTAGGAGCGAACCCTTTGCTTCAATTGGGGTTTTGAAACAACTTTGTCTCCTCAACAGGCGTTTGTGCAACATAACGGTCCGGAACCGCCTCAAACCACTGAGTATGAGGCCAGAAGGGTCATAAATGCGTCCAGCTCTGTCCGATCAGAATCAAAAACGATGTTTGGAGTTGTGTATGGCACAACAACATTGGAATCTCAGGACGTGGAGTAGACTCCATTGGACAGACGAGAGTAGGTGCCCGATTCACGTTACAGATGGTCGCATGAGCGTGTGGAGGGATAGAAATACAGCTTAGGAGACCAGAAACATCAGACCTACCGTTTCGTATCGTAGAGGATCAGTAATGATCTGGGGATGCCTCTCTCATGATTGTAAACTTGACTGTACGTGAGAATCTTGGTACGTGGGAATCTCAATGGTCATCAGTACATCCAGGACATTATCAATCCGGTTGCCGCACCTAATTCTGACAACCATCCGTTGGCTACTCGCCCTGTATTAACGGACGACAATGCAAGGCCACATCGGTCCCAAGCTGTGAGTGCACCCCCTTTAGAACAACGCCATTACCACACTTCCTTGGCCTGCAATAAGCCCCGATTTGAATTCTTCAGAAAACACCTGGGACTTTCCTGGACGTCTTGTGCAAGCAATGGATCCGCCTGTACAAAATTAGGCCAATCTGGAAGCTGCATCACATGAGGAGTGGTAGCAGTTGCTTCTGGACCCGTATTAGAACGGTTCGCTGGTAGCATTAGTGTAACCGCTATATCCAATAAATAACTCGGAGGCGGTTTAAAGTTCAACAATCAAGGGTTCTTTTATTCTATTCAGCTGAACTGTCAATTACAAAATGTACTGGATATAGTCCAGATGATAATCGTAGAATTTTATTCTGCACATTCATAATAAATGTTACAACAAGGAACCCTGAAAATAAAACATAATAAAACTAATGAACATCTGTAGTAGCTTGGGGGAAACTGAACGTATTAACAACTGTAATTTAATTCCGAGATCAGGCGCAACAAGGCCTAGTGTCAAGCGATGTTTGTTATACCTCACTGGAAGGAGATTGATAATCCCTTTCCACTGAAGCATAACAAACAGAGCTCAAAAGACAATGTAAACATGACAAATATATGTCCAGCAGATAAAATTATGATACTGAAATACAACATTACAAGAAAGTGCTCACTACTATTACTAACGTATGCTTAGACATTACTAGTACCTTTTCGTAGCACTTTCCAACTGCCCATACAACTTAGCTACTAATATTATGATTATATATTGTTATGGTAGCATAGCCTAGAGCGTTTACATAAATAAAATTATTTACACCGAATATGAATTATTTTGGTGAAAGAGGCAGTTCATTAATACATGCGTTGATTACTTAGCTTCCACAAAATTATAAAAGACAAGTTACTCATGATTATATATCCATTTATGAGCAGCTAGAATGAGTAACAACACTAAGGGAACTGTCAAATTATTAATTGCGTGGCATAGCAAAAGTGGTTAAAACTTATAATAACTATATTACATTCATACCCTCAGTGTGACGAGTTCCTGTATTAATTTCAGGGTGATGGTGGATCTTGGACCTGCATGGAACAAAATACTAAGTAAGAAATTACAGAAAATAACGAAAACCTTGCATCCATGTTACTATTCTCAGTGGCGCATGTCCAAGCTCATTCTGAATGTGAACAGAATGAGCTGGGGCGTGCGCTCACATTGAACATACATAAAAATATCAGATACAAATCAACTTCTAAATACTCCAGTACTAAACACGCTAAAAATTACTGCACTCAATGGATTAATTGATTTAACTACTTAACCATTTAAAATACTGTTAACATAACTGGAGCATTCCACGTTAAATGATTATTTACACGTGCAATTGCAGAAATTAATTAATAATATTTAATCCTGTTGAACAGAATCCCTGATAGTTGCAGTGGGATGACCAGTGTGCCATATGTATGGAACACTGAGCAGGCCACTCAACTTCTAAAATAAATAACATAATAACAATTATGAAACATTTACTTAAAACAACGGTGTTTATAATAAACTTCCACTATACCTGATGTTCCAAGCTATCCAAAATATATAAATAAATATAATATATGTACACCACTTAATACTAACTTTCTAAGATCAACAATCAAGAAGGCACAGGTAACATCTAGAAAATCAATAATTCTGTTCAAAGCAAACGGTTTTGCGCGCCGAAGGCGTGCAGGGACGATTTGGGGAGCAGGCCCCTTTCGACCCTCATTAGCTGTAGAATTTGAAAGTGTCAGACCGTGGTAAAGGAGGAGAAGTTGTGGGTTGTTAGCGGCGCTTGTGTCTTTTCTGCTTCTTTTTCAGAGGTGGAGGATTGGAAGGAGAGACATTGGTAGTTGGTGTTGTTGGTGGGCTGCCTGGTGGTGTTTGCGGAGTTTTGTAGGGTCTGGTCTTAGCCGAGTCTGGAGTGGTTGTGGGTGATTGCTGAGTCTTTTGTTGTTGTAGGTTTCTGGCGTCTATTAGTTTTTTTGGCTTCTTCGACTTGTTGGAGGAATACTTTGTATTTCCTGTCCATCTCTTGCCTCTGAAGGTCCCCTTGTATTTGGTGTTCCCGTACGATGTTCTCTATTCTGTCGTCCGCGTCCTGGCATTCTGGTTTAGAAGGAAGAGGCGACTGGGGCTCAGGAAGAGGCGAGAGGGCAGCTTCCATTTCCACCTCAGACTCCACAGACTCTTCCACATTCGACAATACCGACTGGGAAGCCGGCATTTGGATGGGGCTGTCTGTGGGAGTGGGAGGGGAAGTGGTGGCCGCCTCTGGCTCTTTCTTTTCCTCACCTTTCTCTTTCTTCATCTCCAAGAATGCCTCCAAGCGTCGGGAATCCCTCCGCTTGGTGGACGGGCTCTTCTTTCTTCTCTTTCTCTTTTCAGAGCCTCCTTACCTACTCGGGTGAGGACCAGTCTGAGAGGGGATCCTCTCATCAAAGGTACTACCTCTCCCCGAGTAGGTTGGTGATTTCTTGTCTTCCTCGATCTTGAACTCAAGAGACAGATGAACGCTCTTGCCTGTCTCCTGGATAGTCCAGGTGACAGGGCAAGAGACGCCCAGAGCTGCTATCGTTTTCTTCAGTCGCGCTGGTAGTTCCAGTGTTTCCATAATTGCGATTCTAATTAGGATGCTCGCACTCTGAATGAAATGCACACCACCCAATAATTCTATTGATTAGTACAGAGACTTAAAAGCTGGTAATTCAATCAACTGACCAATGATGCATGAGTGTATCAAAACTCACTGCATGCTGACTGAGAAAGCATATCAACTGTAATCAAGTGAATATTTTGGCTGAGCTAAAATAAAAATAATTAGGTCCTATTAGTAAATGGAAATTTATTTAACCCTCTCTGTTCAAAATAATGCCTGAAATAAAGTGGGAAATATATTGTCAACTGCTTCACAGGGAAATACCTGAAAAACTGAAATAAATCTAGCTGTAAACTGAAACAAAGTTATTAACCCTTCTTCGACCTGAAATAAAATTAACCCCAATACTGCCACATTAGGAGGAGGGTTCAGGCTGTCATCCATGCACATGGTGGATACACTCGCTACTGACGTCAGACACTGCTATCGTGTTCAGGAGATCACAAGTTACATTTTTTGTCAGTAATTACCGGCATTGTTTCATCATGGACCGTCCAGAGCCATACTTGTCGAGAGAACATTTTTTCACCAGAAACATTTATGACAAGTATGTGTAATTAGCTCTATTTAAAATACTGCATATTTTCATCATTGTGCTGTCTTTCATTTGGCAATAGACCATTCTTTCCGCAAACAATCACTTTCAGCCATCTGAACGATAGCATTTCAGCAATGACAGTTTCTATTAACACCACTGTGGAAAAGGGGGGGGGGGGGGTAATTAAGTTCTAGATGTATATATTGAGAACAGTATGTGGTTCCGGTTGTCTATATTTGTGCACTAAAGTATACAGTGCATGCATTTATATTTCCACACTCCTTTACTAAATCATAAAAAATATCTCTATTACTCACTCCTTTGCAATGTGGGACTGCACATCATTATTAATTTTTATTATTTTTCAAAGAAATGCTTTTTTTGCAGACTGTGTCCTTTTGCTAGTACACTAGAGTAAACGTAGTGAATGAAGGTTACAGCAAATTGTGAAAGCAGGGAAATATATTTCTTCCTTCTCGAGTACTGCTAACATACTACGTGACCTCTGTATCCACTTACCTAAGAGTGCGTGCTCAAAGTTATTTGTGTAGGGTAGTGTTTATAGTACTTTTAACCAAAATGACCAGATTGAAAGATATCTGTGAAGTGATAATAAAAATCCCGGCTTTCGACAAACGGGCAGGGCAGGTGGGAACACCCCAACTGACCACATTATGTTACTATGGTATGAGTACATGGATTGAGAACAGCGCCATCAAAGTTGAGAATTGGAGTGTTTTGATTTCAAGCATTAGGACCAACAACGACGTAAAGGGACGCACAACAGACTCAACAGCAAGATGAACAACGGAGGACGAGTTCCCGTCAATTTATTGTTTTTTGAGTTGAACATGAAGCAACATATATTCCGGTAACATTGAATGTGGTGTCTGAAGTGAAAATGCAGCGACGACAGATTAAAACGAGCGATGAAGTCCAAGGGTAATTGTTTAAATTATAGTCTAAATATTCCGATTGGAAGCTGACATCGAGCCAGTTGTTGAGGAAGTGTGCTGGAATCTACGGTCCATGAACAAAATGTACTAAGTATCATGTTCTCAGAAGCTAATGAATTTAAAGTTTCATTTTCAGAAAAACATAAACTGGTTAACTAATATTCAATTTACCATTTCATCTAAAAAACCCAGAAAAATAATTAATATCCAATTTACCATTTCTCTTCAGAAAAACAAACTAATTAATATTTAGTTTACCATTTCATTTCACAAAAACAGAATCTAATTAATATTCGGTTTACCATTTCATTTCAGAAAGACAGAAACTAATGTTAATCGATTTAATTATTTTAGTGAACAGAAACTAATCATTTGTTTACTTCCAGATTGTTCACATAGTCCTGTTTTGTACCTCCCCGTGGTGTGAGCCCGTAACTGGAAGCTGCTATTCTTTACTTTTAGCAACTTTCCGACTAAACCTGAACAGGCAGTAGCTATGGCGAGTGTATATATTTTATCCATGTATTATACGTCTTTCCACTTATGTAATAAGTGAAAAGAATATATATATATAGGTCGAGCGACACGTGAAAACTCAGGTGCCGAATCGACAAACCCCAGGTGCCGAATCGTCCGAAGTCAGGTGCCGAATCGTCCAGACGTGGTGCCGAATCTTTCCAGTTGCATCGAATGCCAGGGCAAACGATCCACGGGTAAATCTCGCAATAGAATACAGGTTACTTGTAGTTAATTACGAATAATTACATTGTTAATGTAGTTATACGTTTTGGGTCCAAATACTCAATTCCCATTGGTCAGCTGGATGAAAACGTCATGACCAAATGTAATTCATTTTCCAATTAATACATTTGGTCGAACTTTGACCCGCACTTACGGTAGAGTGCAGTTGACAGAATGTAAATGTAATTGAGCGGGTTTTTAACTTTTAGCTTCTCTCGCAGTGATCAACTCCGCTGCTGTTTCTTTGGTGACATTTCCCAACTGTGGCATAAAGCCCGTCACTAAAATACTCGTATCCATTTCTAAAGTTGTGAAAATTAAAAATCAGAGTTGTGCGCTTTGTCTTTTATGTGAGGGTGGTTTTTCGCCTCGTTCGTTCGTACATGTTTTATTTTGTCTTTCTGCTTTGTTGTTTGGTAAAAAGTAGTTTAAACAGTTACGGAATGAAATTATAAGAATTGAATGCAAGTTTTTATAATCTTTATTGGAGTATGAACGTGTGGGAATGGGTACAAATGTATGAATCCCTTCATTTGTACCCATTCCCACACGTTCATACTCCAATAAAGATTATAAAAATTGCATTCAATTCTTAAATCAATGCTGAAAAGAATTCCAATAATTCAGCAATTGTCAATTCTTGAATATCGGTCTCAGGGTGAACTAACACACTTGCTGAGTTAATTGCAACCTTTTCTGGGATTGCCATTAGCTCAGTTGGTATAGTGGCAGAGCATTTATGGCTAGAGGATTGAGTGCCATTGACGCTGTATCAACTCCCGTCAGGGCCATCTTCCGGAAAACGTTACAGTTTTCATTTCAGTGGCGCGGTTCCAGGACTATGTCTGGTGGAATTCCTGTTTGAAATTGGCGATATGAAGTTAAATTCAGGCAGTTTCGTCTTCATAGATTTTCCATTAATTGAGATTCCTGTGTTTAAAAGCTGGGACCATAGGCCTCTATAAGAGTAATCTGCCCTAGTTGCATCGAATGTTAAGGAAAACGACCTACGGGTTAATCTCGCAGGAATATACAGACTACTTGTAGACAATTACGAATAAACACTGAAAACAATTCCAATAATTTAGTAGTTGTAAATTTTCGAATATCGGTCACGGACGGGTTGTAAATGTGAACTTATATACTAGCTGAGGTAATTGCAACCTCGGATACGAATATGTGACCTTAAATACCAATAAATAAATAATTGCAACCTTTTGGGAAGTTGCCGAAAGCTCACTGACAAACTTAATATTGTGAACTGGGGTTTGTTATAATTGAGATGTAGTCAGCGTTAAATACCTCATGTAACTTCAATAAACGTTTCAGACTTAATCAGATAGAATTTTGTCCATGGAACAATTTAAGCCGAGTGACGTATCAAAAGTTAAGCGATATTGTGACCGTAGGTGGTAAGCTTCAGTCAAAAAATAATTAATAGATCGTACAGATTTGTATTTAAACTTTCTTTTTTGAACTTAGAATGTATCGAAAAGGAAAAACTCATTTCTTCTTAAATTTGCTCATTAAATTCACAGATGTAGAATATTAATGAATAGTTAAGCAATAAACATTGATTCACGTAGAGAACTTGAATACTAAGATGTTGTGTTTTGCGTATAACCTGCCTAATGAATGTTCGATACAAAACACTGTTACACTGTTTTACTGACGTGCATATGTACTCAGAATAAAGTTATGTTACCAGCAATAGAAAAGACGCATCACGTGCCTTTTGAATTTTTCAAAGAGTTTACAGTCAGGTGTGTTTGTAATTTCTGCCAAAAACGAAATTGCGTTATTAACCCCGTTCAAATATGAAATGTTAAATCTTATAGGTATTTTAGATAGATTATAATTTGAGGGTAGTTTCTTTTAACCCTCTGCACTCTGGTATCAAAATATTAAAACTTCAACATGCAATTATTTCCCATAATGCAACTAGGAAATTAACCAATTCAATCTTGTTTGACAGAGCTGAAACAAGACTGAATTGGTTAATTCCCTAGTTGCATCATGGGAAAAATTAGCAGACTGAAATTTAGTGATTTTAAATTTTAGATTTTTTAGATTCTTATATATAAGAAATGAAAGAAAAAAAATTAAAGTATGGTAAAAAACAATGGAAAGTTTGAAAATCATTATTGAAGTTTGAAGAAAAAAAATGAAAATTTTTGTAAAACAAATTTGAAAGTTTGAAAATCGTTTTGAAAATTTCAAAAGAAAAATGAAGGTTTGCAAGAACATTTGGAAAGTTTGCACAACATTTTGAGATTCAAAAAAGTAAAAAAAAAAATATCATTTTCATTAGAAGCATGCAATCAATCTCGCTCAATTGAAGAGTTGCATCAAGAATCTCGGCATCGCGGAGTTATTGAACCAAAAGTCAAATGATCGGTGCATACATGCTGAGACCAGTGGGAAAACGATGCTGGAATTGAACTAACTCTAAATCGTGTCAGATGGGTCTGAAACGTGCATGGTTGCAACGAAATGAGTTGATAGAATCGATGCTTTGAGGAGGAGGGGGAAGAAACGAATCTGAGACGAGAAAAACAGCAAACATTCAAACGGATAGAAAAAGAAAACGAGAAAATAAACAATCGATCGACGACAGCAGCAAAATGGATCAAATAATGATTATCGTAGAAGCATCGATGACCGAACTCGAAAAAGGTGGTGGTGGTGACATAGAAGAAATACTAGCTAAAGTCATTCGCAAACAATTGTTGCCTAGTCACCTAGAACGAGATCAGGCCATCAAAGGATTTTTCAAGACGTTTGACGTCGAGGTTCGAAAAAAGTTTCATCCCAAAAATTTCTTGAACGACAGAAAATCTAGAGTATTGGATTTATTTCGTCGGACGCTAGACGTGGGCATCAAAGAGAAGATGGATTTGATGCGTAGGATAGAGAAGATCCACCTGCATACGGGTGAAGTCGAGGGAAAAAGGGCTTTTTTCAATCCCGCACGAAGACCGTGATCGAAAGCTCTTTAATGTCCGATATTTTCGATGGCATGAAAGACAAGATAATACAATGTTTGGCAAGTATCAACACCAAGGTAGCAATTGGAGATTCGGAGAAGTATTGAATCAAGTGATTCACATCGACAAGTACGATCCATTAACCCTTTACCCAACGAATCGGCCGAATCATCCACCCGCGTAACATGCAAATTCAGCATTTGAAAAAAATATTATTTTTCAAAAAATTCCAACAAAACCATACCATGTGAACCCTCGTTGGAACGAGCTCGTTCCAATGAGGGGTCACATGATATGGTTTTGTTGAATTTTTTGGGAAAATTTCAGAAAATTATATTTAAAATAATAAATGTTGATATCGTCTGCGATGGGTAAAGGGTTAACCCTTTACCCAACGAATCGGCCGCATCCGCCCGCGTAATATGCAAATTCAGCGGTTGAAAGAATATTATTTTTCACAAAATTTCAACAAAACTATATCATGTGACCCCGCGTTGGAACGATCTCGTCGAGCTCGTCCCAACGAGGGGTCACATGATATGGTTTTGTTGAAATTTTTTGAAAAATTGATATTTAAAATAATAAATTTTGATATCGTCTGCGCTGGGTAAAGGGTTAAAACGTCTTCATATATAAAGTTGCCTTATTTATTATATAGGAAAGAGAATGATGTGATCAACGTGGAAAATAAAGAGGACGGCTGATACTTCAAATGGACCGTTACGTCTGCCTTATACCCCATAGAAAAGAACATAAACAGAGTATCGAAGTACGCGAATATTTGTAAGAATTTAGATTGGTCGGGAATTAATTTTCCGACGAGGCTACGCGACGTCGATCATTTCGAACATCGAAACTCCACAATCGCCGCCAGCGTCTTCGGATACGATGATTCGAAACAAAATATATTTCCTCTGAGGATACGTTCGCAAAATAAGAACATCAATTCATTAATGATTTCGAAAAAAAAACGGCAATCGCCATTACTGCTGGATCAAGATTTCGAAAGACAACACTCAACATTAGTACTGCCACAGACGAGCGTACACCGTGGAGAGATATTTTTCTGTCTCAACTGTCTGAATTCCTTCAAACACAAAGAATCGTTGAAACGTCACGAGGAATATTGCACCCCAACAGAAAACTGAGAGTGCCTTTCATGGTATACACCACCCTTAAGGGAGTCAGATTCAAGTTTAAAATCAAGTCCCTTGGTTAATATTTGGGCTCCATATTGGAGCCCGAATTTTAACTTAGTCCAATGTGAAGAAATAATCTTTAAAAATCTGCTACAATCAGAATATTTGGTATACAGTTCAGATTTAATTTATGCAAATAAAGTACCTAGGTTGATATATGTGTTCCCTATGGCTGTGAGGGGGTTTTTAACATAGTCTTAAAGTGGTAATATTCTCAAACTTTTCTTCCCCAGAACCACCAGTCATTTTTTTTTTTTTGATATTTGGTATACAACATCCTTGTGTGTGGGGGAATTTCGATTTTTTTTCAAAACAAGTCCCTGGGTTAATACTTGGGCTCCCCATGGGAGTCCTAATTTTAACTTGATGCAAAGGAGAAATATTCTTTGAAATCTTCTTTTGAATCACCATTCAGAATGGTTTGCTATTTGGTATACAACACCCTAACAGATCTCAGATTGAAGTATGTCCAAATTAAGTCATCGGATTCATATTTGGGCTCCCCGCGGAAGTCCAAATTTTAATTTCGTGTAACGTGAAAAGTCATCTTTAAAACAATCTCCTCCTTCAGATCCACTATATAGAATCGTTTGATATTTGGTATACGGCGTCCTGTTTGGGAGAAGGGTTCAGATTCAAGTTTGTCCAAGTTAAGGTTGATATTTGTACTCCCTAGTTTTGAATTACTGAAACTACGGGCATCGTGTCTGTGGCAGCATCCTAATACTAGAAACAAAATCATCTGGTACAGACAACAGAGTCATAAATAATATAATAACTTCATTCCTCTGTTGTGTTTTGTGATATCATAATTGTAATTAAATCCTTCTTTAAACAAATTTGATCAGGTGAGCATCTCAGACCCTATGGGACCTCTTGTTAATTGTTGTTCTTTGTAACTTCATGCCCGACACGAACGTACTATTTTCCGTTTCCACAGACCACGCCAATACAAATTCGAGTCTGCACTATTGAGGTTCAATATTTCCACATATAATGAACAATTACTCTTTGTGAACGAAACGTACATGGAAGTCACGTGAATTGGCATACAGTACAAGTCACAATAAATTTGTAGGATAACTGCTATAAACTATGTATCTTTCTCTTCCCACACTGACAAGACCAGAAGCTGACATCATTTTCTAGAAAGCTCTCACAGAGAGCATTCTAGAAAATGATGTCAGATTCCAGACTTATCAGTGCACAAGCAACAGTATGCTTAGTTTATTGCAGTTATGTTACAACTTATTTTGAATTGTACTGTAATGTGCAAGTTCTTTTGACAACGATATCTGAATGGTTTTACTGGAAATTCGAGGATAATTTTTTTTCACCATGAGTGGAATTCAATTTTTTTTTTAAACTTTCTTGGATAAAGGGTTAATTGATATAGATTAACTTTTTAAACAATGCACACAGGGATTGTAAATGACAAAAGTATATCGACAATCTACGTTCGGTAATGTTTTGACAGCTGCATGGTTATATTCATCTAATGACGTCATAATAAAATGTTAAAATCTGAAGAGCCCCCGTGGGGTGGGGTACTTATAAAAGTGATCAATTTGATTGCCGAGTAATCAGCATGTATAGTACTTAGTAAACGAAAACCCTTAATAAACATAGAGTCAACGATTGCTCAAGTTGTTTGCTGTTCCTCATATTTTAACAGAATTCGATATTAAAATCGCCCATTAAAAGAGTTGGTATCAATCACATTTACTTTTTCGAGAATAATTTACAAAGATATTAAGGTCCGTTCTGGGAGTGGTTTAGTGACCATATCGGACAGCAAGTCGCCATCTGCACTGATGATTTTGCATTGTAGAGGGCGCCTCGCTACACCCAAGGGGTGGTATATAATTCAGAGAATATGGAAGTCTTTGTGGTAGTTATATTGTGCAGGATTCTATTTTCCACCTGTGAATATGAATGACCGAAGCATTAGCAATTTAAACGACGTGGATATTTACCTAACGGTAAATTGTCACTCCTTTTAAAATTCTATTGACTGATTTTAGCCATTTTAACCCCTTACCGTACGCAGACCATGTCAAAATTTATTATTTTAAATATTGTTTTGACAATTTTTTCAATAAATTCCTACAAAGCCATATCATGTGACCCCTCATTTGAACGAGCTCCACAAACGCGTTCCAATGAGGTGCCACATGATATGATCTTGTTGGATTGTTTTGAAAAACATTTCTTTTTCCAACTGCTGAATTTGTATATTACGCGGGAGGATGCTCAAGATTCGTTAGGTAAAGTGTTCAAGTGATAGACATAACATACGATTTGGCCAATGCAATTATAAATGCTTCGTACTTTTAACCTCAGACGCATTGATCAAGTAAGGGTTGAGGTTGCGACCGTCTCTTGGAAGGAGAATGGATTCTATAATATTATTCACTTTACATTGTTGCCATGCCCAATTGCATTTCATAAAAGAAGTTTCCACCTGTGAACATGAATGTCAATGAAAGCAAGCCATTTGTCAGGGCAGAGCCAGCCTAAATATAGGGGCAAGGGGCCTCATATTTAAAGATATTGTAAGTTCAAAATATATTCCGCATCAAGGCGAAAACCCACGTGAATTTCACTTCTCTGTAAAGCTGGACATAGAAAAAAACACACGTGGTGTATATCCAGCTTTAGCGCAGGGACCCAGGGGAGAAACGGTATGTTAGATAAGGTTTAATCTCATTTAATTTATACAGTAGTCGCGAATCTTACGAGACGTAATCGGTTTTCGTCACGGCCAATTGAGAAACGAGATTCTAAAAGATAGAAATGTCGTGTCATCATTAGTAATAGCAATGCGTGTCAGAAACGAATCGGTTTTCTCGACAAGTGTTAAGTCACGCGCGAGATGACTTGTATTGATTCTGCCTCGATATACGTCATCTCCCACCGTTTTGACAGGTGGACAGATGAGCGTCGGTCCACCTGACAGTTTAGGGTAAAAAGTATATATACCTGGAAGAGCAGAGCATTAGACACACTTGGGGTCACAAACACGTTGGTGAAGTCCAGGACAGGCGGACTCTGTTTCCTGGCATAAGGGTACCTTCGATCACAGGACCCTGAAACGGCTGGAATCGCCAGAGAGGGCATTCCATGATTGATTTAGCTTAACGTTGATAGGCGGCTACGGGGCCGAATTCGTGAGAAGGAACACCCCAGGTGGAACGTTAAAGTTTAGATTGTCGAGTAGCTGGTATCGGCCTGCAATAGTCAGAAGTGTAGGTTAATTGTATTGTGCGTATTAACCCTTTGAAGCGTCAGACTGATTGCGTTCTGAGTAGTTTGTTTTGCTGTCGAAGCATCGTAATACCGACTGGAGATCGGTGTGAGTGACAATTCCGCCCTAGCACAAAAGGGGCATTTGTGAATCGTGAATTCAACCAGGAACGGTGAATATTTCAATAGGACTTTCACGGAGGACTTTCAAAAGGCACATAAGGTATGAGTAGACAATATCTGACCCAAATCAGAAGTACGGTGGCTTTATAGATGACGAACATTGCTGGTCGGAACCCTCCGACAGCCAGAGGCACAGTTACGCGCAGACGTTGACATTTGAGCCTAAGCGGGTGAAGCTCTTATGGCGAGCTCACAGTAATAACATTTCAGATTTGTGAAGCTCTTATGGCGAGCTCACGGTAGTAACATTTCCAGTGTGTAGACTATAGTGCCAGTACAGGGCTATAGAATGACTATATGATTGTTTAGAATTATTTAACCGTAGCGACCCATTTTCTGTGAAAAGAATCGAATTGTTGATTGTTGAAATATTGAAACTGATTTATTTTTATGTGTAAATAAAAGAATCGTTGTTACTTTAAATCTTTCTTTCCTTTATACAGCCTGAAGTGATTAGGAATCACACCTAACGGAAATCGAACCTATTTCAGGCCAATTTGGCAGAGAAGGAATCACGGCGTCGGTCTAACTCCGCTCTCTGCGCCGAGTTCGCGACACTTGGATTCCGACCCTCCACGTTGGTCTAATTTTCCCGCAACTTCATCAGCGGGACTAAATAACCCCACGTCAGCCCATGCCCTACGGGGCCTCAGGTGTCCCTGACACCATTAAACATGGAACATAATATGACTAAGTCTGCACGCACTTTGAACAAGATGCTTTCTTCAGATACAAGAAGCCAGCACACCTTCTACTACCATCACCGGTTTAGACTGTGGCAAATAATAAGCTTTAACCCTTTACCCAACGAATCGGCCACTTTCGCCCGCGTAATTTACAAAATGAGCCGTTGGAAAATATTTATTTTCCAAACCTGTTCAGCAAAACCATATAATGTGACCCCTTCATTGGACCGAGGTCAGTGAGCGCGTTCCAATGAGGGGGTCACATGACATGGTTTTGTCTAATTTGTTGCAAACATCTAAAAATACAATAATCAGAATAATAATTTTTGATATCGCCTGCGTTAGGTAAAGGGTTCAGGAAGAAAGACAAATTGTATGACAAATACATTGTTATAGTCAACAAAAAGAGCACTGTTATGCAGCCGGAGCCGTGTCTTTTCTGTTTTCATATGTATTAAAGAAGGAAAAGTATGGTATTATCAGTTTTCTAAAATACGCATTCATGCCACTCGTCCACTGTATATTCTGAATGTAGCAAGAACATATCATACCTTTAGAAACAGTAGGTTTCACAAAACACAGACTGGATAGAAGCTGTTCAAGAACAGCACTGGGGTGAAAACCAATACTGGAAAAATAACCATTTAAAATCGTGGGTGTTCGTTCATATACATTAGGTTACCTAAGAAACTAAGATTCATGTCGTAAACGGAGATTCGTCGAAGTGAGAAAACAGACACTATACTTCAGCTACCCGAACGCGTCGTTCGGATAGCTGAACTAAAAGAAGAGAATACTTCGGACTTAATAAAACGAATGAGTAACAATAACACTGCCAAAAAATTGGAACAGATCTGAGAACACTGTCTAATTATTTGATTTGGTTTAATAAATAAAGAGGTTATTACTTGGTTAGTTTTATATGGGCCGAGATATCAGCCCTTCATATCAGCCTGAGATCGAAGGTCGAAGTTTGATGTGAAGTAATAACCTCTAAAGACCCTGGTTTTTAAAGCGTTAAGAAATGACTGCCAAATGCAGTTTAATGAATCTGGGTTTTTTTTGTTGCTACTTGACTGAGGCCAAATGTTATTGAATGAATCTAGCAGGTGACAGAAAGTTCTAAACACACCTCTTGGAACTTTCATTCGCCTGCTAGACTCAGCTTATAACGTCAGAACTCGGAGCCCTGCAAATTGCACATTTTTGATCGAATTGATTCTTGAATCGGATCAGATAAAGGATTGTCGAATCGAATCTCAAATCAAATATCTCGAAGTTGTAGATATTGAACCGTCTTACAACCGTCCATCTTGTTAATCTCAACTATACGACTTGGTTTATTTTCAGAACTAAATTAATAAATATCTTGACATTCATAAAATTTATACAAGTAAGAAAGTTACAAGCATCCTGGAGTTGGTGTATCAGAACAGTCATCCAGAACAGAAATAAGAGAGGCTTTGCATTTAAAACACAATAAATGAAAGACAGGGTGCATCCAAAATCGTGTGAAAAACTTGCGACGGCGTGGAATGTTTCATGTGAGAAACCACATGAAAGCTTACACCGAACACAGATCTTCGGAGAGAAGACACGGATTAATTACAGAAACCCCGAGTGATGAACCTGAAACCCTTCTATTTCTTGAAGAAACGATTCGAGAGAATGTCAAATATGTGATATTCAATTAGCATTAAATTATTTTCTTTTCAGCGGAAAAGTGAAATATCTCATCTTTGAAGGTCGAGTAAACACCGCGTGCTATTATATCGCCCTCGCATGGTCAGAATATTGAATACGATCGAGAAAATGAAGTGGAAACTCACATCAAGTGGGAAATAATAAAACTGGAGAAACGTATAACTACCATCCCCATTGCAACCACGGTAACAATTGTTTCTTCCTGATTCGTTTACTTAGTTTTAAAATTATGAATGCCAAATCTCCTTCTGAATTTAGCTTTCATAATTTAGAACAATTTCTCACTCTCCTTTTTCACTATATTTTATCTCAACTGTTTTAGTATCAAAGCAAATTGAATTGGCCCCAAATATCCAAAATCCACACATGGGCTGCAAAAATACTACGATTATATATACTGTCGCAAAATGCTCTGAAACCTCTATAAAAAAAAAAACAAAGTAACAAAAATATGTAGTACTATACTAAAATTTATCACGACATCTCTGGTCTTGATTACTTTAATATTCACGTAAAAGAATAATATTCACGTAAATTATCACGTGACTAAATAGGGGTTAGTCGATGAAATGTGCTTCTCTGCTTCGAAGTCGTTTTAAATGTGAAAGTTTATAATCTGTTGATTGGTGTTGACGAAGAGGTGAAAACAGAAGATGAGTTTTGATGTTCCAGTCCGGCACTCATGGTGTAAAGGGTTCATATTTTAGATTTAGCTGTTTAGTCTCTATGGTGGAGAAGTTTGATCCTGTGCTCCATTTGCGTCATTTAGTTGTATTGGAAACTGTGCGTCGTCTGCAGATGTGGTTATCCCCCCCCCCCCCCCCCCCCCCACTGCACGTGTAACATATGTGTGTCCCGGGTGAGATAGCATGGAGAGACAGATGTATCCCACCCACCCACGTGACGTTATGCATTTAGAACGTTATTATGACGTTATGCATATCGTATCAGTCTCTTGCTACCAACTAATTAATATTGACGTCATCGGATTGCAGTGTGATCAAAGTTCGATGCTCTAAAACTCTTCAAATCCCAAGCTGCCACCGTTCCTAATCGATTTCGTGGTATATACCTTTGGTATATATATAACTTGTGCATGCTCTTTCCGATGGTGTCATCACTTTCTCAAAACAACGAATACAAAATGAGTTGATTGAATCAGCACGTGACTCCCGATTACCTCTGGCTAACGTAATCGCTACATGGTGGGGAGGGGGATCATCCTCGATGAGTCTGAAGGTGGGAATGGGGAAATCTCACCCTTGGGGCAAGATATTTGAACCATACCCTCGGCAAGCCTCGGGTCTAGTTCAAATATCTTGCCCCTCGGGTGAGATTTCTCCATCCCACCTCCAGACTCATCGGGGATCATAATATTCTTGGTAGCATGGGCGCAGATCTCTTCCAAAAAGTGGGGGGGGGGGGGGGGGACGGGCAGATGCCGAAGGCATCTTCAGCGAGTGCCGCAGGCACGAGCCGGCAGGGGGGAGGGGGGGTTGGGGGGGTTCTCCCCCCAAGAAAATTTTTAAATTGCGCTTTCAAATGGTGCATTCTGGTGGCCTCTGGGGTATAATTTCTCTTAATTATTTAGTAGAAAAAATATGTTTTTCAACAGCCTGTTGTAATTTTGTCAAAATGCTTAACCATAATTGTTCCCGCTTTACCGAGCGTTCCCTATTAGATTAACACAATTCAACTGTGCGGTGGATTAGCATAAGGGCCCAGCAGATGGAGCGACGACGTATGGGTCGGGCCCGTTAATGGATTAACAGATCCAATAACAGCCCGACACATACGTCATCAACAAGTCGCGTGAATTGAATGAATTCGATCGATAAATTTCGTTTTCAAAATGTAAACAAAACAGACGATACTGTCTTGCACATTTTCACGAGCTCAGTACCGGCCTATTACTCTCTCTGCATAAGAATTCTGTCTGCAACATTGATATTCCGATATCAAATAGTTATGCTGCTTATGCATTCGTGCAACCCACAGCTGTGTCTGGCTGAGTAACAACTTATTTGAAGGCGCAGTGTTGAACAACTGTTCGTTGAACGTTACGTCAGTCCAAACATGGACCCACAGACATAGTCCGTAATATAATTTTTGTGGTTGATACGGCTACAGTACAGGCCGTACCAACCCCAAAATTATATTACGAACTGTGGGTCCAAGTTTGGACTAGTTGAACGTGTATCAGAAGTGAATCTCGCATTAAAATTGATGAGAGGGTGCAGCAGTGGGGGAGCATAGTGGGGGACATGTCATACCATGTCCCCCCAGTGGTGGGGGGACATGGCATACCATGTCCCCCCCCCCCTTGAAGAGATCTGGGAGGGGGACACGTCCCCCCCCCCTCGTCCTCCCCATGATCTGCGCCCATGCTTGGTAGCACACCCGCAAGGTTTGTTGTCAGAGTTTGTATGTCTTAATCGAAATATGTTAAAACACTTTAAGAGTCTCATCCTGTTGATTCCATAAACGGTGATGATAATTCAAGAGGGAATTGTACCTCGGCGATCCTGTCGATTCATACAGATTATCACCACAGTGTGTGTCTCCGGGAATTCAGATCAAGTCGAGCTGTAGGAACAGAACAGTAATTCGACGAGCCCGTTAGGTCGAAACGAAATGCGACTCTGTGCCTACAACGAGACTTGATCAGAATTTCCGGAGACACACTCTTTGGTGATGATAAATTTATCTCACAATACTGACTATAAAATACGTTTAAAACTATTTTAGGAGGAACTTTTTCATTTGCCTTATCGATGGAAAGACGCAAATTGAAAAATAGAATAGCGTTCATTGATCTCCATATTGAGGTCAGTGATTACGTTACACTCCAGAGAAAATTACGTCACTGTGATTCACTTTACTGAATACTGTCTTGCGAAGTGGAGCAACTGTGTATTTCGCCAACGTGAATTTGGTTGTTACTTTTGCAATAATTACTGGCGAATTAAGTATCCCTCTTGGTGTAAATGTCTATTATATTTTAAAATATCCCGTTCATCGTTTATTGAGATGGAGTTTTCCACATTTCATAGCAAAAGCTAATCCTTTAACATCAAGAGAGAAGCCTCGACTCGAGCGTTCAGGAATATCCCAATAATAGGCTATAAACCGAAAAGTGCGCATAAGTCAACTATTCGTTGAGTTAACTTCCCCAGTGACATTTTAGCATGCAGTGCATAATAAATACGTTAAAGGGCGTTTAGTTGGCAGCTACAGTGTCATAAACGGCTCAGAGAAAACCATATAAGGTTCGGCTTCGCCTCACAAAATATTGTTTTCTCTGCAGGGTAAAACGCGGAGCGATCGAAAAATGATATTACTGCCGTTGTTTTGGCAACAGCAGAATCACGCGCTTGTATCATGGGCCCTTGATACGGATTCGGAACAAGGGCCCAGATACATTAAATTTTAGTTGCGTAACAGTGCAAAAACGCCCCGATTGTGAAATAACATTGCTTACCCAGTACGTTTTCGTGCCAAATGACCATTTTTGTGTGTTCTAACTGTATTAGTATTTCGCATTGAGCGTTTACTTCAATGCAGTATTAGCGTGTTCGGGAATGACGGTCTGGTTTCCTCTTCTTTGAACAACACCTCAAGTCCTGATTCTGACGAACATTTGTTCATTTGAAAAATGTCTCTATTATGGACATAAATAAAGTGATCATCGGTCAGTTTTCCGTTAGTTTAGACAACTAACAATAAATGATTGTTTGCCAATTTACTGTTATTGTATCCAATATCTAGCGGTATCCCCTCTTCACCTCTTCACCGATCAGTGTGAACGAAACGTCGATTCTTCTGTCCATCACGTCGAGAACATCAGTGACTTCCCTCTCGAACCATCTCGAGCATAAATAGTTAGAATACAGAATACAGAGTACAGGAATTTACTAATATGATATATCATTTCTGTCATATGCACACCACCAATAATGAAAATACAAAATACAGTTCAGCTACGTGTGTCAGCAGAGAGAAGGTTAACGACTCAAAAACGTCCAGAGCTGAACTTGGTCAAACCCCCTCATCAGTAGAGAGTAAGAAGTCCCATGAGGCAAATAATTCGGATGAGAATTCGATATTTCCGATTATCTTACTGGCACTTCGGATGCATCATTTGACCCCTCAAGTTCCGATGACGTTTTAAGTGTAACTCTAATTAAAGTTCTGCGAATCCCGGCTATTCGCGTCACCCTTCATGAAGGACATCTTTCTGGAGGTGGATAATGAATGTATACGTGAACTTGAACAATCAGTACACAGCTTATAGGAGAATCTCCAACTCAAACATAATACAACTGAGAAGTTAAGTAACAGAATTGACGACTTAGCGAAGTGTAGTCGACAAACAAACCTTAGACTGTCTGATGCCACTGGGTTTAACGTTGTCAATAAAATTAGTGTTGATCTAACTGCAGAAGATATACCAAGGAATAATCATGTTGGACCAAATGTCATACATGGCAATAAAGTTAGGACCAGGCTTATAATTTTTAGGCTGAACAACTACCGAATCGGGAATAAAATGTTCAGTGCCAGGATAAAACTCAAATCTATCAAGTCTGAGAACCAAAATCCGAACATTTTCATTAGGGAGGATTTAACTAAAATTCGTTTTGCCCTAGTCAGACGAGCTCGTCGCTTGGCTCGAGATCGCAAGATACTAGCGACTTGAACTTTTGACGTAGTCATCTCTGCAAAACTTAGAGATGGTTCAGTCCAAAGGATCACGACTCCGTCGCAGATGTCAGATCTTGTGCGTGAATTTCGGATTGTTCAGAAACTCGACCTGAACAGATCTCAGTTGCAAATCTTGTAACTCCTTCCATCCTATATCAACTCACTCGGTGTTGCTGTCGCAATACAAAAACAATTCTAACGTCCTACAGGGAAGTGGTGTTACTTTTGCTTACAGTCCCCAGCCCGACAAATGCCCATCCGTAAACACATCGACGGGATACTCCCGTGAGTGGTACTTTGAGCAATACTCACGTTAATATCATCTGGATGGGTTATCGGGAGGTCATATCGATTTTCCTGTCAAACACACTCCGAACACGATAAATTAATATTTTTGTTAACGCCCCACTATATTCATTTAACCTAGAATTTTACCTAGCGTAGTTAGGGTAAGGACACGTTTTGTTAAGTCCCAGTATATTTGTCCAATATAGACTCTTACTCAACGTAGTCATTGTGAGTGTGTCAGTAAGAGGCGGGTGGTGGCTGGTGAATTATACCAGTCCAGAGGGTCAAGTGGTGTTTTGGTATCTTTATAGGCACAGTGCTGTTTCATAATACAAGAGTGACTCCGTGAGGTAGTTTCATTCTAAACATAAGATATATTTCCACCCGAGTGCTATAATCCACGCACTTAGTGCTCAAATTCATGTTCAAGTTCAAGACAGTTTATATGTTTCTATTTCAAAATCTAAGTCGGAAGTTATAATGGCTTTGGAATTTCCAGTGTTTTAAAGCCCTCCGAGGTGCTCGTCATTAAGATAGCCATTACCACTTCTCTGTAGTGTCTCATTGCCTGGTGTAGCTGTTGCACCCTACGTGCCGTGGTCACCGTGTCGATGAGTTATCCCAGTGAGTGTTGTCGTCTGCTGTATTCGCTCGGATACCCCATCGACGGGCTGGCTGTGCTGTGTGGCTATTGCACGTTCTTTACCCCGTCACATCTCATTAAAATCCAAGTTGGGCCTAATTGATGCAGCTGTTGCAGGGCATATATTTATCAAGACACCTCACATGGGATTGGTTGTTAGTACAGTTCACAACTGCATGCTAATGCAGACGTTAATCGCCTACTAGGCACCCACCCATCCACTCATTAAGGCTGAATATGATGTCATGTAGTCAGGCCCAATCATGTGGTATTTGTGGGGTTTAGTCCTCTAAATTCTGGTCTTCTGTTAACAAGGTGGTTCTGTCCAGAGCTAGAACCCCTCGTTCTCGGGGTAAGGGTAGCCGTGCCGTAGCAGACATTTCTGCTGGTGCACGTGGTGACTCTGTCACACAGGATTCTGATCTGTCTTCTGTGGTGAGTTCCTCTGCAACTGTTGACGGTGACGGGACCCGCGCAAGCGCTCGTGAAAAATAAAACTTTCAGTTCCACACTCATGAGATAATTCCCGAAATTCACTAAAACAGCGTCGAATTCATTTTTATTATATGCCACGTGACATTTTACTGCGCAACATTCAGCCCAATTCAAATGCAAACAGTTTCAAGACAATAACACAAAGCTGCTGATCGTTCATTCAAGTGGGCGTTCACGGCGACGTCATTTAGGAAGCTAATGAAAAAATTCATTTTGTGGACTTGAAAATATTATTTTTCAGGTCCACACTCATGAGATAATTCCAGATCCTGACTAAAATAGTAGATTTTCTTTTTTATTATACATATTTTATACTACCAGACATTTTACTGCACAATATTCAGCCCTATTCGACCCCAAATGCGTATGTTTCAAAACAATAACAAAGATCAGCTGTTCGTTCCTTTAAAGCGGCGTGATACGGCGTAGCGTGACGTCATTTAGGAAGCTACTGGGGGATATATAGACAGAACCGCACAAGAGTTTGAATGGATTAATGTTTATCGCGCGAGTTTGGTTGGGCGCAAGAATACCACGAGAGGCGAAGCCTCGAGTGGTATTCTGCGCCCAACCAAACTCTTGCGATAAACATTAACCCATTCAAACGCTTGTGTGGTTCTGTATTTATTACACAACTTCGCAAATTTCTAAAACAGGCCTTTTACGGTAATACTAAGTGAGAATTAACCTATCCTTCTGAGACGTAAAGGGAATAAAATAAGACAAAAATCCAAATTATTCTTCACAAGCAGGAGACCAGTCTTATTGTTATTCCGTACGCTGATTGAACTTTCATTCATAGTTAGTCTGTGTGAACACACAGACTATTGTTTTTGAACGGTTTCTTTTTCATTTTTTTCTTCTTCTTTTTCTTCTTCTTCTTCTTCTTCTTCTTCTTCTTCTTCTGTCTTCTGTCTTCTATGCACTTCCTTGTCCTCACGATAACTCGAAAACGAATTGTCCTATCTCGCTGATTTATGGCATACTGGTAGACATTCACAACCGCTCGGCCACCTATGTTTTTCAGGTCGCTAGGGCCATTGAGTATGGCCCAGTAGGCCACAGGGTTTTCACAGCCTCTAATTTCCTGATACAGTAAATTCCCCCCAAGCAATACGATGTTTTGTTCAAACTGGAGCTTATGTAAACACCAGTGGAGTAAGCTGTCAAAATGAAATCTGATCTTGTCATCATAATGGGATGTTAGTTCCTGAAACTTAGTTGAGAGAAACCCTTTGCCTTGCAAGGAAATAAATTGTAAATTATTCAGTTCATTGCTTTTAAGCCTCTCCAGACTTCTATGTGGATTGCACATATTTTATTTCAGGCAGAATAAAGTTAACCCTTTCCATAAAACTGCACTGAATAATTGTTGAAACCTATCTTATTCAGTTCAATGCTTTTAACCCTCTCAAGACTTCAATGTGGATTGCTCATATTTTATTCCAGGCAGAACCCTTTCCATAAGACTGCACTGAATAATTGTTGAAACCTAGGACAAAACCGCCAGGGTGCCGGTAACAATGCAATACTGACATGGAATAGTCATGGAATATTTTATTTCAGGCAGAATAAAGTTAACCCTTTCCATAAAACTGCGCTGAATAATTGTTGAAACCTATCAATACTGACATGGTCGACTGTACTGTTAACTGTGTTAGTGCTATGACTGTTTAAAACTCATTTGTTAGAGAATTTCTACAGTCTTTCACTGCGCTCGGCTCTGTCTCACCGAGAGTGCAGAAACTTTGGTGCCGAAGTGCTATTAAGAGAATGTCTCTGATTTGTGCCGTTCCATCCCTCCGCAGTGCAAAAGCAGGTACTCTCAGCTGAGAAACATAATGTTTTTCGCTTTATTCTCTTAACATTTAATTCTATGTGGAATGGGACACCCTTTCAGTGTGCCTTCCAAAGTAAGGGATTCTTAACCCTTTAGCCAACATAATGGCGAAAACTGGTCAACATTATTCACAGAAACGTCTATTCAGTTTTAATTACCTTTTCATTTTTGCTTGAAAAACATAGCTTATGACCCTTTATTGGATTGAGCTTATTTTTTAAAGGATTATTTTTTTATTGGTGTTTAATGTTACATATTTCTGCGCAGTGGCTAATCATGACCACGACAGTTTTTCAGGTGGAAGATGTCGGAGTACCCGGGAAGAACCACCGGGCAACAACGAGCAACTGTCAGACCCCCCACATACTAAATCCACACAAGCAAGGTTAGCATTGGTTGAAGATGTGTGCACCATCGATGTGCAGTATGCTTTAGTACACAGCGCCACCATGCATCCACGTGGGCAATGGGATGAAGTGTCCTGACCAAGGACAGAGTGAGGACCTCACGCCTTGCAACCTGCACCTCTGCCAACTGAGCCACTACGCCCCCATTTAAAGGATTACAATGGAGTATTTAAAGGGAATATGTTAACCCTCTGAAGATCTTAATATGGGGGCATTATTCAGAAAGACTGGGAAATGCATTTTATTACACCTTAATGCATTTCTAAAGTTTATGAACGTATTTCATCACTCAAATTAGTGGGCAGAGCCAAAAATGTCCATTTTTGATTCGTGTATCAAACCCTTTGAATGCTGGTCACATATATGCCATTTCTGGTTTCTTATAAAAATGTTCTGATTCCTGTATGAATATCTGTAAATACTACTAACGAAAACCCATTTCTGGTTCGTTCAAAAATATTTTACTCCTGAAAAATACGCCTCCATGAATTCTCTTTCCTTATAGTTTATTCCTGATACTTGAACCCTTTTCACACAGACTTGAATTTACTGGTGGCAGTAAATTCTGTTTCTCTAGTTTCACTTGCAAATTGCAATGCGTCAACACTTCGATCGATGAAACACGGTTCATCTGAAATACAGTTTACCGTCTTTTTATGCCTCAATTTTACAGCGCGAATTCTGAACGGTTGATGTGATCCCCACCAAAAAAGTTACCACACATTCACAAGAAACAATAGGTGTAAATTCGGAAAATCCATCAATGAGAAATTATAAAAAAAGCTCACATGTTCATCTGACTTCCAATTCATCCCACGTAAATTAAATTTACATCCTTATTGTCCAAGAGAAATGACAGTGCTGTTCACTATGCCTGCTCAAAATTTATTAAAGTTCGTGTTATAGCCTTTGAGGCATTGCATTGTGACATTCTGGTGAATGATTTCAGCGATAGCTGGGTATCTGACAAGCACACATTCCACGCACTTAGCTGTAGAAGACATGGGTGGTCAATCAGAGAATTTACCACATTCAGTCCAACACCACAATACCTTGTAAATCCTCCACGGTTCGCGAGACAAGCGCGGATACGACGTGGCATACTCCGCACCAAACGTTTACTATCAGCTTGACTGATGTAATTCCATTCTTCCTGCAGTGCAGCGGCGAGTTCCTGGACATTAGTAGGGGGCTGTTGGCGTTGTTGTGGACGCCTGCCAAGCATATCCCATACGTGCTAGATTCGAGATAGGTCTGGACTTAGTGCTGGCCAAGGCAGTGTAGTGATGTTCTGCTCCTGAAGGAACTCTCTAGCGACACAGGCCCTGTCATCTTGGAAAATGAATCGACGGCCGTGACGTCGCGCAAATAGCACCACGTGAGCTGCTATCATACTGTAGTACTGCCCTGTGACACGCCCTTGGATGACACGTAATGCTGTTCTGCTCGTCATGGTTATGCCTCCCCTCACCTTAACCGATTCACCACTAAAACGATCGTGCTTCCAATGTCATGGTATCGTTCGTTCCGCCGCCACCACACTCTGTTTCGCCTGTGCTGGACGTCGAGAGTGAACATCGATTCATCGGAAAACATGACGTTGCTCCACCGACGATTTTCCCAGCGCTGTCATGCTCCGCACCAATTACGCCTTGCTGCGATGTGACGTTCAGTCAAAGGTGAAATTATTCAAGGTCGTCGGGCGTACAAATTCCAGCTGTGTATGCGATTTCGGATAGTCTGACCGCTGACTCGCACATCTGTCGCTCGGTGCAGCGGCTGTTCAATTTCTGAGGCACTTTGATAGCAGTTACGTAATGCTGTGGTTCAGATGAAATGATCCTGGTTAGCAGTTGTCGCCCTTGGACGACCTGACCGACGTCTGTCATCAACATTGCCCGTCTGACGGTGGTGTGATCACAACCTGCTAATCGCCGATTGAGTAACGTTGATAATTTGAGCTACTGCAGTCTGTCTGTTGCCAGCTTCCAACACGCCAATGCACGTAAACGTTCGTCGTGTGTCAGTCTTTGCATACCTCAGAAGTTACGCTTCGACCAAAAACTAATGATGAACGAGTTTATACCAAGAAAAGAACGATGAAACAGCACAAATGAAAATTTCAAAACGTACCCCACAGACATTAACGTGGCGCACGTGCGAAAAACACCCGCACTAAGTTTTCGTTGGCCGGTGAAATTTATGATCCACACAAAACGTGGTAACATATTGATGTGTCCAATCACGCGTATCCAATACCATCTTCCGCGAATATCAACATCAGTTTGGATATCCTCTACTGTTTTTTAATATTATCTTACAATCAACATGTATTTTGTCTGTATTATCTCCGCAACTGTCGTGTATCCGACCCCCTGAACAGATGTTTGTATCAGGGGGTCGGATACAAGCATGATCCTTTCGCGTGAGTTCCATTTCTTTTTCTCCATCCCTACGAATAAATAGTTTGTTATATATTCGTCTACATGCTTGACTTATCTCCAATATATTGTAAGATAAAATGATTATTACCATTATGTGGATGTACAAAAGTCTTCGACTCGTCGTGATCTGACCTTAGAACACGGAGATCGACTCGGATACATATTTTGTACATCCACATAATGGTAATAATCTCTATGTGTTTATTGAATCCAGCATGGGTCTTGTAATGGCACTGTGTATATATGGTCTCGATACAGGGGACGACCTACAAAAGCTTGCTGTCGAATCCTGATCATTTACTCTTTTTACTTATATTTCTTTTTGTATATCACTATCCACAAGATGATCATGTTTTGTAAGATTTAGGATTGCATTTTCCAAATAAAAATATTGATTAGACTAGAACGGTGTCAGTCGCCAATGTTTTATCCGGTTTTTTTTAATACTTCATTGCAGTTTCCTGGCCTCATCGCGGGGCACTCGGATAGAGAGACGTTGTTGTTTGTCGGTAATGGTTGTTTATTTTTTCGTGTTTTGGTGAAGTGCTGTGTGTCTCTAACGTAGCTCGATAAACTTTAAACAAAATTCAAATCCCCCCTTCCGCGATTTCTGCTATGTGTGAAGTAGGGTGATTACGTCAGTATAGAATAATTCTCAACGGCTGATAAGCTTTATGTATTTTAGGATTTCCCTGTGTTTTTCCACACGCGTGTTGTTCAGTGTTTATTACACACTTTCACGTCTATAAAAATAATTATTAGAAGGACACTCAGCAATTCATTTGACAACAATAAGAAAACTTTTTATCGCCAACCAAATTTGCGAGGGAAACCCGTGTTACTGATACGTCTCCTAAGTTCCAATGTGTTCTATGTGGCTACTAGCAGCCTATTGGCACGTAGAACACATTGGAACTCAGGGGACGATTTTTAGCTATCGCTAGCGATTCAAATTGTAATTGCGGTGCACGATTTGTAGAAATTTCCAGTGAAATCTCGTTTCTTTATAAAAATAGTCCGTCAACGATTTCACACGTGTGCGGAACAGATTTTCATTTTCCGCACGGTTTAGTGTTGCTGTAAAAGGGGATTTCATATAACAGGCGTGTAATATATACGTTGTGCTTCCCATCAATATAACAGTCTAGGATGTGACATTTACTAAACTTTTTTCCTGGAAAAATAAAAACTTGCAAATGACTGTAAAAACACATTCGCTAGACAGATGTCCGAAGTGGACAATTAGTGTTGGTAGGAGTGTTACTGATAGATATTCTTAATGACAGATTATCTTTGAACTTGTTACTTTTAATTGGCTTGTCATAAAAACGTTCCCTTGTGTTGCTCTTCATAACAGAAAACAACAGACCGCTCCGTGAGCTATGTATCGCTTTCGTTTATTAGAAGGAATAAAAGGAAGCACGGCCTTCTATTAATTTCAGAGGAGATAACTTTATCGAAAGTCGATTTTCGTGCCGAGATGAGTCAGGGATGTCAGCTGTGGTAATATTCTGTTTAGACATTTCATTTACCATTGCGTTATTTATTTATTTCTTGGTGTTTAAGGTCACATACTTATGCACAATAGCCAATTCTGACCGCGACAGTTTACGGATGGAGGAAGCCGGAGTACCCGGAGAGAACCACCGAGCATCGACGAGCAACTGTCAGCTCCTCAACATTCTAACTCTGTTCAAGCTTCGCTCAAGCAGGGTTACAGTGGTTGAAGACATGTACACCATCGACGTGCAGTGCGTCTTAGTTCAAGCCGTCATCGTGCCCCCGTGTAGGCATCCGGGATAAAGTGCCTTTCCCAAGGACACAACGCGTGTCGTCCCGGACGGGGATCGAATTCGGGACCTCTAGTATAGAAGTCCAACAATCTACCACTGAGCCACAGGGCTCCCTACCATTGTGTTAATTTTTCTATTATGGGTAATATCTTGAGGTATCCGCGCATATCTAGTACTCTCCCTTTCAACTTCTCCCACGTATTTATCTGTGTCAATAACTACTATCCCTTACCCTTTATCTGCTGGTCTAATGATAATGGAATCGCCATTCACAAATTTATTTATAGCACTCTATTTACTCTTGAAACACTTGATATCATGTGTCCTTCCACACCTGCTAAAACATATCTCGTCACCTCTTCGGTATACTTGTCAAGCCATTTCTCTATACCTATGGCAGCATGGCTGAGGCTCATGTACTTTTTCTCTTTTTTTTGATCATTCATATTTTTTCATCTTTACTCTCTTGAACTAAAGCACCGTGTGGGGAATAATATAAATTACAACGAAATTACATGCACCTAAGTAGTAGGGACGTTCTGATCTGCCCCCTTTTGCCGCCGGTGGATTCGGTGGATTTGAATTTTAATGAGGATGATGTCATTTTAATTGTTTGTTTCATATTATTGTTTTTTTTATTTTTTTATTGTTTTTAAAAAAAAAATATTTGTGTTTTATTTGTTTCTTTAATTGATGTTTTAATTGGTTTAAATTCGTTTTAATTAGATTTTTAGGAAATCCCAACTCACGTTCATCTAAGGTCAGGTTCGAGACAGGGTAATTTGCCACCTGTTCGATAGTGTTACGCTCATTCTTCGCCCCCATTCATTGATATCAGTCACAATATCAGCAATATTGATACTGTCTGGTGTCGGATCAAATTTAAGAGCTTTTGTTAGAAGATTCAGCTGCGATTTAGCAATTTGTATGTCAGTTTCCACTTTTAACCTACCATTTTACAAAAAGCTCAAGCCTCCTCCACAGATGTTCAGTTATAATAATATATCTCCTTCGGAAATCTCAGATATCATATTGTTATTGTAAAATAATTGCTAAATATATTGCTAACGACTTTGTGGCGGTGGTTGCATTTCAGCCATTCGTCGTCAGTAGTCGAAACATCAAACAAAAGATTAATACGAGATCTACATACACCAAATTGACAGATGGAAAAGACAAAGTTATATTCGACGACAAGAAAATATCACCTCATTATTTCAATGAAAACTGTCACTTGTTCAAATGTGACGTCAAATTGGGTTGTACTTTGAGTCACATAATTACTATGCACAAAAACAAATTTATTACTTTCCAAAGTGTGATTTACTGGGATTTCTGGATTTGCTTATAAACGATAACTTCACAAGTGAATTACACAATCAACAATTGTGTCATGTATCCGTGTGTGCAAACGAAGACGCTTTGCGGTGGAACTCTTTACCTGATACGAAAAGCAGACGACACTTGCAAAAACATTCTTGAATAGCTATTATTTTCATTTGTTTGTCTCAAAAACATAGGTTATGACCCCTCACTGGAACGAGCTCGACGAGATCGTTCCAATGAGGGGTAATAACCTATGTTTTAGAGACAAAAAAATGACAAAATAATGAAAATTAATTGGCGTTTTTTGAGAATAGCGCTGGCCGTTACGTTAGGTAAAGGGTTAAATAATATAATTATTTTTGATGATGAAAAGTAATAAACAGAGTAATCGCTTGACTGGACTGGTTACGTGAAATAATTCCTTCCAGGCGAGGGACTATATTGTAAAACATTCGCGCACTCGTGTTTGTACAACGTCCCTCACCACTCATGAATTATTTCACGTAACCAGTCCTGTCAAGGGATTACTCTCCATGTACTGTGGGGTTTACATGGCTGACAATTTCGTCATTGGAAGGGATTTACTGGAATGTTATCTATTTTCAATTGCCCAAAAGCTGCCAGAAAATTAACACTAAGTTATGGAAATGTCAGATAAAAATCCAAATTTCTAAATGGTAGCCAAGTTGCATCATCGATGTGCCCATCATTTCGTAAACTACTGGCATTTTTTTGTGGAGTGGTACACAAATACATAAGCTGACTTTTTACATTTTATTATCCCAGTCAGTTTGAACGTGTGACCATTATTTTCTGTTGAAACCAATTTAACCTTTTGAACTCTAGTGGTATCTTCCATGCCAGTGCGATGACGGCAATTAAAGCCACACATATCCTTTATTTGGGATAGACCAATCAATATTTTCAACGTGCAACCTCGGGGCTGCGCGTTGAAAATACTGATTGGTCTACCCCACACATTTACTGAACAGCCAACCTATATAATGACGTTATGACGTGACATGTTCCTGACCGGAAAGGCCCCCCCCCCCCCCCCCCCCTGCTTCAAAGGGTTAAAAATCAGAAAACGGTGTTTTCACCTACCTTTGATGTTCTGTAACTTTTTCCGGCCCATTATACAGTATAAGCCATGTGCGCATCGTGACATGCAATACACACACTGTCCTTTTCACTAATAGTGTGAGAGTGGTTAATTTTTCTCAAGGAAGAATAAAAAACTTGCAAATTACTGTAAAAACACATTCCCTAAACACTGAGCCAAAGTGGACATTTAATGTTGGTAGAAGTGATATTGATAGATATTCTTAATGAGGGATTTTCTATGAACTGGTTGTTTCTAATTAGCTTGCCATAAAAAGAGTTGGCTGTTGTTCTCGTTTATTAAACGTAACAAAAGGAACATGGCTTCATTATCTACGGATGCCATAGGTGTCATTTCAATTACTTGTTTTTTAATTGGCCCTTCCTCGCTCGTCTAATAAATTAGGGAGAGATAACTTTATCGAAATTCGATTTTTATGAAGATAATTATAAATGCTGACCCGAACAGTACTACTGTTTGTGCCATCTTACTATTTGGAATTACAATGGACCTTACCACATGAGTCACCAAATGTCTTCGTCCTCCAGTTAAATATTTGGGGCAAATGGTATTAACACGGCCTTTGACAGATCAACACTCAAAGATTCGGCATAAAGAGCCAATCGGCATTCTCTAAAAAACTGGATTTCTGGAACTCTCTTTGGTCACAGATAGAAAAGAATCGCCACTTTAGGAAGGGATGGGGGAAAATAAATATCATCTAAGATCCAATGATCTGAAATTTTATTACGACAATCACGGGAACGACGCGATAGAGAAAAAGACGAGACGTTTCGTTCCAGCATGCGGTTTGCGTCCATGATGCACTTGTGTGCATTCTTCCGTAAAACGAGTGCAATAATGTAATACCATCAAACATTCCTTTTTTCTTTTCTCCCCCCACTGCATGTGTAACATACGTGTGTGTGGCAGGTACAGGTAAAGGGGTTAAGGTTATACTTTTAGTTTCAGTCAAGTCCCACAGACTCATGTAATTTATTGTACATTTTAGGTTTATGCGGAACAATCAATGTGGGATTAATTTGGTGTTCCCAGAGATTATTCCAATACATTTTCAGGTTTTAACTTCAAGCATAACTAAATGCTTGTTCCATTTACTGATAGCAGTTGATTAGGCCTTAACTGTGGAGAATGATGTCAAGTTTTATTTTAGGTCAATGAGGTCCAGAGTGTGCTTTGATTGTATATAATTTTGCTTCACTGGCAATGACACTGCATGCTTTTTCAGTTACTCTCACTGACCACTGCAGTAACATTTGTGTATTTTTAGCACTAAAACTTGTCCAAGGCAATCTGATTGGATAATTGGTTTCCACTCTACTGTGATTTACCTGCATTGAGCAGAATGTTAGGTACAGGCTGGCATACCATCAATCTTCCTTCTGAAAGCTGTGTTGTTTTGTAAATGTTTCGTATTTTATTATTTGTGAAATTACTAGTAAACAGATTGTATTGTTGATATTCTGATTCCTGACATTTCCTGTTCATAATGTGATTCTCAGGAGGAATAGGGATAAATATTTCTGGTTTCCAGGTACAGTGACTTCCTTAGTTATCTTCATATTAATTTGGGTTTTTGTTGCTAAATTGTGCAGACTGGTTGATTGCTCAGTCAGCCCAGTGTTTCACATTTGTGAAGCACTGGTCTGATTGAGCTATCCACAATTCATTACGATACAGCAGTATTTTTGCTTAGTTGTGATTGCTGTAGTGTGGAGTTTCCATTTCATAAAAGTTTGTATTTTGTAATTGCAAATTATTTTATTACAATTTGTTGCATTATTTAGTAATACGTTCGTTGGTTTGGCATAATGTGGAAATTATTTAGAACTCTTGTTATCCTCAGTGTGGTGTTGTCCAATGTGTTCTGCTGTGCATAACACATTGTCCAACACACCACTGCGGATGATAGGACCAATTTTATTATGCTTTGTACTATTCCAATATTTAGTACCGTATTTATTATGCAGGTTTTGGATCTGTGTACCCAAAGTGACTGTACCATGGAAGTGCTATAGACAGCTGGAAGGGAACGACCTTGTCACACTGATGGTATGCATTGTTAGCTAAATATATATTTATATAACTGTTTCCCCATGGGAACCACAGGTAGTGAGGCTGTGCTTGTTTACTTTGGTAAACAAGCTCTGCTTTACTGGTAAAATAGGATGGGTATGAACGATTGGCTAGAATTTGGTTAATATCCATGTTGTGGTTACAGTTAGCCATTGCACATAAGTATGCGACCTTAACACTGATAAATAAAAATAACTGTAAACATACAGAGCTGTCTGGCTGCTAATTTAATAAGGCAATTTCTAGTTGTCTCATTTGGTAGATTGTGTACTTGTTTTATTTATCAGCTCAGTATGTAAATCTTGAACGTAGCTGAATTGGATTTTAACTTGTAAATATATATAAAGCTTTGCCAGCTCAAAGTAACATTGAGCACCAATCTGTAAAGAATTTATTCGTAAACTCACGAATTGCTTCAAGGTTATGGCTGTTGAATAAACAGCCCAGGTGGTCACAGGATAACTTGGTGATCCTTCACCAAGTTAGCCTGTGCTGTGGATGCATGTATATGCAGCTCATTCCGAGTTAGCGTAACATAGTGGATATTGTATCTGTATCTTTTGTATTTTATTTAAAGAAGTAATTCCCTGAAGCTTACCTCTCAACACTGTTGAATATATTTACATTGACATATTGTTGGATGTATATTGGACAGTGGTGCCAAGAGGCCACACATCGGTGTGCCTCACTGGAATGAGCTTATTGAGGTTGCTCCAGTGTGGCTCACCTGTCTGTGCCCGTTGGTTGGCACCTGCTGTGGATTTCACAGCGCTACATCCTAGGAGCTTATCATCTGATGTGCCTCAATGGAATGAGCTCTTGGAGCTTGTCCCAGTGTGGCCCATTGGCTCATATCTCCTTTATGTGAGCTTGTGTATTTATTTATAGTATACACTCAAAGGAGCTCATCAGTTGCCATGCCTCTGTGGAATAAGCTCTCAGAGCTTGTTCCACTGAGGTATGTCAGCTTGTGAGCTCTTGGAGCTCAAGTGATTAGACAGTTTGTCTTCAATTATTTAAGACAGTGTTGATCTTCTGACATGGCTGTGATAACTTTGTATTTATACTTGTGTATTTTGTTTTATTTATAGGGGTTCATGTTCATCTGTATGATAAACATTTCCTGATGTGATATTTTGACAATAAACAGAACCCATGTGAATTTATATATATAACCGTGTTGTCATCTCTACAACAGAACCAGGTTACAAATGGCGCCCAACAGTGATATTGTCAACGTTTGAAGATTCTTCCATCGTGCAGCTGCCACATGTTTTGAGGTGGGACATTCCATTCATTTATGTGCTGGGACTTCTGGTGATGTGAACTTACATATCATTATTTGACTTTTTGATTGGACTTGAAATTATTTTTACTATTTTTTTTTAGAATGTTGAATTTCTTAGATATTTTTTTTTTGGGTGGGGGGGAATTGAAAATTGAAAATTTTGGGACTTAAGGTCAAGAATGCATTCAGTGGTATCTTTGTTTATATTTTAGTGGGTAAACAGGGAGCACATACTGTTGTTTACTAACTACAGTGCATGCAATAATTTTTGCACTTAATATGAATACTTAATGGATTAATATGAAATAATTTCACGGTAGACTTGTGAACTCAAAATAACTTTAATTTTTTTTTTTTTCACAATTTTTTTTTTCTTCGATTTTTTTTTTTCAGGTGTTCACTTCGCATGATGATTTTTGTCATTTAAATTACATTTTTGAATGACTGCATGAATTTTTAGGAAAAATTTACTTTAAAAATTTTCAGAAAATCTTTTTTTTTTTGTTTACATGTTTGAAAACACTATTTTCAATTAGTTGCATGTTTCTGATGTTACTAATACTTATGCTTTGTTGAAATCTTAGCAATTACTTACAACAAATTTCAGGTTTTGTTTACAAAATATTTTTGAAAAATATTTAGCTCCCGCCATGAAATAATTGATTTTTTATAATGGCTGAAGGCTTATCTGATACGGAATTACATAAACTTGCTGAAGCATTTAAAACTTTAGGTGTCAAGCCAAATATTGATAGTGCTGAAAGCCTAGCTAAATGGATGTCTGATACTGTTAGTTCAGGCCAACTTGGTCCTGACGTGAAACCCAAAATACCAGAAGTACATCCACATGTAGCATATTATACTGCACCAAAATTACCATTATTTTCAGGTGATAAGGGGTCAAAGGATTGTGACTTTGATCTATGGAAGTATGAAGTTACATGTTTATGCAATGATAAAAATTTTTCAGAAAGTGATATTCTGTTATCTATATGTAGATCAGTTAATGGTTGTGCAGCTCGTACTTTGATGCACATGGGTCAAGATACTACTGTTCAAAGTATACTTAAGAAATTTGAATCTGTATTTGGTTCCGTCGAACTGAGACAATCTTTGCAAGCAACATTTTATAGTGCAAAACAGAAAAATGATGAAGATGTGTCTGCGTTTGCTAAAAGGTTGGTAGATTTGGTTGCAAAGTTAGTGGAATGTGGAATTGTGACTACACATGACACAAATGACATGCTTTGCTCTGCTATGTATGCTGGTTTAAACCATCAGTTAAAGTCTGTTTCTGCCTTCAAGTTTAACGAGGCAACTAGCTTTGATAAACTGAGGGTGGAATTGAGAAGACTGGAGTCTGAGATGGGTTTTTCAGCAACGCATAGTAAGTCAGCCACAACATCAGAGGATCCAATAGGGTCTCTTACAGGGGTTGTTAATCAACTCCGCTCTGAGGTTAGAGAGCTGAAAAACAAAATAGATAAACAAGAAAAACATTTTGAACCTCCTGTTAGCAGTTCGCAGCGGCAATGGACCAAACCAAATTTCAAGCAATCAGAAAACAGAAATTGGTCAAATTCCAGTAATAGGAAATTTCAAAGAGATTATGATTCTCACCAAGAAGAATTTTATCCAGAAAATTTTTCTTGACAACAGACAAACAGACAACCAAGCAAAGAAACAACTTGCTACAGATGTGGTCAAAAGGGACATATACAAATTGGATGTCGTGTTCGCCTTGACCATCAAAGAAAATTTCAAAGGGACCATTTAAACAATTAAGGACCTATAAAGAGGGGCAGTTTATAGGTCAGAACTATACTGATAAATGCCCAAATCCAATGAAGGCTTTGGTCGGAAGTAGTTCAGAAACAAACGTAACCATTAACGGTATTGCTACTTCTGCCTTACTTGATACAGGTTCAACAGTTTCGACAGTATCAAGAGGTTTTTATGATAAACATTTAGCAAACATTTCCATTCAGCCACTTGATACTTTGTTACATATAGAATGTGCTGATGGTCAAAGTCTTCCATATGATGGATATGTTGAACTTAATATTACTTTTTCAGGTTTACCGACTAAAATTGACCAATCATGTATTGTTCTTGTTGTACCGACAAGTAATTATAACTCAAAAGTACCCTTGCTCATTGGTTTAAATGTTTTGAATCATATTTTAAATGATTGTGTAGAAACATATGGTGATAGAATGTTACAAACAACTTCAATGTCAACATCTTGGCATGTAAGTTTCAAATGTTTATTACAACGAGAAAGAAATCTTCGTCGTAGAAAAAATGTCCTTGGTCATGTTAAATGCTGTGAAACAAAAAATGTTACAATTTTACCAAATACATCAACCACTATATCTGGGTGTCTAACCCAATCGATGGATTATATTCAAACTAATGCAGTCTTACAACCAACCGCAGATGCCATTTTCATGAAAGATCTTGATTTATGTCCATCAATGTTCTCTTATAATGGCAAAGGTAAATGTTTTATTGGTGTACAGGTATCAAATTGTTCAACAAAAACGGTAACCATCCTGCCTAATGCTTTATTGTGTGAGGTTCAGCCTGTTTTGGTTGAACATGGTATTTGCAAGGAAAGCAAACAAGCAGAGCAAGTTCAGAGTTTTATTGATGATTTAAACATCTCAGAGTCTGTACTCACTTTAGAAGAACGAGTGAGATTCAACAACTTACTAAAATCTTATGAAGATGTGTTTTCTCAAAGTGACACCGACATTGGGCACTATGATAAAGTAAAGCACAGAATTGAACTAACCGATGGTGTACCATTCAAGCAAAGATTTAGGCGCATACCTCCCTCCATGTATGAGGAGGTAAGGGATCATTTGCAGCAGCTAATGGCCACTGGAATTATAAGAACATCTCATTCTCCTTATGCTTCACCAGTTGTGTTGGCACGATGCAAAGATGGTCGACTAAGGATGTGCATCGATTATAGGGTGCTGAATAACAAAACTGTCAAAGATAGCTACGCTTTGCCACATATAGAGGAAGTACTTGACTCACTGGCAGGAGCAAAATATTTCAGTGTCGTAGACATGAAATCGGGCTACTATCAACTTGACATAGAAGAGGAGCACAAAGAAAGAACGGCATTTACTGTGGGCCCACTGGGATTCTACGAATACAATCGTCTTCCTTTCGGGTTAGCCAATGCCCCAGCGACATACCAGCGAGTCATGGAACAGTGTTTTGGTGAGCTCCACTTAAAACTTTGCTTCATTTATTTGGATGATCTGATTATATTTTCAGACAACATTCAGCAACATATGGAAAAAGTTGAGCAAATTTTTACTCATCTTCGAGAGACTGGATTAAAGCTTTCTCCAAAGAAATGTTCTTTCTTCAAAGAAAAAGTCAACTTCATTGGGCATGTGGTATCGGCCCAAGGCATCGAAACTGATCCGCACAAAATTGAGAAGATCAAGACATGGCCCAAACCACAGACACCAGAAGAAGTAAGACAGTTCCTAGGTTTCGCTGGGTATTACCGTAGATTTTGTAGAAATTTTTCTGAAATAGCGAAGCCATTGATGGTGCTTATGCCAAGACCCGAGAAGAAAAGCAGGAGAAACAGAAAACTGGTGACAGATTCAAACTGGAATTGGGGTCCTGCTCAGGACAATGCATTTGACAAATTGAAAGAGTTATTGTCAACACCTCCTGTCTTGGCTTATCCAAATTATGACAAGCCATTTGAATTGCATATCGATGCAAGTCAGAGAGGATTAGGTGCAGTATTGTACCAGATGGAAGACAATCTAAAGAGAGTAGTTTCTTATGCAAGCCGAGGACTCAATAAGGCAGAGAGTAACTATCCAGTTCATAAGCTGGAATTCTTAGCTCTTAAGTGGGCTGTTTGTGATAAATTTTATGACTATCTTTATGGTCGAAAATTTAAAGTGGTAACTGACAACAATCCACTCACGTATGTGTTAACCACTGCCAAATTGGATGCGGCTGGACATAGGTGGCTAGCAGCTCTCTCAACATTTGATTTTAATATTGTATATCGACCTGGAAAAAGTAACAATGATGCTGATGCCCTTTCGAGACATCCCACTTTACAAGAATCAATGTTTTTGGAAGAAAAGCCAATAATGTTGAAAAATACAGAAATCCAGGCAATATGTAATGGTGTGCAGCATCAAGAATACATTGAAACTTTGTCAATGTCAGAGACTGTTGTTCCTAATGTTCAGCCTATTGGACAAGACATTATACAGAAAAGTACAAGGGACTTGAGGGCTGCTCAGAGAGATGATCCATTATTGAGTATATGGTACTCAGCAGTGACTAATAGACAAAGACCTATTTTAGCTAAACTCCCATCAACCTCTTATAATACTGCGATGTATAGGATTTTTGATCAGCTGAAAATGGTACGTGGTGTTCTTTATCGACAAATTTGTATTAATGCAGAACAGAGATTACAATTTGTATTGCCCACAAAATTTGTTAAAGATGTTTTGTATAAACTTCACAATGATGTTGGTCACCCAGGCAGAGAGAGAACTTTATCACTTCTCAGGGACAGATTTTATTGGCCTGGCATGTCTGCCGATATAAACAAATGGATTTCAAGCTGTGGAAGATGCATTCGTTTTAAAACAATAGGAAAGCAGGTTGCTCCCTTGGTAAACATCCAAACTACACAACCTATGGAATTAGTCTGTATGGACTATTTGAAGTTGGATGCAGCTAAGGGGGGCATACAGTGTGTGCTTGTGGTAACTGACCATTACACACGGTATGCTCAAGCCTATTGTACAAGAAACATGAGTGCAAAAGTAACAGCTGATGTTTTTTTAAACCAGTTTGTGCTGCACTATGGACTGCCAAAAAGAATTCATTCTGACCAGGGTGCAAATTTCGAATCAAAATTGATCAAAGAAATTCTTAGCATTGCAGGTGTGAGCAAATCTCGTACAACCCCTTATCATCCAATGGGTAATGGGATGTGCGAGAGATTCAATCGTACCCTGATTGATATGCTAGGCACCCTGGATCAGGAAAAAAAGAAAACATGGAATTCACATATTACAACATTAGTGCATGTATATAACAGTATAAGACATGATTCAACCGGATACTCTCCTTTTTATTTGATGTTTGGCCGTGAACCACGACTACCAGTGGACATAGAATTTGGTTTTGATGAGAATGAGTCATCAAAGAAATTATCAAAATATGCCACCGAATTACGAGAAAGATTTCAAGAGGCCTACAGGAAAGCCAATAAGAATATCCAAAAATCCCAGGAACACCAGAAGAAATTTTACGATACCAAAGTCAGAGGTACAAATGTTGAAATTGGTGATCGAGTTCTTGTTGAGAAAACTGCATTTGATGGTCCACACAAATTAGCAGATTGCTGGAGTGATGAAGTGTACAACATTATTAACCAGCCTAACAAGAACATCCCTGTATATGAAATCCTTAGAGAAGATGGTGAAGGTAAGAAGAAAATTTTGCATCGCAATCTTTTTCTTCCTATTGGCTTCCTCAATGATGACAATGGAGAAATTTCAATTGTTCCGAAACCAGTACCTCGAAGAAATGAACACAAGCAGAAGGACAATGTTGACACAGTACCGAAACCACTACCACGGAGAACCATTGCAAAACCACAGCCATTTGACCGAGTAGAAGTGGAAAGTACAGATAGTGAGGAGGAATTTACTTACGTTATACCTCAGAAAAATAATGATATTCTCAGTCATTCTGCAAATGAGGTCGGCCAGAATAATGATATCCAGTTTTCTTCTCAACAACCAGGTGACAGGCTTGGATCTGTTGAGGAGTACCAGGAACAAGATCATAATGGGGACGCCCATGGTCACAATAATGGTGGTGATGATGATCAAATTCCTGGTAGTGATTCATCAATTCCTGATGAAAGTATGGGGTCGCAGCTTGATGACAGAAGTGTGGAACCCACTACTGATATTGATCATGCTGGTCCTCAAGATGACAGTAATACTGATACAGATGCTGCAATAGGTGAAACAGGAACTTTACCAATACCAGCTACAAGAACATCGACTCGGTCAAAGAAGCAACCTGCATGGATAGCATCAGGAGAGTACAGCATGGTTCAGACAACCCAGCAAGATTGGAAGGAAAAGGTTAAACTGCTACAATCATTGAGCAGTGATGGATTTTTTAGAGACAATGACAGCAAATTGTGTGAGGCTGTTTTGTCTCTGATAACAAAGGAATGAATGTCAGGGACGACATTTTTTAAAGGGGGGAGCTATGTGGCAGGTACAGGTAAAGGGGTTAAGGTTATACTTTTAGTTTCAGTCAAGTCCCACAGACTCATGTAATTTATTGTACATTTTAGGTTTATGCGGAACAATCAATGTGGGATTAATTTGGTGTTCCCAGAGATTATTCCAATACATTTTCAGGTTTTAACTTGAAGCATAACTAAATGCTTGTTCCATTTACTGATAGCAGTTGATTAGGCCTTAACTGTGGAGAATGATGTCAAGTTTTATTTTAGGTCAATGAGGTCCAGAGTGTGCTTTGATTGTATATAATTTTGCTTCACTGGCAATGACACTGCATGCTTTTTCAGTTACTCTCACTGACCACTGCAGTAACATTTGTGTATTTTTAGCACTAAAACTTGTCCAAGGCAATCTGATTGGATAATTGGTTTCCACTCTACTGTGATTTACCTGCATTGAGCAGAATGTTAGGTACAGGCTGGCATACCATCAATCTTCCTTCTGAAAGCTGTGTTGTTTTGTAAATGTTTCGTATTTTATTATTTGTGAAATTACTAGTAAACAGATTGTATTGTTGATATTCTGATTCCTGACATTTCCTGTTCATAATGTGATTCTCAGGAGGAATAGGGATAAATATTTCTGGTTTCCAGGTACAGTGACTTCCTTAGTTATCTTCATATTAATTTGGGTTTTTGTTGCTAAATTTTGCAGACTGGTTGATTGCTCAGTCAGCCCAGTGTTTCACATTTGTGAAGCACTGGTCTGATTGAGCTATCCACAATTCATTACGATACAGCAGTATTTTTGCTTAGTTGTGATTGCTGTAGTGTGGAGTTTCCATTCCGTAAAAAGTTTGTATTTTGTAATTGCAAATTATTTTATTACAATTTGTTGCATTATTTAGTAATACGTTCGTTAGTTTGGCATAATGTGGAAATTATTTAGAACTCTTGTTATCCTCAGTGCGGTGTTGTCCAATGTGTTCTGCTGTGCATAACACATTGTCCAACACACCACTGCGGATGATAGGACCAATTTTATTATGCTTTGTACTATTCCGATATTTAGTACCATATTTATTATGCAGGTTTTGGATCTGTGTACCCAAAGTGACTGTACCATGGAAGTGCTATAGACAGCTGGAAGGGAACTACCTTGTCACACTGATGGTATGCATTGTTAGCTAAATATATATTTATATAACTGTTTCCCCATGGGAACCACAGGTAGTGAGGCTGTGCTTGTTTACTTTGGTAAACAAGCTCTGCTTTACTGGTAAAATAGGATGGGTATGAACGATTGGCTAGAATTTGGTTAATATCCATGTTGTGGTTACAGTTAGCCATTGCACATAAGTATGCGACCTTAACACTGATAAATAAAAATAACTGTAAACATACAGAGCTGTCTGGCTGCTAATTTAATAAGGCAATTTCTAGTTGTCTCATTTGGTAGATTGTGTACTTGTTTTATTTATCAGCTCAGTATGTAAATCTTGAACGTAGCTGAATTGGATTTTAACTTGTAAATATATATAAAGCTTTGCCTGCTCAAAGTAACATTGAGCACCAATCTGTAAAGAATTTATTCGTAAACTCACGAATTGCTTCAAGGTTATGGCTGTTGATTAAACAGCCCAGGTGGTCACAGGATAACTTGGTGATCCTTCACCAAGTTAGCCTGTGCTGTGGATGCATGTATATGCAGCTCATTCCGAGTTAGCGTAACATAGTGGATAGTGTATCTGTATCTTTTGTATTTTATTTAAAGAAGTAATTCCCTGAAGCTTACCTCTCAACACTGTTGAATATATTTACATTGACATATTGTTGGATGTATATTGGACAGTGGTGACAAGAGGCCACACATCGGTGTGCCTCACTGGAATGAGCTTATTGAGGTTGCTCCAGTGTGGCTCACCTGTCTGTGCCCATTGGTTGGCACCTGCTGTGGATTTCACAGCGCTACATCCTAGGAGCTTATCATCTGATGTGCCTCAATGGAATGAGCTCTTGGAGCTTGTCCCAGTGTGGCCCATTGGCTCATATCTCCTTTATGTGAGCTTGTGTATTTATTTATAGTATACACTCAGAGGAGCTCATCGGTTGCCATGCCTCTGTGGAATAAGCTCTCAGAGCTTGTTCCACTGAGGTATGTCAGCTTGTGAGCTCTTGGAGCTCAAGTGATTAGACAGTTTGTCTTCAATTATTTAAGACAGTGTTGATCTTCTGACATGGCTGTGATAACTTTGTATTTATACTTGTGTATTTTGTTTTATTTTTAGGGGTTCATGTTCATCTGTATGATAAACATTTCCTGATGTGATATTTTGACAATAAACAGAACCCATGTGAATTTATATATATAACCGTGTTGTCATCTCTACAACAGAACCAGGTTACATGTGTCCCGGGTGAGATAGCAGGGAGAGACAGATGTCTCCCACCCCTCCCATGTGACGTTATACATTTATAACGCTATTATGACGTTATGCATATCGTATCAGTTTCTTGCTACCAACTAATTCATATTGACGTCATCGGAATGCAGTGTGATCAAAGTTCGATGCTCTAAAACTCTTCAACCCTCAAGCTGCCACCGTTCCTAATCGATTTCGTGGTATATACCTTTGGTATATACATAACGTGTGCATGCTCTTTCCGGTGGTGTCATCAGTTTCTCAAAACAACGAATACAAAACGAGTTGATTGAATATGCACGTGCCTCCCGATTACCTCTGGCTAACGTAATCGCTCCATGGTGGGGGGAGAAAAATCATCCTCGATGAGTCTGAAGGTGGGAATGGGGAAATCTCACCCTGGGGGCAAGATATTTGAACCAGACCCTCGGCAAGCCTCGAGTCTGGTTCAAATATCTTGCCCCTCGGATGAGATTTCCCCATCCCACCTCCAGACTCATCGGAGATCATAATATTCTAAGTTCTTGTGCTATATAGAAAGGTGTCTCACTGATCGCCATCTTTCCGGGGGAGCTGGCAAATGTTAAATAGAAAATGATCAACAAGAAGAATTTCTCGAAAGTTTTTAATTTTTTGACGCCTTGCAATCACCGATTGCACGCTGATACCTGCAGACATTAATACAGAAGACTCGCCGTAGACTGGTCGTAATGCACGCATATGCAGTGATGTTCACGCGTGCGTTTAACAGGTAATAAAAATCATCATCAGCAAAATTTTAATTAAGGAAGCACTGGGTTGCTTCATTAATTAAAGTTTTTTATAATTATTCCTGTAATTAGTGTTTGGAATCGAATATTATTGCGTCCGTGGAAATATTGCCCACGTGTAAAAAGTAACTAGGCCACGACGGCCGTACTTTAGGTTGATGATGTGCGCATTTCCCATGGTAATTCGTATTTAATATTTACAAAATATTCTAGTTAAAATTGGCAATTGGGACTGATAATGGAAAGTTGATCCCATTTTGATAGTTGTTTATGCTAGGTAAACAGCATGGCGTTTTATGAAGTAAGAGCTGTTACGCTGTGACTACCGAGGAACAGTTATGACGTCAACAAACGTCACCGAGTTATACGCATTGATTGACTTGACGCCATCTTGAGAATGAATCTTGTATTGTGATGATTTTCGCTGAAGTTCCAGTAATCAGTGCTGCTAATTAGGTGAGTGAATTTTCATTCAGGTCGATTCCATATTGACTATGACAAATCGTCACGTGAGAACCATAAGGTTCTATCTTCCGGTGGAAGAGAGGACCTTATGGTTCTCACGCGACGAAATGCCGTTTCCAAGAAGTGAGACATCGGAAATGATTATGGTAAGCTTTTAATGCTCAGATGTTTCGTCTACTCTGCGCGTTAGAAAAGGATTTGGAGCACCAATGAACTGTTTTCCTTGCGTTACAGCTCTCCAGAGTGCTGCCATTACGGTCACCGTTATTTCCATGTGGCAGTTTATAGGAAACCTCGTCATATACATGGCAATAAAAAATACAAATAATCGTCGGTGCGTATACATTCGGAAAAAACGATAAAGTTGTTCTGACAATGTTTTCACAACTGGAGGAAGCTAAGATTTTCACTTGGCCTATTATGAGAGCCGTTGGTTACAAACTAAACATGGGAAAACTTGTAGATAAATCGAATAATCTGTAATAAGGGTATTAAGAGTCAATAGTTTAGTCAAGCGACATTCTGGCCTGCAGTGTAAAAGCTCACTTCTCAAACGCCCTCAAAATCACCAACCTACGCTCCCGTCTACACACAAACCCACCAATCCATCCACACAGCCTGCATAATACCAGCTGTCTCGTACTTTGTGGTATCATGACTACGAACTGGATTCAGCTAGAGATTTTGTTGTTTGTTTTTAAAATAAAACGATTCGCTTTTTATAAGTTCGATTCGATATTGTCCCAAAGATTCGATGAGAGTCGGGCGGATTCGGAAATTTTCAAATGACTGAGCTATTCTCAAAATCCTACTAATCCTGAACCTGTGTAGGAAACCCGATGATACAAGAAGAGTCCACGGAGGGTACGTTTCCGAGACTACTTTGAGTCCGTCATGAAATATTCCTCATTTTTTTTTTTGACTTGCGCAAACAGACGACTCTCCGTTGAATACAATACGTGAGTGCGCAACCATAAGAGTTATGACTGGAAAATGGCGATATGCAGAGCCATGACATTAGATTCGATTCGATATTCAATGCCTGATATTCTTCTGGATTCGATTCGACGGGGCCCTATTGCAACTGTTCTTGATTTTTTTTTTTTGTATTATTTAGTTTGTCGGAAATCGTTTTGGGATGATCTTTCACCATTCGTCCTCATACCAACATTAACGTCATAATCCGCTTCTTTACGACTGTATATGCTTGCTAGGCTAGTTTACTTAGTTGTGCTAATGGTTTTCGATTTTCGCAGTACTCACACCACTGAGTCGTTGTTGAAACATTCTACAATAATATCAGCTCCTTTTCTCGGCTTTCAACACCTCACGTTTTGAAACCTTGGATATTACAGAAAACAAACACTCAAAGGAACCGTTAGTCTTTTTTTGCGAACACGGATAAGCCGACACGGTTTGACCCATTGAACATAGTTTATTACATCTCATTGGAGCGACCGCGAAGAGCTCGCTCCAACGAGGGGTCATAAGCTATGTAGTTAATGTAAAAATTTAAAAGTACAGTGAAAGGCATTTTATTCTGGTTAGTTAATAGTAATAATAATAATAATAATAATAATAATAATAATAATAATAATAATAATAATAATAATAATAAAAAATTTAATAATAATAATAATAATATGGAATGACTCGTTCCAATGAGTGATCCAAGCCATGATTTTGAGGCAAAAGGTGAGAATGTTAATAAAATTTGAATGGCAATGTTTGTGAATAGCGCCGTTATTATTACATATTAATTATATTTACCTCGAATGTTTGTATGGCAACAATTAGTGACATGGGGAGCGCGCGCGGTGGCTCAGTGGTAGACTGTTGGACTTCTATGCTAGATCCCCGATCCCCGTCCGTGTCGACCCGCGTTGTGTCCTTGGGTAAGGCACTTTATTCCGGTTGCCTACATGGGGGCACGCTGACGCCGTGTACTAAGGCGCACTGCACGTCGATGGTGCACATGTCTTCAGCCACTGTAACCCTGCTTGAGCGGAGCTTGAACAGAGTTAGTATGTTGAGAAGCTGACAGTTGCTCGTCGATGCTCTGTGGTTCTCTCCGGATACTTCGCCTTTCTCTCCCCGTAAAACTGTCACGGTCACGATAAGGCATTGTGTATAAGTACGTGACCTTAAACACCAATAAATAAATAAATAGTGACAGGGGCGTAACGAAGATGGTCTGTTGGGAGGAGTGTAAAGATGATTTGTCTAGAATGTTAATGTTCAAGTCCCTCTGACTGATATTCCAACCACATCATCAAGGTATGCGTTCGGCGAGGCATGCCTACGCGGTGGAGTTGGAGTATTAGTCAGTCGGGATTTACTTACTTACAACCTGAGTTATCTTCTCCACTTGTTACCATGTTAGCCCCTCCGCCAGGTGTGTTTGTGCCTTCCCCGTTTACGTTTCCCTTGTGGGTTCTAAGTGAGAGCTCGCCTTGTGATATTGACCTGTGGCTTTTTCAAGATATTCCTATCCATGTTCGCTTTCTCATTCGTATCTGGGGATCTAGTGGGTCTTGTGTGGTTAGTTCCCACAGTCTAGTGTTGCGGATGGTATTTGGCCAGGAGATCTTCAGGATTCTTTATAAGCATCTGTTGATGAAAGTTTGGGTTTTCTTGGTGGTTGTTGGGAGGACCACACAAACAACCACCAAGAAACTCCAGTCGGGATTACATAGTTAAAAAACGCAAGACTCCTTGAACATTTATTTATGAATAAATAAAATTTATTACACGTCTGTTCTATGAAATCCACATTTACAGCAACACTAAACCGTGCGGAAAATAAAAATCTGTTCCGCACATGTGTGCGCAACGAAAATCGTTGACGTACTATTTTTAAATAGAAGCGAACTTTCACTGAAATTTTCTACAAATCCGGTACCGCAATTACTACAAATCGTGTACCACAATTACAATTTCAATCCCAAGCGATAGCTAAAAGTCGTCCCCTGAGTTCTAATGTGTTCCATGTGCCAGTAGGCACATAGAACACATTGGAACTCAGAGGACGAAAGAGTAACACAGGTTCCCCTCGCAAGTTTGGTTGGCGACAAAATGTGTTCTTGTTGGTGATAATTATCAAATGAATTGTTGAGTGTTCTTCTAATAATTGTTTTATAGACGTGAAGGCGTGTAATAAACACAGAACAACACACGCGAGTGAATGGGTTAATCGATATGGCACTTGTGCCATCGCGGAAGGATAAAACTTGAGGCATCCTGGCCTCTCGTTCTATCCTTCCGCGCTGGCACTCGTGCCATATCGATTAACCCATTCACATACGCGTGTGTTGTTCTGTGTATATACGATACGAACCTTCTTATTTAATTAACACGCACTGTACCGATACTCCATATTGGTGATGCTAACCCCTGACAGCCCGAATCATATATGACTGATTGTATGTGTGACGTAAACCAAAGTATCAGATCCAATCTTTTAAGAATGTACATAATCACAAGCAAGAGAAAAATTGATATCACAGATTCCAATCCTGACAGAAATGTCCCGACTGGAGAAATTAAAAGGGGGGGGGGGGGGGGGGGGGGGTGGTCACCTCCCTTAGCGATAGTTCTGGTCAGTGAATGTCTTAAAGTATACTGGCTCAAATGGAACTCAAGGTATTTTTCCTACGTATTAATATACATGATTTAATTTAAGGGGTACTCCAATTTTGAGTGTGTAGGTATATTTAATAAGGGTATGTATATTTTAAAATGTTGAACCTGTGTGTATGTATGTGTTGGGAAAGGATTCGTTTTTATCATGGCCGAGAATGGACCATGTCTTGTTCGGAGTCCAACTCGCAGGCCAACAATGTAATTCTGTAAGAAATTGAACTTCTAATGTTTTGCCCGGAACAAGTCTACCCCATGAATAGTCCATCGCCTTTGTTCAAATTTCCTCGTCGCGAATATTTCAGTTGATCGGAAAAGCAAAGATATCGTTCGCTTTTCCGACCATCGGATTTTTTATCACAGACGACTGAATCTGCAAAATACCATCCACATCCATTTTCGTTGAATGGGCGCAAGAAAAGTTCCTCGTTTGAGAGTTGATTTGACCTAATTTTGACGACATTAACATTTGGAATGAATACTCACCAAAGCTGTAGATTTTTTTTATTAGGCCGAGCTGTGCTTCTAATTGTGTGATTTTTAAAGGTTCCATTGTGTATTAAATACTTATTGCTTGGCATATTTATAACTGGAGCACAAAATAATATATGCAAGTCTCTGTACCTGAATGATTGTCACATTACATCGAACTCTACGAAAGAGGGTAAACAACCAGCCAGTGACAACGTCGAATTTCTTACAGGAATAAACTGGTGGACCGAGAGATTTTTATTGCACGCTTGTTCTATGAAATCCCAATCTACAGCAACACTAAACCATGCGGAAAATGAAAATCGTTAACGGATTGTGTTTAAATAGAAGCGGACTTTCACTAGAATTTTCTACAAATCGTGCACCGCAATTACAATTTGAATCACTAGCGATACCTAAAAATAGTAACACGTGTTCCCCTCGCAAATTTGGTTGACGATAAAATATGCTTTTTTGTTTATAGTTCGCCCACTGAGTTCCAATGTGTTCTATGTGCCAGTAGACACACTGGAACTCTGGGGACGAGTTGTCGAATGAATTGCTGAGTGTCCTTCTAATAATTGATTTTATAAACGCGAAGGCGTGTAATAAACACAGAACGACGCACGTTTGTGAATGGGTCAATCGATATGGCACTTGTGCCATCGCTAAATGATGAAACTCGGGGGCTGTGGCATCTTGTTTTATTCTTCCGCGCTGGCACTCGTGACATATCGATTAACTCATTCACACACGTGTGTAGTTCTGTGTATGTTTTGGGTTTCCTCGCATCAACCAAATGAACTATTATTATGTGGCATACTGTTAGAAAGGTAGGGCAGATCCTTTCCAGCATCGTGTCACATAACATTTCCCAGGATGTAGTAGAAACACACAACAAAGTTGTTCTCTCACCATAATATATCACGACATTGATACAGTTTGACCACTCTCAATTGTTTTTGTCACCGACTCAAATTTTCATGCGTCATGTCTTCCCTTTAGACTAAAATGTTTACTTTAATTTTAGTCACTGATTCCCATGTAACTGGATTGCTGGAAGATCAGCGAAACGCGTTTTCCCACCTGATGGTGCCAAGTCCACCACTGCCTGGCTCCTTCTATCCATAACGTTTGATGAGGTGAAAGTTGTTGCGTTGTGACTGAAGTGACAGCGTAATCGCTTTCACGTCATCAAAAGTCACGATGTTTTCCTTGCAAGAAATTTAATTACACGGTATTAAGTTTACAATCTCGGCAATTGTTTTTATTAATAATAACTGAAATATGTTGTAAATATTCAATTTGTATTACCGCAAAAAAATCAACGTACTCACTTTTCGCAGACAACGAAGTTTATTCTGTGAAAAGCGATTGGCGAATGCGAGGCGTCGGGAAATTGAAAACCTTGGTGAAAATTATTTTTGCTGAGCATTGTTCATGAATAGTAACCCCTCCACCCCCCCCCACCCCCCCCCCCCCCCCCCATACACACACACACGCACACACAGTGTGACAGCCGGTTAGTCATTTTTCTATATGGGATCAATGAGCGTTCCAGCAGTCCAGCTGTACAGAGCTCAGTGGTTTGAATTCAAACAGAGGCTTTTGTTGTGAAACAATTGGTTCGAGACAACAATTTGAGATCCCTGTTAAAAAATAAACAACTTGATTGCCTTGGTCAATGGATCGAACGGTTAGCTATATCGTATTGATGCAATCTATCTACAGGTTAACATTAGCTACAGAATTATGTGCATTGCGCGTGAGTGAGGATGGTGTGTTGGCAACGCATTATGTAAAGTAGAAACAGTTAAATGGTTTTGGAGCAGTTGCAATGAAGAGACTAACGTTTAAGATAAACAAACTGATTGTAATCAAATTCTACAGCCATTCGCGACTGATGACAAATAACTGTTCAGAAAGTGACGAGCCGACTAAACAAACAGCGGAAATACTAATGAAATAACGTGTATTTATTACTCGTAAAAATCTCTGTTTCTTGCACCATTTAAAAGGAAAATGTTTTAATTTGATGTTTTGTTATCCTCGAGTGCGACCCATGCTGACTCACATGCCTTCTACAGCGAGTGTGTATTGTGGAATGATGTGCATTTCCTGAGCGCTGTGTAGTTGATGTGTGAGGGAGGGGGTACAGGACTGGCTGTAGATATGGATATACGTTGTGTTTGCATTCGTGTGTTCTTCTCTTTTATAGTATAAATTCTCCAATAATACGCAGTGTAGAGATAATTATATTACGCTCAATCAGACCGACGGATACCAACAACTTTATTGTGGTTAACACTTCAGTCTATGTTACTCCAACTAAACAATCTATGGACACACATTTTCTTTAAAATCGAAGATTTTCACAATCAATTGGACTGAAATGGATTTATAACGCTACAAGAAACTTGTCATACTGAGGATACCATAATAATCAATTCAGATGGTAACTGCTTAGAAGTGTGGCGCATTTCTGAAAAAAACACACATAGAGGTGACGTTGGATTTTATCATCAATATCGCTGTAAATCATTATTTTAAAAACAATTGTTCATTAAAGGTACAGATTGAAGTTAAACATTTTTGTTCGAAACCTCCAGTGTGTTTTCGTTCAGTAATTTCATCCAGAAAATCAATTTATTGATAAATAGTTGAAAGCGAAAAGGGTTAATTTTATAACCTGGAGAAGTAATTAACCAGCAGAGTACTACAATATCTTGCCCTCTCTTCCATAAATGGTAACAGGTGCCAATCATTAGAGACTGAATAATTTCACTTCAAAGTCTCTCCCATCAACTGTAACAAGGCCAATCTATACAGCTGCGAACAACTGTCTGACTCTCCAGCCTACTAATTCATCACAAGCCGGGTTCGCAGCGGGCGAATGCAAGTGCACCATCAAACCGCAGCACGCATTAGAACACAGCTAAGGTTTAATACCGGAAACGGGAATTTAACGGCTCTACGGCTCCCGGTTCTGAAAGTCAGTCTTGATACTTGGGAAATTCGTAGACCATGGTATCAATGATTGCGTATGGTAGTCTATGAGCTTATGGCGAATATCAGTTTCTCCCGAGGCCATCATTCACCGTTTGATCTATGGCTTAATCTCGCGAAGGGGCATTTCCCGGTTGCCGGTTCTGAAAATCAGTGCTACTGCCCGGGAAATTCATAGAACAGAATAGGGATCAAAGGTTGCGGAACGCAACCTTCGATTTCCGGCTCTGCCCTATGAATTTGCCAGGTATTGGGACTGATATTCACAAACGAGAACCGGAAAATTCCCAGTGACGTGACTGACCTTCAAAAACGAGAACCAGATAATTCCCGTTCCCGAGATTAAACCCTAAACACAGCGTCACACTGACCCTAAGAGGGTTATCTGGATTTAGTGTCTTGCTCAAGAAAATAACACAGATGGCGCAGCTACGGAGCGATGTAAATGGAATTTAAAAGAAAAAACAAGCAGAGGTAACAACGATTGAAGGCAACTGCACCATCGACGTGCAGCACGCCTTATTACCCCCACACCACCGGACCTCCACATGGGCATTCGGGATTAAGTGTCTTGTCCAGACACACAACCTAGTTATCGCTGGTCATGATCTAACCATCGATATTTCGGTTTAAAATTCAATGCTCTAACCACTATCCCTCCCCCGTCCACCCTTCAAATACTGAATTGCTTGAATAATATGACAACAATAAGAATACCATATAAACAAGATGAGTAAAAAATCTAAAATGAAGTGGTTTGACTATGAATGAACACAACAATTCATCCCTGCAGTGTTGGAGTTGGCGATCTCACTCTCTGACTCACCTCATTACACTGAACTGCCTCCATGGATTGGTCACTTTGCATGGTGGACAATATGTCCACGAACCCAAGGATATTACGTACCAAACACTACTAATTCTGGGAATAATCATCAAACATTTAATTAATGAAGCACCAGATGCACGACATGGAGTTTCATTAATTGATATTTTACCGATTGTGATTTTTATTACATGCTAAACGCATTCGTGGGCATCACTGTCCACGCGTGGATTACGACCAATCCACAAATCCTGTGCTGCACAATTAGCCGGGCGTAAATGCCATCCTAAAACGTTTTCCGTAAACCAACGTATTCTAAAATATAAAACCCGTGTTCCAACAATCTACAGATAACACACCGAGACTTCCTTGATTACTAATTGCGCGTTTCCGGACCTTCTACTCAACCACAGCAAAAGAGTATAGTTGTTTAGCAGTGATTTCTTGTCAAGTCTTGGCTGAAAATTAGTTCCAGGGTAGTTTGAACATTTTCCATGGCAGTGTATTTTAAAATCGTCCCGGTAATTCCATTCGATTCAGTTTGAGTTGCGATTATTCTTAAATTTTCGAATCATTAACCTGCTCCCGAAATTATATCAAATATTTCCTCTTCAAAAACTCTTCTACCATCAGTTCTCCTGTATGGAAGATCTGATAATAGAAGTAGTTGTCAAAGCTGTTCCGCTTCCGAAATTGCTGTGATTTTGTTCTGGAATATTCCGATTTTTATTGCCCAAACAGATGAGTCGCCGTTGAATACTGTGCTTGAGTAGAGACCGAGAATACGAACGGTTAACCCTTTATCCAACGTAACGGCCAAAACCGGCCAGCGCTATTCTCAAAAAAATCGCCATTTAATTTTCCTTATTATTTCATTTTTTGTCTCCAAAACATAGGTTGTGACCCCCTCATTGGAACGAGCTCATCGAGCTCGTTCCAATGAGGGGTCATAACCTATGTTTTTGAGACAAAAAATGAAAAAAGTAGTTATTCAAGAATTTTATTTGCAAGTGTCGTCTGTCTTTCATGTTAGGTAAAGGGGGTAAACAAGGTGTAATACATGCAACTCTAAGATCAGTGAGATTTGACTCGAGATTCGATTTAATTCGAAATCCACTGCCTGATTCGATTCAATCCGAAACTTGAGATTCGCGTAGCCCCATGATTTCCCACCAGAGTGAAATGACGCGAACGAGGATGGTGAAAATCGTCCTTCAGAAGCTTATTACAGGAGGGTGTAAGTCACCATCGTGTAATTTTTAAAATCACAGGCCCAACAAACATTAATACAGTAACAACATAGTTTGAAAGCGAATATCCACAAAAGAGCCCAAGCATGGTATTCACATAAAAAACACGTACACCCAAATGTTTATCAAACCATCGTGTGCTGAATGAACAGTTGTACATTATGTAGGTGTGAAAGGGCATAGTTGGAACACACACAAAATGCATTCACCGTGGGTTTAGGTCTATATACAGAAATAAAGATCAGTGTCTTCAGTCAGACATTGAATGACTGGAGACTCTCCGTACTTTCGAGGTAATCGAGCGGCTAGTCCAACAGATACGGTGTAGATGTCTAGAATAACCTTTCATCATTGGTAAAAAGGCCGTCACGATGTGAATATGTCTAACAGCTCCCAAGCATCCAATGAGGGTGTCTGAGTAAGATGGATCCACTCCCACTCATTTAAAACTGAAGAGCATTTAGTAATTCATCCAATAAAGATAGTGATTAGTTTTGTCATTGGGGACGGTGCTCGATCGTTTTTGCGTCCATTGAGTAGAAATAAATTACCATGACGTAATATTATTCTGCCATACGACTCAGTACCTCAAATATCTCATCAGTATCGCTGCAGTTTCTTCATCAAAACTGGTTAGCGAGAAACAAGAGTTTGTAATCTGTTCATGCCTGTCTCCGACAACATTCAAATGACGCCATTGACGTGCGGACGTTTTCATGAGGGATTGTCCAAGCCCGAAATAAAAACTGAGGGTTCTTCTTCGAGGAGGATTCTGAATACACATTCCTAAATTTCTTTTTTGTGTACAGGTCTGGTGTCGTTTTCAACCTTTAAATACCTACTGTCACATGATAAACAAAGTATCACAGCAGTTAGCCACTCTGGGTTGACCCGTCCGGTTCGTTGATTGCAAAAAATCAGTTTGATCTGGCTAATCTGGCCTCTTCGACGCGATGGACTGCGAAACCCTGGTCAACGACTGCTATCATACTCTGTTTTGATTACACTCCAACCGTTTCTTGGTTCACTGGTAAAAACAAACAATAACAAAACAAACACTTATGGAGACACTAGAAACTGCTCGTGTGTCCAGCATATAAGAGAAGGGCACAAAGTTAACTTCAAACCTTTTCCCTGTTGTTGTTATTGTCGGTGGCGGTTGTATTAAAGTGGGGTCGAGTGGGGGGGGGGGGGGGGGGGGGGGGTCGGTGTTACAAACCTATTTATCTCTGGAGTTCTGGGAGTACTGTGATGTTTCGATAACAGTTGCTTATGTGAGGTGATAATTACAAGTTAGAGGCGCGACCAGTGAAGTAATTGTATTTTATAATCTTTGTTTTGAACTCTGTGTTAGAATGGGTAAAGGCGAAGGACTGAGAACACCTGATGGAATAATACTGTCGTTGGAATGGCTTAAAAAATTTAAAAAAAACACTTTTCTTTTAAAACTTCATATTGTAATAACACATCCAGAGCTGCTGGAGACAGTCATCCATTGATGGACACATTAATGTAGCTGTTTGAGCAAAGTTCGAGTCTCGCATTTTTCCACTTACCAGTAGTAACACTTCTCTAACAGGAATATACAAACAGTCGATAAACAAGATTCTAATAATTGTAAAGCAACAGATGAAAACAATTCTTTTTAATTGACAAAGTTCTAAATAAACGAATAAGCAATTTATGTGAATGTAATTCACTAATTTCCATTTATGTAGAACCAGATTCTATGCGAGCTAAATGCATCCTTGGATATTCTTTCTAACAAATGCTCTCCCTCTTGTTTCCTGTGAAGTTGCGCTGTTAGCGATATGTTTCTAACTGGCCAGACATACAGAGTGTAACACTTTATAAATCATTCTAAAGACCAAGAGCTCTAAGAGTTTTGGTTTAAGTCTTTATTTATTTATTATTAATATTACTATATCACATGACACGTCGTTAATGAGGACGTAACAACCCATGCCTTATGTCCTGATTATCAACTAGTGTATAATCGGCGAGTGCTCCCATTGCAGCAGCATTGTATTCTTGCGCGTAGTTCACATGACGTAATTAGGTTAAACCCAGAGTCGGCGGAACAAGGGGGCGACGGGGGCGGTCGCCCCCTTGCCCTCGCCCACAGGGGCGAGCGGGGGGCGAAAGTGTCCGAAAATAAAAAATAGCATTGTTATTGATCAACCATCAGAAAAAAACAGGATCATACTGATCAGCCTATTATTCAGTTGTATCTTTGAATAACCAATTCTCCAGCATGGATGTATATGTATACATTAATTGCCCATGGGCATGTCATTCAAGGGATAGTAGGCCTATGTATCAGCAAATTTTGCCTACCTGTTCAGCCTGACTGTTTTATTAGTGAGATGGCCAAAAGCCGAGTTTGTCGACAACAAAACTGGTTCGAAGCCTATGGCACTAGATAAACCGAGACTTATACTAGCACCGAGAAGGGGTAGGTAAACAGGGCAACTGCCCCAGGGTCCGGCCTCCGGCTGTAAAAAAACATTTTTTCTTCTATTATAAAATACAAGAGGAATTTCAGACCAAAGGCAACCAGAATGCACAATTTGATAGCTCCATTAAAAACATTTCCTGGGGGATAGCACCTCCACCCCCCTCCCCACCCCTCTAATACCTCGTGCCTTCGGCAGTCGGTGCAGATGCCTTCGGCATCTGAGGCGTCCCCTCCCAATTTTTAGGCGATATACGTGCACTTGCCCTCATCAGAAAGTTCCGCCCCCTTGCCCTTTGCTGCTTTCGCCGGCCCTGGTTAAACCAAAAGATAAACAAACATGACTGACCTATTTTCACCTGGCGAAATTGTTACGATTGACAATGGCGGTACCGGTACAGTTATTGGACAAAGAAAGGTTTGAAATGAGTGGTTTGTTGAGGTAAAAAATGATGGTATTGATTTCGAAACCCGAATTAAATGCTGATCGGCTCCAATCATGCTCAGTCACTAACGAAGAAATCAACAACAGCTGGTCGCAGACGTGACATAAATTCACGATTTGATTTCGGGACATCAAATGACAAGAAAGAAGAGTTCATTGAAAATCAATCAAATGCAAATACCCTGAAAAAAAACTTTTTTATGATATAAAACTTCTTCAGGAGTTTTTCGATGAGTCCTCCATTTCTGAAACTAGGCCAATGCATGAAATACCTCCAGCTGATTTATCTGATCTGCTGTGTCGCTTTTTCATGACCATTAAGAAAGAAGATGGCTCTGAATATCAACCCATACTCAACTTAATTCGTCGTAGGGATGTATTATTCGAAAAGTTATCTCCCCCTGTGAATACTGGAGTCTGACTGTAATGTAATTAGCATTGATCCACTGAAAGGTGTGAATAAAATCTTGTTTGTCGGGAAATCTCGATAAGCTTGATTTTCTCCGACCCGGTGTAATTATCTATTACAAATAAATTATTTAATATTCGTACTAAATTATTGGAAATTAAATAGCGAAATAACTAAATTCCTTCTAAAATGCAATATATAAATAATTATTTGTTGCTATAATGAAAGTTGTAAACGTAGCGGCGGAAAATATTAACTGGGTTTTTGTCCGCATTTTTGTGGCTTTTTTTCCTTGTCCGATCTTAAAAAAGGGAATTTTAATCGGGTGGCTGTTTGGACGGCGGTTCTTTGACCGGTGGCTTATTGTCCCGTTGACCCGTTTGTACATGCACTATAATTGAGTTATTATTGAAATAAATCTTACCTTTCCATCTTTTTCTATTAGTCTCTCAACTTCATATTTGGTGGGCAGAATATTTCTTGGCACCGAGGTACTTGTTCGTACAGGGCGTGGCAGCTTTTCTCCCTGTGCAATTTTTTTCCAGTCAATATGCGAATGTGAACGTAGCTGTCTTTCAGTGGCCATGCTTGTGAAAGTGTGAGCCATCTCTTTTAAAGCAGGTATTAAAGGAACCTCCGGACAGAGTCAACAGTATCTGTGTGACATTACAAATTGCAACGCAAACTATCTTCTTATTGTAGAAAAAACACACACATACATATATTTATGGACTTCAATGGACAATGAGGCTAAACTAAACTGTTGGAGCTAAACTAAACTGTTGGAGCTAAACTAAACTGTTGGAGCTTTCTCCATTCCTTTTTTGTAACCGCTATGGTCATATACCGGGGCCGCTACCAAACCGGCGTTGCTGTTTGGTTTTCTTTTTTCTTTTTCCCTTAAATTGCCATCGCACAACTTTATATTCTGGCTCGCCACCATGGTGGGACTCAAACCTCTACCATCGCCAAGCTGGAACCGAATAGAGCCCACTCTCCAATAGTCTTAATGGCGTTGTGGGTTTGGTCTTTGACAATCTATCACTCCAATGCAAACTGCCAGGAATTCTAACCGCGTGCATACTCCTTCAGACCCCATTCGAGGCAATAGGAAGGCTAGACCTGTGTGATCCAAGATCCAAGGGAATAAAATAAGGCTAACCGGGTCGCAAGGGATTTGTAAATCCCACATCGTCCCTGCGCGCCTTTGGCGCGCTAAAACCTTTCATTCATCAATGAGGCATACTAGTTAAATAAGCGACAAGCTTCACATTTCTGGCTGAACTGAAAGTAATTAATAGGGCTATCGCACCTTTCCTTTTATTCACACCGAAACCTTCTGCATATTGTGGACTGTGGGTTCAACTGTTTTTACAACAATCAAATTTGTCTTGGTTTTAACATCAAAAGGAAAAAAAATGGGCAAATGTCAGATTATATATTTTTATATGATTAGAGAGGACAATATCTATATTATATGCACATATGCGCAGAGCATTGCTAATATGAAGACTAAAAAATATTTTAATCTCTAAAAGTTGACGAAAACGCAATTTTCCATTATTTTACATGGCACTCTACACGAAATAACCGTACCTTTTTAAATGAACAGGGGAAAAAAATTGGTCGAATGAAATGGTTCGATTATATCACCAAGTGAGAGCATATATATTGTTCTTAAATGTCTGATGCGCAGAGCAAATATAACTTTCACGGGTTTTATATAATTTTGAGAAATATAAAAATTCCCCATTCAATTAGTGCTAATTTTTGCAAGCCAATTCCTAGCAATCAGGGGAGATAACTATTTGGTAAATAGCTGCGAATAACGAGAATAGTTGAACATGCGCATACTTTACGGGGGATGCTTTCTAGTTTTGATAGACAACTTCGCCGCCGTAGATACGAATACAATCCAGTAAATAGCATAGAATTCTCACAATTGATGGAAGTGCTTAAATCGGAACAGAAGGCGATAACCCTTTATCCAACGAATCGCCCGCATCCGCCCGCGTAATATGCAAATTGTGCAGTTGAAAAAATTAAATTTTTCAAAATATTTCAACAAAACCATATCATGTGACCCCCTCGTTGGAATGAGCTCGTTCCAACGAGAGGTCACATGATATGGTTTTGTTGAAATTTTTTGAAAAATTTTAAAAAATTGTATTTAAAATAATAAATTTTGATATCATCTGCGTTGGGTAAAGGGTTTTAAAACGAGAAGGGATGGGGAATATGCCGCATCGACGAGACCTTCTATCTGATGACGAGATTGACAAACTCTGGGAATCTGATCAATTTGGTACGGCGACCCCCCCCCCCCCCCCCCCAGAGTATAATAAATACACTATGGTTTTATTTCACTGTACACTTTGACCTACGGGGAACTGCCGAGCATTGTGCCATGAAATAGAGTGATGTCCAACTGAAAGGCGAAAGTGATGGAAGATTTGTTCTTGAATTTAATAAACGCCAAAGTAAAACCGGGACAGGTTGTGATCCACGTAATATTCGCAATGTTGTCCCAAAAGTATGAAAAAATGAACACCCCCCCCCCCCCCCCCCCCAAAGATGTATTGTTAATGTTTATAGAAAATACGCTTCAATGAGACCGACTAATTATTCTGATAGCGGTGACCCATTCTACATTGCGACACAAACAGCACCTCTGAAAGCAAATGTTTGTTGGTTCAAAAGAAATCTTATAGGAATTAATTAACAAACTCACCGGATTGATGAAGAAAATGATTTCAGCATCAATACATCCAAGAATATGTCCAATCACAGTGTCAGAAAATACCTTATCCAAAAACTGAATGACAAAAACGTTCCATCGAATCAGATAATGCAAATTTCAAGCCATAGAAACATTCAGTCAGTGAATAATTTCAGCACAATGAATAGAGAACAGCGCCGATAAATTTCGAAAACATTATCCACGTGGGAGAAAACAGCTCATTCGATTGAATGTCCACGTTCAATTTCACAAACAAACAAACAAAATATCGAACAAACCAGCTTTCTCCATTCACAGGATCAACAACTTTTAGAAACCGTTGATATAACATACAGTTCCATGGCGAAGTCAGATAATAACATCAAATGTGTCGAAGGTGCCAACAGTTTATTCAGAGATGTTTATGTTGGAAACTTTCAAATTCACATTCACAACAACCTCCCAGCGAAACGTGCTCGCATTCTTGACTCAGATTTTGAGAACGAGGAATGAATGTTCTGTGGAACTCTTATGTTTAATGTTTCAAATTGATTAAATATTACTTGTTTAATGTGATATTAAATGATCTGCCTGGGTCTTATTTTCATTAATGTCAACGAAAAGTGGGTAACATTTGAAATACTTGGGGAACCATATTACAACAACAGGTGCAAGTAAAGCGCATTCATGACGTCAAGGTGTGAAGCGTCTGAGCCAACGAACTGATTGTTGGTTGTTTTGGGAGAATTTGGCGACAATGAATTAAACAAAAAGTGTAAAAAAAACATTCGAAAATTCAGGTGATATACAGAATCTTTAACTCGTGATGTTTGAATATAAGATTTTTTGAAACTCGTTTCAAAAACTCTTATATCCAAACATCACTCGCTTGAGACCCTCTACATTAGTTATAATCAGTTTGAATGTTCCATGTACCCACAATGCAACAGATAATGCTCCCTTATAAGATGCCGGGAAATCTCCAACAACTATTTTTAGATATTTATTGTCTCCGCAAGTGATTTTCTTTGCGTAATAAGTTTAGATCGATATTATATATTGTGTTATCAGCGTATTGTGAGCGCGTTGTCGGTATTGGGATGGTTTAGACGTTTACCAAACAAATCGACCGCAAGCGTCAGCGTAATTTACAAATCGAACTCGTTCTGATAACATTGTTTATATTTCTTGAAATTGTTTGAACAAATTGAAAGAAAATATATTCAGAATAATAAATTGTGACATTCTCTGCGTTACGTTAATGGTTAACTGCAGTTAAAAACTATTTTTAATTTAAATTAAAACATCGCAGTGTTTTTAAGTTGGTACCGGATTTATTCCATGAGTTACTTCAAGGAAATATTATCTTTCACTCGCGACTTTCAACTGAAGCTTGTAAAATCAGTTTTACGTCAGTATAACTACATTACAGTCGCCGTGGACAGATCGTAATACAGACGTGGGCACTAATGTCCACCAGAAAATAAAAACCATCATCAACAAAATTTTAATTTATGAAGCACCGGGTTGAACCCGGTGCATCTTTAATACAATTTGTGATGATTATTCATTCCTATAATTAGTGTTTTGAATCTAACATTACTGCGTCCGTGGAAATATTGCCCACCCGTGAGAACAGACCAGTCCACTGCGGCTGTACTGCATGTGAATGAAATACTTTAGCACAAAACATCATCAAGCAAGAAAGTAAACGAAATGCTGAACATGATATTTTTCTTTAAAAATCTGAGCACAATTTACATAAATTCAAATTTAATTGTGGTATACACAGATTATCACCACAGTGTGTGTCTCCGGGAATTCAGATCAAATCGAGTTGTAGGAACAGATTAGTATTTCGACGAGCCCGTTAGGGCGAGTCGAAATGCGATTCTGTGCCTACAACGAGACTTGATCAGAATTTCCGGAGACACACACTGTGGTGATGATAAATTTATCTCACAATATTGACCATAAAATGTGTTATAAAACTATTTTAAGAGGAATGTTTTCATTTGCCTTATCGAGGGAAAGACGCAAATTGAAAAATATAATAACGTTCATTGATCTCCATATTGAGGTCAGTGATGATGTTACACTTCAGAGAAAATTACGTCACTGGGATTCACTTTACTGAATACTGTCTTGTGGAGCAACTGTGTGTTTCGTCTACGTGAATTTGGTTGTTACTTTTGCAATAATTACTGGTGAATTAAATATCCCTCTTGGTGTAAAGGTTTAATATAGTTTAAAATATGCCGTTCATGGTTTATTAAGGTGGATTTTTCCACATTTCATAGCGAAAGCTAATCCTTTAACTTCAAGAGAGAAGCCTCGAGTCGAGCGTTCAGGAAAATCCCAATAATAGGCTACACACCAGCCCAAGATGCCGAAAAGTGCGCATAATTCAACTATTCCTTGAGTTAACTTCCCCATTGACATTTTAGCATGCCGTGCATAATAAATACGCTACAGATCGTTTAGTTGGCAGATACAATGTCATATACGACTCAGAGAAAACAATATTAGGTTCGGCTTCGCCTCGCCTAATATTGTTTTCTCTGAAGGGAAAAACGCGAAGCGATCGAAAACATGATATTAATGCCGTTGTTTTGGCAACAGCAGAATCACGCGCTTGTATCAGGGGCCCTTGATACGGATTCGGAACAATGGCCCAGATACATTAAACTTTAGTTGCGTAACAGTGCAAAAACGCCCCGATTGTGAAATAAAAATACAGAACGCAACGCGGGTAGACTAGTGGGACAGTAACGGCGACTCTTGCTGGAGCTTTTCCTGTATTTTACGCGCGACTCTCCAGCTCTCATGACTTACAGGGAAAAGAAACTACTCCTGTGTTTAATTCCTGTCTTTCATACTCCACCATCGTTGTATAATGTCTTATTTCTATTTTTATCGGAAAGGTTAAAAAATACAACGGAATTTAGTTTAAAGAGTTTAGCGGGGGATACCTAACGCTTTTGGGGAAAAAGATAAAACGTCTAAAAGGAATATTAAAGTTTTGCAAAGATATGTTATGATTTAATTTATGTTTTACATGCACCATCATATGCTGAGTTGCAGAATACCGATATATACAAAATATATCTACACAGTAATTTTAATACATGAGCGTTAATATCTGGGCGATAATATGGAAGAAGACCATGTTGTGGTGGCTCATTTTCCATCAATGCCATTACAATGTTCGTGGAGTTATTGGCACGGACAATCTGCTGCCATCAAAAGCGAATCGTTTCTTAGGTCTCGTCGACTGGATTTATTGCCGACGGTTGCCTACGATACCTCTGTTAATCGTCCGGGTGTTTTATACCCCCACCCATCCACGTTGGCCTAATTTCAATTTCGATTCTAGTAATGATTTTGGTGGGTTTGTAATTACGGATCGTTATAAAATATTCCTCGACTGAATCAAATGGTACAGTAATGTTCACCTTTTGCAAGCTCCATCGTCCTGCCATGCAGCGCGGTAGATATATACAAACTTTTTTCTCCACACATACTCATTTGCCTCGGATGCGCACACGTGTAGCCCTCCATGGGGCAACTCATATGCGCACCCAAAACGAGTGAGTGCTGTTGGTGTTATGATTGTCACTTCCATTCACCTATAGTCCTCCTTGCCTTTCCAGGGACTAATTCGCTCGAAAGTGGTAAGGTGAAGGTTGACTGCCTTTAGCGTGAAAAGTTGCGCCTATCTTCTGTAAAAGGGAAGAATCCCAGAATGGTAGATGTATTTGTAGTTATAAATACAATGGTTCAACCCGGAGGTCCATTGGCTACAACTTTGCTTGTTGAACAGATATAATTTCTACTATGTGGGTGATTTAGTGACAATACACTCTCCACGTACTGTACACACTTGGACTAATGTTACAAACACAGTCTGTCATTCAAATTGGAAGTGAACAGTACCCGGTTTGGAATTGTGGAGCCCCCTCATGAACAGGGGGCGCGGTGGCGTTGCGGTAACCAGTTCTCGTCAGATTACCGAAGTTAAGCAACGTCGAGCCCGGTCCTTGGATGGTTGCCGTCTGATCGGTCGATTCGGACTCCCGCGTTGTGTCCTTGGGCAAGGCTCTTAATCCTGATTGTGCACATGGGGGCACGATGACGCCGTGTACTAAGGCGTACTGCACGTCGATGGTGCGCATGTCTTCAACTAATCTAACCCTGCCTGTGCTGCAGGAAAACCACACGCACTCTCATCTACGCACTTACACGCCTCCCGCCTAGCAAAAGTTTTACAGGGTTTATCAGTATTTTGGCAGGATATATTAGAAAAATAAAATGTGTCAATTGAAAGAGCAATTATACATTTGCGATCGAGTTAGTGACACACGAACATGGCTTTATTTCTTTGAATCTTGGGGGGATTTATTTAGCCCTGTGAACTATACCGTATGTACGACTATCTCTAAATGCTGTGTTTTTTAACCCTTCACCCAACGCATTCGATATCAAAATTTGTTATTTTAAATATCATTCTTTAAAATTTAAAAAAAATGTCAACAAAACCATATCATGTAACCCCTCATTGGAACGAGCTCGACGAGCTCGTTCCAAAGAGGGGTCACACGATATGGTTTTGTTGGAAGTGTTTTGAAAAATAATATTTTTTCAGCTGCTGAGTTTGCATATTATGCGGACGGATGTTGCCGATTCGCTGGGTAAAGGGTTAATAAAAATTTCTGTAACTTTCGAGATTAGATTCCATTCGAAATCCCTTTACAGATTCAATTCGAAATCTGAGAATCACAGAGGCTTCGATATCGACAATTGCCTCAAATGTTTTTAAATCGCGTCATGTTTTTGAGCGATCGCTTTCGGATTCGTAAGAGATATTAACAAACTAATCCTACAGGCATGTATGGCTATATAATTGAATCATTACCCCTCATCTCCATAAAACGGAACTGCTGGAATGTCAGTGAAAAACGTCGCCAATCAAACTACCCCACCCCCCGCATCTAAGATGGTGTCGAGTCAATCAAGGTGGTAACTCCACCCAATCGATGACGTTTGATGACGTAAAAGCTGTTACACCACAGCATAACACTTTTTATCACCCACATATTAATGTAAAACATGGGATTTCCACTATTCTGCCTGTACGATAAAAAAATAAAGTTGTATCGCACATGTGGTGATGCAAAACACGTTCGATTTCGTTTCCAACGCAGAGAGAGAAGAAACACGTCTAAACAAATTAAGCCAATCATTGGTCGAATGCACCGAAGTCGAGATGTCTTAAAAATACCAAGTTCCTCGTTTAGATTTGTTCACCCGGGATAATTTAAACAATCAGATTCGAGTCAAAAATATACAAAATAAAACTAACATTCTGACTGCTTCTTCCTTGACAAATACTTTCCACAACTGGTCATATAATGATGGTGTGTGCTAACCTTATCAGCTATTTAAAAAATTGTTGTGTTATTCCTCGCAGTTCAGTCAATATCTCTAGTTGGATCATCGTGGTCGTGATACCAATTGGTGTCAGTTGGGTTCGACCAATTGAATGCTGCAAAACTTAAACAGCAAATTATTAGGATTGGTACTTCGCCAACTAACAGTGAATGTCTTGTTGGCAACGAAGGAAACTCGGCAATTATCCAGTTGAAAAGTGTTTTTATTTCAACTGTCGTGTGGACTGGTTGTTACATGAGAGGTTTGTGATAAATACAAAACCGCATATACGTTTGAATTGGTTAGGAATTATCGTACTCGATTGCTTTGGCTCACTTGAGTCTTCGGCTATCGTGATATCCTGGGCCAAATCAATCTCTGGCGATAATTCTTAACCTATTCAAATGTATGTGTGGATCTGTATATTCAACTCATGAAATGTCATGACGTTTACCCTTAAATTAAATATAAAAAATCACTATAGCAAGTTACAAATGTCGACACTTGTTTTTTTGTTAATGGTATCTATATTGTAAATATTCAATTCGTAATGCCACGAAAAATATTCATATCTTCATCATCATGGGGTATTTTTTGAAAAGCGTTCGGAGATTACGAGGCGTCTGGAAATTGATTTTTTTGTTATTGGTCATTGTTCATTTGTAGCACCCCCACCCCACCCCACCCCACCCCACCCCACCCCACCCCACCCCCCACACACACACCTAAGATGGTGGCGGTGTAGACGACACTTGTCTATATGTAACCAATGAACACCTCAGAAATCCAGTTATATAGAGATCAACAATGAATAATAATTCCCCTTATCGGTTTTCTTTCCATTCTTTACTTTGACTCGATATCGACTTTCAATTTGTTTACTCACAAATTCATTAGAACCGTTTCAAAATAGTCCAGGTTATACAGTGCGGCCGACTTGGAGTTGTGACCTTGGGCGGGTGGGCAATATTTCCATGGACGCAATAAACACAAATAAAAGGTATAAACATTAAAAATTTAATTAATGAAGCACCGGGCACAACCCGGTGCTTCATTAATTAATTTTTGTCTGGCGATGATTATTATTACCTGGTAAACGCATGCGTGGACATCAGTGCACACCCGTGGATTACGACCAGTCCACGGCGACTGCATTGTAAGTGTATCGTTGAAAACATTCTTCCACACAATTCTAACTGTTTACTTATTCCGAAACAGAGAAAAAACTCTAATTTATTTAAAATCCTAATTAAAATGATAAAATATGTCCTAATTAATTAACGAAATGTGGTACTGTGACATACTATCGTGGACGTGGTTGGGGGTTTCAGTAATTTACAGCAGTGCGACTTTTACAATGTTTCATATGCGCAATAAAAGAACATCTCAAGGACATCTGTAGTTTTATTGATCATTCAAAGTCACCTTGGCACAAACGCACTTAAAGCTAGTATAATACTTTTCTCAATGACCCCCTTCATCTGAGATACTCAGACAGCTGGCTTCTGTCTCATGAATTACGTGACACGTCCATATTCCATTCACATTAACCCTTTGAACGCGAGAGGCAGCTTTTCCTGCCCAGGAACTTAATACTTCATAATGTCATTAAGTAGGGTGGCTGCTAAGTGAAGGTATGGGCAGACCAGTCAACAGGCTGACCCAAATTCCCCAAATAATGAATATGGACTCTTCCTGTTGTTGCCATTGAACTGACATAGAAGATAGCACTAGGGTTCAAAGGGTTAAAAATTAAGACAGAAAAATTGTTCATATTTCCTGAAGTTTTTAATCAAACGTACCATAGTAGGTAATAAAGGCGGATTCTAGGCCATTTTGTACATGTACCGTACACGTACACGATGCGTTTACCAACGTGGAATTCAGTGTTAAATCGCACGCTTGTTCACAAAAATGTTGAATGGTCTAGAATCCGCTGTTTTTTTGAGACTCCTAGATCGCACTTTTAACGTTCAAATACCCGTGGTGAACGTTGAATGTTACACGTTTTTTAAAAAAAGTGAAAATTGTACATTTTCACTTTATTTTTTACTTAAAAAATTTTTGTCAACGTTCCCATCGCGGACCAGACCATCGATCCATCGTTGGTGAACGCGAGCAAAAATTCTGGGCTAGCATAAAAAAAACGGCTTGCGGATTCTGGGCCAGTGGCCTAGAATCCGCTATTGTTTTTGAGGCGGTGGGTTTTTCCAAAAAAAACTGAACAGACTACTATTGGACGCTTCCCTTTCTGACGTAAGTGGGGGGAATACCCGGATTTTTTTTTTCCAAAACTTAACAGACTACTATTGAGCGCTTCCATTTCTGACGTGAGTGGGGGGAATACCCGAGGAAATAGAAAAAAAAAAGTGATTGATATATATAGGAGAGAAAAAAAAATAAAACATAAAAATAATTATACATTTTAATTTTGAAAATAATAAAATAACTCGCATTAGCATACTTAAAGGAACATTAACAATTAAAAAACGAAAAATGTTTTTACAGATGGATTCTAGACGCCGAGATCGAATTTTAGATGAGTATGAACGTGCTAAGAAGGGCATTCAGTCGGCTGACAGAAGCAGACGTCTTGGTGAGATGGAACTCAAACGCGAAGCCACAAATATATTTAAACCCGTGATGGAGGGTCAAGGGCGAAGCAGGAAGGAGATAGTCAAAGAATTGAGACCCATAAAAGAGAGTTCTTTGAGAATGGGTTCGTTGCCCGGTAGTTTTGGAAATCGGCATTCCGTTCAATCTACACCGGATTTCGTGTCACGGGAATTCAAACAGATTTGAGCGAGTCTGACGATACAGCTTCGACTATCACCACTGATAGCGTTACGTCGTCCGAGGATGGTGGTAAGAGAGATCTGTTGTATGGATTTTATAAGGATTCGGAGGGGAGAACTTTTGTCGGTGACACAGAAGTAGAAATTGGCGATGATGAATTGATCGTTGGTTCGAACAGATACGAATTGACTGATGGACTGCGCAGATTGCTCCTTTACGACAAGCCCAGTGATTACACGGAACAGGATTTCGACAATTACGGCAACATTCTGGTCCAGACCCACGCTATGAAGAGAAATAACGCTGCCAGAGAGACGAGACCCAAAGCCAACAGAGGTTACAAGTGGACGAAAGTGGTGAAACCCATATGGGATATGAATAAGAAGTTCGTCGAATCGGTGACGCGGGCTGCTAACACAGGATTAGATAATCAGATAGTTACTATATCTGACGAATTGTTAAGGCAGAAGGTTTTGAATAAAAACCATTATAAAAGGCTGATGAACGAATTGAAGGATTGATGTGTATATAATAAGTAGAGAGAAACAAAACAAACAAACAAAAATAAAACAGTAATTTTTTACACTAGAATAATAAAAGTATTTAAAATAACAAAACGATTTACCAGTGAAAAAAAACAAAATATATTATAAAAAATGAAAATATGTTGGTGATAAAGAACAGGGGATACGTCAGAACTTACGTTCAAGGCGGTTCTGGCACCGTCAATTCTATAATGTGAGCATTCACGAGCGAAGCGGGTTGAAAACTCGCATCGACTGCGTTTGAGGTCGGTAAGAAGACGGCTTTGGATGCTGGTAAGAAAGCCGCTTCCGAAGCCAGTGGTAGGATAGCTTCTGTGGCTGACAAGAGGGCAGCAGACGCATTGAACGACAAGTTGATCAGTCCACCGGCGAAGCGAGCTGCGTTAGAGCGAACGCCGAAAAGTTGGAATGATTTTAAGGATGCTGTGGTACCCATACAAGATTTAGCTAAAATGACGAGTGGATCAGGATTGAAGAGAACTCGTGATGGTGTGATATAAATAAATAATAATATTAAAAACTGAGTTTGAAAAACATAAAAAATTTGTGTATGAAAAGAATCTAAAATAACAAACAAAAAAAAAAGTAAAACAAAGATGAACATTAAAGATATGTCTTGGAACGACGCCGCGACCAAGAGGTCGAATAACGAGTTCTTTCCCAAGAGCATAAGAGGCTTGATAGTGGGATAATCGAATTGTGGAAAGACCAATCTGTTGATGAATCTGTTGTCCCGACCTGACTGGTTGGATTACGACAGATTGTTTGTGTTTGGCAAGAGCTTGTTTCAACCCGAATACAGATTGCTTCGAGAGTGCATGAATCGTAGATTGCCCAAGGACGTCATAGCCAGAATCTTTGACAGTAGGGAGGAATTCGACAAGAGTGAAGCTCCACTTTCGACCATTTTGGACGGTGCGGCGATGGAACTGATGAAGAGAAATGCATCTTTGAACGTCTGTGTCGATTTTATGAGAACGCTAGCGACGTTCCGGATCCTAGAGAATTGAAATCGGAAGATAAGAATCTCATGATTTTCGACGATCTGCTTTTGGAGAGACAGAACCGATGCGAATCGTATTACGTTAGGGGTCGACACAGCAACGTGGACTGTTTCTACCTGTTGCAGAATTATTTTCGATTGCCCAGACAGACGATAAAGGAGAACGCTAATTTTCTATGTCTCTTTCGTCAAGATCTCAAGAATCTCAATCACATCTATGGCGATCATGTCACAAATGACATGAGCGTGGCGGAATTCAGGAGATTCTGCAAGAGGGTTTGGGATGGAGGACTTTACAATTTCGTCGTGATCGATTTGACAAGCAAATTTAATCACTGAAAATATCGGTGCGGATTCGACAAGTTTTATGTTTCTGATGATAATAAGATAGAGCGTGAAAATAAAAAAAAAATTTAGAAAATAATAAAACTTCAGATAATTAGTTTTTGAAAAATACGGCTGCAAAACAATCCATTCAAATCGTGGTGAGTGGCGATTTGACTCGATTCGCTACGAAATTCGAACCTTTCATCGAATTGAATAGAGAGAAAAGATACGAGATGGTGTTGGTGAATCTGGAGACTTATTATTCCTTTCCCAACGTCACCGAAAAGAACAACTTGTTCAAGTATTCTGACGGAGTGGATTGGTTGGAGATTCGAATTCCCAAAGGGAGTTACGACATAGACGATTTGAACAATTACATTCAGACGCGAATGAGGACAGATGGAAAGGGAAGCAACAAAATCAGACTCACTCCCAATCCTAATACCTTACAGACGATGTTGGATTTGGAAGATAATTTTCGAGTGCATTTCAACATGGACGATTCTGTAGGCAAGATGTTGGGATTTGATCGAAAGATGTATCGAGGCCACATGGCATCTGAAAATACGGTCGACATTCTCACAGTCAATAGCATTCTGGTGAACGTGGACATGATTGCTGGAAGCTACGTGAATGGTAGCGCTCAACCGACGATCTATTCCTTCTTTCCAAACGTGTCGCCGGGTTATAAGATCGTGGAGCGACCTCGAAATTTAGTTTATCTACCAGTGATTTTAGACACGTTGTATAGTCTCAAAACCACGTTGACGGATCAAAATGGTGAACTGTTAGATCTTCGCGGAGAGAGGGTGACGATACGATTTCACATAAGAGAAATATAAAAGCAAAAAAAAAAAAATATTGTGCATATATATAGATAACAACGCAATATTAATTTTACAAAATTATTTTAATATAAATAATTATTATTAAACAAGAAACAATTGAAGTAAATATATTTTAAAAAAAGAATTATGACAGAATACGTGATTAAAAACGTGAACATATCCGCAGGACAGAGGAAGAAACTTAAGAGAGCGTTATCAACTTGAGGCGAGGTGGTGAGATTCAAATTCACTCACGAAGATCTGACGAGAGGCGGTCAGGATTCGATCGCCTGGACCAGAAGTCAAATCAAAAGGATGGAGAAAGTGATTCGCGATGGAAGAGGGTTGACGGTGAGAATGAGTCCTGCTCAATTGAGATACAATTTGAGAATGAAAGGTGGTTTCCTACCGCTATTGGCAGGAATCACCGCAAAAGCATTACCCTTCGCCGCAAAGGCACTACCCTTTCTCGGAAAGACTCTCAGCGTGGGAGCTCTCACGGGACTCGCTAGTTCGGCAGTTGAGAAATTAATGGGTGGCAGCGGACTGTTTTTGAAGAAGGGAGGAGCCGTGTGTCGCGTCCACGTAGACGACAGCGGTAAAGGATTGTATCTAGAACCTGTTAGAGGTGGCAACTCTTTGAGTGGAAATGGTCTCTATCTGAAGAGTGGACAGAACATTGAGCGACCCGGCAAGGGTTCGTTGCTCGGTGAGAATTCGCCATTTAAGAATATACCGATTTTGAATATGTTATTATAATATAAAATTATATAATTTATATAAAATATAAATCATAGAAAGTATAAAATAATATATAAAATGGATAAAAAGGTGGAGAAACAATAAGACGATAATGATGAATGTCGCGATACAGAGTGCGAAAAAAAAGATGTGGAAAAATGGTTAGACGCTAATGATGGATATCTAAGGAAAGAACTGATGAAAGAGTTAGATAAACAGCAGGATAGACGGTTGGAAATGAAAAGAATGAGACGCTTTCCACCGTCACCACTACCTTCTGAAGAGAATGGTAATGATGCGAGTGTTACCAAGAGATGCACAACATTCGTTCATAATTGTGATTCGGATAAACAAATGTGTTGTTATAAAAACGTATCATATTACAAAAAAAAGAAAAAAAGAAAAGAAGAATCGACGCTGAAATTTAAGAAAAAAGGAAACGTTATTATAATATATGGTAATAGTGAAGAAGGAAAACAAAAAAAAAACAAAAAAATGAGATCTAAAGATGATCTCATTACTTTTTTTTTTTTTCCTTCTTCTTCGCTAAAAAATCAATCTCTCTATTGTTTATATTTCCAAGTCCGTTATTAGCATGTTAACACTCATGTTTTCTCCTTTTTCGCAAATGTGTTGAATGTTTATCTTTACTCTTTTGAGTTTTGTTACTTCAGTCAACACGCTCTCACCACCCAATTTCTTCACGAGTTCAAATGAGATGTTTGGAAATATGTAACGTCCATAGAGCAACGACAAATCGTCCTTGTCGAATTCTCTATCTTCGGCGATGACGATGTTCTGCAGATCGCTTTCGTACTCATAAAACAAATCGAGCGCGGCTTCGTCCAATTTCAAAGGCATGCGATATTTGTCATATTTGTGCTCTAAGCCCTTCGTCTCAACCTCGTTCAATTCGATGGGATTGTGTTGTTGTAATCTATAGATTTTAAAACCTAATTTCTTACACGTTTCGACTCGTTTCAATTTCAGTTGGCATCTTTTAGATGTTGTTGTCCTCATGATCGATTATTTGTTTTTTTTTTGTTTTATGAATTCTTGCAAATAATGTATATTTTAAATTTTGTATTTAAATAGTAATTTGTTAAAAAAGTTTGTTTATTTTTTTTTTTGCTCTTTATATATATATAAAAAAAGAAAAAAGTTTTTTTTTTTTATTTTTAATTTTCTTTAATGTAAATTTTTTAGTAAAAGTTTTTTTCTATTTATTTATATAAATAAAAAGTTAAATTTTAACATTTCAATCTCTCTATTGTTTATATTTCCAAGTCTGTTATTTGCATGTTAACACTCGTGTTTTCTCCTTTTTCGAAAATGTGTTGAATGTTTATCTTTACTCTTTTAAGTTTTTTTACATCGGTGAACGTGCTCTCATCACTCGATTTGTCCACGAGTTCACGTGAGATTTTTGGATATATGTAACTTCCATAGAACAACGTCAAATCATCCTTTCCTTATCGAATTCTTTATCTTTAGTGATGACGATTTTCTGCAGATCACTTTGGTACTCGTAAAACAAATCGAGCATGGCTTCATCCAATTTCAAAGTCATCTTATATCTGTTGTATTTATGCTCTAAGTCCTTCATCTCGACCTCGTTCAATTCGATGGGATTGTGTTGTTGTAATCTATAGATTTTATGACCGAATTTCTTATACGTTTCGACTCGTTTCAATTTCAATTCGCATCTTTTAGGTGTTGCTGTCATGATCGATTATTTGGGTTTTTTTTTGTTTTATGAATTCTTGCAATAATGTATATTTTAAATTTTGTATTTTAATAATTTGTTTAAAAAGTTTTTATTTTTTTTTTTTACTCTTTATAAATATATATAAAAAAAAAAAAGTTTTTAATTTTAATTTCTTTAATGTGAAAATTTTTTTGTAAAAAGTAATGAGATCATCTTTAGATCTCATTACTTTTTTTTTCCTTCTTCTTCGCTAAAAATCAATCTCTCTATTGTTTATATTTCCAAGTCCGTTATTAGCATGTTGACATTCATCATTTTTCCACTTACGAAAATGTTTTGAATGTTTATCTTTACTCTTTTGAGTTTTTTTACATCGGTGAATGTGCTCTCACCACCCGATTTGTCCACGAGTTCGAGTGAGATTATTGGATATATGTAACTTCCATAGAACAACAACAAATCATCCTTGTCGAATTCTCTGTCTTCGGCAATGATGATATTATTCAGCAGATTGCTTTGGTACTCGTAAAACAAATCGAGCATCGCTTCATCCAATTTCAAACACATCTGATATTTGTTGTAGTAGTGCTCTAAGCCCTCCATCTCGACCTCGTTCAATTCGATGGGATCGTGTTGTTGTAATGTATAGATATTAAAACCGAATTTCTTATACACTTCGTCTCGTTTCAATTTCAATTCGCATCTTTTAGGTGTTGCTGTCATGATTGATTATTTTTTGTTTTTTTTGTTTTATGAATTCTTGCAATAATGTATATTTTAAATTTTGTATTTAAATAATTTGTTTAAAAAAAAATTGTTTTTCTCTTTATATATAAATAAAAAGTTAAATTTTAACATCTTTTTTTTCTCGTATTAATTAAATTTTTTCACGTTAAGGAACATAAAAAAATTCACATTAAAGAAAAAATTTGAATTAAAAAAGAATCTTTAATACATATAAAAAGAGTAAAAAAACAAAACTTTTTAACAAATTATTTAATACAAAATTCGAAAAAAAAATATTCTTACAAATGAAGCAAACAGATAAAACAATGGAAAATTTAAATGAGAAAACCGTACCTCTGTTAAATGAGATTTGTAAACTATTAAAAATTTCACATTTCAGAAATCATAGAACTAAATCCAAAAAAATTGAAGTCATACAAGAATATTTGCGAAACGCTAGAAAGGTAAACAAAATGTCAATAGCAACGACGTCAAAAAATGCATCGGTTGTGAAAAATGAGAAGAAGAAGAAAAAGATAGTAAAAGGAATTGAAATGCCGACGTCGAAAAAAACAAAAACGTTTCGATTGTGAAAAATAAGAAGACGACTAAACGAAAAGCCGTTGAAGAACATCAAGTTTCAAAAGAAAAGAAAAGAAAAACTAAAACGAAAACGAGTGATGCACTTCAGATTCTAGACAAACGAGATATATCGAGCGAAATTCAACGAGCAATTGATGAAGAGAAAGGAGAAGAATATGTAGCATGACTGATCATGGAACTATTCCAATAGAAGCCCATAGAATGGGAGAGTGCGATCAAAGGTGTTTTTAAAACTTTCGACGTGGTTCCCTCATTCAAGAAAATTGATCCAAAATTGTTTATGGAACGGGTGAAGAAAAAAGTATTGGATTTGTTTCGCAAACACATGAACGTGGGACTAAAAATTAAGATGATACTCCATTGCGTGATGAATAAAATCGACGTGAAGTCTGGCGAGAGCATCGTGACAAATGCGTTTTTCAGATCTAACGTTGAACCCGTATTTCGAGGTTCAGATTTATCGGACGTTTTCGAAAAGATGAAAGATAAGATGTTGACGTCTCTCGCAAATTATCAACATGAAGGTAGTAATTGGACGTTCGATGAAGTGTTGAAACTCGAAATTCATATAACTAAAAACGATTCGTTGAAAGGATCTTCCTACTTGGAATTACCGTATTTCTTGACTAAAAAAAAAGCTGTGATCAACGTGAGAAATAAAGATGATCAGTGTTTTAAATGGGCAGTCACCTCCGCTTTATACCCTGTCAAAATGCACTCCTATAGAGTTTCTTGTTACGAGGAGACTTCTAAAAATCTTGATTGGACCGGAGTGACTTTTCCAACAGAGTTAAAACACATTGAACGTTTCGAGGCTCAAAATCCCACCGTAGCGGTGAACGTCTTGGGATACGACAAAGAAAAATGAATGATATATCCTCTCAGACAGACTTCGTATCTCGAAAGAGAAAAGACGATTATTTTATTATTGATTTTGAATGGTGACAATCGTCATTATTGTTGGGTTAAACATCCGAGCTGATTACTGTCGAGACAAGATAATAAACATAAAGGAAAGATATGTTTATGTTGCAACTGCATGAACATGTTTCAGAGCGAAAAATTGTTAGCGAAACATCAGGAATATTGCAACGAAAATCAAGGTGTCGCCATCGAAATGCCCACACGCAACACCATCGTGAAGTTTGAAAATCACAATAGAAGGTCAAAAGTACCATTCGTCGTGTACACCGATTTCGAATGCTTCACCGCGAAAATGAGTTCCTGTCAACCCAACGCTCTTCAAAGTTATGTCGAAAGATATCAAAAACACATGCCTTCGGGCTATTGCATTTACGTGAAATGCGCTTTTGACTCGCAACATGGCATGGGTCCCTTCACCTACACGAAACAGTACGAAGATGATGACGTGGCTCAAAGGTTCGTGGAAGAGTTAGAATCGAAAATTCAAATGTTATACTCCAAATTCAAAACTCTGGCAAAAATGATCATCACGCGAGAGCAGCAGGATGAAAATAACAGAGCCATCGAATGTCACATATGCAGACAATCTTTTGATGAGAATTCGGAGGAAAATAAGAAGGTCAGAGACCGTGATCATTACACGGGTCTGTATCGCGGTCCAGTTCACAGTAAGTGTAATTTAAAATATCGAGATGCCGTTTTCTATCCGGTGATATTTCGCAATCTCTCGGGTTACGACAGTCATCTGTTCGTGAAAAATCTTGGCACCTCCCACGAAGAAGAAGATGTTGACGTCTCTCGCAAATTATCAACATGAAGCATCATGAACAGCAAAGAAAGATACATTTCATTCACGAAATGGAAGGTCATGGAGAATGAAATAGTAATCTACAGAGAGACGTTGGAACAAAAAACGAAATCCATTCGTAGAGCCATACGTTTCATCGACAGTTTTAAATTCATGTCGACCGCTCTGGAAAAATTAGTCGATAACATGAGCAAGGATAAATTTAAAATCACGAGCGAACAATTCGGAGAACGAGTAGACGTCATGTTGAGGAAAGGAGTCTATCCTTATGATTACAGGAACGATCTAAAGAGATTCGAAGACACTGCACTACCTTCAAAAGAAGATTTTTATTCGAAATTATATGAATGTGACATTTCCGACGAGAATTACGAACACGCTAAAAACATGTGGAAATCATTCAATATGAAAACCATGAGAGATTATCACGATCTCTATCTGAAGACCGACGTTCTGCTCTTGGAAGACGTATTCGAAAATTTTCGAGACGTCTGTCGTCGAAATTACGATCTAGATCCCGCTTGGTATTTCACCGCACCCGGTCTGGCATGGGACGCTCTGTTGAAGACGACTGAAGTTCAATTGGAATTATTATCCGACGTGAACATGTTGCTCATGTTTGAAAGGGCTGTGAGAGGTGGCGTCTCGATGATCTCTCACAGATATTCTAAAGCTAACAATCCCTACATAAAAGAAGGTTTCGATTCGAAACGATCAATTAAATACATACAGTATTGGGACGCTAATAATCTGTACGGTTGGGCTATGAGTCATCCTTTACCGATTGGAAATTTCGAATGGGTGATAGTCCAGGCACATTAGACATAAAAATGAGAAAGTAAGGAAAAAAATCGGAGAAAGCTGATTTTTTTATATGTTTCCGGGAGTTGAGCTTTTTTAGTTATAGCGTTTTTTTGATGAAAAAAAAAATTTTAAAAAAAATTCGACCCAGCTCCATATTTCTCATTCTTATTCGCCTTAGTAGGGTGAGAATCATAAATATCGTGCTGAATTATATTGAGAATACATATCCCCAACAGAAAATGCCAACTTTGTACCAATCCTCACACTCAATGGTGAAATATTCACGAAAATGTACAAAATTACGAAAAAATTTTTATTGTTTTCATACACACAACGGTACACAACGTCCATTAAATCAAATCTACGACTACTTTGGGAGTTAAATTATATATCAAAAATTGCAGAAAAGCAGTGGCTTTATAATGATATATAACAATAGTCATTAATTCCATAATGAACTGGTGAAACGTGTGAAATATTAACCATACCCCCTAAACTCAAATTCAAACGGCATCGACTTTTCTCATTCAAATACCGTATTATAGCATCATTGTTTCAATTTCCATGTTCGATTAAATCACATAATGTGGTGTTCGCCTACACTCAAGATGCATTGGCATGTAATGTGTACACGCCCTTGATGTGTAAATTTTGAAACTCGCAAAAACAGTCGACAGTCTATGGTCTTTGACGCATGTACTGAGAGTACCTTGCCCATCTTGGGCTGGATATATGCACATTGTCACATCATCAGATGATTATGAAACAAGTGATGTCGAGATACTTCCCTTTATTAATTTTGATCCATCCAACCCGAGCACAATTTACACTGCTCTCATGTTTGCACAAACTGAATGTGAGAAACAGGGACTGAACGTTTGTCCAGTGACGTTTGACCAACCACTTTATATCAAAGCAGTGGAGATTGTGTCTTCGTCAGATAAGTTGACAAAAGTTTTCGTTAGACTCGGCGGCTTCCATATGATTATGTCATATTTAGGGGCAATTGGTTTGATCATGGCTGGTAGCGGCTTGGATGAACTTTGGGGGACTGTTTATGCTGGTGGGTCAATCCATCATTTGATCAGTGGTCATGCATATTCAAGAGCAGTTCGTGCCCATTTGCTAACACAAATTGCCATTACAAAACTTGTGTTTGAAGAAAGCCGAACACTAGATAACATAGACTGCACAGAAGTCAATGAAATATTCTGTGGACTTGCCAGAGGTGACTGTACAACAGCTGACGCTGTCAATCAAGAAAGTGTCAACCATCTACTGTCAAAATTACACGAACTGCTCCAGAATGCGTCCGTAGGACGCACAGGAAAGCTTTGGGTACAATACTACGAGCAAATAGGTCTTCTCCAGTTGTTCTTGAGAGCAGAGCGCACAGGCGACTGGGAACTCCACACATATTGTGTTCGCAATATGATTCCAGTATTTCACGCAGGTGGTCATTTTGCATACGCAAAAAGTTCTCATCTCTATTTGCAGCAGATGAATGAGCTAACAGAAATAATGCAACAGGATGATTTGAAGTTGTTCACTGAGAAAGGTTACTTTACCATAAGGCGCTCAGATAAATTCTGGGACGGGATATATTCTGATCAGACCATAGAGCAGTTTTTAATGAGAATGTTCAAGCTCCCTTGTGGTCTCACACATGGCAGGGGAATAACCGATAGCACTGTTGCGAAATGGGTACATGGACTACCTCTTTGCCTTCCGATATGTAAGGCTCTCGAAAATTTTGTTCATGTTTACACTGGTCATGGCGAACAACATCGGGATCTCCGTCAAAGTTCACAATTGACTGATGCCAATGATATCACCAAATTATTGAACTGGCTCAGAGTGCATTCCCCCTTTCAGAATAGAGATCCACTACAATTAGTCTCTATAGCGACCGGGCTTGTGGCCGACGAAACTGTGAACTGTGACCAAGTTCGCAAAATTGGTGAATGTTGCGTATCGAATGTTGTAAGCAAAACGTTCAACAGCATCAAACTACGACGTGTTGACACTGTGAAGTCTTTCGCATCAATGGCAAATAGCATCAAAGTCCGTGGAAGTAAGGTAGTGATTGACCCCACAATTCTGTTCAACCGCATCACATGTGTTATTCAGTCACAAGCAGAGATGGAAGAGTATCTCAAATATGAACTCGCCCCGAAACTACCAGCATTGTTTGATTCTGCTGGAATGAGGAAGACACAGAAAAGCACGCTCGGTAAGATCCTCAAAACATACGGTTCCGAGCAAACTAAAATCCCAGAACATTCTCTGTTTGTTGTAGATGGTGGATTTTTATTGAGGGCAGTTGTATGGCCTAAACAGTCGTCATATAAGGACATATGTACATCATCTTCCAATTATCTAGTGAGACATTTTGGGGCGAACGTCGTGGTTGTTTTTGATGGTTATGCTTGTACAATGTCGACAAAGGGCATGGAACAAGCCCGTAGATCTAAAGACAGGTATTCCATTGATATCAATATCTCACCCGAGTTACCAGCCACCACACCCCAATCCGATTTCCTTGCAAATGCCAAGAACAAAACCCAACTGATCGATCTTCTAATGCAGGAGCTATCTGCTATCAATATTCAGTCCAAGCAGGCCGAGGCTGATGCTGATGTACTGATAGCCGAAACTGCACTTGACATCGCTCAAGATGACAACAATGTTGTCGTTGTGGGAACAGACACAGACTTGTTAGTCATTCTTACCTCTCGAGTTCAACCGGGATGTAATATTCACATGATGTATTCCATTACCCCAAACTTACTAGTTTCAGTTAGTGAAATAGCAACCAAAATGGGTGACCATAGAAGCAACCTCCTTGTAGCACATTCTATAAGTGGTTGTGACACTACTTCTGCACTCTTTCGAGTTGGTAAGAAGAAAGTATTCAGTACAATTGTCTCCGATGTTACTAGCGACTCACAACAGAATGTCAACACAATTTTGGCGGATGACAGTACACCAAGTGCAGTAGCCGCTGCCGGGAACAACTTCTCCTGATCTTATACGGGAGTAAAACTGTTTCCTCTCTCGACCAATATAGATATGTCACTTACAAGCGTTATGTAGCAAAATCTAAACTGAATAAACCCATCGACCTAGCCTCACTCCCACCAAGCAGCGATGCTGCACAACAACATGTCTACAGATGTTATCTCCAGGTCCAACAATGGCTGGGCACTTCGCTTCCTCCGACGGATTGGGGGTGGTCGCTAGACAATGGACTTCTTGTACCGACTGCAGCCACAAAGCCATGTGCCCCCGATAACCTACTGAATCTGATCAGTTGTGGTTGCAAGAGTGCTTGTACAAAAAGGTGTGGGTGTAAGAAGGCAGGAGTCTCTTGCTCAGGTTTGTGTAATTGCAGTTCGAATTCTTGTAACAACCACAGAAACACTGTCCTGTCGGAAATTTCTGAGTTTGATGAATAATATGTATATAGGTCATGTCATTTCTGTATATAGCGTTGATAATAGTCAATGTAACTTAATCCATGTTGATTGATTTGTACATTCTGTAAATATTATTTATTGATTTTTGTACATTCTGTAAATATTATTTATTGATCTAATGCTGCCAGACACAGATGTGTCTGTTCGGTCCCAAGCCCGAAAATAGTTGAGTTCTCATGCTGACGAATTTTATGCCAAAAGGGGAACTCGGCCAGAAGCAGAGGGGGTCTTCCATAATGTCTATTTTGTAAGCAATGATAAAAGTCTTCAAATCGTGGTGGATTTTTTATCGTCTGTCCAACTAACATCCCGTTCTGTACTACGACCCTTTGGGCAAATCCGTTAGGAAAATCGTCATTTTTTGCGTAAATCCGATACTTTTTTGTGAATTTTCAATAATTTTTCGCAGAAATTGTCACAGAATGCACATTTTCCTCTAGGTAAATGTATATTAGACATTATGTAGCTCGAAATACGCGTAAACAAAAAATACAGTTGGATCAATTCGAGGTTACAAAGTTCGTGCGATTTTTTTTTATTTTTTTCAAACGCGTTTTCGAAAAAAGGCTGTAGAAAAAAAAGCTCAACTGGGATTTTAGGGGACTTTTGTCTAATCGTTCAGTGACATGTACTCGACATTCCCTGAAAAAATCAGCTTTCTCCGATTTTTTTCCCTAGTGAAACCTAATGTTCTTGGGCTATGACGGAACCGGAAGAGATGCAAAAATGGAGAGACTATCCTTGCATTTTAGAAGTCGATTTGAACTATCCGGAAGAATTACACGATCCACACAACGATTATCCACCGGCTACCGAACGAATGGAACCGAACGAAGGAGACGAGGAAAAACTCATTCCCAATTTATTTAACAAACGTAACTACGTCGTCTACAGCGAGAATTTGAAACAGTACGTCGATTACAGGATGAAATTGGTCATTAGCATACATCGCATCATTCGATTCGTCGAAGAGCCTTGGATGAAAAAATACATCGATCTCAACACGAATCTCAGAATTCGAGCCGAGAACGATTTTGAAAAAGATTTCTTCAAACTCTTGAACAACTGCGCGTAAGGTAAATCGATGGAAAACATCAGGAAGAGAACCGACGTTCGACTCGTCACGTCTGAGAAAAGAGCTAAAAAATTAGTGGTGAAACCCAATTACAAACACCGAACCATATTGGATGAAAATCTAGTGGACGTTCACATGCAAAAGATGCACCTGAAGTTCGACAAACCGTATTATCTCAGACCGATCATCTTAGATATCAGCAAGCGATTGATGTACGAGTTTCACTATGATTACGTCAAACGAAAATTTGGTGATAAAGCCAAACTACTGTTCACCGACACGGACAGTTTAGTTTACGAGATAGAGACGAAAGACATCTACCGAGATATATCTCCGGACGTGGTCACGTGGTTCGACACGAGCAATTATCCCGTCGATCACCCGTCCAACATTCAATCGAACGACAACAAGAAGGTGTTGCGTAAATTTAAGGACGAGAGCGGCGGTAAACAAATCCTCGAATTCGTGGGCTTGAGACCCATACTGTATGCTTATCGTCTAGAAGATGAAGAGATCAAGAAGTGCAAAGGGGTTAAAGCGTGCGTGGTGAAGAAAAACATCTCTTTCCAAGAGTATAAAGATTGTCTGTTAGGAAGTGGTCCAGTGTATAAAACTATGAAATCGATTTGAAGTGAAAATCATGACTTGTATACCGAAATAGTCAACAAGATTTCGCTGACGGCCGACGACGATAAGAGATTCGTGTTAGACAATAAAATAAGCACTTTGGCACTCGGACATTGGACTGTGGATCTAATTAGAGACGATATGAATGTGGATGATTGGATTCTAGATATGATTGTGGATGATAAGATTCCAGATATGATTGTAGATGATAGGATTCCAGAAAATCAAGAGGAATTAGATGGATTCAAAATTATAGAAATCGATAGTGACATCGAGAGTGTTAGTTTAAAAAGAAAAAGAAAAAAAAAAATAACGTTATTTTAGTGAATTATAATATAATAAATAAAGAAAAAATATATACGCATTTATGAATAAGAAAATAGAGATATCCGTAGAAGGTGTCGTCTTACCTAACGAACCCCTATCCAATATCGATCTGTCAAATGCGGCAAAGGATTTGAAAATCAAAGATTTTCTAGGCGTGTTTTCCAGAGATGCCTTGCCGAAGAGAAGACCTCGACAATCGGAATGTGGAATTTTAAATCTAGATGATTCATCAGGTGAAGGCACTCACTGGGTGGTGTGGTTCAAGAACGGGAAGAAGAAAAATTATTATTTCGACAGCTATGGAATCTCACCGCTGAAAGAAATAAAGAACTATTTCAACAAATCGATGGTTCGTTACAACACGGAACAAGTGCAATCACCAGATCAAGTGTTTTGCGGTCACCTGTGTCTCTACGTTCTCAAGAGATGGTCTGAAGGAGATCGGTTTCAAGACATTCTCAATGATTTACAATAGAGAGAGAGTTTTCTTTTTATAGTATATATAAAGATAAAAAAATTATTTTAAAAATTTTAATCGAATAAAAACGAAAAATAAAATAACATAGTTCATTTTTAATCAACTGCGTTTGGATATATTTTTTCTAAAAAACAAAAAATCACACAACAACATGCCAGTCGATAAATTTGGTAGAAGTGAAGACGAAAAAGTCAACCTAAGAAAGAAGAGGAAGACGTTCGAAGTCGACGATGGTTACGAGGTTGCCAACATGGACGAATGTTATGTTCGGCGATACGAACCTCGAGAGGAACCTTTGAACAGGAACGATAAGAAGCTGTACAATCTTCCCGAGCTGATAGATCTCGCAGATGCTGCGACTAAAAAATACGTCGACAGGGGGAACGCCTATTTCGAACGAATGATGCTAGATAATTACGTGGATAAAACCATGACCGACGATCTCGATCTGAAATCCAAATGTTTGGTGAACGTCGCGAATCCCATAGATCCCACCGATGCCGCAACCAAGAAATACGCAGATGACTCTCACGCGAGATTCAGCGATGCACTTGGAATTGAACGCCAATTCTAACAAGATAATGGACGTGGCCACTCCCATGAATCCCAAGGACGTGGCGACCAAACACTACGTAGATCTGGAACAGAGAAAGTCTGACAGCCGAGAAATGAAATCGGATCTGAATGCAGGATTCAACAAGATATTGAATCTGTCGAAGGTCGACGACACGGATGCGGACTCAACCGCGGTCAACAAGGGCTACGTGGATTCTGCCGTGATACGATCACAAGAATACCTAGAATCGCAAGTGGATGATCTCTACCTGAACAAACAATCTGGCAGAACCATGGAGGGTGGTATCGACATGAATGGTAAGAATTTATTCGGACTCAGTCACGATCCCGAATTCGATTCCAGCGTGGTCAGCAGAAAGTACGTGGACGACAACTCGGTCTGGAGAAAGGGTGACATCATGGAAGGTAAACTATACATGGGTGGACACGCGCTCACGAATCTACCGGATCCCTTGAACATGACAGATGCCTGCACCCTGATTTCGGTGGTGGAGAAAATCAAATATGCTAGACAATTGATCACCATGTGGGCCGAGGAGGCCGGCACCTTAGATGAGGGAAAAGCTGAGTGGTCTTTCGGAAATGGAGGTAGCGGATCGAAACATGGTCAGGTGGGATATCCCATGCCGCTGGGAGGTGAAATCCTTCGAATGAGTCTGGCTTCTTTGGATTTGAATAACAGAGCAGTCGTCAATCTCATGGTGAATGGAGTAGAGAGCGATAAGAGATACAGCGTCGAAAAGACTGAGAATCAACATGCGAATGTTAGCACGTTCGGCACGACTCTCAAAGTGAACGCTGGAGACAGGATTAATTTCGTTACAAAAACCAATAATCCCGAAGCCGCCACTTCCGTGGTGAGTCTACTGATCGAACTAGTTCCTTTGAACAAACAATGAACGCATGAAAAATAATGAATTAAAAAAAAAAATAATGTGTGATTTATTAAAAAACAACAAAAAAAAAGTAATGAGATTTAGAAAGATGTTCAATCTCTCTAGATCACATTACTTTATTTATTTATTTTTTTTTTGTTTTTTAATAATTACTCATTACTTTTTTTTTTTTTTATTTTTTTTTTTCACACTCGTCTCTCATCGAATGATCGACATCTTATTTCCATCCAATTTGAATTGTAATTCTCTGTCCGACAGGACCAGGGCGAAGGCTTCGGTTTTTCTTGGCACGTTCCTATCGAATTGCATCTTGATCTGAATGTCTAAGATGCTACTCTTGAGTCGTTCACTCTGTTTACTGACGTCGAATACGAACATGGGATACATCGACTTGTATTCGCCGGGAGATATGTTAGGGTTGCTCATCAATTCGTCTAGACCGTGATACTTCTTTCTAAAATCAGCGGCGTTGCCGTACAGTCTGCAGAAATCGTTCTTGTCGAACGACGCGTTGTAATCGATTGCTGGATATCTCGTGGCGTTCAGAAACACTTGCATGTTTCTCAAATGGCAGTGATCGAACAGCGACGCATTCTTTTCCTGAGACCCATCCCTACTGGTCTGAAATGCAATCACGATGAAACGCAGTCTCTCGGAAGCAGATTTCACCGTCAATCTCCAATCGAAGTGATTCATGGAGGGAGGAATGCTAGCCGTGTCGCACTGTCTCATTCTAAATCCCACGGGTAATTTACTCTTGGATTCTATGATCTTGTAGAGATGCGCTTTCTCCACGATTGAAGGCTCCACGTGCGGAACGAACCACAATACCTTGTGTAGAGTTATCTTACCCACATTAGTCGCAGTGAGTCTCACTATTGCGTTGTCGTCTCCTTTTCGAATCAACGTCAGATTGTGTTTGAATCTGTACATGATCTTGTTGTAATCGTCCGCAAATCCGAAGATGTGTTTCAAAGGTATCCTGAACGAAAACGTTCCTTTAGATCTGGACGTTTTGACGACGTGGTCGAATATCAATGCAGGGCTGACGGTGTCTTTCACCCACAACTGATTAAGTCCTCTGGATTTCGAAAAATCATCAGGATACGTCAAGAGTCTGAACATCGTGGTGGCCTGACCGGGATGAAACACAGCTTCTATCTCTTGTCCGGATAGCATGTATTTTATATTACTGAATAGATGCATGATGCCATTATTGGCTAGAGTAACCGTGTCGTCGTCGGCGTAGTCGCGCCCATCTTCCTTGGTGAGACATCCCTGCACCACTATGTAACTCTCGCTAGGATGTATGAATAGATCTTGAGTTTCGACGTTGATTCTTATCTCTCCTGCATTGTTCAAACTCGTTCCGGTTACCGGTTCATATTCGTGAACCTCATATTCTTGAATACTTTCATCTTTCACTATGCTTTGTGTTATATCTAGTATATTTGTCATTTTTAAAGGATTTTTGTTTATTAATTAGCTTGCTTTTTTTTTATCTAAAAATAGTTTTAATTATTTTTTTTTATTATTATTTTTCTCTCTTATATATATATATGTGTGTAAACAAGAAAATGTTAAAGAGGGTATATAAAAGAAATTTGTTTTCTTTATCAAAACTTTGTCTTCTGTAATTGTTGTTCGCAAAACTTTCCGATGATCTCTTCTCCATCCAAAGCTTCGATTTCGTAAGTCACCGGATCAGTGTGAAATATTTTGATTATCACGAAGATTTCCGAGGTCCATCGAGGAGTATAACCCTTTTCTCACTCGATCACCGACCGCAAATTTCGGCGTTCTAGACTTCTTCCTGATCTTAGATCTCTCAGGATATAGATTCGCGTAGATCCGTTTTTCGTTTCGAGGATCGCTAGCTTCCGCGGGAGTCATCTTGATCGATCTGTGTCCTGTGTTGTTGTAATCTTTGACCAGACCGTTCAGAGCGTATATGTATTTCTTGGTCGAATTCACCGTGAAGTATCTGTGCATCTTTTCCTTCATTGTTCGATTCCAACATTCCACTATGCTGGCTTTCTCTTCGTTTTTGATCGAGTAGAGGTTGACCAATCGATGAACGTGCTTGTTGTAGAATTCCTTTCCCTTATCCACCCACAATTTACTCGGTTTTCGAGAAGACGAGTCGAACACGCTCTTCAGAGCCTCGGCGACGCAAGGTCCCGATTTATTCTTCAAAGCTCTGATCCAACCGTATTTGGAAAACACGTCGATGACCGTCAATAGATATTTGACGCCCTCGTTCCACCTCGAAAACGATCTCATGTCGACCAAGTTGGCAGACCAAATATCATCCAAACCCTTCGCGAACACCCTTCTCTTTCGAAATTTACACACTATAGGTTTGTGTAACTCCTCGGCCAATTTGCTCGTCAATAATTGTTTCTTCTTCTTTTCCGATGCGCTTTTTTTTTTTGAACGCCCCATCCCCACCAGCGAACGTTCTATCTTCTCTCTCCTGGTCGGATTCGATATGCCTTTCAATTTCCCCAGCATGTTTTTATCGCAGACATCGTTGCGAGTCTTGGTGTCGGGATGTCCGGCGTAGCACAGATCGTGATCATACGTGGCTGCGTCAACCCTATTCACAGGTTTGCTCCAAGATTTGGGAGTCAGATCGGCGTTGAGTCTCTTGTTCAATTTGGTTCCAGGTTCTGTGAAACTGTGACAGGGCAGATGCATTTCGAAAGGTAGATTATTGACCATTTTATTCACGATGCCTTTACCTTTGCTCGCGTTCTTTTTTTTGACGAATTGAGTCTTGATAGAACCACACACATCGCAAATTCCGCGAAGCATCTGTCTGTCATTTTTAGTTCGTACTTCTCGAGAATTACTCGTCTCGGTAACTCTCTTACACCTTACGCAATACATTTTTAAGAGTTATTTAAATTAATTTCGTTTTTTTTTATTTTATATATAAATTTAATAATTAATTAATTCTGTTCTTATTATATATATATATTTTTTTTTTCAATCGCTGCTCTTGAGTTCTATCATCTTACTGAATTCCTCCCTGGCCTCTTTCCTCCCCTTTTCCACGAGAGAATCCTTCATCTCTTCCTTGATGATCTGACGAGTCTTGATTCTCACGGCTTCTTTCATGGCATCGAATTTCATTTTCTCACCCAATATCGCGAAGTATTCTCAGTCCGATATCCTACCATCTTTCAATGCCATCGAGATCATTTCGGATATCGTGTCGATCTTGGAGTCGGCCAAGACGCGAATCTTGTCGTGTTTCCTCGCCTTCAGATATAATTTCCTACTCAAAAAGTTTCCGAGTGTGCTAAACAATCCGGCGGCGAGAGCCACTCCTTCTATGGTCAACACGATCGGAATGCCGACTGCGGTCGACAACAATCCGATGCCGACCGAGTGTAAACCCATGGAAATCATGATGAGTGTCGTGTCAATCGCGTTGACGAATTTCACGAAACGCGAATACTTCTTCTTGAGAGAATGACGAGAATCTCTCTCTTGAGTTAGATACTCTTGGATTCTACTGATTTGATTGATGCGATACCTCTCTCCTCTTTCTTTTTCTTCTGGCGATGGTGCAGTTGGCAAAACGCTGATCAGCTTCTCATCCTCATCGTCTACTAACGTCAGATACAATTTATTTCTGGTTCTCATTTTTGTGTTTTTTTTTTCTTTCTAATATTAGATAAAAAAATTCTGTATGTATTTATTTATTTTCTATTCTCCCTTATTTTATATCAACGAAAAAACTTAGACGTATGCTTCCTTCAGCAATAATTTCATGATGCATCCCTTGTCTTCTAAAGTCAGAATTCTACGCGCCAATTTCAGTTCTTCCGAAACTGTGGGCTTGTCTCGATCCTTACAGAAGACTAATCTCTTCCAAAGCGTGATCACATCGTCGAATCTAATGCGTTTGAACGCGGGTTCGAAATACTTGACGACCATATCTTCCCTTTCCATCGTCAGACATGAATGATTCTCGTGATCAAAGTCTAGCTGATCCCGACATCCAACGCATCGTTCTAACAAGATGGGACATAGTTCTTCGTTCACGCAGATTGCGTACGCTCTCATCAGCATGTTTAAAAGAAACCTCGCTCTAATAGTCTGGGAAGCGCACATGATTTACGTATTTGTTTTTTTTTTATTATCTATTCGATTTGATATATTTATTTTTTAAATAACTATTTATTTATATATTTTTTTCTCTCCTATATATATCAATCACTTTTTTTTTTATTTCCTCAGGTATTCCCCCCACTCACGTCAGAAATGGAAGTGCTCAATAGTAGTCTGTTAAGTTTTGGGAAAAAAAAATCCGGGTATTCCCCCCACTTACGTCAGAAAGGGAAGCGTCCAATAGTAGTCTGTTAAGTGTTTTTGGGGAAAAACCCACCGCCTCAAAAACAATAGCGGATTCTAGGCCACTGGCCCAGAATCCGCAAACCGTTTTTTTTATGCTAGCCCAGAATTTTTGCTCGCGTTCACCAACGATAGATCGATGGTCTGATCCGCGATGGGAACGTTGACAAAATTTTTTTAAGTAAAAAAAAAAGGGAAAATGTACAATTTTCACTTTTTTTTAAAAAACGTGTAACATTCAACGTTTACTACGGGTATTTGAACGTTAAAAGTGCGATCTAGGAGTCTCAAAAAAACAGCGGATTCTAGACCATCCAACATTTTTGTGAACAAGCGTGCGATTTAACACTGAATCCCACGTTGGTAAACGCATCGTGTACGTGTACGTGTATGGTACATGTACAAAATGGCCTAGAATCCGCCTTTATTACCTACTTACCATGAAAGAGACTCTGTCATTATGTGATTTTTCATATTATTTATTAATTTGCAAACAAATACAGTTGTGGTGAAAATCGTGCCTTTATTCGCTTTCTTTTACTTTGTCTTGTAATTTTCGCGATCCTCTTTTTTTTAAATCTGGCATTATTGTCTTCGGCCAATCATTTCACCCAATCAACCTTATGTGAAGACATCTAGTAGAGACAAACCTCACCCGCAAATGCGAGACACAGATATTTGACAGATGATCGCTCACATTGGATTTACTTGGCATGTTCAGTACGTGGAGAGTGGATTGTAACTAAATCACCCATGGAGTGGAGTTATCACCCAAACTATAACTTTCAAACTTTGTACAGATGGACAAAAAACACAAGCAATGTTTCATCCAATGGACCTCCGGGTTTAAACCGGAGGTCCATTGGCTGAAACTTTGTCTGTGCTTGTTATGCTTTGCAACAAATTTTCAATTATTGCTTGGGTGGAATCTCCACTCTGCGGGTGATTTAGTGATAATACACTCTCCACATACTGTTTGGATCTGTCAAGGTATCAATAATCCTGATTTTCCAGAAAAAGTGTCAGCAAAACGATTTGAATGAATAAGTGGAACCCATTTACCTGAATAGCAGACGACACTTGCAAAAACATTTCTTGGATACCTAAATATTTTCATTATTGTGGTCTCAAAACATAGCTTATTGTTCCTCATTAGAACGTGCAAGTCGAGCTGGTTCCAATGAGTGACCATTGGCTAAGTTTTTGAGTTTGTATTAAGACAGAACCTGTTGATGGCAGAACTGTGGGGGGTAGTTAAGAGTTGGATAAGCCATGAGTGGACTAACAGCACCCGTATGTTATTCACGCTCTTATGTTTTTCTTCGTCAGAAAAGAGAATATAGTTACGAAGGGTGGCAGTAAATTTCGAACGCATTGTGACGGATTCACAATCAGCTCAAGATTCACCGGCACCTCTCAAATCAAAGTGAAGTAGTCCTCACAAAACTTTGGATCTTAATACAAACTCACACAAATATCTATTCTTCTCAATTGTTTTGATTTTTTTATTCTATTTCTTGTCTTCTCCCTTTTCTTTTTTTCTTTTTTAAATCTCTTTCACTACTTATCATTCCCGAACACAGGAGTATCCCAGCTAATCTTTATGTAAAACAATTTTCTCGTCTTGCTGATATATAAATAATGTGTGCAAATACAATGGAGACAGCTCACATAAGCATATGCTTGCTGCTGAATCCATCTTTCGTTTTTGTTCTACATATATCACCTGTAATTGTTTTCTATTATTGAGTATATTGAACTCGGAAATAAATATTGTTTAAACTAAGTTTTTGAGGCAAAACCAGAAAACAACAAAGATAAAGAGAAAATTGAATGGCGATGTTATGTCCAAAGATGGAGAATATAAAATGTTTGTTTGTTTGAGATGATATTTATGAGGCTTGTTCATTTCATAAAAATGTGGAATTAAGTCAGAGGTGGGGGAAAATGAGGGGAGTGGACAAATGGGGCACGCTCTTCCCCTTTTTCTATCGACATGGTCATGATAAACACTTACGCCGCCCAACGTGACTATTGTCACCTATTGTATGATGATTATCTGTCCTTTCCAACAACTAATCAGATGATAGCGTTTCAAGTATGCCATAAATTTTATTAAACTCCCTCGCATTTAGACGTGCACAGACGTCTTCCATATATGGTTAAAGTAGTCGTGGCAGTAAAAGGGTTAAACAATGAGTTATACGTTTGAAAGTAGGCCTGTGTGTTAATATAACAATACCATGACTTTGGAGGGCAAGCGGTTACAGTAGGGTTACAGCGGTTGAAGACATGTGCACCATCGACGTGCAGTACGCCTTAGTACACGGCGTCATCGTGCCCCCATGTAGGCAACCGGGATAAAGTGCAGTGCCCAAGGACACAACGCGGATCGTCCCGGAGTTCATAGAAATCACAACGGAAAGACGCAAAACACACGTGACACTGTCTAACCTTTTTATGGCCTCAACCCGTGGCAGAAAAACGCCATCTACCATCGACTGCTGGTTTGTTTACAAATCCTGCGGAAGGGCTTTGAAAGTGGAGGCCGGGCTGAAGTGTAGTCGGGGGTTTCGCGGCCTTCGACAAAATCGTGTGAAAAATGTCCCCAATAAGAAGAAATCTGGATTACTTTAGGGGATTAGTGAACAACCGGCACCGATACGGTGCCGGTTTAGGGGATATAGTGAACAACCGGCACCGATACGGTGCCGGTGGTTCACTAAATTTTCTAAAATTTCCCATTTCGCACAACAGTCTTATATTATGTACTCTGGCAAGCTACTGGGTGGGGTAGACATTACTCCGCCGCCGATTCCGACTCGGATAATCATCAACCGCTCAGTATGTTCTTGGTATTAAGGATTCCAAGTGGAACAACAAGCAATTGAGCACATTTTGTTTACTGTTCTTATATATTTTGAGTATTGTTTGTCAATATATTAAGGGGGGGGGACTGAAGCTCTCCTTGTCCACAAACTCCCATCCCTAGCTCCAACGATCCCAGTTGTCTACAAAAAGGCCCTGCTGTGATGAATAAGCAACTCCAATTTCGGTTTGTTGTTCATCTTTCGCGTGTGTGTGTGTGTGGGGGGGGGGGGGGGCAGCGGCAGGAAGACAGCTAATCAAGCAATGTCCTCTCCAAACAACCCTCATGTAAAATGATTCTAAACGGGACTATCTTTATGTCAGTTTGTAATGTTGAATAAATTATTCCATTTCATTTCATTTCAGTTCATTTAACAAAGTTATACAAGGAGATTGTATTCAGTAAATGACATTTTTACACTATAATTCTATCCAAGCGATGACTTTGTTTATTAGCACACGTTTATTAAATTAAAATATTTGGAAGAGCACTGTTTCGAAGAAATAGATGGAGACCCTTGGGTGTTTGATTTACGACAATTGTTGTAAATTATCACATTTGCGTGAGAACATTTGTAACCTTTGCTGCGTTTGCAGTTACTATAACGTAATTGTGTTCCACATAGCGTCGTTCCGATGATTGAGCGAAGAGAATGTGACAGTAATAATGGATGGAGAATATTCAAAATAGGCTCATTTGTAAAATAAATTTTGCAGTAAAAAATATATGGTTCCATGAGTAAAGTGGAAAGACTATTTTTCACATGATTCTATGGTATCAGAAATATTAATGCCAGTTTCCAACGCATACATGAATTTATAATTTAAATCAACGACATAGGGGTGATTTATTCGTAACAGTAATATTTATTTATTTATTTATCTCGTGTTGGACAGTTTTACGGGTGGAGGAAGCCAACCGGAGTAACGGGAGAACCACCTAGCAACGGCGAGCAAATGTCGGACTTCCCAACATACTAACTCCACACAAACAGGGTTAGCATTGGTTGAAGACAAGTGCACCATCGACTTGAGGTACGCCTTAGCACACAACGCTAACGTGTCGTGCCCCCACGTGGGCCACTGGGATTAAGTGTTTTGCCCAAGGACACAACGCGGTTACCGCAGGTGGGATTCGAACAGAGGACCTCTCGACTTGCTTGCAGCCTGCATCTCTACCTGCTGAGCTACCGCGCTCTCCGTCGCAGTAGTACATGGGGGGTAATGAAGTATATTTGTTTGAAAATGTTCAATGTACTTCTTCCTTTCAAAAACGTTTTTTTTTTACTGGCGATGGAAGTCCGAAAACTTAACAATTATATTTCACTCCAAACAGTTTACATTAAATGACATATTACAAAACATACAGACACCTTAACCTCTCTGTTGGCCTGCTCTGTGGAGGACCACCTCGATCAAGGCTTGTGCTTCGGCAGATGACCAGGGACGTGGCGACAGGGGGTGCGGGGGTATCACCCCCCCCCCACCCCTCCAATTCTGGCCAACATTTCCAATAGTTGGAAATTCGGAGGGCAAGTCATGAGTAATTTGACACTCCATCTATCTGGATTTTAGAGCTTCTTTTGTGATGCTGGTGTCTCCTTTACTTCCCCAAATTCCAACTCGGTTTCAACTCGGCAAATATTCTAACTGTTACCATTTACAATTACTGTGTACACAACATCGAGCTTCATGAGTATGCATGATGTCATTCGGTATGAGATTTCTATAGTACGTTTACTTATCGTAGTAAAAAAATCCTCGAAATGCACTTCAAGAAAATCGCATCATGTAAAATCGTTATCCTGAGTTAATTCCATCACATCGAAAACAGATCATTCATGTATAATATCTGATGTAGTGTTAGGAGAGTGTGAATTGCTCAATTTGGTTTTATTCCAAGAATAATACCAAATAATAATAGCAACCTGATATTTATATCATGAATGTGGTGGTATTTCAGTTACTAGAATCAAGTTTATGCCCCCTTTCATGGCTTCATTTTTCAAAATTGTTCTCGATCGTGAATTTCCAAATTGGGGGAGGGACCGCGAGGGGGAAACTCCCTCCCGGCCCCCACTTGGAAATGCTGTACCCTACTCCCCCCCCCCCCCCCCCCCCAATCGGGCACCTCTAGCCACGTCCCTGCGGATGACTTCTGGAAATTCGCTTAGCGATTTCAAAACCACCTAGTTATTTTGTTAGTTTCATTTCGGCGGAGATATCAGCCAGCAGTAACTTCATATCAGCCTGAGACCGAAGGTCGAAGGCTGATATGAAGTTACCGAGGGCTGAAATCTTTATTTACCAAACCAAAAGAATTAACTGCAAAATGTTCTCAGATCTGTTGCAGTTTTCTGACAGGTTTACCGTTTCTTTTTTCTTTTCACAAAGTCAGAAGTTTTCTCTTCCCCGAGTTAATCCATCCCAACGTTTCCGTCCCCATTGAGGAAGCCGCGACGTTCGGAGATCTGAACTACATCTTCTCCCACTTCGACGATTCTCCGATTACGACTAGAATCTTATTTTGCGTTGAATGATCTGGAGAGCTCTCTCATTTCTTCCCTTTTTCCATCTAATCCCTATTTATTGCCACCATACAAAACCTGAGCGTCAAACTACTCCATTATTATTGGTAACACTAATTTTCCTGATTGCCTTCATCGAATAAAAGTGAACTATTTATATGTAAACAAGTTGGAGGCGCCTGGTAACGCGCCAAATAGGGACAACTCTAGCTTGGTTCATATCGACGAGATCACTGTCCTATCATCCGAGTTTGAAGTCATATCTACTGGGCTGGCTTCTGGGAAATGCTGGGAAAGAAAATACTATTTAATAAACAATTCAAAATATCAATCATGCAGTTATAAATGACACGACGAGTGTTGAATTGAGAGAGAAGCTCACAGTTATCAACCGTTTTTAAAAATACGGTTCGCTTCTCCGGTTTTTATTACACAGTTAATATATAGAGGATATGGAATGAGTGTTTTTCTCATAAAATATTTATGAAACGAGTCTAAGAATTTTCCGTTTGGGCGAGCCTCTGCCTCATTTCATATTCTATTTATCATATGACACACACACGCACGCACAAATTAGCCACTTATTGTGACTTTTTAACCCATCACCTAACTTGAGTTGCAGACGGCACTTGGAAAAAACATCCTCGTATAACTAAAAATTTTAATTGTTTGCTTCCAAAACATAGGTTATGAGGGGTCCAATGAGGGGTCATCATAACCTATGTTTTGGAAGCAAAAAGTGAAAATAAAAAAAAAATGAATGGTGTTTTTTTTTGTATTGCGCGAGACGGTTTTTGCCGTTACGTTAGGTAAAAGATTAATACAATATAACCCACCCAAAATATGACAGATAACGTAAATCCTCCCTTCCGAAATTATGCAAATGTGACCCAGTTGTATTTTGTTCAGCCAATCAAATTGTCTAGTTTTGAAATTGACCAATGAAATTGACGGAAGGCTTTATATGAAAACAAAATATCACATGTTTTAAAGTGAACAAAACCGACGAGTCATATGATAAATATAATATATTATATCCCACGAGAGAGTAAACATCGTACGTTACCCCAAGCAGTGAACTATTGTGTTTATTATATTTCCCTGATAATATCTGCAACACAAATACCCCTCTTGCGTCATCCAAGAGCAGTTTCCTAAGGTCGCTCAATTTGTTTTGACGGTTAGAAAAATCGGCGCATGAACACAAAAACATGAATGAATGAACTGATGATATGACGTCATCAAAAAGGAATGCAATGACGCTCGTTTTTCAAATGGAAGTTCAAGTGACGTGAGATATGAACTTATGAAGGAAATCAACACATTTTAAAGAAATAATTCAGTCAGTCACCATGAATGAGTAGTCATGTTCAACTTTTTATAACTTTGTGTGGATGTGTACATAGTTATTGTTCGCTGTCAGTTTGAATATCAAGAAGAATATTTGTCGAAGTGGATTGGGTGTTATCGCTGAATTTCGAGGAGGAACAACTGCAATGGTAAAAGTAGTCCGTCATGACTGGGAGTAGGATATCGCCGTGGGAGTTGAATAACACTTTCGAGGACGTGGGAGTAGGATATGGTTTTTATTTTCAAAGGAAAAAAAACAGTAGAAATATAATAAAATATATTATTCACTGGGCACCATTCGCAAATGAACGTGACTGATAAAAAATACGAATGGTTAATAGTAATCGTAAATTCGTCGAGCGGCCAAATTCCTTTTCGCAGAATTGTCGACTACCAGCCCGTTTGTGTTTCGCAATTTTCGCGGGTTGCGCGGCGACGAATGATTTTACTTGCCAGTAAGAGATGGAAATTTAGGCCACATGCCAATTACAGTTTAAGGACATAATCTTAGAGTGAAACCCCACATTAAGTGGAGGTGAAATGCTCTCAAACGTTGTTCAATTTGATATACCTGCGTGTTCTAATGAGAAATCGTAGTCGTAACTACGGATTTGGGAAAACGACAGTTGATAACACAAATTCCAGTGACGTAGTATTCCATTAGTAATTCTAATCAGCCGCGTTCATTGTGCGACAGTTCTTTGCTGCTGGGATGGTAGTGTTTGATCTGACTCAGTCTAAGTACCTCCACCCAACACCAATGCTTGAAATATAAGCCAACGCAGGACCGTCGTGCAAATAACGGATTGGTGGAGGGTCTAAACCCGATTTGTCCCGACTATAAATCCTCAAATCCCGACTGATAAACTATTCCATCTACATCATCAAGGCAAACCTTCGTTGAAGTCATGCCTTGGTGAAAAAGTTTGAATATTAGTCGGTCGGAATTAGGGACCTACGAATTGCTGATTTTGATAGAATTGAATATCGAATCGAACTGGTGAAAAGGAATCGTATTTCGAATCGAATTTCGAATCAAAACTTCGAATTGAATCACAGTTAATGGATACTTCATCAAACGAAAAGTTGTTTTCCAAATAATAACTCCGATTATTAAAAGACACACAGTTGTGTAGAGTGCATTTGTCTCCTCACCACTTCCCACACTAAATATTGAGATATAATTTAATCATTTGTTCCGCCTCTGCGTTTGATTGGTTGAAAGCATACAGCGTGAAAGTCGTCAAAATCGTATAAACCAAATCACGTCATGATTTGGAATGTCTCTACAAGTTCGCACATCCGATCCAACTTTGAAGACAATGGAAGACCTGCCCACTCAATCCAATTGTCACCGTGAGGGCGTGACGGCAGACTGATAGATGGATAACAAGCTTGTAAACACATATCAATGATCGATTTTTCATCGCCTCCAGTCAGCGAGAATATAATGATAATTTCTCGGGAACAATTGAATTTAATAAAATATACCGAAGTGGGAGACGAATAAAAGATCATACACCCAAACATGATTTTGGGGGAACTTGAAAAAAATGTTTTTAATGATATTGTTACATGACTTGCTAAATATCTGTCGTCTGCGATCGAAAATCAAAACAACAAACAATTTGACAATGATTGACGTGACCTGTTTATGGCACACTTTCCTGAGTTTTACTGTTGTCTTTTGCGAAAATTAAAATTTTTTCGTTCACGTACACATTTTTATATTTTAATATTACAGCCGGATTAAATTATAAGAAATAACTGTTGTTTTCCTTCGGTTTATGCGACATAAACCGAAAATATTCACCACAAGCTTAATCATAACTCGCGTAGTTTCAGTAAATAGCTGGAATATTGGTTTATTTAAGAAATAACTGTTGTTTTTCTACGCTACGCTACTTCTGTTTATATAATAATCAGGGGTATTCTTTTAGAAAACCGATGCTTTTGACAATATATCCAGTAAAAGTGATCGAACAGAACAATACTCAATATAAAATAATGTGATCAATTACAATCTGTGAACACTCACGGTTATGACTAAATTATATTCGAAAATATTCGAATTTCTGATTTCGAATCGAATCGAATATTGACTTTCGAATCGATTTTCGAATTTTCGCAGGAGCATAGTCGGGATTATAGTTGAAAAACTCAAAACTTCTTGAAAATTGATCGTGGATAAATAAAAGATATATTAAGTAGTCGTGAAACAACTTCTGATTTAACTAACTCGCACATTAAGGGATCTTCAAATTTGTCAACGACCCGAATCGACTTCTGTAGACAACCATGGGTATTACAGGCTGCATATGAGACACGCGACATAGGTACAAGTGTCAAATCTAGTCATCTAAGAAAGTACATCGTCCCTAGCAACAGGGAATGATATCTATAAGACTCCAGTCAAGACAAAAATGTCACGACTGGAAAAATTACTGGGCGATGTCAAACTCCTATAAAATCCCCTTAGCAGCGCCCATTGTAGGGCCTTGCGAAGCTTCGAGATTTGATTCGGATTCGAATCTTTCCCGGAATTCGATTCAATTCGAATTCGTTATCACGGATTTGATTAGATTCGAATCCGTTACCAAGGATGCGATTAGATTCGAATCCGTTATCACAGATTCGTCTTTTCGAATCCTCCCAATTAGTTTTAGCAATCTCATCGAGAAGAAACTATAACGTCATTGTAGAGGTGTATTTCACCCGCGTAGTCGGCAAATTACCATTGCAACGCATATTAACGGCAGGGTATATGAAATTATAAATACACAGTGTTTTCTCTCACTCATTATATGTACCCGGAGTACTGGCCTATCACGTGGAAATGGCCTTTTGTCAAATGAAGGGACTTAAAAGTCAATACACTCTAAATCAGTCGGGTTAAAAATCAACCCAAACCAACTGGGTTAAGTGATTATGAACCCAGTTGGGTTCATATTCGCTCAATCCATTTGATTTGTGTTTTTTAACTGATTTTAAAGCGTAGAGTTACCCCCAATTAACAGGCGACGAATGGGGTGTTTACTTGCTCTATTCAATTGTGCCGATGTGGGATGAAATCGCAAAAGACTATACTGGATACCTCTTAGTCGGCCCTGCCTTTGAACCTGACGTTATAAACTATATGTCATAGAAATGCCTTCCCCCCTTAAGCCTCGCAATTAAGAATTTTATATATCTGTTTCGTCGTGGATTCTTCCTCTTTCCCTATGACAGAGCACAATACCGAAAAATTTTGATGGCGCCGATGTCCGTTCGTTTCTTCGTTGATCGAAGAAGTTTGGATATACAACGCCGATAATTTCCCTCAGAGCTTCTTAACAAGTTATTTGCTACAGAAACGGTTTCGATTCAGATTCGATTCGGATTCGATTTGTATTCGATTCGGGTTCGGTTAAGATTCGAATCTTTTGCTAGCTTCGCCCCTTGACTATACCAGAGAAGTACAAGTTATGGAATAGCTTCAATGAGGTTGACACTTGAAACTGAAGAAAAACCTGCACAAAGACGTTCATGGACGCAAGAAGTCTTTCGAACTTGTGCTTTGGGGTATGGTCATTGAAGGGTACATTTTCATGTACATAACAGCGGTGGCCCGAGTGCCGTAGTAAGATAGCAGGAATACAAGACACAAAGATATCTTTGCAACTAACGCACCTGAGTAATATATAGATTTGTGTCTGCACCTTCAACACATTTCCTAACATGGGGTCACGAATCTTCACTTTTCTTGAGTGACTTTAAAGGTCGAAGAAGCAAGAGACAAGTCATACGTGGAAATCTTTGTTCACCTTTTAATAGTAAAGAGTCTGCGCACCCCCTTCCTGCTAGTTTCCAGCAACATTGTAATGGCAGGAACACCGTCCTCTTCTCAACTATTACTGTAGACCTTGCAAATAAAAAAAACGACTTCGGGGCTGAACCTGGGGCCTTTAACAGCCCCGACAGAACGGATAGCCGATGAAACGTGCTCCTAGTTCCCTCTGGTTCCTACGTCTCAGAAAGCATTATGTGCAAACAGTACCAACTGTTCGAAAGAAACATGCGGGCAAGGTGATGGTAAAGGATGCCAGCAGTTCAGTGCAAGCTGAACAATAATAAAAATGAGAGAGAGTTGTCTGTTGTTTACATTTATTAAAAGTTACAAAAGGAAACTTTGTTTTATTTTCTACCGAAGTTCCAGATGTTTCTTCAGCAATTACTTTCTTCTTAATTGGACCTTCTTCGCTCATCTAATAATTTCAATAGAGATAACTTTACCGAAAGTCGATTTTGATCATTTGACACTGATATAAGTCAGGAATGTATGGCTACCATCTTGATTCATAGGCGACCATTGATGCGATATTGCCGTGTGAACATGCAAAGACGGGTCCGATTGTATTCCCGACGGAAACGAGGGTGTTTCGTTTTGGGGTATTTTTTCGTCTCTTGAGTTCCAATGTGTTCTATGTGCCTACTGACACATAGAACACATTGGAACTCAAGGGACGATTTGTCTAACCACGGTGCCAGGAGCGCCCAGATGAGTTATAATAGATTACTATCGAAAAGGTCGTGGATCTGTTGAAAAATTCGACTAAGCATTGGCGGTTTATTGTTTTGGTCGTTAAAGATCTTCCTTTGAATCTGACTGCGTAGTAAAACTGTCGTATCTAAGATGAGGAAATTTCAATAGTCAACAGAGACAAAGTTATGATGTATTATTAATAGTGGGACTATTTTCACAGTGCAAGATCATCATAAAAAGGTTGTTAATGTGTGTGTATTTCCCGACACGTCATGGAAATGGCTGTCGAAAGCTTCGTTATAGCCCAATAAACGAACAGTAATGTGTGTATAAATCGGAACGGAAATGATCTGTGATCCTGTTTCAATTCAGTCTATCAAACGTAACCCTTTATCTAACTTAGCGGTAGAACTGGACAAACGGGAACGCGTTGGCTTCTTGGTCAGCGCATTGGACCAAAGATCAAAAAGTCGACGATTCGATCCTGGCCAGTGTCATCTGCGCCTTGTCCCCTGGCGTACTGCACGTAGATGCTGCACATGCCTTCAACCGCATGCACCAGGTTAACTATATTTTTGACGTAGAAATATTATTTTCAGTTATTGACGAAATGTTTTTGCAGGTGTCGTATGCTATTCGTTTGTTTAAAGAGTTAAAGGAATTACAACACCTCCCCCCCCCCCTCCCCTCCCCTGAACACAGAAAAGAAATTTAAGCTGCAGCATTTTCCAACTATCCAACTATCAATTTAAAAAATCAGTCTTTCTTGGCATAGCCCTGTCAAAGTGGTCTGAATTGGTTACATTCCCAGCTGCATTATGGGGGATATTTTGTAACTGAAATATTTGCAATTATTTTTTTACGACCGTATGCAGGCTTGGAAATAAAGGGCTTGTATTGTAACTCGTTGGCAAGTTACTCTATATAGCATGATGGCAACCCATGGGAAAAGGGGTGTTGTAGTGCTGTTCCACATTTTCTGTTTTTAGTATACCTGCTAAGATTTTTTTATGGGGGCGCGGTGGCTAACTAGGTAGAGTTTCAGGCTGCGAGCCGAAAGGTCCTCGGTTCAAATCCCACCTGCGGCAACCGCGTTGTGTCCTTGGGCAAGACACTTCATCCCAGTTGACCACGTGGAGGCACGGTGGTGTTGTGTACTAAGGCGTACTGCAAGTCGATGGTGCACTTGCCTTCAACCAATAGTAACCCTGATTGTGTGGAGTTAGTATGTTGGGGAGTCTGACAGTTGCTCACCGTTGCCCGGTGATTTTCTTCGCGTACTCCGGCCTCTTCCACCAGTAAAGCTGTCTGACACAAGGTGTCTCTGGTTGTCGAAAGTGTGATTAAATCCCAATAAATAATAAATATGATTTTTTTCAAAGTTTCAGCTGGATTTCCAACTATATGAATAATGTGCGTGTGTTTGAAAGAGATAACGCAAAGCCATATTTTTTGTTGACAAATAACAAATGTGGAGGTGTAAAAACTATGTTGCCTTCCCATGCCCCTTCTCACTATTTTGGCACCTTGACTTTGGGGGCATTTGTAACCAGCGTATGGTCTTATCCAGTTTCCGCATCTCTTGAAATTTTAACATTTTACATGGTACCCTCCATCGTCATGATAAGGTCGTATGGTTGACCTGGTCATTTGACTTCATATATTATAAACATTACACGCCTTGTGCACGCCTACGGCAAAAAAGTGGTTCTCAGGGAGGAATAGTCCACGCGGCTGCGGCGCGTGGACTATTCATCCTTGAGGACCACAATTTTGTCATAGACAATAACATGCCGTGCAATAAACATAGAAACAACCTTGCGACCCATCAGAATTCAATCCTGAATATACTGTCCATTGTCATGGGTCATGCCTAAGACATGAATATTCGTGTTTGAACTTAGAAATAACGGACCAGAATTCCGGAAAAATCTCTTAATCAAACTACCTAGGATGTCTCACTGCTATTTTTAAAAAGTGTATAGTTCACGGGACTAGTTGACCATCAATTTAGTACCCTCAAGACTACCGGAAATATTATAATACCTCCCAAACAATCAGAGGAATGACAAGTCACGTAAGATATACTCGCTGGGGAAAATGTGTGCTGTGTATCGTACGGCGTCGGAACACGTCATATGCTCCACAGATATCAGCAAACAGTACCCCATTTTCTTTTTTTTTTCTACAGACTCTCTTTGCCTGTGAATAGCACCACCCCCACCCCCGGTCATGTCTCTGCCTACATTGCACTCATGTCTCACATGAAAAAGGCCATCTCTTTTTTGGGTATTCCATACCACCTATACCATCACGATTGTAGAATTCCTCTTTTATGTTCAGATATACTGCATTTTTTGGTGCATGACATTCTAATATACAGATCTCCTGAAACTTGCGGAAGCTGCTGTCAGAATCCGTTCATTTATGGTTCCAATTTTATGATACTCCTGATTACCCCCATTTGTCATCGTGAAACCAACACATCCATTCCCATGCCTGCCATCCTTATTTGGTGGGACAAGTAACTGAAAGATGTGCTCTGTTATTTTAACTTGTGCATTGCAAGCCGCTCTTTTCTGTCATTAGCAGTATATTCACCTGTTAACATTTCTAGCCACTCTCTACAGCCAAATGTATTGTTTTTCCAGTACCATAACATCTTCTCGCAACGCATGTGGCACGGGAAAAAGGTTTGCCTATATGTCTTTAGTTTTCACTGCCATGCAACAAGCGTTCTCCCTCGGATCGTTTCCGTTTATCAGATAGAGTTGTAATACAGCATGGGTTTAATTTCTGAAGCGAGCAGTTATTATTACGTGGTGCTGGCGCCCGGCTAAAACACGTCCCTCCTCCTTTTTCATTCAGGCTTAGGATCGGCCAAGGTGGAGTTACATGGCTGTAAGTGAAAACAAAAGTAATTAAGAACGAGTACTATACATGGCCCGCACTGGCGTCATAATTTACACGCCATCTCTTTACTATTCCGAAGTTATACCATGTCACTCCCTAATACGGCTAACGCGAAGGTACACACAATTCCTGGGCGACAATTAAAAAAAAACGTGGATTTGATCATCCTGAACAATCACTCCAGTAGGGGTAAGGTTGTGCACAGCAACCGAAACGATATCGTCATGAAACTATTTTCATTAAAATACAAGAGAATCAATGCAACTAAAGGCGATTGGAAATGAAGCTAAATTTAGACCCCTGTTACTAGCGAATATGTCCGCATGGAAGATTGTGTCCGCATGCCGATTACGTTCGCATGCCGATTTCATCTGCAAAACGCAAACCGATTGGGTCCGCAGGCAGACCTGAGGACACAATCGGCTTGTATGTTGCAGACGAAATAGGATTACGCACACATTTGCCTCGAGTTTTGGGGATGTTAGCGTCCGGGGGTCTGCCTGTTAAAACGACCGACTCCTCTTCAGAAAAGCGTATTGTAGTGCTGTAATAAGGTGTACGTACACCATTGCTTTTGCAGAGAGATGTCCATTATTAGATCTTACTGCACGTTGTGAATTTTCAGTTTTTAGGTGTTACTTCAATGAGTTATTTGTGTAAAATACTTTTCTTTCTAACTTTTTATTTCACTTTCTCGTAGACATTCCGCCTCTCCAATCAACGTAATTGGACATCAATGATCAATTAACTATAACTATAATCGTTTCATTCACACTCCGTCAACCTTTGGAAATTATCAATTCTCAATCGATTTTTTTTATTTCACACCTTTAGAGGGTTTGGTTATGGTCTGTTTTAGATTTATATCATTATCATAATTTTTTGACAAATTAGACCTTAATTTGTGTTCTGATGACTGACCATGTCTTCAAAACTTTCAAGTCAACATTATGTCCAGACATCTTTTTTAATAATATTTATTCATATTTTATTTGACAAAACATACAAATTAACTATTTTTATTTTATCTCTGTCTCTCTCTCATCGACCATGTCGGTACATACGGACTTTAACTAGGCCATCTGATTGTTATACTATTCTCTTTACTACCTATTGATGACGTGAAAAATTCGTCGGGGTCGTTAGTTCGTTTTACATAGAGCACGCAGCCAATTCGACTATTTGTTGAATACATTTAATCTAATCTGAACGTGTATAAATACTAAATGTATAACTTGGTTTTGTCGTGTTCGCATTCGTTCTCCCGATTCAAGTTACGGTTGTCAACAACAGTGGTTGAGATAGTGCCCAGTGTGAGCCGCAGAAGTTGCTGCAATTGTCCCTCTCAATACAGCAGCATCTTTCTTACCAAACTACTCACACATATCCCTTATTATCGTTTCAGTGGAAACGTGGCGGCTAATCTGGTAAGGCATTGTATTATATGCCTATGTAATTTAACCGCTAAATATCACTACTGTTTGACGATCGTTTCCTGGTGGGAGCGCGGTGGCTCAGTGGTAGACTGTTGGGCGTCTATGCTGGAGGTTGCGAGTTCGATCTCCGTCCGGGACGACCCGCGTTGTGTCCTTGGGCAAGGCACTTTATCCCGGTTGTCTACATGGGGCACGATAACGGCGTGTGCTAAGGCGTACTGCACGTCGATGGTGCACATGCCTTCAACCGCTGTAACCCTGCTTCAGTGGCACTTGAACAGAGTTAGAATGTTGAGGAGCTGACAGTTGCTCGTCGATGCTCGGTGGTTCTCCCGGGTTCTTCGGCTTCCTCCTCCCGTATAACTGTCACGGTCACGATTAGCCATTGTGCAGAAGTATGTGACCTTAAACACCAAACGTTTCCTGGTCCTCGGAAAATCCAAGGTGTGAAATCCGATTCCGTATCACTATGGTATGAAGGACTATTTGTGGGTGCGTTCGAATTCGCATAATTAGCTGTTCCGGTCGCAGAGAGTACTTTACTCCGAGCTGGAATGGGTGCGACCGAACAGCGGACCGGGTTCACTAAAAGTTGACTGTTCACTTTGTTACGTATTTATGCGCATCGGAGGATTCCACAGAAGTGAGCACTTGTCACAAAAATAAGTGTAAACAAAGATAGTTCCTTTTTACTTCAATCCAATTTACCAAAAATAGGTTGGAGGGATTGTTAATACTAGCGTTTGTATGCGATGTTGAACTATAAGTCATATAGTAAACCTTTTGTCGCTACAGTGAAGTGATCAGGGTCGGCGCATCACGTCTCGTTAGGAAAGTCAGATCGCCGGATCAAACTCGCTGCCTGCAGCAGCTCGTGTGATCCGGCGATCTGACCTCCTCAACTCGACGCGATACGACACGACGACCCAGATCACTTCACTCTGGCGATAATATCATTGTTTGTGCATTTAAGTACATAGTGTCAGACTAATAGGTTTATACAGGATAATAATAACTCTTTAATCATTGCGACATTTGAGGGCACAGGGTTAATCAAGGCCTTTTCACATGAAAAATGCGACAAATCGGCGGCAGGCTAAAGTATTATTATTATTATTAGTAGTAGTATTATTATTATTAGTATTATTATTATTATTATTATTATTATTATTCTTGTTGTTGTTGTTGTTATCACCAGCCGCTGATTTGTCGCGATTCCCTTATGAGAGGGCCTTGTCTTGCTTCCGTGAGTCCAAATTTCACTCACTAACCTCTCTTCTCCTACCGCCCTGAAAAGAACCGTTTCGTGTTATCCCTTAGTTCTTTCTTCTTATTTTTTTCCTATCATCATACTAACCCTCTCCTGCATATCACACAACAACCACTCGTCCTTCATTCCCACATCCCATTTCCAATTATACACCTAGAGTATTCTGTTTTGTCCGAATGATCTCTCCGATATTCTAAGAGAAAATGCTCCTACGTAACCACAACTTTCAAATTGAACATGTGGCACGCCTTGTCGCCGCTTGTTGTCAGTTTTCCAGCTACCACGGCCTCAGTTTGAACAGCAGTGAGCTCCACACAGACACCATCCAGGCACTCCTCAAACACTGAGTTATCCTTATTACGTAGGCCACCCAAGCCCTCGTTGCTCAGACTCGTTCGCGGTTACAATCTTCCGTGATACTTTTTTCTGGTGAGTCTTTTATTTGGGCTACACCACCCCTAATTTAGTCATGAGAATAATCTCACAAGGGACTGCAAGGAAATATGTTTTCACAAGAGGTTAAATATTTTCTTTGCAGTAATGAATGAGATAATTGTGGTATCTATACTCAGTAGATAATATTTTTATTATATACATTGCGATGTTTTACTTGCAATTAAACCCTGCTTTTATTGCAATTCAAACTATCGAAAACATTGCAGTGAATTCGACATATCCTTACAGCGAATTAGACCTGGGCATGATTTTGGTGTTCAGTTCCGGTGTAACAGGAATGGAAGTCCGTAGGAAAATTAGTCCCTCTGGACTATTATTCCGCGGAATTATAGTCCTAGGTCTAACATTTCTAGGAATAGTAGTCCGGCGAACTACTATTCCTAGAAATGTTAGACCTAGGACTATAATTCCGCGAAATAATAGTCCAGAGGGACTAACGTTCCTACGGACTTCCATTCCTTTTACACCGGCTTTTGCGACAAGCACGGAAATCGAATAACAAGACTCTGGCCGAACGGTTTTACTTTGTTTGTGTATAAACTGATCAAACTATCTTACTGAGAGGGGGAGGGGGGGGGGGGCTGGTCTACTGTCGGTATAGACCCTCGTCATTTAATCTTTGCGGAAAGCGGGGTGAATACGTCGTGTTCTCATTGTCACATTTTCCCCTGTTATTGACTCGCGTTCAAGGGGCGAAATGTGACAATGAGAAAACCATATACATTAGATAAACTTTATTGTTTTGCTACCATAATGTCTGGATTTTTTTCTGACTGAATGGGCTTAGTAACTGATCCACTGGAACCCCTAAAAGGGTCAAATGGATGTTAGGTCGAAACCAACGGAGATACTTGCAAAAAGAAATTTTGTGATTAATGGTGTCGTACAAACTATTATTACACGCCTGTTTTATGAAATCCCCATCTACAGCAACACTAAACCATGCGGAAAATGAAAATCTGTTCTGCACATATGTGCGGAATGGAAATCGTTGACGGACTATTTTTAAATAGAAGCGAAATTTCACAGGAATTTTCTACATCTCGTCCAACCCAATTACAATTTGAATCACTAGCGATAGCAGAAAATCCTCCCACTAGTATCAATGGGTTCTATGTGCCAGTTGGCACATAAAACACATTGGAAATCAGGGGAGCAAATAGTAACACCAGCTCTCCTTGCAAATTTGGTTGGCGATAAAATGTGGTGTTTTTGTTGATAGTTGTCAAATGAATAGCTGAGTGTCCCTCTAATAATTGGTTTATAGATGTGAAGGCGTGTCATAAAAACAAGGCGACGCGCGTGTGAATTGGTTAATCGATATGGCATTTGTGCCATCGCGGAAGGATAAAACTCGATGCCGGCCATCTTAACTGCGAATGGGTGTCTTTCCCTAGAGATAGTCTCCGCAAACTCTCAGATCTGTCGTGACAACTTATTATTTTTGTGCTGCAGGCGCATGGTCAGGAAACGTATGCGGTGTATGGGAGAGAAGGATCATTTGTAGGGCTTAACATTGATATGCTACTGGTATATAAGAACGTCGAAGGCCTAAATGGGAGTGGATATAGCATGGGTGGTCCCTCGCGGTGGAGCTGCATACGAATGCGTGTGTCACAACGTCGGCACACTCGCTTCAACAACTTGTACCGGGTTAACGAGTGACAGAGGCTGACAGTTGATCGCCGTTTCTTGGTGGTTCTTCCCAGGTACTCCGGCTGCCTCACGCGGTAAAACTGTCTGACGCGATATATATCCTGGTTGTTTAAAGTTTCGTTATAGCCCGGTAAACAAAAACACAAAAGATAAACATTAAAACCAGTACTGTATTCTTTTCCTTCAGACAACTTAATCGATTCATGAATATTATATTTAGACATAATAGAAGGTTTTAAATTATTTTCATTATTATTTCTGAGATGGTGCTGTAGAACACACAAACAAAATTGTGGGAAATTATTACGTCTATAGATTTTTAAGCCCATTTAACTGAGTTGCTTCTTCAATAATGAGCCGAACAATAGCCTCATTAATTCCTGGAATTGCAGGTTCTGTTCGTATTATGCATCATCCAAAATACAAAGGTCATTTCAGTAATGAACTCTTTTCAATTTTTAGTTCCTGAATTACGCCACATTCTTTAATTATATAAACCGGACAACCTTGTCTGTGACTTTATCTAGCTAGTACAGATGTTCTTGTTACGGATAGAAAACTATGGAACGCGGAGATTCCTTTGTATGGAATTGGACTTCAGATGGAAGGTGGGAGATTTAATCCCGCCCCCTGTCATCTGCATATGTCCATGGGGAAGACATTTCATCTCGATCGTTCGAGTGGCGTTACAGTGGTGCAAATTATCAAGTCTAAATCGACTTTTTCTTTTATTTGACACCCTCATAAAGTTTGTTATGATCTGTTTCAGATTCATATCATTATCATTATTTTTTTGACAAATTTGACCTTAGTATTTCTGATGACTGAATAAATGTTCAAACACTTTCATGTCAACATTAGGTACAGGTTTTTGAAAAAAATATGTTCAACATTTATGCATATTTTATTTGCTTCAACATACCTAAGCGCTCAGCACGTCGATGGTACATTTTCATTCAACCAATGCGAACCCTGATTCTGACGAGTTACAAAGCATCCCTCACTTATATTGTCATGCAAATCGACCTTCAATAACGTTCTCTCCCTTGAAATTATTAAGGAGTGAGGAAGTTCCAATTAAGAAGCAAGTAATTGCCGAGAAACCAAATGTGTTGTTTTGTTACTTTTAATAAACGGAAACAACAGACAGCTCTGAAAGCTGTCTGTTGTTTTCGTTTATGAAAAGTAATAAAAAACAAACTCGGCGTTTCTGTGGCAAGCTATTAAAAACAACCAATTCACAGATAATCTGCCATTAACGATATCTATCAGTTTTAAATCCAGCAACAATGTTGAGCTTTGTTTAGCGAATGGGTTTATGCATTTATTTGCAGGGTTTTAATCTTCCAAGGAAACAAATTAGAAAATCTCACCTCCTGGACTTTCATATCAATGGAAAAGACAGTGTCTGTATTATATGTCACGATGCGCGCAGTGTTGATGTAATGAAGAGAAATAACATTAAAGAACATCGAAAGATGATTTTCAATAGAGAATAATAGTGAACACGATGGGGAAAACTTGTAAAAAGCTAGATTTTGTATTTTTACACCACTTTTCAGGAAAATACCTTAAGTTTGTGAAATAATGTACACATCGATGAAACAGATTCGTAACATCTTCAAATTTCAATTTTCTGTACCCTCAGTTCTACATTCACTGACCGCTTTCGGAAAATTAAGGGGACGTAACTTCCCGTAAATTTCTCCCAGTGACGGCAATTGTCAGCCATGCTTGAGAGTACGACAGTTACTTACCGGTGTTGTGTTCGTAAATCGTTACATCATTTCGTTAAATTTTCCTATCGTAATTGATGTGTTTACAAAAGGAGACGAGTGTTGGTGAAATTCAGAGGGAGTAATCCAAGATCTCCCTGATCGTCAAGAGAATTATTGATTTCGTATCTCAGACATTTTGGCGCATTTACAATTCTACCTTCTTGCGCTTTAAACTGAAAACAAACTTTCTAAAGTTCCAATTAGCCAACTTCAGGCTGTGATTTTTTCGATAAAACAAAAGGACGGACAGTGACAGGGGAACGACACGCGTGTGCGAATTGGTTAATCGATATGGCACGAGTTTCAGCGCGGAAGGATAGAACGAGAGGCCACAGGCCTCGAATTTTATCCTTCCGGGGTGGCACAAGTTGCGCCCTTCTGTGTTTATTTATACGCCTTCACGTCTATAAAACAATTATTAGAAGGCACTCAGCAATCCATTTGACAAAAGTTACTATCAACAAAAAGAACATATGTTATCTCCAACCAAATCTGCGAGGAGAACCCGTGTTACTAGTTCGCCCCCTGAGTTCCAATGTTTTCTATGTAGCTACTAGCACGATTCAGGGACGATTTTCAGCTATCGTTATCAAATTGTAATTGCGGTGCACAATATGTAGACAATTCCAGCGAAATTTCGCTTCTTTATAAAAATAGTCCATCAACGGCGCATTCATTTTATCGGCCCGCGTTCGTCATATTTATTTCCGATGCAACATTCAAATTGTACAAAACTATCACAGGGTCTGATTTTAGCGGTATCACATCGCGATTTGCGATGCACTGTGTCATATACATTGATACAGTATTGTTATTCTCTTCGCGAAATGCGACACGATTCTCATATGTATGTACAAAATATTTATTTGACTGGTTGTGGGCTGAATTAGTTTTGGTGGCTCGAATTTGTTCACACAATTGTTTTATTACAAATTACAACAGACACTCTCCAATAATTTGTAATAGAACAAATCTGTATAAACAAACTATTATTTACGTTTGACTGAATACGAAACATACGTAAGGAAGTGCCGGATTTTGCACTGGTACCCTCATTTTATTGAAAGGCCTGATTGTGTCGCACAAAATTAAATTAGAAAAACTAAAATTGAGATAAAAAATAATTAGGTTTTTAACTGGTTCTAGCACTCAACCAGTTACAAAACTCATTATTTTTTATCTCAATTTTAGTTATCCTATTTTGTTCTAGTATTTAATTTTAGGCTCTCACAACTGCATTTTAGGCATCGGCGACCATCGGAAATAAAAAAATAAAAACTGCCCTCCCTCATTCATTTAAAAAAAAAATGCCTGAGAATCAATTATTTAATTTTGTTTGACCTTACATAATATATATCTAGAAAATGAAATATGCCTAGCATCTTCGTCCATCTGTTTTGAATGTAATTTTCACATACAATTGGGGAAAATGCTCATATTTTAGATTCCAAATTTCACATATTTTCCCAAATGCTACAGTTAAAACTAGAAGTCCTGTCATGAAATGCGCACAAATAGCACGTCGATCTGCGCTTTAATCTACGCAATATGACCATAGTAAGGCTATGAGATTCTGTACATATGACCTGAGCACAAGCAATGTTTCAGCCAATGGACCTCCGGGTAACCCGGGGGTCAATTGGCAGAAACATTGCCTGTGTTTGCGATGAATAACCATGAGAATCTGCCGTGCTTTGGATGCCATTCGATATGGCAATTGCGCGTAATTCCTACGCGCAATTAAGCCTAGATAAGCGCACAGCTCGTGACATGACTTCTAGTTTTAACTGTACCACAGAGTTTTAATACCTATTTTCTAAAACATTATCTGCAGAGCCAAACCAGGCTTGTGATCGTCCATCGCGGATCTCACTAACACAATACTTGTGTGCGCCTCTGTCTGTACACGTAAACGGTGGTGCTGTAAACACAGTCAGAACATCTATAAGGTATTCACTATTCAACACGAACTGTTGTTTGTGTAAAGATGTTATATCCCATATATTTTACTACTTTTCAATGGAAGTTTCTGTTCCTAAAGCGCACGCATGCTCGCCAACGCGATATCGAAGTCACATCGACCCATTGTGATATTTTATAAATAATATATATACTGTTTTTATTGTCGTTAGAGTAAAATCGACCCGCCCCGAAAAGTCAATTGATTTCGCAACGGCACTCGTAAACAACGTACACTCCCCTTTGCACGTGGGTGGCAAATGAATTAAATTTTAAACAGAAAATGGGCAACTTTTCTCGGCAACAAAACCATTAAACCTTTCACTCCTGACACCCTACGTGGTATCGTCTTATGCACTATTATCGACACGGCAATGGGCGGGTCTATTTTCAGGGAGCTTCAGAGATAATTTAGTCCAACAGCTCCTCGGAGCTTAAGGCTGTGCGATTAGCTTATTATTTATTACCCTCCCAATTTGGTATTCACTTTGTTGCCTGCTCAGGGACGGTCAAAATGTATAAAGCTGAAATAAAATATGCAATGAAAAGTACCTTATATCATTTCAACCATGTGGATCGTAATCACAATCAAAAAGGGAAGTATGAGTTACAAGGGAGTTCCCCTTCGGTGCAAAATAAATAAATAATAAATGGATAATCGATGGAAAATCATACACAACAAACTGTTCTAAAATTTTATCTTTCGCAATTATTTAAAAATTCATTAGCCTTTCTAATCTGGCATATTTGATTTCAATGTTTTTTTCTCAAATTTCGTAAATGTCGCACATTTTTAACTGCAATTATTCTGAAATTACCGATATTTCCGACTTACTTATCCATTTCACAAGCAATTCTTCAAAATTGTCGAAACATTTCAGGATTGACCAAGAACTGTACAGAGGCCGTTTGTGGTCCCCTTTCCAAATCCGATTTAGTATACTTTTTTCAGTGACGATTTAATGTGCACAATTTGCCCAATCGCCAGTTACCTATTCCCAAATTTCCCAGCATGCAATGATTATTAACCTTTGTGAGTCGGGACAATCTTTAGAAGTCTGCTAATCTCAAATATCGAATCCCGAATCGAATTAAGTAGGGGATTTCGAATCGAATCGAATCGAATTTCGAATCGCATGTCACAGTTCTTTAGATTTTAAATATTGCGCCATTTTATAAGCGTAAATATTGTCAGTCATTCCTCAAGTATTGTATTCAACGGTGATTTGAGTAACTTTTAAACGCATGCACCGAAGCAGTGTGCTTTTGAAGAATATTAATGGCAGATTATACACGAAACCCGGGGTATTCAGCCAGATACCCAGGTCATTATCTGTCCGAATATCATGGATTGAATGTATTATCTGAATTAAGACCCAATTTACATTAACCTTTGAACCCTCATTTCCTGGAATGGTATCGCCTTTGTGTACAGTTAGAGTGAAATAGGTCAGTCCAATATCAATATTCAGAGAAGGTCAGTCCAATATCAATGTGCCAGTAGGCACATATAACACATTGGAACCCAGGGGGCGGAATATAGTAACACGGATTCCCTTCGCAAATTTGGGTGGCGATAAAATGTGTTCCTTTTGTTGATAGCTGTCAAATGAATTGCTGAGTGTCCTTCTAATGATGCTTTTTTATAGACGTGAAGGCGTGTAATTGACACAGAACGACACGCGCGTGTGAATGGGTTAATCGATATGGCACTTGTTCCATCGCGGAAGGAAAAAACTCGAAGCCTGCGGCTCCTCGTTCTATCCTTCCGCCCTGGCACTAGTGCCATATCGATTAACCTTTTACCCAACGCAGACGATATCAAAATTTATTATTTTAAATATCATTTTTTAAATTGTTTCAAAACATTTCAACAAAACCATATCAAGTGACCCCTCCTTGGAACGAGCTCGTCGAGCTCGTTCCAAAGAGGGGTCACATGATATGGTTTTGTTGAAATTTTTCGAAAAATAATATTTTTATCAGCTGCTGTATTTGCATATTACGCGGGCGGATGCGGGCGATTCGTTGGGTAAAGGGTTAACCTATTCATACGAATGAGCCGTCCTGTGTATATGTTATAAATATTCAAGTTGTATTTCCGCAGAAAATTTGCACATGATCAACATATTCATTATTCCCACATACATCAAAGAATATTCTTCAAAAGTGAGGCGTCAAGAAATTGAAAACATCCGAGGAATTTGTTTAGCATTGTCTATTTATAGCAACATCCTCTCCAAGTTGGCATCCGGTGAGACATTTTTCTCTAAGTGACCAATAAGTTTTCCAGTTCAAAGGTTTGTAGGGAATTTGTAGTTCAGTTGGGAGTTTTACATAGAGTCGAATTACACCGAATCCGATATCACCGATTTTTTGTATCCTCGAAACGGAACAACAAACAGCCCAAGCGCTAACAAGAAAAGTTTTGTGCAGAGCACAAGCGCGCAGACAAAGGAACATGAAAAAAGTACAATCTGTGAAAACATTGAATAAGATTTCACATTAGATTTACAGGTTTAAAAATAATTTACAGTAAAATAAACATTGTTTGTGCTATATTAAAAAAATGATATCCATAACATTTCATGAATTGTTTTAATTTAAATTGCATTATCTTATACGTGATTTTTTTATTAGTCTTTAGTGCTATCAGCATCTGTGCTATACCATGAGAGAATATGAGCATAGATTAAAGTTTTGCCAATTGTTTATGTCCCCCATTTATTAAACGTTTGCACCCCATCTGTGCTGATCATATTTTACCGTTGTATGAGAACAAATGCAATCAAATCTATAACCCTACTTGCCTAAATAAAATTACATAATATACAATAATAAAATTGTCGATGACACTCTGGCTCAACTTCAATATGACAGGAATTTAATATTGCTGTAACCAAGTCAACAATAATTAATATGACATTAATTATTATTTGCTGTGACCAAGTCAACAACAATAAAAGAATTACAAGTTGACTGCAATAGACTAAAGATTATGACCAAGTATTCGAGTAAGTTTCGAACAAAATTAGATGGGAAATTGTCTTCAACCCTTGTCAGAGATAAAGAAGTCACAAAATATCATATTGGTGATAATGGGAACAATATTTTATGGCAGGCAGACCAACAACCCTGCTACATGTACATATCGATTCATAGATATGACCTCTAGCCCGATCTTTATTGACATGTGCACTTACTTTATGTAAGTGGCACTGAATAAATCAAAGTTAATCTAATTTGCATAATTTATTCACGAGAAAAACACCTGTATTATATGTGATGCATGCCAAGTTACTAAACATTCATATACAAAAATTTGTTCAAATCACTACTTTCATATAGAAGTTCTGTACAAAATACTGATTGCACCTAATTTCGTTAAAAATGGTTGCCGGAGACGATCTTAAATTTCGTACCTAAACCCAAAACACTTGTTCTTATCCCACAATGATAGCAAAGGCTCCCCAGAAGTTTCGTGAAGATGGGTTCATAAGGAAGGCTTCTAGCCCGCGCCTTATTGACATGTGCACTTACTGTGTACAAGTTGCTCTGAATAAATCAAAGTTCTCATCTAATTTGCATAATTTATGCATGAAAAATAAACAAAACGTATGTGATGTGTTCCATGTTACTAAACATTCACACAAAAAATTATTCAAATCACAACTTTCATGGTCTCTAGCCCGAGCCTTATTGGCATTTGCACTTACATTGCTGAAATTAACACTAAATAAATCAAATTTAGACTAATTTGCATAATTTAAAAAAAAATGATATATGATCTATCTCATGTACTAAACATTCATAGAAACAAATTATTCAAATCGGAGCTTTCATGTGGAAATTCTGCGCAAAAATCTGATTGCACCTAATTTTGTACAAAATGGCTGGCAGCGGCGATCTTGAATTTTAGAACGGACCCCAAAACACTCATTCTCGTCCCACGGTGATAACAAAATATCCAAAAAGTTTCGTAAAGATCGGTTCATAGATATGGCCTCTAGCCTGATCGTATTCGCATTTGCAGTTACAATGCTAAAAGTAACACTAAATAGATCAAAGTTAGTCTAATTTGCATAACTTATGCAAGAGTTTTGAATTTCGAACTGCACCCAAAAACATTCGTTCTCGTCCCACGTTGATAGCAAATGTACAAATAAGTTTCGTAAAAAAATCGGTTCATAAATACGGCCTCTAGCACGAGCCTTATTCATTTGTTGACGTACATACATTCAAACAGATAGACTGACAGATGGACCATGACAAAACCTGAAATTTTGACTTCGTCCGTCAATGTTGAGCAAAGGATACAAAGGTAAAATATAAAATAAAAAAATACAAATGCAAATTAAAAAAAACTTTTAGTAAACAACAAGTTTCAAAAAGAAACAAAAATCACGAGTAATTGTCAGATATATCATAATTACACAATATACAATAATCATATAAAGTTAAAAATTGTTTATTAATATTAAATGTAATAACGTGTAATACATGTTAGGCGCCTATAATGTAATAACATTAAAAAAAATTTAGATACAAATGACACTCATCCAGGCCCGGAATGTAATTGCGTGGGTGGTACAAATAGAAGAGGGATAATGCCTGTCACTCAGAGCAGAGTATACCCACCCCAGGTCCCTGAATACTCTCCATCGTTATCCCAACACACCCATACATGTTGGCTGTGTACGGCATAGGGGCCATTGGCAGCATTGACGGAGGTGTAGGATGTGTCATAAGTAGCCGGCGCACTGATGGAGTAAAGAGAAAAAGCAAAAATCAAGCTTAGAATTTTATTACATTACGGGCCTGGATGAGAGTAATTTGTATCTAAATGTTTTTGAATTTTATTTCATTATGGGCACCTAACATTTATTACACGTTATTACATTTATTACATCATGGGTCGTTTTTTATTACATTATGGGTACGTATTACATTACGGGAATTGTTTGTGTTACATTACGGGTAGGTATTACATTATGGGCATTTATTACATTATGGGTCGTAACAAACGCACCAACTTACCCCAAGGCGATATTTTTTTTCCCTGTATCTCTTCTGAAATCGATAAGAGTTCTGTAGAGTTTATCAAAGGAACATGTCCCATCCACCAACCTATTTTAAAGCAATTATTATGTCAATTAAGCCTGCAGTGAATTGTTTGTGAATCTCTTTAATAATACTGACCATCAAAAAGTGAGATGTGCAAACATTCGCTAAACTAATTAAACAAATCCACTGCATTTTAAACGCTGTACACACATAAAACGTATACGAAACATACACATATTACAATTTGAAGCGAGTAACTTTGACCTACATAATGAATATATTTTATAAAATGACGTATAAATAACGAGAAGGTGAATTCTATAATTTGAGATTATGGCGGCCTTTACAAGAGAAACGTGTCCCAACCTATTTTTAAAACCCATTATGTATAATCGTTTTCGGACTTTGAAACCGAAAGACTCGGAGTGTTATGATGATATCGTTTATAATATATTTTAGTACGCCAGGAATGCAGAACTATTTGTTGCAAGCTTTTATGGTTGTGTAATATTGTTACAAATTGTATATAAAATAACAGGCCAAAATCAATTAAACCAACGAGAGTTAATATCGAATGTGTCCACAACAATAGGATTCCGTTTTTTTTTACTTTTGAAATCGATTAAAAATATCGAGAGAATTCAATTTTTCTCTTAATTATGTCAAAGAGTGTACCAAATAGCGCGCGCATGCGCGCTAAATCAAGCGTTATTCACACATCGCATGCTTTTTTACTGCAATATCGTCGGCAAGAGGTCGGTGTTCTATTTTTACGACAATCGTCGACGGAAGGTTCGGAAACATATAATTTAGGCATCCCAGATTGCTGTGCAAGTTTCCAGTACTATCAACCGTAGTGTCGAGGTCTCCATACGAAAACTTTCCGATGCCAAATATCGAAGATGTTCTGCTCGACATTCTAAGGAGTTGATAGGCTTTCTGTAGTTGGTATCCTTTTTCGATATGCTTCATTTTAACTTTTGGTGCAGAAAAGCAAAATCGCCTGGGCTCACTCTAAAGAATCTTCTAAACCAATCCAAGTGCTGCACATTACACTAATCCGTGATACAGTCCTTTGATTGGACATAGCTTGCAGAAAGGGTGTACTTAGAACTGCCTGTCGACCCTGCCGCCTCGTCTTGGCGAGCATAAACATCCATGCTGCGACGTTTAGCTTTGCGACGAGATTCATCTCGATGGAGAACCAGCTTGTATGCTGTTCCCCTGTACACACTGGAACCTTAAATGCGATTAACTGTGTTAGCATGCTTAGCACGTTCTCGAAGTGTGTTGGAAAATTCAGAAATCGAATAAAATCGTTACCGACAAATCGGACCGAAAAATTGGTAACATCAGATTACCGGGTGTGGCGACGGGGGAGGAGGGGGGGGGGGGGGGTCACCCCAATTCCTGACAAAACATAGTTGAAAATTGGACAGAAAAGTCATGAGTAGTTATAAATTCCATCTATCTGGATTTTAGAGCTTCTTTGGTGATGCTCCTGTCTCCTTTACTTCCCCAAATTCCAACTCGGTGTCAAATCGGCAAAAATGCCAACTGATTTTATTTACAACTACTGTGTATGCAATATCGAGCTTTATAAGTATGCACGATGTCAATCGGTACGAGATTTCTATAGTACTTTTACTTATCGTAATAAAAAACAAATCTTCGAAATGCACTTCGAGAAAATCACATCATGTAAAATCGTTATCCCGAGTTAATTCGATCATTCACAGTTACAAAATGACGAAACATCCAAATTTCATCATCCCTGCATAAGATCTGATTTAATGTTAGGACTAGAGCTGTAGGTTAACCGAAACCGAACCGAGGTTTTTAATTCTTTTTTAAAAACCGAAACCGAAACCGTCGACATCCCGTAATCTAAGGTTTTTCGTTTTTTTATTAAATACTCTCTTGCCAGCTCTTGCTACAGAAATTCACAGAATGTAGCCATCCCAGAGTAGTGAGAGAACCCAGACACTGCCAATGGCAGTGTCTGGGTACTCTCACTACTCTGGGAAGGCTACATTCTGTGAATTTCCGACATTTCCGTTTAATTGTGTTTGCAGCTTTCCTCAAATTGTGTGCAGGTGTCAGACCTCGAAAAATGGCCAAGCACAATAAAAGTTCTGTATATTTAGGTAATTATTTATATTGGCCTTCCTGATTCTTCATGTATTATAGCTTATTTCGGGCATTCATTGAGTTTCACTCAATTTCACTACCATTCAGTTACGACTCTGGACATAAGAATGAGTTTTATTGAATTTTACTTGGCCTCATGAACAAACCGAAAACCGAACCGAACCGAGGTTTTTCTCCACCTGAAAAACCAAAACCGAAACCGAACAAAAAATTTAAAAACCTACAGCTCTAGTTAGGACAGTGCGAATTGCTCAAAGTTCTCAGCTTGGGCATTTGTTTAGTACATATTCAGTTCCCAGAATAATAACAAATAATAATAACTTGATAATTCTATCATAAATGTGCTGGCATTTCGGTTACTAGAATCAATTTTGTGCTCCCTTTCATGACACCATTTTCAATTTTTTTCTCGGTTGTGAATTTCCAACTAGGGGGAGGGACCGAGAGGGGGTTCCCCCTCCCGGCCCCTCCTCCTAGTTGGAAATTCACTAGTCTACGCCTCCTAATCTGAAACTTCTAGCCACGTGGCTGATTAAAAAAAAACAAAAATGTAATTTGCCAAATACAGACACGAGGTTTTCAGTATTTACGCATCGAATTGTAAATAATTCAAAGTAAAGAGGAGCACCATCTGTCAGATGGATATGGTAGGGGCTGAACAGACCATATAATTTTCTGCAGGAATTTGAGACTGCACATTTCAAGAGAGCCATGATGGTGGCATCTAACACTCAGTCAGTGGAATTATGATATACTCTTGGGTGGGAGGCTACTGTTTGTTCCATAAGTAATTATTTACCAGCTGATTCAATTATTTCATTTTTCAGAACTCTCTAAGGATCAAAATTGTGTAACATTCTCGAGTTCGTAGAATAAAGCGATGAAGCCCACGAGGGATATGTGTGTTCGTAGATTTACAACTCCAAAATTGATCTTCGCGAGTGATGAGCTTTTGTATAAGAGATATATGTGGAAATGTTAGAAATGTTGATACAAATGCCAACTCGATGTCAATCGAGTACAGAAGATATGGAGAGGATAATTTTATGTTTAAAGGATGAGAGAAACAGCTATGTGAAGCAGATCCCTCAGAAGATTAAACAAATCGATTCGAAATCGTCCCGATGCTTAGATCCGATTGGATTTGCGAAACGTTGAATCGGAAATTTTCGAATCGTCGAGATGTTCTCAAATTTGACCCTATGCTTCCTCTTGGTCTCTTCTTCGAGCTTCCCGCACCAAACAGCCGAGTTGCCTTACCCAAACAGACGAGTCGAATACAACACTTGTGGGTAGATTGGTAAATATTTACAGCTGTTGGAAGGCGCATTTTATTAGAATCTGAATAGCCGTTGGATTCGATTCGATTCGAAATACGAAATATCCTGTCTTATTTGATTCAGAATTCATTTGAGATTTGAGATTTACAGAGCCACCATTTGCACAATCGGTAGAATGAGTTTAAGCCTTTACCTAACATGGCGGCCAAAAACGGCTAGAAAATTGACCAGAATAAGCATACCACAGTCTAAAATATCTCGGACGTTTCTCAATAAAACCATAGAAATATGGATATCATTAGAACCAGCTCGTCGAGCTGGTTCTAATGATATCTATATTGGTATGGTTTTATTGAAACATTGTGATATTTACTTTTGAAAATTGTGAAATGTAATTTAATTTTTAAAAATACTGTGTTATGTAAAGGGTTAAACACACGAGAACACGAACATCTGTCAATATACATGCATTCGTCTAATACATTTTGTCCAAATGTAAACCATTTTAGTGCATGTGGCTGCTAAATTCAGCTCTCAGCCAGTTTAGTCTATTTCTTCTTCTTCCATCGTCTTCCTCGATGCTCCACAAACCACTGTTAATAGGGCCATTAGGGGGGCACTGGGGACTAATTGGAATCAACGTTTAGGAGATAGTATAGATAAGTAGTTTGACGGACTAATACTGGACATACTATTATTGGCGGATTACTGAATCATCAAGCGTAAACAAATAACAAAGGAATACTTATTTATTAGATATGATGTTCTTTCTAAAAATTGCTCATTATAAAACTCAGTTGATATGACTTCAAACTCGGAAGATATGACCCCAATATCGGTTGATAATAACCAGTCCAGAATCGTCCCCATTGATGAGTTTCTAGGCGCTGCCATTTTGTTTACAACGAAATCGTTCTCCGTTATTCGTCGAAAGCAATCAATTGATAAACTTGGCGTTACCAGGCAAAAGGGAGTCGTTGAAAAGTGAGGAATTAACGATGGCAATACGTAAGGACTAGGTGGGTGGAGAGAAGAAAGAAGAGAGTTGGACAGAAAATTGATCGCAAAATAAACTTCAGAGTAGTGAGCGGATTCGTGGAAGTGGGAGAAGAGGTACAGTTAAAACTAGAAGTCTTGTCATGAAATGCGCACAAATAGCACATCGATCTGTGCGTTAATCTACGCGTTTTGGACCATAGTAAGGCTATCAACTGATGTGCATATGGCCTGTGCACAAGCAGTGTTTCAGCCAATGGACCTCCGGGTAACCCGGAGGTCCATTAGCAGAAACATTGCCTGTGTTTGCTATGAGTAACCAGGAGAACCTGCCGAGCTTTGGATGCCAGTCGATATGGCAATTGCGCGCAATTCCTACGCCCCAGTGGGGAAGCCAAGACGTTCGGTTAGCCGAACTAGGATTAAGAGAAAAGGAAACTTCGAACTTTGTGAAAAGAATGAGAAACAATAACACTGTAAGAAAATTGTAGCAGAAATAGGATTTTTTGTAATCATTTGTTTTGATTTAATAAATAAAGAGCTTATTACTTGGTTAGTTTCATATCAGCCGAGATACCAGCCCTCGGTAACTTCCCATCGGTCATCGACCTTCTTCATCCCGGCCGATATGAAACTAGCTTGGTAATAACCTCTAACTACACAAGTAATTAAAGTAAATTGTAATTTATAATTAGTCTTGTATATATATGTATTCAGTCAGCTGACAAAAAATCTCTTATGTGATTTGTATTTAGTAAAATTACCGTAAATATACAAATTTTGTGATACAAGGCAACCATGATTTAATATCCCGAAAAAAATGCACGCGAAAAACTAGTTATAGAAGGCCAGGATATTTCCGACAGACGTTAGGGATGAGAAGTGGCAGGCGGAACGTATTGCATCGCAATTGTCTGTTGCAAAAATATATGATCGTACCTCAACACCACGGAAAGGTTTCTGCATCACATCAGGACGATACATTATAGAGTGTGCGTATTACGTATGTAGTGGGTAGCATATTGTTTAACGTTCAGCAAAAAGTTATGATGGCAAATCGTAAGGATTAGATGGCTAGAAAAAAGAAGAGAGTTGTACACAAAACTGAACGCAGACTAAGAATAAGAGTCGTAAGCGGAGATTCGTTGAGGAGAGAAGAGATTGTTCAGATATCCGAACGTCGCGGCTTCCCCAGATGGGGAAGCCGCGACGTTCGAATAGCTGAAGTTGGAGAAGTGGACACTTCAGACTTCATGAAAAGAATGAGAAACATTAACACTGCATATAGGCCCGGATATCAGTTCTCAGAAGCTTCATATCTACCTTCGACCTTCGGTCTCAGGCTGATATGAAGTTACATCTGGCGGATATCTCGGCCGATATAAAACTAACCATGTAATGACCTTTAAATAGCATTCACTTCCATTTATTTTGCTACCTGTTATAGTCGGTACTTACTTACTTATTTACTTATTGGTGTTTAAGGTCACATATTTCTGCACAATGGCTAACCATGACCGTGACAGTTTTACGGGTAGAGGAAGCCGGAGTACCCGGAGAGAACCACCGAACAACGACGAGCAACCGTCAGCTCCCCAACATACCAACTCCACACAAGCAGGGTTAGCATTGGTTGAAGACAGGTGCACCATCGACGTACAGTACGCCTTAGTACACAGCGTCACCGTGCCCCCACGTGGGCAATGGAGGTGAAGTGTCTTGCCCAAGGACACAACGCGGTTGCCGCAGGTGGGATTCGAACCGAGGACCTCTCGGCTTGCAGCCTGCACCTCTACCAACTGAGCCACCGCGCCCTGTTACAGTCGGTAAGCGCCCTCGTTAGCACACGGGCCCACACGTAAAATCGAAGAATGGCGTGGTGATGATCTGTGGGTTAAAAACCACAAATGGCATGGTTTGGGAACTAGAAGTTGGTTAGTTCTGTCTATGAGCTAAGACCCAATGGCCGTATGTGCCTGTGTTGCCTTGTGCGCACGTGGTATACTATCATGCAAGCATACACGACACAATCGTAGAAGTGAAGAAGGCCAGGTGATCGAGGAGTCAGGAGCCGTGAATGACATGACTTGACGACTAAAAGCCAGCAAGCTACGAGCTGCATAATTTATAAGCTATGTATGCGAGCTAGGGTCCATTGACCAAATGTGACTGTGTACTGAATGGGTTTTCCGCAAATTTTGTACTATGGTACAAGTACATACGAGGAGCGAAGAAGGTCATCAGAATATCTAGGAGGTAGGATCCCTCCACACGGACTAATGCGGCCCATTATTTGTTGTCTACTGTCGATCAGTATGTGGAATATTGATGCGGAGCATTGTTCAGTCGACCACGCACCCATGGTTAGTTGTGGGTGGAATAGGAAAGTACTCACCCTTTCACTCCAAACATAAATTAACGTTGGTGCTACAAATTACGTGTTTACGGTAGAAAAGAGGAGTAAATAGGCTGATGCTCGTGGTATCGCAGTAGATGTTCACGATCTCTCACACAAATGAGAGTATAATTTAGGACCCTGGAAGAATGGTATAGGCTTATCAGAGATACTCTGGCATCTGGGCTAACTATACCCATCGTCGTCCATTCAACACTGCTAAACATCAACAACTGGAAAAAATGTTCTTACCATACTGTGTTCATCTCTACACTGGGCACATGTGTACATGGAACATGGTGTGTAAGGTGACCATCGATCCAGATTGGGGTATATTGCTTTATATACTCACGACTGCCATGTGCCTGATACACACACACAAAAATCATGGCTTGTGAATGCGTTTGTCAGTACGGCAAGCGTGCCAGTGAGGAAGGTTAGTACGAGAGTGCCGTTTTGAAAACGCATTAACACGTCGTGACGTTCTGTAATTATTATACTCCTCAAAGACACAGAAGCCATTAAGTTAAAAAATCGTCACACAGAAAGTTTCAAACTTTAAAACTCTGTTATTTTTACAATTGTCATTTGATTTATCTGCTGTTGCGGCAGCTTCCGAATTGATCTGGAGTCAGAATGTGACGTTTCGATTGGCCGATTACGAGAATGGGCGGAGTTTGTTTTTTTTTTTTTGATTGATCCATAACATCAGGCGAAAAAATAGTCCGTCAATGAAATCCGCGCGGCACACGTGTTCTGTACGGATTTGTAAATGTGGGACTGGGGGAAAATAATAATAATATATCTTTATTTCAAACTCTACATGTTGGTCTACAGAACGAATGAATATAAATATATAAATAAAAGTAATAAATGTGTACTAAAGATGAATATTATACTTTTGAACATTGAGAGTTCCATGCATATCTGTTCAACGGTGTGAATGGTGTGAATACGGAATATTCCATACTCAGTATTTGGAAGCGGGTCAATTAATATTTTAGCGTGCAATCTTGGTGCTGCACGTTAAAAACATTTATACATCTACCCAACAAATCCTGAGCAACCATTAACTTTTCTACGAATTACGCGCCATAATCCAGTACCAGAAAAGTGTATTTTAGCTTTCGAGAAATTAACGGCAAATTAACCTTGCTAACTAATAATTCTACTCGATCCTTAACATTTAACCAATGTAGGCGCTGTTTTGAAAGATCGTCCCCTTCCATGTTTCACTTACATGTATGTCCAATGCGTTTGACATTAGGTGTCTAGAAGCTGGGGTGGGGTGGGAAGCGGAGCCATATGACTCGTTCCAATGAGAAGTCATAACCTATGTTTTAGAGACAAAAAATAAAAAATAATGAAAACTAATTGGCCAGTTTTGAGAATAGCGCTGGCTGTTTTTTGCCGTCTCTTAGGTAAAGGGTTAAATAATATAATTATCGATAATAATGAAAAGTAATAAACAGAGTAATCGCTTGACTCGACTAGTTACGTGAAATAATTCATTCGAGGCGAGGGACTATATTGTAAAACACTCGTGCGCATTCGTGCACTCGTATTTGTACAACGTCCCTCACCTCTCATGAATTTTCCCAAGTAACCAGTCCAGTCAAGTGATTACCCTCTATTACCTCATATAATTTTATCTCTGAAGAGTCTAATTCCAACTTCGATCACTTTTTTACCGCAACAGAACAGTTGCTCCAATGTGATGTATCCAGGAAAATTTGCGAGTTACATTCTAAGTACATTGACAGTCGCCGCTAGGCTAGTCATGTCTGTCTATATAGTGAGCCAAAACTTACCTAGAAACATCTGGAGAGGCACTGGATAGAGATTGTCTTTATTATCCTCTTCAGATTTCATTTATATACAGCCATCAAAAACGTAAACAGTTTCAAGACTCTCCCAGTGTGAAAGACACTGCAAGGCAATAAAAATGTCCAAAGAGGACTTTCAATTACAGTGAGGGATTGCCTAAGAATCCAACCATAGTTTTTTGCCTTAGTTATTGTTTTTGTTTAAGATTTTTCAAAAACTTCAACAATACAGTGCCCCCTCCCCCACCCCCTCGCCCCCACCCCCACCAAACCGACCTTGCTTTCGGTATTGCGTTTGATTTTTATTTTATCGTCAACGGTCAACGATCAAGTCAGACCCTTGGACCCTCTATTTGGTTCAGTCGGGTCTCAGAATCGTTTAAAGATTCACCAGGTCTTGTGAAATCCGATCACTACCACTATTCCTACCGAGCGTTCAAGAGCGTCTTTCTTAGATTCAGATATGGTGATCCGGTGCCAATGAGAGGTCGCATGTAATGGTGCTGTTCAAATCTTTCGAAAAATATATTTTTGTCAACTGCATAATTTGCAAATTACTCTGACGGACGTGGCCGTTTTGTTAGGTTAAGGATAAAGGATCTCATTTCGTTAACCCTTTACCCAACGAATCGCCCGCTTCCTCTCGCGTAATACGAAAATTCAGCAGCTGAAAATATATTAATTTTCGAAAAAGTTCAACAAAACCATATCATGTGACCCCTCTTTGGAACAAGCTCGTCGAGCTCGTTCCAAAGAGGGGTCACATGATATGGTTTTGTCGAAATGTTTTGAAAAAATTAAAAAAATTATATTTAAAATAATAAATAAATAAATGCGTTGGGTAAAGGGTTAAAATAATTAATTCTTGAATATACAGTACGGCACCGTGAACTAATCACTTTCCACGGGTGGGCAATATCTCCACCAACGCAATAATATTGGATTCCAAACACAAGTTCTAGAGATAACCAACAAAAAATGTAATTAATGAAGTATCGGGTACAACCCGGTGCTTCATTAAATTAAAATTTTGCTGATGATGATTTTTGATTACATAGTAAACGCATGCGTGGACATCACTGCCCACGCGTGGATTACGACCAATCCACAGTGACTAAACTATAATAATAATAAATCAGTGTTTCTGGTCAGTTTGGGACGCGATGGCTCAGTAGGTAGAGGTGCGGGCTGCAAGCCGAGAGGTCCTCGGTTCCACTCCCACCTGCGGCAACCGCGTTGTGTCCTTGGACAAGACACTTCACCTCCATTGCCCACGTGGGGGAACGGTGGCGCTGTGTACTAAGGCGTACTGCACGTCGATGGTGCACTTGTCTTCAACCAATGCTAACCCTGCTTGTGTGGAGTTCATATGTTGGGGAGCTGACAGTTGCTCGCCGTTGCTAGGTGGTTCTCTTCGGGTACTCCGGCTTCCTCCACCCCTGAAACTGTCACGGTCATGATTAGCCATTCTGCAAAAATATGTGACCTTAAACACTAATAAATAAATATTCTGGCCTGTTTCGTTTATTATTCTTCTGATGGGACAATACGCCACTAATCTGAAAAGTGTAGACCCTCAGATTTTGCTTGTATGAAAAAGTTCATGTAAACCAATACTGTATACAAAATGTAATGCATCTGAAGCAATGCGAAATTACTTAAAGCCGTAATTAAAAAGTTTAATACAGAGAAATTTTCGGAAAGACAACATTGCGACGATACAAGCGAATTTGCTCGAATGTTATCGGAAGTAAACATAATACAGTGACATAAATTCTGAATACGCGCGGTTTCTAAGTTTACCATCGTGGTTGTCCAAACGGTTGACTGACAGAAACAACAACGGTGTATTATTTTAGTAATAATTGGGCATTATTACATCAAAACATTTATATTATTTTAAATAAAGCAGTTATGCTTCAAGCACGTGAACCGACAATGGCAACCCCAATGAAGTGCACGGGCTGCTAGGCTATAAATAGAAATACGTGCACAGAAATATTACCTGTGTCCTTCTAAGCAACCTTATATCGACGAAAGTAGTGGCAATATAGAATATATCCATAGTAGCTTGGTGTACCAAATGTTCACCACAAGTGGGTATATTTTATTTATACCATGATCGTCAATTTATCAAGAGCTTAAAAAATAATAGTTCCAGTTCGTGCCTTTTTATCTGGATTAGTGTAAATATGAGGCACATTCTAACTGAACTGAGTCAGATTCTTTGACGTTTGTCGCACGCACAGTCGTTCATATAAATTGACCAACTCGACGTGCCAGTACGGTTTGTGTTACGTAATTAATATGTCGCACAAGACTAGCACGTGTTCATTTATTTTATTCACAAACACCTATCCAAGAAGTCTGGGTTTTTTTAACAGTAATCCTGACTGACTAATTGGCGGCGAGGTGTAAAACGGATTTGTTCCTGTGATGGCTCATGCCCCGATTGACTCATATCTCAACCAACTACATCATCAAGGTATGCCTTTAACAAAGGTACTTGGAATATTTGTTCAGTTGGCGCTTGAGCCATCACGGTTGGAACAAATCAGTTTTACACCCCCATCGCTAATCGGCAACCTCCTCGACGCTCCGGGTATGGTGGACTGTTTATTTATGGCTGGTAGGCTAAGAAATTGGATTGTTTGGATTAGAGACTCAAACGTATCATGCTCAGAAAGCCTGGTCAAGCGGACCATCCCATTTTCTTGATGTTACAATGTAGACACACAGGCTCCATTAGGACATGAACATTATGCATGAAAGATGAGAGTAGCTTCCAAGGTATAACGGCGAAATCCATTACACAAACATCCAAGGAAACCTACAAGCATAGTTCATGTTGTCTGGCTATAACTGGGTTAGAATTCTGCCAGGATGTGAGGTACGCCTTAGTACACGGCGTTCGTGAATCTACTAATCTTTTTGGTTGTGGTATCTGGCATCGGCACCTACCCATTACCAAATCCTCACCCACCCATTACCCCCACCCACCCCCTCCCCCACCCCGCAGACACACACACGCACCTTAGCAGCGCTCATGCACCACATTATATCAATAGTGCACCAATCCCTGTGTTTTTCGATGTTCGTTGGGCCATCACAGCGCTCATGTTCCACGTAATATCAATGGTGCACCAATCCCAGTGTTTTTCAGTATTCGTTGGGCCATCAAATGACACCCAAAACTTAATAGCAGTGCGCTTGCACCGTATAATATCAAGCGTCACCGATCCCAATGTTTTTTCCTTTCTCGTTAGACCACCAGAACTTACATCTCCTCCGTGGCGGCGCTCCAGCACGACATAATACCAAGTGTGCACCGCTCCCAGTGAAAATTCAATTCCTTTGGACCATCAAATTACATTGCTCCCCTTATTACATTACTACCCTTAGCAGAGCTCTTGTACTACATAATGTCAAGAGTGCACCACTCTCCAGTGTTTATCAATTTCTATTGGACCATCCAATCACATCACATAACTCCCCTCCTTAGCAGTGCCTTGCACCACATAACACGAAGAGTGAGCCGATTCCGGTGTTTTTCCATTTCCGTTGGACCATCAAATCACACTCCCTAACTCTCATCTCCCCGTTAGCAACCACATCATATCACCAGTGCACTGATCCCAGTGTTTTTCAATTTCCCTTGGAGTATCAACAACAACTCCCCTCACCTCCATGGTCGCGCTCCTGCACCACATAATATCAAGAGAGCGCCGTTCCCAGTCTTTATCAATATTCCGCCGGACCATCAAATCACACACCGTAACTCCCCTCTCCTCCTTAGCAGGGCTCTTGCACCTAATAATATCAAAAGTGAACCGATCCCAGTGTCTATTAATTTTCGTTGACCATATCACTCATTTGGTATTGAGTCTCGCTACATCATCTTCGGTCAAGTTGTCAATCAGCCCCATTGATGATTTGCAAATGTCCAACAGGCGGAAAATGTTTATGCCACTGACTTCAAGTGTTGATCTAATGGCCTATGATTATTCTTGTGCTTGGTGTTTTCACACTCAAAAAGGTATATTTATCCGTAAAACCGAAATCTATAAGACACTGGACGACCAACACACAAGAACATCACCCTCAAGACCTTTTTCAAGGAAACATTTTACAAGGTCTAAATCAGTTTGTCAACCGGATCCACGCTGACCGTGACGATTCGGCAGTATGCGACAGGCGCTATTTTCTTTCAAATTATTTTCTTTTCTTTCACAATTTGCTAGTCCGACATGAGGTGATTGCGGCTGTCGATTTGGTTTTCATTACTATTTTCTGACTCCATTTCATTGTTCTGTTGAACGATTGAGACTGAATCCCAATCTCCAACGTTCACACTGCCGGTCTCTCGCCTGGAAAGTGCCGGGAATTGATACCCATTCCAATTTTCGTATGGGTATCACAGAAACAAGCCGCCATGTAAAAAGTATCTTTCAAGCAACAAGCGAAAACGCTATGTATTTAAGGCAGGGTTCACACTGGCCCGAAATTTGTTAGTGCCAAGTGGAATTTTGGTTCCAAATAAAAAGATTATGTGCAAAATGGAATCTGTTTGTGACTGAGAACAAATTAATCTTTACTTGTCCTCTACGTGCTACAAGGTGCCATCTGCAATGCTAACGCATTGCAGATGGCAGCTTGTTGTACTTAGAGTACGATCTTTTAATTTAGTATTACCTGCCTCTTTTAAGTATTTTTAGTTTAAACAATATTTATTTCAAAAGTTTCCAAAGTGATACATAGCTTACAATAACATTACGTATGGATTCGACAGTAAGCTGTTAGCTTATCCGTGGTCGTTTCCACTCATGGTATAGTTAACAGGTAGCAAACGAAAAAACAGTGAAAAGGCGTATACAACAAGACACCTGTTCACACAATTTTTACGCTAAGTCAAAATGAAGAAAGTAACATAAGATAATACAAGTAGGTTTAATTTATCTAAATGATAGAAGGGAAGAAGGGTAGGACGATTTTCGGAAAGAAAAAGAATAAGGAGCCAGCAGTCAGAACCGAACCAACTCCATGTTGTACCGTCAATCAGTTACGTACGAGTTCTATCTGAGCGTGGGGATACCGAGAGGACCGGTAGAACCTAAACTTTATTGTGTTGTGCATGTCAATGGAGGTCCCAACACAGAGATGGTCCGAGATAATGCCAGTTACCTCAAATCTTATGTACACTTGAATTATTGTTGAAGTTAGAGAAGAAAACAGAAAGAAATATCCGTTGGTCAACAGAGGCTTCCGCTTGCTCCGGGTGACGTGGCATAAAAAGTGACTTGTCAGTCACTAAACTAGTAGGCGTGAACGAGTATAGATACAATCTGCATTATAATTAGAATTAATTTACATTCTTAGGATTATGGTAATAACATTACACTAACCATTCATAATGAACAGATGGTCACCAGTGTGGTTTTAACAGAACCCAGCAGAAGAGAGAATATATTTATTTTTGTGTTGCAAGAATGCCCCATAAGATATAAATAAATAAATAAATAAATAAATAAATAAATAAATAAATAAATAAAAGGTCATTATTAATCTTTACAAAATAATTTCATGATCATTATTTACTCACTGTTTATTTATTCCAATAAACTAGTGGAAAATAATTTTTATCATCTTCCAGAAGGATTATAAAAAGAGTTAAGCAAGATAAAATAATTAAGTAACAAAGAAATGTTTTGATAAGAGTCAGGTGAGATGTATAATAATAATAATATTAACACTTTGGCCAGCCGCTGATTTGTCGCGGTTCTCGGACGAGAAGGCCATGGTTACCCCTGTACTCCCAACTGCCTCCATATTCCCACGCTTCTCCTCTCCTCCCAACACTCAAAGACGAACTGCTTGATGATATCCCTTGTCCCATTCTTCCCAATATCTCCGATTAGCATATTAACCCTCTCCTTTGAGTCTCCCCCTAACCACATGTCCTTCATTCTCCCAACCCACTTCCCCATTATACTCCCAGTGAATCTCATTCTTTTAGACTGATACTTTGGGCATTCTAGAAGAAAGTGTTCCAGGGTCTCCACCATGTCTAAGTTACACATCTGGCACTCCCTTTCACCGTCTTTCCCAATTTTTCCCCTCAGCTCCAGGGATCGCGACCTCAGTTTGAACAACAGTGACCACCCAAAGGTGCCATCAAGGTACTCTTCAAAACCTGGCATCTCTTTATCACGCAGGCCACCCAAAGACCTCTTGAATTTGACCCCCTCTTGCCTATTACGGTTACAATCCTCCTTGACCCTTTCTCTGACGATTTTTTTACCCTGGTCCGAGATCTCCAATAAGTAGTTCTCTACTAGCTCCCTCACTTGGACCATCCACCCCGTTTTGATATTTGAGTTGAAAATTCTCAGGAACATTACTTTACACCATCGGCTGTCGGGGAGATTTACCAAATAATTAAGATAACCGAGCTTCAACAGGTCTATCCTGTCCTTGGTCCTCATCCACCCTGTATAAACTGTGAATTCAATTGACCCATAGCAAGAGACATGGTAGAACTGTTGCCTATAAACCACTTGACACTGTTGACATGCATCAATTTCGTGTCGCCTGTGTTGTCGAACAGCGATTTTATCGAAAATGATGCACAAAAATAAACCACAGAGCACTAGAGACCTTCTAATAGTATATTTCCGATGCCAGATTTGGGGGCAAATGCTGTATTCGTGGTGCCAAACGAATTGTTAGTGCAATTGGCAGCATTGGCTCCTGAAAGCGTGATGAACACTGATTTAATTGTAATCCAATGTACAACACTAAACAATTTTTAACCCTTTGAACCCTTGTGGTATCTTCCATGTCACTTCACGGGAAGCAGTTGGAAGAGTCCATGTTCATTATTTGGGGGTGGTCCTATTACTATTTCCAACGTGCAGCCCCAATTAATTAAAATATTAATCGGTCTACCCAACCATTCACTTAGCGACCACCCCACTTTACGAAATTATGATGTATCATGTTCCTGGGCCGGAAAAAGGCCACTCGTGCTCAAAGGGGTAATTCCAGTGGGCACCTGCTGGAATTCTATTTCAATATATCTTTTAACCCTTTACCTAACATGAAAAGCAGATGACACTTGCAAAAAAAATTCTTGAATAACTAATTTTTTTCATTTTTTGTCTCAAAAACATAGGTTATGACCCCTCGTTGGAACGAGCTCGACGAGCTCGTTCCAACGAGGGGTCATAACCTATGTTTTTGAGACAAAAAATGAAAATATTTTGAAAATTAATTGGCGATTTTTGAGAATAGCGCTGGCCGGTTTTGGCCGTTACGTTGGGTAAAGGGTTAATCAAGGGATTTAATATGAGGTATTTCTCGGATGAATAATGATTTGCAAATTATATTGAACTGAGCATGTCACAACTTAACGAATACAAAGTCTAGACACTATTAAATGACTCACAATATTATTCAAATCATGGGATTAAAAGCGTGTGGATTGAAATGAAATACTGAATACAGAAGTAAGTGTCTAATAAATAATTCAAAAAGATCTTTTGTGATTTAAAAAAAACTGGAGAATTTCGCTCGCATTCTGGCTCGTCGCGAAGTATTTTTGATTGGGTAGGGGTTGACCCCCAAATTTACCAAGTTAACAATTATCTGTTTTTTTTTTCTAAGGAGTCACATGCATGCACAGGGGCGGTAAATGTAATACAAGGGACCCCATGTTAGTAGTACCGAGAATATGGGGTCAATTACTGTGAGATAATTTTAATTTTCGGGATGCTCAATCCTTGAATCTGAGGCATTTGTCAATGCCCCGAGTATTGTGTTAAAACGAGATAACGTCAATGATATCCAACCTACGAGGCAGACCATGGTTCGGTTTCGTGTGAGAAAATGTTGATTTTCCGGAGCACGAAGATGGAAAGTCCACGCATCTGAAGCCTTTGTTTACGCCCAGGTGGTGCGAGATAGCGACAGAATTGCGCAGGGAAAGAAAGCACGAAGCCAACCATAATTCGGTCCCGTGGGACAAAGTTCTTACTTCCAGGTCGGAAAAGAGGCAATATCCGCGCATTTAAGGTATTTGTATATGATATTATTTATTTTCTAACTTATTTCCATTTTCATTGAGTCAAGTTATAAAGGTACGAAGAAAAAACAGTTATATACTGTACAGCACATGTCCGTGACAAAATAGCCTGACAAATAATTATTCCATACTCTCTCTCTCTCTCTCTCTCTCTCTCTCTCTCTCTTTCTCTCGCCCCCTCCCCCCTCCCTCCCCCCCCCCTTTCTCTTTCTCTCATTTATGTCCCCTGGTTCAGAGCCAACTTGACTGAGTTATGGTGATGTCATGACACTCCCCAACATACACCGCGGAGATACCTGTGCGAGATTGAATTATACAGCACATACGCATACATACACATTACACACACATATCTATATGCACAAGTACAGACACATGTGCATATATATATACATATGCATATATACATATCTATATACCTTTGTAAACAACCCCTAACCCAGACATCGTCGCGGTGAGGAGTTGGGGAAAGATAAGATAGATGAACTGGCCTAGAGTTGCAAGAAATATAATTATTTCCACGTTTTTTTTCTTTTGATATTTCATCATTACGTAACAACTTGCAATATATGCCTACAATCAACGACACGTAGCATTAACCCGGTGTGACTCTTCCTTGCAAGGAAACGTTATAACGAAAAGTGGAACTGGCTTTTGCATTTACGTCGAAAGATTTTGTATGCGAAAAAATGCAAAGAAGAGGGCCAGGAATGCCAGATGTTCAAAACGTAATGACTTGTACAGTATGTGGAGAGTGTATTATCACTAAATCACCCGCAGAGTGGAGATTCCACCCGTGCAATAAATGCAAATTTGTTGCAAAGCATAACCAGCACCAGCAAAGTTTCAGCCAATGGACCTCCGGGTTAAACCCGGAGGTCCATTGGCTGAAACATTGCTTGTGTTTTTGTCGATATGTACAAAATTTGAAAGTTATAGCTTGGGTGATAACTCCACTCCGCGGGTGATTTAGTTACAATCCACTCTCCACGTACTGTAGATATCCCGAGTAGTGTGTGATTTTCGGGTATCGAAAAAACGTCCAGTCCCTGCATCATAGAATTTCTCGATGCCCCGAGTGGTGTATTATAACGAGACAATCTCAGTAGTATTGAACCCACGAGGCGACTATGGTCCTGCTCTGTGGGGAAAAAAAATTGATTTTCGAGTCAAAAATGACGCAAAATTCTCGCATCTGGGGCACTGATTGTCTCTCTGAAAAACGCATCATAACGAAAGAAATTCGCTTGTGTAGCCAATCCTGACTCATCTTGTCATGAAAATCGACTATCGATATACAGTGCGTGGAGAGTGTATTATCACTAAATCACCCGCAGAGTGGAGATTCCACCCGAGCAATAATTGCAAATTTGTTGCAAAGCATAATCAGCACCAGCAAAGTTTCAGCCAATGGACCTCCGGGTTAAACCCGGAGGTCCATTCGCTGAAACATTTCTTGTGTTTTTGTCGTTATGTTCAAAATTTGAAAGTTATAGCTTGGGTGATAACTCCACTCCGCGGGTGATTTAGTTACAATCCACTCTCCACGTACTGTACTTATCTGTACTGAAATTATTGTGTGGGTGACGTGAGTCAAATTATTTATTTAGATCAAATAAATTATTGAGAAAACACCTACGACATCAGTGCAAAATAATAAACAAAACCAAGAGACAGCTCTCGAAGCTGTTTGTTGTTTTCTTTTATTAAAAGTTGCTTAAGGAAACTTGGCTTTTTATGGCATAATTTGGAGCAACTGCGTTACAGTCCACTTTGGTTCCTTGTTTAGCGAATGTATTCTTAAAGTAATTTGCAAGTCCATATTTTTTCCAGGAAAAAAAGTAGCACATCCTACCTCCGTGACTTTTATGTTAATGGAAAGAATATTGTCTGTATCATATATCACGATGCTCACACACTGTTGGTATAATAAATGAAAAAAGGTTATAAGACATCAAAAGATGGTGAAATACGCCGTTTTTTTTTTATTTTCGCATGTGTTTAACTCTTTTGGCGCGGAATAATCTGAGAAACAAAATTCTTAGCGCCTAATATTCATCAGGAATTTTACAAAAAGTTTTGGTTGTTAGACTAAAGCGTTATTATTTTAAAAGATGTTCTAATGATCTCATTGACTGTTTTTCAAATGATTTTCTGAATATATTTAAATGGCACCTTTATACTTTCAAGGGGCGGTGTCGTTGTTCATTGGTAGGACATAACTGGTGCATGAAGCATAGGAATACGTATGTTTGTTCAACTCTTTACCCAACGAATCGGCCGCACCCTCCCCCCCCCCCCCCCCCCCCCGTGTAATATGCAACTTCAGCAGTTGAAAAAATATTAGTTTTTAAAACATTTCAACGAAACCATATCATGAGACCCCTCGTTGGCACGAGCTCGTCGAGCACGTTCCAACGAGGGGTCACATGATATGGTTTTGTTGAATTAGTTTGAAAAATTTGAAAAAAATGATATTTAAAATAATACATTTTGATATCGTCTGCGTTGGGTAAAGGGTTAAAAGCACTTGGAAATGGTCACACACAGTTGGCTAAAATGACTACTGCAGTACCTTTCCGGGGGCTGCCGTCTGTCGACTTTAGTCGCCTGTCGCGCCACAAGAGTTAAACGGAGAATAATAGACAAGCCATTAAACTGATTGGGGAAAAAGTGTTAAAAGCCAACCTGCGTATTTTTATGATACTCTTCAGGAAAACGCTTGAAGTTTGTGAAATGATGTGCACATCGATGATACAAGTTCGTTGACATTTCGAAGATTATTTTTGTTATATGAAATTCCCTACTGTTTGTGTTAAATTTTCAGATAACTTTAGAAAATTAAAGGGAGCTAACTTTCCTGTAAATCTCTTCTCATGAAACAAAAATTGTAAAGCATGACCCACGGGCCGACCATGATTAGGCCCGTGGGAGAAAATTATGATTTGTAGGCTCGAAAAGAAGCAAAATTCACGCATCTGAGATATTTATCGATGTCCTCAGCATTGCGTAATAATGTGGACAGATCATACTCCCAATCCATAGGCCAGGGAGATTTGTCGCTATCCTGAATTGTGTGGAAGAACGAGATAATTGTAATGGTATGCAACACAAGAGGCAGAGTATAATGAATGGGAGACAAATGATTTTCGGACCGAAAAGACCCGAAATCATGGTAGCTGGGGAGTTATCGTCTCTTGGGGTTGTGTTTAATAACGAGTGAATTGCACTGCTGCCAAACCCACGAGGCTGACCATGGGACCATGGTTCGGAACCACAGGCGAAAAACTGATTTCAGGGTTTTTGGCTCAGTGAACAAGAATAAATTATGTTTAGGGCTTAAAGACGAAAAGAACTCGCTTCTGAGACATTTGTCTGTGCCCCCGACTGGAGTGTTAAATCGAGAGAATTACAAAGGGGTCATTATCTTGAGGAGCACCAGGGAACTCCCAAGAGAGGTGACCTACCGGGATATTTCCCGGTTGTAGTAGCTTACAAAGCAGGTAGCATAAGGGGATATCTGTGAGGTTTTAGAACCACCCGAGCACAGATATTCCGGGTGGGCGAATCACTGTAGAATAGATTAACAGGTAGTAGTGCAACATTTAATGTTCCGTTACTCACCACGGCAAGAATACGAGCAGAAACGTCGTAACCTGGATGGTTGCAAATCATCATCCACGCTCCCGGTAGCGACGGCCCTGCAAATATGTTCTCGGAGCAGTCTGTTGTTTTCATTTATTAACCCTTGACCTAACCTGAAAAGCAGACGACACTTGCAAAAATAATTCTTGAATAACTAATTTTTTGTCTCAAAAACATAGGTTATGACCCCTCGTTGGAACTAGCTCGACGAGCTCGTTCCAACGAGGGGTCATAACCTATGTTTTTCAGACAAAAAATTGAGAATAGCGCTGGCCGGTTTTGGCCGTTACGTTAGGTAAAGGGTTAAAAATAACAAAAGGAAACTTTGCAAGCTAATTAGAAACACCTATTTTCACATTAACAATATCTATCTGTATCACACCAACCAACACTAAGTGTACACTTCATATGGCGAAAGTGTTTTTACTGTAATTTGTAAGATTGCTATTCTTCCAAAGAAAATAGCAAATATCACCCCCAAGACTTTTATATTACTGAAACGAACAATGTCTGCAACATATATCACGATGTGCAAACTAATGATATAATGAACAGAAAAAGAAAAGTTACCGAATATCATCAGATGGGGAAAATTCCGCTTTCTTATTTTTAAATTGGTTTCAAAACAGAGGCTTCAATGAGAACTTTTGTTCAATTTCCAACCTTAATGATGGTAATACTCCTCTACCACTCCGTTCTTTTGATTCTGAGCGACCCACTTTGGAAAATATTTTTCTTGAGCCCGAAGACGTACAGGAAGCCTTGAATTCTCTCAAGACCTCTAAAGCAAGCGGGACTGACAATTTAAGTCCATTTACTCTAAACGGATGTTCTTGAACATTCGCCAAACCACTAGCCGACCTTTTAACCTCTGTCTCACAAATTCTACATTCCCACACCAGCGGAAAGGGCAAATGTCTCGCCATTATTCAAAAAAGACTCTCACAACAGAATGACAAATTACGCCCAATTTCACTTTTAAGCTGTATTGACAAGGTGTTTGAAAGTTGTATAGCAAAGACAGGTAGAGAGTACCTTGATGCGAATGGCATTTTGACAAAATCCCCGTCAGGTTTTGTTTCTAAAGACTCCACCGTTCTCCAGTTGAGTGAAATTTACCACACCCTTAGCTCTGCACTTGATAAAGGAAAGGAAATAACAGTTGTCTTCTGTGACATCAGTAAGGCCTTTGATAAAGTATGGCATCCTGACCTTTTGTACAAACTCGCAAAAGAACAGTATAGCCGGTCATCGTTTGTCCTGTTTCAAATCGTACCTTAGTAATAGACACCAGCGGGTCATTGTTAACTCTGAATATTCTAGCTGGGGAAACATCAGAGCGGGTGTTCTACAGGGCTCGATTCTAGGACCCTTACTGTTTCTTATCTACATAAATGACTTAAGGGGCGGACTGGTGTCTAACATTCGACTCTTTGCTGACTATACATCTCTCTACCTCACATCTGAAGACCCTGTCCACGCTGCCAGACTTATGTCCGATGACCTCCAAAAGATTGAACGGTGGGCATCCCAGTGACTGGTTGACTTCAATCTTACAAAATCCGAGTCACTGATAATATCACGCAATCTCCAACATGGCGTATTCAACATATTGATCGCTCAACGTCGCTGATCCAGTTGGGTGCCTAGCCCGTATTCCAAGCTGAGTGCGCTTCTTGCCAGACTGTCTTAACTGTTCGGGTTCCACCTATCTTTGCCCATCTCACAGGAGCCCAACAGCCACAGTACCCACTCGGCCAGTCGAACTACTCAAACCTTTACCTCATATTACAACATTCACCATTCAAAAACACAAAACTCTTGTTATTACATAACCTAACCTCACTTTTCAGGTACGACAAAAAGAGATCTTCGACGTTCATACTCCAGAGTTTAATCCTAAGGAGGAGACAGCCTGCATAAGCATTAGCTTATTGCTGGATCCATTTTCCAATTCACAACTCATGTTATTATTGTGTAATCTCTGTCTTTTTGTACTTTATTTCTTGTTTGTTTGGAAATAAAATATTGTCAATCAATCAATATCGAGACCAACTGATACTTTTTTTTCTACTGGGGTTAGTATGATCCCCGATGAGTCTGGAGATGGGATGGGGACATTTCCCCCGGGGGCAAGATATTTGAACCAGACCCAGAGGGTCTGGTTCAAATATCTTGCCCCCGAGGGTGAGATTTCCCCATTCCCACCTTCAGACTCATCGAGGATGATTTTCTCCCCCACACGAGGATTACGTCATTATAGATAATTGGCGGTCACGTGCTGACATACCCAATTTATCAAGTCATAGTCCTTTCGAAAAACGAACAATTTCATAGGAAAGATCGTACAAAAATTAGGTATATACCATAGGTATATACTAAAAAAATGATTTGTAACACTGTCCGTTAAGGGGTTAATGAATTTGCGCGTGTCAAACTCTAATGCAAAGGGCATTGTGAGATTATTGATCGATCGATAAATTCGCGCAGTGATATTATTAAATCTGCAGAGAAACATGGGGGGGGGGGGGGGTTGAAACAAATCAACATTGTTGATTTTGAAAGGCACGTGGATTACATGCGGGCAATCGTGAAGCCATTTTGTTTATTTACAATTGTGCAGACGATGATGAAATAGTTCCAGCGACCAAATAAAATATGCAAATGAGTATGTCACGTGGGGTGGGTGGGATAGAAATATCCCACCCTGCTGTCTCACCCGGGACACGCGTATGTTTCACGTATCGTGGGGGAGAAAATATAATCACCGAATATGTTATGGTGTCCACCATCCGCTGAGGCTGTGTTAGTTTTTAAAGAGCTGTGAAGGCAAAGTCAATCGAGCGTGTTTTTTCAACCACACAAGAAAGATATCCTAATAAAGACCTTGGCGTGGTTAAACCATTCAAACAGCTATAATTTAATGTTCTTTAATGATATCCGGCTTGCGTGTGATTGGTCGAGGTGGGGGTTTTCATAACCCGATGATTAATTTTCCTATCGCATGAATATTTAACACTGACCCGCATATTTGTCATTATCTATTGACTAAAGTGAATTTTTTGCTTTGATTGGTTGATAGATACGTGGTATGAGACCATATTCATTGAAACCCACGATACGTCCGCCCAGCCACTGACAAATTTCCCATACCCAGTGGAAGCCTCGTTCCGAAATCTACAAATTGTCCATACCCAGTAGAAGACGCGTCATTCCAGTTTTGCAGTGTACATGTATTATATTTTAATTTTTTATCTCCAAAAAATTGCTCATGACTCCTTATTGGAATGAGCTTGTCGAGTACCCTCCAATGTGGGGTTCATAAGCTATGTTTTTGAGACAAAAAAGAAATTCAATAATTTTTTTATACTAGTCATATCGGCATATTTTCACAAAAACTCTTTTGCACACAAATTCACAGAAACCTGTATGGCTCAACAATGGAAGATAAAAGATCTCATGCTGTGTGTGTTCGCACATGAAATAGAATGTACTTCTAAAACGGAAAGTCAATAGATAAATTTGTTCGGCCTCATGGGATACGGCTGGCTTAGGGTAGGTAAAAACCCGTACCGCGTGATCAGACACGGGGTAACTAATAATATCGGTTGGTGTGTCCAACGATGCAACTAAACTATAATTTCTTCATTGATATAAATAATATAGATTCCGGAGACTTCGGCCGTGTATGGGTACATTTATAATATTTCCAAATGAAACAAAACACTGCATTTCGATTGGCAGAGAGATACAGTGTAACGTGCAATCCACTGAAGCTTTTCCGGAGCAAGAAGATGGAAAGTCCACGCATCTGAAGCCTTTGTTTACGCTCCAGGTGTAAAAACAAGAATACACAATAGAAGGATATATAGCTAAAAAATACCATTTTTTAATTATTAATTCAAACCTTCTGCTCGGTTATGTTAGAACAAAAATAAAAATACATGAAATTTAATATGTATGCGCAATAAAATATTACAGATATGAATGTTATTGGAACTGGCTCAATGAGCCAGTTCCAATGACATCCATATTTGTCTGGTTTTATTAAGAAACTTACAAAGTAAACATTTTCTGTCGGTTTTTGCCCATAATGTAGGTTGAAGTATTAAGTACACCACAATTTTTTGAAATAAATCCGTTACCCTTGTGTTTTCACCTCAGGGTGTATGAGTTCCCAAACCGGTGTAAATTCCCATTTTCACTGGAAAAACACAAGAATAACTAGTAACACCGCCAAATACTCTCAATTCAGTTATAACAATTGAAATCAATTTTCTGACGATTTGTCACTGTATAAGTACGGGATGGGCGTGTTAAATTGTGCATGACGTGCTGCACATTTCATATAACTTAACGCGCCCAACCCACATTCACACCCCAAGAATAATAATAATAATTGTATTGCCTGAAATCCACACATGGTGTTCTATGGTTGTAGAGCTGTATATGAAGCATGATTCGCATCTTTTATCATCCTGTATGTTGAATGAAGGAAGTGTCATCCACAAACTCCAGCAGTGAATACAAAGGAACGGTCAATGAGGATAATAATGGAATGAGCGTGAACGATGTTCAGCATCTCTGTGTGAACTGTTAGTGATAAATTTTATTTTAAAAGTATACATAAAACAAAGTATATATAAGCAAAATGTTGTCTTCGTGCTGTACATGGTAACATCCCAAATATCACACCAAGTAATGATTATCCAAAATGATATTTGAATTGAAGAAAAACGCAATAATGTTGAGCTGTTAAGTAAAGTGCTACAAAAACGCACGCGCAATAATTCAATACGTCGCGTAAAGTAACAAATAACTCATTTTGTTTCTTATATGCATACTTTTGTGTAATGAAAACTTAGCCGACCGCAAGGAGGCAACAAAGTCAACATCAAATTGCACGAGGGATCAATAATAACTTATTTTGTTTTAGAAAAAACGCATTCATTCTATTGGCTTATATGGATCCTGGGAAGGGTCACACGGTTAATTAAGTCGTTTACCGAAATATCATTTCGTTTTTACGAAGTGTAATTTCGTCTTAACAAAATATTATTTCGCTTTAGCGAAGTAATATTTAATTGAAACGAAATAATATTTCGAAATAAAGAAATAATTTCGTTAAAACAAAATAATATTTCGTTATTTCGAAAACATTTTTTTTCTAAAACAGGCTCCGTTCATTAATGTCACATACAGAGTCGGTCATACAAATTGACGAGGTCTGTGGTACCAACATTTCGTTATCGGGACCCAGCACGAACACATTTCAGTAGGGCACGAGCTAATTAAGAAAAGGGGAAGTTGGGGGTGCCTACGCCACGATTTCTATGTAATTATTCCCAGAACTCTTCCTTTTGAAATATAACCCCGACTCTCCAATATATTCCAACTGCATCATCATCTTCCTTGCTCCAAATAGTTCCAACTAGATAATTAGCATTCAGCATCACATCTATGTACAGACTGGGACTTGTACCATTACATTCCACAAGATGATCACACGAAGTACCAAATTTTATCAACTGATGATAGGAAATAACATCCTGCTGAGAATACCCAACTCCCCGTGCTTCTAGCACTAGACGACCTACACATTTAACCCTTTGCCCAACGCAGACGATATCAAAGTTTAATATTTTAAATACCATTTTTCAAAATTTTTCAAAAATTTTCAACACAACCATATCATGTGACCCCTCGTTGGAACGAGCTCGACGAGCTCGTTCCAACGAGGGGTCTCATGATATGGTTTTGTTGAAATTTTTTGAAAAATAATATTTTTCAACTGCATATTACGCGGGCGGATGCGGGCGAATCGTTGGGTAAAGGGTTAAACTGCTTCTTCATTCCCAGGCTCACACTTTATCACTGACGAGAAAGAGAATGGGAATTGATAAACTGTGCGTAAAACCCGAGAAGAAATACAGGAGTCCAAGTGCGGATTTGCCAACTCGCGATTACTAACCTCCCATACCCACCAAATGGGTCATCATCGCGACGCCTGTTTGTCTAGCATGTCACTGTGTGGAATTGTGGCTTATTCGATTAGCTCCACTTGTATTTCCTCTTTCGCATTTCAAGGAGGCAACGTGTAAGATGGAGAGTGTCTCAACGAGTTTAGTATCCTGTCTGATAGCCTTCTTAAATGGATTGGACTGATATCGCATATTAATGCGTAAAGAGGACCTGTACGAGAGAAGGTAGATATATTATTCATTGCACTGTTACATCGCGTACTCAGCTGTTAACAAGATAACACTTAAGATATTCATTTCAAAGCTCATTCTGACATCAACGATTTATAACTGCTTGACAAGATTGATGTTGAGTCTGTACTCTTATTCGCTGTCCGTGATTAAGCTTCCGTTTCCCCTAACCTCGTCTATTCAATACTGAATGGCGAATAACCATTGACAGAGGACAGCTATTTAGCAAATAGATTATATATAGTGTTTTGGGGTGGATATCTCATTCGTCCACGAGTCAAATGTCTTGTTCTCCGCGAGTGGCTTGTCACTCAGCGATAAATTGACGGCATCCACATTGCTTAGGCTTCAAGTGGAAACACGAATGCCCACACCCGGATATTTTAACCATCTATCTGAACTTTTCGGAATATAATCTCTGCAAAAAACATATCAAAAAATATGTTGACGAACAAGGAAATTCTCAGCTGTTATACCAGAACGCCGTGGTGAAGCCATAGCAAGTCATATGGTCAACAATTAAAATGGGTCTGATTTTTCTGGGTTTTTTTCTTGTATGTTGTCGAGCTCAAGGAATTATGATATAGCTGTTTTGTTTTTTGATTTGGCTCCATTTTGACGTTTTTACGTTACATCAGAGTTTAACTTATATTTGACAGATTTCTTTAACCCTTTACCTAACATGAAAAGCGGACGACACTTGCAAAAAAACAATTCTTGAATGACTAATTTTTTTCATTTTTTGTCTCAAAAACATAGGTTATGACCCCTCATTGGAACGAGCTCGACGATCTCGTTCCAAAGGGGGGTCATAACCTATGTTTTTGTGACAAAAAATTGAAAAAAATAATCAAAATTAATTGGCGATTTTTGAGAATAGCGCTGGCCGGTTTTGGTCGTTACTTTGGGTAAAGGGTTAAAGATGCTGTCTTAGGATTCACGTAAGTCCAAATTTATAGAAGATACAGATACGCACACTGTTTTCTACTCATTTGAAGTTGTTCAATGTTATTTTGTTTTACTTCAAACTTTCGCACCGGATGCCAGCAACGGAAAAACAGTTTGGGACTGTAATCTCCGCGATAACAAACATATCTAAACATGTATTGCCATCCAGGGAAATTCTCAAACATTATACCAAAATTGCTGGGGTGACGTCATAGGGGATCATATGGTCAAAAATTAAAATACGTCAGATAATTAATTAAAAATTAAGAAATAGCTTGGTATTTTTGTTTTTCGATTTGGAGTCATTTTGAAGTCTTTTGTTGTTTTTCGATTTGGCGTCATTTCGATTTTTTACGTCACTTCAAAGTTTAGTCTATTTTTGATATATTACTTTAAAAACGCGCGACCGGGTATGTTTTATTGAGCAGTTTAGTACGTTAAAAGGTGGCAGACACCTTCTCCTCGTTGATGGGGCGTTCGGCGTTAGCCGTGCTTCTCGATGGATGACTTCTGGAAATTCGCTTTGTGATTTTATTAATAATAAGAATAAAAAAAAAAAAAAAAAAAAAAAAAAAAAAAAAAAAAAAAAAATAATAATAATAATAATAATAATAATAATAATAATAATAATAATAATATTCCACTCAAAGTATGATATTATTATTATTATTATTATTATTATTATTATTATTATTATTATTATTATTATTATTATACTAAACGATTTGCGATTTTATTAATAATAATAGTCATCCATCGAAGCACGGCTAACGCCGAACGCCCCATCAACGAGGAGAAGGTGTCTGCCACTTTTTAACGTACTAAACTGCTCAATAAAACATACCCGGTCGCGCGTTTTTAAAGTAATATATCAAAAATAGGCTAAACTTTGAAGTGACGTAAAAAAAAAGAAATGACGCCAAATCGAAAAACAACAAAAGACTTCAAAATGACTCCGAATCGAAAAACAAAAATACCAAGCTATCTCTTAATTTTTAATTTATTATCTGACGTATTTTAATTTTTGACTATATGATCCCTTATGACGTCACCTCAGCAATTTTGGTATAACGTTTGAGAATTTCCCTGGATGGCAATACATGTTTAGATATGTTTGTTATATATATATATAATAACGCATCCAAATACGTATGATATCCTTATTATTATTATTATTATTATTATTATTATTATTATTATTATTATTATTATTATTATTCGTTATCTCGAATGGGAATCAGAAGGAAAATATTCACAGTTTGTTACATGACCTTTGAAAGAGACCCTTCGAAGAATGCATCTCTTTTGTCTAATGTTCGTCTTTAAAAAACACAATATTTTACTGAGGTTTCACGTGAAAAAGAAGTGCGTCTATTCCCCCACAGAAGCTAAGTAACTCCTGCGTGAATGGAGAACTCAGTCAACAAAGTTGTGAAATTTCCCACCATCTGAAAGAATTGGAAAAGTTGGTTTAGTGGAATTTGTAGTGGAGAGAGCGATATGTGTTATTTGCCAAACATTGAACTGTGATTTTTCTTTCAATCTTACATGCAAAGATCATATATACTACTCAAAGTTTGCTATGCACCAAGTATATCCAACTATCCGTTTTACGTTTTAGTTGAAATATTGTAATGAAAAGTGTATATATATTTTATTTAATTATATCTTTAATGATTTAAGTATAGAAATTGAGATTTTATTTGTGTTTGACATTATTTTTTAGCTTTTGAATACGATAACCATGGAAAATGGATATTATTTGTAAAAGGAACGAACTGATATGGATTCAATATCGAGTATGAGACCGATTACTGTTAATTACAGCTTGACAACGCCTTCCCGTGCTCCCAATCAGGTTCCTGGTGATCCTTTTGTTGGATGTTGTTCCATTCTTGGGCCAGCATGGCACCAAGCTCCTGGACACTTCTTGGCTGGACTGGACGGGCTGAAATTGCAAGCCGCAATTCATTCCAGACATGTTCGATTGGATTGAGGTCAGGGGATCTTGCTGGCCAGTCCATACGCTCAATCCCCTCCATCTGTCGGTACTCCCCGACAGCATGGAAACATGAGGACGGGCATTATCGTCCATCAGAATGAATCTATCACCCACTGCACCTGCATACAATCTGACGTGGACATCCAGGTTCTCATCAATATACCGCTGTGCAGTCAATGTACCACGTTCAAGGACACAGAGCTCTGAACGTCCATCCCTGCTGATGCCGCTCCAGACCATGATTGGCCCTCCACCATAGCGGTCATGCTCAGTAATGTTGGCTGCATGGAATCGTTCTCCTGGTCTTCTCCATATCATAGAACGCCAATATGTGTGGTCTAGGCAGTACCTTGACTCATCTGTAAAAAGGACAGGTCGCCAATCTTCTCTGGTCCATCCAACGTGGTCCATGGCCCATTCAGATCGTGCCTGGCGATTCTGGGACAGCGGAATGCGAATACATGGTCTTCTCGGTCGGAGACCACCTTCGTGCAACCTTGCCCGGATAGTCGGCGTCGAAACATTTACCCCGGATGCATTCTGGAGGTCACTGCGAAGCTAGGTTGCTGTGGCAAAATGGTTCCGGTCTTCAGCTGCAGATGTTGCTATGTCTCTGCAACCACCATGCTGTCTTATTGGTGTGCCATTCTGTTGAAATCATGCCCAGGCTCTGGCGATCACCGTGTGGTGCACACCAAGGGCTTCACCAACCTGACGATGGGCACCCCTTGCTCCACCATCCATACAGCCCACCACATTTCTGCTTCAGGCAAATGTCTTCTTACATTTGCATTTTCCATATTCAATTATTAAATCACAAGGCTTTGTGTTGAAATGAAGATTGAAGATCCTACATATGTCATGTACATGTGGACAGCACACGAAAACATCATGGAAATTAAGGGGTACTTGCTTTCCATGACTGTCACGAAAAGTCTGCCTGTCCAGAGAGCTAATGTAAACACTGGGGACCATCTCAATACATTACTCAATCATATCCATCAAAAATATCGCAAATATGTCACAAGCAAATTTCACAATTATATGTCAAATAGTTGGTGCTTAGCAAACTTTGAGTAGTATATATACGACATAATACGAACTTGATTTCTTGGATGCTGTTTCTTTTGAATGTACTAGATAAACAGAAGTTTGAAAAGATTTATTTATTTATTTATTTATTTATTTATTTATTTATTTATTTATTTATTTATTTATTTATTTCATCTCATATTCTATAAAGAGAAACTAAGATTCCAGTTTCCAGCAGCGGAATCAGGATTTATAGTTTCTACTTGTTGAATCTTGGAAGCTGCAGTACTGTTTTCACGGACTGGATCTAAGAATTTGCCAATAGAAATTAGAAGTACACCCCACAAGTATAAACTTAAATTTTAGTTTCTTCTTGTGAAGTCTTATAATTTCCAGCTTCGATTTGCAGAGTCTGAACATCACATGTCTAACGGCAGAATCTAAGATTCTTATTGATTCGAACTTTTACCGAGACATAATTATACATTTGCATTGCATAACTGAACAACGTTCACTCAACACTCAAGTTTACTGAACTTGACACACATCGAAGTATTTAATTTCATCCATTTCTCTGTTTATGAGTCCTCCCTGTAATTCTTTGTACCGAAATGCCACTTTTTCGTTAGAGGGTCGTAATACGACCTGCATTCTTAACGTAGCCCTGAGACTGCACATTGAAAATATTAACCGGTCTTCCACCAAGTAACCAATTTTGACTCTACCAGCTGATGACTCTGAACTGGCATAGAATGTATCATCATATTCCAAAGGGTCAATGGTAAAAGACGAGAGGCTGTAGTTCTCTGTATATCTTCATGTTGGGGGTGTGCCCCCCCCCCTCCCATCTCCCTGTACTCCCCCTCTTCGAACTGAATAATCTTGCCACATTTGTTGCCTGGATGTTTGCAATAAACATTGATACCACAAATGCACACAAAGAAAAAGGTTAAGCCCCCCCCCCCCCCCCACCCCCACCCATGGATATTTTACGATGGCAAATGTATTGCTTGACATCACTAAAATACTCGCAAAGTCAGCTTCAAAAACTAAATGTTCTCTTTCTTGAAATAACATATCAGTCTATTCGAACATACAAAAATCATAATCTTCGTCATCATTTCAATGACAACATTGGGGAACCAAAAAAGCATAACTGCTCGAGATCAATACGATACTCGTTTAGTATGGAGCTGGAGAGTCGACAATTAGGTGGCTAGAAATGGATACAAAAATCATTCCATTCGTAACCTTTAAGGAACATGAGCAAGTATTAAGGTTCAATATCTTCTGTATCCTCCTTGTTCTAGGATAACAGCTTCCATCCTGCGTCGCATCCTCCAGTCAATCGTCGTAACCATTGTAGAGCAAACTGTCGCCATTCCTGATGCCAATTCTCAGAGTGTCTGTACTGGAGGCCACCCGTGTGCTTGTGTTAGACGCCCTAGAATGTCCCAAATGTGCTCCAGTTGACTCAGATCAGAACTCATAGTAGACCAAGGAATGGTACTCAATGCAATGGTCTGAAAGGAAAATGCTAAACACTAAGGCGGACGTATTGCTTGGTGATGTTCTCTTAGTAGAGGACGTTTGATGACCCTTTTGGCCATCAATATGGCCTTTGTTAGGCCGTTCCCGAACGCTTGCGTCCAGAATCGACGATTTAGTAGTCAACGCGTTTCAGAACAGTAATGGATGCGGTGCCCCAGCTTGGTGCATGGCTGGCGATCAAGTTGGTGATCGACCATAGTCCTTGGGTTCCAGACGGCGATATATGAGTCAATTTACTATATTCTACCAATTTTGTGTAAATTTATGAATGAACCCTGGAGATGGCTAGCATAAGCTCCTAGCTTTCTGTCAGATCCCCTATTACATATGTATGTATACTGTTACTTTTTTGGTGTTCAATCCTGGAACATATAGCATACTTATCGAATAAATATTTTTTAACCTAATATAGGCTATAGGTAATTTTTGGAGGAATTACCAACGTTTTTCGATTAAGTCAGCTATTGCACATATTGGCATGTTTAGTGACTTGCTTTCGTAGTTAAGGGGTCGTCCAACCTAACGTTGGTCAATTTGTTGACATTGTTCCCAATTCCCCAGAAATAGATAAGAGAGGTAAGGAAAGGCATATTATATATGAAAATAATGAGTAAAGTGCATAGAAAAGGTACATATAATTTTTTCAGGACAAAAAGTGAATTTTATGATTTTGAAGAGCATTAATTTGCCAATGGCATAAGTAACGAACCCATAAAACCAGAAAATGATCGGTAATTCGAAAACCTTGTCCTCAATGTAATGATAACATACCACAGACTCGGAGAAAGCATTTTTATGACACAAACTCTGGTGTGCTTTGATGTTGGAATGCAATACCACCAACACAAATTTTGGATGTTTCGGATGTGGCCATGTTTCAATGATGTTTATTCCGGTCATGTGATTACATATATAATGTGGTTCTTGCAGGAATATTCATTTTGGGCGTGAACACGCCCTTTATTTGTTCGAAACAATGTATGAGCGGATTTGCAAACAAGTTACAACAAATACTTGAACTGTTAATGTCACAACTGCAAAATATGCTTTGAAAATCCCTCCAGCTGCATCCAGTGTTTACAGGCCGTCTGAACTTTTTTGAAATCTGAAAACTGAAGTGATCGGCTGATAAAAAGACATGAACCACTTGTAAAAAAATAACCGAGTGTATAAAATCGGGACGATACACATAAAATAAGGTAATATTCATAAAAAAGGTAAGCTAAATGCTTCAGAAATTATTTTTTTCTCAAAGTATATTCCAAGTGACCTGGAACTACATTGAGCGTGTTGATTTCCCCCGATGTTATGAAGTTATTTACTTCCTAGTAACCGTGGATCTTTGCCGCGACTGTGTTGATGTCCACAAAGGACCGATTGAAGATGGGTTGAAAATGATGCATTCGCGCTTTTAAATAAGGTGTGATTGGACGATGCTGTGAATTTAGTTTTTTCTTGCAAATAACCATACTAACACAAGCGTCGATCGGGGTCTTTTCTCATCGTTTTAGACTGACAAATGTGACAAATCTCCTTTACCAGAAACTGTCTCCCGATTTGCATATCATAATAAACACAACAGCGGTCGGCGTGACTGTGATGGTCAACACCCAAACGAATTATCAAATCCACAGTCAAAATTAGCCGCAATTGGCATTTAAACAAATGAAATACACAAAATATTCGCAATTTCTTCATTATCCGTGCCGAGTTACTTTTTAACCTGACATACCAGACCACATGCGTTCAGTTTCGTTTGTCAGCATCATACTGCCTGCAGATGTTTGTGGTAATAGTACGAGAAGGCGAAAGAAGCCAAATATTTTCCCATCATCTATAAATTAATTAAAATTGATAATTCTGTTTATTTTACTGAAATTATGAATTGAAAAGGTGGGTGTGTTGTGATTACTATGCCCCGGTCTTGGAAGTTAGAAAGTCAAAGGCGTATCTACTGCCGTGGAGACTTCTGTCCGTCCATACCAACATTCTCCCTTGTATCTCAAAAACTGCTACTCCAATTTGAATGATATTTGGTGTTGGGATCGAGTATCAAGGTGGGAACGATGCCTGTGTAGCTACTGTAGCGTGCGTTTCTTCCACACAATTTTTTCCAGAGTTATGGTCCTTTTTCGTTCTTTCGAGTTAGAAAATTTTGTTTATAACTAGTTCATTTGTTACAATTCGTTGCAAAGTTCGTGCTGACACCCTCGAATTAATTGCAACAAAATATTTTTGTGTGAATATTTTGTTCCTATTACTTATCAAGCAATAAGCTGATGAATATTATGTAAAGCCACCATTCTGATGTTTGACACTTTTATTGGAGCTGTTGTGCCTTATGGAGGCTTCTGGAACTCAGCATGTGGATTATGGCAGGGTTTTTATATTCACCCATTAATTGGTAAATTAAGTGTTACGGTTGGAAGTAAGAAGCATGAAAGGTCCAGAACGTAAAGTCTAAAAAGAATGTTTTTCAATGTAGTATGATTTTTGCAGATACACTTATTTGGAGGGTTACCTGTCTGATAGTGTTTGGAGCATGTGTGAGGCCAGGATCTTAAAAAAAGTGTTAAACTTTCATGAAAAGGGATGGATCCCCCCCCCCCCCCAACCCCTCCCGGGAAATATTTTATCAAATGAAGCTCACTTCTCACCTTTTGAGAATTTCTTTGCGTACGTAAATATGTGAAAATGTGAAAACCTATGAATCGGTGGCCTACTGGATGTGCCCTCATGATCTCATATCCCCATAAGCCTCTTTTGGAAAAGTACATGCAATAATGGTTATGTAGGGTTGATTTGATGTGTTTTGAATAACAATGTACTTTTATGTACATTTGATGGTATATTGCAGTGACAGGTTACAATTACTCTTATTTCTTCTCCAACAGATAGCATGGGTGTATCGGTGTCCAAGAGTAAACGAAGCTGTGTTGCTTATTGATAAACCAGACAAATTTAACAATTTAATCACTATGAAATTGATGCTTGGGATAAAAGGGGTTACAGTGCAAGGAGTTTTAAATATATTTGTTCAACTACAATGTATGACTTTGCAGTGCATTCTATATAGGAGAATCTCATAGTTTCTTTCCAAACCACCACAGTGACACATACATCTTTATATTGGGAGACACTCTTTTGTCTTCCCATATTTCTTCTTGTGGACTCCTTCAAGTTGATCTTTGTGGAACTCCCCCAAAGCAAAACAAAAACAACAGAAAATGTCTGCCTTCAATCAGTGAGCACTCCACTTATAACATTTGGTCTCAATCTTTATTACTTTCAAGAATTAGGAAGAGATTTCTTCGAGTATGTACTTCAATGTTTATAGAATACAGCTGTTATTTTATTTTGAGGTATTTTATTGTAAAAAATTTGTTCTCTTACTTATGCCATAGCAGACTTGCAGGCAGTGCTATCTACAGAATGCAGTAGTTCCATGGCCAATTCCAGTTTCCACATGTTCTATGTTTCATTCCAAGCATTTTGGTATATAATTTATTGGGTTTATCCATTTTAGGTCTTTTTTAGACTTGGAAGAAAATTACCTGAAATTTGACCAAAGTTAGGTTGGACTTCCCCTTAAACAATTTGTGACATTAGGATTGTGAAAACATGATAGTAGTAAATCATTTCAGCATCGTTGTGCTCGTACTAATTAGTGGTCATTAGCTATGTTTTAACCCTTTCAAGCCGGTTTGCATAAATATTGCGTGAAGAAAAATTTGGTAGTGGACGAGCAGACGATATAAAGAGCAAACAATCTGATGCGAGGCTCTGTCATAATTTAATCCAACAGCTCGACAGAGCTGTTGGATTAAATTATTACTGAACCTCTCAACAAACCAGGATTGTTTCGCCCATTTCGCCTTTGACAATATTCACAAAAATGATACCGTCCCGGTCGCCAGTGTTGAAAGGGTTGAGGCAAACATGAAAACTCATTATCGATTTTTTGTGAATAACTCTAGAATGTGTGATTTATGTAACATTAGGAAAAGGGTTAAGTTATAAAACATATTCACGACCACCGGAGCTCTAACATCACTTGTTTGATAAAAACTATTTTTCTATCTACACTGCCGTGATTGATCGATGTAATGGTGTGATGAGTGTAAAGATCGTGAAGAAAAATAAAAAAAAAAATGGACAAGCCTAGAACAAAGAGCTAACAAAGGCCGCTATATAAATGTGTAAATGCCATAAAGAAGGGCAAGAAGTAATAAATAATTGCTTATCAGTGCCAATCATCATAATATTTTTCAGTATACTGATTACCAAAAGCGAATGAAAACTGACAGCCACATTTGTTACACAAATTAATACTACATTTTTTCACAAATTTAGCTTTCTGTGCAATAAATTCTCGGTTCTGAATGCAATTCAGATCAGATCAACTGGCGCTTCGAAAGAGCGTATCGCATTTTTAATGAGATTAGGATTACGTGATCTTTGAAACAAATGGTCGTAGATTAAGACGCTTACAGTTTGCTTCATTTACAAGGTATTGTGGGGATGAAGGAGCGCGGTGGCTCAATGGTAGACTGTTGGACTTCTGTGCTAGAGGCCCCGAGTTCGATCCCTGTCCGGGACCACCCTCGTTGTGTTCTTGCGCAATGCTCTTTATCCCGGTTGCCTACATGGGGACACGATAACGCCATGTACTAAGGCGTACTGCACGTCGATGTGCACATGTCTTCAACCGCTATAACCCTGCTTGAGCGAAGCTTGAACAGAGTTGAGGAACTGACATTTGCTCGTCGATGCTCGGTGGTTCTCTCCGGGTACTCCGGCTTCCTTCACCCGTAAAACTGTCGCGGTCACGATTATCCATTGTGCATAATTACATGGCCTTAAAACACCAATCAATAAATAAATTGTGGGGATAATAAGCAGATAATTTGAAAAAAATACAGACTCTCTTTGAATTTGAAAAGGGCGTGCTAACCCTTTGAACCGTGGTGATATCTTCCATATCAGTTCAAATGCATCAATTTAAAGAGTCCATACTCATTATTTGGGGGCAGACCAATCAATATATCCAACGTGCAGCCCCAAGGCTGCACGTTGAAAACATTGATTGGTCTACCTCACCCTTAACTGAGCAGGCATCCCACTTAATGAAAGTTTGACGTACCATGTCCCTGGGCGGAAAAAGGGCCTCTCGTGCTCAAAGGGTTAAAACCCACTGTGTGCAAAATCTCAAGCTCCAGAAGCAACACGACATTACTTAAATCAGGGATTAAAAATACTTCCATGTACAGACGAATGTGGAGAAGCTACGATGGGATATGAAGTTATAAACCAATTTCCCAGAAGTGATCGGATGTAAACAGAAAACCACGTATTATGATTTCTGATACAGTACGTGGAAAATTGTTTTATCAATAAATCACCCGCAGAGTGAAAATTCCACCTGATAAATAATTGCAAATTGTTGCACACCCTAACAATCACAAGCAGAGTTCCAGCCAATGTACCTCCGGGTAAAACCCGAAAGTCCATTGGCTGAAACATTGCTTGTATTTTTTGTCCATATGTGGATAATTTGAATTTGATACTTTGGGTGATAACTCCACTCCATGGGCGATTTATTTACAATCCACTCTCCACGTACTGTGCATGTGGAAATAAATACACAGAAAGACACACGCGTGTGAATGGATTAATCGATATGGCACGTGTGTCATCGCGAAAGGATAAAACTTGAGGCCACTATTAGCCACGAGTTTTATCCTTCCGCGATGGCACACGTGCCATACCGATTAACCCATTCACACACGTGTGTCGTTGTGTGTTTATTACACGCCTTCACGTCTGTAAAAACAATTATTAGAAGGGCACTCAGCAATCCATTTGACAACTATCAACAAAAACAACACATTTTATCGCCAACCAAGATACATGGTATGGAATGGAAAATATCAAGAGAGATAATCTAAGATTGGTAAGGTTTGGTTTAGGGTTAGTTTTATTTTTATTCAATTCCCTAGTTCTGTTGCCGGCTACCTTCTCAAACAACATAAGGCTTTCAAGCCATCAGTAACATTTTTTAACTGGTTGAGTGCTAGAAGCCACTATCAGGGCTTTCAAAAAAATAAGTGTAACAGAGCAAATGCCCACATTTTCCTTTCTCATGTTTCATATTCAGTCAAACGCATATAATATTTTGTTTATATAAATTTGTTTTATCACAAATTACCGAATTGTGCCTGTGGGCACTCTTCAATGATTTGTAATAAAACGAATTTTGGTAAACATTTTCAGATCACCCAAAATAATGTGGCCCTCAACCAGTTAAAGAATCTAACGATGTTATAGTTAGGACCCATTGATAGTTAAAAAATGATCCCTCATGGAACATGTTGTGTGATAATTCAAATGCCTATTTATTATTTTATTGCAAAGCCCGGAATGCTCGAATCGCATTTTGTGAGTAAATGTCTGAATGACGTGTCAGGGTTTGAGCTGTGTGGATGGTGGTTACAAGCGATAGAAGTTTTCATACAGCTCTAGTGACTATGCTATTTTACCTTCATTAATTTATTCATTTATTTAGGTTTAACGACACTTTCTACAACCAAAGTCACCTCGTGTTGGACAGTTTTACGGGTGGAAGAAGCCGGAGTACCCGGAGAGAACCACCGCGCAACGGCGAGCAACTCTGTCAGACTCCCCACTGTACCAAATCCGCGCAAGCATGCTTAGCATTGGTTGAAGACAAATGCATCATGGAAGATACCACCAGAGTTTAAAGGGTTAATCGACTTGAATGTTCTTGTGCTTTGCCCTTGACCGCCTTTCATTAATCACAATCCAGCCTGAATGCAAGTCATATTATTTTCTGCAAGCACTCCTGGGTGGCCACATGTTGAACGATGGTGGGTAACACAACGATAGACGAGATCCAGAGAAAGACAGAATACGACTTTAGATATATCTGTAATCACATACACCCAAACACGGATGAAGACCCGTCTGAACGATTCCTGAAATAATGCCAGTACTACTCACCAAACGAAATCCCAGTACATTTCAGTTTTCAAGAAGGAGGATTTTCGTTACTCCATCTCAATTGTCATAGTCTCAAATCACACTGGAATCCCATTGAAGAGCTCCTCTGCGAAGTAAAGGATTCTCACAATCAGTTTGAAATTATAGGTCTTACAGAAATATTCCAAATTCCTCCTAATATACTATTCAAAAAAAGTAGGGGATATCCAAACTGATGTTGATAATTTCGGTAAATGGTATTGGGTACGCATGATTGGACACATCAATATGTTACCAAGTTTAGTGTGGATCATGAATGGCACCGGCCCACGAAAACTTCGTGCAGGTTTTTCGGATGTCTCATCGTTCTTTTTTTTTTGGTATAAATTCGTTCATCAATAGTTTCTGGTCGAAACGTAACTTTTGCGGTATGCGAAAACTTACCCCTGACGAATGTTTGCGTGTTGTTCGCTTATTGGAAGCTGGCAACAAATAGACTGCAGCGGCTCAAATTCTCAACGTCACTCAATCGGTGATTAGCAGGTTGTGGTCACGCTACCATCAGACAGGCAATGTTGATGACAGACGTCGGTCAGGTCGTCCAAGGGCGACAACTGCTAACAAGGACCGTTTCATCCGAACCACAGCATTACGTAACCGCCATCAAAGTGCCTCAGAAATTGGACAGCAGCTGCACCGAGCGACAGATGTTCGAGTCAGTGGTCGGACTATCCGAAATCGCCTACACTGCTGGAATTTGTACGCTCGACGACCTCGAATAATTCCACGTTTGCCTGAACGTCACATCGCAGCAAGGCGTAATTGATGTGGAGTACGTCAGCGTTGGGACAATCGTCGGTGGAGCATCGTCATGTTTTCCGATGAATCGAGGTTCACTCCCGACTTCCACAACAGGTGAAATAGAGCGTGGCGGCGGCGGAACGAACGATACCATGACGTAACCGTCAGGCAGCACGGTCGTTTTGGTGTTGGATCGGTTATGGTATGGGGGAGGCATAACCGTGACAAGCAGAACACCATTACGTGTCATCCAAGGGCGTGTCACAGGTTCGCAGCTCACGTGGTGCCATTTGCGCGACGTCACGGTTGTCGATTCATTTTCCAAGATGACAGAGCAGAGCACACAGGGCCTGTGTCGTTACAGAGTTCCTCCAGGGGCGGAATATCACTACACTGCCTTGGCCAGCATTAAGTGCAGACATTTCACCAATCGAGCACGTCTTTGATATGCTTGGCAGGCGCCTACAACAACGCCAACAGCCCCCTACCAATGTCCATGAACTCGCCGCTGAACTGCAGGAAGAATGGAATAACATCAGTCAAGCTGATATTGGACGTTTGATGAGGAGCACGTCCCATCTGAGCATGTCTCGCCAACCGAGGAGGATTTACAGGGGTGTTGAGGTCTTGGACTGTATGTGGTAAATTCTCTGACTGACTGCCCATGTCTTCTACAGCTCAGTGCGTGAAATGTGTGCTTGTCAGACACCCATCTATCGCTGAAATCATTCACCAGATGTCACAGTGCAATGTCTCAACTGTCGTTTTGATGAAAATATAAATATATGTCTTCATATATCTCACTTTTATCAAATATCCCCTACTTTTTTTTTAATAGTATATGCCATATCAGTTAACCCTTTACCCAACGTAACGGCCAAACCCGGCCAGCGCTATTCTCAAAAATCGCCAATTAATTTTCAAAATATTTTCATTTTTTGTCTCAAAAACATAGGTTATGACCCCTCGTTGGAACGAGCTCGTCGAGCTCGTTCCAACGAGGGGTCATAACCTATGTTTTTGAGACAAAAAATGAAAAAAAATAGTTATTCAAGAATTTTTTTTTGCAAGTGTCGTCTGCTTTTCATGTTAGGTAAAGGGTTAAACCGTTACCACAGCCTAATTAAAAACACAAGGCCCACTGGAAACGGTGGACGCGGTGTTGTTGGGATCTATATCAAGGAGGATATAGCCTTCAGAATACTCCATGACCTTTCCATTTTCATTCCGCGCGTCTTTGAATCCCTTTTTTGAAATTCAGTTTAATAAATGTATTAAGACAGTGGGGGTAATATATGGGCTCAATACTCAACCGACAGCAGAAAACGATCTCTACCTGTCCAAATTAAATAAGATTTTAACGTTGACTTATTGAAAGCTGACACTCACACTAATACCGTGAATTTCCATTGAATTCAACAGAATTTGAGCTTGGGGAAGTTGATGAAATTTGCTGCGACGACAATGAGGTGATTCGGCTAATACATGAATCCAACAATTTCAAACAAATTTCCTCCCGATCTGTTTAATGTGCCATAGAAATGACATGGAATAAGATATATATCACATAATCGAGAACGTTCACTTTCTACATCATAAAATCATATAAATTCACCACAACACTGATAAAAACCAGAGAGACAAAGAAAATTCAACCTCCCGCCATTAGAGATCACGTGATATTAAAAAAAAACTCCCGAAAATTTGTCGACGATTCAAACAAATGTCATCCTTTCGAAGCTCACTGAAGCCGAATGTTAAACGGAATCCTTAAGGTTTGATAATAGAAAGCTGCCCTAGCCATTTTGTCATCGTATGATATTAAATAATTACTCTGCGATACATGTTAAATACGCACAGCCAAGTTCCCTTCCCCTACCCCCTATTTCGGACCGCAGCATCTCGTCATACACCTGGCGTTAGTGGGCGCTCTCCGGAGTCATCGTGGGCCCACACGGAAGACTGCGTCTTTCGCGGCGGTGACGCACATTGATACCCCAATGAACTGGTTGAAACAGTAATGATAATAATTTCACCACATTTTTGGAATTTCGGATTTAAATGTGAAATTTAGGTGAGAATTGTACAAAAATCAATAATCCATCGTTTATGGTGTCATCTAGTTCAATTGGATGAAAGATTACTGCACAGAAAATATTGCAAGTTCAATAAAATCAGTGATGATTATTATTCGGTTAGCTATTGTAATGCGTCTGAGACGCATTGATCATTACTTGGACCGGATGGTGTAAACACATATATCTTACCTCCTACAAGTATCTGGAAGACGTCAAATGCAAACTGCATATAAAACCATATACTGCCTGTCAACATCCATATACGCTGACAGCTATGAGTAATCTCCCCTTTATTCATTGATTATTCAAAATGGCGGCAGTCGATAAACGCTTCAAGTTGAAAGATTGAGTGTTGGATTGGCAACTTGAAAGGCTTCATATTCTGGGGATGTGTGTCATGTTACCTTCGAAATTAAACTGTTTAGTATCTATGAATTTGCCTTGTTACAATTTATGAGAGAGAGCACTCTCCCATAAAATGTAACAAGGCAAAGACACGTGAACACATTGTGAGAATTCTCTCATTTAATTTTGATCGCTGTTGTTATTAGTTCTGTGCATCCATACAGCAGGCGATAAGATATATTCGTTACACAGTTTGTTGGTGGCCTAATATGGTATATATGGTGTCAGTTAATTTCATATTGGACGAGAGCTTCTTCGCCCTCGTCCAATTTGAAATTCACTTACACCATATATACCATATTAGGCCACCAACAAACTGTGTAACTAATAATCTATGTATATAACATATAAGTAGAACAAAATACAGTCAGACAGCGAATCGGATCTGGGTACGAAACTTTTCATAGCCTCTCGAGTTTGTTTTTCGTGATCTTCTTTGCTGGGTTTAGAAGTCAGAGGAATTACGATAATGCCAACGGTCTTCCATGGCAAGAATGTCTGGCTATGCACAAGTTTGTATGTCGCTGAATGTTCAAAACAAATATCAACCAGAAAGGTGAGAAATATGTATGACTTTATCCCCATAAACACACACACCATTTAGAAGTAGATAAGAACGGTTTGTAAAAATGTTGCGCTCCACATACGACTGATTACTGTGTTTTATTTATTGTTACAATTCAACGTAATTAGGCTATAGGAAATAAACCGATTAATGCATACAAATCCACGCTCGATGTTTTGTGTACGGAAATCCTATTGGACAACAATTACAAAAATAATAAAATTATGTCAGATCATTGTGAACTATCTTGTGTGAAGCGTGGTTGGCGAATTGCGTTTTCAGTTGCACTGCCAATGACACTGACCATCAACCAAGTTCATTAAATTAGCTTTGAACCGAGGTTCACCGAAGTTCCAAAAAGAGTATAATGGGCGATGTTGATAAACTACGTACACAATAAAAGGAGTTTGAGATCTGTTCTATTATATGATCGAATAAGGCGAGATAACATAAATACTTGGGTGAAAATGACGATTCTGAATGCGGCGCTCGTCACTCAAAGAGCCAAATTACGTCATCGGACGCGACCGTATTGTACGATTCAAGATGGGCAATTTAAGGGGAGTCATATGGTCAGCACAAGTTATATTGATTTATTTAATTCTTATGAAAGGTATTCTTTTCTCTTCAGATGAGTAACGAAGACGTGACGCCAAGACGTGTGCTGCACGTTGAATCGAAAATCACAGACCATGTCAGGCTCTTTGATGAGTCTTTGTGGAAAAAGTTGCTAACGTTGGAAATCTCAGACTAGGTGTTTCAAAATCATGTAAATATGTTCCAATAAGACTAAAACCATCCTCCTCTGATTGGACGAGAGCTCGCTTAGTATATTCTATGTTTTCGGCCTAAGTGGCAAATGTTTCCGTCTGACGTCACAATGCGAAATATTTGCAATGACGTCGTCCGTTTTGTAACTGCTTCATCAACAAAGTGACTAGCAGGCCGCTTCACTTTTCAGGATCTTTCACGAGTGCAGCATACGGTGTTCCGGATGAAGTGTTGTTTAAATTGCAATCCGATTTACGATTTGAACTAAGATGGAATTAGTTTATCTGGTTTATTGATTATTTATCCAGTGCTGTCGTGGACACACGAGAGGTTTATTTACTAAACCACCGATCGTTAAAAGTTGCCTTGAACATATACGTTGGAACATAAACGTTGTTGTGATGAATTGACGGTAACATGGTCTGAGGTTCGCGTCTCGGTTGAACATAAGCTCCGAGCCTTAAACCTCAGACCATGTTCCCGTCAATTCATCACAATAACGTATAATGTTGCTGTTTGTGAGAACCTCCCTGATAATTTCGATCCCACCATTGGATACCACTGTGTGTGCTATAAAACAGTTTACAGCATTTTCCAGCCAACTTGAATTTGAACCCACCTACAGCTCAAATGATAAAACGATGATGCGATTGCATGTGTCACAAGAGGCCACAACATCTGGGGCGTTCAAAGCTTCCTGCTTATTCTGTAACTCCGAGCGGAGGACTGTCAACCATAAAATAGAATATATTAGCGCATGCGAAACTACAGATGCCGAGAAAACCATAAAGGATGCCGCATCTGTCCTCAAAGGCAGGGCCTTGCTGGCGAAAATTGGACATATAGACATGATTGCGAAGGAAGTGAAACATCATCATATCTGCCGTCGTAATTGCACCAAGAGAGCAACGATATCAACAATTAAATTAAAACATAATTCTAAAGATCCAGCTACAGTTAACGCGCAGTTAAGTGATACTGAACCCAGAGATCAACCGGCTTCAGTGTCAATTGAAAACATGGTAAAAGCGAGCGCTATGCATATTCGATCTTCTGTACTTGCAGCCGAGAAACGTGACCTGCCCGAGGCACTGGCACCAGATTCATTGGCAACGGACGAAGTAGATTGTCCATCCATCTTGTTGACATTTTTCAGGGTTATGTATACGGGAACTGACAAAACAAATGCCAGTGAGCGTCTGGAGTGTCGTGTTCGTTCCGCATACCATGTTCGCAATTTCGCGCGGTAGCATGAAACCAGGAAACATATATGCTTAGCGCTCGTACTTAAAAGTTTAACTGGTTGTAATAAGATTATCAACACAATGAAACATCGTCTTAGACACAGCATGAGTTACCATGTCGCCGAATCTCTGGAGACTGATTTTGCCGTGACAATTTCTGGATTGTCAATTGCTACTCCTGACGGACTGACGAAATTGCATGGACTCGCAACAGGCATCGCCTGGGATAATTATGACGAAATTTGCGAAACGCTTTCTTGTTCTGTTACTAAGCACGACACCGTTGGTATATGCTTCCAGAAATCACCCACTGAAGCATCAGTTTCCCAATCTACCCAACTTACATGCCAACCTGGAAACACGCCAAAGAGTACCAAAAAATACGGTTCGGAAACGCTGTCTTTATGCAGAACAAAGGCATCTAGAACCCTATAGCAAACAAAACTAAAATACAAACATTTAAGTATTAATTAACGCCATGAACTGTTCCCAATTCCCTTCCTTTGTTGAGACAAAGGGATATTCCATGGATGTTGTGCCATATATATTAGGACAAGGTACCCATGGGGGTAGGATGGAACTCCAGGGTTACTAGAGACGATTTTCCAATACAGAACATTGGCTACATGATTAATATTAGTATGCCACCCACAAGACTTGATGTTGCGCTTATACCAACAAGTAGCATCCGCACGTGGGGAGAACTATGCCGTAGTTCTTTATGATCTGGCTGTTGCTAAACTGGCTCTCAAAATTCAAGCAGAAGACTCGCCTACATTTGATAATGTGATGGTTTGTCTGTGCGCATTCCACATACAGATGACCTTCTTTGCAGCTCATGGATATATTATGTCCGACTCTGGGGGTCCAGATATTCTTTCTGATACTGGAGTACTTGCTCTGGGGTCTTTGAATTGCTTCTTGCCAGGAAAGAATTTCAACAGGTGCTAAACGATTGCATGTACTCTTTGCTCCTGCGATGAGAAAGTTGAACTTCAAGAAATGTATATCAGTCAATGGTCGACAACAAATATTTCCTTAAAGATCTTGCAACCTTTCACAACGACCATACTCCAGAGGCCTTATCTAAAATAGAACATTCATCGATCTTCTTGGGATTTACGAATAAATACAACGCATTCATGGACAAAACACACAATGGTGATCACGGAGACACTGCTCGATACTGGATGATGTACTTGTAGACATGCATCAACTGTTTAGTCTGGCAACTAGAACGAATGACCTGGAGTTGTTAACTTACAGCATTGGCTAAATCTGTTCTGTGTTATTCGCAACAGACCACCCGAACTATGCACGTTATCTTACAAGATATCAACTAAATCTTCTAAATACAAACAACTCTCATCCCGGTTTATGAGAAACCCTTGAGAACGGCGGCCTCCCAGTCCGCGGGAGCAGCAAGAGCTTCACGAGAGCACCAGTCCTGTCAGTTTGACTCTAGAGCAAACTATAAATTCCGATGCTGGTTCGCACACAAACGGAATCACAGCATTTACATGTACTCACAACACAATTTCAGTTGCAGACAGAGATAGATGATGACACGTGCTTCGCGTGGTGCGGTATTGGGCAATCGCTTTGGCATGGTCGGATTGCGACCACCGGGGGATTCCACAAAGGAATTATGTGACTCCCGACTCCAACGGGACAACAAGGACCTCCAGAAAATAGCAGCTGGTATCATTGCTAAAATGAATCCATTTGAAGTTACATTTCAAGACACCAACCTGTATTGTCTTTCTGCGGGCAAGGCCGTCTCAAAAACAGTAAAGGATGATTTGCTTCAATGTATGACAACTGACAAAACACTGCGCGATAGATTCATAGGTGAATGTGCAAAAGATCCCATGAGGTTCGAATAACCTATTCTAAGAAGAAAGGTGACACAATTTTCCTCAGATGCAGTTAAAATAAAATTAACGGGTAAAGACAAGAAGGGACAAGGGAACTTTTCGGACGATTGCTGTACCTCGCCACGACTAATGAGCTGGATATGAAAGTCGTCTTAAAATATCGTCTGCGACCCACCGACTCGCCAAAGGTAATGTTGAGGGATCAATGAAATCAACTGCCAAGTCGAAGCTTATGCATAAACTTGAGGACAAAGTATCATCGACAACCCCACAGACACATGAAGCCTGCGCTGTGGATGCAATGTTTGTTGTTCGCATTTTGGTTGTTGCTCCACAAACATATGGGGCGTTGGCCGGTTATCTTCTAAATAAGATTCTTCAATTGGGTAAACGTGTCGACTTCGTGTGTGATAACTACAAACACACCATGCATCAAAGACATCGCATATGACACTCGCGGTGCGTCTACCGATATATAGTGTATTGTTACTGGGCCCGACCAGAAAAGACCGAGTGATTTCAGTACTTACCTCAAATCATCAACCTTCAAGACCTTGCTACTAAGATTCTTGTGTGACCAATGGGAGAAAGACATTTATGCAAAACATCTCCAAGGTCATCTTCTATTTGTTGGTATTGAAGATAAAGAATTCCAGTACGAAGTTATTGGCGGTACTGTCTCAAGGGTCGAGATGCCAGAGTTGGTCTGCAACCACGACGAAGCCGATACCAGACTAGCTTGGCATGTTAAACACATGCGTGACCAAAACAATTATGATGACGTTATCGCTCGGTCCAACGATACTGATGTACTGATCATCTTGCTCAACAATTCAAGTGCATTCACATCTAAAGTTTGGATGGCCGCCGGTCTGAGCACCAACAACACCAGGAGCTATATCGACATCACACACCTTGCTTCTGAAATTGGAAGTGATTACTGTAGGGCCATCGCGGGCTATCATGCATTTGCAGGGTCCGATTACACACGCAGCTTTGAAGGAAAGGGGAAAGTTCGTCCACTTCCTATAATGGAAAATTCGTGTACAATTACGTCTGCATTCGACAGGCTTGGAGAATCTGAAGGGATACCACAAGGGGTTGCTGGTACTATTGAAATGTTTGTATGCCGTATGTATGGAAGTAGTCACGTCAAATCTGTTGACACACTTCGTTTCCAACTTTTTGAGAAAAAGTACGCCCCAACATCGATAAACAAACCTCTGGGTAACATTAAGGGAACGGGCCCAAGTATGCTTCCGCCATGTAAAGAGTTTCTACTTCAGAAGCTGAAGCGGGTGAATCTTGTTACACGCGTGTGGAAACGAGCTTGTACCAATGACTCGTGTCGGTGGGATCTGGAGTCGAACGGGTGGATTCTTAAGGGCGGTCCATATGCTATAAGCTGGTTTATTACTTTCCAAAGTGTGATTTACTGGGATTTCCGGGTTTGATTAAAAACGATAATTTCACAAGTGAATTATGCAATCAACAATTGTGTCATGTATCCGTGCGCGCAAACGAAGTCGCTTTGCCGTGGATATAATGGAGTCGTCAATATTTTTTTTAACCCTTCACTTAATATGAAAAGCAGACGACACTTGCAAAAAAAAAAACATAGGTTAGGACCCCTCATTGGAATGAGCTCGACGAGCTCGTTCCAATGAGGGGTCATAACCTATGTTTTAGAGACAAAAAAAATGAAAAAAATAATGAAAATTAATTGACGATTTTTGAGAATAGCAAAATTCCGTTACGTTAGGTAAAGGGTTGAGTAATTATAATTATCGTTAATAATGAAAAGTAATAAACATAGTAATCGCTTGACTGGATTGGTTACGTGAAATAATTCATTCGAGGCAAGGGACTATATTGTAAAACACTCGTGGGCATTCGCGCACTCGTCTTTGTACAACGTCCCTCACCTCTCATGAATTATTTCAGGTAGCAAGTCCAGTCAAACGATTACTCTCAATTTAATGGTGATCAAGTGCCACAGCAACTGTGTGATTACATTAAAGATGAATGCGATGAAGAAGTTGATGATAGTGATGATGAGGAGGATCATCCGACTCCGAGGATGACATTTTATATTCGATGGTTACTTCGGATGAATCTTCCAGCGGGAGTGATATGGATTTATGATTCAGCATATCTGTTGAACAATTCATCATGTAACACATGCATATCAACTCGAATCATCTGCAGCCCCCACATCCTACACTGTGCAGGAGTAAATCCAGACAGTATAGCATGTGGATGCCGGGTAAGATTCGGGATATTTGCATGCGTATTTGTCGAACTGAAATAATTTTAGTATTACTGCGTAACTTCTGGTAATAAAATCGAATATCCGAAAAATGAATGGTGCCATAAAATCCAATTACCATGGTGCATATAGCCACACGCACAACGTGGTTCTGAAGAATTGGTACTACAAACAGAGTTATATAATCATCCTCAAATTTGATACTGCTCCGCTATGACCACGCGCTCCAAAAGTAAATTCACTCCGTTGAAATTGCATCGTTTTTTGTCTGGGATATGCAAAAATGTATCCATATTCTGAGAAAAAAATTGATTTTTTAATTCACCGAAATTTCATATTTAAATCCTAAATTCGAAAAATATGATAAAATTATTTTCATTATTGTTTCAACCACTTCATTCCACTGTTAATGTACGTTACCGCCGCGAAAGACGCTGACTTCCGGGTGGGCACACGATGACTCCGGAGAGCGACCACCGACGCCACGTGTATGACGCGAAGCTGCGGTCCGAAATAAGGGATAGGGAAAGGGAAATTGGCCGTGCGTATTTAATATGTATCGCAGACTGATGTATTTAATACCATACGATGCCAAACTGGCCAAGGAAGGTTTCTATTATCAAAAAAATTAAGGATTCCATATAACATTCGGCATCAGTGAGATTCGAAAGGATGACATTTGTTTGAATCGTCGACAAAGTTTCGGGCGTTTTTTCACGTTATGTCGGCTATATCACGGAAAACGAAGCAACCCGCGCATTTAGCGTACTAGTTTGAACCAGGCCACAGTAGTGCACATTTTAATACCAAATGTTCCCCGATTATCCCAGTAGTGTAGGGAATATCGGTCAAAAAGCTGTTTTCGTTTTTGTCGGGGTCTAAAAACGGAAAATGTTAAATTTCACAAAAAAGCAGAGGCGTTGATTGGCAAGAAATTGGTTTTCTAAACCAAAAGGTGATAGCGGTTCAGAAAATACCAACAAACATTTTGCCTTCGAAAAATCGCAAAATGACCTCCCAGCTCTCGGACTATAGGCGATGGGAGCCTTAGACTCGGGGGGGGGGGAGGGGCGAGCCCCGTCCATGCTGTCTGCAGAAAAATGCAGGGTTTTCTAGGCACCAGGAGCCAATAATATAAACTTTTACAATCGTATTTTCTAGAATTATATTTTCTACCTATTAATATAACTAACTAAAACGAATCATTAGCCTTCAAAAAAATATGGCAAGGCAATTTGCCAACTGGCAAATTGCCAGATATTTGAAAATTCTAATGGGTTACAATTACCCATTTAAGGTGGTAACTAGAAAAATACAATTGTAGAAGATACAATTGTAAAAGTTTTGTAGTATTAGCTGTTGGTGAGAAATTGAATAGGTTCAACATATGGCTTCCTAGTGCTAAAACTAACTACTAAACACTTCCATAGATAGTGCATAACACTCTCAGACATAACATACGCAGATGAACCACTGACATTAGGCAGTAAGGAAGCCTGTGGTATTCTGGAGTTTTGTAATGGCCGATATTGATAAGGAACAATTACTGGCCGTTTTTGAATTATTCGTTCAGAAAAGAATAAAAACCCTTGGGTGGTCTCATAACTGATGGCAAGTATAGATCCGTATACCCCACGGATGTATAAATTACAGGTTCTGGTGTCTGTCTAGGTGAGTAGGCGCCCTACTGTATAACCCTTTACCTAACATGAAAAGCAGACGACACTTGAAAAAAAAATTCTTGAATAAATAAACCTATCAAAAACATAGGTTATGACCCCTCGTTGAAACGAGCTCGACGAGCTCGTTCCAACGAGGGGTCATAACCTATGTTTTTGAGACAAAAAATGAAAATATTTTGAAAATTAATTGGCGATTTTTGAGAATAGCGCTGGCCGGTTTTGGCCGTTACATTGGGTAAAGGGTTAATTCTGAATAATCAACAAGTTGAGTAAATAGATAGGTGGTAGATTTTGCTGACCGTCAGACACTGCAGTCTTGATGTTGCTTGCGTTAGTTATAATTATATACATATATAAGGTAGAACTAATTCGAAAGAAGGATACCATTTCAGGCATTCATGTTATCGGATCCAACATTAACTCCTTTCGCTTTGATGTTTATAATTGCATACATAACAACTATTGTACAACTTGGTAAGCAACAGTGGTCCCAAATCTACTGTACGCATAAAACCAAATACGTCTTGTAGATTTTCTAAATTAGATTCATAAACACTTTCAACACACCAATATTTAAAGATTGTTTAACCCTTCATTAACAGGAAAGACAGACGACATTTGCAAACAAAAATCTTGAATAACTATTTTTTTTTAATTTCTTGCGTCAAAATCATAGCTAATGACCCTTCATTGGAACGAGCCCTTTGGGCTCGTTCCAATGAGGGTTCATAAGCTATGTTTTTGAGATACAAAATGAAAAAAATAATGAAAACTGAATGGTGATTTTTGTAAATAGTGCTGGCCGGTTTTGGTCGTTACGTTGGGTAAAGGGAGAAAGAAATAAGTGGCCGCCGTTAACTGGTCGAGGGCTACATTATTGTTGGTGGTCTGAATTTGTTTATCAAATTTGTTTTATTACAAATTTTTGGTGAGCGCTCACAGGTACTCTCCCATAATTTGTAATAAAACAAATTTATGTAAACAAAATATTATTTGGGTAGGACTGAGTATGAAACATAAGGAAGGAAAATGTTGGCGTTTGCTTTGGTACCCTCTTGGCTTCAAAGCCCTGGTGGTGGCTTCTAGCACGCAACCAGTTAAGGACACTACGTATTCAGGGTCACCGGTACACGGGGGTGGTCGCTCATTTCCATTTGTCTCGAGCTGGGGGGGGGGGGGGCAAAATTTCTAATCCAGAATCAGGTTGACAGCTCAAACGCCTTATGTACGAACTGATTGACAGATGCTACTTTCAACTGCACCGAACAAATTGACTCGCCTATTTCCGTTATACACCGGCGCTATACAGAAGATTTTTGCAATAGCTACACCCTCAGGCACCCAGTGCATCCAAAAACATATAAGAAAGCTTCACGTTTATGCTATTATTGTTTCCCACTTTTGTACTATACAAGGTCAGAGACAATTCACTTCAAGCACATCCTTTTATTCAGCGAGACAAAGGTGGCGTGGAGCACCATTTCACAGCGGCCATTTAATGGCCTATAATGTGCCCTTTCAACCGATTTTACCAATCGTATCCTTCGTTCTCTCTTTTTTCCTCAATGAACCGAATGACTAAGCAATAAGGAGTTTTAGTAGTATAACAGAGAAGGGGTCTGGCCTAATTCACGACACCGCGGACATAACCTCAAAAATGATGTGATATCGAGTACTTTTTGAGTGTCACGTGTATTATTGTGGCAGCCCGCGCGTGCGACTATGTTGTGATACCATTATCATAAGTGGTGTTAGTACACATGTGCATGGCTTGTTGTTAAGGTGGTAGCGGTTCCGAATCTAAACCACTGATCGAATTAAATTTAGATTCCTACAGAAAAAAACTAGAAGTCCTGTCACAATTAGCGTAGGTTAACGCGCTATTTACTACAGAAGAATGGAGTAGTCTAAAATACACAACAGCGTTTGCGCTGTGCAGTGCAAAATGTAATGTGCTATTAGAGAGATCGGTAGTGAAATCATGAACTGAATCAATGAAACAGAAAGAAAAACTTTAGACTACAGTATTTGGAGGGTGGATTAGTACTAAATCGTTGTGGGGTCGATTTTTTACTCATTAATTATTTACAATTTTTGAGGACAAGACACAAGATGCATTTGCACACTTTCATCACATGGACGACCGGGTTGCACCCGGTGGTCCATGTGATGAAAGTCTGCAAGTGTTTCTCGTGCTGTTATGAACAATTATAAATACTTTTCGAGTGGAGAATATATGGCGTTGTGATTAAGCAGTAATCCAGTTTTATTAAACCGCGGTTTGACGTGGGGAGGACTTTACTTCAATTAGTGAACTTAAAAGGCCGTACAACGTTAAATACGAACGTGGCGTTTCATGTACGCTGCTTACCAGACAATCAAGACTGTTCTCCAACAAACAGGGTATTGCAATTCCTTATTTTGCTAGTAATCTACTACGGCATACTCTCCATGGGACGTAGAAGTTCGCAATGTGATTCGACCAAGTAAAATTGCACACCACGAAATCTCTCATCTCTTTAAAAGAAACTGAACAACAATAAAGAGAAACGTTTATTCGTCTACCTGCTACAGTTGAAACTAGAAATATTGCCACAATTAGCGCAGAAAATGCTCGTTACTTTATGCGCTACAACTACTGCGGAAGAATGAAGTGGTCTGCAATGCAAAATGTAATGCGGTATTTGGGACGTCCGTAGTGATATCACGAACTGCACGGATCAAACAGAATGAAAATATTGAAACTACAGTATTTGGTGGGTTGATTACTACTAAATCACCGTGGGAGAGATTTTTCACTCAGTAATTATTTACACTTTCTGAGGACAAGACACAATAAGCACTTTCGAACTTTCATCACATGGACGACCGGGTTGCACCCGGTGGTTCATGTGATAAAAGTTTTCAAGTGTTTCTCGTGCTGTTACGAACAATTATAAATAGTTTTCAAGTGGAGAATATATGGCGCTGCGATTATGTAGTAATACCCTCTCTTCATTCTGTATATGCAGTTCAATTTTAATATCTATTTACGTCAATACAGATACATGTATCCCAGAAGAGGTTAGGAAAGATGTTAATGACCTCTATTTACTAGTAAAGAATTACTGGGCACAGTGTTTTCTTCGAGAATTGAGTTACACGAATGTCCAAGTTTGAGCTTGATAGACCAAATAGTTTACTTATTCAGTGCGCTATTACTTCAAAACAGTGCAGAATACAGTTGCAGAACTTCTAGTCTCAGCTGTAGGTCTAGAGATTTTCAATAGAACAGCGACTCATTAGTGTTATTCTGAATCTTCTACATCTCATTCTGCTCTAGGAATTTTACAGTAATATGACTGTACCAGTTTCTTGACGCATACTGTCTCCCTCGTTTTTAGCAGATCACTTTTCGACAAGGGTTGAGAACAGTCAACAGAAGCCTGGCAAATCGGCCCAGAATGATCCGGATCGAAACTCCCTTCTCCGCCGTATTCCTTGGACTAGGTGTTCGACGTACAAAAGAATAATCGCAGAAATACTCTTAAGACCGACATTTTGTTTGGTGGCTATCAAATACAAAAGATATATAAGGAGAATTGTACAGAGCTTCGACTTAGTAGGAGATATTATACTTCAATCCAAAGAGAAAGCTTTTGCAGATATTTTGAACAAGCAACGTGTCATCAGTTTTCGATGTGCTGATCTGGAGAGAGCTGGGTAAACGATGCCGATCACGATGGCGACTTGCTGGTTGTACAGACTGCTGTGACATACGCGAAAAATGCAGATACAATATTTGCTGGACATGACAAAGACTTATTTGTCTTAATTCAATAACATTGTCAATAAAATTCCCACGAGTTGTTCTTTGCACAAGAACCAAACATAGCCATTTCAAAAAGAAGAGATTTGGAACATAAAAAAATAAAAATGTTTGCCAGCATGTCCTTTTCCCTCATGCTCGCCTGGGGTGCGATACGGCATTTTTTCTGTTGTGTTCGTGGAATAGGTTTCCATTGAACATCAATGACAAGTGTTTTCATGAACAGGCCAAAGCAAAGTTGTCCCAAGACTCCAAGCATTGAAACAACCCAGAAACCATAATTGAAGCTGAAAAGTAGGCTCTGGTTTCACTGTATGAGGCCAAAACTAACGAAGCACTACATTCTTTGAGATAAAAAAATTCTTGGAAAAAATCAGCAGGAGTAGAGTTCACGTTGATCCTCAAACATTCTCTCCATCTGTGGCTGCGATTAGATATCACAGCCTCAGGATATGTTATCAGTTGAGGAATGACAAGGATGTTCCGAACTTGATCCCGTGAAATGGGGATGTGAATTGATGAATGGCTGTTATCGCCCAGTGCATTCGCATCTCCCAGCTGGACAACCTGATGTTCTGTAATTCACCTGCCTTGTGTGCAAGTAAGACTGTTCCACAAACAATGCGGCTGTCGAAAAATTGGTTAGTGTTGTACAGTTGATTCACAGACTGTCATGATTCGAGCTGTATCAAAAGAGGACTTTGAAGAACTTGACATATTGGCCGGGGGTGGGGGGGGGGGGGGGGGGCGTCGAAGTGCACCACCATGTTTCCCAAGGCGCCGTCTATAAAGTTGAAGAATATCAAGCAGATTGTCCCTTTCTTTTACAAACAGGCAGAAAACCTGATAATCGCCTATATAACAAAAACATTTCCCTTCCTTTTTTGGGATGCTTCTTGGACCCGGAAGTGTGCAAACTTTGAAGGGCCCGCACAGAACCACTGGGGTTAGAATGACACCTACTGTTTATTTTGGGAATACCGAGTTAATTGATCCATCCTCTAACAAGATTTCGGACAAACCGATAATAGACTTTAAAGCAAAAAAATGGCAAAACCCCTATTGGGAGCCTTATGGACCAAATGGTGTGCATATTTTAGGGAGCCCGAATAGCATCACCATACCCCCCAAGACACCTTCTATAAATTTGGAGAATACCAAGCAGATTGCCCCTTTCGGGAACAAACAGTCAGGAAAACTGATAATGGCCCATATAACAAATACATTTCCCTTCGTTTTTTGGAATGCTTTGTGGGCCAAGAAGGATGCAAAATTTGGGGGGAACGCACAGAACCACTGTGGTTAGAAAGACACCTACTGTTTATTTTGGGAATACCGAGCAAATTGATCCATTCTCTAACAAGATTTCAGACATTAATAGACTGTAAAGCAAAGAAATGACAAAACCCCTATTGGGAGCCTTATGGAACAAAAGGGACGCGTATTTTAGGAAGCCCAAAGAGCACCACCATACTTCCCAAGGCACGCTCTATAAATTTGGAGAATGCCAACCAGATTGCCCCATAACGCTAAAAAACAGTCAGAAAAACTGATAAAAGCCCATATAACAGAAACATTTTCCTTTTTGGGATGCTTGGTGAACCCGGAGAGATGCAAAATGTGTGTGTGTGTGGGGGGGGGGGGGGGGGGTGCGCACAGAACCACTGTTGTTAGAAAGACACCTACGGTTTATTTTGGGAGTACCGAGCTAATTGACCCTTTCTCTAACAAGATTTCATTCAAACCGATAATAGGCTGTGAATCAAAAAATGACAGAACCCCGTTTGAGAACCTTATGGCACAAAAGGGATGCATAATTTTTTTTTCTTTGGTGGGGGGGGGGGGGGGGTGGCGAAGAGCACCACCATGCTTCCCAGGGCACCATCTATAAATTTTGAGAATACCAAGCAGATTGCACCTTTCGCTAACAAATAGTCAGAAACACTGAAAATAGCCCATATAACAAAAGCATTTCCCTTCCTTTTTTGGGATGCTTTATTGGCCCAGAAGGATGCAAAATTTGGGAAGCCACACAGAACCACTTTGGTTAGCAAGACTCCTACTGTTTATTTTGGGAATACCGAACTAATTGACCCTTTCTCTAACAAGATTTCAGAAAAACCGCAAATAGATTGTAAAGCTAAAAATGACAGAACCCCTTTTTGGGAGCCTTTTGAGACAAAAGGGGTGCATATTTTGGGGGTCCGCAGAGCACCACCATGCTTCTCAAGGCACCATCCATAAATTTGGGGAATACCAAGCAGATTGCCCCTTTGGCTACCAAACAGAAAAACTGATAATGGGCCTTACAACAGAGACATTTCCCTTTCTTTATTGGTATGCTTTGTGGACCCAGAAGGGTGCAAACATTTTTTTTTTTTTTTTTTTTTGGGGGGGGGGAGGGGAGGCCTCACAGAACTACTTTTATTAGGAATACACCTACCGTCTATTTTTGGAAATTTCGAGCTAATTGACCCTTTCCCTTACAAGATTTCGGACAATCCGATAATAGACTGTATGGCAAAAATGTCAGAACCCTTTTTGCCAGACTTATGGCACAAAAGGGGTGCGAATTTTGAGAAGCCCACAGAGCACCACCATGCTTCCCAAGGTACCATCTATAAATTGTAGAATACGGAGCAGATTGCGCCTTTCTTTAAAAAAAACACTCGCAAAAACAGATAATAGCCTACGTAGCAAGAACATTTCTGTACCATTTTTGGGGCCCGCAGTGCCCCACTTTGGTTAGCAAGACACCCTCTATTAATTTTAGGAACTCACAATGAATTGACTCTTTCTCTAACAAGTTGTCACCGATAATAGCCTATGCAGCAATGAATTGGATGTACCTTTTTTGGAATCTTTGTGGCATATATTGTCTTGTATACATGTATATTTTAGGGGCCCGCACAGCACTAGTTTTTGTAGAATTTAGAAAAACACATTCTATAAATTATAAATTTTGGTAATAACGAGATGATTGACTGCTTATGTAACAAGTAACCAGAGAAATCGATAATAGCACCTACAATATGAAAGTGAACCTTGTCGGAATTTTTTACCCCCCCCCCCCCCCCCCCCCCCCAAATGGTGCATATTTTGGGGTGCGAAAGGCTGAGGGACCCACCCGTTGAGTAAAGTATATTGTTTTAGTATCACGAGATGATGGCTTTTGTCGCACGAATGGAGGACGAGAAACCGTTCATACTATTTTAGGAATAAATGCACAATGCATGTTCTTTGATGTTCTGTAGCACAAACGGGTGTATATATTGAGAGTGGCAGAGTAACTACCCTCTTCGGCAAAGTTTTATTTGTGTACCTAGAACACGAGTTAACGAAACAGTAAATAACGAACAAAGCCAAATAGTGTTAAAACGTTTTGGGAGTGCTTAGTAGCACTTAAATTGTGCATACGTTTTTCTTTTCCTTTCTTTTTTTCCGATGGGTGAGAGCGCAGTTCACAACACGGTTTAGCTGTTATGTTCCAATAAGACTAAAATCATCCTCCTCCGATTGGACGAGAGTTCGCTTAGTATATTCCATGTTTACGGCTCAAGTGGCAAATGTTACCGTCTGACGTCACAACGCGAAATATTTGAAATGACGTCGCCCGTTTCGTAATAGCTTCACCAACGGAGTGACTAGCAAGCGGCTTCATTTTTCGGGATTTTCACTCGTGCAGCAGACGGTGTTCTGGATGAAGTGTTATTTAAATTACAAAACCGATTTACGATTTGAACTGAGATGGAATGAGTTAATCTGGTTTATTGATTATTTATCCAGTGCCGCCGTTGGTATACGAGGTGTTTATTTACTAAACCTGTTATCGTTAAAAGTTGCCTTGAATAAGGCAACTTTTAACGATCACAAGTTTAGTAAACAAGCCTCTCGTATTTCACGATGTTGGATTTAGGCTATAGGTAGTGTCTTATTGGAACATATACGTTATTGTGATGAGCTGACGGTAACATGGACTGAGGTCTGCGGCTCGGAGCGTATGTTCAACCGAGACGCTTCGCGTCTCGGTTGAACATAAGCTCCGAACCGCAAACCCTAGACCATGTTACCGTCAATTCATCACAATAACTTATAATACTGTATACATTTTGAGAAGCTCCAGCAGAAGGTCCCTTCTCCCAGAAGCTTTCAAAGAAACCGTTCCTATTGAATGAATCACACAAGTGTGATCGATGTTGTTATTTTGTAGCACAAAATAACAAAAATTCTGGGGGCATCACTGATGACTACTCTGTTTAACTATGGCCCCTACATATATACTATTCAAAGAAGGTGGGGATATTTGATAAAAGTGAGATATGTGAAGAAATATATTTATATTTTCATCAAAAAGACAGTTGAGGCATTGCACTGTGACATCTGGTGAATGATTTCAGCGATAGTTGGGTGTCGGGCAGGCACACATTCACCGCAGTGAGCTGCAGAAGACATGGACGGTTAGTCAGAAATTTACCACATTCACTCCAAGACCTCAATACTTTGTAAAGCCTTCTCGATTCGCGAGAGAAGCGCGGATCCGAAGTGGCATACTCCTCAGCGAACGTCCAACATCAGCTTGACTGATGTTATTTCACTCTTCCCAGCGGCGAGTACCTGGACATTAGTAGGGGGCTGTTGGCGTTGTCGTAGGCGTCTGCCAAGCATATCTCGGACGTGCACGATTGGTGAAGGGTCTGGACTTAGCAGTGGCCAAGGCAGTGCAGTGATGGTCTGCTCCCGGAGAAGCGACACGGGCCCTGTGTGCTCTTGTATTGTCATCTTGGAAAATGAATCGACGGCCGTGACGTCGCGAAAATGGCACCACATGAGCTGCTAACATGTTGTCACGGTAGCAATGCCTTGTGACAAGCACTTGGATGACATGTAATGCTATTCCCATAGCCGATCCACCACCAAAACGATCGTGCTGCCTAACGGTTACGTCAAGGTATCGATCGTTCCGCCGCCGCCACACTCTGTTTCGTCTGTCGTGGATGTCGAGAGTGAACCTCGATTCATCGGAAAACATGACGTTGCTCCACAAACGATTGTCCCAGCGCTGTCGTGCAGCACACCCATTACATCTTGTTGCGATGTGATGTTCAGTCAAACGTGGAATTATTCGAGGTCGTCGAGAGTACAAATTCCAGCTGTGTAGGCGATTTCGGATTGTCTGAACACTGACTCACACATCTGTCGTTCGGTGCAGCTGCTGTCCAATTTCTGAGGCACTTTGATGGCGGTTACGTAATGCTGTGGTTCGGGTGAAACTATCCTGGTTAGCAGCTGTTGTTCTTGGACGACCTGACTGGCGTCTGTCATCAACATTGCCTGTCTGACGGTAGCGTGACCACAACCTGCTAATCGCCGATTGAGTAACGTTGAGAATTTGAGCCACTGCAGTTTGTCTGTTGCCAGCTTCCAGCATGCCAACGGCACGTACACGTTCGCCACGTCATCCCCTGAGTTCTAATGTGTTCTATGTGCCAGTAGGCACATAGAACACATTGGAACTCAGGGGGACGGCGTGTCAGTCTTCGCACACCTCAAAAGTTACGTTTCGACCAGAAACTATTGATGAACAAATTGATGCCAAGAAAAGAACGAAGAGACCTCCGAAAAAGCCCGCCCCGTACAAATGGAAATTTCAAATCGTACCCCACCGACATTAACGCGGCGCTCGTGCAAAAAAACATGTATGAAGTTTTCGTGGGCCGGTGACATTCATGATCCACACTAAACTTGGTAACATATTGATTTGTCCAGTCACTCGTATCCAATACCATTTTCCGAAACAAAATTTAGAGAAACTTGAGATAATAACTTTTGTCGCCTGAAAGCAGTCCGAGAAACTTATAATAGCATATAAATCACTAGTGTATACTGTCTTTTTGAGTTTCGCCCAAAATAGAGAATGTTTTGGTGGACGGAAAATATCATCCGTTTCGTTGAACTCTCCTTTATACATCTTGGGAATTCTGAAACGATAGGTCTTGTCTCCGTGAAGCATTTAAAGTAAGGCCTTCCTATCGTTCACATTCAAACTTGCGCTGCTGTTAAAACGACTCCATATTAGCATGCCAAGATTGACAATGAATCAACGTCTCCTTGCCCTGGGTATGATTAGAGCTGGCAGAACACACAGAGAGGTTGCCCAGCATTTGAACTGCCACCGTAACACGGTAGACAGGCTAGTCCATCGACATGCACAACATGATGACGTTCGAGAGCGACCCCGCTCCGGGAGACCCCGAGTTACCACCCCTGCACAAGATCGGTATATCCGTGTCGTCCATCTCCGGAACCGGCAACAAACGGCAACGACGACAGCCAGGAACATCCCTAACCTGAGACGGATACATCCTCAAACAGTAATCAACCTGCTGAGAGAATACGGCTTACGTCCTCGAAGACCTGCAATTCGTCCGATTTTGACGTTACGTCATCGTCGTGCTCGACTGCAGTGGTGTAGACAACATCTCAGGCATCCTTTACACTGGTGGCGACATGTTTTATTCACAGATGAATGTCGTTTCCATCTTTCATCATCAGATGGCCGCCAGAGAGTGTACAGACGTCGAAACGAACGCTACGCAGATCCATGTGTCGTGGAGCGAAACCGTTATGGGGGAGGGTCTCTCATGGTGTGGGGTGGCATCACTGCCCGTAACAGAACTGAGCTGGTCATTATTGATGGCAATCTCAATGCAGCCAGATATCGTGATGAAGTGCTTACACCTGTTGTTGTCCCATTTCTGCAACGTCACGGCCCCGGCTTCATTCTACAGCAGGACAACGCCCCGCAGCTCGTGTTGTTCAACAGTATCTGCAGCAACAACAAGTGGATGTTCTTCCCTGGCCCGCAAATTCGCCCGATATCTCACCCATTGAGCACGTATGGGACGAAATGAAACGTCAGCTACGCCGGCTTCCGCATGCACCGTCAACGCTTGTGGAACTCCAAAGACAGCTTATCAGAATATGGAACAACATCCCACAACACTTCCATGATAACTTGTTCGTTTCCACGAGGCGTAGATGCACAGCAGTAGTCGATGCAGACGGAGGTCATACCAGATATTGAGTGTGTGACTTTTGTGTTTGACCCTTAGTGTCTTTGACTCTCCATGGCACCAAGAGTATTCGTTGTAGCGTAATGAAATTTCGCGTGTTGATCACAAATTGATTCATCTGTGATTGAATAAAATTTCCATGAATGAAAATGATATATATCTTTTTTTAGTGTTATTTTTTTAGCATGCACACTTTCTTTTTGGGGAGAGTATATATTAAGCGGACAATAGAGGCGTCTGTCTGATATATCGTAGGTCGTGTTTCCGACGCTTTTCTCTCGGCAAAATGATAGTTCTGTCAGCAAATCAATAGGTCATCCACTGAGTTCCCTCCCGCAAGTGTACAATACTCCCTGGCACAATACAGGATTTATATGTAAGGAATTGAATTCGACGCCACTAAATTGCAACGTCTGTGTCAAAACACGAATTAGGTATTAAACTCGTCTCAAATTGGAATTAAATTCGACACGACGATAGTGCGACGTCTGTAACGGACTAAGGTCCGTTACAGACGTCACACTACCGTCGCGTCGAATTTAATTATTTTAATTGAGACTTGAGAGGAACAAGATTCATCTGCAATGTTACAGCATTGCAGTTGGCACCTTGTTCCACTCAAGGCTTGATATGAAGCTGGTTCTCGTCAGATCACCGAAGTTAAGCAACGTCGAGCCCGGTCAGTCCTTGGATGGGTGACCGTCTGAGCGATCGATTCGGACTCACGCGCTGTGTCCTTGGGCACGGCACTTAACCCCGATTGTCCACATGGGAGCACGATGTACTAAGGCGTACTGCACGTCGATGGTGCGCATGTCTTCAACCAATCTAATCCTGCCTGTGCTGCAGTGCGGAGTTACGATGTTGGGGAGATGGCAGCTGCTCGTCGTTGCTCGGTGGTTCTCTCCGGGTACTCCGGTTTCCTCCATCCGTAAACCTGTCACGGTTATGATTAGCCATTGTGCATAAGTGTGTGACCTTAAACACCAATACATACTACAATACATTTGATATAAAGCTTATAATCATCCTTCCGACTGTACAGCTCTTTTGCTTGGTGATTGTCAATCAAACTCCGCCACTATACCAGACACCTGGTGCACCTAAATCTCAGTGCATGGCACAAGTTAAATACGTTAGAAACGAAAACGAATAGTTTCTCATTTATAGTTCTCAGAATGTAGTTTTTTTCCTTTAGTGAACTTCTGGCGAAAAGGAGTATACGCTGCCCTATTGCCTCTAGCCTCTTCGTTTTATTTTCTATAATATTCATCAAGTTTGAAGGTGCTGGATTTTAATCTGAGTTCTTTAAGAACACGTTATTCACAATAGTAAATTTCGTCACGAATAGCGTGTTTTCCGGGTTTAATCCTCATTAGCATGCCATAATGCAGCTCATTTATATTGAATTGGATGCGTACAGTACGTGGAGAATCTATTATCACTAAATCACCCGCAGAGTGGAGATTCCACCTGAGCAATAATTGCAGATTTGTTGCAAAGCATAACCAGCATCAGCAAAGTTTCAGCCAATGGACCTCCGGGTTAAACCCGGAGGTCCATTGGCTGAAACATTGCTTGTGTTTTTTGTCGATATGTACAAAATTTTAAAGTTATAGCTTGGGTGATAACTCCACTCTGTGGGTGATTTAGTTACAATCCACTCTCCACGTACTGTATGTAGTGCGATATCGGACAGATATACGGTATATACCCTATCCAGAAGGATCTCACATTTGTGCGGTGTACTTACTCCATTACTAACCAACACGTATTTCAGACCCATTATGAATTAAATTCGCCTGTGTTAGATGAAAAGTTCGTCTGAAGATCGTCTACTCGCATTTATTTGATACAGACGTCGCACTTTAGACGCATACAATTCAATTATTGACCAGTATTGACCTGCAATTAAATTCGACGCGACAGTAGTGTGACGTCTATAACGGGCTTTAGCCGGTCTATTACCTGTTACATACTGGTTCTTTCTCCCACCCAAAGATCCCTTAGCGGTATTTGAAATACTGAGGCTATTCAACTTGCTCATTATTGGGACATCATAGTTAGTATTATTGACACGAAAGTTTACATTTTTGTCCTGTGGCGAACTTTCGGATGGAAGCCACTGCAACTCTTTGAATTACTATTAATGACTTGATTTCTATGTTGTGCTGTTACCACCACCGCCAATACTATTATTACTGCTGCTACCAAAGTCAACTTGACGCGACATCACATCTGCTGCCATCTCCACGGCAGGGTTGGGTCGAATACATTGTAAATGTATTGAATACGAATACAAATACTTTGAAATTTTATGAATACGAATACGAATACACAAATTTCAAATGTATTGAATACGAATACGAATACTTTACAATGTATTCATGAATACAAATATGAAGACTTGAATACTTTTCAAAATTATTTCTTGTGAATGGATGATAATTTGATCATTCTTATTGGGATTAAGGGTATAAGGGATTATAGGTGAAGAGTTAGTTTTTCAGAGGGTGGATCTCTTAATCCTTTAGAATCCAATCAACAGACATAAGTTGGTATTAATGACAAACAAAAGAAATAAAAAAAAATGCATATATCAATTTATTTAGAAAACAATTAGCAAAATGTGCACAGTACTCATCCAATTTTTTGTTGTTTAGTGCATACACAGTAATCATTAAAAAGAGAACTGTGAGAAATTTACACAATTTTGGGTGGTATTTTTAAAAGTTTTTTTCTTCTAAACTGCATTTTATGACACCCAATAATGTCTATTAATTGTGGCTAATTGTGGCTTCTTTGCTTCATGTCTTTTATTAATATTTAAACATACATTGCTAGTGAGTATAAAAAAAAACTGGCCAGTGCTATTCACAAAAATCAATTAAGCAATTACTACACTATTGGAAAAATATTGTAATTCAAGCACAATAATTTTACAGATCTATCAGTCTACACCTTATTTCTACTATCACTGTAGAAAAATATTAGATTAGTATTAAGTGGATAATGGAGGTGTTTAGGGATTAAAAATTAATACTTTGGCCAGACTGATATCCTTTGTCCAAAGAATAATCTGTACAATTACAATGTTCAGTTTACAATGAAACAAATTTTGAACAATGAAGAGTTTGCTATCAAAAGGCAGATAAATAATTGAACTTACCTTCATGTGTCGTATGAAGTTTGATGTACTATTTGATGGACCTGATATGTGCACTTCAAAAGTATTAGTTTAATTCTTTACTTCTTTCTAATAGAGATAATCACAATTTTGTTGTTACAAATACTGTATACATGTGTATTAAAAACAAGAAAAGTATTCAAAAAGTATTCAAAAAGTATTCATGAATACACCTCAAATTTGACTGTATTCGAATTCGAATACGAATACGAATACTTTAAAATTGTATGAATACTGAATACATTTGAATACTTGCAAAAATGTATTGAATACGACTGAATACCGAATACGAATACGAATACCCCAACCCTGCTCCACGGCTGTCAGCCATCTGTATAATTAATTGTCTTTATTCTGATATCGGCTGTAGCATGGTGGGTGTTAGAGAATTCAACCCGCGTCAATGGCACATAAATTAATGCTAAGATGGGGGTGGGGGGGTGGGCGGGGGGGGGGGTCATTGGGGGGACAAACAGTCAACAGAGAATAACAACTGACACACATTATGAATACAGTGCCTGAACTAGTCAACTGGTATACGGGCAGGTGAATAAAATGAAGATACGTGAAATAGGAGTCTTCCATACCCAGTAGACGATAACTTAATCTGTGCCAAGTTAATCTGCGACATGGGGCTGGTGGTTCAGTGTTGGATCTAAGCAGATACGGGGTTGTCACAAGTAGAACACAGCAATTTAAATCATACGAGACTCTACCACTAATAAGCATCTACATGAAATATAGGCGCTAATGTAGTTTATGTTATGTTATGGGGCGCAAGTATTAGGATCAGTCAGACTTGCAAATGGAGAAGGGAATGTTAAACACTCAGTGACCGAAGCTATGTAAGTTTTAATAGTACGTGAACTGCAATATAATGGAGTGAGAACACCACACAAATGTGAGATCCTTCTGGATAGGGTAAATTTGTCAGATTTGACACCAGAGCCGTTGCTAGATGGTTCTCCGTGTGTGTGTGTGTGGGGGGGGGGGGGGGGGGGGGGGGCAGTTAGATTTCTAACTGGAGGCTGGGGTTCCAGCAAGGCATGTCTCGAGGGCCACAGGCCCTAGTTGGAGGAGAGTTCCAGAGGTTGTTTCCCTTTATTTGTGGTGGGATTCCGGGGAAATCCCCAGGGAAAAAAAACATTTAATTGAACGCCTGTGATTGATTCTGATGCATTCCTCTGGCTTAAATGCAGTCATTTTATCCACAAGAAAAATACATTTCCCCAGGTAGGTCCATGAGTTTCACTTTACACTGATGAGGCTACACAAGAAATGTAGACTGGCAGCGATGCAGCCAGCACCTATTCTTTCCAATAGACTACCCAGAGTCGGAAAAACGGAACGACGAATTCGAAAAACGGATATTAGATAGGAAATTCGGTAAGTTTTGTTAGCTAATTGAGTCGAATCGGAATTCAGGAAAACTTTGTTAGCTGAGTGGAAAAGTCCGAGAATTTGATCGAAAATTGGAAAATCAAACTGGATACGCTCGAGGAAAAAACTGTCAAGTACAAATTAAATTAATATAGAATTTCTAGTTTTTTTAATATTCATAACTGATTTCCAACGTTTGAAATTGAAGGCGATAATGGGGGAGGGGGTAAGACAACCCTACACACTCCTCCTCCAGCTACGTCCCTGCCCCAGATCCCCCCACCCTCCACACACACTCAAGTTATATAGATGCACTATGAGATTTGCCCCCATTGTGAATAATAGAGCAGTCACTGCATGAGAATAAGGGTACACTTGTAATAGATAAAATAACATGAAGCTTCTTTCACGGCAGTTTTTCTGACCGAATAACCTTAAAATAAATCTCTATAATGAGTGGACTGTAATCAGTCCTGTAATATCTAATGAAATAAGGGCAGTTAAAAAAAAATCAATTCTAGAAAAAAATGCGTGATTTCGCACATGATACTGGAATAATGGTGGGAAAACATTACTGAAGAACGAAATTGGCAAACATCCCCAAAACCATAACACTATGTGTACATATAAACTCCCGAGATAGGTGTTATACAATTTCTGATCAATCAGGTCTGATAACTTACCCTCGCCCTCGGGCGCTCGGCAGAACGAGCTCAATTTTTTGTTTTAATCAGAAGACCTTTTCGACAGTATTTGCCACTTTTGAATTGTTCCAAAAGGAACCATTATAAATTTGTTTCGTGGATACATTGGGTCACTTTCAATGGGGTGGGGATGGATGTAACCGGAGTCTTAAAGACCCTCTACCAGAAACTTATGGGAAAACATGTGATGTTGCCGATTTCAGGGCGTTAGTGGACGCACTGTCTCCGGCTTTGTGTCGACAGTCTACTAATTCCCTCAAACCGATCGGCTCACCCAATAGCCCTGCACTCTGTGACCTGATAAGGCATTGCAATTGGCACTACCATGGCGCTGATACCGACATGGGCAATGGAAGAGACTCCATAAGTAAGCTGTGTTATTTGAAGGTTGGCAGGCAGAATGGCAAGCGTGCCCAACAGGTTTGCAAACATAGCAGCTTGGATAATAAGGTGAGCGTGAGCGTTATCGCGAGACAGCGATTGTCAATTTTAAAATATTTTGAGGAATGTTGGCGGAAAAAGTGACGGAACCCTATTCATACCCTCACCAGCCTTGCTCCTCGGACAATGCAGTTTGTAAGCAGGGCAATAGTTACACATATTTTATTGTTTCCTAAGGCATATTGATGAAAAAAACATCCCGAATCACAAGTCATCAATTCGATCGCACAATAAGCATCTTACACTATAAAAGAGATAACAAATCGTCGCTTAAGTGCTAGAATATCCTATGTCCCATAGGGGACATAGGATATTCTAGCACTCAGGCGACGAAATCCTGACTACTTATTCCATATTTTCCTAGTTTAATTTCTGAATTTCGTATGGATCCCCAACTCATTTGTGAGTATGAATTAATAAGTTCTAATCACGAATTAATAATTTGTGAGCACAATTGGGATTCGACTGTTGGGATTTTCAACTACTACAACTACTTCTAAAACGTACTTGACTTAACATTTAATACCATTCCCATCCCCTCATGGATTGGTGTGATTAATTTTATTTTTTTCAGCCATCCCACTTTGTACTCTACATTTGCTTTTACTGCTGCTTTCTATCACAATTAAAGTATTTTTTATCGATGGACGCTATTTTCGTATTCCAGTGTGAGAAATGTAATTCTGGACGCGCAAAGATGGTTATTGCTCAAGCTTACAAAAGCTAAAAAGTGGCAAAATGAAGTTCTACTTTTAATAAATTCTGCCTAGTGGGATTTGTACATCTTATCTGGTGCTGCTAACAAGGTTGTCTATGTGATACGGCTGCATTGCCCCCTCCCCCACCTTGGGCTCAGCTAGGCCCGTGGATGTGGGAGGGGCAATGTAGCCCGTCTTGCAGAGATCACTAAAATAGCAGAGATCTGAAAACATGTGGGTTTTAGGAACAGGCTGTTGTGGTAATCATTATTTTCTAAGGCCAGGAGGGCTAGTTTTCGCCCTCCTTAATTTTTTTAAGGCGCGCAGTAGGTGAGCAAATAAATCGCTCTAATGAAAATGCCAGGCCCGATATTTTGCACTAAGTGTTTTAAAATTTTGAATGTTTTGATCTGTGGGAGATTTCAGATTCTTGTGGTAGAATTAACTTTTATTGTTTGACAAAATAAGAAGACCCTTAGACATCCATGGCTGATGTTTAAGTTTATTTTTCTTCGGGATAATTTTTATTTTGGGAGAAGCCACGTCTAAAACACTCTGATAAATTTCCACAAATGTGTTGCAGGCAACGTTTGGACAGCTCAACTCCATGAGGACAGCTCATTTTCATAAGAGTAGAGTAATCTCCCTTGATGTGTTCAACTCACTTTTACTGTGAATTTCACTACAGTCAACTCAACTTTACTTACACTGCAATTAAGTTCAAACCAGTGAATTTCAACTTAGCACCTCAAGTACTAGGCTCTTGCCCGTACAGAACAGAATCAAACAAAATAAGTTTCACACACAAGCAATATGATATAACCCCAATTTCTAACTTAGAAAACTCTCCGTAAAATTGTGTCCCTGTTCTTTCTGCACAACACATGTTACCACAAATATTTCAGTATTTGTCTTCTCAAATCTCGAATAGTAATTAACTTGTGTAAAATGAGGACTTATGTGAGTAGCTGCAACTTAGCATGTACAGCATTAAGGCCCAAACACCCTCAAAGCGTACCAGTGCTACCTGCACGACACTAACTGGTAATAAACTGCGTTTTCGTGTCTTCTGCACAAAACAGTAATGCAATGTCTCGGTGCTACCTACAGTCTGCACCACACTATGATCAGTATTACATGCACTTATAGAATCCAATAACTCTAACTGTATCTCTGTGTGCTCTAGGCACTACACAGTACTCCTTAACAATTGCAAACACCAAAACCACAAATCATAACTCAAGAATCATACAACTCAATACTATTAGCCCTAATGTCTTCAACCAATCTAACCCTGCCTGTGCTGCAGTGCTGAGAGACACTTCATCTCCATTGCCCGCGTGGGGGCACGATGACGCCGTGTACTAATGCGTACTGCACGTCGATGGTACGCATGTCTCCATCCAATCTAACCCTGCCTGTGCTGCAGTCCGGAGTTACGATGTTGGGGAGCTGGCAGCTGGTTGTCGTTGCTCGGTGGTTCTCTCCGGGTACTCCGGCTTCCTCCACCCGTAAAACTGTCACGGTCATGATTGGCCATTGTGCATAAATATGTGACCTTAAAACATCAATAAATAAATAATTAGCCCTAATGTTATAATTATGCAGTTTATACCCCTCAAACGCAATATAAACGGCATCCATTAATAAAACAAGTGGATTTCAAATATATATTATGTATAAAGTACTGCAGCACAAAACAATTCAGCTCTTATAATAACCAAAGATATATAAAAATAAATGATTATAGCTTTTCCAGTGCTCAAAATAACTTTTTTTCTTTGCGTAGCAAAATGCTACACATTTCCAAAAAATGAATAGCATTTTGTAAAAATTCCATAGCTATATTTGTATACCAGAGTTATGTTATGCTGTTTTTTGTATTGAATTCTTCTAAGTAGATGGAATAGTTTCCATCCATTTCTGGGCATTTCCAAATGATCTTCAACACATGAAATATTTACTATGTCTTTTTTAACTGAACTGCCTTTCAGGGTTGCATGGACTTGGATATTTCAAAGGGCGTCTTAGTTGTTAAATAGAGTTCTCAAAATGGAAGTTGGGATTTTTAATTTGATGGGCTTGAAGTTATTTTTGATGGACATTTTATGCAAAATGTTGTAAAAACAGGAAGAATTTAAATCAATAGAATTCATCTTACATGTGAAGTTGCTAATGATACTTGATGGGGAGTTAATCTGAGTTATGCCGAGAATGTTCCACAATCAGAAGTAAAGCATCAGTGAACTAGTTTTCAAATTTGTTTGCAAATTTTCATTTACATTTTGCGATACAAGATAATCAACTGCAGCCTAATAGGCTGCAGTTGATTATCTTGTATCGCCAAATGCTATACATAATTGGACCCTGAGCTTTTCAATTCTTAATCAGCAAAATCTGTAATGGCGCTAACACGTCAAACATTGATTATACTTATTTTTAACAACTAAATAAGACAACATCTATCAAAACTACATCCCTTTCATTCTACTTCTACACTGCTAGTGGAGTGAGTGACCACCTACAGAATTTTTTAGTCAGTTATTACTTACATTTAATAATCTAATCTTACTTGACTAGTGGTATCCCTACCAGAACTGTCACTCCGCATGCACTGATTTTGAAATAATCACCAACAGTATTTGTCTCTCATACAGCTTGTTAGTGCTCATTCTCACGACTTACTGTTGCTAGAGGTATCCCCACTAGGACTGTCACACTACACGTACTGCTAGTGACATAATCACCCACATTATTTGTCTATCATACAGTTTGTTAGTCCTTATTCTCACAACTTACTGTTACTAGTGGTATCCCCACCAGAACTGTCACACTACATGCCTGCTAGTGAAATACTCACAAACAGTATTTGTCTAGGCTTAACTGAGCGCACGAATTGCGCGCAATTGTCATATCAAATGGCATCCAAAGCACGGCAGGTTCTCCTGGTTACTCATGGCAAACACAGGCCATGTTTCTGCCAATGGACCTCCGGGTTACCCGGAAGTCCATTGGCTGAAACATTGCTTGTGCACAGGCCATATGTACAAAATTGAATAGCCTTACTATGGTTATAACGCGTAGATTAACGCGCAGATCGACGTGCTATTTGTGCGCATTTTATGACAGGACTTCTAGTTTTAACTGTACATTCAATAATCCTATCTTACTTGACTTGTGGTATCCCCACCAGAACTGTTTCACAACATGCACTGCTAGTGAAACAATCACCTACAGTATTTGTGTATCATACAGCTTGTTAGTGTTTATTCTCGCGACTTGCTGTTACCAGTGGTATCTCCACCAGAACTGTCACACTACCTGGACTGCTAGTGAAATAATCACCTACTGTATTTGTTTCAAGATTTGTTAATACAAATTTATGTATCCCCACACACAGCTTGTGTAATGCACTTTTCTCACTGTAATAACTTAGAGGTAATTTAATTCACCTAATTAAATGTACTTCTGTATATTTCTAGACTTTAATTCAGTTTCATTTAACACTCTAAATAACTATGAAGAGTCAAATGGAATGCATAAATCAAAGCACAGTAACAATAGCAAATATCACTTAATTCTATATTGAATTAACTATATATACTATTCAAAAAAGTAGGGGATATTTGATAAAAGTGAGATATATGAAGAAATATGTTTATATTTTCATCAAATAGACAGTTGCGGCATTGCACTGACACATCTGGTGAATGACTTTAGCAATAGTTGGGTGTCTGTCAAGCACACTTTTCACGCACTGAGCTGTAGAAGACATGGATGGTCAGTCAGAGAGTTTACCACAGTCAGTCCAAGACCTCAGTATACCTTGTAAATCCTCCTCTGTTCGCGAGACAAGCGCGGAAAACGACGTGGTATGCTCCTCAACAAACGTCCAATATGAGCTTGCCTGATGTTTCTTCCTGCAGTGCAGCGGCGAGTTCCTTGACATTGGTATGGGCTGTTGGCGTGGTCGTTGGCGCCTGCAAAGCATATCCCAGACGTGCTCGATTGGTGAAAGGTCTGGACTTTGTGCAGGCCAAGGCAGTGTAGTGATGTTCTGCTCCTGGGGGAATTTTGTAGCGACACGGGCCTGTGTGCTCTTGCATTGTCATCTTCCTGCAGTGCAGCGGCGAGTTCCTGGACATTGGTATGGGGCTGTTGGCGTGGACGTTGGCACCTGCCATGCATATCCCAGACATGCTCGATTGAGAATGGTCTGGACTCAGTGCAGGCCAAGGCAGTGTAGTGATGTTCTGCGCCTGGAGGAACCCTGTAGCGACATGGGCCTGTGTGCTCTTGCATTGTCATCTTGGAAAATGAATCGACGACCGTGACGTCGCGAAAATGGCACCACATGAGCCCCTAATGTGTTGCCAAAGCAGTTCTGCCCTGTGACATAACCTTGGATGACATGTAATGCTGTTCTGCTTGCCATGGTTATGCCTCCCCACACCATAACCGATCCACCACCAAAACGATCGTGCTGCCTAACGGTTACGTCATGATATCGTTCGTTCCGCCGCCGTTGCCACACTCTGTTTCGCCTGTCGTGGAAGTCGAGAGTGAACCTCTATTCATCGGAAACATGACGTTGCTCCACCGACGATTGTCCCAGAGCAGTCGTGCTCCACACCCATTATCCCTTGCTGCGATGTGATGCTCAGTCAAACGTGGAATTATTCGAGGTCGTCGAGCGTACAATCCCCACCAGAACTGTCACTCCACATGCACTGATTCTGAAAAAATCACCAACAGTATTTGTCTCTCATACAGCTTGTTAGTGCTCATTCTCACGACTTGCTGTTACTAGTGGTATCCACACAAGAACTGTCACACTACATGCACTGCTTGTGAAATAATCACCTACAGTATTTGTCTATTATGCAGTTTGTTAGTGCTTATTCTCACGACTTACGGTTACTAGTGGTATCCCCACAAGAACTGTCACACTACATGAACTGTTAGTGAAATAATCACCTACCAACCAACCGGGTTACACGGAGGTCCATTGGCTGAAACATTGCTTGTGCACAGGCCATATGTAAAAAATTCAATAGCCTTACTATAGTCATAACACTTAGATTAACGGGCAGATCGACGTGCTATTTGTGCGCATTTCATGACAGGACTTCTAGTTTTAACTGTGCATTCAATAATCCCATCTTACTTGACTTGTGGTATACCCACCAGAACAGTCTCACAACATGCACTGCTAGTGAAACAATCACCTACAGTATTTGTGTATCATAAGGCTTGGTAGTGTTTATTCTCACGACTTACTGTACCAGTGTTATCTCACCCAGAACTGTCACACTATCTGGACTGCTAGTGAAATAATCACCTACAGTATTTGTTTCAAGGTTTGTTAATACTGATTTATGTATCCCCACACACAGCTTGTGTAATGCACTTTTCTCACTGTAATAACTTAGAGGTAATTTAATTCAACTAATTAAATGTACTTCTGTATATTTCTAGACTTTAATTCAATTTCATTTAACACTCTAAATAACCTTGAAGAGTCAAATGGAATGCATAAATCAAAGCACAGTAACAATAGCAAATATCACTTAATTCTATATTGAATTAACTATATATATACTATTCAAAAAAAAAGAAGGGAATATTTGATGAAAGTGAGATATATGAAGAAATATATTTATATCTTCATCAAAAACACAGTTGAGGCATTGCACTGAGACATCTGGTGAATGATTTTAGCGATAGTTGGGAGCCTGACAAGCACACTTTCCACGCACTGAGCTGTAGAGGACATGGTCAGTCAGAAAGTTTACCACATTCAGTTCAAGACGTCAATACCTTGTAAATCCTCCTCGGTTCGCGAGACAAGCGCAGGTACGACGTGGTATGCCCCTCAACAAACGTCCAATATGAGCTTGCCTGGGCATTGGTAGGGCGCTGTTGGCATTGCCGTTGGCGCCTGCCAAGCATATCCCAGACGTGCTCGATCGGTGAAAGGTCTGGACTTAGTGCAGGCCAAGGCAGTGTAGTGATGTTCTGCTCCTGGAGGAACTCTGCAGCTACACGGGCCTGTGTGCTCTTGCATTGACATCTTGGAAAATGAATCCACGGCCGTGACGTCGCACAAATGGCACCACATGAGCTCCTAACGTGTTAGTACTGCCCTATGACACACTCTTGGATGACATGTAATGCTGTTCTGCTTGTCATGGTTATGCCTCCCCACACCATAACCGATTCACCACCAAAACGATCGCGCTGCCTAACGGTTACGTCATGGTATCGTTCGTTCTCCCGCCGCCACACTCTATTTCGCCTGTCGTGGAAGTCGAGAGTGAACCTCGATTCATCGGAAAACATGACGTTGCTCCACCGATGATTGTCCCAGTGCTCTACACCAATTACGCCCTTCTGCGATGTGGCGTTCAGTCGTCGAACGTACAAATTCCAGCTGTGTAGGCGATTTCGGATAGTCTGAGCACTGACTCGCACATCTGTCGCCAGGTGCAGCTGCTGTCCAATTTCTGAGGTACTTTGATGGCGGTTACGTAATACTGTGGTTCGGGTGAAACGATCCCGGTTAGCGGTCAACACTGCCTGTCTGACGGCAGCGTGACCACAACCTGCTAATCACCGATTGAGTTACGTTGAGAATTTGAGCCACTGCAGTCTGTCTGTTGCCAGCTTCCAACATGCCAACGGCACGTAAACGTTCGTCACGTTTCAGTCTTCGCATACCCCAAAAGTAACGTTTCGACCAGAAACTGTTGATGAATGAGTTTATACCAAGACAAATGAATATTTCAAAACGTACCACACTGACATTATCGCGGCGCCCGTGCGAAAAACCTGTAGGAAGTTTTCGTGGGCCCGTGACATTCATGATCCACACTAAACTTGGTAACATATTGATGTGTCCAATCACGCATATCCAATACCAATTTCTGAAAATATCCACCTCAGTTTGGATATCCCCTACTATTTTTTGAATAGTATAGATAGGTTATTCGACCGAGATTATTAAGTTAATAGCCATTTGATCTCCATTTGCCTGGCGAACATCGGTGAATGCTATAATCGGTGTTTGAATCAACTGGCGGGGGCGCGGTGGCTCAGTTGGTGGAGGTGCAGGCTGCAAGCCGAGAGGTCCTCGGTTCGAATCCCACCTGCGGCAACCGCGGTGTGTCCTTGGGCAAGAAACTTCACCCCCATTGCGGTGACGCTGTGTACTAAGGCGTACTGCACGTCGATGGTGCACCTGTCTTCAACCAATGCTAACCCTGCTTGTGTGGAGTTGATATGTTGGGGAGCTGACAGTTGCTCGCCGTTGCTCGGTGGTTCTCTCTGGGTACTCTGGCTTCCTCTACCCGTAAAACTGTCACGGTCATGACTAGCCATTGTGCAGAAATATGTGACCTTAAACACCAATAAATAAATAAATAAATATAAATAAATAAATCAACTGGCGATTTAAATATACAGTACGTGGAGAGTGGATTGTAACTAAATCACCCGTGGAGTGGGGTCATCGCCCAAAGTATCACTTTCTAATTCTGTACATATAGACAAAAAACACAAGCAATGTTTCAGCCAATGGACCTCCGGGTTTAACCCGGAGGTCCATTGACTGGAACTTTGCTTGTGCTCGTTATGCCTTGCAACACATTTTCAATTCTTGCCTGGGTGAAATATCCACTCTGCGGGTGATTTAGCGATAATACACTCTCCAGGTACTGTATAATCCCGAAAGCTTCCAATGTTTCACAGAGAAATTGATGCTGCCCCCGCAGCTTCATCGAGGTATCAGCAAAATCAGTTAGCGCCCCCGTCCTGACATTAAAGTCTCCAAAAAGTAAGACCAGCTCCCCGTCCTACCTCATTGGGCTAAGGTCATTTCCTAATTCTGTGATGACCAGTTATTATTACAATATCTTGTATTAGCTGGTAGTGTTTACGGCATTGGGCTTCAGACCGAAAGGTCTGCAGCTCGATCCACGCCAAGGGCAACTGCCTTGTGGGCAAGGCACTTAATCCCGATTGCCCACGCGTGTGAAAGACGCTATGTACAAAGGCGTACTGTATGTCAACGGTGCACTTGTCTTCAACCAATTTTAACCCCGCTTGTGTCTTGAGGAGTCTGACACTTGCTCGTCGTTTCTAGGTGGTACTCCGACTTCCTTCACCCGTAAAACTGTCTGGCACGAGGTGACCCTGGCTCTCGAAGGTGTAGTTATACCCCAATTACTAATTAACTAAATGAATAAATTAATAAATAAATAAATAAATAAACTGCACCCAAGAGTACGTTTTGTGATAACTTAACCCATAACCACCCTGCATTCTCGTAATCCTATTACAATTATTTCAATATATCATTCAAAATTACTTCTCATTGCACTTAAAATGCCACCAGATCTCTTGCACCTCTCTGCCTGTTTATCTTTCAAAAAGCACGTGTAAAACTTGTGAGGAAGTTTAATAACATTTATGACATACTCGCAACTCTACCATCTGATTCATTGTTGGAAAGGGCTCTCTGAGCCCTTTCCAACAATTACTCATATGCTAGGTTTAATCTGCTCATTCCAGAACGTACAGATAATCATCATGAAATAGGTGACAATAGTCGCTTTAGGCAGCGTAAGTGTTAATACTGTCATTCGTTTCATTATTTTATGTCATTAAATCTCTAAAGTGAGAGTATTTCACTATGATAGAGTTTTGTTTTGTTACTCATTCATCCACGTGACAGTTGATATTACACAATTATTGACTTTCCTTGAGGTTGATGTTAGGAATCCAAATTTACAGACCTCGTTAAAGGCCAGGTCCATTTCTAATTTAGTGAGTTCGTAAATGATTCGGTCCTCACCCAATTTACTGACGCCATTAAAAGACCGCTTGCTACATGTACCTAATTTAGTGAGCTCCTTAGAGGTACAATTAACACCTAATTTAGTGAGCATGTTTCGTAAGTTTCACAATAAACAGGGGACTCATTAGAAACCCGTTGTCAATTTGGAAATGATATTAAGTGAGTTCAATCAGCCCAGAAGACCAATATTGGAGGATGCATTCACTTACAGGGTTAACAGTGTAGTCGAGAAATTTAATATTTAAACATTTCATGTGAAATACTCAGGGCAAGAGTACTTACAGATCATCAGGAAACTGCGATTGCACAAACAAAGCTATGGTAGACAGTCACATTTCTGGAGAAATCTCATATACATTTACCAAATCTCCCAGACCACCAGTCTAAGTCTGTGAGGAATTCGATGCTACTATGGCCTGGAACCAGTCTAGCCCTCAAATAGTCTATCGCCTATGTCCAGATTCAATCGGCTGGAATACTTCATTTGGTTCTCTTTTCCGACCAACGGAATTATTCTACCCAATGAAATCTAAAAAAAAAAAATAGATAAACATTCATTTTCTTTGAATCGACGCAAGAAATGTTTCTCAACCAAAATATGATTTCTCCGAATGTTTCATTACATTACCATTATGATTAAAAACAATCCTTAAAAGCTGTAGTTTTATGATTATGGTCTCTAATTACACTAATTGTGTTGATATATTAGCGTTTTTAAGGTGAATTATATTTTTATTGACTGGAATATCTAAAACTGGAGTGAAAGAATATGTGCATCTTTGTGAGTCAATGCATATCAAATTTTATTTTATGCTGGCTGTGAATTATCGCCAATAATCTAAAACATATTTCTCGATATCTATCGACTCGATAGATATCGAGAAATATGCATCAGTAGCTTTCGAAATAACGTCACGTTACGCCGCATCACGTCGCCTTGAAGGAACGATCAGCTGATCTTTGTTATTGTTTTGAAAGGTACGCATTTTGGAGTCGAATTCGGCTGAATATTGTGCAAAAAAATGTCTCGTAGCATATAACAAAAAGAAAATATACTCTATTTTAGTCAGTGTCGGGAATTATCTCATGTGTGTGGGCCTGAAAGTTTTATTTTTCGCGAGCGCTTGCGCGTGTGAAAAATAATACTTTCAGGTCCACACGATGAATTCTTTTCAGTAACTTCGGCGCATGACGTCACCTTGGACGTCGCCTTGAAGGAACTATCAGCCGCTTTTTGCTAATGCCTTGAAACTGTTAGCAGTCGAAATGGGCTGAATATTGCACATTAAAATGTCATTTTGCATACAATAAAAAGAAAATCCACGCTGTTTTAGTGAATATCGGGAATGATCTCATTCGTGTGGAACTGAAAGTAGTATTTTTCAGGTATGAATCAGCGGAGTTTGAGTTCAATGGCCTGGAATATTTCAGTTGGTTGAAAAAGCGAACCTTGGGTTCGCTTTTCCAACCAACTGAGATATTCCAGGCGAATGAATGTAAAACAGATGAAAGACATTCATTTTCTGTCCATCAACGCAAGAAATGTTTCACATTCGAGAGTTGATTTGACAGAATATTTGAAGACATTACCATATTGAATGAAAAGTAACCACGACTGTATTTTTTTCTCATTACACGCCGTACTTCCACTAATTGCGGTAACATCTTGGCGTTATTAAGGTGGATTAAATATGTATTGACTGGAATATCTATAACTAGAGCTAGAAAGAATATATGCATCTTTGTGAGTCGGGGGACATCACGTTGTATCAGCGGTCATCTTCCCACAAAATCAACGAAAAGTGGGTAAACAAACAGTCCATAATAACGTAGAATTTCGAGAATAAGATGGTGTCATTGGAGGTTGACTATTTCATAATTATAATGTATCATTCATGAACTTAACATGATATTGTAAATTCATTACCAAATAGTTATTACTTGGGTTAAACTAACAATAGAAGTAAAACCAGAAGTACGAAGAGGGTGACTTGCTGTTGAAGTGTATGAACCACCTCATGCACGTTATCGAGGTGTGTGAGTGTATGTGTGTGTGTGTGTGGGGGGGGGGGGGGTGGGGGGGGGGGGGGGGGGGTGGGCACGACGGGTGCAGACTCGCCTTCTCACAATATTGGAGTTTCACTTGAGGGACTATCTCCATTTCTGCATGGCTGACAATTAGGGCTGTCACGATTAATCGGTTAATCGATTGTCGATCGGCCAGGCCAAAATCGATTAGTATTTTTCGTTGTCACAGAATCGGTAAATTTTTCCCCGTTTTAGGCGTTTAAATTTTTTTTGATGAACATTAGCTACTCTTTAAATGGGATAGAACAATCAAGTTTGCACATTGAAAACAATAATTCCTTTGCCCCCCTCCCCCCCCCCCCCCCCCCCCCCAAATACTGAATACGGAATTATGTTGTTATTTCCATTGACGCAGTACGTGCCATCAGTCTTCAAAGGGAGAAGACATCAATTCTGGGGTGTCAACAGGGAACAAGCATGGGTCTCATTTCTTGTGCCGTTTGGGCATACATGTTTCCAATTTCTCTCATCTAAATTCCTAATTGCTATCCAGCACTATTTTGGGTGCTTAACCATTAAAGAACAAATTAATGTCACGTTAAAGAACGGAGTGAGTGATTCGTCAATGAGTCTTTTGGGCGACCTGGGTTGTTCTGGTTGAAAAACATATTCTTGTTTCGCCGTGATATGGACCAGTGACCATGTGATGTGCTGGCATATGTACATGGCGATAGCGATACACAGGACAATTAACTTCTCAATGCAGAATAATAGAAGCGTTTTGTTCTTTTGTAGTTGTTGCTCGCCAAGTCGTGGCTGCCTTCAAAGACAGCTAACTCATGGCTAGATATCACCCTTATGGTACGGGCTCTGGCAGTTTAAATATGCAGACCAGGACATTGGTTCTAAGGAAATAATCTCTGTAAGGGTAACGGATGACTTTGCAGGAATTTACTGCAAGAATAGGCGTCAGCTTGCTGATAAAGGAATGACTATACCATAATTGGAATCGATAAAACCAAACTACTGTTGAAGAAAGTACTTATATGACAAAGGTGCACCCCTGATGCATCTTTATAAAACCAATAGGGTTGCCCGTTTGGTTTTGCGATGTGATATATGTTTCCAATTGCACGGGGCCTGCCCCACTGTGTAGAAAATTCTCTGTATGAGTAGTTCTAGTACTTTAATATAATAAGGATGGCATAACATCTTTGAAATAACTATTTACAAGTTCATTCAAGTCAAACCAGTAATGTGATAATTAGGTTTGGACCAATATTTTAAAATAGTCAAGGGAGAACATTACCAAGTCTTCTCACCAACGCGTGGCCCATATTGTTTGACACGAAGTATTCTCGCCATCATCATTATTGACTGCATTTTAATCCTTTGAATCTTGGAATTCTGATGGTATCTTCCACCTAAGTTCAATGCTATCAGTTGGAAGAGTCCATATTCGTTATTGGAGGGTAGACCAATTAACATTTTCAACGTGCTGGCGGCACGTTGAAAATATTGATTGGTCTACAACACAAATGTGCAGAGAAACCATCTATTTTTGTATATCCAGGTCGAATCACGATCCGAGAATGGAAAAATGGCATCTCGGGTTCAGTGTAAGAAGGCGTGATGGAACACTTTGGCTACAAAGTACCCATACACACTTTTTTTGTTATTCACCTAATATTAAATACTTAGATTGCAGAGCACGGCGGATAACAATTTTCACTCTAATCGATCCTGGTGAAAGGTTCGAAACCGAATCGAATCTCGGATCGAATCCACCTTCCTAATACAACAGACGACTCACCAGTCTATCTCCCATAGAAAACCACAATCAGTATGCGTACTAGACTATTTGGTACCATCAGCAGATGGATCCATCACTGGGGGCGCGGTGGCGTTGCGGTAACCGGTTCTCGTCCGATCACCGAAGTTAAGCAATGCATTGGATGGGTGACTGTCTGAGCGATCAATTCGGACTCCCGCGTTGTGTCCTTGGGCAAGACACTTAACCCAGATTGTCCACATAGGAGCACGATGACGCCGGTGTGCTAAGGGCGTACTGCACGTCGATGGTACGCATGTCTTCAACCAATCTAACCCTGTCTGTTCTGCAGTGCGGAGTTACGATGCTGTGGAGCTGGCAGCTACTCGTCGCTGCTCGGTGTTTCTCTCTGGGTTCTCCGTCTTCCTCCACCCGTAAAACTGCCACGTTCATGATTAGCCATTGTGCTTAAGTATATGACCTTAAACACCAACAAATAAATAATAAATAAATGGACCCATCACTTATTTCATTTTTCTTCTTCTCTGCTCTGCTATGCAATAAATAATCAGGACAAGGGCTGTGCAACGGAGATACAGGGGTCGAATACTGGTGGCCAAAAATAAATCTGCTCTAGCACCTGAAACAACTGAAACTGGGAAACAATCTAAGGGGTAAATGACAAATTTTGTAAAAATCGAGGTAACGTTTGTTTTATTCATCTACAGTACGTGGAGAGTGGATTGCAAACTAAATCAGCCATGGAGTGGAGTTATCACTCAAACTATAACTTTCAAATTTTGTACATATGGAGAAAAAAACACAAGCAAATGTTTCATCCAATGAACCTCCGGGTTTAACCGAAGGTCCATTGGTTGAAACTTTGCCTGTGCTTGTTTTGCTTTTGCAACAAATTTTCAATTATTGCTTGGGTGGGAATCTCCATTCTGCGGGTGATTTAAACTGATTTTGTGATAATACACTCTCCACGTACTGTAATCTTTTGTTTAAACACTTTACCTAACGTAACGGTTATAACCAATCCGATAGAAGTCTAGCATGTTGGCCGAATCTCATGCCGGATCTCATGTGGCGTCATGGGTGGCGTGACCTGGTGGCACCATGTTTGGTTGTCATGGTAACCCGCGTGAGCGGCCTCTTGTGACGTCATCTCCATAGTGATACGTGGTGTGAGTGCGCATGCGCAGCGCGTGTTGTTAGGGTGATACGTGTTTCCGTCGTCCATTTTTTTATACTGGAGGCCGCCATCTTGGTTTCTATGGTACCATGTGGTTGCTATGTGACCCCAAACCTTCTAACAAGACAGGGGTATGTTCGAAGGGTGTGCTCGATTGAATCGGCGTATGACGAATTACCACGAACAACCCGACAATCCTCAAAATCACCGAAATGGACTTTATTTACTACGGATTTCCCCTTTTTTTTTAACCCCCAACAAGTTGTATTATTTGGAATTCTTTCAGGAATTCTCTGCTTCTATCTATATATGCAAATAGTTTTCCTCTACCTGACCATGTTCCGATGTTCTGGAGTATACTTCATAAGCACAGAAGAGCCTATCAGTTGGAAACAGCTTTGCATACAAAAACTAAATTTATCTTTTCTGGTCTGTTCTTGTTAGTTCTGACCCTATTCCAAGTACTCTTGATGTTTCCTTTATCTAGATCATTTATATAGATTATAACTAACCAGCCAGATTGCTTGATTTTCCGTAATATGTATGCAGAGTTATCTCCCTTGTGTATAACAAAAGCATTCCCAAACCCAAAAAGCAATCGATCAGTTACTGAAAAGTTATTGCTCGAATGACTCGAAGCCCATCGAGCAAATGGGCTTTAGAGTAATTGCTCGACCGAGTGACTCGGCATATTGCTCGAACGACTCGAAGGCCATCGAGTAAATGAGCTATCGAGCAACTGCTCGTTCGAGTGACTCCTCAAACGACTCTTCGACTCATTTCAGTATTTGAGAATACCTATGGCCCGGTATTGTATTATCTGAAAATACCTATCGAGGATACCTTTTATAGGATACTTATCTAAGGATACTATTACCTGTATCACAAAGCATACCTATCCCAAATATCCCTTATAAGCTATCGAACAGTTACTGAAAAGTCATTGCTCGAATGACTCGAAGCCCATCGAGCAAATGAGCTTTAGAGTAATTGCTCGATCGAGTGACTCGGCATATTGCTCGAACGACTCGAAGTCCGTCGAGCAAATGAGCTATCGAGGAATTGCTCGTTCGAGTGACTCCTCGAACGACTCTTCGACTCATTTCAGTATTTGAGGATACCTATGGCCCGGTATTGTATTATTTGAGGATACCTATCGAGGATACCTTTTATAGGATAACTGTAATGTAACTAACTTTTTTGATTCAGTATATTGACAAATCCTAGAAAATGTGAATCAATCGCCGTCATCGATTTTGAGGCATAAGGGGCGCAACCTTGTTTGTCCCGTCCCATTTCCTTTGTCTCGTTTTCTACGGAGGCCCGCGGGAAGCAGGAGAAAAGTGAATATAAGCTTCAACGAGTGAACTGCAGTTTATTATCAGATAAAAACAATATACATATAGGTGTTTTTTTTTATATCTGGTTTATACAACTCGTTAAAATATAGCTAATATTTTCTCGGCAGAGCCTTGAAACATGAACTACATTTTAACTACATCTCTACTCGTTGTATAAACCAGATATAAAAAAACACTATATATATACTGTCTATATATAATATATAATAGTTAAGTAAATACAGTTTGTATAAATATGTGTAGTATGTAGGTACCAAAGATGAGAGACAAGAGAAATAAGAAGTGCTGAGAGATAGGAAAGTGTTATAGAAAAAGAAAGAAAGGTACACACGCTGGGTAAGGGGGTGATTTTATTGTGAGGGTAGTATGAGTTTTGTTAAGTTATTCTACTACTTTTAAAATTATTTGCCTTTGTTAGTTTTGTACAAGATGAGAAGTCGAGTCAGAAACGCATATACATATGTACATACATTATACACGCATATATAACAGATGTATATATGCGTGTATACACGTAAATATATATAAAAATGTCTATATTCTGATAAAACAAATCTGTTTCAAGTGTGCTGGATCTGAGAGATGCAAGAGCCTAAAGCGAAAGAAATGCGTCTAAATAAAGCTCAAACAGCACTGGAAAAAAACAATTTCCACCTGGCTTTCAGTCTGATGAAGACCTTTTGTACGGTACAAACACAACAAGAAAAAATACACACAGACGACGAAAGAAATGAAATTGTGGCGATAAAAGTTCTCTTGAGCCAAATTCTGACTGTACGGGTGTGTAATACAACCCGAAGGGAAAGAACCGGTGTAAGAGTAGAAAGTAAAAGGTAAAAAATACTGTTTGACAAATTCTGAAAAGTATTCTAGAAAGTCCCAACTCCCCTAGAACCCGATTTTAATAGAGCCTTCGAAAATTAAAAGGAACTGGAATTTTAGAAATGTCAAGAGACCTACTTGTATTACATTAAAGTATGACAACTGGATAATTAAAAACAAATTTATTTGCAGTCCGTCGCCTAAAAATGCACCAAGTATCCAGATAGGAGGAGAATTTTAGAGAGTTTGGTGCTTTTCTAACTGGTGCGAAACGACGTGGGGGATGTACTGGGACTGCCCGCGTAATGGGATAGTGCCACTAAGGTTTGTTATACGCTGTTACTGGTGCAGGGAAGCGACTAAGTAAAACTTGCATCTACAAGACCATTACTAGTGGGTTCCGACGCTGCCTAAAATACTTAAGACGATCACCAGAAGTTAAAAGTGAACAGATATTGCGGTAAGAGTAATGGCGAAAAATGTCTAAATAGGCCAAAAAGACAATGAAGATGATGAAAATAGTAGCGTCGGACAGAAATAAAATGTGTCCAGGCCGCTGTGATTCTTGATTGACAGCTACTCATCTTTTGTCGAGTGCCTAGACCGCGAGGAAACAACGTGGATCGCGTGGAAACCGAGAGGATGATTCGTCCCTGCTTAAGAATAGTTTGAATTTGAAATTATGTTGAGACCGAGAGGTCTATACGTACGTAGCTGTTCGATCAAGAATGTTTCCCGGGCGACGCGCTCAGCTTTTGTCCAGTCGGACTTGCAATCAATGATGGAGGCCTGAAAAGAAGTAAAAGGGTGACCCGTTGACATGCAATGTCGTGTTATAGCACAGCCGCGCTCCATTTTTTTTTTTTGAATGACCGGTGGTTATTCACACGTTTGTGAAACGGGGTGCAGGTTTCGGCGAGATACTGGATTTGACAAATTCCACATTGAAGTAGATAGATCACATTTTAACTTTTGCAGTTTCCCACATGCTTGGCTGAACCAGGTTCAGAATTGACTGGACAGAGGCTGGCACGAACAAGAATGTTGCGAATGTTTTTTGGACGCTTGAAAGCCACGTCTGGAGGCTTGGGAAACGTCTTGTATAAGGCTGGATCATTCTCAATAAGCGTCCATATATATATACGTTGCTAGCTATGAATTGATCGTCTCTGATACTGCAACCAGGATTTTCCAATTTCCTCGAATCATGCTGTTGGTAATATGCCACTCTTTCGACGTAGTATGATAATATATTAGTTAATACGTATTCCATTCGTATGTGTATTGAAGTTTGGTAAAAGTTTCTGCATTTTAGCTTTATAGATATGGCATTTGGCAAACCCAATTAAAAAATTAAGTATTTCTGAAATTGGATGTAAAAGTGGAACACCGAGAAATATAGATTCTTCTGAGAGACTCAGTGGGAAGTCAGATTTGGTGGTGATCCAGTATGTAAACTCACGCTGGAAAGATTGTATTCGGGGACATTTGCAGAAAATATGGAATAAAGTTTCTGAGTTTAACAGGCAGAACGTACACAGATCTGTGGGGGAGATTCAAACTTTTTTAACCAGCACATTTGTTCCTAATAGTCTTGTATTGATGCGATACTGAAACCATCTGTATTTGGTTTCTGTAGTACATCGGAGTGGGTTCGATAGAGCTAAATACCTTCGATCGTTTTCTAGTTGACATTCTAGGTCGGTTTCCCATTTCCGTTTGTATAAGGTGATTGGGGGCTTGTCAATTAATTTCCAATACATTTCCCTGGGATTATTTTAAGTCTCTAATAGACGGAATGGTCGGACTGGATTTGGTGAAGGGTTTATCAAATTGGTTGTCAGAGTTGTTTGAGACACGTGGAAACTGCACGTCCGATTCCAGTAAAGGTGACGAAGTCTGTATTAATATTAAATTTAAACCTGAACTTTTTGAATGACAATATCACCCCATCTATGTCAAGTATATCACTGGCGAACAGGAATGAAGAAGATGATATTCCAAAAGTTCCTCAAAGTTCGTAATACGGAGACTTAAAAGTCTGAATCTCATAGTAAACAGCATTTGGGGCGACAGTGTAGAGGGTTAATGCGTATTGTTTGAGGTTTCGTGTTTTTAGATTGTATATGCCTACAGAAGCGGAATACAGACGCCGGAAGGGTAAAACTTGTGATAGTAATCGAAATTGTACACAAAAATTAGAGTCTCCATAATTTGGGTTTCAAGAATGTGTCCCCAATGACGTTAGAATCGTCGTGCTCTGGAGTTCAGTCGGTTTTGTGGCAAAACATTCAGAGCTTGACGATAGTGCCGTAGTTCAATGATCGAGTCCATTGATGTTGCTTCCATAAAACTTCCAAACTTCGTGCGAGTTTCGGTCACAGGTCACAACTATGTGATAGGTACAGAATATTTGCCCTGTCGTCTCCATTTTGTGTTAGATAAAGTATTAATTCGGTCGTCGATGTAATGGCGCTGGATAAAGATATTACACACAGAGGTCGAACAACTTTAATAAAATTTTACTCGTGTTTTATACCGCCCTTACAAAATAGGAAATTAAACCGAATATTTGGCTTAAAAACGTTGTGTGTACTCCCGTATTGATACTACTGGAACGAGGTCGTTGAACCCCTTCCAATGACGTGTCACAATCTGTTTTTTAAGACCTCACTTGTCAGTATGGTTTGTGGGATATCAGTCTCGTGTCTTTTTCAAGGACTGTGTAGGAACATAATGAGTGGTGAGTATACCAATGCCTCCATCTCCACCAATACAATCCAGTAACAACGAGAACACATCGTGAAACAAACTAGCGATAAACATAACAAGGTCGCAAACTTGGTTGAACTATTTTGATTGGACGAATTTGTTTTAAGCTTTAAAGTAGCTTAACTTTTGTGTTTTGATTTCCGTACGCCCGCAGCCTGCGATAATCAGTACACGTAGTGCCGTCGTTAACTTTGTGGGAGCTGCGACAGATACTGATATTCATGTTCAAGTCAGGAAATCACCTGCCACGAAAATAAGTATGATTTGGGCCTTCACCCAAACTGGTTCGTGTACAGTGAATAAGGTTTTTGACCAATGAATTTTAAGTAAATTGTCATGAATTTTTAATCAAATCCAGACATACTCGACCAGCCTTTCAGTTTTTTTCCGTCTAAGACAGCTTGTTGGCATTCATTGGAACGAACCTGTTTAACTCGTTTCAGTGAGGTGTCATAATGAATTTTTTTGTTTATTCACGATTTGTCTTCTGTATGGAGAACTAGCCCTCCCATAAACAAAACTTTTGCGCCGTCGTTGTCCCCAACTCACTGACCATCGATCGGGACACTAGAGTAGCCGTGGATTGTTCGTAATCCACGCGTGTACAGTGACGTCCACGCATGCGTTTATCACGTAATAAAAATCATTAGCAGCAAAAGTTTAATTTATGAAGCACCGGGTTATACCCGGTGCTTCAAAAATTTAATTTTTGATAATTATTCCTGTAATTAGTGTTCGGAGTCTAATATTATTGCGTCCGTGGAAATATTGCCCACTCGTGGAAAGTTACCAGTACTGTGTAAACTACCTGCCTTTTGTTATATTGCAGCTGGTATTTTAAAAAAATATATTTTTTGAACTGAGGGTCATTATTACATTGAAATACACGCTGGTTTTATCTGCAGGTGCTGCTATTAAGATTATCCATAAACAAACTATAAAGGAGATAAACATTTGCGAGCATGCTTTGAGTGGAGTCTGTAGGTTAAAGATCGATTCCGATATAAATTTAACAGGTGGGAACATTTTCTGTTTGCTAGAACGTGTATATAAATGAGAGCTCACATAACAAATGGAACTTTTAGTTGCATTGACTGGATTTGATATTTTGTACGAACGCAAAGATATATTCTAAATGGTATGTATTATTTTAGAACAAAATAGACCCTTCCCACCCCGAGTACCTGAATGAAATAACCTCATAGAACATTATTTATACTACTCACGTTTTACTAAGGACCGCTCCTATCCAATTACACAGTTATATAGAAAAGGTCAAACGACTCCATTTTTTTATTTTTCGAGTGAATGAAGCTGAAGCATCAAGAGAGAACCGCGTTTAGCAACGTCGAATAACTGTCGGGTTATCCAATACACTCCCCTGTACAATCAGAGATGGCGTTAGTTGGAGACAAGTGTGGAGTCGACTTGAAAGCCATAATGTCTACGGTCGATGCGCTGAACGCCTGCGGTACACGTTCCTTTAACTAATCAGGGACTACTTGTTCCAAGGTAAGTAAATTGGAGAGTCTGATAGTCACTTTGCTGTGCTCAGAATTCTGCCTGGGTTCTCCGGTCCTCTCCGCCGAAACACATTTTTACGCGATGTGGCCAACATTTATCTTTTATGTACAAATAATATGTCGATGAGCAATAGAGGAGGTGAAGGTGATCCTTATCAAAATGTGTATTTGCGAGGGGGTCCTGTGGATCGAGAGGACAGAGGGATCAGTAATAATTTAATTTTACAGACCAAAAGGGCTGTATTTTTTCGCCACTTGACTGTATGTTGTACCGTCATATCATGGAAAGGCAGACTTTTTACCGCGTTTCTGCAAACTGTACAGAAAGCAGAATTGATTGCAATGTTTTATCTTCATAAAGGTTAACCAATCAAAACTTCATCAGCTTTAATAGAAATTTTCTCGAAAAAAAATCCCTGTTTATTTCAAGTTTTCGTGATATTTTAGCAGTTCAATAAAACGATATTTTATTACTTTTTCTGAAAAATAAAAAAGCCGGTAGAGGTAGTAAATCCAACCATGAAAGATGAAAACCTGTAAACACAATTCTACTGAATATTGGAAAAGATTAAGAAAGCATATTGGTACTGACTTTTTTTTCTTTTTTTGCCCATATTGTTTGGGGAAATATTTCTAGGCTTGGTCAAGAACTCCCAAGTTTATATTTCCCAAAAGATTCTTAGGGCACAGATTGTGTTTTTCGAAAATCTGGCCACCATCATCATCATCATCATCCTTGAGAAAACTTGTTGCAGTGAATCATGAGCTGAACCAAGATTAAAAAATAATTTATCAGTTGTGAATATTGATGTGTTAAACTTAACCTTCTGTACTGTGCAAATATGTACCATAACATATCTATGATTATAACCAATTCACCCTTGTTTGACAGAACTCATTGTCAAACAATGCCACTGATCTTTATACAACCGGAATGCTGGAACACTCATTGGCCATTGCAGAAAAAAGTCTCCTCGCTGCCTTCTCAGACGGGGCGGAAGTTGTCATTCATACACAATACTCAACAGCAAAAATTGTCCCAATATCCCGATAAATTCTGTCTTCGATTGGTCAGAATGCCTACGACAAAGGGCGCACCCAACAGTAGGTATATGAGTGCGCGCAACATCCAGGATATAAGTGCACGCGGCGAAACATCGGGGATATATGCTTTAAATGGATGCTTTTCGCATTCGCTCGCCTCGATATAAAAATCGAACCACAAAACCGAAAATAGTTACAAATATCATTGGATTTCTAACAATTCGATCATATTTTGCTGTTATAAATTAAATAGACGAACAATTAAATCAAACAACTTGAGAAAAATAAAATAAGAGCAAATTTGTCAGCAAATATTTAGCTTCCAATATGTTTACATTTCCAATAACAACATAAGGGATGTAACTTTTTATATGTTGTCTTCTGTGTTTGTTTGTAAAAACAAAACAATTATTCTAGAGTTTGGTCCAACTGATTGCGGAGCGTGAAAAACGCGTCCACAAATTTGTTTCCACAATGTTTCTGTTGTGTTTCAAACGGGTCAAAAAAGTGTCTCCGCCAACATGTATGGTGTATGGAGATTTAATACCTGGATGTCTCATTTAAACACCTCGCCTGCGGCTCGATGTTTAAAAAACCGACATCTTGGTATTAAATCTCCAAATACCATACATGTTGGCAGAGATAAATTATGACGTCTCGTATGTGTTCAGGTTTCCGAAGCCTCATTATCTCCGATCGCTTTTCAAAGAATGTACTCTGATGTCTGCGAAACATGTATATGTTAATGATGCGAGTATTTTTGTGACAATGCAAATTGAATGCTTACAACATATTTTAGTTATCATTGGCAAAAAAAAGTGTCGAGATTGGAAAATTGAAACCATATAACTAGTTTTCGCGCTGGATAAACACCACGACGTGTGGTGAAACGAAAGCTGCTACGCTGTGACCAGCTTTCACACCATCAAACGCCATCGATTGGGAGCAGTTATCGCATTGATTGACTTGATGCCATCTTGGGGCGGGACGCTTTGAGTTGAGACGTTTTTCGACGAAAACGCCAAAAGAAGGTTCACCTGTTCTGGCGTCGTAACGTGGTATAACGTTATGTGTTCAATGATATCTAACCCTTGAAGACTTAATTCATTATTACCAACATAACCGAAGTGTTTTCTGGAATTACGTAGTCGTCATATTTTGAAGCTACTTTTTATATCTAACACTGGATGTCTGCCTCGAACATTGTTCTATGTATTCAAAAGCGCGAAAAATATCAGGATGAGTCTGGATGAGAATCTGCCAGGTTCTGATAAGACTGCATGATTTAAAGACACTCTATTCCTATCAAGAGAATATTTACAGAATATTAAATGGATGACTTCGGTGTAGTCACACGGATTTGCATCCAATCTGTTCAAGTTAATATCAAACGCCCATATTTCATACGCATATAATATGACTGGCGTTATCTAAAAGTTTAGCCCATCGATCAATTGAGAAGATATGAAGCTGAGGCATCAACTTAAAAAGTGTTTCTAAGACTTTTGTGCATTTATTACTAATATCAAGAATTTCAGAAGGTGGGTAGCCATAGTTCACCGATATGTGTTTGACAGGCAATAATATTTATGGTGTTTAGGAAGACTTTCTTCAATCAAAATCACTTATCGTTGTTCCAATTGTCGGTTCACCTCACTTTTTGTCTCAAGAACGTAACTCAGAGCCCTCATTGGAACGAAATCGTAAGCTCATAAGCCATGTTTTTGGACTTGAGAAATGCAAGAGATGAAAGAACTGGTGCGATTCCTATGTGATAGTTTCAGAATATTTGCTCTGTCGTCTCCATTTTGTGTTAGATAAAGTATTAACCCTTTACCCAACCTACCGTCAAAACCGGCTAGCGCTATTCACAAAAATCGCCAATTAATTTTCATTATTTTTTTTATTTTTCGTCTCAAAAACATAGGTTATGGCCCCTCTTTGGAACGAGCTCGTCGAGCTCGTACCAATAAGGGGGCATAACCTATGTTTCTCAGACAAAAAATTAGTTATTCAATAATTTTGTTTGGAATTGTCGTCTACCTTTTGTGTTAGGTAAAGTGTTACAAGAGTGAGCATACAGAAGGAGAATATTTGTTGTCAATGCATGAGGTTTAAAGCAAACACCCTGTTAAAGAAGACATTCTGAAATGGACGGAGGCATGGTGGCGCAATGTACTGATACGTTCTGTACGTCAATGGTATACTTGTCCTCAGCCAATGCTGTCCTGCTTGTGCGAAGCTAGTATGCTTTGGAGTCTAACAGTTGCTCGCCGTTGTTCGGTGGTTCTCTACAGGTACCCTGCTTCCCCCACCCGTAAAATTTCCCGGCGCGAGGTAATTCTGGCTGGCTGCCCAAAGTGTCGTTAAACCCCAATAAATAAATAATAAATATATAAATACATAAATGGGACCTTGACACAGGGTCAAAGTATTCAAGCTGAACAAACTAATTTAATCGGCACACAGATCGTGTTTAGGAAGGTTGGAGAAGGCTGTCCAGCGCTTGTGACATATGTGTTTTGACAAAAGGTCTTCAACTTCCATACTGATTGGGGCGGGTGCACCCATGTTTACCCGACAACGAAATGAATTTTCCCAACTGTTCATAAGTACTGATACCTATGATTTTCGTGTCCCTGGACAAGATTAATTTATTGGAGTTTAACGGCACTTTCAACAGCCTGGGCCACCTCGTTTCGGTCAGATTTACGGGTGGCGAAAGTCGGAATACCCGGAGAGAACCACCGAGCAACTGTCAGACTACCAACGTACTAACTCTACACAGGCAGGTTTAGCATTGGCAGAAGACGAGTTCACCATCGATGTGCAGTACGTCTTAGTACACGGCGCCACTTTGCCCCGACGTGGGCAATCGGGATCAAGTACCTTGCCCAAGGACACAACGCAGTTACCCTTGGCGGGGATCGAACCGTGGACCTTTCAGTTCAATGACGAAACCACTGAGCCACCCAGCTACCCCCTTGGAGAAGATACTTCGTCTCCATTGCCCACGTGACATCGTGGTTGGGGTGCGTACTAAGGCGCATTGCACTTTGATGGAGCACTTATATTGAACCGATGCTAACCCTGTTTCTGCCGAGTTAATAAACTGAAGAGTCTGACCGTTATTCGGAGCGGCTCGGTTGTTCTCCCCGGGTACTCCTGCTTCCTCCACCCGTAAAACTGTGTTAAAGGGAATTTTAACCCGTGAACTAATGTAACGGAAGAAACCATCCAGCGTTATTCAAAGAAATTTTCCTTTAATTTTTGATTATTTTCACCCCTCCATCCCAATGAGGGCCAATACGTCCTGCTTCTTTTGCAGAAAAACGAAAACATTGACCGTTTATTTATTTATTTATTTATTTATTTATTTATTTATTTATTTATTTATTTATTTATTTCACGCGTGTTATTCGTAATTGGCAAAGAATCAATGATAAATTCCTGTGGTAAAATAAAACACCAAAAACAAATATTAACGTATTTTTTGTGTATGAATATTTATATTTCTTCACCATGTGTATCATTGTGTGGTTGTATGAGAAATACAGTTAAAACTAGAAGTCCTGTCATGAACTGTGCACTTATCTAGGCTTAATTGCGCGTATCGATTGGCATCCAAAGCACGGCAGGTTTCCTGGTAACTCATAGCAAACACGGGCAATGTTTCTGCCAATGAACCTCCGGGTCACCCGAAGGTCCATTGGCTGAAACACGGCTTGTGCACAGGCCATACGTACAAAATTTGATAGCCTTAATATGGTCATATCGCGTAGATTAACGCGCAGATCGACGTGCTATTTGTGCGCATTTCATGACAGGACTTCTAGTTTTAACTGTAAACCATGGTAGAATAACAGCTTAAGTTAGGATTCTGTTTGGTGTTTGGTCACATGACTTGCAGCCAGCTACCATAAAACTTAGGTATTGGACTGGGAAGTACATGGCGGTCCAACAGACAGATTTCCAGCTATTGAGCGAATGGTTGGAATACCCATTGGTCTAAAAACTAGAAAGGCGTGTTTTCCGTATTCAAGCTTCTACTGACTTACGAAGTGTGCGCTCTAAAAAAACAGTTTAACCCTTCGCTCACAAGTATGAACTTAAGAAATTATATCTTGTTTGATAGAGCCCACTGAATTCTGTCAAACAAGTTATATTTGGTTAAATATCAAACTGCATTTTTGGAAATAATTACGGATGAAAACTTTACAATTTTGATATCAGAGTGCAGAGGGATAAATTACAGAAGAGGTAGTGGCAAGTGGCTGCAGTAACGTCTGCTGTAACTTTGCGGTAAGGACTGTTTCTGCTTCAAGTTTCATCATATGAAAATCTTAAAAAATGAAAAAAATAATGAAAATTAACTGGCGATTTTTGAGAATAGCGATGGCCGGTTTTGGCCGTTACGTTGGGTAAAGGGTTAACAATATTCATCAAATAAACAGCAAAATGGCTTTTAATTCACATTGCTACAGCTCTATCGAAACCAAGTTGGCCTCCACATTTATTCTCAATTAAAGTACTTCGCAGCCTCTGACAACCAGGTAAATCCTGTATGCGTACAACGAATATTCCAAGCTCTGAGAACAATATTGTAGTTATGTAAGGAATTCGACACTGCAAAAGGATGTTTGCTTATCCACTTTTCGTGCAGTTTGCGCGTTGCCTGTAGTTGATACGTTGTGATGTTCATTCACGCGCAGATATTTAAATATATTCTGCCGAGTTTCAGTTATGGTTATTTCAGTCAAAACGTATTTAATTCACCTTGAACCATGAAGATATTAACACAATTTTTGGATCAACGCTACATCCCTCGTCTACTAATTCGTCTCTGCGAAAACCTAATATATTTACTCGAGGTTAAATTACAAGCAATGTCGATGGCAATCATAACGACTCTTTGAGGACAAATAGCCCATTGCGATAGAGAGTAATCGCTTGACTGGACTGGTTACGTGAAATATTTCATGAGAGGTGAGGGACGTTGAACAAACGCGAGTGCGCGAATGCGCACGAGTGTTTTACAATATCGTCCCTCGCCTCGAATGAATTATTTCACGTAACCAGTCCAGTCAAGCGATTACTCTGTTTATTACTTTTCATTATTAGCGATAATTATATTATTTAACCCTTTACCTAACGAAACGGACAAAACCGACCAGCGCTATTCTCAAAAATCGCTAATTAATTTTCATTATTTTTTCATTTTTTATCTCCAAAACATAGGTTATGACCCATCATTGGAAGTGTCGTCTGCTTTTCATGTTAGGTAAAGGGTTAAAAAACAAACAAAAAAAAACAATGAAGTCCCCATTACACGCACGACAAAGCGTCTTCGTTTGCGCGCACGGATACATGACCCAATTGTTGATTGCATAATACACTTGTGAAGTTATCATTTATAATCAAACCCCGAAATGCAAGTAAATCACACTTTGGAATGTAAAAAAACAATCTAAATCATTCCAAATGGAGCTTTGTTGCACTCACGGGGCGAAATGTTCTAATTATCATTTTGCTGCGCTTAGTTGGAAACAATACTTGAGTTGTGGAAGTTGATGGCATTGGCGTTATGGACACGACCTTATAGACACAAAATCACAGACAAATTTACAGACGCAAGGGCAGACCTTTAGAAATTACTGTAGTAAATTCTGCAGTCGAGTTGAAGAGCTTGCAATAAGTTATTACCCCTTTACCCAATGCTGAGACTAACCGGCTGATTTGTTTTCTTTCTTCAGAGGGTTGTCAAAACACCGCGTTATGGGTGAAACGCTGGTTTCTGTAGTTCCGAGATATTAACAACTGTTATCCCGTAGCACCAACGTAAATGTCCATTCAAAATGACACGATGTGCCAGACACGCCCATATATGACCGACACGTCAAGTTGAATTCTGTAAAGATTGATTAAAGATTGATTATGTTTCCACGGGACCTTTCACACGACTACAATTCGTGCGCCTTGTCCAGGGGCTGTGAAGACATTCCAATGATTTTCGCATAACTTGTAGCTTGGGCCCTACGAATCCTCGAATTCGATTCGAATTTCGAGTCATTTGTCCGATTCGATTCGATTTTCGAATACCTGGCAGCCTAAACTGAAATCTAATAGCCCAATGACGATCACGGGAACTTATGACCTTTCTTTCCGCGTATATCATTATAATTATGTCATCATTATTTCTCGACAATTATGTTAACATCAGGAATAATACTATTATTTGGTCAGTCAGTGCTGTCTGGTGGATATTATTTTTAAAGTTAATATCCGTACAAGAATAAAATCATTAGAGGAAACCGAGCAGACGCTATATTAGAATGCATGAGCGTGTGTCAGCTGTACAGACGACTCAGCAATGCGTGAACTTGAAAGAGCAGGAACGTGAAAGACGTATCAGCTGTGAACTACACGGTCACCATATATAATACCAACAGAATGTCCGATTCGATTCGAATTCGGTTCGAAATCGAACCGTAACCATCCGATTCGATTCGATTCGTATTCGATTCGAATAGAAAAAGTACGATTCGTAGGACCATACTTGTAGCCGATGGTGGAGATTCATACATGGTGAAACCTTACAGTGACGAGAGATCAATAGATGTTTATTAATTCCCAGATGGGTTTGCTTTGGTCAACTCCGATTACCAAAATAAAAAAGACCCTACCTTGATATTTTCAAGTTTGATTGTTGTCAATCGCAAAGTGATAATCAGTCGGGATGCTTCTATACGTGAAATGATTGCGTAGAAATTCGAAATCGCGAAGTTCCGATCCGCTAAACAATGAGCGATTACATGGACACAGAACCCATGAAATGGGTAATTTGTGGACAGTGAGAAGGGAATTGGGGAGAGAGTGCAGGTGAAAAGAAATTCTGGTATACCATTAGAAAGTGTCTTAATGACTTGGGATCCCGTTGGGTTCGCGGCTATCAGCTTACCTGCTACTTTTCCTATGGAACAAATGTACCCCAGCAGCTCATAAATTTGGTGGAGAGCATGTACCGTCAACGGTAACATCTCATCATCTACTGCAGTGCCCGAATGGCCTTTGCTCCTGGTTGCTGTTGCTTCAAAACGGCAACAGCATAAGCAGACCTGTTGCGTGCCATCGGGACATCTTGCGGGCGACACCAGCAAACTGGCTATTTGACAACGCACGCCAGCCTTCCAAAGAGCGATTGGCGATCTCTTAGCATCCCAGGATATTTGTAAAGTCTCGCCGATGTGGCAACTCCATGCAGTGTGGACCATAGCTCTTCGGGGATTCCCATTGTATTGGAGAAGTCTTCATATATGATTAATATAAATATATTAATATAAATCATGTACTTGGCACTTGACGGCGTTCAAACCGTGGACCTACCAACGACGCACCCTAACGGAGAGCAATTTGAGTGTGCCTTGAAGGGGTAACCCACCACCTTCTTTGGTACAACATTAGCTCAGAGCTAGGCAACAATACCTTTCGCATCTTGGATATTAATGACACGCGTGATCAGAAGATAGTTATCCCAGATGGCTATTATAATGTGTGCGAGCTAAATGACGAGGTGTTTCGTCCAGTTGGGGCCTAACTGGATCTTCACAAACCTTCAGGTCACCGGCGTCTCAAGACAGAGAAGCCTTTGGCACCGGGATATTTGGCACACAACTTGGTGTTTGCGACAGGCAAGATCCTTTGGGGAGGCTCACAGGTAGGAAATGAGTTGCCAGGTCTATCGCGGTTCATCTGTCAGAACTTGGCACCACGGACAATGTTCTCATAGGACTCCACAGTACACTGCTCAGAGTTGTATCCGTGGCGAGATCATTTACAATACAGATCTCTTGTTTCAGGTCATAACGTCAGTGTTACGGTCCATGCTCTAGGTACGTGGGGTAGTCGTGTAACATTGGAGCACCTGCCCGTAACTATATTCAAAATACACCTTCGATATAACGGAACGACATGCTTCGGGAGAGTGGGGGGGGGGGGGGGGGGGGGTGGGGGGGTGGGGGGGGGGGGTGGCAGAAGCGGGTTGTGTATTGCCTCATGTTACCCTTCAGCTGGCTGGTCTGGGGGACACGCGGGGCTTCGGAAAGCCAAGACACCAAGACAAACTGTATGTATTCCAGCTCTCCGATGGGCTTTACAGGAAAACAGAGCTAGCATCTGCTGCGCAACAACAAGCTACATTTTCTGAGCTCCGTGACTTGAAGGATCGGTTCCGTGGAGGAACTATGAACTCATCCGAGACGATCGGTGGATGGGAACTTGGCTTTAAGACCATCCAACCTTACATCCAGCCGGGCCGTGGGCACAGACTCCGTAAACTCGAGAACAGAGGTCGCACGTTGGCTACGTATATCCAGAAAGGTGCTATTTATGCTCATGGAAGCGCTGACGGATATGTGCTGGGAAGCCAGACAAAAAAAAACAACATGCATTATGAAGCTCCTTTGGGAATTTACTCGTCTTACCCACGACCCGGACAATACTATAACTACCCAGGTAGTCTTGGGTGAACCACCCCAGGAGTTCGTACCAATGTTACAAGGGCTTGTCCAAAAATGGTGTCGGCGACATGATGGAAAAGAACTTGCTATCATTATCCGCAATAAAGCTGCCTCGCTCAGGTTGATTGGCGTCGTACAAAAGATCACAGATGTCAAGTTTCCAACCAACACACTCAACAGGCAGGTATTGACCGACGATGATTTGAAAACACTGCAACATGAGTCATAAGTCACAAACAACAATGGATCTGTACTTGGAACTCGACAACGATACTCGCGACACGAATAGTTTCCGCATGCAGGAGATCGGTGACGTATGAGCCCCTCTGACGGGCGATCAAGACCACAAGCGTACTCGCGGCAAAACGTACCAGCGAGGGGTTTATATCGCAGATGGCGTTAAAGCGTTTCTGACCCCTACCAGCGTAGAGCACGACATTGGTGGAATTGGATTGTTGCCCAACTTAGCCACGGTCCCCGTGCTTATGGCTTTATAGAAGCTGCAGCGGAGCCTGTGGATTAGCAGGTGTGTTCAATTGAAATGAGAGCCCGCTGCGCTCACCGCACCCGCGGATCTGCAAGCATTTCATGGGCATTTTGGATTACCGTACATACTGTGTAGTATCGCAACAGTGGACTTTGACACCAGCATCTGTTAGCTTGCCTTTTGCTTGTTCGAAAAACAGAAAAAATCAGATATTTACCTCGACGCGTGAATTCACTGGGCGAGTTTGTTTGCTATTTTATAGCTAACAAGCCCGATCACACGAGCCCTAGTATGACGAAGGCGACCTCAAGGTCCTCTTGCTCGGCTGACGGTGTGTAAAAGTCTTCTTGTTGCGGCTCTGGGCCAAGACAGTCTAAATCGTCCCCAGTTACCTGTGTGTACTCGCGAATCGCAGCATAGACATCTTGGAATGTGAGCAAGGCATGGCCTTGGCGGAGTAGTTCTTCGTTAATCCAATCGAGGCGTTCTATTCGCTTGCGGAACCACGCCGCCTGGGTGCCTTCTATGATTTTGTCATCTTTACTTCATGATAGCTGTTGGGAGGATTTCCTGTTTAATTTGCATGTTCTCCGTGGCTATCACAAGGGCAACATCAAGGACTATGATCCTGATGTCAGGGAGCGTGAAGTCCAGCTTAGGCGTGGAAGATTGAGCGTTAATGGCCGAGGCTCAAGGTTCGTCTAGTGGTTTTAAAAAAACAGTTCGGATTTCAGTTCTTACCAAAAACGTATTCGGAATGAGTTTGTGGTTCTTATACATGTAAGTCACAGTCCCTCTGATCCGTGTGCTCCCTTGAAGCTTTCAGTAAAGGTATTCAGACTAGCAGCTCCGTTTGTGGATACCAATACTTTTATTAAACATCAAAGTCTTAAGAACTTCACTAAGTTCTAGCATTAAAATATGAAATTAGTCTAACACAACACACTTATTCACTGATACTGGGGCGACGGTAGTTTCCTTAAGACAGTCTAGGCTTCCTGACAGCCACATATTTCGGGCGAGTTGTAGGATTATTACCAAGTACCGTTTGTAAGTGTGACCGGAGGTGTCTGTTCTGGTGTCCTGCTGGCTGTTATATACACAGAAGTACGGGACAAGGCTTGGTCTGAATTGTAAATTCATACATGCTAAGCATCATGCGATCTGCGGAAAGGCATTCAGTAGATCAGGTGGCATGAGGCATACATAGCCAAAATAGTGTCTCCACCAGTCCGTCCAATATTCTAACATTTGTCTCTAAGCTTCAATTGACGTCGTATTGGCGGATGTCCTCTGTTTGAGGTCCTTGTGATGCCCAGTCATCGTCAGATGATGCCGGCTAAACATCACGCAACACATTAGTCAGTGTTCGTGTTCTGAAAATCAGGTATGATTTGCCAGAACAGTGGATTCAATTGTCAAGTTCCAATAACTGAACATTTCATCACCTCACTCCCAGAGTACAGTTTAGGACCCCCATCAACAGTTTCGCCACATACATGACAAGTTACAGTAAAAATATAACTTGCGTTCTCACAAGATTTCCTACGTACAGTGTGATTTAATACTTTACCCAACGCAGACGATATCAAAATTTATTATTTTAAATATCATTTTTTTAAATTTTTCAAAACATTTCAACAGAATCCTATCATGTGACACCTCGTTGGAACGAGCCGGACGAGCTCGTTCCATCGAGGGGTCACATGATATGGTTTTGTTGAATTTTTTTGAAAAACAATATTTTTTCAACTGCTGAATTTGCATATTACGCGGGCGGATGCGGGCGATTCGTTAGGTAAAGGGTTAATACTTTTCTGTTCTACACGATTTTATTCTGCCTACCGAGGACTTTCAAGTAGTCTTATTTTATTTGAATCTACTGTGGTGTGGGCTAAATTTCGATAGACTTGGGGAAGGGGGCGCCCCCAACAACCATCTTGCCCAGGTGATAGTAGCAAATGGCAAGCTCAGAGCCAACGTCGTTGGGGTGCAGTTCGTTAACGAGCATCTTTCCATCAGTACCGGGGTAGACATTTTATGCAACGAGAGCTCATTCCAAAGAGAAGGGGCGCAGTGACGTCTTTAATTCCCTGGTGGCTGCCGGCTGTTAAGCAAGGGAGATGGGAGTGGGCTAGGTTTTAACCACACCGGCCGTGGGGCTGGTGGTGGCTGGGATTGGTCTCCCGTTCCCCCGTTGACATCCCGATGTTGACCTATCCACCAAACAACACCTACCAATACAAAACATCCAGCAGTCGAAGAAGACCACTCTGGGACTATTGCTGAGCAACAGATGGCTGTCCCGACGCTCGTCTCGACTGCAGCGGTCCCCGCTGTCTGAGCGGTTGCCGTACCAGCTGACAGCGGAGCTGTCGCAGGTTATAAAATAAGCGGGCAATGTTCCCAAATTATGTAGTTAACCTGAAATGTGCAGGGACCATCCACATTTTGTGCAGTATTGAAATGACACTATTTAAAACCATGGAGTAAGGAGACGCTGCGCGCAAAAGTCGGAAGATTGGAGAATTCAGCAGTTATTTTTAAACTTCTCTTCTCAACTTGGCAACCTAAATCAGAAATTTAGATACATCTGTTTTGCGCCTGAAGATTATTTAGTTTATCATTTGGTGGTTATTTGAATTTTGGTTTATATTTCATAGTTCAACTCAGTCGCTATCACTCGAGTAACTAACCCTAATATTTTGGATATGAAATATATATTAACCCGTAAACAGATATGCATTTAATTACTTGGTATACCACAATACTAGCGAAAGTATTCGAGCTTTTACATCTGTTATCTGTAAAAGAAAAATCACAATAATAATTTCTTGGTGTACCTTGCAGTTCACTTATTAATGCTTCAGCCAAATGAATGTAAATTGTAATGGCGTCTCTGATGTTAGTGTGCCTTTTACATGTCGAAATTATTTGCGCCCATAGTGAGATTTTCCCTTAACTTTCAACAATACTTTGTGACTTTGATAACATCAACTTTTTGTCAATCACTTAAACACTATACAAATGAGTGTTTTACTGAAAACCAGTATATATGACACAGTGAGAACGTGGAGCGTGGTGGCTCAGTTGTAGTCTGTTGGACTTCTATGCTAGAGGTCCCGAATTCGATCCCCGTCCGGGGCGACCCGCGTTGTATCCTTGGACAAGGCACTTTATCCCGGTTGCCTACAAGAGGGCATGATGACGCCCTCTATTAAGGCGTACTGCACGTCGATGGTGCACATGGCTTCAATCGCTGTAACCCTGCTTGAGTGGAGCTTGAACAGAGTTAGAATGTTGAGGAGCTGACAGTTGCTCGTCGATGCTCGTTGGTTCTCTCCGAGTACTCCGGCTTCCTCCACCCGTATAACTGTCACGGCCACGACTAGTCATTGTGCATAAGTATGTGTGACCTTAAACACCAATAGATAAATAAATACAGTGCGAACGTAAAACCAGGTATTCCACGAAATCCCTGTTTCACTCACATTTCGTGAAATCACTGTTTCACTCCGAAACTAATCGCCAAAAAATGGATTTCGATCTAGAAAACAGGATAGATTGAAACTAGTGTACATAATACTACATATATATAGCAGGCGTGAAAGCGTAAAGATCCTGAAGTGGTACTACTCACTAAGGGAAATGTTTTGAATTCGGTTGGTAATGTTGCTTTTGGTGTCGAAATGCAAACAAGAAAACCTATGAGAACCTAAACGCAGTCCTGGAAATGAGACGGGTGCTAGTGCAATTGCTCCCGTCAGCACCCGTGTTTTCTTTTTTACGGGAGCTAAAAAATGCACACTCAATATTGTAGAGCTCTAATATACTGTGAGGGCATATAAATGTGTGTCGTTTTGAGACAGCAGCACTCTCTGGCCAGTGACAAGTTACTGTCATAATTCAGCAATTCCTTATACATTTAACTCTTTGAACAGTGGAGGTATCTTCAATGCCAGTTCAGTTGCAGCAATTAGAAAAGTCCATATTCATTATTTGGGGTAGACCAATCAATATTTTCAACGTGCAGCCTCGGGGCTGCACGTTGAAAATACTGACTGGTCTACCCCACGCATTTACTGACCAGTCATCCCTTTTAATGACGTTATGACGTATCATGGTCCTGGCTGGAAAAACAGACACTTGGGTTCAAAGGGTTAAGGTTTCTCGTGTTTGGTGACAGTATTCCCTCGAAACTTCATATACTAACATTTTACGGGTGCAATTTACTCTCTTCTCTGATTTCGCGGGAGCTTAAAACTGCACCCGTCAATTTTATTCATTTCCAGCACTGCTAAACGTCAGTCTTTGACTAGTTGTTGTAAGGATACGTCGCAACAAAAGCAAGCTGCTGTAAAACGAAGTTCTAGATCACTTTATACAGTTAAAACTAGAAGTCCTGCCACGAATTGCCTGCAGATAGCACACCTGAAGTAAAGCTATTAAATTCTGTACATTTTCGCATGCACATCCGGAAGTCAGTTGGATGAAACATTGCTTGTGCTTGATATCAGTAACCGAGAGAATCTACCGTGCTTTGGATGCTATTCGATGGGGATATTTTGTGCAATTCCAATGCACACTTATGTCAATATTAGCGTATAATTCGTGACTGAACCCCTAATGTTAAGTATATATGAAAGGCGTGGAGACAGAGTACACTGCAAAAAATATAGGTTCTCTTTAGAACCAAAACTGGTTCTAATCTTGTCCCTGAGATGGAACCAGTTCTGTTTAAACACTATTTATTTCAAATCAAATAAATTTACCAAGATTAGCATTCAATTTTAACAGAATATTACATGAACTGAAGTAGACTCAGCAGTAAACTTGGAGCTTATTCAACGCAGTCGCCAAACATTTTGAAACAAAGGAGATATGAACAGTTGGCATATCGAACCAGTTTTGGTTCTGTATAGAACCAAAACTGGTTCGATATGCCAACTGTTCATATCTCGTTTTCTTAATAATGATTGGAGACAACCTCGTATAAGCTCTAAACTTACGGCTGAAACCCTCTCAATTTCTGTTTAATTCTGTTAATATTTAATGTTAATCTTTATAAATTTATTTGATTTGAAATAATTACGGTTTAAACAGAACTGGTTCCATCTCCGGGACAAGATTAGAAACAGGTTTGGCTTTAGAGAGAACCTATATTTTTTTGCAGTGTAGATGATTCCGTGTACTAATCGATCAATCGTTGAGACATACGAATAGCAACGTGTTCTTTCAAATTCGCAGAAAAATATCAAAATTGTGTTTAAAAAGCATCCTACATGTACTGTTTCTTAAGCAATACTGTTAATTTTGATACAAAAACCAACATCAACATTTTTCTCCGTTTCTCAACCTTATTCATCCTGAAGGCCATTTTTTAATGAGTAACTGGAATAGAGCCCGAACTCAAAATCTACCTGGTATTATATTTTATCTTTACAGAAATTTACTGAAGGTATAAAGATATGCGCAAGGTGTTCTCTGGTTTAAGATTTTTATCATCCTTCTGTTTATTTAAATGCCAATAAAATATGTTTAAACCTAAAGGTTCTAATCGAAAATTGACATTTGACCCGTGGCATATTTGATACGGATAACTGCTGTGAGTAATCTTAGCAGCTGGAGTATAATTAATCCTTTCAGTCCCGCGTACGTGTTTGTCTGTTGTGAGACTAGTTGAAGGCACTGAGCAAATAGTAAGTTATTAATTTTAAAATATTATTATTTTAAAACACCGGAATTTTCCATTACCAAATTTTCCCGATAATCCAACTAGGGATTTAACCAATCCAATCTTGTTTGACCCCCTGCACACTGATGTCAAAATATCCAGATTTGAAGTAGACATTTTTCCCACAATGCAACTGGAAATTTAACCAATTCAATCTTGTTTGACAGAGCTCATTGAGCTCTGTCAAACAAGATTGAATTGGTTAAATTTCTAGTTGCATTATGGGAAATATTTGCACCCTGAACATTAGATATTTCGACATCAGTGTGCAGGGGGTTGACAGAACTCCCATTCTCCAATCTCGTTAGAAATCGAATTCTCAAAATCACCCCCTCTTGCGTTCAAGAGACGGACATGGTTGTATTGTCAAGGCAATTTCGAAACACTAAACGCGGCATTCCATAACGGAGACTGGAACTCTCTCTCTCTCTCTCTCTCTCTCTCTCTCTCTCTTTGACAATTCGTGTCTTGATAACACAGTGTCTAATTTTACGGACAAACTTCTGTGCACTGCATCCGAATATATACCAAATAAGCGCATTACGTCGAGAAAAAGACAACCGAAGTGGATTCACAATGAAATAAGATTACTGATAAGACAGCGAAAACGTTTGTATCGTACAGATAAATGCACTGGTCTCCCTCGTGCATGGGAAAGATACAGATTTAAACGTAATGAAGTTGTATCGCCTGTGAGGAAGGCCAAAGCCTCATACATTTCCAAAGTACAATCCACTCTGGGAAGTAGTGAAACAAGTACATTTCAGTGATGGAAAACCCATAAAACATTCATCGGTGTCAATAACATGACAGGCATTACATCCATAAATCATTTAAATAAAATATATTGTTCAAATACAGAGAAAGCAGAGCTGTTTAATGAATACTTGTTCTGTTGCTTCTATTGACGACTCAACTGCCTCTCTGCCAGATCTCCCACACTATATTCCCCATAAACTTGACAGTATAACCCTACAATGCAGTGAAGTATATGAAGCAATGGGAACTATTAAGGCGTCCGAGACGTCTGTACCTGATCTTGTCAGTCCGCGTCTTCTCAAAGAATGTAAGTCCTCCTTATAATAATAATAATATACACATTTATATAGCGCTAAAATTATAGTTAAGAAGATATAGAACCATATTCAAGGCGCTGTAAATGTTACTATATACAAACGGAATATATACAGTATCTTAAAGTCCAGAACATCACTTATAGGCTTTTTGAAACAGGTATGTTTTGAGATCTTTCTTGAAAAGGTTGACATTTGAAAGTCTTTTTAGGTGTTCTGGTAAATTATTCCACAAGTGAGGGCCAGCAAATGAGAATGACCTATCTCCAAATGTCTTACACCTATGTTTTGGAACATGTAGCAGAATTTTACCATCTTACCTCAGGTTGTATTGACACACATTCTTGGTATTAAGGAGTTCTTCTAAGTAGGCTGGTGACATGTTGTTTGTTTTGTGTCTTAAAAACTAATAATAAAGTTTTGAAAATTAATCTGTACTTGACTAGCACCCAGGCATATCCCTCAGAACAGGAGTGATGTGTTGCGATCGTGATACCTTACATACCACTCGGGCTGATGCATTTAGTACCATCTGCAGGCGAGAGTACTGAGATTATGGAAGGTTGAACAGTAAGGCATTACAATAATGCAAATGTGAAGTTACAAAGGCATGAACTAGGGTTTTTGTGGAGTCTTTGGTGAGGAACTCTCTTATATTATCTGTTTAACTTTGTATAGACCTCTGAAAGCCTTATGAGAACCACTTTCGTTACTATTTAATATACTACTCAACAGTTATTTTCCCTCAGGGTGGAAAAAAGCCAATGTTTCTCCAATTCTGAAAAAACAACCCTCGAATCTAGTTACTAATTCTCGTCCTATTTCACTACTTAGCTACCTTGGTAAATTATTTGAAAAATGTATTTTTAAACGTTTGTGGGAATTATGATTAAAAACAACGTGCTTAGTCAATTTCAGTCCGGGTTTAGAGCCGGTGATTCAACTGTTCTTCAACTAACTGACATATCTGACGATTTTTTTCAAACTCTTGACGATGGCAAAGAGGTTCCCGTGGCCTTCTGTGATGTCAGTAAAGCTTTTGATAAGGTATGGCACGTGGGTTTCATTCATAAACTAGACAGAACTGGCATTTCAGAGCAATTACTGTTAGTTGTGAAATCGTACCTTTCGGATCGATCGCAGAGGGTTGTTATAGCGTCGGAGGTGTCGGCTTGGAAACCAATTAACGCTGGAGTTTCCCAAGGGTCAATCCTGGGTCCCCTACTTTTCATAATCTACATAAATGATAAAACCGAAAACCTACTCAGTAACATACGCCTCTTTGCAGGCGATACATCCCTGTACCTTTTAGAAGAAAATACTGATCAGGCATCGAACTTAATCAACAATGCTTTGGCGTCAATAGAACATTGGTCTAAAACATGGTTGGTTGCGTTCAATCCCCATAAAAGAGAAACTATGCTTATATCCCGCAAAAGTAACGCCTCAGTGCATGCCCCCCCCCCCCCCCCCTATATTTATGCGATACACAATTATCCGAAGTCGAAATCCACAAAACATTGGGAGTGATATTAAATATATTATACATGCACATGGAATGATCATATCGACCATGTCTGCTCGAAAGCCTGGTCTCGATTGGATTTGCTGCAAAAGCACAAATTTAATCTCGATCGTTTTGTCTTAGAAAAAATATACTTTGCCTTCATAAGGCCGCTTCTCGAATACGCTAAAACTATTTGGTATAACTGCCCAGCATCTAAAGCGGCCGACTTAGACAAAACCCAAGTCGCAGCTACGCGAATAATTAAGGCTCTGTTATACTCAGAAACGCGATGGGGCTCTCTGCAGGAGAGACGTCGCAAGCTAAAGCTGATACAATATTTTAAAATGTATCACCGCATGCTGCCTCCTTACATCAACAATAAAGTTTCTCCACTCATTTCGACAATGATCCATCAATTAATCTCCTTTCAGGCCAAAATCATCGAATTCCGTTTTGTCGGTCACAACTTTATAAATCCTACTTCAACCCAAATTTTACCCAAGAGTGGAATAACCTACCCTTGCATATCCGCGAATACTCGTCATTGAGCAAGTTTAAGATTTTTTTAAATGATGGAAACCTACGACCACCACGGTGTTATGGTGGCGCCAAGTCTCGCGCTGCTCAGATTTATCATTGTAGATTGCGCTTGCACTGTAGCAGTCTTAACTCTCACTTGTACGATGATCACTTAACATCTCATCCGTTCTGTCAGCGAGACATCTGAACATGTTTTATTGTATTGTCCAGTCTTTTCAGATATTCGAAACGACACGATCGGCCACCTCCCATTTGCAATAGATGTATTCGCCTTTCTTTTTGGCCCTGAATTGTTAAGCAATCCGATAATCGCCGTATCTTTAGTATGGTACACGATTTTATTCTATTGAGCAAGCGATTCAACTGATCGTTAAAATAACCAAATTCAGATTATGAAATATATTCCATGAACAAGATGAGTCTTCTCCATCATAACCTCAAGTTCCTGCCACGCTCGTCGTCCCGACATAAACTCCTTCCCACATTGTGTATGAGAGCTGCTTCCACAACACGTGTTTTAAAGGTACGGAAACTGTACAGACTGGCTTTCCCACCTACTTCCTACTTCCATACTGTCTTCACTTTGTTCTCTTCTTCTCTTCCGTTTTGTTTCCCATATATCTATAACTGCTCAGAGAGTTTAAACATTTGAAAATATCGTCGCCCAGGGACGGTGCTCCTTTGGCCAACTCCGAATGCCTTCCACCAGCCGTCGCACCTGTTTTGTGGTGGGTTAGTTTGAGAGGCATTCTGGTTCAGTGTCTGAGAGGGGCGATTGCTGGTTCTGTGACTAGAACGGATTCTATTAAGTTGTCTGTCGGGGCCTCGGTCATTTGGTGATTCTATACAAGCTCACCTACCTCCACAACTCATATGGAGTATAATTATTTCGAGCTGGGGAGACGACACAAATAAGCTTAAAGCTTTCCGTCGAATCCTTAATCTATCTTGTTTCCAACTTGTCTGTTATGTTGTGTGCTGTGTATCCTATACTATTGTGTTCATTCTATGTTTTATGTTGTGTATGCATGTACCATAATATTCTGTTTTTTTCCAGTAAATACTGTTTAAACTAAAACAAGTTTCAATTGATTATATTCCTAGTTATATCATGCAGGGCGGCGGGACAATTTTCAAAATGGGGGGAGGGGTGTGCGGCTGGATCGGGCGATAGATGGTCGTCGGTATGAAAATTTTAAATTCCAGGGTTCCCAAACCACCATTTCCATGCATCTGAGTGGATATTTTGAGATTTTTCAGGAGATGAATCTGAAAGATTTTACACTTTGAGAGCCCATAAAAAAACGTAACGACCAAAGCTGATAAACAGACATCACCTGTATGCTTTGCCAAACCTTGACATCAATTATACTGCCTGTGGATTATCTTGTCTGGGGTGGATTTGGTACTTGTATGTCTGTAAGAGTGCGATCTACATATATTTCAGTTAACCGATTTATTAACAGACTGTAAACATTTTAGCGTTTGCTGCCACTTACTGCAAAAAAAAAACTAGATGGTGTCACTTGTGTGCAAAGCACACTATAGTGTATCCCCGCATTTGCATCCTTGACTTTGTATGAATGCTTGATACAAAGAAGAAATGTTTTATATGACACACTAAAATCATATTGAGTGGCACAGGTGACACAGCTTCGTGCGCACCTACAGACTCCACTGCAACATTTGGGCATGGTTTTAGCGTTTCGAATTACGTACATGTACCCTGGGAGCCTTTCGCCGGAAACGGTCTAAGAAAACATGAAAGTGGCAACGGTGGCACCCCAAAAATCCGAAACCTTCGTGCACATTTACAGACCCTACTGCAACTTTTGAGCATAGTTTTAGCATTTCAAATTACATACTCTGGGAGCTTTTCGCCGGAAATGATCTAAGAAAACACGAAAGAAAAACGGTGGCACCGCCACGTGTCATCTGAAAAATCTGAAACCTTTGTACGCATCTACAGACCTTACTGCAACATTTGAGCATGTGTTAAGCATTTCGAATTACATACCCTAGGAGCCTTTCGCTGGAAACTGTCTAAGAAAACACGAAAGTGGCAACGGTGACACAGCCACGTGGCACCTGAAAAATCGGAAACCTTCGTGCACATCTACAGACCCTACTGCAACATTTGAGCATGGTTTTAGCATTTCTAATTGCATACCCTTGCAGCCTTTCGCCGGAAACGGTCTAAGAAAACACGAAAGTGGCAATGGTGTCGCAGCCAGGTGGCAGCTGAAAAATCCGAAATCTCCGTGGGCATCTACAGACCCCACTGCAACATTTGAGCATGGTTTTAGCGTTTCGAATTATATACCCTAGGAGCCTTTCGCCGGAAACGGTCTAAGAAAACACAAAAGTGGCAACGGTGGCACAGCCACGTGGCACCTGAAAAATCCGAAACCTTCGTACGCATCTACAGACCCTACTGCAACATCTGAGCGTGCTTTTAGCATTTCGAATTACATACCCTAGGAGCCTTTCGCCGGAAACGGTCCAAGAAAACACGAAAGTGGCAATGGTGGCGCAGCCACATGGCAGCTGAAAAATCTGAAACCTTCGTGCGCATCTACAGACTCCAATGCAACATTTGAGAATGGTTTTAGCGTTTCGAATTACATACCCTAGGAGCCTTTCGCCGGAAACGGTCTAAGAAAACACAAAAGTGGCAACGGTGGCACAGCCACGTGGTACCTGAAAAATCCGAAACCCTTGTGCGCATCTACAGACCCCACGGCAAGATTTGAGCATGGTTTTAGTGTTTCGAATAACATACCCTAGGAGCCTTTCGACGGAAACGGTCTAAGAAAACACGAGAGCGGCAATGGTGGCGCAGCCACATGGCAGCTGAAAAATCCAAAACCTTCGTGCGCATCTACAGACCCCACTGCAACATTTGAGCATGGTTTTAGCATTTCGAATTACATACCCTAGGAGCCTTTCGTCGGAAACGGTCTAAGAAAACACAAAAGCGGCAACGGTGGCACAGCCACGTGGCACCTGAAAAATCTGAAACCTTTGTGCGCATCTACAGACCACACTGCAACATTTGAGAATGGTTTTAGCATTTCGAATTACATACCCTAGGAGCCTTTCGCCGGAAACGGTCTAAGAAAACACAAAAGTGGCAACGGTGGCACAGCCACATGGCACCTGAAAAATCCGAAACCTTTGTGCGCATCTACAGACCCTACTGCAACATTTGAGCATGGTTTTAGCATTTCGAATTACATACCCTAGGAGCCTTTTGCCGCAAACGTGCTGAGAAAACACAAAAGTGGCAATGGTGGCACAGCCACGTGGCACCTGAAAAATCGGAAACCTTTGTGCACATCTACAGACCCTACTGCAACATTTGAGCATGGTTTTAGCGTTTCGAATTACATACCCTCGGAGCCTTTCGCCGGAAACGGTCTAAGAAAACACAAAAGTGGCAATGGTGGCACAGCCACGTGGCACCTGAAAAATCCGAAACCTTCGTGCACATCTACAGACCCCACTGCAACATTTGAGCATGGTTTTAGCGTTTCGAATTACATACCCTAGGAGCCTTTCGCCGGAAACGGTCTAAGAAAACACAAAAGTGGCAATGGTGGCACATCCACGTGACACCTGAAAAATCTGAAACCTTCGTGCACATCTACAGACCCTACTGCAACATTTGAGCATGGTTTTAGCGTTTCGAATTACATACCCTAGGAGCCTTTTTGCCGGAAACGGTCTAAGAAAACACGAAAGTGGCTACGGTGGCACAGCCACGTGGCACCCGAAAAATCCGAAACCTTCGTGCGCATCTATAGACCCTACTGCAACATCTGAGCATGGATTTAGCATTTCGAATTACATATCCTACGAGCCTTTTGCCGGAAACGGTCTAAGAAAACACAAAAGTGGCTACGGTGGCACAGCCACGTGGCACCCGAAAAATCCAAAACCTTCCTACATATCTACAGATCATTTAGCAACACCCTAGTGTAATTTTAGAACTCCGAATTACATAGGTTGGGACTATTCAGCAAAAAAGTGAAAAAATAACGCATTTTTTAAGTGGCTCCACAGAAGCCACCTGGTGGCACAAAAATTTAAAAGTTGTATTTTTGGGTTGCACAGACCCTATCGAACAACTGTAGAAAGTTACAGCGTTTCGAATTACAAAACCGGACGTACGGACGTACGGACGTACGGACGGAGATCATGACAATATCCCCGCATTTTTTAAAATGCGGGGATAATGATCCGAAATCCATCGAAACTGAACCAAAACAAGAGAAATATAGCTGGCGAAAATATGGGGGAGGCTCTAGATCCGCCCCTTGTTTCGCCAGTCATTGGTTGTGTTAAAATATATGCATACAAACACGGCCCTGCAAAAAAAGTGGAGGGGCTGAAGCCCCCCAGCCCCGCCCCCCCCCCCCCCGGTTCCGCCGCCCCTGTCGTGGGAAACATTTGTTGCTTAAAATGTTCGTTCTCAGTATGCTGCGAAGTTAACAGACAATGAGAAAATGACAAAAAATGTGTTAAGGCGGTCATTCATTTGTGGATCCCATATAGAGCTCTAGTTGAGATTTGGGAATAAAATATGTTCGATATTTTAGCTCACAACCTCTGGAATAGACGTGAGGTAATGCCATGACCGTGGCAGCTTTGGGATCGCCGTTGGTCTCAGCGGCAGAGTCCCTGTCCAGTAGTCTAAGAGTATGTGTTTATTTGAACCCTATGGATCAATGGCCTTTTTATTGCAGTTGTGGGCCGTTTGAGACCACACCCGTGCCATTAATCTTTCGTCTGTTCCAGGCTAATATGAAGTTACCTCAGGATGATATCTTAGCCGAAGAGAAACTAACCAAGTAGAACGTGTCTCTAGATTCCTGCTGATATAGAGTGTTACCTGGAAAATTGTGAGCAACTGTATTGTATTAACTCATTTTAACCACTTCACTGGTGCGCAATTTGGTAATGTCCTGTGCTGAACCATGCTGGTTCAAAACGGGTTAAACAAATAAACTGAAAACGCCTGGAAACTACTCTTACATGTAGCTTTAAAATTGACTGTACATATTTCAACATTATGCAGCAATCTCACAAGAAACACAGTGTTGAAAGGATTAAGTAATGCCGTTACTTGTTTAAATACCCCCAAGCACCAACAGTATGTCGTTACTTGTTTAAATACCCCCAAGCACCAACAGTCCAAACATATTTTTAGAAAAGACGTTTGTATAACTCGAAAAAAGTCCGTCCAATTGGATCTAACTTCAGGTGGTATGAGACGTGTCCAATTCTCTTACCACCTGAAATTAGCTCCTATGGGACTGACTATTTCGAGTCATACAAACGTTTTGAGAATAAGAAAGGTAACTCAAATTACCGCAATTTGCGATTTCAAAACAGCAAAAGCTGACTCTGATTGGTAGCTTAGCACGTAGTCCAAAGTCCAAATATGGCCCAACAGGCCATTAAATATATATATATTCTTCTAAATAAAGCTCACACAGCACAGGAAAAAAACATTTTCACTCAGCTTTCTGTCTGATGAAGACCTTCTTCAGGGTGCAAACACAACAAGACAAAATACACACAGATAACGAAAGAAATGAGAAGTTCTCGTTGGCCAAGTTCTGAGTGAACGGGTTGGTAATACAACCCGAATAGAAACGAAACAGGGGTAAAAATAGAAAGAAAAAAATATGCATATAAAGTGTTTGTCTTGGTACTGCTACTGGCGGGATAGTATTGGGTTAAAACTTGTGCCAGGTGTCAGGATGTTAAAAAACATAATTTTTTGAAGCAATGCATATGAACAATGTAATATTTGAGAATGACTGACAACAGTCTGTTGATACCTTTGAAATCAACACCCCCCCCCCCCCCCTCCCAATGAGACTCGTTCCTTCATTGGTATTCAACAAATCCTCTTGTGACGAAGAAGTATCGAATATTCTCTCATTTTATTACTCCTGTATATAAGTATATCCGTCAGTTCCTGAAATCCTGTACCCTCTACAACAACATGTAACCAACCAACCCTGTGTATTTTTACAGCCTTAGTCAGTGGAAAATTTCAAGTGGTGTGTGATATGACAATTACCAATTTTTTATAACCCGAAAATGTGACTAATCCTGTGCAATCACACTTTCTGGTTATAAAAAATCTCTTTTTTAACTGAGTAACTGGGGGCGCGGTGGCGTTGTGATAACCGGTTCTTGTCAGCTCACCGAAGGTAAGCAACGTCGAGCCTGGTTAGTCCTTGGATGGGTGGCCGTTTGAGCGATCGATTTGGACTCACGCGTTGTGTCCTTGGGCAAGGCATTAACCCCGATTGTCCACATGGGGGCACGATGACGCAGTGTACTAAGGCGAACTGCATGGCGATGGTACGCATGTCTTCAACCAATCTAATCATGTCTGTGCTGCTTGCGGAGTCGCGATGTTGGGGAGCTGACAACTTCTCGTCGTTGCCCGTTGGTTCTCTCCGGGTACTCCAGCTTCCTCCACCCGTAAAACTGTCACCGAAACGAGATGACCTTGGATGTTAAAGTGTCGTCCAACCCTAATGAATAAATAAATAAATAAATTTTATCAACGCCGTTGATGCCATAAGGTTCACTTTCCAATTTTTTCTCTCACTAATTGCTTGTAAACCTCTAGTATTTAATATACATGTTGGTGTTTTCATGAAGAAGGGGGTGTGGTGAACGGATATCACTACATTTACGTTTTTTGTACCATTATTACATATTCTACTACATATGAAAAGCCTATGTCATAAATTTTAGCCTTGCACACCAACCGTGATGAACATGCCAGCAATGGGTTTTCAATAGTAAAAATTTACACCTACAGTAGAACAACATCCCCGCTGACCTTTGGTGACGTCGACCTGAAAGCAAACTTGTCTAAATTTATCGCACGTCGCCTCGCGAAGAGTGAAATGAAAGTGGCAATTATTTATTACGTTTTTAAATGGGTTTACCCCATAAAATGCCAAAAATTAACAAACATGCATTGTCTCATGTTAATGAAGCATCCATAACTCGAAATAGTAGGTTACTATGTTATTAAAACGAAAAAGGCTTAGTTTCTTTTTTTTCATTTCGTTTCGGAGATAAAAGTGACAGCGGAAGTACCGCCCACTGATGCTCGTGTAACCAAAAACAGAGATTCGCACGTATGTACGCCTGGTGCTCAGTAAAATCGAGAAAAAATAATAGCGACTCTTAATAATCTGACGATCATGGTATAAATAAAATATACCCAAAGTAGCTTGGTGTACCAAATGTTCACCACTCGTGGTGAACATTTGGTACAGCAAGCTACTATGGGTATATTCTATATATTTCTATTCATTTTCAACTCGATTTCAAACACCTAGCGTGCAAAGTATATAACCTACCAAATGTTTTCCTTTTTCTATATATCATGAATCCACTGACTATTTCAAAAATAGTTCTCTTTCAAAGCAAAGTCACGCTTTAGATTGTACGCATTGTTTTAATATCTCGAGAAACTATATTCCGTTTATGATAGAAATCACGTGTGCGTTTGTTCATTTACAAATAGCACGTGATTACGGGTGTCTTCATACACGAACTATATTTCATTTTTTTTAATTTCTCGTTGATTCAAAAACTATTTTTGATTTTTTTTCTCGGATAATTAAATCAGTGCAATTTGAAATGTGCTTAATGTAAATTCAAGAACCCATATCATATGATACATAATCTGCAATATTCTTCAATAAATGAACAACTTTCGTCTGTGGTCTATAGACTTTCGGAAGCAATAGAAATGCTTCAAGAGCGATAACATGGGTGAATTGATGTGATATCCTCCCGTCTCGTTCTGAAATGAACCATCTGACTCGAAATATGAAATCCCCCGAAACGAGAGTCAATTGTCGAGAGCGAAGAATCTAGGGTATACGATAGAAACTTAACCCTTCATGTAAAACTTGTAGAATAAGACACTTGCAAAACGAGGTTCTTGAATAACTGTACATTTTAAAATGTTCCTCCGTATCAGTAGATTGCGCCAGTTAACGCCTTGCATACTGCGGATAAGTTCTCTTGTCACTGAATATTTGGGGCACATTTAATCACAGTTTCCCCTGTAAATTGAATGTACGTTTTTCATCAATGACCTCTTAAACTGAATTTAGATGATTTTTTCGTCGAATCTAGTCATGCCTGGTCTACAGCAGCCATGACTAGATTCTATGGAATAAATCTTTAAAATACTCAGCGCGATAACAGTTAATCCTACATACTGCACTTCGATGGAAATCAGCGAGAAAGTATCTTTATCAAGTTTCCCATGTGTGGTTGAATGATTGAAGACAGCTAGCTAGCTATATTGCAATGGCACAGCGAAGGTTCGAACCCACGCCCATTCGGCGCCACTCACTCAGTGAAACTATAATAAACAATGTACACAACGCGGCTACCGACAGACCACGTCGGTGGATAGGTCACGCCCGTAATTTAGTAAAGTTACCATTGTTCACGCTGTCGGATGTCAATGGTGCCAACTGCAGTAAAAAATCGTTTGGCACAATAATACAGCAATTGTCACCAACATTTGACACTAAAATAGTGTGTTGGTACGTCTCAAAGACTTTGTGGTTTATTATTTCAGTGGGGTCGCTGTGGCGTCGCGGTAACCGGTTCTCGTCAGATCACCGAAGTAAAGCAACGTTGAGCGCGATTAGTAGTTGGAAGGGTGACCACTTCAGCGACTGATTCGTGCTCCTGCGTTGTGTCCTTCGGCAAAGCACTTAACCCCGATTGCCTACATGTAGGCACGATGACGCTGTGCACTACGGCGTACAGCACGTCGATGGTGCGCATGTCTTCAACCAATCTAATCCTGCCTGTGCCGCGGTGCAGAGTTCATCGTTACGATGTTGGAGAACTGACAGCTGCTCGTCGTTGCTCGGTGGTTCTCTCCGGGTACTCCGGCTTCCTCCACCCGTAAAACAGTCACCGACATGATATGATCCTGGCTGTTAATGTGTCGTTAAACCCTAATAAATAAATAAATAAATAAATAAATAAATAAATAAATAAATAAATAAATAAATTATTTCAGTGCGTCGAGTTCGAAAAAATATCTGACTGACGAAACGGCGAAACAGAATTCACACATCTCAAGTAATGTTTCGGTAACAGTTGTAATTGCATTTTTTTGCGTTATGGGTCGTCTTAATTAACAGTTTATTCATGTAATCTGATTCTTATCAAAACAGTTATTTGTTACTTAATCTTCTTCATCTGTTGCTTGCGCAGGGGCACGGGAGCGCGGGGGCACGGGGACACGGGGCGCGGTGGTACGGTGGCGCTATGTACTAAGGTGTACTGCACGTCGATGGTGCACTTGTCTTCAACTAATGCTTAGCATGCTTGTTAGTACATTGGGGAGTCTGATATTTTCTCACCGTTGCTAGGTGGTTCTCTCCGTGTAGTCAGACTTCCTCCCCTCGTAAAACTTGTCCAACGACAGGTGACCCTGGATGTTGAATATGTCGTAAAGATTGAAAAAATAAATAAATAAATAAATCTGTTGCTTAGTCTTTTTTCAACAATCTTTCTGGAAGATCATAAATTATTTGTTACCAGTTTATTTGGATTGAATAAGCAGTGAATAAATGATAATCATGGAATTATTTTGAAAACTTTAATTCTAGGTTTTTACTTTATTGATTTAGTCCACTTTTATTAACCCTTTAACTAATGTAACGGCCAAAACCGGCCAGCGCTATTCTCAAAAATCGCCAATTAATTTTCATAATTTTTTTCATTTTTTGTCTCAAAAACATAGGTTATGACCCCTCGTTGGAACGAGTTCGTCGAGCTCGTTCCAACGAGGGGTCATAACCTATGTTTTTGAGACAAAAAATGAAAAAAAATAATTATTCAAGAATTATTTTTGCAAGTGTCGTCTGCTTTTCAGGTTAGGTAAAGGGTTAACTGGATTTTTATCGTTTGAGGTGTTTTGGCAACTAAAACACTTAAAACAGCCAAGGAATACTAAATTAAAATATCGTATTTGAGTCCAACAGGGCGCCACCTGCAATGCTTTAGCATTGCAGATAGTGCATCGTTGCATTCAAGAAAGATAGCTGGTTAATGTTTTTACAGTTGGGTTCCATTTGGCACTAAAATGTTTAATTTAGCTAAAAAAAATCATTTTCCATCGAACATAAATTCCATTTGGCACAAAAAAATTCGGGTCAGCGTGAACTCTAATCTTGATGGGTCTGCCGGTGGCCTCGTAGTGTACGTTGTTTAGTATAGCTTTGCTGGGTGGTTGGTGCCGAGTGAAAGTCTCTGAATGATGGTTCGAACACCCGCTAGGCTAGTAAAAGGTTCAATGTGTGCATCAATAGCACAGCTTATTTGTCCTAATGGAAGGTACCCGACACCCTCGTTTGAATGGGAGGTTATTTGGTTTGTTTTGGTGGCCCGAGATTGAATAAAATTGAAAGGTGGTTTTGTGCATAGCGCTGGTCATAAATGTGCGTTATGTTGGGTAAAGAGTTAGTTAATGAAAGATCTGACATGTTGTCGGACAATCAAACTAAGATGCCACTAAAACAGCTGGTGTTAGCGTCTCTGCAAAATATACTCAAAGAATATAAATTGCAGAAACAAAATCCAGTACACGGATCACACATAGATGATGTCATTAAGGCAACATACCAGTCTTAATGCTTTAGCATATATATTCCATGCTGTCATTTAAATGAAGATTAATGAGATGGAACTAGAAAAGATTCCAGTTAATGCTTTGATTGATTCGCCTCCTAAAACCCTCCTCTCAATGAGATTGTGAAATGACTTTTCTCATCCTGAGGTCACACAAAATAAACATGATTCCATTATTTATTGAAAGATATTAAAATGTGGTCTGAGTGTTTTTTGTTAAAAGTATATAAAGTTAGTCAGATAAAGATTCATTGATTTCCTCCATAAAAAGATTAGTTGAACTAATTACCTCGTAAAACATTCATGGAGAAACTAAAATGGATTACATTAGCATTTCAATAATGAATGATAAACAACTGACTCTACAAAACAACAGTATATGAATACAGTTCTTATCTTCAGCAACAAAAATGCCCAGACGCCGTGAAGATCATCGATTTGGGGGAGTGTGTAACTCAGTTTTGTCTACGACAGTGGCGGCTCATGTCTCGGCTGATAACATATTCCAATGGATGACCAAAGCATGCTTTCGCCGAAGGCATACCTTGACGATGTACAGGTAGTTGGAATTAGGGTTTAATCCAGGGGTTCCGGTTCCGAAACCCGGCCCGATACCCGAGAAATCCACAGCACGGAACCGGGAATGAAACGTGGCACTGGTTGTGTAATGAACTGAAGTTTTCTAAATTGAAGCTTTGAAAACATTCGTCAACCCTTCCAAGACTGAAATGTTTACAGTCCTGATTCCTGACGAACCATTTTCAACAAATCACTGTAGCTTTCAACCTGTTGTGGAGGACACTCCCTCCCTTTCAATAGCAAGATCTTATTCAGCCGCTTCAAAGTTCAAACTCGTCTTCATTTTCAGAATTACTAGTATCACTGTTCACTACCTCCTCCAACATCAACACCCGCTTCACTGCCGTCACCAGTCTCCTCTGCTAAAAGCAGAGGAGACTGGTGACGGCATTGAAGAGGAGGGTGTGGGTGCTGGAGAAGGTAGGGGTGATAATGCGAGTTATTCTGAAAATGAAGACGAGATTGAAGCGGGTTTGGGTTTACATACTTAACTTAGGAAAATAACTTTTCCGTTTGGAGATGGGAGATTGCCAGTGAAATATACTCAATATCATTAAAAGTTTACTTGATATTACCCGGGAAGTTTCCCGGTTTCCGGTTCTGAGAGTAATTTCATTCCCGTTCCCGGTTCCTAGAAAACCAGGGAATATATTAAACCCTAGTTGGAATATCAGACAGGTGGGAACGTCGTTCAAACACTGAGAGGTTTGGGGAAATCTATTTGTGGACAAATACAGTGTAGTACAGTAAAAAGAACAACTAATCTTAAAAAAAATGGAAAGAAAACATTTTATGGTTGTTTTGTAAGCTGTTCAGCCTGAAGAAAAACGTATCAAAAGTCGGCCCAAATAAGACCATTGAGAGTGGATGTGAATGAAGCTTAGTTATCGGAAACAGGACTGTAGATGAATCTCTCAGTCCACATCTACAGTACAGTCGTCGTGGAGTAGTCCTAACCCACGCATGGGTAGTGATGTGAACGCTTGCGTTTATCAGGTATTAAAAATCATCGTCGGCAAAATTTTAATTAATGAACCACCGGGTTGTACCCGGTGCTTCATTAATTACATTTTTGATGATTATTCCTATAATTAGTGTTTTGGAATCTAATATTACTGCACCCGTGGAAATATTGCCCACCCGTGGAAAGAGACCAATCCACGACGGCCGTACTGTGGTCGATACAGAAGCAAACTTCCATCCAAAATGTAGTGATCTGTTTGGGTTTTGACTGAGTGAAGTGCTGTCCGATAAAGAAGTGGTATCATTCCTTAACGCTGACACCAGTTGTGTCTTAGTTCGTTTGTACAAAATGTGTTTCAGGTTAAACAAATATAGGGTGGTGTGGATAAATGGACTGGGGTACTAACGAGAACCTGTGGAATAATAAGGCAGGATTACGGCTTCGATCATTAAATTTGATGAACGTGGAGATGTTTATGTCATTTCATCTTTTCACCACACTCTCTGCATGCAGTGGATACGTTTTGCCAATTCACATTTTCATATGTATTGAATACTATTGTATTCCAGTAATGATGCACCGCCAAGTCACATCATCGAACAATGGAAATAGTTCTGCTAGAGTTGGGCGGGTTTTTTGTGTGTTCCGGTTCGGTCCTGGTTTTGTGGCAAATTGGAAAATCGAACCGCAAGACCTTCCAAAAAACGAGTCTTTGCATGAACTGATCAAATTAACTGAGATGGATGAACTGACCTGGGGACCCCTATGGACTCCCGTCACTTAGTTTATCCGGCGAATGCGCGAAAACGCCGTGTTCTCATCGTCACCCCCCCCCCCTCCCCTTATTGACTCGTCCGCCGGATGAGTCTGTGATAGAGAAATTGTGCGATGAGAACACCACGTGGATTTGATGAACCTTATTCAGTGGTTACCCTAATTTATGTTTGTTGTGGACTGAAGAACCCTTAAGAATGATAAAAGGGAAGTTATGCTAAAACCAATGGAGATACTCGACAACGTTCGTTTGTATACGCACTACGAAATAGTTTCTGAGAATACTACTTTCCAATTCCTATAGTTTTGATCCCAGATTTGGTGAAATAATGGCTACGGATAACCGGATATTAACCGGTTATAGCTGTCGGTTAGTCGGTTGTGAAAATGAGCCAAACGTTTCAGCCCTAGAGTGCTGTAATACAAACTATTGTGCATTTTTCCAAGTTAGGAACCTGAGATATTATTTACGACATTTTTAATATACCCATAGTAGCTTGGTGTACCAAATGTTCACCAGGAGTGGTGAACAGTTGGTACACCGTGCTGCTTTGGGTATATTTTATTTATACGATGATCGTCAGATTATTATGAGTCGCAATTATTTTTTCTCGATTTTACCGAGCAGCAGCCGAACATACGTGCGAATTCGTTTTTGTTTACATGAGCATCGGTAGGCGGTACTTCCGCTGTCAATTTTATCACCGAAACGAAATAGAAAACGAAACAGGGCCTTTTTCATTTTAATAACATAATGAAATACTATTTCGAGTTATGGTTGCTTTATTAACATTAGACAATGCATGTTTGTTACTTTTTGGTGTTTTATGGAGATTTAACTAATTTAGAAACGTAATAAATAATTGTCACTTTCATTTTACTCTTCGCGAGGCGACGTGCGATAAATTTAGATAAGTTCGCATTCAGGTCGACGTCACCAAAGGTCAAGGATGTAGTTCCACTGTAGGTGTAAATTTTAACTAGTCATAAACTTATTAGCTATTTTAAAAACTTTTTGTTGTGTTATTCCTAGAAGTTTCTTCAATACTTGAAGTTCGATCGTTGTGACCATGACACTGATCGGTGTCCATTGGTTTCGACCAATTGAATGACGTAAAAATTAAAAAGCAAATTAGGGTTGGTGCCCCATCACCTAACAGTGATGTCTCGTTGACAACGAAGGAAACGTGGAAATCATCCAGCTGAAAAGTGCATTTAGTTAAATTTTCGTGTAGACTGGTTGTTACGTGGGAGGTGTGTGATAAATACAGAACCGCACATACGTTTGAATGGGTTAAGAATTATCGCACGAGATTGCTTTGGCACAAGATATCACTCGAGCCGAAGCCGAAGGCTCGAGTGATATCTTGTGCCAAAGCATTCTCGGGCGATAATTTTTAACCCCTTCAAACGTATGTGCGGTTCTATATATCTATCTGTCATATCGATATATACACTAAGCTTCGATTATACGCCTCGGCGCTTGAAAACAAAATTGAGTTACAATAACTGGAGGCGGACAACGGGTGAACCCTAGCCCAGGATTCGTCCATGAATTTGTCGTTTTTCTATCTATTATAAATGGAAACATTGCTATGATAGAATCATAAAACAAACATTTTAGCACACTGATAATAATGATGATGGAAGAATCACAAAGCATATTTTTGTATAGTGTTCTCAAATATGGGTGATTCATTCAGGAAAGGGTTGTATTTTTCTCGACGAGAACGCCAAACTGCCTTCAATTGGAGTGACGCCCTCCTTATTTATACAACCCATCTGAGCACCTCCTGCTTCAGTTAAGTCTTCGGCATCGTAATTCATAACAAGAAAACGTTTTGTAAAAGCGCAAGCGCGCGAGAAAATACCGATGAAACACCCTTATTATTACATCATGCAATCTCTCTGTATTAGAACAAAAACAGGAAACATTCTGTTAACAAAGTTGAATCTCTCTCACTGAAAGGAGGTGTCTACCACATATCAAAGCATTGTGACTGGTGATTCACAAGGAATTAGTTTAAAATAAGTTCAAGTATATTGGACAGGATTCCAGGCAATGGGGGTTAATATCTTCCTTCGAAAACACGTGAAAAAGCACCCCCCCCCCCCTCCCCACAAACACACACACACAAAAAGATATTAGCTTTTTGAGACGGATCGTCCCGGTACGAAACTCGACTTTGAACAAAACGCAGGTGATTTTGATAGGAACTGCCTCGGCCCAATTGAATTGAATCGACTTGGGAATTCAGTTCCACGTGATTTGGAGTAATAAAACCAGACGCAATGACAAAAAGGAAATGGGCTGCAAAAGTCCAAGAGGTTGAGACAAAACAGTATCGAAATACATTGTAAAAGCCCACCATGATGAGGCTGAGCATAGAAAAACAGTAGCAAAACGCGCTACTCCCCCCCCCCCCCCCCAGAAAAAAACCTCTAAATATGCCAAGTTTTATACTTGCCATATATAATAGGGCGTATACTTTCGCGTTTATTTGATATGTTGAAGACTAATAATTTACTTGCGGGTCTCATCCCTGCTAAGTAATAGAATTTTGTTTATTTGGAAATTCCCTCCTCTGATATTCCTTAAATTCAAATTAAATATACACAAATTAAACATTAAAATGAAGGTTGGGATGTATAGAACACGAAACATGTCAGAGGGTTGACAGTAGGCACCAAGTATGCTACCGTATTCGTACCAGAACTGATAATACAATATTTCACAAGAACAAATTGTTGCCAGATGTGCTTCACGTATCAAAGAACAAAGCTAGGGCTTCACAATTCTTCAAAACACAGCGACAGAGCTGCGTGGGGGTATATTCCAAAACTGTCACCTTTGTTGACATTGTTAATTACTTTCGATTTCCGGTCTACGTCATCGGACGGAAAAAAACATCTATATACAACGCCGTCTAAAATCAAATAATAAGAAGGATCGCCTTATCACAGCATACTATTATTAAAAAAAAGACAGCACAGTTGCAATATTCTAAGCAAAGTATCATGACACCTGTTGAAATTTCTCAGAATTGCGATGCTGTTTTTCGATGGAAATTCGTGGTATCGAGTGATTTGCGAATGTTCGTGGAATATGGAATCCATCTTCAATAAAAAATGCAGACAGTGTTGTCCTTTTCCCAAATGCAGTCCTATCGCTGCACTCCAAAGTGTTTTGAGTGCCTAGCTTTGTTCTTGGATATGTGAAGCACATTTGGCCACAAGTTGTTCTTGTGAAATAGTATAGTATTTTCAATTCTGGTATGAATACGGTAGCAGACTTCCAGGCATCAGCCTGCTGTCAACTCTAGGAGTTGATTTCATATATTTTTCGTGTTCTTTACCTCCCAACCTTCATTTTGATGTATAATTTGTGTATATTTAATTTGAATTTAAGAAATATCAGAGGTGTGAATTTCAAAATAAACAAAATTCCATTACTCATATAGCACCCTCAAAGGGTAATTTTAGGGGTTAAAATCAAAATATCAAAGTTTGGATATACATTGAATATACTCGAGATCATCAGATAGTGTACATTTGGAGTTTTGGGGACCAGAAATTTACTTGCGGTCTCTCTGTCCTTAGTTGCGGAAATCGCAAGTCGAATATCGAGCTATACATTAAAAGGACAATTTTTAGGGTTAAAATTAAAATTATCGTACCAAACTTCGGATGTATATTTGGCATACCCCATATAACCAGTAATGTTCGTTTTCGGATTGTAACCCCTGTACTTCGCCTGCGGCCACTTGCGGTCTCTTTGATTACCTGAGGTATTATTTTAATACGATCGGTCTCATTGTTTTCTACCTGCAGTCTATTTTAGATCGACCGGGTATTCAATGTCACCTGCAAAAAAAGAAGTGGGTCGGACTTTCTAGTCGGAATGTTTTCGTTTTACAGTTGCTAAAACACTTTAGCAGAAGGCATGGAAGTATACATATGTATTACAGATTGCGTTGCTTGTATAGTTTAAAAACAATGCACGAAAATGAAAATAAAGCAAAACCAAATAAAGAAGAATTATTCGTTTCAGATTTTTGCACAGGTCCATTTTTCATCAACTCAATTCAATCTTCCTCATTGATATGAAACACCGTTAATTGTGTTAAAAATCATCCCAGATATATCGCGCACACGCGGGCTAAATTAGACAAGGTCCATATACTATTCTGTATACAGGTTTCCAGCCGACATCAGTTTCACATATCTTAAAAACTTTATCTAAAGCAAGGTAAGAAAACAATCCAGCGCCAAATACAATAAAATCGCAATTTAAATTTTATCATGTCTTCAACTTTTGCCAACACAAGATAGCTTTTAACCTCTCATTCGAGCGTGCTCGTCGAAGTCATTGCAAAGCAGGGTCACGGCACTCTTAAATCAGATGGGCTAAAAATCAACCCAAATCCACTTGGTTGTGTAAATAAGAATCCAACTGGGTTCATATTCACTCATCCCAGTTGATTTGGGTTGATTTTTAACTCAATTGATTTTAGAGTGGAGTTACGTGTTTGTTACATAAGGTATGTTTAGTTATTTCACAACCTTTTTGCAAGTTCCGCATCTTAACTGTGTTTGGTAAAGGGTTGCCGTGTTCGAGAGAAATGGCTATTTTCGCTCGCGCAAAAGCTCGCGAAAAATAAACGTTTTTATTACTTTCCAAAATCCCACCTGCGGCAACCGCGTTGTGTCCTTGGGCAAGACACTTCACCCCGATTGCCTACATGGGGGCACGATGACGCTGTGTACTGAGGCGTACTGCACGTCGATGGTGCGCATGTCTTCAACCAATCTAACCCTGCCTGTGCTGCGGTGCAGAGTTCAGAGTTACGATGTTGGGGAGCTGACAGCTGCTCGTCGTTGCTCGGTGGTTCTCTCCGGGTACTCCGGCTTCCTCCACCCGTAAAACTGTCATGGTCATGATTAGCCATTGTGCATAAGTATGTGACCTTAAACACCAATAAATAAATATAAATAAATAATTACTTTCCAAAGTGTGATTCACTGGGATTTCCGGGTTTGATTATAAACAATAACTTCACAACTGAATCATTTATGCAATCAACACAACAATTGTGTCATGTATCCGTGCGCGCAAACGAAGACGCTTTGCCGTGGGTGTAATGGGGACTTCATTGTTTTTTTTAACCCTTTACCTAACATGAAAAGCAGACGACACTTGCCAAAAAAATTCTTTAATAACTACTTTTTTCATTTTTTGTCTCTAAAACATAGGTTATGACCCCTCATTGAAACAAGCTCGACGAGCTCGTTCCAATGAGGGGTCATAACCAATGTTTTAGAGACAAAAACAATTGGCGATCTTTCGAGAATAGCGCTGGCCGGTTTTTGCCGTTACGTTAGGTAAAGAGTTAAATAATATATAATTATCGTTAATAATGAAAAAGTAATAAACAGGGTAATCGCTTGACTGGACTGGTTACGTGAAATAATTCATTCGAGGCGAGGGACTATAAGGTAAAACACTCGTGCCCATTCGCGCACTCGTCTTTGTACAACGTCCCTCACCACCCATGAATTATTTCACGTAACCAGTCCAGGCAAGCGATTACTCTCTTTGTCTCGGTCACTCATGAGATAATGTTTCGTATCCACTCAAAAACACTAAATATCTTCTATATCTCCCTTGATATCATTAGATGAAGATCAATTTCTATATTGGAGCTCAACAACATTTTCGACAGTCTGGGTCACCTCGTGTCGGACAGATTTACAAGTGGAGGAAGCCGGAGAACGCGAAGAGAATCCCCAAACAGCAGCAAGCAACTGTCAGACTCCCCAACGTACTAATTCCGCAAAAGAAGGGTTAGCATTGGTTGAAGAGAAGTGCACCATCGTCGTGTCGTACGACTTAGTACACACTGACACCACGTCCCCTGAGTTCCAATGTGTTCTATGTGCCAGTAGGCTGCCAGTAGGTACGTAGAACACGTTGGAACTCAGGGGACGACCATGCATTCGCCAAGGAAATCATGATTAGGTCTCTTGCCCAGGGACACAACACAGTTACCCATGCTTGGGATTGAACCTATGACTTTACGGTTTGATGTCAAATAACCACTGAGCCACCGTGCCACCAGAAGGTTCAGTTGAGAAGCAAGTAATTGTTGAAGAAACACCTATGACTACAGTAGAAAATAAAAACCAAGTTTCCACTTGTTAGATTCGATGAACAGAAAAACAACAGACAGCTCTCAGTCAAGCCAATTCGAAGCAATGACTATACATATAGTCCTTTATTAAAAATATCTAACAGTTTTACACCTACCAACATTAAGTATCTACCTCTACTATTTCTGTAACCTTTTACCTAACGTAACGGCCAAAACCGGCCAGCGCTATTCTGAAAAGTCGCCAATTAATTTTCACTATTTTTTTCATTTTTTGTCTCAGAAACATAGATTATGACCTCTCGTTGGAACGAGCTCGTCGAGCTCGTTCCAACGAGGGGTCATAACCTATGTTTTTGAGACAAAAAATGAAAAAAAATAGTTATTCAAGAATTATTTTTGCAAGTGTCGTCTGCTTTTCATGTTTTTCATGTTTGATACTTTCGTGCGTCTTATGACGTACGAAATCAGACGACGCGTTGATACTTTAGTACGTATTTTCACGTACTTTCTGCAATCACTCAGCTGTCATCTGTTCGATGACTTAACATGTCTGAGGACCATCAACTGCAGTTAGCAGCTAGCTTTTGAATATTTTTTATATAAAATACCGATGTGAAAAGGTTAATTTCACAATGTGAACAAAATAGTGCAAAAATACTCAGATATTAGCCAGTTCACACTTTCGATCACGCGCGTGGAATTGTGGGAAGCTTTGGAATAAACAAATACACATGGTAACGTGGAACAGTGACAGGAATATAAACAACGACGATATAATTACACTATTGGGGGTACTAATTAAAATAATTCGCAAAACTACTTTACTGTTTGAAATTGAAAATAATTTGCGGTTTTTTGGACAAAAACAGTGTTTTCTATTCGTATCGAAATGTTCATTTTCTTATGTCATTTTGACGTTTTCCTTCGATCTTTTCAACTCGAATTTTAATGTCGTCAACTAATTCAAATAAATCGCCAAAATAACCCAATTCTTTTTATTTCAACTATGCATTTCGCTCTTCCATTCAAAGTCATTTACATTTGCTCACTCAAAATTCTGAATAAACTTCGGCACGAAACTTACCCGGTACCGTTCGTATTTTTTTTCTGTCAAATTTTGAGAATTCAGTCAAGGCCTAGTGAGCATATGAGAATGATTCAAAAATCTGTCCACGGCGTTGTTTTTTTTTAATATTTATTTTATTTTATTTTATTTTGATTCAAAAGCAGGTAAAGACCCCTCACTGGAACAAACTCGTTCCAATGAGGTGCCATATCCTATGTTTTTGAAGCAAACAATTGGGCAAGTGTCCTCTCCTACTTAGTACTACAGTAATTTTGTTGTTAATGTTTTTTTAAATTGTAAGGAATTTTAATTATCCACGTAAGATGTCATCAAAACTCAGCTGATGAGACTGGTGATAATAATTCACTTTAAAAAAGAACAAAGAATCTTTTAGCACATTGGCAGTATAATCAGATGAATGCTAAGAAAATGAACAAACTGAAAATATTAGTTTTAAAGACATCAGTAATGTTAAGGTTTCGGTGAAATACTGTGCAGGGAGAGTATCCTCCTCTGAAACATCCATTCTACCCAGCCAATGAATGTTAATCTATGTGTAAAGGCATAGTGAGTCAAAGCAAGACTTCAGCTGATGACCCGGGTCTCACTAGACCCATTAAATGAAATCTTACTTGTGCATTTCATGCTTTTGCATGGAATTTAATTACAGTCTGGGTAGTAAATTATACCCAGCATACCTCCCCTCACCATGTTATAGAAATCAGTTATTGTTGCCATTATCCAAGTAACACTCAAAAGGTTATTTCAGAACATCCGTGTTACAATAATTTTTTTTCAGATTAATATTGTAGACTTTATCATTCATTTATTATAACTTAAGATTAAGTTTAGTACCTATGGCTAGTTGGCTACATAGTAACCCCCCCCCCCCCCCCCCACACACACACACACATCCCAAAGCGGAATGAATTCAAGCGCCGCCGATCATTTACAGTACGTGGAGAATGTATTATCATTAAATCACCCGCAGAGTGGAGATTCCACCCAAGCAATAATTGCAAATTTGTTACAAAGCATAACCAGCACAAGAAAGGTTTCAGGTAATGACCTCCGGGTGAAACCCGGGGGTCCATTGGCTGAAACATTGCTTGTGTTTTTTGTCGAGATGTACACAATTTGAAAGTTATAGCTTGAGTGATAACTCCACTCCGCGGGTGATTTAATTACAATCCACTCCCCACGTACTGTATTACTCTTCTGTCTAGATAGAAAACTTTTACTGTCAGATGTTGGTGACTAGGCCCCATTCTACCAGAATTCCAACAGTAGCAATCATTGACAGCTGACATCCTGGAGTTCCCGTAAGGAAAACTTCTGTGTGAATTTCTTATGTAGAGTAATATGGCTAGTTATACTAACAAATAGCAATAAATCTACTGCACTCCAGAAACTTCAGCCCCCAAAAACACCGAAGATGCTTACTGGTCACGAGAATCAGCTCTCTGGGTTGATTCTAATTGCCTACATTTACAAGCCAACGGTAAGCTGATTCAAATAAGCTTTATTGAATTAAACATGTAATTCTACTATTTAGAGGCAAAATTATCTTATTTATATTGCAAGTACATGGGAAGAAAGGGTGTAATTTTACTTCAAATCCAGAATGTTTTCGTGTGATTATCCTGCAGCTTATTTCAGCTGGCACTATACAGTGAATGTAATGGTTAGTACATCACAGGCCGAAATAATCTTTATGATAACTACAGTAGTAGATAAGTGTTAATGTAAGTTAGTTGAATGGTAACCACAAAACCATTTTCTACCCAAACTGAATGATGTAACCTGACCAGCCATGTAATTGATGTCATTTTCTGGAAAGCTTTCACAGCAGGCTTGTCAAAGAATAGTATCAGAGCCTTATTGGATAAATTAAGGAAGAAAACCCCATTGCTATTCTGTACATTAATTCTGCTAGTACCAGTACTGTACCCTGTAGCGACATATTTACAATTAAATTTGGGGGTCACTTTTATATGTTGGGGATGGGAATATGACAAATAGTGGTGAACACGGGCAGTCCGTATTCTTGGTGTTGTGAATGCTACGCAACTCGTATTCCCAAGTGTTCAACTGATATGTTCCATTCGAACAGTGTTGGAATGCACAAAGAAATAGCCCAACGCATAATTTTCGTTTGTGGTGTTCAGTGTACCAAATAATTCATATACATGGACAGCTGTCTAATCTTTACAAAAGCTGTAGTACCAAAGACAGAATAAATGAATTGGGAAAAGGTATAGAATCATCGGAATTCAACGGGACGCCAGTGGGGTTATTTTTCTACAAAACTGCTATATATTTAAATTGTCTACAGGAACGATCAACGTCACTCGAACACGTTATGCGCGTACTCGTTCATCCCTTTTACTTTTATTTCCGGATTTGCGCAGTCCAAAGTGTAAAGTGGCTTATTTCCACCAGTTCGGAACAGCATTTTGTGTGCGGTGACAGCGAAGTTATTTCTAGATATGAAAACAATGACTTTCCCTGGCGATTGAAAACAATGAAAGTTCTGATAGCGTTGTTCCGATGATTCTGATGACATTCCACTCAGTCGTAAGCGTATAGAAGACCAAGTGGCGATGAATATTCGGAGTCTTCCGATGATGAGAGCCTATTTGACAAAGATGATGATAAAACTTTGTGTTTTTTTTTAATGCCGGTAACAAAGATGTAAATTCCGATTCTGACGATTTGGATGAAATCATACCAGTGAGTTTATGTATCGACCAGAGACATAGAGAGTAATCGCTTGACTGGACTGGTTACGTGAAATAATTCATGAGAGGTGAGGGACGTTGTACAAACACGAGTGCGCGAATGCGTACGAGTGTTTTACAATATAGTCCCTCGCCTCGAATGAATTATTTCACGTATCCAGTCCAGTCAAGCGATTATTCTGTTTATTACTTTTCATTATTAACGATAATTATATTATTTAACCCATTACCTAACGTAACGCACAAAACCGACCAGCGCTATTCTCAAAAATCGCCAATTAATTTTCATTATTTTTTCATTTTTTTTTTGTCTCTAAAACATAGGTTATGACCCCTCATTGGAACGAGCTCGTTCCAATGAGGGGTCATAACCTATTTTTGAGACAACAAATGAAAATAATAGTTATTCAAAAATGTTTTTTGTTTTGCAAGTGTCGTCTGCTTTTCATGTTAGGTAAAGGGTTATAAAAAACAAAAAACAATGACTTCCCCATTACACACACGGCAAAGCGTCTTCGTTTGCGAGCACCGATACATGACCCAGTTGTTGATTGCATAATTTACTTGTGATATTACCGTTTATAATTGAACCCGGAAATCCCAGTAAATCACACTTTGGAAAGTAATAAATAATAATAATAGCTATGTTGAATCTGAAACTAGTACAAAGGATTATTAAAACATAAACAATAAAGTTACCCAAAATGAAAAAAACAATCACACAATGAAGAGTGGTATTATAAGATTCACCTCCCACCCCCCCCCCCTCACCCCAACCCCCCCCCCCCCCGAAAGGCAAAAATGGTAATTTGTTGTGTTTTTTTTTAGTTTTAATACCAATTCATATTTTCTCCGGAATAGTGCTCAGTGAAACCTTTTGAGCCAAATGTTATCGAAGCTTAAAATTTTAATATAACTGCTGTCAAGAATTTTTAATCACTGATGCTGTGATGTGAAAAAGTAACTCGTTATTTGTACTATCCGACGTTTGACGTCGCATTATGAAATGTCCAGTGACGTTTGAACGTCCTAATAACTGAAGTCTCAAATGGTTAATGAATGTGTTTTATTACTTTTCAAAGTGTGATTTACTGGGATTTCCGGGTTTGATTATAAACTTCACATGTGAATCATGCAATCAAGAATTGTGTCATGTATCCGTGCGTGCAAACGAAGACGCTTTGTCGTGGGTGTATGGAGACTTCATTGTTTTTTGTTTTTTTAACCCTTTACCTAACATGAAAAGCAGACGACACTTGCAAAAAAAATTCTTGAATAGCTATTATTTTCCTTTTTGTGACTCAAAAACATAGGTTATGACCCCTCATTGGAACGAGCTCGTTCCAATGAGGGGTCATATCCTACACTTTAGAGACAAAAAATGAAAAAAATAATGAAAATTAATTGGCGATTTTTGAGAATAGCGTGGCCGTTACGTTAGGTAGAGGTTTAACTCATATAATTATCGTTAATAGTGAAAAAGTAATAAACAGAGTAATCGCTTGACTGGACTGGTTACGTGAAATAATTCATTCGAGGCGAGGGACTATATTGTAAAACACTCGTGCGCATTCGCGCACTCGTCTTTTTACAACATCCCTCACCTCTCATGAATTATTTCACGTAACCAGTCCAATCAAGCGATTACTCTCTATTTTTTACAGTCATTTGCAAATGTTTATTCTTCCTAGGCAAAACACTACCAAATCTCACATCCTAGACATTTATACTAGGGGAAAGTACAGTGCCTGTATTATATGTCACTGCTCGCACACTGTTGATGTGATAAACAGAACAAGTTGCAGCACATCAAAGACTGTGAAAAAGCCGTCTTCTTATTCTAAAATGGGACTCAACAGATGACATTAGTGAAACGTTCAAACTGAGAAAAAACAGCAAAACGTCAGCTTCCGTAGTTTTATGTCCTACATGAAAATGCCCGGAGTTTCGGGGGAGGGGGGGGGGGGGTGGACGAAAAAAAATGCCATGATACAAGGTCCGGGTGGGTGGGTGGGTGGGTCCGAGCACCAACGTGCAGTTTTTGCCGGCATCATGCAATTTTTTGCCAAATATCATTTTACAGACAAGTAATTACAACCAAAGTGAATTCAAGTGCTTAGATTCATAAATTAGAACAGAATAGAGCATTGATAATGTGTTGGGGACTCCATGTTAGAACGTTTTCCCCATGTCTTACACTTCATTACGGCGTGGGTCCTGTTCTGGGTCTGGCAAAAATTTGCAAAACAAAAAAGTGATTCCCAGCTATTTGGTCATGATTTTCACTCCTTTATATTTCTACTAAGGGAGTCTGCCTCTTATTAGTGCTTTGTAGCTCCTATTATTTGATTCTTCTATAAGCCTCAGGGTGCCTCATGCCATTGGTCTAGTGTGCTTCCATGGATGGAATAATTGGAAAGACTGATAGGATAAAAATCTTGATTGAGGAAAACGTGTATAATTTCAAGGTAAATATGATTCTAGTGGCACTAACATAAAAAAATAAATAAGAGGCAATTCATCTCAGACAAGCCACCCTGGCGTGGGTCAAAGAACTTCAGTATTTGATCTCTCTCAGACCAGTTGCACAAACTAAACATTTAACCGAAAAGTAATGAAATGAAAAACAACTATTTATTGTGGACAGTTGAAGATATCCAGGTCAGGTGGGAACAATATATTTTGGGCAGGGCTTCTTGGTAGTGGGATTCGACTGGTGTCTGAACAGCATAGACATGTTGTACATCGGGGTAAGGGTTGTGTTGCTTGGAACATGAATGGGTGTATGTCTGCAATTCAGTTGGTGGAGACGGGTTCCAGTGGTTACCTGGGGGTCTGATGCTGCATTTCCATTGTGGCTTTATATGCAGAGAGATTGTTTTGGGGCCATCTGAGGCTAGGGATGCTTTGGATGCCCAAGAGCAGGGCTGGGATATCGAACAAGTTGGTTTGCACCTGCTCCTTTCATGTTTGGGAAAAGTATTTATATATATATTTTTTTTGATTTAGGTAATTTGAGTACTTCGTTAAACAGATTTTATAAATTGGGGGTGGGTCCCCAATTGTCTTTGAGGAAAAACTGTGCGGGAGGGGTGGGTGTCCAACATGACTGTCAAAATGGCAAAAATTTGCATGTCGGGGGTGGTGGGTCCCAAAAATTGAAAATGTAAAAATTTCCACCTTGTATCCGTTTTTTTCTGCCTGCCCCCCCCCCCCCCCCCCCCTCCCCGGCTGGAAGTTTGTGAAATAATGCGCACTTAGGGCAAATTCGCTAACATTTTGAAAATGCATTTTTGAGATGAATATCTCATAAGGCTTAAATTATCTGACAGCTATACGCGCAGCTATGGTCGACGAGCGACGCTAGTTGTTCCTAGCACTCCTTAATTTAAGAAGCATCTCTGAAAGTGAGGATAAAGTGAATATCGGTTTGAGGAGAAAACAGACTAGACTAAAGTTCAGATCTCATACATTTGCTGGTAGTCGATACAGAATTTTAATATTTTCCATCAGTTTGTTCATCTCAGGCTGAGTTTGGCAAGTGCCGACTTCTATTTGTGTCAGGCAAAGAGTTAACCCTTTACCTAACATGAAAAGCAGACGACACTTGCAAAAAAAATTCTTGAATAACTAATTTTTTTCATTTTTTGTCTCAAAAACATAGGTTATGACCCCTCGTTGGAACGAGCTCGACGAGCTCGTTCCAACGAGGGGTCATAACCTATGTTTTTGAGACAAAAAATGAAAATATTTTGAAAATTAATTGGCGATTTTTGAGAATAGCGCTGGCCGGTTTTGGCCGTTACGTTGGGTAAAGGGTTAAACAATAGTAATAATTAAATGTTGGTCAATAAGTCCATGGGATGTGGCGACAGGGGGGGGGGGGGGGGGTGCCCCCCCCCCCCCCCGCAGTCCTGGCCAAAATTTCCTATAGTTGGAAATTCGGTGGACAAGTCATGAGTAGCTGGAAATTCCATCTATCTGGATTTTAGAGCTTGTTTGGAGACGCTAATGTCTCTTTTACTTCCCAAAATTCCAACTCGGTTTCAAATCGGCAAAAAGTCTAACTGTTGCTATTTACAACTACAGTGTACGCAATATTGAGCTTCATACGTATGCATGTTGTCAATCGGTACGAGATTTCTGTAGTACGTTTACTCAACGTAATAAAAAAAAATCCTCGAAATTCACTTCAAGAAAATCACACCATGTAAAATCGTTATCCTGAGTTAATTCCATCATTCACAGTTACAAAATGATGAAACATCGAAAATAGATCATTCCTGCATTAGATCTGATTTAATGTTAGGACAGTGTGAATTGTTCAAAGATCTCAGCTTGAGCATTTATTTAGCACATATTCAATTCCCAGAATAATATCAAATAATAATAACCTGATACTTCTATCATAAATGCGTTGGAATTTTAGTTACTAGAATCAATTTTATGCCCCCTTTCATGGCTTCATTTTCAAAATCTTTCTCGGTAGTGAATTTCCAAATACGAGGAGGTACCAGGAGGGGGTTCCCCTCCCGGTCCCTACCCCTAGTGGGAAATTCACTACCCTACACCCCCTAGTCGGAAACCCCTAGCCACGTTTCTGGGGTAATTTTTTATTCATTAACTGGTTTCGGACTCCCGCGTTATGTCATTGGGCAAGGAACTTAACCCCGAGTGTCCACATGGGGGCACGATGACACCGTGTACTTAGGCATTCTGCACGTCAACCAATCTAACGCTGCTGGTTACAATATTGGGGAGCTGGCAGCTGCTCGTCGTTGCTCGGTGGTTCTCTCCGGGTACTCCGGCTTCGTCCGCCCGTAAAACTGTCATGACACGATATGATCTTGGCTGTTAAAGTGTCGTTAAACCCTAATAAATAAATAAAGAAATGAATAACTTAGCATGTTTCGTGTGCACTCAATAGTGTCTAACACCAAACGCGGACTGAATTACTATTGGTGTTCATGTGTATGTGAGCGTGTGTCTGAGCGTGTGTGTGCGTGTTTTTTGGTTTTCTGTTGTTTTGTTTTTGTTCTTCTAATTTCTACTTTACGCGCTTTATATTTACTTTGATCAATGTGTTCTTATATGTATACATTTAACTGCCAGTTCATTTCTGCAATTTATTATTGTAGGGGAACGAAAGGTGTACGAAGTGGAAAGCACTTGTCTTTCAATCCCCATTTGCATTTTATTGGCAAATTGAAATATGTTTAGTTTAAACGTAAATAATATTATTTTTATATAAATATGTTTGTGATGCGAAGTTCGCCCACAGGGATTTATCAAGCTCGAATGAAGAGCTATAGCTCTTCTAGGCTCCTATTAAAGTGTTGTAGGGTCATGATAGTTTTCATTGACATATTTCTATTTGGTAAAGAGGACTCAGATTGTATTCACAGATTGATTCAAAGTTAAATGGAAATGTAATAACTGGCGATCAGATTACAGGCGTACTTTGTGTACCCACATAGGAATGGTCGCCAGATGTTCTGTTGAAAATATTGGGCATAACTTTGCAGGCCAATATTGTCAACAAACATTAATATTGTAGTATCTGTTGATAGATAGTACAATAACATTCTGCAGTAACTCCTGAGATGGTATTGTTCGAGCTGTCATCAAATCATAACATGCACCTGGTGGCACATCACTAGATCGTCGCCTGAGTGCTGGAATGTTCTATGTCCCATAGGGGACATAGAACATTCCAGCACTCAGGCGACGAGATGTAGGCGATGCTTAGTTGCAATTTTCGAGCTGTCATCAAATCATAACATGCACCTGGTGGCACATCACTAGATCGTCGCCTGAGTGCTGGAATGTTCTATGTCCCATAGGGGACATAGAACATTCCAGCACTCAGGCGACGAGATGTAGGCGATGCTTAGTTGCAATTTTCGAGCTGTCATCAAATCATAACATGCACCTGGTGGCACATCACTAGATCGTCGCCTGAGTGCTAGAATGTTCTATGTCCCATAGGGGACATAGAACATTCCAGCACTCAGGCGACGAGATGTAGGCGATGCTTAGTTGCAATTTTCGAGCTGTCATCAAATCATAACATGCACCTGGTGGCACATCACTAGATCGTCGCCTGAGTGCTAGAATGTTCTATGTCCCATTGGGGACATAGAACATTCCAGCACTCAGGCGACGAGATGTCAGGCGATGCTTAGTTGCAATTTATTCAATCCACTAGGTCATTCCGCAGTCCGACAGTCTGCAGACCGGCAGTCTGCATGGCAGTATCATCCACAAAATGGCGACCGCCATATCAGGGGACTTTCCCTAAAATTCCGCTGACTGGTAGTCGCGTGATTAGGTATTGCATCAGAAAACTGGTGAATATAAGCACCGTTTTCTAGGTGATCGAACCATGATGTGTTCCTGGCTCATATGCGCTCATTGCCTTGTCGAAGTATTAAGATGGATGCCGCCAATTCAGATCAGGTCTGAACTTTGTCATTTTGACTTTTATTGTAATTCCGTTATCAATTATTGCCAGGAGATGACGACGATCAGTCGGTAGTTCTTATTAAAATCATAGATAATCGCTTGCACTGTTCTTTACGTTAAATCATTTTTGATACGAGACAAGATTCGTGAGGTTTTGGAAAACTGAACATTATCTGGAACCTGTGATTCAGGTTCGTCTGTAAAAACTTCGCGGTCTATCAGCTACACAACAACAGTCCAAGACTACGATCGTAGATCCATAGGCACTTTGTTACATTGACACTCTCCAATAATTTGTAATACAACAAAGTTTCAATAACAAATTCGCACAACCAAAAATAATCTAGCCCTCAGCCAGTGAAAAGTGTGCAGACGTAGGGGAAAGACAACTGATCTGAAGAAGTGGGCGGTGGGGGCATGAACTTCTCTCCTCCTCCCTCGCCCCCTCCCTCGCCGTTTATTTGTTTATTATGGTTTAATGATTCTTTGAGCAGAGGGTGTCACATCATGTTGGGTCGTTTTATGGAGAAAGCCGGAGAGAACAACCGAGCAGCAGTGAGCAACTGTCAGACTCTTCAACTTACTACCCTGGCACAAGCAGATACGTCATCTATGTGCAGTATGCCTTTGTACACAATGTGTACACTTTGTACGCAGTGTCTCCGCCCTCTAACGAAGACATCGGAATTAAGTGTCTTGTCCATGGACATCAACCATTCGGTTGACACTTGCGCTGCAGAAAGAAAGCGACTATTGTCGCCTATTTTATGATAATTATTTGTACGTTCTGGTATGCGCAGATCTAACCTACCAACTGATTAATTGTTGGAAAGGGCTCAGGGAGCCTTTTCCAACAATTAATCAGATGATAGAGTTTCAAGTATGTCAGAAATCTTATTAAACTTCCTGGCATAAGGCGTACACAGAGGTCCTCCATATATGGCTAAAGCGAGCGAGACAGTTAAAAGGGTTAAAGACTAGGGCTCTACCCAATGAGCCCCCGCGCACCCTCACCGTTACCACCGCCACTGAGCGCAAGACTCTGGAGGCATTTTGTTTTTTAGCGAACCGCAACCGGGTGTGCTTTGCATAAGCTGCTAACATGTTTAGTGTTACTGACATTAAGGCTAAACACATTATTCATTCGACGGGATCACATCTGACAATGGCAAATATGTATGTCTAAACTCACCACCCATTGAAACCATTTAGTAGTAAAGTAAATAAAGGTTTACGTGCGCGCTGGAATACACTTTTCGTCCAATAGGTCGACAGACGAGAATTTTTTATACAGATCGTATCACGTATGAGTTGTAATAGTCAAGGCAGTAAAATCGTCCTATCTATGTCCTTGTATAAATTGAAACGGTTGATTTGTTCGGTGGTTGGGGTTAATATAATTTCTTCTCTGATTCGACTTTATGTGACTGATTCTGTAAATAATGTGTTACTTGGCATGCGAGAAGCCAATAAAGAATGCTAAAACAAGATATATGCCATCCATTTTTTTTCTAATAATCGCATTACATTCATTGTATGGTGGATTCATTTACAGAAGATGTTTACAGAGACAGACTTGGAAAGAGATATTACATTTCTATAAGTCAATTTCTATTTTTTTGTTTTCTGTCTAGAATTCATACGGAATAGCAAAAACAAGTTACGTATAACTTGTAAACGTCACCCATTTATAATCTGGCAGAATTATTTGTCTGCTAAATCAGATAGACTGTTCTACCATCATCAGTATTGAGTGGTACACTTTGGTTGCCATTAGGGAAATGAGATATATTAGCATTTAACACTCAACTCTCCAATAGTAGACTATACTTACAAATTATTTCTTAAACAACTATCTTTTAGTTATTTTTTCTCTCAGAAACAAGCCTTTGGACCTACCATTGGGGTCGTTCCAATAAGGTTTCATATTATTTATTTATTTATTGGTGTTTAAGATCACATATTTATGCACAATGGCTAATCATGACCGTGACAGTTTTACGGGTGGAGGAAGCCGGAGTACCCGGAGAGAACCACCGAGCAACGACGAGCAGCTGCCAGCTCCCCAACATCGTAACTCCGCACTGCAGCACAGGCAGGGTTAGATTGGTTGAAGACATGCGTACCATCGACGTGGAGTACGCCTTAGGACACGGCGTCATCGTGCCCCCACATGGGCAATGGGGGTGAAGTGTCTTGCCCAAGGACACAACGCGGTTGCCGCAGGTGGGATTCGAACCGAGGACCTCTCGGCTTGCAGCCTGCACCTCTACCTACTGAGCCACCGCGCCCCCATAAGGTTTCATAAACAATGTTCCTGAAAAAAAAAAACAATGTTTCTGAGAAAAAAAAAAACAATAACAAATATTCGAAGGGCGTTTGTGGTTAGCGCTCGGATGGGGCAAATATGAAACAACGTGATGTATTTATTGTGAGTCATGCTGTCTAACGTCATAGTACCTTAGGTCGTTAGGGTTTGTGGTATTCCCTAAATTTCACAAAGTGAACTATACTTTAACCCATCACCCAACGTAACGGCCAAAACCGGCCAGCGCTAGTCCGGCACAAAAATCGCCAATTAATTTTCATTATTTTTTTCATTTTTGTCTCAAAAACATAGGTTATGACCCCTCTTTGGAACGATCTCGTCTAGCTCGTTCCAATGAGGGGTCATAAGCTATGTTTTGGAGACAAAAAATGAAAAAAATTAGTTATTCAAGGATTTTGTTTGCAAATGTCGTCTGCTTTTCATGTTCGGTAAAGGGTTAACCCAGATCTTAAGCTACAACCCGCCTAAAAATATACCTCTAGGCATAATATGGATTGATAAACTCCTTAAAATAATGCTTTCTGAAGGTACCCACCTCATGAACGCTTAAGAGCAAGTCTTCCCTCTTGTCGTCAAGGCATACGAAAAAAATATCGCCATGGAGATACATAAGATTATTCCAGGGTCATGCTGCCTAAGACAACATGCCAGAAATACGGAAATCCATCCTATGCATTAACCAGTGTATGATGAATGATGAAAAATCTCCCCAAAAATTTCAAAGGAAATTTTTTGCACTGCAAATTTTGTCTGCCTCCTAAATAGTACCCCCCACCCCATTTCACCACCTTTTCACAGCTATCCATGTCACATTTTTCTTAATATGCACCACGGGGTACCCGCCTATTCTGTAGAATACCTCTAATGTGTTAGTAGTATGTCAGTTTTTTCGGTCGTTGCCGGTTCCATTTGGGTAACTGAATTTACTCCTATTCATTCGTACCCACCCTTTTCCTATTCAAAACCTAACGGACTTATGGCAACCACGTATTACCATAGAAACGAAACAAAGATGGCAGTTTCTAGGATACAAAATGGACGACGTAAAAATTATATGACGACTTTGGAGACCCCTGGCTAATAATCAGATTAGGCAAGTTGGGCGGTGTATATCCTTTGATAATTTAACCCTTTCAACACTGTCTCCCTGAACGGTTTCATTTCAGTCAATACTATCAACGGCGAAGTGGGCGAAACCATCTGCCGAGCTGTTGGATTAAATTATTATGGAGCCTCGCTCCAGATATTTTGAGTTTTATATAGTCTGCCCGTCCACTACCTGCTTTGTCTTCAAGAAAAAAATTTATATACACCATGTGGAAAGGGCTAAGGATAAGATTAAGAAAAGAAAAAGTGAATTGAATTCTCGGATGAAACGGAAGCATTTGGGGATAAAAAACAACCTGTGTAGTGTGGCAGTACTTTCTGGATTTGGTAATGCCACGAGTCACAGAATGTTGGATGTTCTGCTGCTTTCCGAGATTGTGTTGTTTTTTTTTTGTTTTGTTTTTTTAACCTATCCAGAGTGAGTTACATCTGTCAAGGCGACTAGTAAGAAATGCGAGAACAAGCTACTGTGATGTTTTCTTGCCAATGAAATGCCGAAATTTATCGATATCACGTAGATGAATAAATGAACTCTGACAAATGTGCTTAACATGTCATCGGCTGTCAGATTGTCATCCATTGCCAAGATTACGGACACAGATGGAGAACAATAGTTGAATCTTGAATATCGAAGGACAATTTGGATATTTTTGTCAGTTAACCCTTTACCCAACGTAACGGCAAAAAAACGGCCAGCTCTATTCACTAAAATCGGCAATTAATTTTCATTATTTTTTTCATTTTTTGTCTCAAAAACATAGGTTATGACCACTCTTCGGAACGAGCTCGACGAGCTCGTTCCCAAGAGGGGTCACAACCTATGTTTTTGAGACAAGATATAAAAAAAAATAGTTAATCAAGAATTTTGTTTGCAAGTGTCCTCTGCTGTTCATGGTAGGTAAAGGGTTAATGTGGTCGATCTCTTTATCATATAATCAACATCAAATATCTCATTACAGAAAATAACACGTTTGATACATGAATGACGTCAAACGTCGACGTGTTAACGTTGTGGGTTGGTTTTGAAAGTAGAATTGAATTAATCTTCTCTTATTTAAAGTCAACTGTCAACCTCAGACCAATAACAGATCACGCAGACGACATTTGCAGAAAATATATCTTGAATAACTAAATATTTTCATTTTTGTCTCGGACAATAACCCTTCATTGGAACCATGCGCTCGCTCAAATGGGGAGGGGGTTAGTAAGCTATGTTTTTGAGACAAACATTGAAAACAAATATATAAAAATTGACTGCCATTCTTTTGAACCGCGCTGGCCAACCTTTGTAGTCGTTACATTCGTTAAAAGGTTAAATTACACATTATTTGATACAAAGAATCTCAAATTCGTCACGATTTGACATGACATTTTTTAACCTCGTCCAATAAAATCGAGCTGATCCTCGGTAAACCTCGACTCAGATAGATTTTAATGAACTCAGTACATAACTGTCATATGACATCGCGACTCATTAGAGATTCGATATAGGTCCATACGCGTTATGTACAGTACAGGCGCTGTGGAGTGGTCGTAATCCACGCGTGGGTAGTGATGTCCACTCATGCGTTTACCAGGTAATAAAAGTCATAATCACCAAAAATTTAATTATGAAGCACCGGGTTGCACCCGTTGCTTCAAAAATTAAATTTTTGGTGATTATTCCTTTAATTATTGTTTGAAATATTATTGCGTCCGTGGAAATATTTCCTACCCGTGGAAAATTACCAGTCCACGGCTCCTGTACTGTACCACTGCTCAGAATTTTTAGATATTATCTGAATGCAATAATCTTCCTCTTTCAAATCTGCACTAGTTTGTTTCAGTCAGATATTGTCCTGGCTTCCAAACGCCAATCGGACCGTTGTCCCCGGATCGCATACACACAGAGAGAAATTTCGATTCCTCCAGGAACCAAAACTGATCCTTCAATTTGTCTTGGAAGGGGAATCAACTTTGGTAACAGGGAACCAAAATTCACATGTTTTGGTTCTTCAATCTTTCAAATTATGAAGACTGCCAAGGCCTCTGGACGTTGTATAACTTGTCAAATATAAAGCGGCGCTATGCTGAAGTTTTAAAATGGCGGCAAAGCAACGTCAGCAACACGTTTACAGTTCGTTTAAAGTTTAAACACTGTTTTTATTTCTTTGCAAAAAGCATGTTATATGTCTCATCATGATCACAAAGAAAGAAGATGAAACCAAGCGAAATTTAAAATAGTAGTACACAAAATAACAAAGAAAACAATTTGTAAGTAAAGGATTCGACGATAAGCTTGGAGCTTTTGTGAGTCGTCTCCCAAGAAAAATAATAGATGTATTTATTTATTTATTTATTTATTTATTTATTTATTTATTTATTTATTTATTTATTGGGGTTTAACGACATTTTCAACAGTCATGGACCCCTCATGTCGACAGTTTTACGGGAGGAGGAAGCCGGAGTACCCGACAACTGTCAGACTCCCCAACATACTATTTATTTATTTATTGGTGTTTAAGGTCATATACTTATGCACAATGGCTAATCATGACCGTGACAGTTTTACGGGTTGAGGAAGCCGGAGTACCCGGAGAGAACCACCGAGCAACGACGGGCAGCTGCCAGCTCCCCAACATCGTAACACCGAACTGCAGTACAGGCAGGGTTAGATTGGTTGAAGACAAGCGTACCATCGACGTGCAGTACGCCTTAGTACACGGCGTCATCGTGCCCCCATGTGGACAATCGGGGTTAAGCGTCTTGCCCAAGGACACAACGAGGGAGTCCGAATTCATCGCCCAGACTGTCACCCATCCAAGGACTAACCTGGCTCGACGTTGCTTAACTTCGGTGATCTGACGAGAATAGGTTACCACAACGCCACAGCGACCCCAGTTAGAAAGTTGTGTTAGCATGAGTTTCGATTGTGGATTATTATGACCTGTCATTATTTACGTTTGATTTGGGTAAAACGATGAAGACAGACGATCATCTACATGTATTGCATATAAACAAATTGAACATGGACTAAAAGGAATGATAAGGATTTCATTGTTTATTAAATTTTATTTTGAAAGTCGTTGTAATATACTATTCCAGAAAAGTAGGAGATATCCAAACTGATGTTGATATTTTCGGAAAATGGTATTGGATACGCGTGATTGGACACATCAATATGTTACCAAGTGTAGTGTGGATCATGAATGTCGCCTTCCCAGGAAAACCTCGTGCAGGTTTTCGCACGAACGCCGCTTTAATGTCTGTGGGGTACGTTTTGAAATTTTCATTTGTACTGGACGCCCTTTATCGGAGGTCTCATCGTTCTTTTCTTGGTATAAACTCATTCATCAATAGTTTCTGGTCGAAACGTAACTTTTGAGGTATGCAAAGACTGACACGTGACGAACGTTTACGTGCCTTTGGCACGTTGAAAGGTGGCAACAGACAGATTGCAGTGGCTCAAATTCTCAACGCTACTCAATCGGTGACTAGCAGGTTGCGGTCACGCTACCATCAGACAGGCAATGTTGATGACAGACGTCGGTCAGGTCGTCCAAGGGCGACAACTGCTAACCAGGATCATTTCATTACGTAACCACCATCAAAGTGCCTCAGAAATTGAACAGCAGCTGTACCGAGCGACAGATGTGCGAGTCAGTGGTCAGACTATCCGAAATCGCATACACAGCTGAAATTTGTACGCTCGACGACTTCGAATAATTCCACGTTTGACTGAACGTTAGTAGGTGATAATTCCCGATTTAAGAACAGATTTTACAAAAACTGTACACGTACACGTACATGTACGTGTACCGCCATAGGCATTCAGTGTTAAATCGTGTACAGAGTGTAAAAAATGTCGTTTTTTCATGGTGTCCCAGAATCGGCAATTGTTTTTTGAGGCTCTCAGATCGCGCTTTTGACGTTCAAACATCCGTTGGCGAACGAGTGAAATTCGAAACATCGCTTGGAAGGGAACAAATGTATGAAATTTGAAGAAAACGTAAATTTAAAATTTTTCTCAACGTTCCCATCGCGGATCAGACCTTCGATCTATCGTTGGTGAACGCAAGCAAAAAACGCTTTGCCGGTTCTATGACAGCATCAACAATGCGGTTTACCGGTTCTGGGACTCCGACGTTCGTCAACGGCTGTTTGAACGGTCGAGGGTGCGATCCGATCGGTGAAACCTATTTGCCGATTCTAGGACAGGGAAAATCGATCTCAAAACGTTTTTTCGACGTTCGCCAACGGTGAAAAGTGAGTGTAAAGCGTAGTCACTCATCGAGGATTTTTTTTTTTTTTTTAAACCGATTTCGGCCTCCAGTACATCGAAAAAATGCGGTTTGCCGGTTCTGGGACACCACCACGTTCGCGATCGCGTTTCGAACGGTCGAGGGTGCGATCCGATCGGCGAAAACGATTTGCCGATTCACCTCGCGAATTTTGTGAGGTGAATCGTAATAGAATCGGTTTTGAGGAATTTTCAATTTTTTTACTTAGTGTAAATAAAATAGCTTTCTTTCATTCAATAGAGTCGACTATAAAATTGCGTTCCACTTAGATGGGTTTTAAGCGTGAAAATTTGTGTTTAACTAACATTATGAAATCTTTGCAAAATCCTTTCATTTTTTGTTCTTGTATCAATGAAAAGGTTTTCGTTCAATTGATGACATTGAAAAACTCGAGTTTGGAAAATTAGAACCGATGGCAATCGTCCGTTCACGTTTTGTCATAGCAAGATTTAAGGTAAATCGTAATAAAAAAGTTTTGTAGAGTTTTTTTCAAATATTGCAATCGACATAAATAAAATTGTTTTTTCATTTAAAGAAAAATTCAACTATAAAGCGTTTCACTTAGATGGGTTTTAAGAGATAAAAATTGTGTTTTCAATTGACACTATGAAATCTTTGCAAAATCCTTTTCATGTTTTGTTCTGGTATGAATGAAAGGTATTTCGTTTTAATAATGGACAATAAAATCGCGTTTCCACTCAGTCAGGTTTTAAGAGGTAAATTGAATTTTAATCGACTTGTGATAATGTTTCGGAGATATGAATGAACGCTTTTAACGGATATAATTATTCTCAAACGCGTTAAATCAGAAACCAGTTTCTTATGTGCTAAACTTTCAAACTTTTTCAAAGTTCTTCTGTTCGTCACGGAGTGAATAATCGGTGATGTGATCTTTAACACGTTCGAGGGCAAAAACGCATTTATCGAGGTTTCATTTTGTAAAATGTTTTCCTCAACTGGTTTTAGTTATTATATATTAAAGACAGAAGAATTTTATTTACTTAAAACATAAAACATAAAAGTAATTATACATTTAATTTTGAGAATAATAAAATAACTCACGTTAGCATACTCTAAAGGAAACATTAATAATTTTAGAAAACAAAAAAAATGTTTTTACACATCACAGATTCCAAGCGGAGAGATAAGCTTCTTGAACGACTCAAGAAAAGCATCCAATCCTCTGACAGAAGCAGGCGACTTGGAGAAATGGAATTAAGACGCGAAACCACAAAATTATTTAAACCCATGACAGAGGTTCAGGAACGAAGTAAGAAAGAGATCGTTGACGAATTGAAGTCCATAAAAGAAAGTTCGTTGAGAACGGGTTCATTGCCAGGTAGTTTTATGAGGGGGTTTTCATTTCAAAGATCATCGCCTGATTACTTTCCCATGAGGATCGAAACAGACGTGAGCAAAAACGACGATGCCGCTTCGACTATCACCACTGATAGCGTCGCGTCGTTCGAGGATGGTGGTAAGAGAGATCTGTTGTATGGAATTTATAAGGATTCTGATGGTAGAACTTTTGTAGGCAACACCGAAGTGCAAGAGGATGATGATAATTTAATCGTCGGTTTGAATAGGTACGAATTAACTTCTAGACTGGGCAAATTGCTCCTTTTCGACAAGCCTGGAGATTACACGGATCGGGATTTCGACAATTACGGCGACATGCTGGTTCAGATCCACGCCATGAAAAGAAATAACGAAGTTAGAGAAACGAGACCCAAAGCCAATAGAGGTTACAAGTGGACGAAGGTGGCGAAACCCATATGGGATATGAATAAGAAATTCGTCGAATCGGTGACTGGCAAAGGGGTGAGAACCACTTTTCTTCCGAGCGATTCTAACGCTCTGTCTCAGAGATTGAGATTGTTGATGGCAAGTAGACGCACTGGTAATACTGGATTAGATAATGAGATAGTGAGCATATGCGACGAATTGTTGAGGCAGAAGGTTTTGAATAAACACGATTATAAAAGGCTGATGGACGAATTGAAGGATTGATATATATATAATAAGTAGAGAGAACAAAGAAACAAAAAATAGATAAAATAAAAACAGTAAATTTTACACTAGAAAATAATAAAAAGTATTTAAACAACAAACGATTTACCAGTGAAAAAAAAACAAAATATATTATAAAATAAAATATGTTGGTCATAAAGAACAGGGGATACGTTAGAACTTATGTTCAAGGTGGTTCTGGCATCATCGATTCTATAATGCGAGCGTTCACGAGCGATGCAGGTAGAAAACTCGCATCGACCGCATTTGAGGTCGGTAAGAAGACGACTGTGGATGCTGGTAAGAAAGCTGCTTCCGAAGCTAGTGGTAGGATAGCTTCTGTGGCTGGCAAGAGGGCAGCCGATGCATTGATCGACAAGTTGATCAGTCCGCCGGCGAAGCTAGCTACGGTAGAGCGATTGCCAAAAAGTTGGAAAGATTTTAAGGATGCTGTGGTACCCATACAAGATTTAGCCAAAAATGACGAGTGAATCCGGATTGAAGAGAACTCGCGACAGTGTAATATAAATAAATAATAATATTTATAAAAACTGAGTTTGAAAAAACATAAAAATTGTGTTTGAAAAAATCTAAAAATAACAAAAAAATAAACAAAGATGAACATTAAAGACATGTCTTGGAACGATGCCGCGACCAATAGGTCGAATAATGAGTTCTTTCCCAAAAGCATAAGAGGCTTGATAGTGGGGAAATCGAATTGTGGAAAGACCAATCTGTTGATGAATCTGTTGTCGCAACCCGACAGGTTGGATTACGACAGATTATTCGTGTTTGGCAAGAGCTTGTTTCAACCCGAATACAGATTTCTTCGAGAGTGCATGGAACGTAGATTGCCCAAGGACGTCATAGCCAGAATCTTTGACAGTAGGGAGGAATTCGACAAAAGTGAAGCTTCTCTTTCGACCATTTTGGACGGTGCGGCGATGGAATTGATGAAGAGAAATGCGTCTTCGAACGTCGAGTGTCAACTTTATGAGAACGCTAGCCACATTCCGGATCCTAGAGAATTGAAATCGGAAGATAAGATTCTCATGATTTTCGACGATCTGCTTTTGGAGAGACAGAACCGATGCGAATCGTATTACGTTAGGGGTCATCACAGTAACGTGGACTGTTTCTTCCTGTCGCAGAATTATTTTTGATTGCCCAGACAGACGATAAGGGAGAATGCTAATTTACTGTGTCTCTTTCGCCAGGATCTCAAGAATCTCAATCACATCTATGGTGATCACGTCGCAAACGACATGAGAGTGGCGGAATTCAGGAGATGGGTTTGGGATGGAGGACTTTAGAAATCGTGATCGATTTGACTAGCAAATTTAAAGTGAAAAAATATAATGTTCGAACAAGGAGAATTGTTAGAACGGATAGCCGAGAATAAGGCTGCAAAACAATCCATTCAAATCGTAGTGAGTGGTGATTCGACTCGATTCACGACGAAATTTGAACCTTCCATCGAATTGAATAGAGAGAAATGATACGAGATGGCATTGGTGAATCTGGAGACTTATTATTCCTTTCCCAACGTCACCGAAAAGAATAACTCGTTCAAGTATTCCGACGGAGTGGATTGGTTGGAGATTCAAATTCCCAAAGGAAGTTACGACATAGACGATTTGAACAATTACATTCAGATGCGAATGAAGACGGATGGAAAGGGAAGCAACAAGATCAGACTCGCTCCCAACCCTCATACCTTACAGATGATGTTGGATTTGGAAGATTATTTTCGAGTGGATTTCAACATGAACGATTCTATAGGCAAGATGCTGGAATTTGGCCGAAAGATGTATCGAGGCCACGCGGCATCTGAAAATATGGTCGACATTCTCGCAGTCAATAGCATTCTGGTGAACGTGGACATGATTGCTGGAAGCTACGTGAATGGTAGCGCTCAACCGACATTTCTATTCCTTCTTTCCAAATGTGTCAAGGGAACGACCTCGAAATTTAGTTTATCTACCAGTGATTTTAGACACGTTGTATAGTCTCAAAACCACATTGACGGATCAAAATTGTGAACTGTTAGATCTTCGTGGAGAGAGGGTGACGATACGATTTCACATAAGAGAAATGTAAAAAGCAAAAAAAAATTGCGTATATATATATAAATAAGAAAATAAAATAAACGCAATATTAATTTACAAAAATTATTTAATATATATAATTATCATTAAAACAAAAAAAACAATTGAACAAAATATATTTAATAAAGAAAAAAGAATTATGACACAATACGTGGTTAAAAATGTGAACATATCCGCAGGACAGAGGAAGAAACTTAAGAGAGCGTTAACAACTCGAGGCGAGGCGGTGAGATTCAAATTCACTCATGAAGATCTGGAGAGTGGCCATAAGGATTCGATCGCCTGGACCAGAAGTCAAATCAAAAGGATGGAGAAAGCGATTTGTGATGGAAGAGGGTTGACAGTGAGATTGAGTCCTGCTCAATTGAAATACAATTTGAGAATGAAAGGCGGTTTCCTACCGCTATTGGCAGGAATCGCCACAAAAGCATTACCCTTTGCCGCGAAAGCATTACCCTTTCTTGGAAAGACTCTCGGCATGGGAGCTCTCTCGGGACTCGCAGGTTCGACAGTTGAGAAATTAATGGGTGGCAGCGGACTGTTTTTGAAGAAGGGAGGAGCCGTGTGTCGCATCCACATAGACGACAATGGTGAAGGATTGTATCTAGAACCCGTTAGAGGTGGCAACTCTTTGAGTGGAAACGGTCTCTATCTGAAGAGTGGACAGAATGTTGAGCGACTCGGTAAGGGTTTGTTGTTTGGTGAGAATTCGCCGTTTAAGAATATACCGATTTTGAATATGTTATTATAATGTAAAAAAATTATATAATTATATAAAATATAAAAATATAAATCATAGAAAGTATAAAAAATAATATAAAATGGATAAAAAGGTGGAAAAACAATTAGATGATAATGATGAATATCGCGAGATAGAGTGTGAAAAAGATGTGGAAAAACGATTAGATGCTAATGATGAATATTGCGGGATAGTGTGGGAAAAAGATGTGGAAAAATAATTAGACGCTAATGATGGATATCTTAGGAAAGAACTGAAAAAAGAGTTAAAAAAAGATCAGGATAGATGGTTGAAATTTAAAAAAATGAGACGTTTTCCACTGCCACCACTACCTTCTGAAGAGAATGGTAATGATGTGAGTGTTACCAAGAGATGCACCACATTTGTTCATAATTATGATACAGATAAACAAATGTGTTCTTATAAAAACATAATATATCACAAAAAAAGAAAAGAAGAATCAATGTCAAAATTTGAGAAAAAAGGAAACGTTATTATAATATATATGGGCGATAGTGAAGAAGAAGAATGAAACAAAAAAAAACAAAAAAAAAATAATGAAATCTAGAGATGATCAACCTCTCTAGATCTCATTACTTTTTTTTCGTTCTTCTTCGCTAAAAATCAGCCTCTCTATTGTTTATATTTCCAAGTCCATTATTAGCATGTTTATGGTCGTGTCTTCTCCTTTTTCGAAAATGTGTTGAATGTTTATCTTTACTTTTTTGAGTTTTTTTACATCAATGAACGCGCTCTCACCACCCGATTTGTTCACGAGTTCGAGAGAGATTTTTGGATATATGTAACTTCCATAGGGCAACGACAAATTGCCCTTGTCGAATTCTCTATCTTTGGCAATGACAATTTTCTGTAGATCGCTTTGGTACTCATAAAACAAATCGAGCGTGGCTTCATCCAATTTCAAAGGCACGCTATATTTGTCATGTTTGTGCTCTAAGCCCTTCGTCTGGACCTCATTCAATTCGATGGCATCGTGTCGTTGTAATCTATAGATTTTATAACCAAATTTTTTACACATTTCGACTCGTTTCAATTTCAGTTTGCATCTTTTAGGTGTTGTTGTCATGATCGATTATTTGTTTTTTTGTTTTATGAATTATTGCAAATAATATATATTTTTGAATTTTGCGTTTAAATAATAATTTGTTAAAAAAGCTTGTTTTTTTTACTCTCTACATATATATATAAAAAGTTTTTTTTAATTTTTAATTTTCTTTCATGTGAATTTTTTTTTTTTTGTAAAAGTTTTTTTCTCTTTATATATAAATAAAAGTTTAAATTTAACATCCTTTTTTTTTCTCGTATTAATTCAATTTTTTTTTTCACGTTAAGGAACATAAAAAACTGATTAATTTTACCAAAAAAAAATTTTTTTTTGAAGGAATTAAAACATATATATATAAAAACTATTTTAAAACTTTTTAACAAATTATTATTTAAATACAAAATTCAAAAAAAAAAAATATTCTTACAAATGAAGCAAACAAATAAAATAATGGAAAATTTAAATGAGAAAACCGTAACTCAGTTAAACGAGATGTGTAGAGAATTAAACATTCCTCATTTCAGAAATCATAGAACGAAATAAAAAAAAATTGAAGTCATACAGGAATATCGTTTGCGAAACGATGGAAAGAAAAAAATTGAAAGATTGAAAATGGACACACTTAAACAGACTTGAATTGCGAAAAAAATAAGCCAATGACAGTAACGCCTGATGATAGAAAATGAAATGTGGAGCGTGATGAAATTAGAAAGATCATGCATGAGGAGATACGTAGTTTGCTCGATGAAAAGGCAAACGAAATGTCAATAGCAATGATGTCAAAAAATGCTTCGGTTGTGAAAAATGAGAAGAAGAAAAAGATAGTAAAAGGAATCGAAATGCCGACGTCGACAAAAAAAAAAACGCTTCTGTTGTGAAAAAAAGAAGATGACTAAACGAAAAGCTGTCGAAGAACTTCAAGTTTCAAAAGAAAAAAAAACTAAAACGAAAACGAGTGATGCAGTTCAGAATCTAGACAAACAAGATATATCAAACGAAATTCGACAAGCAATCGACGAAGGGAAAGGAGAAGAATATGTAGCATGAGTCATCAGGGAAGCATTCCAATCAAATCCTTAGAATGGGAGAGTGCAATCAAAGGCGTTTTTAAAATTTTCGACGTGGTTCCCTCGTTCAAGAAAGACGATCTGAAATTGTTCATGGAACGGGTGAAGAAAAAAGTATTGATTTGTTCACAAACATGTGAACATGGGACAAAAAATTAAGATGATACTCCATTGAATGATGAATAAAATCGACGTGAATTCCAGCAAGAGCATCGTGAAAAATGCATATTTCAGATCTAATGTCGAACCCGTATTTCGAGGTTCAGATTTATCAGACGTTTTGAAATGATGAAAGACAAGATGTTGACGTCTCTCACGAATTATCAACATGAAGGTAGTAATTGGACGTTCGATGAGGTGTTGAAACGCGAAATTCATATAACTAAAAACGATTTGTTGAAAGCGTCTTCCTACGTAGAATTACCGTATTTCTTAGTTAAAAAACACTCCGTGGTCAACGTGAGAAATAAAGATGATCAGTGTTTTAAATGGGCAGTCACCTCCGCTTAATACCTCGTTAAAATCTATCCCAAGAGAGTTTCTCATTACGAGGAGACTTCTAAAAATCTTGATTGGACTGGAGTGACTTTTCCAACGCAGTTAAAACACATCAAACGTTTCGAGGCTCAAAATCCCACCGTAGCGGACGATTGTCCTGGGATATGATAATGAAAAACGAACGATCTGTCCTCTCAGGCAGACTTTGTATCTCGAAAGAGAAAAGACGATTATTTTATTATTGATTTTGAATGGTGACAATTGTCATTATTGTTGGGTTAAACATCCGAGCTGATTACTATCGAGACAAAATAATAAACATGAACATAAGACATGTTTATGTTGCAACTGCATGAACGCGTTTCACAGTGAAAAATCGTTAGCGAAACATCAGGAATATTGCGACGAAAATCAAGGGGTAGCCGTCGAAATGCCTAAACCCAAACCATCGTGAACTTTGAAAATCACAATAAAAGGTTAAAAGTACCATTCGTTGTGTACGCCGATTTCGAATGCTTCACCGTGAAAATGAGTTCCTGCCAACCTGATGCACTTCAAAGTTATGTCGAAAGATATCAAAACACACACCTTTGGGCTATTGTATTTACGTGAATTGTGCTTTTGACTCGCAACACGACATGGGTCCCTTCACCTACACAAAATGGTGCGAAGACGATGACGTGGTTAAAGATTCGTGGAAGAGTTAGAATCGAAAATTGAAATGTTATATGATAAATTCAAAACTCCGGTGAAAATTATCATCATGTGAGAGCAGCAGGATGAAAATTACAGAGCCACCAAATGTCACATATGCAGACAATCGTTCGACGAGAATTGGAAGGAAAATAAGAAGGTTAGAGATCACGATCAATACACAGGTCTGTATTGTGGTCTGGCTCACAGCAAGTGTAATTTAAAATATCGAGATGCCGTTTTCTATCCGGTGATATTTCACAATCTCTTGGGTTACGACAGTCATCTGTTTGTGAAAAATCTCGGCACTTCCCATGAAGAATTAAATTGCATCGCGAACAGCGAAGAAAGATACATTTCCATCATGAAATGGAAGATCATGGAGAAAGGGGGACTTCATGGAAGGTAAACTAGACATGGGCGGACTTTTTCTATCAAGATTTCACTTTCAATTTCATGTCTCATATAATCAGTCAATATCAAAGGTTCTGTTTCAACTAAAGTGTCTAGAATTATTGCTAGCGAATCTTGCGAAATATTTTTAATCAAAACACGTCTGTTTCTTCTTAAGTATTCTCTTTCTTTATCATTCATTTTACAATTATTTTTTTTTAATTTTATTTATATATTTTTTTCTTTCTTTCTTTTTTCTTCACAAACGTCTCTCATCGAATGATCAACATCTTATTTCTATCCAATTCGAATTGTAATTCTCCGTCCAACAGGACCAGGGTGAAGGCTTTGGTTTTTCTTGGCACGTTCCTATCAAATTGCATCTTGATCTGAATGTCTAAGACGCTACTCTTGAGTCGTTCGCTCTGTTTACTAACATTGAATATGAACATGGGATACATTGACTTGTATTCGCCGGAGATATATTAGGGTTGCTCATCAATTCGTCTAGACCATGATACTTCTTTCTAAAATCCGCGGCATCGCCGTACAGTCTGCAGAAATCGTTCTTGTCGAACGACGCATTGTAATCGATTGCTGGATATCTCGTGGCATTCAGAAACTATTGTATGTTTCTCAAATTGCAGTGATTGAACAGCGATGCATTCTTTTCTTGAAACCCGTCCATATCGGTCAGAAACGCGACCATGATGAAACGTGGTCTCTCGGAAGCTGATTTCACGGTCAATCTCCGATCGAAGTGATTTGTGGAGATGCTAGCTGTGTTGCACTGTCAACGGTTTCTAAATCCCATGGGTAATTTACTCTTGGATTCTATGATCTTGTAGAGATGCGTTTTTTCCACGATCGAAGGATGCACGTGTGGAACGAACCACGATATCTTGTGTAGAGTTATCTTACCTGCATCGGACGTGCAGAGTCTCACTATCGCGTCATCATTTCCCTTTCAAATCAACATCAGATTGTGTTTGAATCCATACATGATCTTGTTGTAATCGTCTGCGAATCCGAAGATGTGTTTCAAAGGTATCCTGAACAAAAACGTTCCATTAGGTCTGGACGTCTTGACGAGATAGTCGAATATCGCAGCGGCGCGGTGCTAGCAGGGCCGACGGTGTCTTTCATCCACAACTGATTAAGTCCTCTGGATTTGAAAATCATCCGGATACGTTAAGAGTCCGAACATCATGGTGGCCTCACCGGGATGAAACACAGATTCTATCTCTTGTCCAGATAGCAAGTATTTTACTGAATAGATGCATTATGCCATTATTGGCTAGAGTAACCATGTCGTTGTCAGCGTAGTCGGTCCCATCTTCCTTGGTGAGACGTCCCTGCACCACTATGTAACTCTCGCTAGGATGAACGAATAGATCTTGGGTTTCGACATTGATTCTTATTTCTCCCGCATTGTTCAAACTCGTTCCGGTTATCGGTTCATATTCGTGAACCTCGTATTCTTGAATACTTTCATCTTTCACTATGCTTTGTGTGATATCTAGTATATTTGCCATTTTTGAGGGTTTTTTTTTGTTTTTTGTTTATTAATTAGCTTGCGTTTTTATCTAAAAATAGTTTGAATTATTTTTTTTATTATTATTTTTTCTCTCCTTTATATATATGTAAACAAGAAAATGTTAAAGAGAGTAAATAAAAAATTTTGTTTTCTTTATTAAAACTTCGTCTTCTGCAATTGTTGTTTGTAAAACTTTCCGATGATCTCTTCACCATCTAAAGCTTTTGTAAGTCACCGGATCGGTGTGAAATATTCTGATTATCATGAAGATTTCTGAGGTCCATTGAGGAGTGTAACCCTTTTCGAAGTGCTTCTTATAAGCATAGATTCTCACTCGATCGCCGACTGCAAATTTCGGCATTCTTGACTTCTTCCTGATCTTAGATCTCTCAGGATATAGATTCGCGTAGACCCGTTTTTCGTTTCGAGGGTCGCTAGCTTCTGTGGGAGTCATCTTGATCGATCAATGTTGCTTGTTGTTGTAATCTTTGACCAGACTGTTCAGAACGTATATGTATTTCTTTATATATATAGTCGAATTTGCCGTGATGTATCTGTACATCTTTTCCTTCATCATTCGATTCCAACATTCCAGTAGGCTAGCTTTCTCTTCATTTTCGATCGAGTAGAGGTCAACTAATCAATGAACGTGCTTGTTGTAGAATTCCTTTCCTTTGTCCACCCATAATTTATTTGTTTTTCGAGAAGACGAGTCGAACACGCTCTTCAGAGCCTCGGCGACGCAAGGTCCCGATTTATTCTTCAAAGCTCTGATCCAACCGTATTTGGAAAACACGTCGATGACCGTCAATAGATATTTGACACCCTCGTTCCACCTTGAAAATTATCTCATGTCGACCAAGTCGGTGGACCAAATGTCATCCAGACCCTTCATGAACACCCTTCTCTTTTGACATTTATGCATGATGGGTTTGTGTAACTCCTCGGCCAATTCGCTCATCAATAATCGTTTCTCCTTCTTTTCCGATGCGCTTTGTTTTTTGAACGCCCCATCCGAATCGATGTTTCGCACCGATCAGATTGCTGACCAGCGAACGTTCTATCTTCTCTCTCCTGGTCGGATTCTATATACCTCTCAATTTTGCCAACATGTTTTTATCGCAGATGTCGTTGTGAGTCTTGGTGTTGGGATGTCCGGCGTAGCACAGATCGTGATCATACGTGGCCACGTCCACCCTATTCACGGGTTTGCTCCAAGATTTAGGAGTCAGATCGTCATTGAGTCTCTTGTTCAATTTCGTTCTGGGTCCAGTGAAATTGTGACCCGGCAGATGCATTTCGAAAGGTAGATTATTGATCATTTTATTAACGATGCCTTTACCTTTGCTCGTGCTTTTTTTTTTTTGACAAATCTAGTCTTGATCGAACTACACATGTTGCAAATTTTGCGAAGCATCTGTCTGTCGTTTTTAGTTCATACTTCTCGAGAATTACCTGTCTCAGTAACTCTCTTACACTTTACGCAATACATTTTTGAGAGTTATTTAAATTAATTTTGTATTTATTTTTTATTTTATATATAAATTTAATATTTTCTTTTTTAAAAATTCGGTTCTTATTATATATATATTTTTTTTTTTTAATCGCTGCTCTTGAGTTCTATCAACTTACCAAATTCTTCCCTGGCCTCTTTCCTCCCCTTTTCCACGAGAGAATCCTTCATCTCTTCCTTGATGATCTGACAAGTCTTGATTCTCATGGCTTCTTTCGTAGCATCGTATTTTGTTTTCTTGCCCAATATCGTGAAGTATTCTCTGTCTGATATCCTACAGTCTTTCAACACCATCGAGATCATTTCGGATATCATGTCGATCTTGGAGTCGGCCAAGATGCAAATCTTTTCATGTTTCCTTGCCTTCAGAAAAAAATTTCCTACTTAAAAAGTTTCCGAGTATGCTAAGCAATATGGCGGCGAGAGCCACTCCTTCTATGGTCAACTGCGGTTGACAATAATCTGATGCCAGCCACGTGTAAACCCATGGAAATCGTGATGAGTGTCGTGTCGAACGCGTTGACAAATTTCAGGAGACGCAAATACTTCTTCTTGAGAGAATGACAAGAATCTCTCTCTAGAGTCAGATACAATTGGATTCTACTGATTTGATCGATGCAATACCTCTCTCCTCTTTCTTTTCTTCTAGCGACGGTGCCGTTGGCAAAATGCCGTTTGGCTTCTCATCCTCAATACAATTTATTTCTGGATCTCATTTTTTATGTTTTTTTCTTTCTAATATTAGATAAAAATTTATGTGTGTATTCATTTTTATTTTCTATTCTCCCTTATTTATATCAACGAGAACACTTATACGTATGCTTCCTTCAGCAATAATTTCAAGACGCATCCCCTGTCTTCTAAAGTCAGACTTCTACACGCCAATTTCAGTTCTTCAGAACCTGTGGGCTTGTCTCGCCCCTTACAGAAGACTAATCTCCTCCAAAGCGTGATCACCTCGTCGATTCGAACGCATTCGAACGCTGGTTCGAAATACTTGACGACCATATCTTCCCTTTCCATCGTCAGACACGAATGATCCTCGTGATCAAAGTCTAGATGATCCTGACATCCAACACATCCTTCTAACAAGAGACGACCTAGTTGTTCATTCACGCAGAATGCGTAGGCTCTCATCAGCATGTTTAAAAGAAACTTTGCTCTAATAATCTGGGAAGCATTCATGATTTACATGTTTTTTTATTATCTATTCGACTCGATATTTTTTTTTTTTTTAAATAACTATTTATTTATATATTATTTTTTTCTCTCCTATATATCAATCACTTTTTTTTTTTTATTTCCTCTCAACAAAACCGATTCTATTACGATTTAGCTTCAAACTCGCGAGGTGAATCGACAAATCGTTTTTGGAGATCGGATCGCACCCTCGACCGTTCGAAACGCGATCGCGAACGTGGTGGTGTCCCAGAACCGGCAAACCGCATTTTTTCAATGTACCGGAGGCCGAAATCGGTTTTAAAAAAAAATTAAAAAATCCTCGATGAGTGACTATGCTTTACACTCACTTTTCACCGTTGGCGAACGTCGAAAAAACGTTTTGAGGTCGATTTCCCCTGTCCTAGAATCGGCAAATAGGTTTCACCGATCGGATCGCACCCTCGACCGTTCAAACAGCCGTTGACGAACGCTGGTGTCCCAGAACCGGCAAACCGCATTTTTGATGCTGTCCTAGAACCGGCAAAGCGTTTTTTGCTTGTGTTCACCAACGATAAATCGAAGGTCTGATCTGCGATGGGAACGTTGAGAAAAATTTTAAATTTACGTTTTCTTCAAATTTCATACATTTTTTCCCTTCCGAGCAATGTTTCGAATTTCACTCGTTCGCCAACGGACGTTTGAACGTCAAAAGTGCGATCTGAGAGCCTCAAAAACAACTGCCGATTCTGGGACACCATGAAAAAACGACATATTTTACACTCTGTACACGATTTAACACTGAATCCCTATGGCGGTACACGTACATGTACGTGTACGTGTACAGTTTTTGTAAAATCTGTCCTCAAATCGGCAATTATCACCTACTAACGTTACATCGCAGCAAAGCGTATTTGCTGTGGAGCACGGCAGTGCTGGGACAATCGACGGTGGAACAATGTCATGTTTTCCGATGAATCGAGGTTCACTCTCGACTTCCACAACAGGCGAAACAGAGTGAGACGGCGGCGGAACGAACGATGCCATGACGTAACCGTTAGGCAGCACGATCGTTTTGATGATGGGTCGGTTATGGTGTGGGGAGGCATAACCATGACAGGCAGAACAACATTACATGTCACCCAAGGGCATGTCACAGGGCAGTACTACCGTTGCAACATGTTAGCAGCCCATGTGGTGCCATTTGCGCGACGCCACGGTCGTCGATTCATTTTCCAAGATGAAAGTGCAAGAGCACACAGGGTCCGTGTCGCTCTAGAGTTCCTCCAGGAGCAGAACATCACTACACTGCCTTGGCCTGCACCAAGTCCAAACCTTTCACCAATCGAGCAGGTCTGGGGTATGCTTGGCAGTCGACTACGACAAAGCCAACATCCCTCTACCAATATCTAGGAACTCGCCGCTGCACTGCAGGAACAATGGAATAACCTCAGTCAACTGATACTGGACGTTTGGTGGGAGTATGCTACGTCAGATCCACGCTTGACTCGCGAACCGATGAGGATTTACAAGGTATTGAGGTTTTGGACTGAATGTGGTAAATTCTCTGACTGGCCGTCCATGTCTTATACAACACAGTGCGTGGAATGTGTGCTTGTCAGACACCCAACTATCGCTGAAATCATTCACCAGATGTCACAGTGCAGTGAGTTAACTGTCTTTTTGATGAAAATATAAATATATTTCTTCATATATCTCACTTTTATCAAATATCCCCTACTTGTTTTAAATAGTATATGTTGAGAGAAGTATTAATTACTTGTTATGTTGAAATAATCTGAGTGTGCAGAGGTTCCTTTCTATTCATACTGTTCAACGTAAGTTTTAAGACAGATATTGGGAGCGTGGTTTAGAGCGGGCCTAAATGCGTTTTTCGGTTCACTGTGTTATGAAAAAAAAAGAAATACTTTAGCCAATCATTTTGCCTGAAAATGCATGAACAGAAAAAAATGTTTAATTATACCAATATAGAGAAAAGAGATGTTTAGACGGTCAAGGGCGAAGGATGCAACCCGCGTTCTGTATGGATGCAGGTCGATACACGATATTGGGTTGCTTACAACCCAGACGGCAGGGAGGTTGAGAAGTGGGGCCAGGCTGGAGTGGTCGTCTTTTTTTTGTACAGATTCCCCTTATCCAATAACCGATGTTCTGAAATAAGACCCGATTGAGATAAGCATGGGAGGAAGAAACACTCACAGTGGATTTCTTGGAAAACTATGCTACTCTATGAATGTTCGTATTAACCCTTTACCCAACGCATACGATTTCGAAATTTATCATTTTAAATATCATTGTTTTAAAGTTTTCAAAAAATTTCAACAAAACCATATCATGTGACCCCGCATTGGAACGAGCTCAATGAGCTCGTTCCAATGAGGGGCCACATGATATGGTTTTGTTTAAATATTTTGAAAAATTTATTTTTTTTCAATTTCTCAATTTGCATATTACGCGGGCGTATGCGGGCGATTCGTTAGGTAAAGGGTTAAATCGTCGCATCTCATGCTAGATAGATACCGGAGGTTGTCTCACATCCCGAGACTGAATAAAAGAGAAACAGCACGAGAAAGGAAACGAAAGGGTGAGGGGGGGGGGGGGGGTAACAATGAGCCAACTCAAAGACAAAATGTATGTTCACCAAGACGACGTATTGGACAGTAACCAGCGAGTGCTTGATGCAGAGAGAAGAACAAGGCCAGCTTGCTAGGTTGATGAGGTACAAGAACACGTTCCAGAAAGTGTTGATCCTATTGTATTGAATCAGAGTTATTTCCGAGAGCCTTGCATCACCCGAAGCGTCCACTTTTTACAACTTCAAACATAAGCCGATTATCGACATTAGTAGTAAGGGGCGGCACTATAGGACACTTTTTCCCCATAGACTCTGAACAATATTGGCCTATTGTTCTCTCGTGGTTCTATTGTTTGTCTGTTTGTGTGGGAGTTGTATGGGGCTTTGCTACCATTGCAGGCTTGACTTTCCAAGTCCTATTTATCAGTATCGATTTTATTCAAGAAGGATTATTTAACCCTTTGAAACAGTTAGACCGATTTTTCGGTCCAAGACATAATTCCGTCTCATTATGTCTTATTGGAAGAGGTCTATACGCCGGGCATTGATGATGAAATAATAAATGCAGTCTGCAGCCAGGCGGCTGCAGACTGCAGTTATTATTTTATCCTCCCTTTACAATGGTATTGGTCTGATCCATCTCACTGTAAGTGTACACAAAGGCGATACCATTCCAGGAAATCCCTTTATCGATTGCGAGTAATTATTAATTTTCAGCACTAAGGGTTTTTTCAAAACTTTTGTGAATTCATTGAAATACAGTTCCATCTGAACGATAAACATCTGTTTTTTGTCTTGGGGACGTGTGCCAGTAACGAACGGAAAAGGAAATAAATCTACTGACCAATCGAAAAGCTTTTCAGTGATTGAGAAATACATGTGCCCATCAATAGTAAGCTGTCTCAGCCAAAAACAATTACAAGTTGTTAAACAGATACAATCAGATCGCTTGAAATCATCCACTCCTGTTTCAGCAATGAGTCTTAATACATGTCTAAATACATAAGTAGATTGATTCATGCCTGAAAACACACTTTGCTAAAAATATACACGGACACGTTTCGGCATGTTCAAAAAATGGGTAATTAAAATCTAAACTTCTGGGCTTGCGCCCGAAAGAATGCACTTCACAGCTGCCAGTCAGAGTATACAAGTGTGAGAATATCAATAGTGATTGAAGATTATTAACAAGAGATGTTACAAAATTAATGGGTAAAACATTGCGATCTTTTGCACAGATAATTTATTTTCAAAATTCGCCTCAGTGGTTAGCTCCCTTGACAGTCAAAGGCCGACATTTCTCGGTGTGCAGGAATGACAGGTTCCCGAGTTGTTCTTATCCCATACAGAGTTACGATTACCTCCCAAGGGTTCGTTCATAGCACCCTATGAACGCCATAATATGAAAAGTGCTTTCCCTAACATCGTGGAGGGGACTGGCGCGATATTTAGGGATCAACCCAAACGGTAGTAAATAGGCATTCCCCAAGGGGTCTTATGGAGAAGTCTGATCCCTACTCTTCAAATCGTGGATTAGTAATGCCATGAGGAGAATGATTTCAGTAGGGACAGCGTAGTGAATAAACAAACAAAAAAACATGTTCTATAAATGTTTTTTTTTTATTTTCCCCCATACGTACGGTCAACATATAGGTCGAAGAGCCATCCATACATTGACCTTACAATATTGCCAGCATTGTTTATTCAGAAATCCAATTTTATGTCTCCACATCGTTTGACACGTCTTCTCGTTACGTCATAATTAAGGAGTCCACTCTTTTTCTTGCTTGTACCGTCTGTTTTTAATTTCGTTTCTCTATTTTCCGGAGGTTTTAATTGACCTGTTCTTTTCAGTTCATCTCTAACCCACTCTTTCGCTGCCGCTAAAGGTGTAACCCATTCAGTTTTCAGCTCGTCTTCTGCTTTTTGAGGTTTTTCTGTTGACGGCTTGTCTTTTGGAGGGTGGTCTATGTATTCGTCATTTCCTACAGACTCAAGTCTTCCCTCCACCGACGCTTTGTAGAAATCGAACCAACGTTGGAGGTCCGAATTATAAGGAACCCATTTGTTGGTTTTCGAATCGTAACCGTGAGCAATCATTTATTTCTGAGATGTAACGCGGAGAAAGCGAGTCGCTGAAGATTCAGTTAGGTTCTGATCTCTCTCAAATTCTAATGTTACTTAAATTGTCTTTGTTCCACTGCGAGATAGCAAGTGTCGGCATACGCACTAAACGTTTATTTTACCCCTTACTAGGTACTTCATACAAGTCTTATAGTTAAGGAATAGTGCATGGCTTGGAGTTGAATACGCCCATATAGTGCCCCGTGAGGTGGTGTAGTTCCCGTCGCGAAGCGGAGGGAACTATACCACCTCACTGGGCACTATATGGGCGTAGTCAACGACAAGACATGCACTAATCTTTATATTATATCGAACACCCATCAAGAAAAATATCTGTCCAATTTGTTAAGTTGCTAGAATGAAAGCTAAAATTTTCGAATTTTGACCACGCAGTTTGATAATTTCCACACATTTGTCACACATACACATTACCGAATGGGTCAGTACGGGATACAAAACTTCGAAGATTCAAATGAATTCCATTATTTATTCGTTTACTGCCCAAAACATACAATTAAATAGCGAAATAATATGAGCAGCGAAACGAACGATTACTCATATCCGGACGCGTTCTCATGAATGTTGTACCCAAATGAACGCCTCGTAAAATGTGACTTCAACAATGGAAAAGCGATACATTTTTCCACAATGATTTCTTTCCGGGTCGTTTTGTGGATGTTGTGCCTCTGTGAATCGATATTTAAATTTAGCCTGATTAGTTTTATTCGCCCAGTATGAAAAGAAAACTGATATAGTAGTGTGCTAAAAATAGAAAACGAGTAGTGCCTGGGTGTAGTGCCTGGCCAGTTCTGTGGATGCAAACTACACGAAATAGGGTTGCAGCATTCGTCCAATCAGGAACCTAGAAGGTCACGTGAGATATAATATATGTTGGTATGTCTACATTCCCTGCTTCATTCTGTTTCCTCTTCGCTGCTACTGGTGTCAATATCCTGGAATAATTGGTTAGAACTGTACTTGTGTTGGTTAGGAACACGATTTATAGCCTTGTCTGTATCTATTGCTCGTTTGATCACAAGAGTGTTTATAGCCAGTTTAATTTCACGATGAAGGCGAAGCTTATTCATGTGATACATCAAATGCTATATTTTCTTGTATTTCTGTAAAAATAACGTCTGTTTACGGGTAGCATGGGCTCCTCAGCTTCCTCTCGTGCCTGTTTTTCGGGTATACTGTCTTCACTTATGAGCTGTTTCACTTTCTTTTGAAATCGCCCTTTGGGTCTTCATAAAAAAAAATGACTATTGAATTAAAGCCGATTCCACCGTCATCACAATTATCACTTTGCCCATCTTTGTCTGATGAAGACCCATTATCGTTCATAGGACAGCCACGTTTTGTGTGATGTTGCAAATCATATGATGCAGAGAACACAATCCCCCAGTCACTGTGGGTGTTTTTTTTTCTTACAAAACTAGAGACCTGAATTGTTACAAAAATAGGCGATTTTATTACAAAAATGGCGAGCTCTTACAAAAGTGGGCGAATGTTTTTACAAAATTGGTGAGTTCTTACAAAAGTCGTCATTTCTTACAAAAACGTGCGTAACAGTCCTACAAGATGGAGGTTTTGCGTCTGTATAGTTTCTCTATGATCATATGAGGGTAGAGCAGACAGATTATTCTGATGCACGTGCGAAGGTGTGGTCATTACCACCGTCGACGGTTTGCAGACATGTGGAGATAGATTGGTCATGGCTGTTTTTGTTAAACAATTCCTAGAACTGTCATCACGTGTGGGAGGTTCAAACTTATGCAAATCAAAGTTGAAAATATCAGTGCGCAGTCATTCAGTATCCTTCGTGTTCTGTTTCAAATCGACGACCAAATATCCATAGGTTTTTTTTATGGCTTTCTGATAGGCATCCAAACTTTTCTGCGATTTAGTTGGATACAGTCCGGCGGTGCCCCCAATAAACATGTGCTACACAGCACGCCCGCGACCTTTGGCTCCCAAGTCCCAAGTGCAACCCCCCCCCCCCACCCCCAGCCCCCCACCCCCCTCCAAACGTTCCATCTGGATAAAGGTTCGAAAGAGATGGGCTCGACAGCTGGAGTGTACGTTTAATCTGTCATTTGGAAATTTGGTATTTTGCAACTCCCAACTGAGCTATCGGTCTGATCAGATACAGTTTAATAGCGGGCTCGGGAATTTCTTTTTTCCTTTTTTAAAATAAATTGTAATATAGGCTCATTTTACACATTTAAGTAGGCCATTTCGCTGCTTTAACGAATATTTTTATTTCATTTTACATCACCCCAATTCGTGCTTTATATCGGCGTCATCAAGCGCGAAAGGAGGACTCACCCAACCATCTCTCCTTGGTGTCTTCCCACTAGACCAATTTCCTTTAGACCAATTCCCTTTAGGCCAACTCCCAAAAGACCAATTCCCCTTAAACCAACTACATACTTTTATTGATTGAGGATAATTAGGAAAACATTTATTTATAAAAGTCTGCCCAACATCTATAAAATATCAACAAGCCAGAAAATGAGCAGACTATCATCTGAAAAATGAGGTCCCCAGAGGGTGAATTTGGTGATACTACCCTGCACAGCAGGGTAGCATCACTACATTTACCCTCTGTGAACCTCAACCCCAATCAAGGTCTCAAACATAAACAGAAAGAGGTACCCAGAGGATAAATTGGCCCACTGTATGGGATAGCGTCAGCAAATTCACCCTCTGGGGACCTCATTCTACACATGACAGACTGCTTATTTTTCAGACTTGAATATCAATAATATTAAATACATTTATAAATATTTATAAATATTTATAAATATATCAAATTATTGATATAGAATTATTTTTAAAGTACTCTCGAGGACTCTCGTGAAGCCAGATAAGCCACTGGAAATCCAAGCTTTAATTACATCGACATCAACCAATACATCGACTACGTCAGGTCTCGTTACAGTTATTCAGGTGAAAACGTTGTTTTTTTTCAAGAAATGCACGGCTTCTCATTAACACGGCCGAGGATTTTCGCATTTAAATTACCTCCTCTATTCACAATCCTCACAATGTACACAGTTTCTGAAAGCTATGAATATGGCCTTTTCTGGTGACAACCGCAACCATAAGAATCTTAAAATATCACTCAAATACACTCAACTGAATGACAGGGTTGATGGCTAAAAAGTGGCTCAAAATGGTCAACTTTTTCACATTTTGGGAATAAATTTCCAATTTTCTTGCATCGATAGTGATAAAACTGTGTTATAGGAATTCCTCATACCTCCACCGAGGATTTTACCGCATAGGATGATCATTCTGACAAATAAAAAACATATGGGTTTCTTATTCATTTTTTCAGAAAGCTTTCTCAAATCAAATTTACACAAAAATTGTCTCATTTGTAACCTTCAAATTGTCAGGTCCCAAACAGGTCTGGATCAGTCATTGGACACTCCTGTGAGGCCTCGGCTCCCAACTGAAATGCACTTGACAGTCACAGTTTGAATCAAGACCATCAACAGATTACCTTAGCCATATCACCATTACTGTGAATTATTTACTCCCAAACCGCCTCAAAATAAAAATATGGCTCAAAATAGCCATTTGGGAGAGGATATTCAATAACATCAAATATGACATTTACTAGGAAACGAGAACTTAAGTGAAAAATAAAAAATTCCACACACTCTCACAAACAGTATATGTGCATCTGTATTTAATTCTGAGCATATGAACAAATTGTTGACTTAGTGGTGCACTTAAGCCCCATGGATAGCGGCAGACTGAATACTCTGATACCCAGTTTTTTACGTTTCTTCACACAGTAATGTTCAGTGAGAGAAGGCCTGCTCTTGGACATTTCTGACTATGATAAAAGCTTTGTGGATTAAATTTTGCTTTAGATGAAAGCATGTAACACCAGTGCTTCTTCTATTCTGTCAAGGCAGCATGCTCCAGCAGGAGATAAGGAAGTCCATTATTATAATAAGTGTATTCCCTCCTCTACTTTTCATCCAAAAATCACGAACGGTGGCGATGAAAACATCGCGCCACACGCGTGTTTGTTTTGAGATACTCACCACAACACGTTAAAAATACTGCGTTAATGCTACAGGAATATCGCCATAATAAGGCGCTAATATGGTGGCATTAACAAAAAATATCGACTAACGATATACTTTGTAATAGACATGTAGTCATTGGGCAATAAACATTTACAGTGGTTCGGGAGATTTTTTTAATGTTTTTCCCATTACGATGTTAAAATTTGTTCTTTTACTTATTGGTGTTGAGGGTCACTTTTCTGCAGCTGGGGCTAATTGTGATTGCAACAAAGGATTAAAGTTAAGTTAAGCCAATCATTTAACCCTTTACCCAACGCAGACGATACAAAAATTTATTATTTTAAATATCATGAAATTTTTCAAAAAATTTCAACAAAACCATATCATGTGACCCCTCGTTGGAACGACCTCGACGAGCTCGTTCCAACGAGGGATCACATGATATGGTTTTGTTGACATTTTCTTGACAAATACTATTTTTTCGACTGCTGAATTTGCATATTACGCGGGCGGATGCGACCGATTCGTTGGGTAAAGGGTTAAACCCATTTAGAGGAGTTTCACACCAGGCATTTGTCACCAGGTACTATTTTACCAGTAAATCAGAACTTGTTTACCCCAGTAAACAATCATAGTGCATTACTTCACTTCCCAAATATTCCCGCTAGTATTTGATGGCCCTCTCCAAGCGGCCAAACATCAAAATGTTAGATACATTTGAGATAAAATGGGTTATTTCCAAATAGCCACAGCACTCAGAGGGTATGTGTCAAACAAACATATTTCCGTTTGTCAGACATAAGATTTGTCGGACAACGATATCGATACTAACTCTCTCCATCAATAATGATGGTTTTAACCTTAACATTTTTATCAAACTGATTCATTTGAGACTACTATACCCACCTTTCTCAGGACATCAAACAAGATAATTCAGTGATACAGTTAAAAACAATTCTTCAAACACTCTGAGGTAATGGAAAATCATAGAATCTCATCTGGAAAATCCATGATTCTCCAGAATCATTCAGTCTAGTTCTGTTGTGAACTAAGCAAATATCATTCGAAGCTTTCCAGGACTAGACTCCTCAACTGTGTGACTCGTGAAGCAGAACAATGATCAGTGTTATTGACTATTACAAATTACATCCGTCGTGTATCGTTTTTAAGCCGTAATTTTTCGGCTTATCACGGAAGAAATGTGAATTTCTCAAAGCAAACTGACCCATTGGCTATTAAAGTCAATTTTTATTTTGTTTTTGCTTGTAATAACTCACAACCCTTCATAATGCATTTTGAGAACAATTGCCTAAATGACACGGGAGTGGGTGGGGAGGGAGAGGGGGCGGGGTGCTGTGGGAGACAATTTTTGTTCTTGCATGGAATTACTCAGTTATCTGTATTGTCAATCCAATTTTTTTCGCCACGTGAGCAGTAAATGACTCCTTATATAATTTGATAACTTTACAGAAATTTCGACTTCTGTTGTATACATACACGACCTATAAGGACCATGAGCATTACTCTTTATAAACGTAAGTACTTTTTCTTCATTATTTTCATTCAGATTACCGCCGGTACTGTTTGAAATTCCATAAAACATGGTATACCGACTAAACTAAAATGAAGTTGGTATTTACTCGGTATTAAAAAAAATACCGACTGTCAGTTAAATGTCGAAATACTCTGAAGCCCCAGTTATCTTTCAGAAACCAAAAATCATAATAGAAGGTTAAATTCTAAGTTGAAAAAGTGCCATAACTCATGTAAAAATAATTGGACGGAACCCATATTTGAACTTGGCCTGTGTTACTATCTGGGAAATACACAATACACATATCAACTTTGGTTGAAATCAAATAATCCAAACTGGAGTTATCGGTCTGAAACCAACTGTTTATGGACAGACAGACGGACGGACGACTGTCAGACAGACCACTTACATAATTAGACTGATTTTACAAACGGTCGTATAAAAATAAAAGCTTTTGGAAGAGTGGTTTGTTAGGAAAAAATGTTTGAATGTTTTCCTATTACTCCATATTGTGAAAATCTGAGACTTCATTTATCCCCTAAATATGCCCCAAGGAGTTCAATTTAAATAAGGGTTCGCATTGCCGATGGTGGTCGAGTTTTTGTGGCTAACCCAAAACGGTGGCTATGAACTAAAAAAATCGACATCGCCCATTTTTGAACTCGATCAAGAAAATGTTCATGGAAACCCACCCAACGAAAATGAATTGGATCGGTTAACGTTTGTTCAAGTCATCGTGCTATCGAGTACAAAATTCGCAAAAATGACTAAGTCAGCCCAATAATTTTGCAGTGAGATATCGGATCAAGCCAGTTTTCAAACTGGATTGCGATAATCTTAGAAAACCACATAACAAAATGAATCAAATTGGTTGACATTTATTTGAGTTATCGCGCTATCAAGCATGAAATTTGTAATAAATGACCAAGTCAGCCCAATAAATCTGCTACTCTACACCAGATCAGTCCGTTTTCAAACTCGATCAAGACATTATAAGTTATCTCCGCCAACATGTATAAATTGAGATTTAATACCTGGATGTCGGTTTTTAAACACCGAGCCGCAGGCGAGGTGTTTAAACGAGACATCCAGGTATTAAAAATCCCTATACCATTCATGTTGGCAGAGATAACGTTTTTGTCCCGTTTGAAACACAATACAGACATAGTGGAAATAAATTTGTGGACGCCTTTCTCACGCTCCGCAATCACATGGACACAATTCGTGAATAACTGCTTTGTTTTTAAAAACGGAGAAGACAACAGATAGAGTTACATCCCTTGGGTCATTAAGGAAACGGGTAAACGGTATTTTGTTGATATAAGGCATTCTGACCAATCAAAAGACAAAATATATCGGGATATAGGGACAATGTTCCTTGAAACCCATGTGTCAAATATCAGTCAAATCGGTTTACGTTTTTTGAAGTTATCACGCTATCAAGCTCAAAATTACTCGATTTTAACAAAAGGCCAAAAGCCCTTTGACAACTGTACATCGGAACAAGCACATTTTCAAACTCGATCAAGACATCGTTCCTTAAAACCTGTGAGCCCAATATCGTCACATTGGTTGACGTTTGTTGAAGTTGTCGCACTATCAAGCTCAAAATTAGTCGATTTTAACAAAGGGTCGAAACTCTTGTGAAAACTGTACATAGAACCGAGCTCGTTTTCGAACTTGATCAAGACATTGTTCCTTCGAACGCATGTGCCAGATATTAGTCGAATCGGTTGATGTTTGTTGAAGTTATTGTGCTTTCAAACTTGAAATTAGTCCATTTAATAAAGGGCCATAACTCTTCCGAAAAAGCGTGGACACGCCGTGTATCGCGTAAGCAGGTGAGGAACATGCATATCAAGTAACATAGCAAATATTATCAACATCTGTCCAGAAACAACTAAGTTATAAGCAAAAAGGGACGCCCGCGCGGTGCTCACTATACCAATAGTACAGATTTGTTTGAAAATTCGACTAAAAAAAAACAGACCGCAAAAACAAAGGACACGACTCTTATGTGAATTTTTGGGTGAATGCCATTATGAATGGAGAGAGCTGCATGAAACTACCATCGAAAAAGTATGTGAATAATATGATGCCATCGGAATGTGCCAATGTTTATTTCGCTACAATGTTTATCCCCTGTGTTGCCGGCGTTGGGATTTAATTTTGTGGTGTATACCTGTGGTATACACAGAACTTCTGTGCACACTTTCCGATAACCAATTTTTTTTCAGAAATGGACAATAAAAATTGTTCAATATACATGCAGCTGCAAATGCCCCTAGATTACGTTTGATGACATCAGTGTGTTTTGGTGGGAGGGGAATTATCTCTGATAGTGGTGGATGTGAGATGGGCGAATCTCACCCTCGGGCAGGCTTGGCACTCTTAAAATGCAGGAGGGCTAAAAATCGCTCCCCTCGCATGGCCTACCGGAGCGATTAACACTCCTCAAGCTTCCTAAAGCTGCGAGTGGGAAAATAAAGTTTTACTATTAATGAATTCTGTCTGGGTGGGTTTTGTACATCTTATTTGGTGCTGCTAACAAGGTAGTCTCTGTGAGACGGCCACACTCCCCTCCAACACCTCCAGGCCTTGTCAAGGCCCGGAGGTGTTGGAGGGGCGGTGTTGCCGTCTTACAGAGACCACTAATATAGCAGAGATTTGAAAAGGTGTGGGTTTTAGGAATGGGCTGTTATGGTAATCATTACTTCCTAAGGCCAGGAGGGCTAATTTTCGCCCTCCTTAATTTTTTTTAGGCGAGCAGTAGGCGATCGAATAAATCGCTCTCCTGAAAATGCCAGGCCTGCTCGGGTCAATATATTTGGTCCAGACACTCACATATTGGGTGGGAATTGACAGGCATTATCAACTAGCAGCCAATGATAATGACTTCCTTCATTTATCATACTAGCAACACACTATTGGAATGTCGGGAGAAAATCAGTGAGGAATATGAAAGCAGTCTGATAAATTGTAAGTGAATATGGCACCAGGAGGTCAATAAAATCATCTGAAGTTTTGTTGTTTAATACTATTAGGTTTGGCTCTCTGCGCCGCTTCAAAGGTTATTAATATTTCAATAGTTTCATTTAGGTTATTTATTCAAATGTATAGGGAATTTGACAGCAGTCTGATAAATTGTAAGGTCAGGGCCCGATTTAACTGGATTCGCACAGTAGTTTTCGAATCCATTTTCGACAAAAGCTAATCAATTTCAAATGAAAAACCATGGAAATAATAGGAAATGCTAATCCAAATTTATCCAAGTTAGAAAACTGCTATTCATCTTTTAAAAATTAAAACGATCCCTGAATGGAATATGATATCAGCCTGATAAATTGTAAAGGGATATGAAATCAAATTAATATAATTCTATCAGAATCGGAGTCTAAGGGTATTAATATTTAAGTGATAAAATCAGTAGGGAATACTTTAACAGTCTGATACATTGTAAGGGAATATGACGGTCAATAGGATCATATAAATATTAATACCATTGGGCTCGGCTCTCTGCACCATTTCTAATGGCATTAATATTTACATGGCTTCACTGAAGTTGTTTACTGAAGTGCATCTGAATATGATAGCAGTCTGATAAATTGCAAGGGGATACGATAGAAGTCTGAAAAATTATAAGAGAATATGGCGGTCAATAAAAGCATAAAATAAAATAAAAGCTTCTTTTACACAATGCGCATGACAAGCTGTATCCTGATTGGGAAATTTTGCGAAGCCGACAGTAAGGTCTGGTTTTATTGGCCAAACAATAGTGACATCGTCTGCTACAACCAATCAATTCCATGTCATGGAATCGGATAAGAATCCCAAAAACGGAATCCCTTTTTAAGAATCCCTTTTTGGAATCCCTTTTTCCTGAAATGGGGATAAGAGTCGTATGTGCGAGTCACTCGATCCAGCAATTGCTCTAAAGCACATTTGCTCGATGGTATTCGAGTCGTTCGAGCAGTATGTTCGAGTCATTCGAGGTAAGACGGAAACCCACTTATGGAATCCCTTTTGTGGAATCCCATTTTTGGAATCCCTTTTTCGAAAGCATATAGTCTTTGGCACCCCTTTTTCTGAAATGAGACTAAGAGTCATATGTGCGAGTCACTCGATCGAGCAATTGCTCTATAGCTCATTTGCTAGATGGGATTCGAGCCATTCGAGCAGTACGTGCGAGACACTCGAAGAAGACGGAATCCCATTTATGGAATCATTTTTGTGGAATCCCATTTGTTGAATCCCGTTTTCGAAAGATATGTCCTTCGGCACCCTTTTTCTGAAATAAGGCTAAGAGTCGTATGTGCGAGCCACTCGAACAAGCAATTGCTCTAAAGCACATTTGCTCGATGGGATTCGAGTCGTTCGAGCAATAGTTGGGGTCACTCGATCGAGCAATTGCTCTAAAGCTCATTTGCTCGATGGGCTTCGAGTCGTTCGAGCAATAGTTGGAGTCACTCGATCGAGGAATTGCTCTAAAGCACATTGGCTCGATGGGATTTGAGTCGTTCGGGCAATAGTTGGAGTCACTCGATCGAGCAATTGCTCTAAAGCTCATTTGCTCGATGGGCTTCGAGTCGTTTGAGCAATGACATTTCAGTAACTACTCGATTGCTTATAGGCTTTGGGAATGATATAGGCTTTGGGAATGATATAGGCTTTTGTTATAGAGACTGAAGATAACTCTGCATACAGATTATTGGAAATCAAGCAATCTGATTGGTTAGTTACCTGCAGTAAAGTGAACTGATTGGAATATCTGGAAAAGAAGAACAAGAGTATTTGGAATGGGTTTAGAACTAGCCCGAGCAGACCAGAAATCTAAATACAGTAAGAAAGCTGTTCTCTTCGGGAGAATACTTCGATTCAATCGAACTCGCCCTATAGCACTACGTGCTACTAGTAAAATCTACGGTATGGGAGATCCTAAAAAGGATTCTGGGGGAAATCTGTACTAAATAAAGTGGATTTTGGTGATTTGGAGGATTTTCGGGTTGTTTGTGGTAATTCTTCGAATCGGGAAATTACTCTTCTACAAAGTAACACACCCTCCTAACATACCCCTGTCCGGTTGTAAGCCTTTGGGTCACATAACAACCACGTGCTACCATAGAAACCAAGATGGCGGCCTTCAGTATACAAAATGTACGACGGAAACACGTATCACCCTAACAAAACGTGCTGCACATGAGCACTAACAACCCGTATCACTATGGGGATGACGTCACAAGATGGCTGCGCACGCGGGTTACCATGACAACCAAACATGACGCCACGGGGTCACTTGACATGACGTCACTTCCGCGGTCCCGCCGGGGTCACCAATAAGGGTCGTTTACCTCATTTCCTACTACTACAGGTCCATCGTGTTATTTACACCAATACCCGTCTCTCCCCAGCGTGTTTTGGTGATGTATAACGCGTTTAAAATCCCTTGAAATTTATCAAAATTTATTTAAAGCAGAAAGACATCACTCCAATAGATCCGTACCCTAATAGGGTCAAGGGTATTACCATTAAAGTAACATCAAACGATATCGGAACCCACCTCATGTCCTTTTTCTGGTACAATTACCTCAGGTGACAAATTTCAGCTCGATAGCTTTAAATGTAGCCTGCCGTTGTATGAAAGGTTGATAAATTCTAGGGTTAATATAACTCTGTATTATACGCTAAACGATAGATTATCGAAAAAAAAAACGGAAAGATGGAAATCGTATCCCCCACTGTGAAGATATAGAAATTTTAATTTGCGCGGTATCAGTAGTAGGACATGCTCTACTCGACCCCAGTTTGGGGGTTCTCATTTGCAGGTTCTCATGTGACGTCATATCCCAATGTATTTTGGGTATCACGTTGTTGTCATGGTAGCCTGCGTTAGCGGCCGTGTTGTGACCTCATTGCCATGGTGATGGGTGACGTGAGTGCGAATGCGAATGCGCAGCTCGTGTTGTTAGGGTGATATGTGTTTCCGTCGTCCATTTTGTATGAAGGGGGCCGCCATCTTTGTTTCTATGGTGGCATGCGGTTGCTATGTTACCCAAAACCTCCTTATAGGACAGGAGTATGTTCGGAAGGTGTGTTCGATTGAATGGGAGCAAATCTAATTACCACACATTACTGGAGTATGACTTGCTCTCTTCCGTCTGGTTTGTTACTAATTTGAATAAAATAACCAATCAGATCATTTCTCCAGGATTAAACAACCAATCAAATCGATCTATTAACCTTAGCTCCTGTCGATCATCTTCTTCACTCCAACGATTGTGATCTACGTACACAATGTGCAAATAGCACTTGCCGCACATCAACACATGCAAAATGTGCCAATATGTGCCTGTGTGCAAATGCACAATGTGCGCACAAGACACGCAGCACATGCGAACATACGGGTATTTGGGGACCTGTGGGAACCAGTGTTTGGGGACTAGTGAGGACCAAGCTTTGGAGACTAGTGAGGACCAGTGTCAGAAAGTGCGCGCAAAACAATCAGCACATACGCACATACGGGTATTTGGGGACAGGCTTTGGGGACTATTGGGAACCTGGCTTTGGGGACTAATGGGGACTAGTGGGGACCAAGGCTTGGCGACCTAGGTTTAAGGACCAGTGTCAGAAATATTGTCTAACCACCGTCTCTTAACTCAGTACTAAAGCTTTTGCTACCAACAGTGTTACCGGCTTATTCTACTTGGCTTATTCCGCCGCAGCTGCTAAATCCATCACTGTTACAATGAGATGTGATTGTACACAATGTGCGAATATCACATGTAGCACATCATCACCTGTAAAATGTGCCAATATGTGCCTGTGTGCAAGTGCACAATGTGCGCACAACACATACAGCACATACGCACATACGGGTATTTGGGGACCAGTGGAGACCGGTGTTTGGGACTATTGGGAACCTGTGTTTGGGGACCAGTGTGGGGACTAGTGGGTTGACCAATGTTTTGGGACCTGTGGTGTATGTTGGGGGGACTAGTAAACAAATAACATTATAACATTGGCTCCTAGCTCCTATATATAGCTCCTATATAGCTTCTGTGCAGCATCTAGACCACCCATCATCTCCAAGGCCACAACCTGTCTATTGTCTATCTGTCCTATCATTAGCTTCTACAGCAGTCTTGTACCATTACTACTGACTTGTAACACTACTTTCTATCTCTCTCTCGACTGTACCCTCGGTCAGACTGCTTCATACTCCCCATTTTGTACCATTTTATGCAGCGTTCAATGTAAAATATCTATAGACCGGCTTGGTGTATTGCGGTTATTCTACAACTTATTTTGACTGGTAGACAGGGGGTGAGTGAATTTTCTATGGCGGTAGGATCCTAGGAGAAAGTAACTTCGTAACTTGAGTTGTAACTTGAAAGCAATGAACGGAATGGGGGGGGGGGGGGGGGCAGAGCCTCAGAAGATGTATACTCATAGTTAGGTCCATCACACCAATTTCACGTTTTCTCTGTAGAGAAATTTCGATAAATTATAAGTAATTTCGAGTACTTCTAGTTCTATGTATAATTCAAGGTAGTTCTGGGTAATTTCGGTGTTTAGAACATATCTGCAAGAATTCTGAAAAGTTGGCAAAGTCCATGTTTAGCGGTAATACCTTCTATATCCAGGCTTCCCAGAATCACGAAAACACTAATGAGCAGAATGTCACCTTCAATCCGCGTATTTACCAACGACAGTGACTGAAATTCCACGTGTGCTGTTGCGGTGTTGCCGGTCATTGTTGACATTTTCAAGTGCAGCTTCAAGGACATTTGGGGGGAATACCTCTGCAGAATTAGCCTTGCTATTTATTACACATTTGATATATGTTTATTGTTATCATTCTAGTTGCATTAAATCCTATTTTGTGTGAAATCCGACCCAGTTATGACGAATATTAATGGAAGAATATTGGAACAATATTTCCTCAAGCGGACTGAGAAAGATCTTCGCAGCGTGAATAGGCAGCGATCAGCTGTTTATTTTCATGCATCAATTCAAGGTTGAAACGAGTGGAATTATCGATAGGAATGATCAGATTCTCATAAGAAGCGTATAATGAAAAGAAAATCTAGTGTTTTTGAATGGATACAGAAAATTATCTCACTCATGACCGAGACAAATGGGTACTTTCGCTCGCGAAAAATAAACATTTGTCTCAGTCTCTCATGAGATAATTTTCGGTATCCACTCAAAAACACTAGATATCCTCTATGTATCAGGCACCTAAAATTCCGCCGCCAAGTTAGTTTCAATACCCCCCGCACCCCCCCCCCCCCGCACCCCCCCCCCCCGCACCCCCCCTCCACCCCGGTTACCATTATTGAGCTCCAAATAGAGTTGTGCATACCGGTGTTGTTTGGGTTCAAGTGTTAGCAAAACGTTGAATGAGCACTTTACTGGTGCCGGTTGATATGTAATAAATTAACCCTTTACCTAACATGAAAAGCAGACGACACTAGCAAAAATAATTCTTGAACGACTAATTCTTTTAATTTTTTGTCTCAAAAACATAGGTTATGACCCCTCTTTGGAACGAGCCCGATGAGCTCGTTCCAATGAGGGGTCATAACCTATGTTTTTGAGACAAAAAATGAAAAAATAATGTAAAGTAACTGGCGATTTTTGAGAATAGCACTGGCCGGGTTTGGCCGTTACGTTGGGTAAAGGGTTAAAAGACATGGGAATCTCTCTATAATAGAAATTTTCTAGTATGGGGACAAATCCAAATAACTATGCCGTTAAGAGTATTGAGGCACGTGCAGTGCGACCACTGTCAGTGAGTTCAAAGGAGCCGACGCAACACAGCTAACCCTGATCCCAAAGTCTGTTGTTGATTTCAAACGCTGAATAGATGAACTGCCAATCGGTTTAACCCTCCCCCGAAGACTTACGTTGTAATTTTGTTGCGTTGTACTGGTTTTTATAGGAAATACTACATTTTCCAACTACTGGAGGCGGAAGTCCAAAGTCGACGTAGGACAATATCAGCGTCGACAACGACTTGTCGACTAATTGTCTCAGGACTAAAATTGGCCCTCATCCAAACTGTGGTAAAAACGTCATAAATCGCATGCTGAATTTCCTCCCTTTTTGCATAAAATCACTTGAACTCCATCAATAATCAGTTTAAAGCAGAAAAAAACATCATCAACATGGACATTCCCCAATCTCGGGTCAAGGAGTTATAAGGGTCATGTAATGAATTTTCTCTTTTTGCATCCGAATCCAAGATGGCTGTTGGCAGCCATGTTTTTCAACAAAAATCAGAAACATTCAACAACTCCCATCTAGACATCATGACAATGCGCCATATAAAATTTGAAAAATATCGGTTGAGAGAAGCGTCTTGTAGGGTGTACTAATGGAGTTGTTGATAATTTATATACCAAATTTAAGATGGCCACTCACAGCCAAGTTTTTTTAACAAAATAGCTCCCATCTAGACATTGCCCTAAATTTGTACATCAAATTTGGGACTGATCGGGTGAGGCCTGTAGGGTGTGCTAAGGAATTGTTGACGGACGACAGATCGATCACAACCCATCCCAATAGCTCATACTTGACACTGTCAAGGTGAGCTGATAAAGTGTTTGAATCATTACTTCCACGAATATCAGAGGAGAAACACTCACCCTACGGATGAGCGCCTCATCCCACCTCACCCCACAGCGACTGCACTCTAACCTAGTTTAGCTAATCAGGTAATTGAATTTTCTCCAGGGTGTTGCATCGGCAGTCCAATTCTCCACTAGAATTTCGCTTCCATTTACAAGTTGTTTTTTTTTTCAGCTGGGTATGAATTCGAGTGATGTCTGCTGAGTTGTGAAAAACTGGTTAATGAAACACGTGTATGTGAGTTTAGTTCACGGCTCGAAACTTCGGAAAGTGTACTGTTACTATTAAGTTTCCCAGTTTCCTCCCTTCTTCCCCACAAGTTCAACAGAACTGCTGTTGGTTTGTCGGTGTATCCATCCCCACAGACTGATATAATTTATTATTTCCAGATGAAACAAAATACTGCATTTTTATTGGCTGAGAGGTATGGTGTAACTTGCAATCCACAGTGGCTTTTTTTACACCGTGTTTAACCTCTGTTTAAAAACAAGAATGAACAAGAGCAAGCTATATGGCTAAAGAAATACCCATTTTTAATTATTAATTCATACCTTCTGCTCGGTTATGTTAGAACAAAAATAAAAATACAGGAAATTTAATATTTATGTGCAATAAAATATTATAGATATGGATGTCATTGGAACTGGCTCAATGAGCCAGTTCCAAAGACATCCATATTTGTCTGGTTTTATTTTAGGAACTTGCAAAGTACAAATTTTCTGTCAGTTTTTCCCCACAATGTTGGTTAAAGTATTACGCACACCAAAATTCTTGATAATAAATCCGTTATCCTTATGTTTCCCAGGGTGTATGGGAATTTACACCGGTTGGGGAACTCATACACTCTTCGGCTTCGCCTCAGGGTGTATGATACTATTGTATAATATATTATATTGTGTTCAGGCGAGTAGCCAGGATATCAAAGTAGTTTGTCAATAGTAGTATCTAGGAGGGTATACAGAATATGATGTGCAGCATCATCCCAGCCACGAAATGATGGTGTTCCTCTTTCGTTGGAGAGATTCAGGGGGCCTCCCCCGGGAAAAAATTTGAAATTCAAGACAGCTCCCCCCCCCCCCCCCCCCATAAAAAACAACAACAACAAGACGCAATTTCCTTGTATCTGAGTCCAAAAGTGTTTGATTCTCTTTCTATGACGCAAACTTAGTATACTATAAATATCAAGATATTAAAATTTCTTGACTGACGTTCCATATATGGGTTAACATAGGGGGCATGACTGAAATTGGGGGATGTCCCCCTCACCAATGGTGGCGCCATAGGGGATCTGGGGGCAGGGCCCCTAATTCCCCTCCCCCCCCCCGCCCCCACATCAAACTTCAAATTACTGTATGACAAATAATGATGTGAGTCCAATTTTAGACACGATCTGCGGGCCTTCAAAGACCACGTCAGGTACTATAGACGCGCGTCCATATAAGGAATTTTTCCCCCCTGGCTACGCACCTGTTTGTTTGATACAGGCATGTCGGCGCGGTGGCTCGGTAAAATGCAGGTTGCAAGCCGAGAGGACCGTCCTCGGTTTGAATCCCTCCTCCGGCAACCACATTGTGTCCTTGAGCAAGGCACTTAATTCCGATTGTCCACTTGGGGGCACGGTGACGCTGTGCAGGATGGCGTACTGCTGCACGCCCATGGTACTCCTGTCTTCAACCAGTCCTAATCCTGCTTCTGTGGAGTAAGTCCTGTAATATACCACAGGCCTCAATACAATACAGCCTGTTTGTGTTAATGTGTCTAAAATATATCATTCGTTCTAAAATTACATGGAAGTTATTCATATGCTATTTCTCTGTCAATTATTACGTACAGAAAACATTCTACAGAAATTGTTTAAATTAATAGCGATTGTGTTTCGTGGGGCACCGTGTGTAACACGAAATTAGGCAATTTGTTATGAAGATTTCAAAGTCACATTTCACGCAAACCGCACTATGGTTTGCATCGGCTCTACTATTGTTATGGTCGCTGATTTATTTGCTTTCAATCGAATATTGGTTGCAGTCATTAATATGCTGTTTTACAGAAATCCGCCACAAATTGTGTTCCGAAATAGTAACTTTTTTTCAACGTTATTCTGCATCATGTTTCGGTGTGAAATCGGCATAAATTTGTTCATCTCATTAATTACAAATTCGTCCCCTGAGTTCCAATGTGTTCTATGTGCCTGCTGGCACATAGAATACATTGGAACTCAGGGAACGAATTGCCATGCCGAGATCAGATCCTTTCCAATGTCGAAGAATATATTCTTCTACAAAAAGTGCATCCATATCAGTGTCTGAAATTGCTTATTAATTTAGAAATTCCAATGTTTATGACATGTATAAAATTGTTCAAGGCATTTCCTCTGTGTACTGCAATCGTAAACAACCTGTTCAAGTACTATGCAGCAATTGCCTTACATGAATTTTAGAATCAGCAATTCTGTTCAGTTATGGGGGGTGCCTATGAAGCTTTAAATGATATGACGCTTTTCTACCGCCTGTCTTAGTATATATGTAAACATATTTTCATGTTTTACTAAAAATTGTTAGCGCTGTTATTTGTACTTATTGTGATTGACTTGGTGCATTCGTTAACGTTTGCTGCCATTCATTGTTAATGTTATTGATACACATGCAAACGACAATACTAGGCTTAACTTTGTTCAACTGTTCACACGCCTCGTTTAGAGTTTAATAAGCCCTCAGGAATCCTGACAGCAATTACGTTATACCATGACATTCTCAGCTCAACTCGACGGAGCATACTTCCGGTGGTGCACGTGGTGATATATTTTGAATAACTGTACTTATTTGTGTTTGCGACGCCTTTCGAGAAGAGGGCCCCAGCGGGTCTCAGAATAGAGCAAATACTTACTCGTATGAATGGACGCACCAGTTATGATCCTTGCCGCAGCTATCTGTATTTTCTCCAGATCTGCAACCTTAGATGCAGAGCAGTTACCCCTTACGGTATCCGCATACTCGAGGAGGGACCTAATAAAAGCAAGTAGAGTTTTCCTAGAACATGACGATGGAGATTAAAATTATGTTTTCCTAACAAACCTTAGGGGTTAATACTAAAAACCTTTTACAATTGTATTTTCTAGAATTGTATTTTCTAGTTATGACTTTAAATTGATTGAAATGAACCATTAGCATTTTCAAAGATGTGGCAATTCGCCAGTTGGCAAATTGCCATAACTTTTAAAATGCTAATGATTCATTTTAGTTAGTTATATTAATAGGTTGAAAATACAATTCTAGAAAATACAGTTGTAAAAGTTTTTATAGTATTGGCTCCAGGCTTTAGTACAAATGTGATCAATATGATCATTCCACGTACAGAAAAGATTTGATATTGTACATAAATGTTTAGGATTAGTAACCTCTGAAATCTGTGAGTACCGCCAAAATGTGATGGTGGATGCACCGTGGGAATACATCTTTTTGAGTTCAGCATGTTCTCCGTTTTGTGGGGTTGTTTTAGCCCATTCTTCAATTGTTGATAAATTATGGTTCATCGGGATCGAACCTTGATCAGGATTCTCCGCTCTTAGATATAAGGAGATATCAATCGGGAAGAGGCATATAGAACTAAGTAAGCTTTATGTTATGTCGTTGATATATAAGGGTCAGAGTATTGAACATTGGGGAGAATGCTGCAGAGGCTATGGCAACTTGAGCTCTTTCCACGAAATAAGACCTTAACCCTTTTGAACCCCAGAGGCCGTTTTTTCTGGCCCAGTAACATGATACTTCATAATTTATTAAGTAGGTTGACTTTTGATTGAAGTTGTGGTGTAGACCCATCAATATTTGCAACGTGCAGCCCCAAGGCTGCACGTTGAAAATATTAATTGGTCTACCCCAAAATATAGAGTATGGACTCTTCCCGTTTGTGTCATTGCACTAGTATGGAAGATACCATTAGGGTTCAAAGGGTTACGAAGAGAAGAAAGTCGCCAGAGACTCCGATTCGCTGAAGCATGTGAATAATAACTAACTGCATTTCAAACCTTATCGAAACCTTTCTTCACGTCGCAAAAAAGACCATCCTAACATCTTTATCTTTGTCTAGTGCACAACAACGAATCAGTCAGGTATAGAACAGTTCAGTCTCCAGGAGTGAAGCCTACCAGAAATTCACTTTGAATTTGTTTGTCTCAAATCCACGTACACATTACTATAATGAAGAGTAATGGTGCCAATGATTTGAGGAGCGGTCGAAATATGTCCTGGAAGGCATTAAAACTGTCAAGAGTGGATATGGAGCAGAAGTATTTGCTGGATACATCAGCTTCCTCTGCATTTATAGCGTTTAAGTGGTTTATGCAGGGACCTGACGAGAGAGGTGGGTGGGAGTGTCATCCCCCCACCAATCCTGGCCAAAATTTCCTATAGTTGATAATTTGGGGGGCAAGTCATGTGCAGTTGGAAATTCCATCTATATGGATTTTAGAGCTTCTTTGGTGATTGCTTCCTTCCCAAAATTCCAACTCGGTTTCAAATTGGAAAAACTTCCAACTGTCACTATTTACAACTACATTGTACGCAATAAAGAGCTTCATAAGAATACATGATGTCAATCGGTACGAGATTTCTATAGTACGTAACTTATCGTAATAACAAACAAATCCTCGAAATGCACTTCAAGAAAATCGCATCATGTAAAATCGTTATCCTGAGTTAATTCCACCATTCACAGTTGCTAAATTATGAAACATCCAAAACTGACCATTCCTGCATAAGATCTGATTTAATGTTAGGACAGTGTGAATTGCTCAAAATTCTTAGCCTGAGCATTTGTTTTGCACATATTCAATTCCCAGAATAATATCAAATAATAATAACCTGATAATTATATCATAAATATGTTGGCAATTCAGTTACTAGAATCAATTTTATGCCCTCTTTCATGGCTTCATTTTCAAAATGTTTCTCGGTAATGAATTTCCAACTATGGGAAGGGTCCGGGAGGGTTCTTTTTTTTACTTGGAAATTCACTACCCTATACCTCCCAATCGGAAACCACTAGCCACATCCCTGGGTTTATATGAGGAATTACTGTTACTTCATTACCTAAAAACGATTTCAAATTTTTCCACAATTCGGAAGGTGGTGAGTATTATACCATGTTGAGATCTTGCCTCATCTTACGGACCTTCCTGGTGGGCCCCGTAAGTAATGTCATCGTTTCCCAAAAATGCCGCGAAGATTTTCACACAAGTGGTCCTCCTGTGATGCCAAGGTGATGCATGGTTTTGTCTAAGAATATCTGAACACAAATAATATTTTTGCAATACATTTTCGGGCACGGTATATTTGCATATACAATATGTACAATAACAAAAATGAATTAACATAATATTTTTGTCACGTCTATCAGTCTATATATCAAGAGGTCGGTCGTCACACCATGTTCTTGAACATTTCGTTTGGGGTAGAAGTGGGACAGTTCATCTTTATTCTGTGTATACGTAAACATATTGTTGTCATTCATTCTAAATCCCCGGTTGATACCACTGCCTTCCTGCCTGTTGGGCTTTGATTGCATTCAGATATGTGTCCTTGATCAGTTCATTCTGGAGTTTGTTGATACCATTACAGCTCGTCGTGTTGTATGCACCAAACGTCTTTACTTTCCCATTATGTGAACCCGATACCGGAACCGACAGTTTGTACATTGCTTTATCAAAACCATCATCAAGTTGTCCGCCCTGCGAAGACAAAGGAATTCTAGCAGCATTGGCATAAATGGTTACCATCTGATGCAAGCAGACGTTGTAAAACATCCCCCACAGTTAACGAAAATGGCCGTTTATTTGTTTTTTGAGATACATCAAACATCCAGGCTATTATTGATAGTTTTTTCGGATGGGTGAATGTAGAGTATTCTTGTCCGGAGTATTCTGTCAAACATCGGCGAGAAAATGTTAACCCTTTACCCAACGTAACGGCCAAAACCGGCCAGCGCTATTCTCAAAAATCGCCAATTAATTTTCATTATTTTTTTCATTTTTTATCTCAAAAACATAGGTTATGACCCCTCATTGGAACGAGCTCGTCGAGCTCGTTCCAATGAGGGGTCATAACCTATGTTTTTGAGACAAAAAATGAAAAAAATAAGTTATTCAAAAATTTTTTTTGCAAGTGTCGTCTGCTTTTCATGTTAGGTAAAGGGTTAAACTGCTCAAACTACTGACAGAGCAAAAGCGAGGATTTAGCTCTGGTCACATTAGTTGAAATCACGAGAACCATCAGCATGCTACATGTACACGTCCAGGGTTGTGGGCAGTTCACGTTTAACAACGTTAAAAAAATTTAACCAAGTCAATAACGTTTAACTTTGAAGATTATAATTGTATAATATGTAGCGTTGCGTCGTTATCTTGTGTTTAACCAAGTCGGATCGCGCGTGTCGGTTATGTCGAATTTTGCGCCATTTTACGAAACTGAAGAACACGAATAATTTAAATGTCCGTAGCCCTCCTACCAACCTTGGCGAATTTGGCCCGCCGATATTTGACGATACAGCAATATCAGCTTCATCCGAATGTCTACTTTCCATGTAAGGACTGATATTCGAGCAACGATGGTTGTCTCTTTCTAAGGATACGACCGCAGCGATTGCATTCTTAAATGAAAACATCGCAAAATGTTAGAATTTACGATAACCTGAGAGAACTATCTCAACTACTCGTCCCCTGAGTTCCAATGTGATTTATGTGCCAGTAGGGACATAGAACACATTGGAACTCAAGCGACGAATTGTGCGCAAGTTCAATTATATTCAAATTCAAATTAAAGAAAATGGCCGAAGTTATTAAAATTGTGTTCATTTTAACACTTAACGTCGTTTAACTCGTTAGCGCAGAATTATTTAACAAGGTAACGTGTTAAGGACCATTTTAACTCCTCCCAGCCCAGCTTTGAATATCCCATTGCAATTATCCCACTAGAAAGAGGGCTTTAAAACGCCTGAAAGATCTACGACCGTTCACAAATAGGCGGAATGTACATCATAATCCGACTCAAAATGACTGACTTCTTTTAGCGACTTGGGATGTTTTTGATCATTTCATCTGTTCTTTAAATAGTCCATGTCTATAACGTACTACACCGAACTATGATTACTGATACATCCGATGACATATATGAAGTTCTAAATACAGTTAAAACCAGAAGTCCTGCCACGAACTGTGCTGTGCGCTTATCTGGGCTTAATTGCGCGTAAGAATATCGAATGGCATCCAAAGCAGGGCAGGTTCTCCCAGTTATTCATTGAAAACACAGGCAATGTTTCTGCCAATGGACCTCCGGGTTACCCGGAGGTCCATTGGCTGAAACATTGCTTGTGCACAGGCCAAATGTTAGCCTCACTATGGTCATAACGGGTAGCTTAATGCGCAGATCGACGTGCTATTTGTGCGCATTTCATGACAGGACTTCTAGTTTTACCTGTAAACTACTAAATGTAGATGGAAATTCAGTACGGTTTGTAATACACGTGAACATTTGTTTCTAATGGACTGCATTTTTTGAGGTTTGAGACTAAAAGGCCCCTTAATTAGCTCCGGAAATGCTGGAGTTTTTTTTTCTAGACTTGGAGTAGGCGTTAAGAAAATAATATTTTTTCATTCAGTTTAATGAAAATAGGTACCGTTGACACCGGAGTAGGCCGGAGTCCATTCTGCAAGGCCTATTATTTCAAAAAGCAATCCTTGCATTCAATCAAGTTCAATGCACAGAATCTTACCTTGAACAGAGAAAAGTCCGCTCATTGAAAGCAGACAACTTTATGCGATTTTAAAAATTTGCACAGCAAGGGAAGTAACTCTACAAGAGAATAAAACTTTCTGCACGGGTGAAAAAAATGTATGCAACGTAAGGTTACAATACAGTGTTTTTTTCCATTGACGACAGTACTAATCTTTCCTCCTCTCCCCATCTCATCAAGCTGATTTGGGCAAATATAACCATCTATCCATTTAGTTTATTATCTCATGAAAAAAAGATACTGAAAAAATATAGGTCGCCACGTGAATTTTGCCTTTAAATTTGGAGCTTCCTGTACTCCCGTCCAGTTTCGCACTGAATGAAATAGACTTATTTTTACCTACTCCCACCCAATTTTAATCTTCTCTCACACATTTCAGAAGACAATAGTCACCAATATTTTATATCTTTTCCAAAATATGCACTTTAAAAATTTTATTCACACTTACATGCTCGGTTCATTTTCCACCAATCGGACAATTCCAGGAACTTTTATCCTCCATTAAAGGTTGGGTGTCAACCAATAGAGGCGCTGTTTGCACGAAAACACTGTATTGTAACCGTTAACTGCCCTGTAACATTCGCGCTAACAATGTTGCATCAATTTCGTCGTATCTATATTTTCCCGATGCCCAATTATACGTAAGAATCCCTACCTACAAATATGTTTACAGTGTATTAACCGTTCGACCGGTGTGCATAACTTTTGGCGTGAAGAGAAAATTAGTTGTGGACGAGCAGACGATAAAAGAGCAAAAAAATCTGAAGCGAGGATCGGTAATAATTTAATCCAACAGCTCGATAGGGCTGTTTGATTAAATTATTACTGGACCTCCTTCTCCCCTAAAAAACACGAGTGTTTCGCCCATTTCACCAGTGAGCGTATTGACTGAAATGATAATTTCCAGGGCGCCACTGTTGAAAGGGTTAAGTTTAGAATCTTATCATTCCTATGTCATTTCTCACCAGGCAAAGTTAACTATTTGTCCGAATGATACTTTCTTTTCCTCAATCATTTAGATTAATCTTTGTGATCATAATAAAGTTTTTCGAGAAAAATAATCCCACTGCTCTCACCTTCAGTGCATCGTCTCGGTATCATTGCTGCCACCTCCTTCTGACCTTGGTTCAATGTAAATACGGATGCAATACACCTGAAAACCAAGGCCAAGGACGATGGTGCATTCTAAAATTAGTTGGGTTCAAAATCAACCCAATTAGATTCATATTCACTCAACAAAGTTGATTTGGGTTAATTTTTAACCCAACTGGGAGCGTGGTAGCTCAGCAGGTGGAGATGCAGGCTGCAAGCCCAGAGGCCCTCGCTTCGAATCCCATCTGCGGCAACCGCGTTATGTCCTTAGTCAAGACACTTAATCCCAATTGCCCATGTGGGGGCACTGTGGCAGTGTGAAATAAGGCAGGCTGCACGTCGATGGTGTACTTGTCTTCAACCAATGCTAACCCTCCTTGTGCGGAGTTAGTACGTTGAGTAGTCTGACTGTTGCTCGCAGTTGCTCGGTGATTCTCTCCGGGTACTCCGGTTTCCTCCACCCGTAAAACTGTCCAACACGAGGTGACCCTGACTGTCGAAAGTGTAGTTAAATCCCAATAAATAAATACATAAATTTTAACCCAACTGATTTTAGAGTGTGTCTGTGGTGGGGTGCGGTGGTGATCAGCCAATGGACAACAGGTCCCTAGTGGATTAAACCGTTCATTCTTAATTTCCTGAAGACTGCGTCGAAGGCATGCCTTGATGATGTAGTTGGGATATTATTAGCCCGTTTTATGGTACAAACATCTCAGTGTTCTAGGAAATGTATTTGTGGATAAGTAAGTGCACGCAGTAGCCATATACTCAAGTACTTTCCAACTTCTTGTTTTCTTAGCATGTACCACATTCCCAACTGGTAATGTTGTAGCCCCAACAGCCCGCTTCGCGTGTCACAGACCTCCATTTCTATGACTCGACTGTACGAGTATTAGTGCAGTACCAGTATCAAATCAATTCTCGTAAGAAAGTACGTGTATAAGTACCAAGGGCGAATCGGTATCTAAATCTTTAATCCGAATGAAAATGTCCCGAATTAAAATATTCTGGAGGTGGTGTCACACACCCATTAGTGCTGAAACGGTTAAGGGGTTTTGTTGATCGATTAGTCACGTGGATTAATATAAGTTATCTCCGCCAACATGTATGCTATATATACGATAATACCATAGTGTGTTTTGAAATGTTTGATATCTCAACGAGTTGAAAGTGAATTTTTTTCGCGAGGCTTGCCGAGCGAAAAAAACTCACTTTCAACGAGCTGAGATATCAAACATATCAAAACACACTATGGTATTGTTGTATTTATCTTTTTCCGACCATTTTTGTTCTTTTCTGCATTTTTAAAAGGGTTTTGGGGATGATTTCGTGTCAAAATGTCGACTCATCTGGATTGGAGTCGACTGCTTTCTCTTGTTAGGCATGAATACATGTGATGTGCCCGGAAAAGCTGTTGGTGCGTAACAAGGCTACAAATTCAAGTGAATGATACAGTATAGTTCCCCTTAGAAAGTGGCCTTTAACTGGGAAAACAATTACAGAAAATATACTTACGCCTCAATTCTTATGATTTATGACAAAAATATGTTTGATAATCAATTTCACCAGATTTGACACAATTTATAAACAATTTTGCGAATGTCATCATTATATTATAATATAGAAAAAGACTATAGTCCGTTCTCCAATCTATATGACATAGGGGTATGTGTTATAGATAATCTATAACACATGGACTATATCTTCAACAGGTATAAGATAAATGGAGATTTAATACCAGGATGTCGGTTTTTAAACACCGAGCCTCAGGCGAGGTGTTTAAATAAGACATCCAGGTATTAAATCTCCATATACCATACATGTCGGCGGAGATAACTTTTTTGTCCCGTTTGAAACACAATAGAAACATAGTGAAAATAAATTTGGGGACGCGTTTCTCATGCTCGCCTGATTGTTTTGTTTTTACAAACGCAGAAGACAACAGATAGAGTTACATCCCTTGGGACGTTAAGGAAACGAGAAAACAGTATTTTGCTGACATGTCGTCCCCGAGTGCCAATGTGTTCTATGTGCCTATTGGCACATAGAACCCGTTGGTACTCAGGGGACGAATTATTTGCTCTTATTTTATTTTTCTCATGTTGTTTCATTTTAATTATTTGACTATTTAATTTATAACTATAAAATATGACCGAATTGTCGGAAATCTGATGATATTTGTGACTATTTTCAGGTTTTTTGGTTCGATGTCGAGGCGAGCAAACGCGGAAAGCTTTCTTTTAAATCATATACCCCCGATGTTTCGCGTGCGCTTATACCCTCGATGTTGCGCGCTCTCATATACCTTGGATGTTGGGTGCACCCTTTGTCATGGCTATTTGTCCAAGGCAGTTAGACCAATCAAAAGACTGAATTTATCGGGATTTTGGGACAACTAGGTTAACCGATAATCACTTTTCCAAATATATACCTGAATAATTGCCATAGCGTTGATGATTTACAGCATGAACCCTTTACCCAACGTAACAAACAAACCCGATTAAGCCTATATACAAAAATATCCATTCATATTTATTATGTTTTCAATTTTTGTCTACAAAACATAGCTTATGAACCCTCACTGGAACGAGCTCGTTGAGCTCGTTCCAATGAGGGGTCATAAGCTATGTTTTGGAGACAAAAATTGAATTTTTTTTAGTAATTCATGAATTTATTTTGTAAGTATCGTCTGCTACCCTCAATGGATAAAGGAATTAGAATGACCATTTTCAGCCACCGGTACAGTATGATGATCATGCAAGTAAACAAGTATGTCAGCAAGTAACTTGCATGCTTTACTCTGTCTCATATAATTGATGTTAGTCAGTGTGACCATGTTTGCCTGTTTTGGAGCAAGTTTGTTCCTTTATTAACCCATATCATACAGTAGTTCAAAAGTAACGGGTAATCGATCAAGTACTTTTTGGATCGATCAAGATGTTGATTATTGATTAATCGATTAATCGGTTAACCGTTTCAGCTCTTACACCCATAAACCGCTCTTCGCGACGCGTTTGTTATCGTTTTCTACTACTGTTACTTATGTTGTCCCCAAGCATTTCTACTTCCATCCATCACTATCACATCTGCTGTTTTCAGTCACAGTTTTACTGCCACGGTCTTTATCTGCTACCGCTTGTAACTTCTACAACTTTTACATGTAGTGATATCTTCCAGCACTATGCCCGGCTTTTACCATTGCCGTTGTTCATCACCACCATCTGCTTTCGGTACCCTACTCCTATCCACTACCACTAGGAGCTACCGTTACTAGTTACTACCTTTGTCCTTAATACTGACTTCTGCAAGTGTTAGCACTACCGTTGAGGCGGGGGGGGGGGGGGGGGGCATTGCGGTAACCGGTTCTCGTCGGTTCACCCACGTTAAGCAACGTCGAGCCCGGTTAGTCCTTGGATGGGTAACTGTCTGGGCAATCGATTCGGACTCCCGCGTTGTGTCCTTCGGCAAGGCACTTAATCCCGATTGTCCACATGGGGGCACGATGACGCCGTTTACTAAGGCGTACAGCACGTCGACGGTGCGCATGTCTTCAACAAATCTAACCCTGCCTTTGCTGCAGTGTGGAGTTACTATGTAGGGGAACTGGCAACTGCTCATCGTTGCTCGGTGGTTCTCTCCGGGTACTCCGGCTTTCTCCACCCCGTAAAACTGTCACCGACACGATATGACCTTGGCTGTTAAAGTGTTGTTAAACCTTAATAAATCAATAAGTAAGTAAATAAATAGCACTACCGATGCTACTACACAAACGTCTGCCACCTCAAACACTACTTTAATTTATCGCTGGTATAACCGTTGTCACAATCCGCCATTGCCCCATTTTCACATACCTTGAGATTTTACTACCTGTACTTCTATCCAGGTCGTCCCCTGAGTTCCAATGTGTTCTGTGTGCCAGTAGGCTGCCAGTAGGCACACAGAACACATTGGAACTCAGAGGACGAGGTATGTCGTCAAGATTCTATAACAGTGGTGCCCTAGCCAGTTGAAGTGGGGAGGGAAAACATGTTATTTGGAAGGTTGGTGTGTGTGTGTGGAGGGGGGAGGGCTTCCTATTCTTAACTAGCATCCTCCAGTTATTACCCCCTCCTCCCACTATCCTTGGAGGGAAATGGGAGGAGGGGTAACAGCCGGAGCGTACTACTTATGACTCGTCACTCCCCACCCCTAGGAGAAACTTTGCAAAATCAATGCCCTATGAGCGAATATGTGGCATTTATAGTGTCTGTACCCTATATTGGAGACCGTATTATGGCTCTTTGTGTTGTGTGAAAGTTACAGTGGGCCAATGTTCTGAGGGGCAGCGAACATTTTAGACTGTGGGGGCAAGGCCGCCAGTCCCCCTCCATCACCCCGGTGGCTACCCCACAGCTACAATCTCTTGTCGATATCAGCTATTGTTACTACCTAAAACTGGACCGTTCAGAGGGTGGGATAGCCGGAGTAATTACACCGGAACCAGAAAAATTGGAGGCCCGACCTGGCAGCTGGGGGACACTTCCACACTTGTACACTCAATGGAATAGGTGTTATTCTCTTATGCTTATCAACTGAAAGGCCTGTTGTAGGATCCCACAGCCATGTGCTGAACGTCATACATTTATATCAAATTAATGGCCCTCCTTTATCATACCAGAAGCGATGTCATGAGTCTGCCACATAATATTATTTTTAATGGATTGTCCCCTCAAAAGGTTCGTCACAGTGGCGTAGATAAAGGGTTAGGGTTAGGGTTAATAACATTAAAATGCTGGCTTTGGGGATAAAAACATGCCATTTGGGGTAAATTTTGGGTAAAAAAGACCAATTTTCAGTACATTTGCAGTAAACAACAGATTCTTTCTGTTTGTTTGGGTTTTTGTTGTTGTTACACTGTTGGAAAATTTTCGGTCTGTCGGAAAAGTTTGGGCTTGCCCCTCCGCCAACGAAAAGCTATCTACGCCACTGGTTCGTCAACTCTTTAACTCTTGAGTAACTATAAACGACCATATTTCACTTCAAAACCATAGCTTGTATCACCTGTCATTAGAACAAGCTCAGGTTTATACAAAACTCGGGGCGCGGTGGCTCAATAGGTAGAAGTGCAGGCTGCAAGCCGAGACGTTCTCTGTTCGATCCCCAACCGCGTTGTGTCCTTGGGCAAGACACTTCAAACCCATTGCCCTCGTTGGGACACAGTGACACTGTGTACTGTACTAAGACGTACTGCACGTCGATGGTGCACTTGTCTTCAACCACATCTAACCCTCTTGTGTGAAGTTTGTATGTTGAGGAGCTCGTCGTTGCTCGGTGGCTCTCTACGGGTACTCCGGCTTCCTTCACCCGTAAAACTGTCGTGATCATGATATTAGCCATTGTGCAAAAATACTTGACCTTAAACACCAATAAATAAAAAAAATAAATGAATAAATCTACAAAACTCTAAACAACTGGAAACTTTAATTTTGCGCTTAAGAAAACTAGCCTGTATGACCCGTCATTAGAACAAGGGCAACTGTTTGCAGAACTTGTGAATAACTAAACACATTCATTTTGAGCTTAACCCTTAACCGAGCACGAAGGGCAGACACTTGCAAACAAAATACTTGAATAAGTATTTTTTTTCTTCATTCTTTGCATCAAAAACATAGCTCATGAACGGTCATTGCAGCGAGCTCAACGAGCTCGTTCCAATGAGTGCTATAAGCTATGCATTTGAAACAAAAAATGAAAAAATAATAAAAATTGAATGTTGATTTTGTGAATAGCGCTTGTCGTTCAAACCAGACCAATTCGTTCCAATGATGGTTCATTAGCAATGTTTTGTAGACAAAACATTTTGATAAATAAAATAATGAAAATTAATGGTAATTTTTCTGAACAGCACTGGCTAGTTTTGACGTTACGTTGGTGAGAGGATTAAACTGTGACAACATATAACTTTCATGACAGCTAGGGTCCTGTAGGTGTCGTAACTATGGCAGGTGTAGGGAGTTGTGTCACCAACCAACAATATTCCAGTCCGGACATTTTCATCTTCGCACTCGTTAGGTATTCATGTACTTTAAAAATAATGAACGTGTATTGTATTTGTCGATTCAGTCGATTGGACTATTTCATTTCGTCGAGAAGGCGAGCCATTTTTTCGCCCAGCTGAAATAATCCGGCCGATTGTATCCAATACTCTTTGAGGGATAGATAGGTTTCAGGCAATAACAACGTACTTTTCGTTTAAGAATTTGATTGACAGATTAAGAGCGTGGGCCAACCCCGCTGCTTCACCGAGAAACCATATACGTTTATGAAATGGGGACATATCCTGATCCTTGGTCGGAGCAGATGCGGCGGGGCCATGGGTGGGGGCACAGGTGGCAGGTTACCCTTCCCTTGTTTCCATAGATATATTTCGCAGTTATATAATGAGTTAAAATGGGCGCATCTAAACGTGTCAATATACAGGCATTCCTGTGACATCGTTTGCTGCAAATCCATACAATATCTAGACAAAGAATCCCACTTCGCTTCGGTCCGTTTCTTCTACTTCAACTATCTGCCAACCCGAAGGCTAGCCTTCGGGTTGGAAGATGGTAGAAGAAGAAGAAACGGACAGGGCAGTGACCATACAGCGGCATATTCATCTACACGAGAGACTATAGCGAGTACATTTACCAATATACGATTGGTTCGAACCATGGTAGCATTGTAAATTTGTGCCCCTACACTTTTATTGAGCTTTCGCCACCCCATGGTCGGAGAAAAGGCATTTCGGTTTGAAAAGGATATAATACAATCTAAACAGAGGATTTACTAAATAGATAGTAAAAAAAACATTTCCATTTGTACGAAAATGTTATTTTATGAGTGTACTTGTAGAGGGTTTGAAGCCTTGTCGGTGCATCTCTGGGTATTTGCACACTTTGGCCGAGAAAACTATGTTTGGCCGTTGGCAAGATCACTTTTTTCGGAACCGTGCGTGTAACGGCAAAATACGAAATGAACCTAAACATAAACGACTCGTTCTTTTCTGCAGGAATTCGAAATAACACATCGGGTTTTTTCTCACTCACTTCCCACGTGAACAAATCAGCAATTCCGAGTCCGTGTTCTGGTTTACGAGTATTCTCTGTAATGTTGTATTTTTTAAAATATCGCTTTAGGTTAGCTTCGAATTCATACTCTTTTTCTTGTGTTGGGTTGATAAGTCTGCTAATATCTACGTCATCATCGTGAGGGATGATATCTCCTGACCTTTTAAGTCCAAGCAATGTACCGTAGTCGATCCAATATGTCTGGTTAAGTTCATTGTATGCGTTAGTTATATGTCGCACAAGATAACGCATGTCTCTCAGCTGGTTATCCGAAGTAATACACTGATAACTGTACGACCGAGTTGCTTGCGGAAGTATGTAAAGATGGAGTAGCATCACAAGAAAAACAGCAGCAATTGCTATACGGTAGCGTATTTTCATTATTTTCATCCGCCAAACTGCTCTAGTAATTAAACACTGAATGATATCGGCATAGTCTTTAAATTTTCGAATGTGAAATAACCTAGTGAAAAAGAAAATAAGAAAATAGCATAAATCAATAATGTATTAATTCATTCGACTCGGGGGAGGGGGGGGGGGGGGGGGGGTGTAACTCCCAATAACTTCCAAATCGGGATATTTTCGCCAAGATTCTCTGAGCTATCAATTCTCTCTTGCGAATAATCATGTATTTACTTAGAAGATCAGCTACTTGGACATGTGTCACTCACACGCCAAAACTATCAAACTTTTACAATTGTATTTTCTAGAATTGTATTTTCTAGTTATGCCTTTTAATGGGTTTAAATGAACCATTAGCACTTTCAAAGACGTGGCTATTTGCCAGTTGGCAAATTGCCATATCTTTTAAAATACAAATGATTCATTTTAGATACAGATATTAATAGGTAGAAAATACAATTCTAGAAAATACAGTTGTAAAAGTTTTATAGTATTGGCTCCTGGTCATATAAATGGAGGTATGTTGTACCCGATTCAGGCCCGATATGACCGATTTGGAGTACCGATGCGTGTTAATTGAATAAGGGCGGCCATATTGTGACCTCATTACCATAATGATACCTGGTGTTAGTGCGCATGCAACGCGTTTTGCTGGGATGAAACGCCTTCACGTCGAGCATTTTCTCTAGTGGAGGCCACATTTTTGTTTTCTATGATGGTACGTGGTTACTAGGAGACCCAAAGTTCTAGAAGGGAAGAGGGTGTGCGCAGGGAGTATGTTCGATTGAACAGGGCGAAATCTAATAACCACCAACAAAACGACAACTTCCACAAAACTCCGGAATCTTCGGTTTCTACCTATCCTGAATTACCCAATTTTTACCCATCGATGGCACGTGGTTGCTGCAAGCCTGGAAGGCTTCTATTAGGACGGAGTGCATTTTGGGGAGGCGTTCGGTTTCACTGCAGTCAGATTTCTGCATTCGATTCTTACAAATACTCGGATGATTCTCTACTCTGACTACTTGCGTCCTAGCGTTTGATCTAGTCCTAGTAACTCCTTGCTGTATCAATGACGTCATTGAATAAATTGAATAACCGTGTGCATAATTACTTGTCACGGGTATTTATATATAGGAGCCATGCCATAACAACATGGCTTCCTGCAAACTACACTTCGCGCCGATGCCATGACATCTAGTTAAACATAACTATCCTCGGGTAACTATCCAAACGTATATCACCATGTCGTACAGTTAAAAGGACCTGTGCGCTTATCTGGGCTTAATTGCGCATAGGAATTGTACGCAATTGCCACATCGAATGACATCCAAAGCACGGTAGGTTTTCCTGGTTACTCATAACAAACACAGGCAATGTTCTGCCAATGGACCTCCGGGTTACCCGGAGGTCCATTGGCTGAAACATTGCTTGTGTACAGGCCATATGTACAGAATTTGATAACCTTACTATGGTCATAACGCGTAGATTACCGCGCAGATCGACGCGCTATTTGTGCGCATTTCATGGCAGGACTTCTAGTTTTAACTGTAGGTGACCTCGAATATCAAATAAGGATATGAGGGATGATAGATGATACCTCATTGGGGGGACTTCCTTATCCCCCCCCCCCCTGGTTTGACCATATAAGTATTTGTAGATTATACATCACTGTCAAAGGAATTTCCCTACGGCTTCATATGATGAAAAGGGGATTTCCTGCTGGCGTGATTCCATAAGTGGAATTCCATAAATGGATTCCTAGCCAATTCCGTGAATCTGCAAGTGGTATTCATAAATATATACATCAAGAGAATACACCGGTGATTGTAGTGTGTGTGGTAGTAATAGTCGACAAGCATGGAGTGGATAGGTCCTAACGACAGGAGGGTATACCGATTTTATTACACGCCTGTTCTATGAAATCCCCCATCTGCAACAACACTACACCATGCGGAAAATAAAAATCCGTTCCGCCCACATGTGACGAACGGAAATCGTTGACGAACTACTTTTAATAGAAGCGAAATTTCACTGGAATTTTCTTCAAATCGTCGACTGCAAATACAATTTGACTCGCTAGTGACAGCTAAAAATAGTAACACGGGTTCCGCTCGCAAATTTAGTTGGCCACGAAATGTGTTATTTTTGTTGATATTTCGTCCCCCGAGTTCCAATGCCTACTGGCGCATAAAACACATTGGAACTCAGGGGACAATAAATATTCTTTTTATAAACGTGAAGGCGTGTAATAAACACAGCACGACACACACACACGTGAATGGATCGGATCAGTCAGTATGGCACTTGTAAGAACGTGGAAGGATAAAACTCGAGGTCTGCGGAATAGTAGGTTAGTAGTTACGTAGAAAGTAGAAGGAGTATTGGAAGACGTTGGCCAGGGGCAATAACTATCTTTAGGCCGCAATCGTTCAAAGGCATCATCCAAAAGTTACCCCTATATAGAACATTACCATGTCAAAGGTATCCCCAAAAACCGAGATGGGTAGTAGACTATACCTCACTGAGGGACTTCATCATGGACATCATGACCCTACACGACAAAAGTGGACCATAGGAGGGATTCCAAATTGGGATTCAGCGAAACGTGGCCCTTAAGTATCGAGACGAGGATATTAGGGATGATAGATAATACCTCACTGAGGGATTTCTGACGGCCTCATAGGGGATTCTACAAGCACAGACAGACCACAGAAGTGGTTCCAAAGTAGGAGTCCCCATATCGTGGCCGTTCGATATACAGGCGAAGATATGAGGAATGGTGTAGTGGTGGTTAGTTCATGAGTTGTAGTTGTTGATGTTGTAGTGGTGGCGGTTGTCATTATTGTTGTGATTGATGGTGAAGTAAAGTTTGCTATTCGAGTGGTCAATATAGTAGTGGGTCATACAGTGGTTTGTGTGGGTATGATTAATAGTGTAGTGAAAGTTGATGTAGTAGTAACTGTTTCTTTGTTAACGGTTTGAACACGAAATACCGCTTTTCAGATCCAGGATCGTGACACGGCCTGAATTCAAAAAGTAGATAGTTACTCAATGAAATTTTGTGGTAGATCAATGACGATTTTCAACGAGCGACCCCAAGGCTGCACGTTGAAAGTATTGGTTGGTCGTTCCCCAAGTAACGAATATTGACTATAAAAGTTGATGGTTTCTGTACTGACATGGAATATACAATTAGGATTCGAAGGGTTAAGTATCTGAGGTGGATATTGTAGTATTAGTTTATATAGAAGTCGTTTGTCGAGTTGTACTTAGTGTGGTAGTTCATAGTGTAGTTTGATGGATTCTGAACTGACATGGAATATACGATTAGGGTTCGAAGGGTTAAGTATATGTGGTGGTTAGTGTAGTAGTGGTTTATATAGAAGTCGTTGGTCTAGTTGTACTTGGTGTGGTAGTTTATAATGCAGTAGTTGCTATAGTGGCTATTAGTGGTTAATGCCCAGGGGTGATGTGGTAGTGGCAGTTGTCATTTTTGCGAAGTAGTTACAGTGGTCGGTGTAGTGCTCAGTTGTGGCTGTTTAGTTGCTGTAGGCGTCATAGGGGTTGGAATAATAGTTGTCGGTATATTCTTGTTGATGAAGAGTTATGGTGACAGGTTTTGTTGAAGTTGGTGTCGTTAGATTGGTGCACTGGTTGTGCTTTTTGATGTTGGAGTTTTGGTGTTGTAGTCTTTGGTGCAGTGCTGCAGGGGTTGTTGTTGTTGAGCTAGTCGAAACTGTTGCCATAGATATTGTAGTAATCATGATATAGTTGAAGGTACGGTTGTTGTCGTTTTCAGTATGATAATGGTCATGTTGTAGACGTAGTGCTGGTGGCTGTATCTGTGGTTGTGCTGATTGGTGTCACAGTTGTAGTTGTAGTTGTTATGATTGACATTAACCACTACTGTACTAAGAGCTAGAACGACTTCACCAAAAAAAACACTTCTACACCAAACCTTTACTTCTCTATCAAACAGAATGTCCTGACTACTACTATATCAAACACTGCTAAACTAACCTCGACAAGACCAACATTTCCATACCATAATCCGCAACTACAACAACTACTAGAATTACACCACTAACAATCATAATTACTACACTAACTACTACTATACCAATCGTTAGAATATCAACCCCTATTTCAAAACGACAACTACTTCAACTACATTTCAATAGCCACCACCCCAGCCTTTAATAAACTATCAACAGCTAATATAATCAATATGACTACTATGCATCAAGACTACTACGCCAACCACAACTATATTAACCATTACAAATCAACTACTCCTATATTAACCACTACTATATTAACGACTAGTATATTAACAACTGTACTCCAAACACTATTATATTAACCCTATATTAACAACTTCAGTACGAACCTCTACTCTATTAACTACTACTATATTAAACTCTTCTATATTAACCACTAATATATTAACTACTACTATATTAACTACTCGAATATTAACAACTGCTACTCCAACCACTACTATATTAACCCTATATTAAGCACTAATATATTAACCACTACTATATTAACCCTATATTAACCACTATTATATTAACTACTACTATATTAACCCTATATTAACCACTAATATATTAACCACTACTATATTAACCCTATATTAACCACTACTGTATTTATCACTACTATATTAACCCTATATTAACCAATACTATATTAACCACTATTAGATTAACCACTACTATATTAACCCTATATTAACCGCTACTATATTAACCATTACTATAGTAACCACCACTATATTAACCATTACTAAATAAATCACTACTATATTAACCACTACTCTATTAACCCTATATTAACCACTACTATATTAACCACTGCTATATTAACCACTTCTATATTAACCACTACTATATTAACCACTACTATATTAACCGCTACTATATTAACCACTACTATATTAACCGCTACTATATTAACCATTACTATATTAACCACCACTATATTAACCATTACTAAATTAACCACTACTATATTAACCACTACTCTATTAACCCTGTATTAACAACTACTATATTAACCACTACTATATCAAACACTGCTATATTAACCACTTCTATATCAACCACTACTATATTAACCACTACTATATTAACCCTATACTAACCACTACTATATTAACCACTACTATACTAAGCACTCCTATATTAACCACTACTATATTAACCACAACTGTATTAATCACTACTATATTAAACACTACTATATTAACCCTGTATTAACAACTATTATATTAACCATTACTGTATTAACCACTACTCTATTAACCCTATATTAACCACTAATATATTAACCACTACTATATTAACCACTACTATATTGACCACTACTGCATTAATCACTACTATTTTAACCACTACTATATTAACCACTACTGTATTAACCACTACTATATTAACCCTGTATTAACCACTACTATATTAGCCCTATGTTAACCACTACTATATTACCCCTATATTAACCACTACTATATTAACCCTATATTAACCACTACTATATTAACCACTAGTATATTAACCACTACTATATTAACCACTATGTATTAACCAGTACTATGTTACCCACTACTATATTAACCTTATATTAACCACTACTATATTAACCACTACTATATTAACCACAACTATATTAACCCTATATTAACCACTACTATATTAACCCTATATTAACCACTACCATATTAACCACTACTATATTAACCCTATATTAACCACTAGTATATCAACACTACTATATTACCCACTACTATATTAACCACTTCTATATTAACAACTACTATATTAACCACTGCTATATTAACCACTACTATATTAACCACTACTATATTACCCCTATATTAACCACTACTATATTAACCGCTACTATATTAACCACTGCTGTATTAACCACTACTATATTAACCCTACATTAACCACTAGTATATCAACCACTACTATATTAGCGCCTTCTATATTAACCACTACTATATTAACCACTAGTATATTAACCATTACTATATTAACCACTACTATATTAACCACTACTATATTAACCCTATATTAACCACTACAATATTAATAACTACTATATTAACCCTATATTAACCACTAATATGTTAACCCGTATTACAGTTTACCTATATTAACCACTACAGTATCAAAAACTACTACATTAACCCTATATTGACCACGAATATATTAGACACTACTATATTAATCCTACATTAACCACTACTATTTTAACCCTATATTAACCACTAGAATATCAACACTACTATATTAACCACTACTATATTAACAACTACTATATTAACCACTACTATATTAACCACTACTATATTAAACACTACAATATTAACCCTATATTAACCACTAGAATAACAACACTACTATACTAACCACTACTGTATTAACCACTACTATATTAACAACTACTATATTAACCACTACTATATTAACCACTACTATATTAAACACTACAATATTAACCCTATATTAACCACTAGAATAACAACACTACTATACTAACCACTACTGTATTAACCACTACTATATTAACAACTACTATATTAACCACTACTATATTAACCACTACTATATTAACCCTATAGTAACCAATACCATATTAACCACTACTATATTAACCCTATATTAACCACTAGTATATCAACACTACTATATTACCCGCTACTATATTACACACTACTATATTAACCACTACTATATTAACAACTACTATATTAACAACTACTATATTAACCACTACTATATTAACAACTACTATATTAACCACTGATATTTTAACCACTACTGTATTAACCTATATTAACCACTACTATATTAACCCTATATTAACCACTACCATATTTACCACTACTATATTAACCCTATATTAACCACTAGTATATCAACACTACTATATTACCCACTACTATATTAACCACTTCTATATTAACCACTTCTATATTAACAACTACTATATTAACCACTGATATATTAACCACTACTATATTAACCACTACTATATTACCCCTATATTAACCACTACTATATTAACCGCTACTATATTAACCACTGCTATATTAACCACTACTATATTAACCCTACATTAACCACTAGTATATCAACCACTACTATATTAGCGCCTTCTATATTATCCACTACTATATTAACCCTATATTAACCACTAATATGTTAACCCGTACTACAGTTTACCTATATTAACCACTACAGTATCAAAAACTACTACATTAACCCTATATTGACCACGAATATATTAGCCACTACTATATTAATCCTACATTAACCACTACAATATTAAAAACTACTATATTAACCCTATATTAACAACTGATATATTAACCTACTAGATTAATCATATATTAACCACTACTATATTAACCACTATTGTATTGCACACTACTACTCCAACCACTACTATACTAACCACTACTATTTCTACCACTACCACATGTACTGGATTATTTTGAAGTAGCAGGCCTACTTCTAGAAGCCATTCAATGAAACACTTTCCCCATTGAGTAGTCTCAACAACAAATAGAAGGTTATGTTGCATTTAACGTATTATGCTGCTGGATAATGCGTCCCACAAAAAATGTTCAGAATGTTTTAAATCTTGAAACAATATGCCGATGATACTAGCGTTATATATCGGATGTTTGAAGTTCGAGCCGTAACACCTTTTAGCGTTTGTATTTGTGACCACGAATACTTAAAACGTCGTAAAATTTAAACAGCGTGGAGTGAAATTTGAATGTGAATAAACATAAGTAATGCGCGCCTTCAATTATTTTCTCTATCCGCCTGTGATGATATACATTTATTGCTATGTTTGGTAGTTTTGGGGGAGAGTTGTTGGCAAATTGCAAGCGTGTACCTCTGACATTGTTTACGTCATATCTCCGGTAATGGACGATAATTTTCCATTTTTAAACTTAGTATTTGGGACCAAAGTACTACTATGTGTGATCATTTCAACTTCGCGCCATGAAATTTAATTTTGGCGTTTTCCGACCGGCGGTGGAAATTTTGTTGTAGCGTTAAATACTGTCCGACAATGTGAATACTAATGCGATGAGATTTCACTTCAACCATTTATCTAGAACAATGTTATATTGTGGAGGTATCAGTTACAGTTAGTGCTGCAGAGGACCTCACAATATCGGAGTGTTATTAACGTAATATCTTCGGCATCTTGGTGGGATTTCTTTTCTTTTTCAACTTTGTAGTAGGGCTGCACGGTATATCGATAAACCGATATATACCGGTATTCAAACCAATATCGATTGAATACCGGGGTAATTACAAAAATATCGGTTTATCGCCATTATTTATTTACTCACAATTTAATTTTCAAGATGCCTTGAGTTTTTTTTTATCTGTAGCTCCGAATGAATAATATTGTCATTTTACACAAGGAATCGTCCGCATGTGCACACGTAATATACAAAATCTCGAGTTGAAAAAAAATCATTTTCAAAAATTTCTTCAAAACAATATCAGGTGACCCCTCATTGGAACGAGCTCACATGAGGGTCACATGATATTGTTTTGAAGACATTTTTTGGAAAAATTTGCTAAACTAATATTTAAAATAATAAATTTTGTTATCGTCTGCGTGGATAAAGGTTTTTCGAACCGCATAATCAAGGCATGATGATTTGTCCGACTGGGATGCCTCAAGTCTCGATTGTAGTACTTATGTTCAGATATCTGAACAGTCTTCGATAAACCGGCAAGCAGCGGTATTTTTTTTGAATACCGATACTTTGTAGTTCATACCGCGAGTACTAAAATATACCAAGAGTTAAAGTCCGTGCTTTAAAATTTGATTTTGTCGCTTTCCAGAAATTTCGTGGTAGGGTTAAATTGTGTGCTACAATGTGAAAATAAATACCACGAACATCACATCAGCTATTGCTGTGGGACGAAATAAATCAATTGTAGGAGTACCTGTTGTAGTTTGATCTCACTCAATGGGAGAGGGGGGTAAAACAGGAATTAACGTAAAACGTCCGGAATGTGTCAAACGAACAAACCTAAAAACACGTATATTTTTTTTATTTTTCCAGCTCCACAACATACTAAAATTTCACGAAAAAAGGTGAAAGTGTAATTTTTTTTTGTGAGGTTGTTCAATGTTGTGAAAAATGTCACACGAAAATTCTGCAATAATTGTTGACGATTTTCCAGGTCAGTTCCACACGTTTATAATTGTGTTTTTTGTAAGAAATGGGATTTACAATTTGAAAGTGGAGGCCAGGTACAGACGTTGATATTAAAAGATCAAGAAAAACACTTAAGTGCGTATTGTTTTGGATAAAGGTATGGAAATCAAGAATTGGATTCCACAATTAGGAAGCCCCGTTCAACGTTAATATTTGTGGGGAGTTTCGTGAGTGTAGGCTGAAAATTGTGACCGTGATTTGTCTGTAGGACACAAAAATAAAATACTGTACGGCCGCTGTGGACTGGTCACTTTCCATTGGCAGGCAATATTTCCACAGATGCGAAAACATTAGATTCAAACACTAATTATAGGAATAGTCATCAAAAATTTAATCACTGAAGCACCGGGTACAACCAGGTGCTTCATTAATTAAAATTTTGCTGCTGACACTTTCTATTTCCTGGTAAACGCATGCATGGACATCACTGCCCACGCGTGGATTACGACCAGTCCACAGCAACTATACTGTAGGGTTAGGTGGTTTTGAAATCGCAGTGCGAATTACCAGAAGCCACCCAACGTCAAATAGACGGCTAACGTCGAGAGGACGGCCCACGCCGAGAGGACGGCCCACGTCGGGAGGACAGGCCACGTTGAGAGGACGGCTCACGTCGAGAGGACAGCCAGCGTCGAGACGACGGCTAACGTCGAGAGAACGGTCCACAACGAGAGGACGGGTCACGTTGAGAGGACGGCCCACGTCGAGAGGACAGCCAACGTCGAACGACAGCCAACGTAGAGAAGACGGCCAACGTCGAGACGACGGCTAACGTCGTTATGGCAACAAACGTCGTTTTGGCGGCCAAGACTAGTTAGTGTATGTTGTGATTATATTGTCCTTACTTCGAATGGCAAATGTTAAAAATGAGTTTGAAAAGAGAATGTAAACACAAAAATGTATCGTTGGTTTACGTCATATCTTCGGTATCATCCTGATGTCTGATTTTCAACATTATTTCAACTTTGCATTTGTGCGCACAAGTTCTCAAATTTCTTGACATTTCGATTTTGGACAATGGAATTTAATTTTGGGGTTTTCCGACCCTTGATAATCATTTACGTCATAGCGTTAAAAATGTTCAGGCAATGTTGATAAACAATGGCGATGATCGCCTTCAATTATTTCCCAAGCCACCTGTAATATTAATAGTGTGCTATGTTTTGTAGTTTATTGGTAATTCTATGAGAAAATGGGGAGAGGTGGTATACTGCCGACATTGTTTTCGTCATATCACTGGCATTTGTCGTCAGATTTTCAGTTTCCTTTCAACCTTTTGTTTGGAACAATGGATGCTAAAATGTCACATGGACAAACCAGCCGAAATTTGAATTTAATTTTATGCTTTTTGCACCTCTGCCACTGTTGGCATCGTGACGTTCACTTTGTTGAGTCAATACACAGAACGACATGCGCGGGTGAATGGGTTAATCGATATGGCACAAGTGCCATATCGATTAACCCGTCACACGCGCGTGTCGTTCTGTGTTTATTACACTCCTCCACATCTATAAAACAATGATCAGAAGGATTCTCAGCAATTCATTTGACATCTATCAACAAACAGAACACAATTTATCGCCAACCAAACTTGCGTACTCATACTCTTCTTCTGCATATTCATTATCCCTGTCAAAAATCGACTTTATTTTTTCTTCGCCATTTTCGTACACATTAAATTCGCCATTTCCTTCCATTTTGGACATTTTATTTAGTTATTTCGCAATCAGTTCAGTTTCGGGTGATCAATCGTCTGCTCAACGATTTACGTTCGGCACATGTGTGCGAAACGGATTTTCATTTTCCACATGGTTTAGTGTTGCTGTAGATGGGGATTTCATAGATCATGCGTGTAATAAATGAGCATACAAATGTGCCTATTCACCTGTCCAACTATCCCTTGTGCTGTGTATTTAGTTTATATACAGGTACCATTCGCTGTTTTCTGACGTAGGGGTGCGACAAAATTGGAGGGGTGTAAAAACAAAACTGTATGAACGGTGTTATCCCTTGGCCCAGGTTAAGGCGGGGTTCTAATTGTGTGTTGATTTTCTGTTTTCGTGTAAATTTTGAAGGATTTATAGCGATTCCATGAAAAAGCAAAAAGCATGGTATGACCCTTATGACCTCCATTTTGTCATTCTGCTTTAAAATAAGTTCTGAAATATTTTTTTTTTATAAAACAAAAATCACTGCATGGTCCTTATGAGTCCGGGGGTCTATCTGTGTGCTTTTTCTGTTTCAAATGAAATGAGTTTTCAAAGATTTCGAGTGATTTCATACAAAAAAAAAATCAAAAGAAAATCACCGTATGACCCTTATGGCCTCTTCACGGTGATCTATATGTGTGTTGATTTTCTGCTTTAAAACGAGTTTTGAAGAAGTTTGAGTGATTTCATTCAAATTGAACAAAATCACTCTATGGCCTTAATGTCCCTGGCTTGGACTGGTGTCTATTTGTGTGATGTTTTTCTGCTTTAAAACGAGTTTTTGGGGATTTAGTGTGATTTTATGAAAAAAAGAGAAAAATCACTATTCTACCTTTATAACCCCTTGACCCCTGGGGTTGGGCGAGGGTATGTGTGGATGATGTTTTCTGCTTTAAAATGAGTTTTGAAGGATGTAGTGTGATTTTTGTCTTTAAAAGGAACTTTCCAGAATTTTAGGCAAAAAAAAAGAAGAAAATCATGGCATGACCTCTTTACTCGGGTTAGGGAAAGGGTCTATTTGTGTATGTTTTTCTGCCTTAGAGTGAGTTCTCAGGAATTTCGGCTGGTTTTTATGTAAGAAATGCAAATTGTGCAAAGAATAGCCAAAATACTGGCATCGCTACTTGCCGGCGTTGTCATTCTCCCATCGGAGGTTTCCCTGGTGAGCACGGGGGATTCCCCTGTGATACGGTCGGATAATGAGGGGACAAATGCAAGTATTGAATAATATCTGGGCAGAACATGAAATGTTCGAGGTGTGGAGTAACTATCATTGCGTCTTCGAACTCAGAAATAAACTGCAAGAGACATGCCGCATCGCTTTTAATGTGTTGTTAACTCAAGGGTTCCCAGGTGAATCCGGCCACACAAGAGGAATAAAGCGTTGCTGATCAACAATTGCAACGTATTGGGCGCAGACGTTGAAAGATAGTTGTCGTTTGAATAGCGACGAAATGATTGAGATAGGATGCATGCGAGGAAGCGTCTTAGAGAACTACAAAATTATATGTAATTGAAGGTGATACACCTTGGCTGCAAATCAACGTGGATGCAAGTTTGAGACTAAAAGTGCGGTAGCACAAATTAAAATGTCTGCTAGGATCGTCATTGAAAAGTGAAAATAGGCGCGACAGGTGTGACAGGCGAGGCAGGCGCTGGAAAGAAAGTAGAACTATTAGTTGCGTCAATTCTTCAACAAAGTATGAATTCACCATAACCCTTTACCTAACATGAAAAGCAGACGACACTCGCAAAAAAATTCCTGAATAACTAATTTTTTTCATTTTTTGTCTTAAAACATAGGTTGTGACCCCTCATTGGAACGAGCTCGACGAGCTCGTTCCAAAGAGAGGTCATAGCCTATGTTTTTGAGAAAAAAATGAAAAATGAAAAAATAATGAAAATTAATTGGCGATTTTTGTGAATAGCGCTGGCCGGTTTTGGCCGTTACGTTGGGTAAAGGGTTAAAAGCGATAAATACGTAATATTGCGGCGATAAAGATCTGTCAAGTCATGGTACTAAGGCGGACTCGCATAAGTTCAGAAATACACTTATCGTTCCTTGCTAAAACATTGCAGGTGGCGCCTTGCTGCAATAAAGCGTCGATATAGTGTGGCGATAAGGGTCGATAAAGTTATAATACTGGGACCTGGGAGAGGAACGATAAGAAAACAATAATTGATTATATACTCACTGACATTAGCGTATGGAGGGAGGTTATAGATGTAAAAATAGATGACGAGGGAAAAAATGACTTGGGTAGTGATCACAACCTGATAACAGTTAAGATTATGGGCAAAAAGATGAATAGAGACAGAAATACCTTCAAGGAAGTTTGGGGACTAAAACAAGGAGCCGACTGGAAGCAGTTTCGGGAAAAACTAAAACCAAATCTTGATGTATACCTAGGGATGCAAATGTCCAGAGTATTTCAGATGGCATAGTAAATAGCCTAACAGAGGCAGGGAAGCAGTGTATAGGAAGGGTGAGGGTCCCAACGAGAGAGCTTGGATACAGGGTTAACGAGGGACTGAAAAAGGCTATAAAAGAAAGGAAGGTAAAATGCGCTGCTTACAGAAGAAGTAGGAAGCTTAAAGGGGTGGATAACAATGACACTAGACTAATGAAAGGAGAATATGAACTGGCACGGAAAAAGGTGAATGAGATAAAGAATAATAATAGGAAGGAGCGCAATTGCAGTCTTGCCAGAACAATAAAGAAAACGGGGGGTTCGAGCTCAAACGTATTTTGGAACTGGGTAAATAAACGGGGGAAAAGTAGTGTGCAGAGTATCAAAGTGGATGGGGAAAGTACAGAAGATAAAGGCCGTATCGCTTCAGAGTTAGTCAAGCACTGGGAAAAGATAAACGATAGGCGATGGGGCAGTGGACTCCCCACCAAAAAGAAATACACTGGTGGAGAACCTATCCAATCGTGTATGTAGCGAAATAACGACAGAAGAAGTGCGGAACGTGGTCTCGAAATTAAAAAATGGTAAAGCGGGAGGGACTGATGAAATTCCGAACGAATTCCTCAAAAAATGGAGGGGAGGCACTTATTGAAGTCCTGACAAACCTTTTCAACCTGGCTCTGCGAAAGCAAGAGGTCCCCAGAGAGTGGAGGGAAAGTAAGGTGTCGTTCATACACAAAAAGGGGGATAAGGAATTTCTAGATAACTATAGGGGGATATCAGTTAGTAGTAACATCGGAAAAGTATTCTGTAAGGTCATATACGGTAGACTAGAGGAAGTTATTGAAGAGAAAGGTTTTTTAGGAGAAATTCAAAATGGTTTCAGGAAAGGACGAAGAGTCACTGATCACCTATTTACACTCACCCAACTGATAGAATCAACAAAGGCTGAAAAGAAAAAGATGTTTCTGGCATTTCTAGATGTGAAAAAAGCGTACGACCGAGTGTGGAGGGAAGGTATGTGGCGAAAGCTCGAGGGCATCGGACTGGGGGTGACTTTGTGGGAATCATGAAAGCACTGTATACAGATGTGCAAAGCCAACTCAGTCTAGGGAGTATCACTACAAAACGAGTCCCTATGGATATAGGCCTCAAGCAGGGGTGTATCCTTTCACCGATTTTGTTTGCATTGTATGTTAAAGATTTAGGGGACGAACTAATTCAGAGTGCGGAGGGGGTAAATGTTGGAGACATAAAGATACCAGGCTTATTCTTTGCGGACGACATGGTGTTAATGTCTAGAACTGAACAGGGGCTAGAGAAACTGCTGGAAATTGTTGGTAGATATGGGAACACTTGGCGGCTCGAACTAAATGAAAATAAAAGCAAGGTAATACCCGTTGGACGCAAGGTAGATATGACGAAGAGATGGAGAGTGGGGGAGTTCTCAATCCCCGAAGGGGAAAGCAAACAAATCACTGTAGGAGAAACGGGAGAGTATGAGTATCTAGGGGTAAGCATAAATATAACGGGAAGAGGGGTGTACAGAAATTACTCAGCCAAACTGATTCTGAAGGGGAAAAGAATTCTGAACCAACTAAAACTTTTAGGGAAAAATAGTTTCAACAAGGTCTTTGTGGGGAAAACACTGTGGGAGAGGGTGGGTTTACCAAGTATAACGTATGGCACGGACGTGATTCCATTAAACCAAACCGTTATTAAGAAGTTGGAAAATACTCAAAATGATGCCGGCATATGGATAACAGGGTCGAGTAATGCTGCAGCTTTGGAAGCAGTAAGGGGGGAGCTTGGGTGGATGAAAATCAAGGACAGGGTAGATTTGGGAAAACTGTGTTACTTTAACTACTTGAGAAACCTGCCTGACAACCGGTGGTGCAAATTGATGCTCGATACCATTTGGAATTCTAATATAGAAACGGGGTGGTCAAAACATGTGAGGGAACTAATGGACAATTACTCTATAGAGGTCACAAACATAGAAGTAGGAATGAAAGAAGGCAAAAGGTTTGTCAAAGAGAGAGTCATGGAAGATTGCAATCGAAACTGGCGAGCAGGGGTTAGCGTGAAAAGATCACTGCAGGGGTTACAATATAAAGAAAAGCCAGCTTTTGAGAAGTACCTAGATGGCACCTTTGGAGGGTCACTGCTGTTCAAACTGAGATCAAGATCACTGGAGCTTCGGGGAAAAATTGGGAGAGATGGGGAAAAGGGATGCCAAATGTGCCACTCTGGAGTAGTGGAGACCCTGGAACATTTTCTCTTGGAATGCCCACAGTATATACCTCATAGAATAAAATTTACTGGAAGAATAATGCAGAAGTGGGGTAAAGAAACAAAGGATAGATGGCTGAAGGGGGACACGAGGGAGAGGGTAGGAATGCTTATTGAAGAAATTGAAAAAGAGGAAGTGAGGGACACTATTAAGCAGTTTATATCTTAATGCTGGGAGAAGAGGAGGGGAAGAGGGGGTGGGGTGCAGGGGGAATGATGGCCTTCTCTTATGAGGACCGCGACAAATCAGCGGCTGGCCAAAGAGTTATTATTACTGGGGGTGCATATGTTTAAAGAGGAATGGAAATAGACCACCGAGAACTGTTAACGGAAGCCATCAGCTACGAGGCAGTCCGAAATGTCAACAGGGTCAAGCTGATGATTTTATCCAGCTTCCACGAATGCACGGAGGAAGGGAAATAGACCACAGATAAGGCTCCACAAAGTAGATCTCCTGTTTTTCAGGCCATTGTTTGTAAGATTGCATGTGGGCGGGTGGTTTCTTATTTTATTTTTTTGTTTTTTTGCTCGTCGGACTTTAATAGCGAAAAATGTAAACATCACATAGAGAACAATATTTAAAAGTTCTATTTAAGCGACCGGAGTCACAGATACATTATTCAGAAGTTCTAACCCTTTGAACCGGAGAGGCCGCTTTTCCGGCCCAGGAACATAATACTTAACAATTTCATGACTGTCAAGTGAAAATAAGGGGTAGATCAATCAATACCTGCAACGTGCAGCCCGAAAATATTCATTGGTCTATCCCCAAATAATGAATATGGACTCTTCCGATTGCTGTCATTGAACTGACATGGAATATGCCACCAGGGTTCAAGGGGCTAAAGATAACTGCATTATCATTTGTGGATGGTACACCATATAAGAGGTCGTCTATCGTCTTATGGCGAACTGCTGTAGTGAATTAAAAAACTCTACTCTGATGGAACTACAGGAAGTGCACACCATAAATAATGGTGTGCGTCTTCTTTGCATGGACCACAGCTTCACAAAAATGTATCTGATATGTAGTTATCAAATTTGTTCCCTTTTCAGATCGCTGCAACAGTTGCTAATCATGCTGAGGATGATATTCTACCAAGCCATTAAAATCAAACTGTCGGGCAACAGTACCCCAGCAAAAACGAATTGTTTCGACTGACACCGGCTAATTTTAGCTGAGGGCAGTGTCAGGATGAGAGGTAGCAAAGAGAAGCCAGAATAAGATATACTGCAAGAAACCTCGGGAAGTGTGCCCGAGACAGGCAGATATCGAGGCTTCTGGAAGATTCCGACCCAGATAAAACAGTTCTCGGGTCTATTTGGGCAATTTAGGGAAGTTGCCCGGTTGTTTGTGGTAAATCGACATACCTACAATGATTCGAGGCACATCCCACACTATTTATTTAAGATCCTACAACACTACCTGCTACTTTCCTATATGCAAGATGGGAATGAAATAAAGATTTTGTGGCAACCAAACTGTGACAATTTGACAATTTGAGCCAATTAAATAGGTGACTTTTCGGTAATTAGATGCACTCCTCTTGAATAGAACGTACCCTCGAAATATATACTGATTTATTTGGCCCTTCACGTCGATGGTGCACATGTCTTCAACCGTTGTAACCCTGCTTGAGCGGAGCTTTAAACAGAGTTAGAATGTTGAGGAGCTGACAGTTGCTCGAAGATGCGCGGTGGTTCTCTCCGGGTACTCCGGCTTCCTCTTCCCGTTAAACTGTCACTGTCACGATTAGCCATTGTGCACAAGTATATGACCTTAAACACCAATAAAAAATAAATAATAACTTGGCCCTTCCAATCCCAGTAGTGATTTATGAAGCATTGCTGTGTGTGTGTTGGGGGGGGGGGGGTAATATTCACCAAAATTCGTTTCTCGGTTATGTTATACATTCAGTAGTATATATGACAAATGTGAGAAAAGCTATCAGGTACGCTGTCATGACAACCCGCGCAACAAACTCCAAACAGTGTTGTCTCCCCTCGCTACGCTCGACACAACTGATGTACCACTGCGAAAAGTTGCTAAATCTGCAAGACTCTTACAGATTGTCCACCGCGTGGTATTGGTTCTTCATTTTACATTGAACACATTTTAAATTGCACTGATCGACTTGTCAGAGAAAGAATTTTCACAAATACTTCCTAAATCAAAGATAGTCGAAGAAACTGAAAATTAAAATAGTCCGCGCATGAAGACATTGCAATGACGTGGTATCTGTAAATAAACAAAAAAGAACATGCTAATTCCATCATAGTTGGGAAAGAATTTGACTAGTTGCTTGTATAATTTGAACTTGTACTTTTTGTTGAAAGAAAGACAGGTGGTGGTTGTTTGGAATAGTGGTAGTGTTCCGTGTGGAGTATTGATCAGTGAGATATGGAATAAAAATACCGTATGCTACATTCTTCGCTCACAACATGTAGTTGAATAACATATTTGGTGCGTCTGATTACCACATAGAAAAATAATACACTCTAAAATCAGTTGCGTCCAAAATTAACCTTAATCAACTGGGTTGAATGAATATGAACCCACCTGTGTTCATATTCACTCAACCCAGTTAATTTTTAACCCAAATGATTTCAGAGTGTGTGCATAGAACATTCTTGGGCCACATAAATACCGAACGTAACTACACAGAACTACATGGATTCCGCACATATTTATAAGCTATAGAACAAAACCCATTACAGACCAAGACCTCTCAGGACAAAACCCTTGTGGTCAAAACTGAAAGATTAACAAAGCCCACAGCCTATTTTTATTATTGTTCCATTCAAATCTTCCTTGTTAGTTAATTTTATTTATTTTCTCGTTTTATTTATTAATTAATATTACTCTTTTTATTTCAATATAATATTCATTTATTTTGCGTGTGTGTGAAGTCGTGGTGGTAGTGTGTGTGTGGGGGGGGGGGGGGGTCATAATCTATGTTTTTTAGACATAACCTATGTCTAAAAAACATAGGTTTGCTCGTTCCAAAGAGGGGTCATAACCTATGTTTTTGAAAAAAAAATGGAAAAATAATAAAAATTAATTAGTGTTTTTTGTGAATAGCGCTGGCAGGTTTTGGCCGTTACGTTGGGTAAAGGGTTGAAGACATATAAAGCCGTTAGGGTATGAAAATACTCAAAAAACTATTTTACATCGAACTGGACAAGGCGGGATTCAGAACACTGATAGACTCTCTGAAATGTGACTTTACCGAGGGCGCTTACCTTTTAGGCAAGGAAAAATTTCCAATCACACAATGACGGAAATTTCCCAAACTACTTCCTATGTATGACAGTTTGTCATTATTTATTAGATTACGGGCCGCGAAGTCAGCATGGACATGGCATCAGGGGAGGGGTGGGGCAGTGCCCCCCCTTCCCACCAATCCTGGCCCAAATTTCCTATAGTTGGAAATTCGGAGGGCAAGTGATGAGTAGTTGGAAAGTCCATCTATCTGGATTTTAGAGCTCCTTTGGCGATGCTGATGCCTCCTTTACTCCCCAAAATTCCAACTCGGTTTCAAATAGGCAAAAAGTCTAACGTTACTATTTACAACTATACAGTGCACGCAATATCGAGCTTCATAAGTATGCATGATGTCAATCGGTACGAGATTTCTATAGTACTTTTACTTGTCGTAACAAAAAAAAATTCTCGAAATGCACTTCAAGAAAATCACATCATGTAAAATCGTTAACCTGAGTTAATTCCATCATTCACAGTTACATAATGGTGAAACATCGAAAATTGATCATTCCTGCATAAGATCTGATTTAAAGTTAGAACAGCGTAAATTGCTCAAAGTTCTCAGCTTGAGCATTTGTTCAGCACATATTCAATTCCCAGAAGAATACCAAATAATAATAACCTGATAATTCTATCATAAATGTGTTGGTATTTCAGTTACTGGAATCAATTTTGTGCCCCCTTTCATTGCTTCATTTTCAAAAGTTTTCTCGGTAGTGATTTTCCAGCGGGGGTGGGGGGTGGGGGAGGGGGGGTCCCCCTCCCGGTCAGTCCGTCTAGTTGGGAATTCACTACCCTACATCCCTCAAATCGGAAACCTCTAGCCACGTCCCTGGCAGTCAGCGGCCTATCTACGGAAAAGAGCGCCTATGGCATACACATTTTAATAGAACGTCATGTTGTTTCCATCTTAACCCTTTACCTAACATGAAAAGCAGACGACACATGCAAAAAAAATTCTTGAATAACTATTTTTTTTCATTTTTTGTCTCAAAAACATAGGTTATGACCCCTCGTTGGAACGAGCTCGACGAGCTCGTTTCAACGAGGGGTCATAACCTATGTTTTTGAGACAAAAAATGAAAAAAATAATGAAAATTAATAGGCGATTTTTGAGAATAGCGCTGGCCGGTTTTGGCCGTTACGTTAGGTGAAGGGTTAAAATAATTCCCACCTAAATAAATAGCTGCACTAACGCGCGGCGAGATCACGCGTTAGTTGTTGATATTTATATAGGAGGAAATTTCGTTGAGACGTAAAAAACATGACTGGCGTAGTAAAAACAGAGAAGGAGGAAAAGCAACATAACCTTCCTAGTTGGCGCAGGAGAATGGTCTTACTGCCAGCTGACACTGGGGCTGAACTCTGAGGTATGTGGTCATGTTCCTCCCAGCACTATATTTTTACCTAATAATTTATATTAGTGATTTAACAATCCGGCAACCATATTGCTTCTCACCCCTGATAATCAAAGACAGATCATACATCGGAAGAACATTCTTTTCTCACCCTTCGAAGATGGCCTATCTGACTTTAAGAGAAACTGCTCAGTGCCCCCCCCCCCCCCCCAAGTGGCGCCCAGAGTGCATGCCATACCTTCCATACCTTAGGTACGCCACTGCTGACGGTGAAGTTGTTTTGTTCGCCTCACCCCTATCCCCACAAAAAATAGATGAAATAAAAGAACAGAAAATAAAGTAAAAATTCTACATGTCACTTGGACGCTTCCGTACTTTGGACCTCCCACCCCCCCCCCCTCCCCCACCCCCCAAAAAAGAAAAGAAAAATACCCAAGTCAAAAATAAAAAAGTAAAATAACACAGTTAAATAACATGAACTCACCCCATCTTCACTGTTGTTTCGTAAATTTCTTTCTGCAAGGCTTATTAACATGAGTTGTGAATAGCTTCTTTTTTATCTTCCAACTAGGTTACCGCCCCCGTCAACAACTGTCGCAATGTTGGCCTCCAAACCGAGTCACAGTTGAGATCAATTAACAATACCCCCTCTCCATTATTTATCGTTTGACGTGTGGTCAATACAATTGGAAAGCAACGATGTAAAAGCTATCCACTTATGACAATGTATATAAAAAGAAGGTAAATGTTTTCTCTAAATTCATTTGAACAAATCCAAACACTTGACGATTCAAAGTAATTTGTATAGTTTGTCTCGAGTATACACATTTGTTGAAGCAAATAACTTTAAGATTCGTTCCAGGTGCATTTCACGTTTTAGTCCTTTACCCAACATGAATAAAAGATGACACATCTCCCTTTCCCCCACAAACAAAAAAAACTCTTGAATAAGGCTTAAACAAGTTAAAAATCTGTTTCTCGGGCCCTCGCGCATGGTCATGTTGGTTGCCGCGCGCCCTATCTTTATAACCAATGCAAATTTAAAAAAAAGAAATAAATGGTTTATGTCTGATATTTTCAGTCAGTTAATAAAATTGACAAATCTGTCCCTTAAGTGCAACAAGGTTTTGCAGTGCTTTAGCATTGCAAAGTCTTCTTACACTTAAGGGACGAAACGTACCACCACCGCTGTTCTGCTGATTATGGAGCCTAAAACATAAGACAAACCAAGAACATGAACTTTTGATGGCAAAGAAATAATTACAAAAATAAAAAATAACATAAAAAGCCGCCCGCCCACATGCACACAAGACCCAAAAAGTTGAAAATCTGTTCCTCATGCCCTCCCGCATGGTCCTTTTGGCTACTTCATGCTCTCTTTTCAATAACCAATGTAAACTTAAAAATATAAAAATTAAATGGCTATGTCTGATATTTAACCCAAGTTAATAAAATTGATAAATTTGTCCCTTGATGGCAACAAGGGTTTGCAATGCTTTAGCATTGAAAAGCCTTCTTGCACCCAAGGGACGAAACGCACCACTACCGCCGTTCTGCTGAGTAGGAGGCCTAAAACATAAAACAAATCAAGAACATGAACTTTTGATAACCAAGATTTAATTACAAAAATAAAAAATAAAAGAAAAACCCACCTGCCCACATATAACTTTACACAAATGATATGAGAAACAGAAGATATACTTTGTGGGCATAACCATTTTTTTCATTTTCTCTCTCAAAAACATAGCTTATTACCCCTCATTGGAACGAGCCAATCCAGCTCGCTCCAAAGAAGGGTCATAAGCTGTGTTTTTGAAACGGAATCGAAAAAAATAAAAAAATTTGAATGACGATTTTTTTTTAATAATACTGGGTGTCTTTGAACTTTACTCAACAAGTTACAAAGATGAGCTTCTTTCATAAAATCAAGTGTGAGGAAAAGTGGACGAAGTATCGAGAAGAATTAGAGCAGTCCCAAGGCTACAAGGATAGGGGAGTCCTCCCCTATAAAATTTGTTGTTGCATGGCTGCCAATTTTCGTCATAGGAAGTGGTTTACAGGAAAGTTATCTCCCCTTAATTTCCTAGAGCTGCCAGTAAATTCAACACTAAAAGTATATGGCTTTCATATTAAATTTGAAATTTCGAAATATTGTCTAATATGTATCATTGATGTACATTTGACAAACCTGGGGTATTTTCCTGAGAGTAGTATAAAAATACAAAAGCTGGGTTTTTTTTAAACATTTTTCCCAATCAGTTTCAACTTTTGTCTATTATTCTCTGACTATTATTTTCTGTTTAAACACATTTTAAAATACTAAAACTGCCTTTTCAACATCTGTGGATATTCTGTAACCTTTTTTCAGTTCATTATATCAACACTGTGCGCATCTTAATATAGCAGAAGTTACACAGTTTGGTATTGACCTAATGTGGTATGTATGGGGTCAGTTAATTCCATATTAGGCGAGTGCGAAGCTCTCGCCCAATATGGAATTAACTGACCCCATATATACCATATTAGGTCTCTACGGACACTACCAAACTGTGTAACGAATATATCTTACCGACTACCTTTTTATAATGAATTAAACTATACAATGACTGATAAATGGTAAAATTCCTTCTTGTTAATTTTGATCTCAACACATCTTGTTCTAATTAACACAAATAAATATATCAAAACCAACAAAAATGAACGCGTTTCTGTGACTTCCACAATTTCGATTCGTTCACAAATGAAGAATCAGATAACACTGAAATGAATGTACATGTATCTTGTAAATTGCCAAGAATTGAATCTTAATTCTTGTTTATTGTAAGGTTATGGATGATTGTAACATTTCCATAATAAACATTGGGGTTTGATTGCACTTTGTTTACAGCAGTGCAATTTTGAATTGTGTCATTTTTTCTTTGAGACAGTCTCTTAAAATATCGGCACATCTTTTATTAGCTTTAATGGTATTGTCCGCGTTCAGCTTAAGACATTTTGCATCTACCTCCTCGTCTGTCGTCTGCGCGAAGCGTTTATTGTTTTCCGACATTTTAAAAGATGAACGAACAAAGGGGAGAATACTCTGGCGGTCAGTCGCATATGACTTGCAACTGACGGTATATGGTTTTATATGGGATATGCATGTGACATTTGCAAACCAATGAAATTCCCAGATACTTGTAGAGGGTAAGATATAATACGGTGCCCCCCCCCCCCCCCCCCCCCCATTAGTCAGACACAAATGAGAATATTGTGGAACCTTGTCTTGTATGTAGTACATAAAGTTGAATCCATAGGTCAGGACAGGCAGTGAATGTGCCATCCATGTAGCCGTCATTAAAGAACAGAAATCTCTCTTCATCATAGGTTTCTGTTCATGTACCATTCAATGCTGCCTCAGCTCTGTTTCTGGCAGGTTAGGAGCATGGTGATTCCTATGTGTGTACAGAGCACTGCCAAAACTTCCGAATGAAGGAAAGACTGCAACATCACTCGGATCATGTTTTCAAAAAACTTATGTGTGACTCTTTAATTTTGAATAGTTACCAATAAATAGTCCAACATAGTTTTTACAAGAAAATTAAAAAAAAATAACAGCAAACTGTTTGGAAAAAAATATTTTGCCCTCAAATTTTAGATGAAAGTTATCAGTGTTATTACACAATCAATATACGTGTGAAATTTTATGTTTTGATTATTTTTCAGAAAATAATTAAATGGTATTTTTTATTATTTATCAACCTTGAAAGGAACAAAAACAAAATGTTGAAAATATATTTTATTCAGGTTGTACACATCAGGGTTGTTCAATTTGCAACAATAGGTAATCATTTATTTTAACTTCTGCTATCCCTAATTAACTGTCTAACAAGTGGGGTGTATGACAACTGGGTGTCTGACTAATGGGGGTACACCTATAATCCAAATTATTAGCCTTTCCATTAATATAACAGTTCAGGAGAATGAGAGATTTTGTCGTGTGAGATTCATAAGGTTCCACTGGAAGATAGTACCTTATGTTTCTCAAGCGACGATTTGTTAATTTTGCCCTGGGAAAAAAAAAAATTAAAAAAATTGCAAATTACTTAAAAACGCATTCGCTAAATTGAGCGCCCAAGTGGACAGTATGTTGGTAGGCATAATGCTAATAGATAGACTTAATGACGGATTATCTGTGAACTAGTTGCTTCCAGTTAGCTTGCCGTAAGTTTCCCGTTGTTACTTTTAATAAACGAAAATAACAGACAGCTCTGAGAGCTGTCTGTTATTTCCGTTTATTAAAAGTAAGAAAAGGAAACTTGGCCTTATTTTCTATTACTGCTTTCACAACAAGTTTTTTTTATCTTAATTGGACCTTCCTCGCTCGTCTAATAAGTTCAAGGAAGATAACTTTATCGAAAGTCGATTTTCATGACGATATAATTCAGTGATGTCTATCGGAATTTTTATATAGTACATCGGAAAAATCACTGACCGCCCAAACGCAAACATTTATCTGTAGGCAGGTAATTGGTCGCCAGGTTCCCCAGAATACATGACGTGGTGTCACCAAGACAAGAATATACAGTACGTGCCACTAAATCAGCCGCAGAGTGGAGATTCCACCCAAGAAATAATTTTGAATTTGTTGCAAAGCATAGCAATCACAAACAAAGTTCCAGCCGATGGACCTCCGGGTTAAACCCGAGGTCCATTGGCTGAAACATTGCTTGTGTTTTTTGTCCATATGTACAGAATTTGAAAGTTATTCTTTGAGTGATAACTCCACTCCGCGAGTGATTTTGTTACAATCTACTCTCCACGCATCGTACATCAATAATGACAGGTGCCTGATTAGGAAAGTATCTGCAAGACCCCTGAGAATGGCAGATTGTCGGGTATACGGCAAACGTTACTCTTGTTTATTATTGTTTAAAAAGAAGTAGATTGAGTAAGGCTAAACGCTCGAATGACAAGGGAAGGTCAACAAGAATACAGTCGAAAACGTTTAACTCACGCTCCAGCAAAAATTGTTGTTGCTCATAATATTGGTTCGGCAAAAACTGACCGGCAGTTCCTGTTCCAACCCCAGCGACAAAAAAACCTTCACTAGGAAGATGAACAGCGGTACTATAAGAAAATATTGACTACAGCAGAAATTTTTTCATGTGGGTTAACTTAATACATACTTGAATGGTACTGGATGCTTGACCTATTTTAAAAACCTGGTCATTGGTGTGAAGGTGTTCAAGGCGACAGTGATGCAAATTTCAAAATCGGTGATTGGATGAAAATATTGACATGTTCATATGGCTACCGTCGTAATTATGAGGTCTGGTCACAGGCACCTGTTACCGGACGTTAGACGAAATAAAAAGATAAAAAAATATATATCCCCGCCCTATATATTAAATATACACGTATAGGGAGGGGATATATTTTTTTCTCAGCATTTTATTTCGTTAAATGTCCGGGAGCAGGTGCCTGTTGTCTGGTCTATTTCTTTGTCCAAATTTTGAGGTCCTATCTTCGACCCTAAATAGGAGGAGTGGTGGTTCATTAATTAGATAATTTGGCTTCAGATGAAAAGTTTGGAGAGGCGATGCTGACCTGGATCATCTTCTCTCTGCGTATTTGGAAAACACACTTAATCCCAGCTGTTTACGTGGGAGCACGGCACCTGGCGCACCTGACCGTCGTTGGTACATATGCCTTCACCAATACGTATCCTGTTTTTGCTGGTTTAGAAAAATGGAGAGTTTAACGGTAACTTGTCGATTCTCGGTGGTTCTCTCACTGTCTTTTAAAAATGTCCATAAATAATTCAAATAAGTAAATCGAAAGATAATAAATAAATAAATAAATAAATAAATAAATAAATAAATAAATAAATAAATAAATAAACTAGACGGAGTGATTCTCTAGAATGACTGATGGGCTTTTCCTTAAAGCATTTTACCTTCTTTCCAAAGAGAACAAACATTAAGATCTGTTGAAAAAATTACCGACAAAGGCTAGTAACGCCACGAGCTGACGTGAACTGAAAAAATCTGAATGACTATTTCCACATGTTGTTGGCTGATAATATCCTGTCACGTTAAAAGTTTAAAAGCAGTGGCGTTACCGGAGGTGGATTGGAGTGTGTGGAGGCACGCCTCCCCCAAATACCACCCCCCCCCCCCCCCCAGAAAAAAAAACTCCACCACATTGGACAAAGAAACAGACCAGACTTCAGGTACCTGCTCCCGGACATTTAACGAAATAAAATGCTGAGAAAAAAGATATCCCCTCCATATACGTGTACATTTAATATATAGGACGGGGATATATTTGTTTGAGCTTTTTATTTCGTCTAACATCCTGGAACATGTACCTATGACCAGACCTCATAATATCAACGCTAGTCATATGAACATGTCAATATTTTCATTTAGCCACCAATTCTGAAATTTGCATCACTGCCGCCTTGAACACTTCACACCAATGACCAGGTTTTTAAAACAGATCAATAATTCAGTCCCATTCATTTATGTATTAAGTTAACCCACATGAAACAAATTTCTGTTGTAGCCAATATTTGCTTATCATACCGCTGTTCATCTTCCTTGTGCAGTTCTTTTTTCATTCTACCTCCTTGAGATTGCCATCGGCATCTGCGTTCTTTGAACAGAAAAACATTTTTTGAGTCTGTCGTAATTTTTGAGGTCAATTGCACCCCCGACAGAAGTACATCGACGAACACAAACCTGACATGTTATCACTAAATGAAACTACACTCACAACAAAGAAATTGCACTTTAGGGTTCCCAACTACTACGCCATCAGGCGTGAAAGACCAGACCGACCGGGGGGTGGGGATGGGGTGGTGTAGGCCTCATAATAAATAGAAGATTTAAAATATAAAACATACCCACAGACCACTTTGGGGAAGAAATATTAGCCATTGAAATAGTTCTACACGAGTGGCCAGCCAGTCATTCCTTTCCAGAAGTTGATGATAATTGCCGATTGACGCGCAGCAAAAATTAATTTCTGACCCACAATTGGAATTTCCATTGAAACATTTTCTGACCCAACTAAAATCGGACGCGGTCAATTTTCGCCTGGACGATATTCCAGCTAAGATTAATCCAATGCGGATTCGTTTTAGAAAATATTAAACAATTTAAACTCGAAGTGGGCTTGAAAAAGACAATCTCCTTTCCATGCTAATTTCCCATAGGAATGTGTAAAAGTGTGAAGACTGCTCACCTCGGACATTGCAAAAGGGTACTTTTCTGCTCATCGTCGCCTTCTTGCTCAGTGTTATCGGAATGGGGATTTTGTCGAAAATTGTAGAGCTCGTTCCACCCTTCAAAACGAGCCAGAAAAGACGATGTCGAAAAATTCCGTTTCTGTACAAATTTCCCATAGAAATTTGTAAAGGGTTGCGATTAGGGCACCAATCAGACTGGTGATTTTGCACACATCGCCGTGCTATTCGAATGGATGCGACCCTTTTGTATTTTGTTTAGCCAATCAAATTGTCCAGTTTTGAAATTGACCAATAAAAGCTCCCACTCTAATTATGCAAATTATGAAAATGTGGCCTATTTGTATTTTGTTCAGCCAATCAAATTGTCTAGTTTTGAAACTGACCAATGGAATTGAAGGAAGGCTTTATTGATCACTGATTAATATGAAAACAAAATATCAAATGTTTTGAAGTGAACAAAACGGACGTGTCATATGATAAATTATGTTATGGGAAATTATATATATTTAAAAAAATTTAAAAAAAAATAGAAATGGATAGATTCATAGACGAAATGAAAAAACGAAAAAGAGAAGAAGAGTGTTGCAAATTTCTCGGTGGTGTGTTTTACAGAAAGTTCGCACATCTCGTGAAAGACAACATTCCCAGAGCGTTGAAGGAAAGATATTCTGGTTGCACGTTTGGACGGGACTACGGTCACAACTGTCAACCCACGGAATACGAAGATGCAATCATCATGTGTTTTGTGCCGGTGTGGCAGGAACGGAAGTCCGTAGGAAAATTAGTCCCTCTGGACTATTATTCCGCGGAATTATAGTCCTAGGTCTAACATTTCTAGGAATAGTAGTCCGCCGGACTACTATTCCTAGAAATGTTAGACCTAGGACTATAATTCCGCGGAATAATAGTCCAGAGGGACTAACGTTCATACGGACTTCCATTCCTTTTACACCGGCATCAAATATGGTCAGAAAATGTGACGTGATGAGAATTTGGATAGAGATGGTCTCGTGCATAGATGAACGGAGCCTCACTGAATTCGAATGTTTGCATTTTTGATTGGGGCGAGTGGTCTCACATCCAAAGATCGAGGTCGTATTTTGCATTTATTACTGGATAGACAATATCTGACTCAGATCTGGTGAAGGAAAAAAAAATTACTAAAATAAAAAAATAAAGAATTACTAAAATAAAAAACAAAATACTAAAATAAAAAAAAAATCAATAGATTAATTCATGAAAAAATGGATAGATTAATGGATGAAATTAAAAAACGAAAGGAGAAGAGCATCACGAATTTCTTCAAGATTTGTTTGACAGGACGTTTGACCATCTCGTGAAAGAATACATTACCAGAGCATTAAAGGAAAATTGTTGCAAGTTTGGATGGGAATACGGTCACGATTGTCAAGACTCGGAATACAAAGATGCAATCATCATATTTTTCAAGCAGGTATTAAATATACTTAGAGAGCGTTTAAATTATAATAATTATGATAATATCATGTTGGAATATTATAGAGAACACATACAAATTCTTCCTAGGTATATGGAAAAGTATTTTACCAAGATATATCCTGAAGGTGTTTACATAAATGTGAGTTACGAATCTTATCCTTCCAACATACTTTTTGAAAAAGGAGAGAATTGAACAATTTTGTATCCAATTCCTGAGAAGAAGATAAAGAGAAAAGAAAAACGAAAAAAAAAATTACAAAAAAAAATTGAAAAAAATTACAATAAAAATGAAAATTGAAGAAATGTTTTTTTTTTAAATTATAAATATTTATTTATGAAAAATAAATTCAAAATTTATTTTTGTTACAAAGTCACATTTTTTTATTGGTATGCGAGCTGTCACTTTCCCCTCTTCACGTTTGTGTACTTGCGCAATGACCATATCCACTATTGTTAACCCTTTACCTAACATGAAAAGCAGACGACACTTGCAAAAAAAAAATCTTGAATAACTATTTTTTTTCATTTTTTGTCTCAAAAACATAGGTTATGACCCATCGTTGGAACGAGCTCGACGAGCTCGTTCCAACGAGGGGTCATAACCTATGTTTTTGAGACAAAAAATGAAAATATTTTGAAAATTAATTGGCGATTTTTGAGAATAGCGCTGGCCGGTTTTGGCCGTTACGTTGGGTAAAGGGTTAATCTTTTCACATTTTTTCTTCTCCGAGTCCATCTACAACACCTTTATTGATTTTCAGATATATTTTGTTTTTGCCATAGATCAGACTAAACTGCTTGATATTTTTCTCTTCTTCCTTCAGGAGTTTGTGACACAAATTTTCCAAATCTCAAAATAAATTGAATTGATGATCTTCGTTTAGTATAAATGCCATGCTCTGATTATCATATTTATATTCAAACTTTGTTACTTCGACATCTTTCAGTTGGATTGGATTAGGTTTCAAATACAAAGTGTTACTATCATTGTATGAAGCAATTCTCTTCAATTTTGATTTTTTTTCCGTTGCCATTTTTTTAAAATTAATTGTAGAAATTTATTTTATTTTTATTTTTTATTATTTATATGAATATTTTTTTTGAACTGATTTTAATTTATTTTCTTCAAGTTAAAATAAAAAAAGAATATGAGAAAACAGATGTTTTTCTTTCTTCTCATGCATATGTAAGAATTCAAGAAAAAAATATGTTACTTGTATTATATTTTATTATAATGAAAAAGTAAATAAATAAAAAGCATCATCTATAAATTTATGTAATTACAACGAAACATCAAAGGAAAAAAGCATCATCTATAAATTTATGAAATGTTTTGTGACATTTTTTTAATGTCCACAGCATTTGTTTCTTGTTATCTGTCATAAACAATCCATTCTCCCATATTTTTTTCATTCTTTCCTGACAGCCATTTCTTCTTTGGGAAACAATTAGTTCTCTCAGTCTTCTTGTTATTTCTTCACAGACATTTCTTCTTCATAAAACAATTCATTCTCTCAATATTCTTCTTTTTTCTAAGATTTAATTTTATTTTAGAACTCATTTTTAAATATTTTTTTTATTTGCTCTATAAAAATAATCTTCCTTTTATCTTTTATAAAATACGTTTAGTTTTTTTCACAAAATATTTTTTTCTCCTGAATTTATTTTTTGGTAAAAATTTAAAATCAATTTTTGTGTGTGTGTGTAACAGATAAATCGATTTTTTGTGTCTTTGTGTAACAAGATAAATCATTTTTTGTATGTGTAATGGGAAACTAAATAAAAAATTGATTCCAATTTCATTTTTATGTTTCTTCAAGTTAAAAAAAAAAAAATTTAAAGGAAAATAGAATATTTTTTTCTTACATACATATATGAAATAATAAAAATACCATTAAAAAATAGAGAGAAGAAATACTAGCCGTAGCCATACACAAACAATTGTTACCCACTCTCATAGAATGAGAGCTGGCCGTCAAGGGATTTTTTCAAAACGTTTGATGTCAAGGGAACAAAAAAGTTTTATCCACAAAATTTATTGAATTGAATGAGATACAACGTAGCGTGTTGGATTTATTTCATTCAAGGCAATGATATCAAAATAAAAATGGTATTGAAGTGTCGGATGGAGAAGATCGATCTGAACATGGGTGAAGTTGTGGAAAAAATGGCTTTTTTAAATCATGCACAAAACCTGTGACCTTCCATATCAAATAATTGCTGAAACATCACACAGACTATTGCTAGTCAAACCAATGCATTGCCGTCGACATGCCCAAACCTCACAATTATATTAAATTCATACATCACAACAGAGGACTGAGAGTGCCTTTCGTAGTGTATACTGATTTCAAATGTTTCATGATGAAGATAAATTCGTCAATGCTTCACCAAAATATATCAGAAGCACACACCATTTGGTTATTGTTTTTAAATAAAATGTTTTTTCGATGATCAATATTATTCGGGTCCGTACACCTACACAAAACAGTCGGACGATGATGACTTGGCTCAAAAATTCATGGAAGCTTTGGAATCTCAAATAAAAAAAATATTCAAGAAATTTAACCTTCTACCCAACGTAACGGGCAAAACCGGCCAGCGCTATTCACAAAAATCGCCAATTAATTTTCATTATATTTTAATTTTTTGTCTCAAAAACATAGGTTATGACCCCTCTTTGGAACGAGCTCGGTGAGCTCGTTCCAATGAGGGGTCATAACCTATGTTTTTGAGACAAAAAATAGTTATTCAAGAAATTGTTTTGCAAGTGTTGTCTTATTTTCTTGTTAGGTAAAGGGTTAAAACACCTCAGAAGATGAGAATCACATATGAGCAAATGGAAGACAATAAGGGAGCCACTATATGTCACATCTGTAGACTACCGTTCACTGAATGTCACATCTGTAGACTACTGTTCACCGAAACTTCGGCACCCAAATACAAGAAAGTAAGAGATCACGATCAGTACATGGTAAATTTCAAGGTGCCTTGCACAGTACTAGCAATTTAAAATATCAAGAGGTTAAGTTCTTTCTGGTAATATTTCACAATCTGTCAGGTTACAGCAGTCACCTGTTCATGAAGAATCTCGGTTGTGTAAGTGAAGAATATATAAATTGCATTGCGAAGAGTAATGAACTATACATTTCATTCACAAAACGGACAGTCATAGATAAAAAAAGAAGAAATGTCAGCAGTAAAAAGAGAAATACGTTTCATAGATAGTTTTAAATTCTTGTCCACCAGTCTCAAAAAAGTTAGGAAAGGAGAAATTCGAGATCACGGTGGAACACGTTCGAGACAGGCACCAATTGAAGAGCGTATTGAGGAAAGGAGTCTATCCCTATGATTATATGGACAGTTTGTATAGACTCGACGAGTCAAAGCTACCATCCAAAGATCATTTTTAGTCGAAATAATATGATGCTGACATTTCTGATGTCGACTATGAACATGCCCAAAATTGTGGGAAATATTCGACATGAAATCCTTGAGAGATTATCACGATCTGTATCTGACAACTGACGTCCTTCTCCTGGCAGACGTGTTCGAACATTTTCGAGACGTCTGTTGGAGACATTATGGTTTAGATCCAGCTTGATATTACACGGCTGTTGAAGATGATTGAAATCCGCTTGGAATTATTATCCACTGTGTACATGTTGCTCATGTTCAAAAAGGGTGTGAGAGGTGAAGTGTCGACGATATCTAACAGATACGCGAATGTGAACAATTGCTAAATTGAAGAAGGATTTGATGTGCGAGAACTGAGTAAATACATAACATATCTGGATGCTAATAAATTATACGGTTGGGCCATGAGTCATCCATTACCGATGGGAAATTTCAAATGGATTGAGAATCGTGAGGAGATGGACAAATGGAGATATTATCCCTGGCTTCTGGAGATGGATGTAGAATATTCCAGAACATTACATGATCCACACAACGATTATCCTTCAGCACCCGAACAAATAAAAATGAATAAAGTCGATAAATTCATTCCAAATTTATATGACAAATTTAAATATGTAGTCCACTGCGAAAATCTGAAACTTTACTGTTAATTACAGCTTGACAACGCCTTCTCATGCTCCCAATCAGGTTTCTGGTGGTCCTTTGTGGGATGTTGCTCCATTCTTGGACCAGCATGGCACCAAGCTCCTGGACACTTCTTGGCTGGACTTGACGGGCTGAAATTACAAGCTGCAACTCATTCCAGACATGTTTGATTGGATTGAGGTCAGGGGATCTTGCTGGACAGGCCATACGCTCAATCCCCTCTCTCCGTCTGAACTCCCCGACAGCATGAGGGCGGACATTATCGTCCATCAGAATGAATCTATCACCCACTGCACCTGCATACAATCTGACGTGGACATCCAGGATCTCATCAATACACCGTTGTGCAGTCAATATACCACGTTCAAGGACACAGAGCTATGTACGTCCATCCCAGCTGATGCCGCCCAAGACCATGATTGACCCTACCCCATAGCGGTCATGCTCAGCAAAGTTGGCTGCATGGAATCGCTCTCCTGGTCTTCTTCATACCCTAGAACGTCTATCTGTGTGGTCTAGGCAGTACCTTGACTCATCTGTCAAAAGGACAGGTCGCCAATCTTCTCTGGTCCATCCAGCCTGGTCCGTAGCCCATTCATATCGTGCCTGCCGGTGGTTCTGGGACAACAGAATGCTAATACATGGTCTTCTCGATCGGAGACCACCTTCGAGCAACCTTGCCCGGATAGTCTGCGTCGACACAATTACCCCGGATGCATACGGAAGGTCACTGCGAAGCTGGGTTGCTGTGGCAAAGCGGTTCCTACGGGCCTGAATAATAAAAATCCGGTCTTTAGTTACAGATGTTGCCCTATCTCTGCCACCACTGTGCCGTTTTACTGGTGTGCCATACCGCTGCAATCTTGCCCAGGCTCTGGTGATCACCGTATGGTGCACACCAAAAGCTTCACAAACTTGACAATGGGTAGCCCCTTGCACCACCATCCCTACAGCCCGCCAAATTTCTGCTTCAAACAATTGTCTTCTTACATTTGCATTTGCCATATTCAATCATTAGATCACAAAGGTTTGCGTTGAAATGAAGACTGAATACCCTACACATGTCATGTACATGTAGACAGTACACGAAAACATCATGAATATCAAGGGGTACATGCTTTTCATGAGTGTCACGAAAAGTCTGCATGTCAAGAGGGCTAATGTAAACACTGGTGACCATCTCAATACATTCATCAATCATATCCACCAAAAATATCGCAAATATATCACAAGCAAATTTCACAATGACGTGTTAAATATTTGGTGCTTAGCAAACTTTAAGTAGTATACATGGATTAAGCTATTATTGCTACGGATTTATTATAGAAGTTTAAGCTCGAAAGGATAAATGAACTATGAGAATTAGGCTAGGTCTACTGCCTTGTTTTAAAATTGGTATTTAGCGAAATTCAACCAAACATTCCGAGGTCGAAAAGTAGGCAAACATAGGCCCGAATGGCCGAAAAGTGATTGGCCGAAAGGCATAATATACTGCCAACTGATCAATGGTTAAGGGGTTAATTGTATTTTTTTTTTTTTTTTTTTTTTGGCGGGGGGGGGGGATTGCAGTTGCAAATACCAGTTCTCAGCAATGCTTGCATCGTACCCAGCATTCCACAACCTTTGACTTGATAGGTGTTATTAATAACAGGATTGTATAAATTATAACTATATTAACTAAAACTTTTTTGGCACTTCTAAGCTGCTGTAGTCACCAGCAAAAACCACAACAACAGAGTACCTTGAAGCACATGGTTATCAGGTGACTGAGTACAAACCAGTTTTCTGAACTTGACTATTCTGGTTGTTTCATTTGTCCCCAACTCCTGTCTCTGCCCCTCAAACTGATCCTAAACAGGGACATCCCTGTATCTTTATATGATTATTTTATTTAATAGATAGAATATGATACAAAATAATAATCGTGGTTCATCGAGATATATAGAGAGTATTACCATTATGTGGATGTACAAAATATGTATCCGAGTCGAGCTGCGGGTTCCAAGGGCAGGTCACGTCGAGTCGAAGACGAGTCGTGATCTACCCTTAGAACCCGGAGCGAGACTACGGTACAGATAGTGATATTGTTCTATTCAATAAATGTATATCTATTGAAGGTTTTAATAATTTATCTTACAATCAACATGTATTTTGTCTGTATTAACTCCGCAACTGTCGTGTATCCGACCCTCTGATACAGATGTTTGTATCAGGGGGTCGGATACAAGAACGTTCTTTTCGCGTGAGTTCCATTTTTTTTCTTTTTGCTCATCCATACGAATAAATAGTTCGTTATATATTCGTCTACATTCTTGACTTATCCCCAATATATTGTAAGATAACATGATTATTACCATTATGTGGATGTACAAAATATGTATCCGAGTCTCGCTCCGGGTTCTAAGGGTAGATCACGACTCGTCTTCGACTCGTCGTGATCTGCCCTTAGAACCCGGAGCTCCACTCGGATACATATTTTGTACATCCACATAATGGTAATAATCTCTATATACCATAAATATTCATTTCATTTGAATCAACGCTAGAAAAATTGGGCAATCGAGACTTGATTTGAGCGAATTTTGATGGCATTAGCACAAGGAATGAAGACTCGCCACAGATATAATGTTATGATCTTGTCTCGTAGTTTCACTAATTGTGATAACATTTGGATGGTTTAAAGCTGAATTAAATACAGAATTGATCTCTCGTCTATGGCTGCCAGCTGACGAAATGATATAGCATAATACGCTCCTTCTTACATTCAAAGCCCTGAACGGTCTGGCTCCTTATTATCTGAACAGTCTGGTACAAATGTATGTACCATCTCAATTCCTCTATTCAACAACTTCGAACTCCCTATTATACGAACCAGGCGGCCTTGGCGAGCCCATTTCTTTGGGATAGGCTACCCGACCACCTTAAGGCCCCATAGACGCAGGAAAGCGTCAAAAAGGCTCTAAAACCACACCTCTTAACTCGAGTTTTCGGTGTACGTTAGTAGTGTATTCTCCTCGTGTTCTTTTTAACACATTTTCTATATACCAACAGAGCATTGTAAAGCCTAAGAGCGCATAATCTTTGAGGATTCATGCCTCTAAACTGTATTTATTTAAGTATTATTATAATACTTATTGATTGGAACATATATAGTTGGAGCACAAAAGTATATCCTTGTGAGTAAAGGGACACCACATTACATCAAAGGTCGTTTGCGCGCAAACACCACTAAAAATGGGACAACAAACAGCCCATAACAGCGTCGAATTTCGTACAGAATAAGACTGCTTGTCTGAGAGCAGTGGCGTAACCAGGGGGGGGGGGGGGGGGGGGGTGGGCACCGCAAATTTCAGTCATGCCTTCCCCGGATGGATGATGTGGCCTAGTTACTGATGTCTTTCATAACTTATAAATTATGGACACAAACGGACTGAGAGTCAATGAAATTGCTGGGACCCTCACTACCCCCCCCCCCCCCTCCAGCGTCATTGAGTGTCCCCCTCTTGTGCTCGCCCCAGCTCGTCGCTAAGTGGCTGGGATGCGCCCCCCCCCCCCACCTCAGATTTTACTGTTACCCCCCTCTCACTTTGATATCCTGGCTACGCGCCTGTCTGGGAGCTTGGCGTGCACACTTGCGATTAGTGAATGGGCATGAGAAATATGTATTTCTACAAGCGACATTCCCGCGAGGAGAAATAATAATTGTTTGTGCACAAGCATGTTTGTTAATATCCATTCTATGCTAAAATAGTATTTTGCATTAAACACGCATCGAATGGCAACGTTCAAGAATTGATCGAAACGCGCCCGGAAAATGGCCGATTGGGGAGAGGAAGGAGTGCCTGTTTGATTAGTGCGTACTTTGATGACTCAATTCGCGATTGACTAATATTCCAACAACAGCATCGAGACATGCATTGATGGTGTATTTCGAATATTAATCTATCGGGATTATAGTTAACCCTTTACCTAGCATGAAAAGCAGACGACACTTGCAAAAAAATCTTGAACAACTAATTTTTTTTGTCTCTAAAACATAGGTTATGACCCCTTGTTGGAACGAGCTCGACGAGCTCGTTCCAACGAGGGGTCTTAACCTATGTTTTTGAGACAAAAAAAGGAAAAAACAATGAAAATTAATTGGCGATTTTTGAGAATAGCGCTGGCCGGTTTTGGCCGTTACGTTGGGTAAAGGGTTAAAAAACGCAAGATTTCTTAAAAATTTAAAAGTGCATAAATTGTGAATAAATAAAAAAAAGGTCATCCTGCCCCCTCCTACAACAGCTCGGATCGGGTACTACAAAAGTCCATTTATTTGACCGACAAGTCCAAGTAACAGATATGACCTTTCAATAAAGTGAATGGTTGCTATCAATAGAGACGAGCGCGCTGGCTCAGTGGTTACGGCATTGTACTTCAAACCCAGAGGTTTACGGTTCGACCTCCTTAACCCCGGTTGTCCACTAAGGAGTACTGCACGTCGATGGTGCGCATGTCTTCACTCAGTCTACCCTGCCTGTTCTGCAGTGCGGAGTTATGATGTTGGGGAGCTGGCAACTGCTCGTTGTTGCTCGGCGGTTCTCTCCGGGTACTCCGGCTTCCTCCACCCGTAAACTGTCACCGACACAACATGCCATTGACTGTTAAAGGGTCAGTAAACCCTAATAAATAAATAAATGAATACATAAATAAATAAATAAATAAATAAATAAATGTTGTGAGCAGGATCATTGAGTTTCGTTGTAAACAAATATGAGAATCCAGAAGAACAGATGAATTTTCTCCTTTTCCGATGTCTTCCCACAACACTCAGTCTCAGCGGACGAAAATAGAAATTCAAGAACATTGAACTTTTGAGGCATTTCCGTTGTTTCTTTTCATTTTTTTTTTCTGATTCAGCCACCCTTGTGTTCAAATAGACAAAATACTTTCGTTGTTGGGGATGGGGCTAAAAGAAGGGAAACAGTGTTTTCTAGGGTATCAGGAAAATTCACATAATGTAAGAACCTCCCCCCCCCCCCCCCCCTCTCCCAATAGAATATTCCAGTTTGGAGATAAGTTAGGGAAAACATGTAAGAGTCACTTTTATTAACAATATATATATATATATATATATATATATATATATATATATATATATATATATATATATATATATATATATATATATATATATATATATATATAATTGGTTAAATAACAATTTAAAAATAATTTACAACGGCTTAGCCCTTTGAACCCTGGTGGTATCTTCAATCTGATTTGTATTAGTGCAATTTGGGGGAATAAGTGTTGACGATTAATAATATAATCTAGCACTCCATCTGTTAAGAAATGTGCCTGCTGTAGTCTTTCTTAATGGAGAACCAAAAGCTGGTAAAAATTTGATGAAGATTTGGTATATTGGAAATTGTTGGAGGGTGCTTCTGGCATCCTCCAATAATTTGTAATAGAGTAAATTTGAAGAAACATAAATACTTTAGAACTCAATCAGATTTGTAACTGGACAATTTATAGTAATAAGTGTTGATAATTAAAAATAATCCAGCACTCAATCAGTTAACCCTTTACCTAACATGAAAAGCAGACGACACTTGCAAAAAAAATTCTTGAATAACTAATTTTTTTCATTTTTTGTCTCAAAAACATAGGTTATGACCCCTCGTTGGAACGAGCTCGACGAGCTCGTTCCAACGAGGGGTCATAACCTATGTTTTTGAGACAAAAAATGAAAATATTTTAAAAATTAATTGGCGATATTTGAGAATAGCGCTGGCCGGTTTTGGCCGTTACGTTGGGTAAAGGGTTAAAAAATGTGCCTGCTGTAGTCCTCATATTCTCTGCTCATTCTTCATGGTGAACCAAAAGCTAGTAACAGTTATGAAGTTTTGATATGTTAGAAATTATTGAAGGGTGGCTTCTGGCATTCTCCAATGATTTGTAATAAAAGTGTGTATGCCTGCTGTATTCTCCATTTGGCTCAGTCCACTGATGTAGTCCCCACATTCATTGTTGTTCTATCATCTGGGTGAATCAAAACCTGATGATTACACCTGCTGTAGTCTCCATATTATTTTGTCATTGTTTATGGTGAGCCAAAAGCTAAAAAAAAGTGATTGATGAAGCCTTGATGTGTTGGAAATTATTAGGGGGAGGGGTGTCTGCTGGCATCCTCCAATAATTTTGTAATAGAGCAAATTGATGAAGCCTTGATGTGTTGGAAATTATTGGAGGGGGGGGGGGGGGAGGGGTGTCTGCTGGCATCCTCCAATAATTTTGTAATAGAGCAAATCTGAAGGAACAAATGTTGACTATCAATGTTAATTTAACACTCAATAAGATTTGTAATAGGGCAATTTGGGGGAAGAAATGTGCCTGCTGTAGTTTGCATATTTAGTCTGTGTGAAACACACAGACTATTGTTTTTGCACGGTTTCTTTTTCTTTTTTTTTTTTTTCTTTTTTTTCTTCTTCTTCTTCTTCTTCTTCTTCTTCTTCTTCTTCTTTCTTCTTCTTCTTCTTCTTCTTCTCCTGTCTTCTGTCTTCTCATCACTTTTTTGTCCGCAAGATAACTCGAAAACGAATTGCCCTATCTCGTTGATTTTTGGCATGCTGATAGACGGCCACAAGTTCTCGGCACTGAATATTTTTCAGATTCCTGGGGTATCAGGGGTGTCTGTAGGGGTGTTTTGAAAGTGGGTCACGCCCATATCTCAGGCGTGGTATGACCTACAGACCTGGGACCAACACCAAATGAGTCGACATTCGATGGAGGTTCAAAATATGGGTCAAGGTCACGGAGGTCATCTAGGGGTAATTGAGTGCATTTTTCAGAATTGCTGGAAATCACATTTTTTGCCCCCCCCCCCCAAAGTATTCCTGACGTATACACATGCATTTTGACGTAAAAAAAAGTGGGCGTGGCCAAAATTTTTGAAAGTGGGTCACGCTCATATCTCAAGCATGGTATGACGTATGGACCTGGGACCAACACCAAATGAGTCGACACTCGATGGAGATTCAAAATATGGGTCAAGGTCACGGAGGTCACCTAGGGGTCATTAAGTGCATTTTTCATAATTGCTAGAAATCACATTTTTTGACCCCCCTAAAGCATTCCTGACATACGCACATGCATTTTGACGTGAAAAAAAGTGGGCGTGGCCAAAATTTTTGAAAGTGGGTCACGCTCATATCTCAGGCGTGGTATGACCTACAGACCTGAGACCAACACCAAATGAGTCGACATTCGATGGAGGTTCAAAATATGGGTCATGGTCACGGAGGTCATCTAGGGGTCATTGAGTGCATTTTTCAGAATTGCTGGAAATCACATTTTTTGACCCCCTAAAGTATTCCTGATGTACACACATGCATTTTGACGTAAAAAAAGTGGGCGTGGCCAAAATTTTTGAAAGTGGGTCACGCTCATATCTCAAGCATGGTATGACGTGTGGACCTGGGACCAACACTAAATGAGTCGACACTCGATGGAGATTCGAAATATGGGTCAAGGTCACGGAGGTCACCTAGGGGTCATTAAGAGCATTTTTCATAATTGCTAGAAATCACATTTTTTGACCCCCTAAAGCATTCCTGACATACGCACATGCATTTTGATGTGAAAAAAAGTGGGCGTGGCCAAAATTTTTGAAAGTGGGTCACGCTCATATCTCAAGCATGGTATGACGTATGGACCTGGGACCAACACCAAATGAGTCGACACTCGATGAAGATTCAAAATATGGGTCAAGGTCACGGAGGTCACCTAGGGGTCATTAAGTGCATTTTTTATAATTGCTAGAAATTACATTTTCTGACCCCCTAAAACATTCCTGACATACACACATGCATTTTGATGTAAAAAAAAAGTGGGCGTGGCCAAATTTTTTGAATGTGGGTCACGCTCATATCTCAAGCATGGTATGACGTATGGACCTGGGACCAACACCAAATGAGTCGACACTCGGTGGAGATTCAAAATATGGGTCAAGGTCACGGAGGTCACTTGGGGTCATTAAGTGCATTTTTCATAATTGCTAGAAATCACATTTTTGACCCCCTAAAGCATTCCTGACATACACACATGCATTTTGACGTAAAAAAGTGGGCGTGGCCAAAATGTTTGAATGTGGGTCACGCTCATATCTCAAGCATGGTATGACGTATGGACCTGGGACCAACACCAAATGAGTCGACACTCGATGGAGATTCAAAATATGGGTCAAGGTCACCGAGGTCACTCAGGAGTCATTAAGTGCATTTTTCATAATTGCTAGAAATCACATTTTTTGACCCCCTAAAACATTCCTGACATACACACATGCATTTTGACGTAAAAAAAAGTGGGCGTGGCCAAAATTTTTGAATGTGGGTCACGCTCATATCTCAAGCATGGTATGACGTATGGACCTGGGACCAACACCAAATGAGTCGACACTCGTTTTCAATCTCATTTTAAACCTTAGTCTCTTGGAAGTTTGTGAATATAATCTCCACAAAAAAACATATCTAAAAATGTCATGTTATCCTGGGAAATTCTCAAACGTTATGGTCGACCGCCGGGGCGACGTCATAGACGATCAAACGGTCAAAAATTGAAATGCGTCGGAATTTTTCTGATATTTTAGTATGCTGTTGAGCTAAAAAAAAAAAATAGGAGATAGCTGTTTTTGTTTTGTTTTTTTCGTTTTAACATTATTTTGATGTTTTACGGCACTTTGAAATTTAGCCTATTTGTAACACATTTCACAAATAATGAGCAGCCGACTATGTTTCATTCTGCGGCTTAGTGCGTTAAAAGACTAGACACTTTCTCGTTGTTAGGGCCTATTACTTCTGGAAATTCGCTTTGCGATTTCAAAACCATCTAGTTAGTCTGTGTGAAACACACAGACTATTGTTTTTGCCCGGTTTCTTTTTCTTTTCTTTTTTTTTCTTCTTTTTTTTTTTCTTCTTCTTCTTCTTCTTCTTCTTCTTCTTCTTCTTCTTCTTCTTCTGTCTTCTGTCTTCTCATCACAAAGTCACAGAGGTCATCTAGGGGTCATTGAGTGCATTTTTCAGAATTGCTGGAAATCACATTTTTTGAGCCCCTAAAGCATTCCTGACGGACACACATGCATTTTGACGTGAAAAAAGTAGGCGTGGCCAAAATTTTGAACATGGGTCACTCCCATATCTCAGGCATGGTATGACCTACAGACCTGGGACCAAACCAAATGAGTCGATACTCGATGGAGGTTCAAAATAGGGGTCAATGTCATGGAGGTCAACAAGGGGTCATTGAGTGCATTTTTCAGAATTTCTGGAAATCACATTTTTCCAGTATGGCCCAGTAGGCCACAGGGTTTTCACAGCCTCCAATTTCCTGATACAGTAAATTCTCCCCAAGCAATACGATGTTATGTTCACACTGGAGACTATGTAAACACCAGTGGAGTAAGCTGTCAAAATGAAATCTGACCTTGTCATCATTATGGGATGTTAGTTCCTGAAACTAAATTGAGAGAAACCCTTTGCCTTGCAAGGAAATAAATTGTAAATTATTCAGTTCACTGCTTTTAACCCTCGCCAGACTTCTATGTGGATTGCACATATTTTATTTCAGACAGAGTAAAGTTAACCCTTTCCATAAAACTATACTGAATAATTGTTGAAACCTATCTTATTCAGTTCAATGCTTTTAACCCCTCTCAAGTCTTCAAAGTGGATTGCACATATTTTATTTCAGGCAGAATAAAGTTAACCCTTTTAATAAAACTGCACTGAATAATTGTTGAAACCTATCACAAAACTGTCGGGGTGCCGGTAACAATGCAATACTGGCATGGTCGACTGTACTGTTAACTGTGTTAGTGCTATGACTGTTTAAAACTAATTTGTTAGAGGAGTTCTATAGTCTTTCACTGCGCTCATCTCGGCCTCACCGAGAGTGCAGAAACCTTTGGTGTCAAAGTGCCATTAACAGAATGTCTCTGATTTGTGCCGTTCCATCCCTCCGGAGTGCAAAAGCAGGTACTGTCTGCTGAGAAACTTAATGTTTTTCGCTTTATTTTCTTAACATTTAATTCTATGTGGAATGGGACACCTTTTCAGTGTGTCTTCCAAAGTAAGGGATTCTTAACCCTTTAGCGAACATAACAGCGAAAACCGGTCAACATTATTCATAGAAACGTCTATTCAGTTTTAATTACCTTTTCATTTTTGCTTGAAAAAACATAGCTTATGACCCTTTATTGGATTGAGCTCATTTTTTAAAGGATTATTTATTTATTGGCGTTTAATGTCACATATTTCTGCACAGTGGCTAATCATGACCACAACAGTTTTTTAGGTGGAGGAAGTCGGAGTACCCGGGAAGAACCACCGGGCAACAACGAGCAACTGTCAGATCCCCCACATACTAACTCCATACAAGCAGGGTTAGCTTTGGTTGAAGATGGGTGTACAATCGATGTGCAGTACGCTTTAGAACACATCGCCACCATGCACCCACGTGGGTAATGGGGTGAAGTGGCTTGCCCAAGGACAGAGTGAGGACCTCATGACTTGCAGCCTGCACCTCTGCCAACTGAGCCAATGCGCCCCCATTTAAAAGATTAAAATGGAGTATTTAAAGGGAATATTTTAACCCTCTGAAGATCTTAGTATGGAGGCATTATTCAGAAAGACTGGGAAATGCATTTTATTACACCTTAATGCATTTCTAAAGTTTATGAGTGTATTTCATCACTAAAATTAGTGGGCAGAGACAAAAATATCCATTTCTGATTCGTGTATCAAACCCTTTGAATGCTGGTCACATATATGCCATTTCTGGTTTCTTATAAGAATGTTCTGATTCCTGTATAAATATTTTCTATCCCCTTCCTTTTGTCTTGACGATAACTCAAAAACAAATCATCTGTCCTGGGGGGCGCAGTGGCTGAGTTGGCAGAGGTGCAGGCTGCAAGCCGAGAGGTCCTCGGTTCGAATCCCACATGCGGCAGCCACGTTGTGTCCTTGGGCCAGACAATTCACCCCCATTGCCCACGTGGGGGCACGGTGACGCTGTGTATTAAGGCATACTGCACGTCGATGGTGCACGTGTCTTCAACCAATGCTAACCCTGCTTGTGTGGCATTAGTATGTTGGGGAACTGACAGTTGCTCGCCATTGCTTGGTGGTTCTCTCTGGGTACTACGGCTTCCCCCACCCGTAAAACTGTCGTGGTCCTGATTAGCCATTATGCAGAAATATGTGACCTTACACACCAATAAATAAATAAATAATCTGTCCTGGGGCTGTTTGGCATACTGGTAGCCTGTCACAAGTACTGGCCCTGCTATGTTATCAGGGAACCTTTGGGAGTGGTCCATTGGGCCACAGAGTTTTTTATACCCCCCTAATTTCTTTGTAACAGAAAAGCATTATAAAGAAATAGCTGTTTATATTTATATACACAAGAGAATAATGTAAACAATCAAATTAGAGAGAAGTTGCTATAGATGACAGCCTGACACATATTTACTCTTATCAGCTGTCAGATCAGAATTAAATTCCATCCCCAAACCAAGTTGAAAAAAACCCTTTGAGTGGTAAGAAAATTTGTTTATTATACAGATCTATCTTACAACACTTGATTAATTGTAGTTGAATAAATAACCCTTCACCTTTCATTGCATTTTTTAATTTTTTTTTTCATTCTCAATCATAACTCAAGATCAACAGGTTTCGGGCCGAGTGGTAAGCGGCTCTCTCGAAACACTTATAACAATTATGAATTAATGAAATGGAATATTTAAATGGTCTGTCTTTAACCCTCTTCATACTTCACCGCCCTCTTCATACTTCACCGCGAAGATCAAACAACATCATTTGACTTATGACGGTAGAACCTTTTGCACGCTTCCTGCCATATTGCCACTCTTTACCCAAATGCCATGATTCACGATTCCACCATCTTATTTTATGTATGCCTTGTTTAGGGCACTAGATGCTTTTAAGGGTAGGCCTTTAAACGAGCTCTTGGGGCTTTTAAGTTTTTTATGGCACTATCCCCAATATAGAGTCTATGCACCCTTTGTCGGCTCGATAACTCAAATACGAATCGTCCTATCTCTATTCGTTTTGGCATGCTGGTTACCAACAACCAGTTTGCACTCATCTTTGTTTTTTCAGCTAGTTTGAGGCCTTGTGTGTGATACAGTAGGCTGACTGCCTCAGAGGCTTCTAAATCATAATAAATATTTGCTATCATCGCCCAAAAATGACAGATCTGTAGTTGGTGGAGCCATTTCTTTAAAGTAGGTGTATACATGGGACTATACCGACTGATCTATAAATGGCTGGAGATTCAATATATGGTCCGCCTGAAAGAGGTCACCAAGGTCATCTAGTGCATATTATTCAGAAAGACTGGGGAATGCATTTCATTACACCTTAATGCATTTCAAAAGTTCATGAACGTATTTCATGAATCAGCTTGGTGGGCAGAGCCAAAAATGTCCACTTCTGATTCGTGTATCGAACCCTTTGAATGCTGGTCACATATATGCATTTTCTGGTTTCTTATAAAAAAAATGTTCTGATTGCTGTATGAATATCTGTAAATACTATTAACGAAAATTCATTTCTGATTTGTTTGAAAACAATTTACTCCTGAAAGTAAGCCTCCATAAATTCTCCTTCTGTATAGTTTATTCCTGATACTTTAACCCTTTTCACACAGACTTGAATTTACTGGGTGCAGTAAATTCTGTTTCTCTAGTCTCTTTTCATTCTGCCTGGTGAACCAAAAGCTAGTAAAAAGTGATGAAGCCTTGATATGTTAGAAATTATTGGAGGGTGTCTGCTGGCATCCGATATTTTGTAATAGAGCAAATAGGGTGTTTGCAGGCATCCTCCAAAAATTTGTAATGGGGCAAATGGGGAGGAACAAATGTTGACTATCAAAAATACTTTAGCACTCATTCAGATTTGTAACAGTCAACACTAATAAAAAGTGATGAAGCTTTGATATGTTAGAAATTATTGGAGGGTGTCTGCTGGCATCCTCCAATATTTTGTAATATTTTGCAATAGAGCAAATACAGGCATCCTCCAAAAATTTGTAATGGGGCAAATGTTGACTATCAAACGTACTTTAGCACTCATTCAGATTTGTAACAGTCAACACTTATAAAAAGTGATGAAGCTTTGATATGTTAGAAATTATTGGAGGGTGTCTGCTGGCATCCTCCAATATTTTGTAATATTTTGTAATAGAGCAAATACAGGCATCCTCCAAAAATTTGTAATGGGGCAAATGTTGACTATCAAAAGTACTTTAGCACTCATTCAGATTTGTGACAGGGCAATTTGGGGGAATACATGTAAGTGCTGACAATTAAAAATAATTGAATCAGTTAAGAAATGTGCCTGCTGCAGTCCTCATATTCTCTGTTCATTCTTCATGGTGAACCAAAAGCTAGTAAAAGTGATGAAGCTTTGATATGTTAGAAATTATTAGAATGTGTCTGCTGGCATCCTCCTATAATTTGTAATAGAGCAAATCTGAAGAAAAAAATGTTGACTATCAAAAATAATTTAGCACCCACTCAGATTTGTAATAGGGCAATGTGGAGGAATAAGTTTTGACAATTAAAAATAATCCAGCACTCAGTCAGTTAACCCTTTACCCAACGTAACGAACAAAAACCGGCCAGCGCTATTCTCAAAAATCGCCAATTAATTTTCATTATTTTTTTCATTTTTTGTCTCAAAAACATAGGTTATGACCCCTCATTGGAACGAGCTCGTCGAGTTCGTTCCAATGAGGGGTCATAACCTATGTTTTTGAGACAAAAAATGAAAAAAATTAGTTATTCAAGAATTTTGTTTGCAAGTGTCGTCTGCTTTTCATGTTAGGTAAAGGGTTAAAAAATGTGCCTGAGGTAGTCCTCTTATTCTCTGTTCATTCTTCATGGTGAACCAAAATCTAGTAAAAAGTGATGAAGTTTTGATATGTTAAAACATTTTGGAGGGTGTCTGCGGGCATCTTCTAATAATTTGTAATTATAGTGTGTTTGCCTGTAGTAGTCTCCATATTCATTGATCTTTTTTCTGGGTGAATTAAAACCTGATGATTACACCTGCTGTAGTCTCCATATTATTTTTTCATTGCTTATGGTGGGCCAAAAACTTATAGAAAGTGAGTGATAAAGCATTGATGTTGTGGAAATTAATGTGTGCGTGTGTGTTAACACCAACCCTCTTATGAACATTGGGAAATCGCAATAATGTAGATAAATATATCCCTCTTTGTTTGATATTGAAGTATAGTTGACCCCTTTACCCTGTCCCCGCTCACCCTACCCACTTGATTACACCATCCCAGTACACTCACACCCAAGATTAAAAGTATAAAAAAGTATATTTTTGAGGTTTTTCTTCTCTTTTAGTCAAATCAATTTCATCCATGGGGAATCATTATAATATTGACTAACCGTTATCCTTGTTATATTTAAGGGCCTATATAAGTAATGGAATTTTGTTTATTTTGAAATTTTCAACTCTCATATTCCTTCAATTCAGATTAAATATACACAAATTATACATCAAAATGAAGGTTGGGATGTATAGAACACGAAACACATATGTAATCAACTCATAGAGTCGTCTGTAGGCACCACTGGTTCCTGGAAGTCTGCTACCGTATTCGCACCAGAACTGATAATAAAATAATATTTCATCAGAACAACTTGTGGCCAAATGTGCTTCATATATCCAAGAACAAAGCTAGGCATTTAAAGCACTTTCGAATACAGCGGTAGGACTGCATTTTGGAAAAGGACAACACTGTCTGCGTTTTTTATTGAAGATGGTTTCCATGCTCGACAGACATGCGCAAATCACTCGTTACCACGAATTTCCATCGAAAAACAAAATCGTAATTCTAAGAAATTTCAACAGGTATCACGATACCTTGCATTAAATATGGCAACTGTGCAATCTCTATCTAATAACAGTATACTGTATGAAGGCGATCTTTTTCATTATTTGATTTTAGACAGCGTTGTTTGTACATGCTTTTTCTGTCCGATGACGTCGACAGGAAATCGAAAGTATACTCATACGTAAACAAAAGCAAAGCTTTGGAATTTTCCCCAATGCAGCTCTGTCGCCGTGTTTTGAAGAATTTTTATCCCCTAGCTTTGTTCTTGGATATGTAAAGCACATTTGGCCACAAGTTGTTTTCGCGAACTATTATTAAATTATCAGTTCTGGTGCGAATACGGCAGCAGACTTCCAGGAACCAGTGGTGCCTGCAGTCGACTGTATGAGTTGCTTACATATGTGTTTCGTGTTCTCTCCATCCCAACCTTCATTTTGATGTATAATTTGTGTATATTTAATTTGAATTGAAGGAATATCAGAGGTGAGAATTTTCAAAATAAACAAAATTTCATTACTTATATAGGCCCTTAAACTACTTTATTAAATTCAGAAAAAAACACGAATAATGCATCACGATGATTATATGTCTGATTGATTTAATGGTTCAACAAATCGATCAGACATGAAACGTCCCCACCAATACGAAGGAGAAAATGCAATATGTTCCTGTGCACGAAATATCACTTCCTTTTCTTGCTCTTTTTTATTTCGTCTTCGTGTTGACAGCAACTTCACGCAATCACCTTGCGCTTTGATGAAATGTGTGTTATATTACCCAACTGACCCAATGACCGTACATTTCGACAGATTAGTTCGTCCCGTCAATTATCCTCACATTATGGTCCGGAAGTGTGGTGAATCGTATTATCCATCTGTCCTGTTGATCGTATATTTAGATTGATTAGTAACATATCTAACTGATCCAGTTACCATTCATTTAGCCCTTTACCCAACGCAGACGATATCAAAATTTATTATTTTAAATATCATTTTTTCAATTTTTTCAAAAAATTTCAACAAAACCATATCATGTGACCCCTCGTTGGAACGAGCTCGACGAGCTCGTTCCAACGAGGGGTCACATGATATGGTTTTGTTGAAATTTTTTGAAAAATAATATTTTTTCAACTGCTGAATTTGCATATTACGCGGGCGGATGCGGCCGATTCGTTGGGTAAAGGGTTAGATTGATTCGTTTGATTGTCCATTATCATCACAGCATGTACATTAAGAAAATCTTGTGCGTTTGTGTGTATGGGGCCGAAACCTGAGGACAGGGGATTTAGTTGAACCTCCACTAATTTCTTCAGTCCTATGCTATGTTGTCATCACGTAACCACCGTTATTATTATTATACCGTCTTGTTTTGTACTCATACAGCTGGGGAACAAATTATTATGTTCTACAATAAAAGGGAATAATGAATTCCGTTTTCGATGGAGTATTGTTATTCACTGCTCTTACTACCCTCTTTTTTATCACATTTATCCAATGCATCGAGAAAGAATATCTTCCTTTACACACTTTAAATTACTCTGTTATAACTCCTCTTGGTGTTTCTTTCCAGTCACAAAATGAATTGTCTTTATTTTTTATGATTCTTCAGGTCTCCTTCATGCTTATGTGCCCTGGTGTTGCTGATGGTATTTTTGTAAATCATGGCGGGTAATATTAATTTGGACGAGATCCATACTGATTCTAACTACGACTTCAATTATCTGATGAATGATAGGACCAACACATCCAATACAGATAGTGATTCCCCATCTATATATAACATTACCGATTGTAAATATCTCCTTCCTAGTGATTTGCAATCAGCGCACACGGACATGCGCTCATCTTTTTCTGCTTTTCACCTCAATTGTCAAAGCCTTAATGCCCATTGGGATCCTCTTAATCACCTGCTGTCTGAACTAAACAGCAATGAAAATACATTCGATGTTATTGGTCTTACAGAAGTCTTTCAGGTCCCCTCCAATATATCTTATTTGTAAAAAAATACTTAAATTTCATTATCCGACGAGATCTTTCTATATTCATACCACATGTGCTTGAGTCAATTTTTATAGAAATAAAGGATAAAAATCTGTCGAGAATTATTGGTGTAATATATCGACCAAACACAGCCCCCAAAGCGGATATAGATATTTTCCAATCAAAGATCAATTATATAACTGATATACTTAACAAGGAAAAGAAAACAACTTTAATTATGGGCGACTTCAATATGGACCTTCTGAAAGTAGCTTCCCACTCGAAAACTGATACGTTCATAGATTTAATGTTTAGTGAGGGATTTATGCCTGTCATCACCAAACCAACTAGACTGACTGATCATTCTGCGACGCTCATAGACAACATAGTTTCAAATAATCTAATAAACTCTTTTAAATCCGGCATAATTCTCACTGATGTATCCTATCATTTTGGAATCTTTTATGCTGAATCTGTAATTTTGCCATAAGATAGTACAAGGCCACTTCTATCCAGGAAAATAAACCCTACCAGTATCGAATATTTCAACGTATTGCTGTCCCAGTGTGACTTTTCACCAGTTCTGCATTCCAACTATCCCAATGCTGCTTATGAACATTTCTTAAACATTTTTATGAACGCATTTGAATCAGCATTTCCTTTGCAAAGTGAAAAACGGAATAAGAAACACATAAAGTGACAGCCTTGGATGACGAAAGGTCTTTTAATCTCAGCCAACAAGAATAAATTTTTCATAAAAAAAAATAAGAAGTCCAACAGAATTTAATGTAAGAAACTACAAAAATTACTGACGACTGTTCAACAGAATTAAAAAACAAAGCAAAGCTATGTATTACGAAAATGTCCTGTTGGAAAATAAAAGCAATCTGCGAAAAACGTGGCAAATTCTAAATAAAGCTCTGAATAGAAACAAAAACAAAAGTAATTTACCTTCCTTTTTTAATCTGGGTGAAAAAAGATAAAAACTCCGAACGAAATCGCTTAGGAATTCAACATTTTCTTTGCAAAAATAGGACAGGAGACATCAAAACAAATAACGAATCCCCGAAAACCTTTCGTCGAATTCATGAAATCTCTACTCCCAGATAATATGTTTGTTCTACCAACGTCGTCTTCTAAAATTATAAATGTCGTAACTAAAATGAAGCCTAAAGCAAGTCAGGACTGTGAAAATATTTCATAGAGTATCCTTAAGCACTCGATAGATTCGGTTGCCAACCCTCTTGCTCGTAGTATGAACATTTGCTTCAGCCAGGGAATAGTTCCTGACAGAATGAAAATTGCAAAGGTAATCCCAATCTTTAAATCAGGTGACGAAAACAACGTCACAAATTATAGACCAATAAGTATTTTCCTGTTTTTTTCAAAGATTTTAGAAAAACTTATGTTTTACAGATTGATGAAATTTCTGAACAAATTCGATATCCCCTATCACCACCAATATGGTTTAAGGAAGCAGCACAACACACTGTACCCAATTATACATGTCGCCGTCGAAAATAACAAAGTCAGTAAGGACACCACTTTAGCTGTCTTTCTTGACCTTTCTAAAGCCTTTAATAAATAAGCCACGACATCCTTCTCCAAAAACTTGACCATTATGGAATAAGATGTAAAGCTATTAGTTGATTCAAAAGCTATCTGAAGAACAGGAATCAGTATGTATCGTTTGGTGATAGTAAATCTAATCTAACTGAACTGACATGTGGAGTTCCACAAGGTTCTATATTGGGTCCCATTTTATTTTTAATATACATTAATGACATAAGTAATTCAACTACATTAAATGTATTATCGTTTGCCGATGACACAGAAGCATATAAGTCTGGAGCGGAGATAAACGCCCTAATCTCAGATTTCAATGAGGAATTACAAAATATATCTGACCGGTGCACAGCCAACCACCTAGTCCTGGACGAAAAGAAAACGAAATACATTTTACTTAATCCAGGTCACAGAGAAAGGAATGTTACTCATCAAAATGTCTATATAAACAATCAGGCAATCTGCAAAGTTGACTTTGGGTGAAAGTGAGAAGTCCTTAAAGTTTCTTGGTATAAATATTGATGACAACTTATCGGACAACGCCCATATATCTCACCTCTGCACGAAAGTCGGACTTGCCAACTTCGTTCACAATAAAGCCAAAAAGTTTCTCCCTCATAATGTTATGAAAACTTTGTATTTTTCTTTGATACAGAGCCACTTCATCTATGGAATTATTTTATGAGGTGCGTCCAAATCCTGTGATCACCTTCAAAAACTGCAGAAACGAGCTTTACGAATAATAAATAATAAGAAATACAATGCCCACACTGACCCCTATTTTTCAATGATAGTATACTGAAGCTAAAAGACTTATACAAACTACACGCCTTATTATTCATGTTTGATTGGCATAATAGAAACATTCCAGTTTCATTTGTAAACTTCTTCTCAACTAACCATTCCAATATGAATACTCGTCAGGCAGGTCTTTTGCACAGACACAAAACTAGAACCAAGATTCTGGATAAACTACCTGTCTTTCCGCTACCAAAGCTATGAAAGGAGCTAGAAGTATACATCAGAAATACAGAAAATAGAAAAGAATTCAAGAAAAAGCTAACAACAATGTTTTTCTCCTCTTATTTCGAAGACATTTCCTGTTCAAACCCTTATTGTCCGGATTGTCTCCGCTGACCCGGATGCCATAAAAACTAATCAAATGTCCAGCACCGCTTACATTGCCTTCTTGGCGCAGTAAAAAAAAAAAAAAAGTTTTTGAAAAACTATACATTCTCAACCTTTAATTCAAGGACATAGCTCATGGGACCCCATTGGCGCGAGCTCAACGAGATCGTTCCAGTGAGAGACCAAGTGCTGTGGTTTTGAGGCAGAGTGTGAAAAAAAAACAAAAATGTGAATAGGGACTTCTATTAAAGGCGCGGGGTGGTTTCTGAGGTTATGTTGGTATACAGTTGACGATTTGTTGTCTGGTTTTCTCGTCCATGCCGCCTCTCCCACCAACCATTTCATAGATCTTCTCAAACTCGTACTATTTCCATGCTAACGGGAGGAATGGTGTCAGCAGAATTAAGAGAGCGACATTTCGCCGTTGGCCATCAGCGACACTTTGCGCGCATGCTGTATGAGACAAATTGAAGACACAGTAACTGGAATCCTCAAATGCTGAATTGTCATATTCACCCCTTTCTCTTTCCGTTACTCTTTCTTTCTCTTTCTTTTTTTTCCTTCCAATGGAAAGGCAGGAAGACAGCCAACCTGGCTATGCCTTCCCCTGCCAGTACACAATGCAACAATTAGTTGGAATTCTTTTTGTAATTTAATGTACAATATGCAATATTTCTTCTTGATGAAATTTCAATATTTTTATTACATGTACTATATGTATATATTGCTATATTTTAGTGTACCGGCAAATAAAATATCAATATCAATATCTTCCATATCAGTTTCATGGCAGCAATTGGAAGAGTCCATATTCGTTATTTAGGGTTAGATCAATTAATAGTTTCAACGTACAGCATTTGGGGCTGCACATTCAAACTATTGACTGGTCTACCCCTCACATTCATTAATGAGCCATCCCAGATAATGCAATCTTGACGTATGCTCTTCCTGTTACAGGTTCTCGTGTTCAAAGGGTCAAAATTAGTATACTGGAAACATTTTTATGCTCCGTATAATATCATATTGCTCAAGTCCAGTACATTCGGAATTCGCACGACAATCGAAATTCTGACGGAATGTCGAACAAGTTGACATTTGATAAGAAATCCGACGTATCATATTGAATTACAGAATTAATGCACAGGCGGTTATTCCCACCGCGAGTGTTGTTACAAAACTTTATTAAACTTCCACGTGCGGCCTTAATCATTACACATGGTCTCTCTCATAATTTATTCGGAAGGGTTACTCGTTCCGAATAATCAGCGAATTTCTATGGAGGTATCAGTACGGACTTGGTAAACACAATCAAGTTGTTCTTTAACAGGGAGATTCACAATAAAATCACGTATTTATTTATTTATTGGGGTTTTAACAACACTTTCGACAGCCAAGGAGACCTCGTGCCGGACTGTTTTACGACTGGAGGAAACCGGAGTACCCGGAGAGAACCACCGAGCAACAACGATCGACTGCCTGACTCCCCAACGTACCAATTTCACACAATCAGGATTAGTATTGGTTGAATACAAGTGAACAGTCGACGTGCAGTACGCCTTAGCACACAGCGCTACCGTGCTCGCTCCAGAGTTGGCAATCGGGATTAACCCTTTACCTAACGAATCGCTCGCATCCGCCCGCGTAATATGCAAATTCAGCAGTTGAAAAAATATTATTCTTCAAAAAATGTCAACAACGAGGGGTCACATGATATGGTTTTGTTGAAATTTTTTGAAAAATTTGAAAAAATGATATTTAAAATAATAAATTTTGATATCGTCTGCATGGGTAAAAGGTTAAGTGCCTTGCTCAATAACATAACGCCGTTACCCCTGACGGTGATCGAACCATGGACCTTTCGGTCTGAAGTCCCGTTCTGTAACCACTGAGACTATCATCGCGTCAGGGTGTTTTTTAAGTGATAATGAATCTGTATAATTCTATTCAACACTCACCCTGTACAACAGAAACGATGACATTCTATGAGATCTAGGCTGACATCCCAACAAAAAATTACTTCTAATCAGGCGTCTCAAAGATCCGCGGTAACCGCTGAATATACAGTATCTAAATTGACATATTATTAAAAAAAACCGGCACAGGGAACTTCCAGTCGGAGGCCAGAATCAAACTACCTACCTTCCCGACGAATCATTTTCGTAACGACAAGAAAACGAGCTTCCACTTTATTACGACAGCTGAACGGACATGCTTTGACCAGTGGCGTACCTAAGGTATGGCAGGTATGGCACGTACCCAGGGCGCCACTTGAGGCAATATCATCATCGAATAGTGAAAAGAGAGTTTTCGGCAGATGTTTGCTCTGTCTTTGATTATCATGGATAAGAAGCACTAGGGTGGCCGGATTGTTAAACCATTATACAAATTATTAGGTACAAACACAGTGCTGGGAGCAACATGCCCTCATACCTCATAGTACCACTGGTCAGCCTCAGTACCAGCTAGAAGTAAGACCATTCCCCCGCGTTGTGTTGCTTTTATGCCTACTAGGTTTTTGCTACGTCAGTCATTTTTTCTGCGTCTGAACGGAATTTCCGTCCATTTAAATAACAACAACTAACGTGCGATCTCGCCGGGGCGAGATCGCACGTTAGTGGTAGCCATTTATATTTGAGTACATTCTTTTAAGAAGAAAACAGCATGCCGTTCTATTCTTATGCGTATGACATAGCCGCTATTTGCAGTAGATACACCGCTGACGCTTTCCCAGTGTAAGTTCCAGTCACCCTATAATCTCATTTATTGATCCATCCCACCGAACACAATTATCTCTGTTAATGACATGACTCCTATTTGCAGAAGGCGAACACAAAGGACATTGGATATGACTTCAACCCTCCGAATAAAGCTAACTTTTCCATTCTTTGTTTCAAGGTTTGGTACACATTACTGTAAAATAAGACGATGTATCCTGTTAAAGTTAGAACAGGTTTAATATCCTTAGTACAGGCTCGTGGCGACTGTTTCATTTTATTCCAAGAACATAAATAGACTAATATGAAACCTTAAAAAATTACGCCAGCATTCAAAATATTCCGACAAAACATTTGGTTAGAGGGATTACCACAGCCTCTGTTTCTGCGCACCATCTCTTACAAGACACAATTCTTTTTTTTGTGTGTTCATACATTTTTCTTATCTTTTTACAGATTTTCCAGTCTCATCATGCCATATTCCAGGAGCATGAAAGCGACAATTCAAAGGAGATTTCGAAAAAGCAGTTTGTGTATACGTTTAATATTCGCGGTCCTTTGCCTTTTAGCCTCCTTACACTTCATAATTTTCCCTATGGTTACGAGACAATACAACAAACCATGCAAGACTTTCACAGCAGATTTAAACAAGCTTCGACATCTTCTACGCCACGTAACGGATGCATTAAACACACTCAACCAGACATATTGGGTGGACGATGGTACTCTTCTTGGACTAGTAAGAAATGGTGATATATTGTATTATGATGATGATATAGACATCAGTCGATTAATAAATGTAGATAAAAGAAAAGAGGAAGAATTCCTTAATAATTTGCGACGACTTTTAAAAAGGCAAAATATAGATCTCAGGGTAAATGGCGAAAAAGCCATATATCAAAACGTTCAGGCCGACTTGTTTCGATGGATACCATCTACAGTCCACAGTGATATGTTAACTGAAGTTCCTCGAGATCAGGAGAAAACTTTTTGGATGCGTCTCACTAAACCAATCCGGGAACTTCATGAAACTAAAACCATTCACAGAGACATAGTTATTCCAACGCACAGACGCGTTTTTCTTGGACAGAGCATGAGATTACCACGAAATCCCATTGAACTGATAGCTCTTAAGTATGCTTACACGTGGAAGATAAGTTTTCCCTACAGGTGGAAATGTTATATTTAATCTAAATGGGATAGCAGACACACTGCGTCGCTTTTTGGATAAAGCGTTGGTCGTTTTGCTTGCCCCAAATAAAAATAATATTGGAAGTGAACGTATACAGTGGTACCGCGAAGATGACGATTGGGAGATTGGAGGGACGGGGGTGGGGGGGGGGGAGGGGGTAACCCAGTTTGTCACACTATAATGACTCACGTGTCGACTGATAAAAAAATCCTGCTTCATCATCAAGGCAGTCTTTCTTCTGAAGGATGTCTCGATGATATAGTCGGACTTTTGTCAATGAGGATTATAGTCCACACACCTGTTTCTGGATAAATACATTCATTGGAGTCGTGGCGCATGGGTTTCCCACTTTCTTAGTTAATTAGTTCAAACCGGTCTCAAAATTGGTCGTGCTGGGATGCCATCGTCCCCAATCAGCCACAGACTTCCATTAGAATGAGACCGACTGCGTGCTTGACACAAGTCCGAGTAGGAAATCCAGTCTCTTAAGAAAGTACGCGATTACCAGCAAGAACGAATCGATTTCTAAGAGAAGAGGCGGACTGGCAATATTGTCTACCGGGAAAATTCCCGATGGGCCCCGTACTGTAAGTCTCCCTGGGGCCCCAAATTTGATGCAGCACAACACGTGTTGGTGGTCGAAATTTTGTGAAAATGATCAACAGGCGAAATGGATCTGATTGCATAGACTGCCGGTGTACCGAAATGCTCTCTATGTGGACTTCCATTGGCAGTTTTCGATATACCAGCTATCTAGTCTGCATTTGATCGCTCAGATGCAAGGAAACAGAGTTCTGTCAGTTTGATAAATTAAAATCTTCACACATTAGGTCGAAGTATGGTCGGCTAGATGGGTTCTCCCTCCCTGCCCCTCGGTGCAACCATTTTTTTTTTCGAATGAGCGACGCAGATGACGTCATATGTCATAGAAATATCCTCTCTGTCGACTGCAATTGATCGCTCAGATGCAGGCTTGCAGCGTTCTTTCTGTTTAAAAAAACCAAGATGTTTTACCGGCTCCAATCTCCACCTAGAAAATTATTGGGAGAGATGTCACAGCCCCATCGCACAGCCTTGTATATACAATTCCAAGCATCTGTCTCGCCGATGAAGATGACTTCTTTTCATGCCTCACATTTCCAAAAATTAACACGGCAAAGAATCGCTGCGAGACTGGGTGGAGGATGTACCCGAACGTGCCTCATTGGATGGATATATGGGTGGATCTTGGAAGTGATGTCAAAGTCAGATGACCCAGTCACATCATGCCTGGTGGTCATGGTAGCCTTCGTGAGCGTTTTTGTTTAAGTGTCTTGCCCAAGGACACAATGTAAATAGCACGAGTCAGAATTGAACCAATGACTATTCGAATTGATGTCAAATGCTCTAACTAAAATACCACTGTACTTCTCCTCTGCCGGGAAAGTTATGGAAGTGTCCGGACACTCTGGAAGTATTGAGTGGCAACATGAAATTACCCCCCGTTATGTGGACAGATCCTCCGTGCAAGCTGATGGTCGCTACTTATTAATTGAGAACAAGGAAGCCACTAAGTTGTCGTTACTGGGCTCTCCTCGGATTACACGCGCGTTTGGGTCAAGAAGACGTGCCAACAGAAGTTGTAGACCTTGTTCGCCATATTAGGTAAATTACATGAAGCTAAAGCGGGAAAAACTACCTTTGTTTCCACATAAGGGGACGCTGGTTTCAGTGGCAATGCTATTAGATTTGTGCAGTAGCTTATACTGTATGCCGGGCGTGGACTGATCACTTTCCACGCGTGGGCAATATTTCCACGGACGCAATAATATTAGTTTCCAAACACTAATTTTTAAAATAATCACCAAAGTTTAATTAATGAAGCACCGGGTATAAATTTCGCTGATGATGATTACCTGGTAAATGCATGCGTGTACATCACTGCCCAAGCAAGGATAACGACCAGTCCACCGCGGATATACTGTAAACAAGAATTTACGAGATACCCGTTCCAGAGTACCAAGCAAATATATGAAATGATCTCTATCAAGGTTCATCCAAACTGCTGTGTTTATAAACGTCTTTTCATGTATACTGTAAAAACTTACCGTAATTTTTTACGGTCATATGACCGGCAGCTAGTTTCCAGGCATATGACCGTATGGGTTACGGCAAACCGTAAAAAAATGTTCACTGTCATTTGCCGAATATGCCCGTAATTTTTTTCCACTGTTTGCCGTTATTTGTACGGTCATATGCCTGGAAACTAGCTGCCGGACAGATGACCGTAAAAAAAATTCAACCATCATTTGCCTTATTTTCCCGTAAAAATTACCATCAAAATATATGGCTGGAACACTGCCACCGGTCATTTTGACCGTAATTTAATTCCAGCTATCATTAACCGCATTTTACCTTGACCCAATACAAGCATATGGGTTTGCTGGCCTTAGCAGAAATCTGTGGCCACAAGCCGTAAGATTCATCGAATAACGGTGACGCAGGACAAGCAGTCTGTTTTCTGCATGATTACCGAAACAATTATACGCATAAAAAATTGACCTTGTTTGATTTTCATGTCCAAGACTGCAATGAACATGATTTAATTGGCCACAAACTTATAAATCGATAGTAATACGGTGTTGTTCGTCTTCAAAAGCATCGGGCATCGGGCGTCCTTCTTGGAAATGGCGACTTCCAGAGTGGCATATGGCAAGGGGCGATCCCATAATTCACATTTTTACCGCCGTGCGATGTAATTGGATATCGTGACGGGAGAAATACGTTCATTGGATCAAATTCGCGGGTCCCGAGACCGTTGTATTTGACAGTCACCTGACAGTAGTTAACCGTAGAATTAGGGTAATGTTTTACAATGCACTCTTCCCCATTTTGCAGAGTTATGACCTTATGCTTGTACAACTTAAGATGATTAAACCTTAAGTCCCCATATACCCACAGACTGACGCTTTATATTGGTTTGAAAAGGCCCCCCCCCCCCCCCCAGTGTATACTTCAGGCGCGTTGCCGGGGTTCTATAATAGGGTGCATCCTAACCAGTTTGGGGAGGCTGAATGGGGGGGGGGGGGGGGGCAAGCATGATATTTGAAGGGCGTTGTGATTTTGCGGCCTCATACATTGGCTAGAATCTGACAAAATTCTGACTGCTGGTAGAGAGGTTAAACAGGTCTGCCGGCGTTTTTCAATTTCGGAAATATCGGCAAAAGTCGACGGTTTCTTGATGCAAATACTTCCTAGTAGCTTGTACATTCTTTCGTCACCAGTCGTTTCGACTACTGCAATTCACTTCTCTTTCATCCCAAAAATGTGTTCAAGAGAAGCTTCAACACATTCAGAACTGTGCATCGCGCATTATCACGCGATCTCTCCATTTTACGTCTATCCACTCTAAACTTCACTGGTTTCAGCCCCATAAAGTGTTTATTTCAAAATTTACTTACTCGAATATGAGAGCATTAGAATTTTTCAATAAAACCATACAAATATGGATATCATGAGAACCGGCTCTAATATGGATATCATTAGAACCGGCTCTAAGAGCCGGTCTTGTGATATCCATATTTGTGAGGTCTTATCGAAACATTATGTAAGATATTTTATGCCGTAATAGGCTTATGTTGGTCAATTTCATGGCCGTTTTTGGCCCTTATGTTCGGGAAGGGTTAAAACACTCGAATATATTGCACGCACAACAGAAAGCGCTCAACCCATCAGTTAAATTTTAAACGAATCTGACGTCCTTATGGCTTGGAAACAGTTTAGCCCTTAAATTGTCCGTCGCTTATGTTTAGATTCAATCGGTTGAAATATTTCAGTTAGTCGGAACTGGTTATGTTCGCTTTTCCGATCAAATTAAATATTCCATCCGTCCAGCCAACTGAAATAGATAGATAGAAAGATATATGTTTATTTTGCACATACCAGTAAATTGATAACAATATAACATTTCAACAAGCAAGAACATAAGCCCGTATAAAGCATGGAAACGGCACAGCCTGAAAGGCTATCTTCCTGCCTTACTCGTTAAAAAAAGAAAGATATCAAATCCTGTTGGCATCATGTAATAACATGCTTGCGCAAAACAGAGTTATCTAAATTCTTATTTGTGGTTCGTGGGGGTGGGGAGGGGGGGGGTAGATGGTATTGGAGGATCAAGTATTGGGGAAGATGGGGGGGGGGGGGTGTGAGATACCCGAGGATATGACACTGTCGGTTAGTATTATTAATAATTTGTAATATTAATAATTCTGGATATAATGCTCATACTGATCCCCTGTTTGCCAAAGATAAAATACTCAAACTTACCGATCTGTTCACACTCCAAGCCAGCCTCTTCATATTCGATTGGGAAAAGTGGGCACTTGTTTCGTCATTCCATTCCTTCTTTACACAATCGGGGCACACCTCAAAAAACTACGAGACAATTAGAACTGCTACAGTTAAAACTAGAAGTCCTTTCATAAATTGTGCGCTTATCTGGGCTTAATTGCGCGCAATAATTACGCGGAATTGCCATATCGAATGGCATCCAAAGCACGGCAGGTTCTCCTGGTAGCAAACAAATGCCATGTTTCTGCCAATGGACCTCCGGGTTACCCGGAGGTCCATTGGCTGAAACATTGCTTGTGTACAGGCCATAGCCTTACTATGATCATAACGCGTAGATTACGCGCAAATCAACGTACTATTTGGGCGCATTTCATGACAGGGCTTCTAGTTTTAACTGTACATCTTTGCAGATCCCGTACTAGAACACTAGAAAGGCTTCCAGTACACGCATTTCCTAAGTTATGGAATGAATTGGACCCAGAAATAAGATCTATTAGAAACAGAAAAATATTCAAAAGATTGCTAACACAAAAAAGTATTTCCCTTTATACAAATAACGCAGAATGTGACAGACCTTATTGTCAAGATTGTAGGTATAACAGTACCAGTTGTCCTATTCTCCCATAATTTTTCATAACTTTTTAACAAATATGTAAATAATAAATAATCTAGAGAGTCGGTAAAGCATAACTACACTTTCGTAAGGCCATCCCACTTTATTTCAAATTCCATTCATGAAACAACAGCAAAGCTAAGTCATATGTCTGCTATCTCGTCTTACTAATAGAAATCCTTTCCGAACGCCTTGTCCAGAACCCCTGATGTGAAAATAGAAAACATTAACTTCAACAGGTGTAATTATTCAGTTTCACAAATAACTATTCTCTTATGGCCTGTGTGCAGTGCTGACAACTTGGCTAATGTCTATGGGAGATGGCAGGTAGACAGCCAATCTGGCGATGTCATCTCCCTACGGTATAGATAGTGGTGCTGTTCGGTTCTATAAATGTATCTCTAGTGCACGTTATAATAATAATGTATCTCGGTGAACCACGACTATTATTTGTATCACATATAATAATCTAATCTTATCTAACCGGGGCACGCTGGGTTGTCGCATTTAGAGTTAGACCGGGAATAAGTATTCAAGGTTTTATAAATTAATAACTTTTTGAATTTGGGTCTACTATATTGCTAGATTAATGGGTCTATACTATTACAGTCTCTTAGAAAGAAGTGCAAGGACAATTCAGAAGAGAGCTGTGTTCTTAGTTTGTGAATTTATAATTTACCGGTTTGCACTGCATTCATTCCTGGGGGTGTTTCTATATACTTGAAAAGTATCATCAAATGACATGGGAAGTTTTTTGTTGGTCCAATCGGTGGGTCGGTGTTACTACTATCAATACTCAGTGAACTATTGAACTTGGATATGAAATCATAAGCATCAGAATTCTTGATCTCATCAAATGGCATATTATTAGCAATAGTGTACAATCAAGTAATCTGAAGTCGACTTGTGGCCCCTGTCTTTGACAAATGACATATTTGTTCTTATAATGGAAAATTTAGAAAATACATCGGGCATTTGCGGAACACACTGATGCAAAAGAAGTATGAGTGGTGACAAGAAGTCATAGTCTGACGGAAATACCTTTTAAAAGACAGAGTACAGATGTTAACGGACATTCAAACACGCTAACTTGCGCCCATACCAATATAACCTCGCAAGCACGCACGCACATATAACCACCTACACGGGCCCTCACACACACGCGCGCGCTCAACCACGCCCATAATAACGCTGTCGAGCGAAAACGAGTAAAACAATTAAGTAAGATAATTATAAAGCAGGTATTATACACGATCACCATTAAATCGCATAACATTTTTTGGATGCGAAATTTTAGATAACTGATTTATGATTGTATTGTCGACCAAGAAACAATTGGATGATACTCGCATCTGATTGAAATCGTTCGGGTGCTGCTGCATTCGTGCAACATTCGTGCAGCATTCGTGCAACAGATGCACAGTCCACCCCACTTCTTTCAGTGAATAGCTCAATGGACTAAACTGGACGTGTTGCCTGAGTTGAAACATTTTACTGAAGGTGAACTTGTATCGCCTCTGACGTGCGGCCAGTCAGAATAGAAGTTGGACGCCTGAGATATGGGTCAACGCCGTGTCCTGATACACGAGATAAACACGAGATACACTAGTTATTGGGACTATCGGTTGAATGCTAAGTGGGTAATCTATATCATGGGAAAACTTTGGGAAATGGGGGGGGGGGGGGGTGGTTTAAATTAAAAAAAATGTCCATTAATTCATAAGAGGATCAATGCTCGACTCGATTCTGAAAGTTAGAGTTCATCTAAGTTCAATTGTATTACAGTAGTATGTCTCGTATGTTTCACCCCAGATTGGCCGGACCTCGGTACAGGACCTCGGAAGTGACGTCATGTCACGTGACCTAGTGGCGCCATGTTGTGTTGTCATGGTAACCCGCGTGAGCGGCCATCTTGTGACGTCATCTCCATAGTGATACGTGGTGTGGGTGCGCATGCGCAGCGCGTGTTGTTAGGGTGATACGTGTTTCCGTCGTCCATTTTGATTACTGGAGGCCGCCATCTTGGTTTCTATGGTAGCACGTGATTGCTATTGTTACCCAATTTTTCTGCAATAGGATGGGGTATGTTCGGAGGGTGTGTTCGATTGTAGAAGAGTAAATCCAATTACCACAAACAACCCGGCAATCTCTCCAAATCACCAAAATCTATCCCAACTTTTACTATTTCGAATTTTTTCAGAATTATCTGCTTCTATCTGTATATGCAATAGATTTTCTCTACCTGGCCATGTTCCTTTGTTCTGGAGTATACTCCAGTAGCGTAGAAGAGCCTATTAGTTGGAACAGTTTACCTTATTATTACTATAATTAGCTATTCTGGTCTAGTTTTGTTAGTTCTGATCCTGTTCCATATACTCTCGTTGTTTCATATATCTAGATCATTTATAACCAATCAGATTGCTTGATTTCCCATAATCTGTATGCAGAGGTATCTCCCCTTATTACGAAGAAGTCGTATCCGATTCTCATCACCTCTATATCCAATGTCCATATCCCATGGAATCCCATTTTTGGGAAACACCCGTGGCTATGGAATCCCTTTTTTGTCATATGAGGCCATGAGGGCTATGTAAAAGCCCTCAATGAGTCCTCATTTATTATCCCTCATAGCCTCATTGAATTTTGAGGTTATGAGGACCATTAAAAATCCCTCAATGAGGTATAATTTACTACGACTCTTAGCCTCATTTCAGTATTTGAGGATACCTATGGCCTGGTATTGTATTATTCGAGGATACCTATCGAGGATACCTTTTGGAGAATCCCTTTTTTGTCGCATTAGGCTATGTAAAAGCCCTCACTGGGTCTAATGTAGTCTTACCAACCGCTTCCATCTTGTCGCCAAAGCTCCAAGGCCATTACAGGTCTATAGCCTATCTGTCCTTTCATTGGCTTCCACGGCAGTCTTGTTCCATTGCGGCATTGTAACAGTACTATTGGCTTCTGTTATTCTGCCCCATATGTCATCCATTACTTCCTAGCTATACCTATCTCAGTCTCGACTATAACATTGATCAAGGTTGAATCGGATTTTCCTTGTATACATATAAGGCATTCCGTTATTGAGATTCCTAACCGATTCCGTAAAATTTGGATTGGGTAACATAGCAATCACGTGCTACCATAGAAACCAAGATGGCGGCCTCCAGTATACAAAATGGACGACGGAAACACGTATCACCCTAACAACACGCGCTGCGCATGCGAACTCACACCTCGTATCACTGTGGAGATGACGTCACAAGATGGACGCTCACGCGGGATACCATGACAACACAACATGGTGCCACTAGGTCACGTGACATGACGTCACTTCCGAGGTCCGGCACCGAGGTCCGGCCAATGTGGGGTGAAACAAACGAGACATACTACTTATTACGTTTTACCGTTTGAACAGGACATTCTATTCAGTGACAAACCGCCGCCTGAGTGCTAGAATGTTCTATGTCCCCTATGGGACATAGAACGTTCTAGCACACAGCAGACGAAATGTTACTATTGGATATTACTGTCTTTGCCTGGCAACTGACCATGTCACCGTTGGATTGCTTGGGATTCGAAATACTCATTTGCATGTAGATAACCAAAATGTATAATGCGACACAGTCAGGTCAGTATTGGGTTGTTTTTCACTACCAAGAGAATTTCGTGATGGGGCTAGTAGTTGAATATTAAGAGAATGTTAAAAGAGTGGGTTGGTAGAGGTGGGAATGGGGTGTGGTTTGTGGCGTTTTGCTAACTCTGTGAAACTGTTCAGTGTTTGCTCGTGTTAAATGTTTTTGAGGATTACATGAGAGAAACAAACAGCAAGCTCGTTATTCAAGGCGATAGGAGTGTAAACAAACTCGGGATGCGAGATGGAAGCTTACAATCGGTGGTATACATAACTAATGTATTATATTTCCGAGAGGGGGAAGTAAGATTCGGAAGAGGTCTGCTTCTGGGTAGAGAATATCAGTTACCCTTGTGTTTTCCAGGGTGTATGGGAATTTACACCGGTTTGGGAACGCATACACCCTGAGGCGAAACCGAGGGGTGTATGAGTTCCCAAACCAGTGTAAATTCTCATACACCCTGGAAAACACAAGGATAACGGATTTATTTCCAAGAATTTTGGTGTACTTAATACTTTAACCTACATTGTGGGCAAAAACTGATAGAAAATTTATACTTTGCAAGTTTCTTAAATAAAACCAGACAAATATGGATGTCATTGGAACTGGCTCAATGAGCCAGTTCCAATGACATCCATATCTGTAATATTTTATTGTACATAAATATTAAATTTTCTGTATTTTTATTTTTGTTCTAACATAACCGAGCAGAAGGTATGAATTAATAATTAAAAATGGGTACTTTTTTAGCCATGTAGTTTGCTATTGTATATTCTTGTGTTTAACCCAAAAAAAGCCACTGTGGATTGCAAGTTACACCGTACCTCTCAGTCAATCAAAATGCAGTATTTTGTTTTATTTGGTGATAAGTATAAATATTGAAAGATGGGGGACTGATGTAGACGTTTGTCACAAATACACACGTGCACGGGATGCATATCACAATTTTATATACACACACGAGTTCATTTCATGAATGAATACATGCAAGTTTACTCGTGGTGAAATTATTGTGGAATACAATCGAGATTATATAGGAATACGAATTAATGAGAGTACATCCGAGTGAGAAGTGGTCGACAATGATAAACCCAGGGCCAGTGACGCGATCAAATGAGAAACGAAAGCATGCACCATGTTTACACGTGCAGATATAAATACGTAAGTGTTGGATATATAATAATAATAATAACACTTTGGTCAGCCGCTGATTTGTCGCGGTTCTCGGACGAGAAGACCTTGGTTACCCTTGTACTCCCAACTGCCTCCCTATTCCCATGCTTCTCCTCTCCTCCCAACACTCGGAGACGAACTGCTTGATGACATCCCTTGACCCATTCTTCCAAATCTCTCCGATTAGCATATTAACCCTCTCCTTTGAGTCTCCCCCAACCACATGTCCTTCACTCGCCCAGCCCACTTCCCCATTATACTCCCAATGAATCTTATTCTTTTAGATTGGTACTTTGGGCATTCTAGAAGAAAGTGTTCCAGGGTCTCCACCATGCCCAAATTACACATCTGGCACTCCCTTTCACTTTCTTTCCCAATTTTTCCCCTCAGCTCCAGGGATCGCGACTTCATCTTGAATAACAGTGACCCCCAAAGGTGCCATCAAGGTACTCTTCAAAACCTGGCTTCTCTTTATCACGCAGACCACCCAAAGACCTCTTTGATTTGACCCACTCTCGCCAATTACGGTTACAATCCTCCATGACCCTTTCTCTGACGATTTTTTTACCGTGGTTTGCCCTAACGTCCAGGTCCGAGATCTCCAATGAGTAGTTCTCTACTAGCTCCCTCACTTGGGCCATCCACCCCGTCTTGATATTTGAGTTGAAAATTCTCAGGAACAATACTTTACACCATCGGCTGTCGGGGAGATTTACCAAATAATTAAGATAACCGAGTTTCCACAGGTCTATCATGTCCTTGATTCTCATCCACCCAAGCTCACCCCTGATTGCTTCTAGCGCTGCGGCATTACTCGAGCCTGTTATCCATCTGCCTGCATCGTTCTGCATGATTTCCAAGCTCTTTACGGCCGTCTGGTTTAGGTGTATCACTGCCGTACCGTATGTTATACTTGGCAGACCCACCATTTCCCAAATGGTTTTCCCCACGAAAACCTTATTGAAACTGTTTCTCCCTATAAGTTTCATTTGGTTAAGGATTCGCTTCCCCTTCAGAATCTATTTATTTGTGTGGTTTCGGTAGATGCCTCTTCCTGTAATGTTTCCATTTGCTCCCATATTTCCCAACAATTCCCAGCATTTTCATTAGCCCCTCTTTGCTTTCTGACACTGGCACCATATCGTCTGCAAAATTAGCCCTGGGATCTTCAAGTCCCCAACTGCTACCCCCTCCTCGCTATGCAGGGGTTCATCTCCTAAATCTTTGATGTACAATGCAAACATGATTGGCGAAACGATACACCCCTGTTTTAGGCCTATCTCCATTGGCACACGTTTTGTTGTAATGTTTCCCAGGCTAAGTTCACTCTGTACGTCGTTATATAATGCTTTCATAATTCCAACAAACTCGCCTCCTAAGCCCAGAGCCTCCAGCTTGCGCCACATACCCTCCCTCCATACTCTATCGTATGCCTTTTTGATATCCAAAAAGTCCATAAACAGCTTTTTCTTTTTTGCTTTCGCGGATTCTATCATTTGGGATAGCGTGAAAAGATGGTCAGTAACTCGCCTTTCCTTCCTGAAGCCATTCTGGATTTCTCCAAAAAAACCCTTCTCTTCAATCGCCTCCTCTAGTCTCCCATACAGGACTCTACAGAAAACTTTTCCAATGTTGCTATAGACAGAGATCCCTCGATAGTTATCCAAAACGTATTTTTCCTCCTTTTTGTGAATAAATGCCACTTTGCTTTCTCTCCACTCCTTTGGGACCTCTTGATTTTCTAAGGCTAGATTGAATAGGGCAGTTAGGCTTTTCACGAATTCCTCTCCCCTTTTTTTGATAAACTCGTTTGGAATTTCATCCATTCCTCCCGCTTTTCCATCCCTTAATTTTGAGATCACATTTCGCACCTCCTCCGTTTTAATTTCGCTGCACACCAAGTTAGATAGGTTTTCCTCGACCTGATTCGGACACTCAGGTGGGCTCCCCATGCCCCATCGCTTATCATTTACCTTTTCCCAGTGCTTGACTAGTTCTGATGCGACTTGATCTTGCTCGTCTGTAACTCTGCCATCTACTTTAATACTCTGTGGGTTACTTCCTTTGTTACGTTTATTCACCCATTTCCAAAATACGTTCGAACTCGACACCCCTATTTCGCACTCTCCGGTGATCGTCTTTAATCTTATTTACTTTATTTCGTGCTTGTTGGTATTCTTCCTTTGCTACTGTGGCCTCATTGCTTTCCGCCCCCTTAAGTTTTCTACTTCTCCTGTATGCAGCACATTTAGCTTTTCTTCCCTTTATGGCCCTTTTCAGTTCTTCATTCACTCTGTACCCAAGTTCCCGTGTTGGCACCCTGATCTTTTCTACACTTTCCTTCCCTGCTTCCACTAGGCTCGAAACTATGGCGTCGGCCATCTTCTGGACACTGCCCCCCCCCCCCCCCCCCTTGAGTACGGTTGCAAGCTTTGGTTTCAGTTTTTCATTGAACTTCGCCCAGTCGGCATCCTTTTTGAGTTCCCAAATCTCCTTAAAGCTTCCTTTGCTTTTTACTAGATTTTTGGCCCTGGTCGTCACTGTAATCAAGTTGTGATCACTATCCACCTCCATTTTACCCTCATCATCCACTTCGAACCCTATCACCTCCCTCCATAAATTGATATCTGTGAGAATGTAGTCGATTATTGATTTTCTGTCGTTCCTCTCCCAGGTCCATTTCCCCTTACACCTCGCGTCCCTGTTCAGAATCTTCAGACCGAGCTCGTTTGTGAGTTCAACAGCTTCCTTCCATTCCTGTTGACTTTCTTGTCCCCACCATCTATGCCTTCTTCCTTATCACCTACCGAGCCCCTTGTTTTGTAAGTCTGTGATATTGGCCCTTAGTGTTGAGTATATCGAGTCATTCCACTCGGGTTTGCTTCCCTCCACCGCACAATACACAACCCCAAGGGCAATACTATGCACATTGACTCGTAAACATATCTTTATAACTATTCTAAACAATGTGATCGTAACAATTTCTTGTGTTTTGTGTACATGTTCCGTCTGAGCAATTGAAGACACAATTTATTTCATATATACACACAAATTGAGAAGGGTCATCCCCGGAACTGGGAGACGCATTTCCTTCTTTCCATCGAGAAGGCAATGATACATACAAAACATGCCTGCCTGCATGTATACTGGCACCAGGTCACAAATTCACAAGTACACACGATCAGTGAGCATGCTACACACCATTATTTGAAGGAGAGGATACTCGTATATTGGTTCAAAAGCTCCGTAAAAGGGGTATACGGTGGGGCTGGCATCTGATGATATACTTAGTATGCATCCTGCCAGAAAAGACGGGGTGGGGTGGGATGGGGGTTATGATTCAATGTGGCATAAAAGAGCAAGTAACTGTATTATACGTGCATGAGCATGCATGAGAATGCTGTCACAGGTATTCTCAGGGATAGGGATCCTTTTAATGGGTAGTTATGCAATACAAATTATGTGATGGGGGTTGGGGGATGCAATAAAAACAATAAAAACTAAAGACTAAAAATACCCAAAGCATCTATCTTCTTTGAATTCGTGCATGACCACGCATTCCTCAGAAACATGTGTAAATGTATTAGAATCGTCAACAATATGATGAATTGACCCACAACGCTCTTCATCTTGTATCCAATCCATCGTGGACTTATCTCCTCCTCAATCCATTGCGTATGCCGTATCTCAATCGAAAAGCAGAACTGATGAAACACATAGGTGATGATACTCTGCAGCTTGTAAATCCCTTCAGTAGGGAAAGTGATGTATATACATATATATATTGTGGATGCGTCTGGGGCTGCACGATATATCGATAAACCGATATATACCGGTATTCAAACCAATATCGATTGAAAACCGGGGTAATTACAAAAATATCCGTTTATCGTCGATTTATTTACCCACAATTTAATTTTCAAGATGTCTTGAGTTTTTTAACTGTAGCCCCGAATGAATAATATTATCCTTTATCCAAGGAATCGTCTGTTTGTGCCCTCGTAATATACAAATTCAGCAGTTGAAAAAAATAAAATTTCAACAAAACTATATCATGTGACCCCTCATTGGAACGAGCTCGTTGAGCTCGTTCCAATGAGGCGTCACATGATAGAGTTTTGTTGAAATCTTTTGGGAAAATCTGATAATTTAATTTTGAAAATAATAAATTTTGACATCGTCGGCGTTGGAAAAAAGGTTTTTCGAACCGCGTCATCAATGTATGCTAATTCGTTCCGACTGTGATGCCTCGAGTCTCGATTGTGGTACATGTGTTCATATATCTGAACAGTTTTCGATATACCGGTATACCGCGGTATTTTTTTTTTGAATACCGATACCTGTATTCTGTTTTGAATATCGTGCAGCCCTAGATGCGCCGTACGAACGCGGTCTCGCGGGTGTGTGTGTGTGTGTGTGTGTGTGTATCTCTTCAAAAATATGCGCGAGAGTGCACGTGTCCGATGCATCCGCAATGAACCACAAGTACATGTTGTATCGTCGACAACCGACTGTGACGACCTTCCGATCAGCCTTACTTTCGGCAGTCCCATTTTATCTTTCTTCAACGCGGTCTTACAGAGGGTCATTTCACACTTCCCTTAAAATAAAATGGTAAAAGATTCCACAGCTTACCGTGGTAAGATGTGGAGGTTATGCATACTACATATGTACACTTCTAGTTGACGATAACCCATATGCATGGTTCATGAGACATAACAGATAAAGTCCAGAGTGGGACGTAGGGTATCGGTGACAGTTTTAGAGTTTCAATAAAATGATCACTATTTAAATAATTTTCCTCGAACTGACCACTATGTAAAAATGTGTAAATATCTGTACCTCTTATATATCAGTATTGGTTTTTCAGAGTGAATAAATAATTGAATTGAATAGTGTTCAACCGATTACCAAATATGGTCGCTTACCGATTACCGGTTATTTGAGCTCACAATCGGCCGATTCTGATGCCGATTCCGATTGTAATACCGTTTTTCACAGTGTTGAACTTCTTTGACTGGGATCGCAGTAAAATGACCAATCGCGCACACATGGGCGGTAAACGTGGCTCGCAGAGCCACGTTTACCGCCCAAGTACGTGCGCCTGGTAATTTTACTGCGACTTGAGTCAATGGAGTGCAACCTTCACTGTTCGGGTATGAACTGGCGATTACCGCAAGTACGCTCAATTATAAGCGCTACATGTTTAACTTGTATATCCCGTAAAGGTGCGTCTAGAGGGGTTAAGAATACACATTGTGGTTGTTTCTCAATTTACTGAATGGTGTCATTGACATCATTTTACATTAACAATTGAACAATTGCAGGAGATAATAAAATGCGGTTAATGAATCATCACAAAATGCTTGGCAACAATCGGTTGAACTGATGTTCCCGGGGCCGTTGCCGTTGTCGTCCGATTGCCGACAATCGGCCGATTGTGGTGGCCGGTTCCGATCATCGGTTGAACACTAGAATTGAATCGAATTGCAAGAAATGGTTTTCAACCGATATTTGTTTTGACAGCACATTTGATTTGGCATGTTTGTTTTTGAAATACACAGAACGACACACCCGTGTGAATGGGTTAATCGATATGGCACGAGAACCAGCGCGGACGGATAAAACGAGAGGTCGAATCACACGCGTGTGTCGTTCTGTGTTCATCGCACGCCTTCGTGCCTTTTAAAGCAATTATTGGAATGCACTCGGCAATTCATTTGACATCTCGTCCCCTGAATTCCAATGTGTACTTTGTGCACACGTGTGTGGTGAACGAATTTTCATTTTCCGCATGGTTTTGTGTTGCTGTAGATGGGGATTTCATAGAACAGGTGTGTAATAAATATTATGAAGGTCTCAGGCCTAGAAATAAAGGGCTTATATCGTAACCCGTTGGCAGTTTACCCTATATATACTAGCGGAAAAAAGGAATACAAGTTTTTTTCTGTGGTAAATATTTCAAATGTTTCATGGATGATTATTTCGTTGTTTGGATTTTGATGTTATTTTTTCATTGCTGATTACGAGTTTTGTTGTCTTAACACAAACGGCGTTTGCATGGATAACGTTCAATCGTGGCTACCCTACGCCATATCCTGATCAAAATCCATATCGGGTGTGCTCACTCCAGACTTCAATCGCTGTTATAACTCTCCTTACCATTGACCCCATCAAGTTGTTTATGGCCCTTTGTGGGATGTTATTCCACTCCCAAAGAAGGGTCTATGTGAGCTGAGCGACGTTGTTTGGGACATTGTCGCGCTTCCTGACCCTCCTGTCCAGCTCATCCCCCAAATGCTTGATCGGGGACAAATCTGGACTTTAGGGTTTTTGGTTGAGGAAGTCACGACAAACCCTAGCAACGTGCGGCCTCGCATTATCCTGCTGCACCATAAGGTTACGCGCATGGATAAGTGGAAGGACGTAAGGCATGAGGACACGATCCCGATAAATTTCGGCTGTAAGATTGCCCTGGATCATCACTAGAGGTGTTTTCACGCCATGAGAAATTCCCCTCCCCAAACCAAAGCAGGCCCCCGCCCCCACCCACCCCCTGAATCTGTCGTTTTCCTTAACACAATAGCCAGAATGTCGCGCACCTCGACGTCGATAGCAACGCTGTCGTACATCTGACCTGTAAAGCGCGAACAGAGACTCGTGAGTGAATAACACACGTCTCCGGTGGGCCAAGTGAGACCGATTTTGTGCATGTGCCCGCAGCCATTGCAATGGACGTTGACGTCGCCTGGGTGTAAGTTGCGGACCAACGCAGGGACGTCGTGGCCTTAACTTGAACTCCCGCAGCCGATTCCTAACTGTTCTTGGAAACATTCGACGACCACGAGTGCCTCCAACCTGACTCGGCGTCTCCGTCGCCGTCTGAAATCGGTTACGGAAGTGTGAGAGACATATGCCTTAACCTTGACGTGGCGACGTAACGCGCGGACGTCCGTTCCTGGGATGATCAGCTAAACTTCCTGTGGATCTGAGACGTTCAACTAATCGAGCTATCGTTGACGCATGGACCCCAAATTGTTGGGCAATGAGAAGTTTCGATGGGCCCTGCATAATTAGCGACAGCCCGATACCTATCAATTCGGACATTCGCCGCATTTTGCTTTTCAATCTAGTTGAAATGACATATTGTGCAATCGGTGTGTACTGTTCAAAGCTTCGATTTGGTATGGTTTTCGAACCCATAGTACTTGGGAATGGCCCGGATACACGCTTTGGCGAACAGATCTGTAGAAAGCATGCAGCGTCCTACGTGGTAATGGCTGACCGAATTTTAACCAAAGACTCTTTGGGCAGAACTCTGAGGTAGCTATGTGTCAAATTTTACTACATTTGATCCACGGATAAAACAGTTATATTACCAAAACTGAACTTGCGTTTCTTTTTTCCGTCAGTTTAGTATGATGGTAATCCATACCAAAAAAAATTGTATTGTGATGCTTTTCTGCCTTCCCTGTTTTACTACTACTGCTGTTTAACGCCTTTCCGCCAAAATACATAACAACAATCTCGCCAAAGATGGAAACATAGAGGATATCTACGCTGTTTTAGTGAATATCGAGAATTATCTCATGAGTGTGGACCTGAAAGTTTTATTTTTCACGAGCGCTTACGCGAGTAAAAAATAATACTATCAGGTCCATACGGATGAGATAATTCGCGATATTCACTAACATAGCGTAGGTTTTCTTTTTATTAAATGCTACGCGACATTTTACTATTCAGTATTCAGCCCAATTCGACTGCAAACAATTTCAAGACAATAACAGAAAGCTGCTGATCGTTCCTTTAAGGTGACGTTCAATGTGACGTCATGCGCCGAAGCGTAACGTCATTTAGGAAGCTACAGAAAACATACGTCGTCTGGACGCGAAATGTTATTTTTAACTCGAACAAGCGCTCGTGAAAAATAAAACCTCCAGGTCCATACTCAAAAGATAATTCCAGATTCTGACTAAAATGGAGAAGATTTTCTTTTCTATTATATTCTACGAGACATTTTATTGCACAGTATTCAGCCCACTTCGACCCCAGATGCGTACGTTTCAAAACAATAACAAAGATCAGCTGATCGTTCCTTGAAGGCGGCGAAGCGACAATGTGACGTCATTTAGGAAGCTACTGAGGGATATTTCTCGGTATCCATCGAGTCGATGGATATCGAGAAATATCTTTTAGATAATTTGTGATAATTCACAGGCTAGCATGTAATAAAGAATGCTATTATTTACTTTGAAATAGATCTCGCCAAAGATGGAAACAGAATACAGTCCTATTCATATTGTGGATGGGATGCTCAACCTTCAAGTCGAGTTTGTCTCTAAAGATTGTCAAGCCTTTCTGGCGAAACATGCGAGATCAGCTGGGGCTGCACGATATTCAAAACAGAATACCGGTATCGGTATTCAAAAAAATACCGCAGTATACCGGTATATCGAAAACTGTTCAGGTATATGAACACAAGTACCACAATCGAGACTCGAGGCATCACAGTCGGAACGAATTAGCATACATTGATGATGCGGTTCGAAAAACCTTTTTTTCCAACGCCGACGATATCAAAATTTATTATTTTCAAAATTAAATTATCAGATTTTCCCCAAAGATTTCAACAAAACTCTATCATGTGACCCCTCATTGGAACGAGCTCAACGAGCTCGTTCCAATGAGGGGTCACATGATACAGTTTTGTTGAAATTTTTGAAAAATTATTTTTTCAACTGCTGAATTTGTGTATTACGAGGGCACAAACAGACGATTCCGTGGATAAAGGATAATATTATTCATTCGGGGCTACAGTTAAAAAACTCAAGACATCTTGAAAATTAAATTGTGGGTAAATAAATAATGACGATAAACGGATATTTTTGTAATTACCCCGGTATTCAATCGATATTGGTTTGAATACCGGTATATATCGGTTTATCGATATACCGTGCAGCCCTAAGATCAGCTATTTAATAATGTTGATAATGTTGAATTACATGTCATAACCTGCAGTCCGTTTACAATTTTTCAACTGACGTAACCTCCACGTAACTTAAAAGATCGTTCTCTGTTAATTTTAAGGCCTAAGTGGAGATTCACATTATTCCCAGGTGCCAAGTTTTATAGAGTTCAACCGAGGCACGGTGGAGTTTTACAGCCTACAAATAAATAGAGACACGACGGGGTGGGTGGGCGGGGGGGGGGGGGGGGGGGAGTTAACGAAATTCAGAAACGATCGAGGGCCATATCATGTGCCTTTCCTGGTCAAATTACCACTTGGTACTAAATTTAGTCTCAATCTTTCGTGAAATCAGTTGAATTTTACATGCTCGTTGCTCTGGTGGAAGGGTTAATGCGAACTTGGACGCGATCGAGACTCATCCATTATCCCTTTTCTTGTCAAATTACCCCTAGGTGCCATGTTTTATCTCGATCGGCCGAGGTACGATGAAGTCTTTTTGCCTACAAATAAATGCAGCGATATAGTTGTACTGATTAAAGGGTTAAGGTATTAACGCGACTTCTGGCGCGATCGAAACCCCCCCTCCCCCCCCCCCCCCCCCATGGTCATGACCCTTTCCTGGCCAAATTACTCCTAGGCCTCGATCGGCCGAGTCACGGTGGAGTCTACAAATAAATGTAAAGATATGGTTGCTCGGGTTAAATAAAGGATTTAATGGTTAACCCTATGAATTCTGGTGGTATCTTCCATGCCAGTTCAACGGCAACAATTATTAGAATCCAATCAACAAGATTAACATGCAGACTCGGAAAATATTGATTGGTCTACCCCCAACATTAACTGAACAGCCATCCTCTGTAATGACGTTATGGCGTATCATGTTCCCGGCCTGAAAAACGGCACCTCTGCTTTAAAGGGTTAATGCGACGTCGGACGCGGCCGAGACCGATCCCATGCGCCTTTCTTGGTCAAATTACCCCTAGGTGTAAAGCTCTATCTGAATCGACCGAGGCTTGGTGGAGTCGTCCATCTATTTATTCATTTATTGTTGTTTTAAGGTCACATATGTTTACACAATGGCTAATCATGACCACGACAGTTTTACGAATGGAGGAAGCCGGAGTATCCGAAGAGAACCACAGAGCAACGGCGAGCAACTGCCAGCTCCCTAACATACTAACTCCGCACAAGAGGGGTTAGGTTCCGCTCTACAGTTTCGCACTATTGCACGGGCTGAAATTCTAAACATAGAGCATATGTTGAAACTAAGACCATGTAAAATAGAGATATATTTTTAGTATCAGATATATGATTACATTAGGCTTTTTGTTGGACGAGAGAATTTGAAGTTTTGGCCCCAAAGTTGGAGTCTGATACATAGGGATAAATTACCAGATGAATTATGGGAAACAGTGGCTTCGAAAAATTGGCTATTTTTTAAAATGTAATTTTTACACGGGTTTGTTACCAGACAGGTAACTAAAAAATGAAACGGAAATATATAATTTTGGGGGGAGGGGGGGGGGGGGGCAATTTAGAAACAGGGGATGCTCTGCCCCAGGGGTAGGTAGGTGGCATTGGTGGGAAGATTCTGCTTTTGAGGCTGCTGGGTGGCTGAACATGACTGGTGTCGGCATTTTCCATGCAATTTTGCAGGTTGAAGTCTTGCCTTTGAGAATAAATTATTCCACCCACATTCAGATTGTTTATTTCTACTTAGTCAGATAGTGTTATATGTTTTTTGTGGATTTGGGAAATGTAATACATGTTATGGGTTAGATAACTCAGTTACAGAATATTTGCATTTGAAGAGAGTGTATGGCATGCCATTTTTGGAAATTGTGGAGCGGAACCTTAGCATTAGCTGAAGACAGGTGCACCATCGACGTGCAGTACGCCTTAGTACACAACGTCACCGTGCCCCCAAGTCTTCTAGTTGAATTGCATATAACTCTTTAGATGGTCACGGACTGAGTCATGGAAACACTGAGTCACGAAATCACACACTCCCCATGTATTGATAGATGTGTCGATAAGTAAGCGTGATCATTAGCAAGTTGTTAGTACAGTACGGCTGCTGTGAACTGGTCACATTCCACGCCTGGCTAATATTTCCACGGACGTAATAATATACTGTCCAAAAAAAGTTGAGCCCCCCCCCCCCCCCCTCCCCGCCACCTCCCTATAATTGCAGTGGATATACAGTAAATGGGTAAATTCTCCTGAGAAAACCTGCTATTTGCAGCGTGTGTGTGTGTTGGGGGGGGGGGGGTATGCCTTATTAGTGAAGCAAGGGTTTCTAGAGCTTTCTTTTTTATTGAATGAATATTAGGCACCTCCGACGTCATCACAACGTTAAAAAACGTCACGTTGTTCAGTACCTGATGGAACAGCCTCGAGCATCTCGAACACACCTTAACCCTTTACCTAACATGAAAAGCAGACTAAACTTGCAAACAAAATTCTTGAATAACTCATTTCTTTGTCTCAAATCCATAGGTTATGACCCCTCGTTGGAACGGAATGCTTTTGAGACAAAAAAATGAAAAATAATGAAAATTAATTCTCGATTTTTGAGAATAGCGCTGGTCGGTTTTGGCCGTTACGTTGGTTAAAGGGTTAATCGGCGTGGCATGCTGTCCATGACCTTCCGAATTTCTCTCACTGTGATGTTGTCTCATTTCCTTATAAGCACACGGCAGTGAAGTGGTCAATAGCTAGCAAATATTCACCTGTTTTAAGGATGTATGCCCGATCCGATAGAGGAATGCAGAATGTCACAGGAATAATCATCAACAATTTAATAAATGAAGCACGTGGCAAACCCGGTGCTTCATTACTTAAGATTTTACTGATGATTTCTAATACCTGGTAAACGCATGCGTGGACATCACTGCCCACGCGTGGATTACGACCAGTCCATGGCGGCTATACTGTAGTATATGTAGGAAGTCGGGTGTTATGAAACTTTTCATCAGTTGTCACCCACTCATTCCTATGATTCGCACAAGACTTCCACTCAGCGTATATATGTTAGATTACATCCAACTAATCCAACCCTTTCACTGTCACGCCTACATTTACCATATATGGTAGATCTGTATATATGCCTGTATGTAAGGAAGTTTACTTTATAACACACTTGTAACTCTACCAAATGATCAGTTGTTGGAAAGAGCTCTCTGGGTACTATTCAACAATTAATCAAGCGACAGTGTTAATCGACGTATGCCAGAGCGTACAGAACGTCGTAATAAGAGATGCCTACTGATCTCTATACAACTGGATTGATGAAACGTCGTAGAAAAACGTCGCCGCTCAAACTGCAAAAACAGTACCCCCTACCCCTACCCCCCCCCCCCCCCCCCCACACACACACCTCCCGCCTGAGATGGCGTCAAGGCAATCAAAGCGGTAACTCCATCAAATCTATTACGCTTGATGACGTGAAAGCTGTTACGCTGTAGCGTTTGTTTTGTTGTCAAAAACAAATTAAACATATCGTAAATATTATTGCATGTCTACAACATATTCTTTATTCAACGACTTGGAATTGCGAGGCGTCCGGAAATTGAAAACTTCGAGAATTTTGTGTTGTTGTTGAGCAATAGTTATTTATAGCAACTTCGGTCTTCCGCCACCACCCCCTCCCATTCATCCCCACGATGGCCACGTTTTGAAACACTTTTATATGTGACCAATGAGCGTTCTAGCAATCCAGTTGAATAGAGATCAGTGGCTACACCACGATAATCGCGATCGGAGGCATATAAGTGTTGTTTATTTGTTTATTGGGGTTTGACGACACGTTCGGCAAGCAGGGTCACACCGTGTAGTGCAGTTTTGTGGGTGGAAAAAGTGGGAGTACCCGGAGAGAAGCACCGAGAGGCGGCGAACCACTGTCAGATCCTACCGTCGACTTGCTGTGCAACATTGCACACAATACCACTGTTTTCCCACGGGGACAAACTGGCTTAAGTATCTTGGTCAGGACACAACGCAGTTATTGCTAGTCAGTATCGCGCCGTCAACCTTTCAGTTAAAACTGCAATGCTCTAACCAACCAGCCACCGCGTTCCGAAGCTTGTGAGTGTTAAGAACTGCTCTACAGTACAGACGCCGTTGACTGGGCACTTTCGACGTGTAGGAAATATTTCCACTTATCATATGACTCGTCCGTTTTGTTCACTTTAAAGCATTTGATAGTTTGCTTTCATATTAATCACTGATAAATAAAGCCTTCCGTCAATTTCATTGGTCAATTTCAAAACTAGACAATTTGATTGGCTGAACAAAATACAACTGGGCCACATTTTCATAATTTGCATAATTAGAGGTGGGAGCTTTCATTGGTCAATTTCAAAACTGGACAATTTGATTGGCTAAACAAAATACAACTGGGTCACATTTGCATAATTTCAGTAGGGATAATTTACGTTATCTGTCCTATTTAGGGTACGTTATATTGTATTAATCTTTTACCTACAAGAAAAACGCCATTCATTTTTTTTTTATATTTTCATTTTTTGCTTCCAAAATATAGGTTATGACCCCTTATTGGAACGAGTTCAACGAGCTCGTTCCAATGAGGGGTCATAACCTATGTTTTGGAAGCAAAAAATGAAAATTTTTAGTTATACGAGGATGTTTTTTCCAAGTGCCGTCTGCAACTCAAGTTATTTGATGGGTTAAAAAGTCATGCTAAGTGACTAATTTGTGCGTGTGTGTGTCATATGATAAATCGAATATGAAATGAGTGTTTTTCTCATATAATATTTATGAAACTCGTCCGAATTTTCCGTTTGGGCTCGCCAGAGGCTGAAAAACACTCATTCCATGTCCTCTATATACGCAATAATATTAGATTCCACACTCTAATTGTAGGAATAATCATCAAACATTTAATTAATGAAGCATTGGGTTCAACTCTGTTATTACCTGGTAAACGCACACGTGACTCACCACAGGTGGATTACGACCAATCCACAGCGACAATACTGAAAAATTACACGCCGACAGGATCAAGAAAACTAACAGGTGGCTCAGTAGGTAGAGATGCAGGCAGCAAGCCGAGAGGTTCTCCGTTCGAATCCCACCTGCGGCAACCGCGTTGTGTCCTTGGGCAAGACATTTAATCCCCCACTGACCCGGAGGCGGCGGAACATGTGACAGGTGCCCCTCCACTTTTTTACAAAGACCTGCAGGGCGGTTACTCAATGAGTTAAATGGACGCAAACAAAAGTGTCAAAAAACAAACATCCATGTAATATATTTATTTGTAAATCCAAAGAACATTTGGCCGAAGAATTCCACCTTGGGTCGGTTACACAATGAGTTAATTGGACGCAAGCAAAGGTGTCAAAAAAACATTCATGTAATATATTATTTGTAAATTATTTATTTATTTATTGATGTGTAAGGTCACATATTTATGGACAATGGCTAATCATGACCGTGACAGTTTTACGGGTGGAGGAAGCCGGAGTACCCGAAGAGAACCACCGAGCAACGACGAGCAGCTGCCAGCTCCCCAACATCATAACTCCGTACTGCAGCACAGGCAGGGTTAGATTGGTTGAAGACATGCGTACCATCGACGTGCAGTACGCCTTAGTACACGGCGTCATCGTGCACCCACGCGGGCAATGAAGAAGAAGTGTCTTGCGCAAGGACACAACGCGGTTGCCGCAGGTGGGATTCGAACCGAGGACCTCTCGGCTTGCAGCCTGCACTTCTACCTACTGAGCCACAGCGCTCCCTATTTGTAAATCCAAAGCACATTTGGCCGAAGAATTGCACCTTGGGTCGGTTACACAATGAGTTAATTGGACGTAAGCAAACGTGTCAAAAAACAAACATTCATGTAATATATCATTTGTAAATCCAAAGAACATTTGGCCGAAGAATTCCACCTTGGGTCGGTTACACAATGAGTTCATTGGACGCAAGCAACCGTGTCAAACAACAAACATTCATGTAATATATTATTTGTAAATCCAAAGAACATTTGGCCGAAGAATTCCACCTTGGGTCGCTTCGGTCCGTTTCTTCTACTTCGAGTTAATTGGAATATGATAGAATATGATAGAAGAAAAAGACATGGACAGGACAATGACCAAACCGCGGAATGCTCACCAAAGCGAGAGACCACAGTGTGTCATGATATATACTGAGTCAAACAAGAAAGTATACTAAACGTTGAGAAACATTTTTTTTCAGTATTATCGACTTTAATCCCAAACAAATTATTATAAATTCATATTACGAGTCTAGCTGTATGAATTTGCAAAATTTCGTCTTCTTACTGTTGCCAGCGTCACATCAGGACGTCGCAATTCAGACGTGGGGTAAAATGAACATGCAGTCAATAGAGTGTGTGTCCACATGGATGGCGCATTGACCTGACACGTCTCTTGATGGCACCCTGTAGTATGCGTTCCACTCCTGCCTTAGAACATTACGCAACTCACCTAACGTCTGAAGATCATGAAGTCGTACCCGACGGTCCAATTGATCCCAAAGATGCTCGATTGGCGACAAATCTGGCGAAAGGGGGGCCAGGGAAGAAGTTCGATGCTCTGCTCCTCAAGAAAGTCACGACGGATACGCACTACGTGACATAGGACATTGTCTTGCTGGAATAACTGCAATCTGACGTTAGCGTTGAACAACGGGACAACAACGGCGTTAAGAATTTCGTTCCTAAATCGCTGTTCATTCAGATTACCATCGATGAAGATTAACTGCGTTCGATGGTGCAAGGAAATTCCTGGCCAAACCATTACACTATCCCCGCCGAAACGGTCGTATTTCCGCACGCAAGCATTAGAAAACCGTTCTCCTCGTCGGCGATACACTCTTGCCCTACCATCAGCGCGCCGTAGACAAAATCGTGATTCATCACTAAAAAAGGACTGTACTCCAACGCTGCTGAGTCCAGCGAACACGCTGGCGTACGCACTCCATTCTGACGGTACGATGACGTTAGCTAAGGACTGGTCCGTGGTATTGACGCCTACTTCGGATGCCGTGTTCAGCGAGTCTGTTGCGGACAGTTTGTGCACTGATTCTATTGTTAGTTCTGTCGGGAGTAATTGATGTTGTCCTCGTCGCCGGAAGAAAGTGATCCCGCAAGTGAGACGTCCTGATGTGTCGGTCGTGTGCAGTGGTCGTAACTCTTCGTAACCTGTACGCGGTCGGTCGGCAGTAGATCGAGTGGTTCTATACCTTCCATTGATAGGGTAAATAGTGGCCACAGTGGCTCCGAGCTCAGCAGCGTGCTCATCTGGAGGTATCCCAGCCTCGTGCATACCAATAGCACGCAACCTCTGATTTTCGGTTAACCTTGGTATTTTTTAAAATGTGTGAAGACAAACACTAGCGTGTTTTCTCAATAACCCAGGCTCTCTAGCACAACATAACGCAAAGGAAATCGTCGGTCACCCATTCAATTTGACATTCTCGAGTAGCACGAGCTATTTTAAAATCCGTATCAAAATTGTATACGGTTGGGTGGACATCAACAACATGTCATTAAACTCTTTGCACGGCTTCTTGTCTACAAACATGCAAAATTAGAACTATTATATTTCATCCTTTATGCTATTTTTTTCACATTTGTTTCTATTATTCTTTCTTTTTTGACTCAGTATATTTACCGATGTACGATTGTAACTTTTCCTGCAACTGGGCTGAACCATAGTAGCCTTTAAAATTATTGCCCCTCCACTTTTATCGAGCTTCCGCCGCCTCTGTATTGACCACGTGGGGGCACAGTGGCGTTGTGTACTAAGGCGTACTGGACGTGGATTATGCACTTGTCTTCAACCAATGCTAAACCTGCTTGTGTGGTTGTAGTACGCTGGGGAGTATGACAGTTGCTCGCCTTTGCTCCGAATTTCCTTCACACGTAAAACTGTCCGACACGAGGTGATCCTGCTTTTCGAAAGTGTCGTTAAATAAATAAATAAATAAATAAATAAATAAATAAATAAATAAATAAATAAATAAATAAATAACAGTTGTGCTATATGTATATCACGGATAATATTATCTGTTGCAATGACTTACATCCGGCTTCCCATGCAACGCCTGCTAATTACTGCCTGGTAATCTTACGGAAGCCCGATCACAAAACGGCATTTTCACGACCACATTCCGATTAGATCGCAACACATTTATAGGCCTACCAGTGGATCGAATTTACAAAATAAAATACTGCGAAATTAAAACATTAAAAAAAGAAACGAAAATAGCACACCAGGATCAATGCTGTAGAACTTTTACAATTGTATTTTCTAGAATTGTATTTTCTAGTTATAACTTTAAATGGGTTGAAATGAACCATTACCATTTTCAAAGATGTGGCAATTTGCCAGTTGGAAAATTGCCATATCTTTTAAAATGCTACTGGTTTATTTTAGCCAGTTCTTTTAATAGGTAGCAAATATAATTCTAGAAAATACTATTGTAAATGTTTTATAGTATTGGTGTCCGGTGTGAAAACGGTGGTGTTAGTGCAATGCACATTAAAACGAAAGCTCGACGCTCCGATGTTAACTTGTGCTATCTGTGATGTGTCGGTGGGCAAGCCTCTTGCTCCCGATGGCTCATGTTTTGGCGCCGTGTGGCGCTGTGTATCAATTTTGCTATATGCCGATGGTGCACCTGCCTTCAACCGCTAATGACTGCTTTTGTCGGGTCAGCAAGTCATTAAAAAACAAAGGAAAATAGCATACCACTGCCAATGCTATAGAACTTTTACACTTGTATTTTTTTAGAATTAAATTTTCTAGCTATGAGTTTAAATGGGTTGAAATGAACCATTAACATTTTCAAAGATGTGGCAATTTGCCAGTTGGAAAATTGCCATATCTTTTAAAATGTTAATAATTCATTTTGCCAGTTATATTAATAGAGAGCAAATACAATTCTAGTAAATACATTTGTAAATGTTTTATAATATTGGCGCCAGGTGTGAGCGCGGTAGTGTTAGAGCAATGGACATTAAAACGGAAGTTCGACGATTCGATTCTAACTCGCGTTATCTGTGCTGTGTCCGTGGGCGAGCCAGTTGCTCCCGATTGCTCACGTGGGGCCATCGTGTGGCGCTGAGTACCAATACTTCCGACTATGCCGATGGTGTACTTACCTTCATCCGCCAGTGACTTTAGAGTCTGACAGCTACTCGCCACTGCCAAGTGGTTCTCTTTGGCTACTCCTGATTCCCCACCTATAAAACTAGCCAACATGGTGTGATCCTGGCTGTTGAAAGTGTCGTTAAATCCCAATAAACAAATAAAGAAACCAAGCAGACAGAGAATTTTGATTCAGTGGCGATTTGGTCGAAATTCTCCTTGGCTGACAATTTTCGTCATCGGAAGAGGTAGCTCTCCTTAGTTTCCCGAAGATGTCAGTAATTCAATACTGAAGTTATGGGAATTTCATATAGAAAATGAAAGTTCGAAATGTTGGCGAATTTGTACGATCGATGTGCGCAACACTTCGCAAACTGCATGCATTTTCCTGGTGTGCAGTATAAAAATATAGAAGCTGGCCCTGTACAGTTTTTTCCCAACCAGTTTGAAAGTTATTTATTTCTTTTTATTTTTATTCCTCAACACTGTCCTTTCCATTAACCCTTTCAACCCTAGCGGCCGCTTTTTTATTATATTTTTACTCCTCAACACTGTCCTTTCCATTAACCCTTTCAACTCTAGCGGCCGCTTTTCCGGCCAGGAACATGATACGTCATATACGGTCATAACGTCATTATATAGGATGTCTGTTCAGTAAATGTGTGGAGTAGACCAATCAGTATTGTCAACGTGCAGCCTCGTGGCTGCACGTTGAAAATACTGATTGGTCTATCCCAATAATGAATATGGACTCTTCTAATTGTTGCCATTGAACTGGCATGGAAGATACCACTAGAGTTCAAAGGGTTAATATAAAAGACTAGGGGTGAAATTTGCTAACTATTTTTTAAAGGAAAGAAGAGAAACTTGCAAAATAATGCAAAACCACATCAGCTGAACAAAAGGCGAAAGTGGACAATTACTTAATGTTGGTAGGTGTGATACTGATAGATATTTTTAATGTCGGATTTTCTATGAATTAGTTGCTTTTAATGTGCTTGCCAGAAAAAAACAACAAGTTTCCCTTTTTACCTTTTAACAAAGGAAACAACAACAGACCGCCCCGGGAGCTTCTGTTATTTTTGTTTATTAAAAGTAACAAAACGAAACATTGCTTTGCTGCCTTTTGATGTCACAGGTGTTTTCGCAACAATTACCTGCTTCTTAATTGGACCATTCTCATGCGTCTAATAATTTCAAGGGAGATAACTTGATCGAAAGTTTAATTTCATGACGAAATATGACAGATAAGTGCCCGCTTTGCGTCTTAGTACTATGATCAGGTATAAAGTGTAAGACATTAAAATTAATCAATGTTTAAGACATTCGATTGCAATGTCTAGTGTACAGTACAGACGCGGAGAGAACAAAATCGACGCGTAGGCAATAATTCCACGCATGCGTTAACAGTCACGGTGATTTCACACCAATTCCTTTGTCTTATTCGGGTTCGTAAGAGACGTGAAAGGGGGCTCGGTGGCGTCGCGGTAACCGGTTCTCGTCAGATCACCGAAGTTAAGCAACGTCGAGCGCGGTTAGTAGTTGGATGGGTGACCATTTCAGCGACTGATTCGCGCTCCCGCGTTGTGTCATTGGGCAAGGCACTTAACCCCGATTGCCTACATGGGGGCACGATGACGCTGTGCACTAAGGTGTATTGCACGTCGAAGGTGCGCGCGTCTTCAACCAATCTAACACTGCCTGTGCCGCGGTGCAAAGTTCAGAGTTACGATGTTGGGGAGCTGACAGCTGCTCGTCGTTGCTCGGTGGTTCTCTCCGGGTTCTCAGGCTTCCTCCATCCGTAAAACTGTCACCGACATGATATGACCCTGGCTGTTAATGTGTCGTTAAGGCCTACTAAAAAAAAAAAAAAAAAGAGACGTGAAATACCCGATAGAACAATAGACTAGGTGTTCAAGTGACGTCACTTGATCACCTGTACTCACTTACCATACCTGGGTCCGTGCGTACTGTGAATTGGCGTGTAAGTAAGTTACTAACCTCGCTGTCGGTATTCATGAATTTGAACAACCTGCCAACGTGTTGTAACACCTCGCTTCGCGTCTCGGCGTCACGTACCGCACGTTGGCAAGTTGTTCAGATTCATGAATACCTCCAGCTCAGTTTGTAACTATTATATATCCTACCCAGAGGATAAACTGGCCCACTGTTTGGGATAGCATCAGCAAATTCGCTCTCTGGGGACCTCATTCTGCAAATGACAGACTGCTTATTTTCAGGCTTGAATATCAATAACATTAAATACATTTATAAATATTTATAAATATATCAAATTAATGATACAGAATTATTTTTAAAGTAGAACACACCAGCTGGTCTAAGGGGAATTGGTCTTTTTGTGAATTGGCCTCGTGGGAGTTGGTCTACAGGGAATTGGTCTGGTGGGAATGAACCAACCTATTTACTCACCGTATTGAACATTCCGAACCAATTGCTTTACAGCTTTAGTTCAATAAGTTATTTAACAATCTTCTCGAGTGAAGTATATAACATGTTAAATATACTTTTACACACTTCTCCCACTTCACTGTTCCTTTCACAAATTATCATTTGCTTTATTAAACATCTGGACGAAATTATAAAAAGGTGTTATACAAGAGGCTATCGTATAAAGTCCACTTTCTCTCGACCCATGACCTAAAATTACAGAATTCGAGTCAAGTCAGATATTCAAGGTAAGAGTTATTGATTTACATACAATTTTATTTTGCGAATGAAAGTTTATAATTATGTTTATAACTTGGTAGGGGTTTGGTTGAACAGGGACGTGGAGACCAGGGCATAGGGGCAGGTGACATCACCTTTTCCAGACATTTTTAAGAGAGAGAGAGAGAGAGGAGAGAGAGAGAAAGAGAGAGAAAATTTGTTAAAATGGACCAGAAATTGTGCATTTTTCTCGATGTACAGTACGTGGAGAATGGACTGTAACTATATCGCCCGCGGAGTGGAGTTATCACTCAAAGTATCACTTTCAAATACTGTACATATGGACAAAAACACAAGCGATGTTCAAGCCAATGGACCTCCAGGTTTAACCCGAGGGTCCAGTGGCTGGAACTTTGCTTGTGCTTGTTACGCTTTGCAACAAATTTGCAATTATTGCTTGGGTGGAATCTCCACTCTGCGGGTGATTTAATGATAATAAACTCTCCACGTACTGTATATGTAGATGCTTCAGTATCAAACACTGCTTTGTGTTTTGTATACCTACCAAGCCGCTAAGGCACATGGTTCACAACAGATATATATCAGAGTGAGGGTACCCTTGTATGATCCCTCTTCCCACACACCCAAGTTCGAAATGTTTCATACTTTCCCGTGGTTGAAGTATCCGTGTGGGAATTCGCCAAGTCAGACAAGGGAAAGAATTTATGGCGCGTGGTCTGGATGTCAGAACAGGCCTCTAGAAAGATTTGAGTATGATGGAATTATTGCTACTCGGAGATTTAGTTGCATGCATGTTCTTGATATGAAGAAACATATTCATCACCGTGTACTCATTTCGATTGGAAAATAACTGAAACACTTATCAGTTAAACTTACTAAGAAAACTTTAATGTTCCTACAGATGGGACCACCATGCAGTTAAGTTCTAGGGGAGGCGAAATATATATGAAAAAGTGAGAGGTATGTGTAGAATGACCAAGACATACTGGTCCTTCCATGGATCCGCCAGGTACGAAAAGATTGATATATGGATCCACAAAGAATACATTTCCTTGAACTCTCAGGACTGAAGGCAACGACTGGCGGTGTTGTGTGTTGGGGGTGGGCGGGGGAGGGGGGGGGGCACCGATTAATATAAGATGCCTTCGAAACAACTGACAACAACCAAGGACGGAGGAAGCATTCCGAACTGGAGAGGGCACAATCATGCATGGGCGCAAACAGGGGAGCTGGAAGCATTTCAGGGCAGGTGGTCAGAACCCGGAAAAGGGCATTTACTTTCAGTAGTAGCCCCGCCATGACATGCCGAGCATGCATGTCTCAAGGGTCAAAGCCTGAGATGGGGGACTCACCCAACTCTTCCATTGAATTTGGAATCTCTCAGTACGGATTTTGGGTGTACTGTACCTTTACTTCGAGAATAAATCATGGGAAGGCTGATGAATCCGTGCTTCCGGCGTCCCTGGACGCCCATACAAAGACACATTTTAAATGAGCTGTCAGCAAATCATAACCATCAACATTCCCTAATGGATGACACATGGTCTATGAACAGCTCACGCACTATGGTGTTCTGATAATGGCGCGTAGTTTCTCTAACTGTGCTAACATTTGGATGGTTTAAAGCTGAATTAAATACTGAATTGATCTCTCATATACACTGGCTGCCAGTTGAAGAAATTATATAGCATAAGACGCCCCTTCTTACATTGAAAGCCCTGAACGGTCTGGCTCCTTATGACTTGAACAGTCTGGTACAATGTATGTATCATCTCAATTCCTCCATTCAACAACTTCTAATTCCCTGTCATACACACCAGGCGGCCTTGCAACGGCAGGCGATCGTGCGTTTTCCGAGCCATGTCTCGTTCTTTGGGATAGGCTGCCCGACCACCTTAAGACACCACAGACGCTGGGACACCTTCAAAAAGGCTCTAAAACCCCACCTCTTCACTCGAGTTTTTGGTGTACGTTAGTAGTGTATTCTCCCCGTGTTCTATATAACACATTTTCAAAATACTAACAGAGCATTGTAAAGCCGGAGAGCCCATATTTTTTCCCGATTTGTGGCTCTAAACTGTTTTTATTTATTATTATTATAATATTTATTGATTGGAATATATTTAGCTGGAGCACAAAAGTATATCCTTGTGTGTAAAGGAACACCACATTACATCAACAATCGTTTGCGCGCAAACACCACGAAAAATGGACCAACAAACAGCCCAAAACAGCGTCGAATTCCTTACAGGATATTAGACTGGTGACCTGAAAGCTTGGCGTGGATATTGGCGATTACTGAATGGGCACGAGAAATATGTATTTCTACAAGCGACATTCCCGCTAAGGTAAATAATAATTGCTTGTGCACGGGAATGTTTGTTAATATCCATTCTATGCAAAAATACTATTTTTTTTTAATTACACACGCTTCGATTGACAGCGTTCACGGGTGGATTGAAACGCGTTTGGAAAATGACAAATTGTGAAGAGAAAAGGGTGCCAGTCTGATTTGTCCGTACTTTGATGACTCAATTCCCGACTGACTACTAGCCCCACATCATCATCGAGGCATGCCTTCGTCGAAGGGACGAAGGCATTCCTTGATGGTGTAATTGGGATATTAATTTATCGGGTTGCTAATTAAAAAACGCAAGACTTTTTTTTACATTTATGAGTGCATAAATAGTGAATAAATAAAACGGTCATTTTACCCCAAACAGCCTGGATGGTGTATTATAAACGTCCAAGTATCAGATATGGTCTGTTGAGAAAGTGAATAGTTACTACCAAAAGAGAATTGATATCCTAGGCTGCAAGCTTCATTCCTGACGGAAATGTCCCGACTGGAAGAATTATTTGTTCGTGGGGGAGCGGTGCAGCAACTCTTTACCCCCACCCCCACCCAGCGCCGCATTAGTTCGTGCTCTCGCGTTATTCTTACCTCTCAGGCTCCAAAACCAATGGATGTAAACTGTTTTAAAATGATTAATTAATGGGAGAGAAAGACCACACACCAATATTTCCGATTACGGTTAACATTAACACTTGGTCAGAGGGAGTGCGGTGGCTCAGTGGTAGACAGTTGGACTTCTATGCTAGAGGTCTCGAGTTCGACCCCCGTCCGGCACGACCCGCGTTGTGTCCTTGGGCAAGGCACTTTATCCCGGTTGCCCACATGGAGGCATGATGACCCTGTGTGCTACGGCGTACTATACGTCGATGGTGCACATATCTTCAACCGCTGTAATCCTGCTTGAACGGAGCTTGAATAGAGTTGGAATGTTGAGGAGCTGAAAGTTACTCGTCGATGTTCGGTGGTTCTCTCCGGGTACTCCGGCTTCCTCGACCCGTAAAACTGTCACGGTCACGACTCGCCATTGTGCATAAGTGTGTGACCTAAAAAACACCAATAAATAATTAAGTAAATAACACTTGGTTTAACATACATAGGCTCACTTCATAGCTTATTTCATGACCTGGGTCGATTCGTGGCATTTTTTTGGAAGATGCAGGTTCGACATTATGAAAGCGATTTTTCTCTCTATCTCTCGCTCTTGAACTTGAATATTAGCACTATAATGTACACGTTTCATGTTTCTTTTGGGACCTCGTGGTCAAGACCTTGCTTCCTGCTCATTTGCATGCCGCAAACTCATGCATGTGCGGCCATCTTGTTTCCATGTGCCATCATGCCTGCGGTCACTATTTTGTTTATTTGACATCTCAGATGTTGTTAGCAATGCGTGAAGTCATTTTGGATGCAACGAATGACGAGTATCTTGATTTGTGTTCACATGCGTAGTTATGTTGTGTTTCGTGTAAACAAATATGGGGATCCAGAAGAACAGATAATTACCAAAAAGGCAAAATATTTTTGTCGATGGGGAGGCTAAAGAAGGGAAACCGTGCTTTTTAGGGGATCGGGAAAATTTCAACACATGTAAGTACACACATACTTACGCTGGGTATCTACCGGGCTCATTTTGACCAGTGTGTACGAACGGGATCACCCCGTTTGTCATTGCGAGCCCGATTGGTTGGTAAAATGTCTGGAATGTGTGCCCGATCGTCGGGATTTTACCCGACACACACACAGGCAAAAACACAAATAAACACTCGTACCAAAAAGTCAAACCGGGCTCATTCTGAAACTTCGTTTTCTATGATAATTTGACCTGTTTATCACCCCTGTGCTGGTCATTACACACGGTCTGGTGAGACAAACGGGCTCGAGCCCGGTTGGAAGGTTCAAAGTCTGGAATGTAAGCCCGATCGGGGGTCATTGTTAACTCCCCCCCCCCCTCCCCCACACACACACACCAACTCGATTATACCAGTTATGAGATAAGTTAGGAAAAAGATGTGGGAGTCACTTTTATTAACAACATAATTATATATATGTAAGTGGTGATAAGACAAATTTAATCAGAATTTACAATGACTTGACCCTTTGAACCCTGTTGTATCCTCCATGTCAGTTTCATGGCTGCTACTGGAAGAAGTAGAGAGTAATCGCTTGACTGGACTGGTTACGGGAAATAATTCATGAGAGGTGAGGGAAGTTGTAAAAACAAACGATTACTCTGTTTATTACTTTTCATTATTAACGATAATTGTATTATTTAACCCTTTACATACCAGAACGGCCATTGCTATGCTCAAAAATCCTCAATTATTTTTCAATAATTTTTTATTTTTTGTCTCTAAAACATGGGTTATGACCCCTCATTGGAACGAGCTCGTCGAGCTCGTTCCAATGAGGGGTCATAACCTATGTTTTTGAGACAAAAAATGAAAATAATAGTTATTCAAGAATTCTTTTTGCAAGTGTCGTCTGCTTTTCATGTTAGGTAAAGGGTTAAAAAAAACAAAAAACAATGAAGTCCCCATTACACCCACGGCAAAGCGTCCTCGTTTGCGAGCACGGATACATGACCTAATTGTTGATTGCATAATTCACTTGTGAAGTTATCGTTTATAATCAAACCCGGAAATCCCAGTAAATCACACTTTGAAAAGTAATAATATTTATTATTCAGAAGTAGACCAACTAATATTTTCAACTTACAGCATTTGGGGCTGCACATTTCAAACTATTGATCGGTCTACTCCACACATTCATTTCCGACCCATTCTACCGAAATGTTGACACATGGTGTTCCTGTTCCGGGTTCTCGGGTTCAAATGATCAAAATCAGTATACCGATAACATTTTTTATATTCCATACAATATGATAAAACTCCAGGCCAGTACACTCGGTCTTCGCGCGACGATCGAAATTCCGACCGAATGTCAAACAAGTTGACATTCGATAAGAAATCCGACGTATCATATTGAATCACAGAATTAATGCACAGGCGGTTATTCTCACCGCGAGTGCTGCTACAGAACTTTATGAAATTTCTACGGCCTTAGTCATTGCACATTGTCTCTCTCATAAGTTATTCGGAAGGGTTACTCGTTCAGAAGAATCAGCGAATTTCCAAGGAGTGTGCCAGTACGGACCCGGCATACACGACATCGTGAACCACTTTGTCAAACAACATCATGTTGTTCTTTAACATGGAGATTCTCAATATCATCATGCATCTATTTATTTATTGAGGTTTTAACGACACTTTCGACAGTCAGTGTCACCTCGTGTGGGTTTACGACTGGTAGAAGCCGGATTATCCGGAGAGAACCACCGAGCTACGGCGAGCAACTGCCGGATTCCCCAACGTATCAACTCCACACAAGCAAGGTTAGCATTGGTTGACGACAAGTGCACCGGAGGCGTGCAGTACGTCTAAGTGCACAGCGCCACCGTGCTCTCGCTTGGGCAATCGAGTTTAAGTGTATTGCCCAATGACATAAAGCCGTTACCCCTGGCAGAGATCGAACCATGGACCTTTCGGTCTGAAGTCCAGTTTCGTAACCACTGAGACTATCATCGCGTCAGGGTGTTTTTTAAGTGATAATGAATCTGTAAAATTTTATTTAACACTCACACTGTACAACAGAAACGATAGCATTCTACGACACCCAGGCTGACATCCCAACACAAAATTACATCTAATCAGGCGTCTCAAAGATTCACAGTAAACGCTGAATATACAGTATCCAAATTTATTTATGATTGAAGAAACCAACCTGCACAGGGAACTTACAGTCGGAGGCTAGAAGCAAAATATCTACCTTCCCAACGAATCCTATCCGTAACGACAAGAAAAAGAGCTTCCATTTTATTACGACAGCTGAGCGGACCTGCTTTGACCAGTAGCGTACCTAAGGTATGGCAGATATGGCACATACCCTAGGAGCCACCTTAAAGAGACCAGCAATAATTCACGCGCTGCTAATTAAGCATGAAATTTAATATCCATTATGGATCATTTGTTGAACACCGCATGGGCGGACTGGATAAAACATTAAAGGTAGTAAAAGCCAGTGTTCTTCTGCAAGTCATTATCTGCGTAATTATGGCCAGTTAATAGGTAACTGTGGTGAAAACAGTACATTACACATGTTCTGGACGCACACCCATATTACGCATCTAGCCTGTCACCGAAATGTCAGGGCAAGTCGAAAGACGAGTCTTTCAAAGAAACGTTAAAGCTAGTATTGAATTAAGATAGATCTAAGCGGCCACGTTCAAGAGAAGCGATTAAACTGAGAATGAATGTTCTGGCTATCGAAATAAAAATTGGGGGATTTCTCGAAAATTTCATTCCAGTCTGAAGGTGTGTAAAACTGTGGGTCGTTGCGAGTGGATGAGGATGTCCCATGCTATAGGTTAGAGGAGGTGCCGCATCGGTGCGAAAATATAGGCAAGTTAGAATATAGGGCAGCACAGAGTTCATAATTAGCATAGGAGCAGTCGCGGGCCAAGTCGGTGGCCATATCTGAATGTAGGATCAGAAATAGGAAGTACGAGCTCAGGGAGCTATTAGTATTTAGGAAGACGACATATATGTTGTAGAAGGCAAGACGTACGTAGGCAGAGTAGGCTTGCCTGTGAGAATATTATTCTGAGATTAACGTAGGAGAGAGTTTAACCCAATTGGCGGCGACTGCTTGAGTGAAAAGCGTCCAGTAAAGTTACAATACGTTAGCAGCCGTGCGACGGCAGTCGTAGAGTGACATTCCGTGACATGTTGAGTAAAAACGTCCTGTAAAGTGACAATAAGTTAGTGACCGTGCTACGGCAGTGAAAGAGTGAAGTGAACAGGGAACCAAAGAACAAACACCAGCGAGGAGGGGGAAAACCAGCGACAACAGAGAATGCGGGCCTGCAAGTGACTCAAAAACTGTCTGGGTAGGGGGTGATTGATGTTTTGTTTTTCATATTCATTGGATTCCATGTAAGTCACAAATTACCATATTTAATTTATGTAATGATATTAAAATTGTTGTTTTCAGTGAACCCCTGTTGATTCATGCTTCAGGACGAAAAGTCACAGACCCCTTCAGGATAAGAACCACCCCATCAAAAATGAAACGGGCGGATTCGTCAAGGTGAGACATGCGTCCACGCACGGATTCAGGCGACACTCCTTGAGTTTTGGCTGAATACGCGGCGTGGATCTATTTCTTCCAGCAGTGACGAAGCCGACAGGGGCGCCACCGAGCAGTTTCTATTAATGTCAGACAAGCCAACCTCGAATAGTGAAAAAAAAGAGTTTTCGGCAGATGTATGATCTGTCTTTGATTTTCGTGGGTGAGAAGCACTAGGGTGGCCGGGTTGTTAAACCTCAAATATAAATTATTAGGTACAAATACAGTGCTGGGAACAACATGACCACACACCTCATAGTACCACTGGTCAGCCTCAGTGCCAGCTAGAAGTAAGACCATTCTCCTGCGTTGTGTCGCTTTTCCGCCTTCATGGTTATTGCAACGTCAGTCATGTTTTTTAAGTCTCAACGGAATTTCCGTCTATTTTAATATCAACGACTAACGTGGATCTTGTTAGTGGTAGCTATTTATTTTGGAGGGCATTCTTTTGAGAAGGAAACAGCATGCCGTTCTATTCACAGGTGTATGCCACAGGCGCTATTTTCCGTGAAGACGCCGTTGACGCTTTCCTAGCGAAGTCCCAATCACGCTACAATCTCATTTATTGATCGGTGCAACCGACCACAATAAACCCATTGCCGATTCGCCAACTTTGACATTAATGATATGCATGGTCAGAGGTCGCTTCGCGAAAACACTTCGATCAGACCATCTGTCAAGACTGCCAAACATGCGATAGAAACAAACGAAATGTTTTGCTTGAAATGAGAAAATGTGCGTTTTCGATTTAATACTAATAAAGATAGAAAAAATAACATACTTTCAACCCCCATTTAATTGACAGAATAAAATAATATTGATTTTTTCGTCAAATGAATACCGCAATGAATCCCTTCCATAAGCGAAGGCAGATTCGGCACAGTGTTGTTATTTTTTGTTGACGAGTGACAAAACGGCAGATAGATCAATCAAAGGACAAAACGATGACTGCGTGAGTGAAAATTTAAACAACCAAGCAATACAAATATTTTCAAGAATATCACACAGATGTTCTAGCTGGAAGAGGTTAGGGAGAGGGCGTGGTCCCTAACAGGTGAAAATCGTCGGCTAGTAGCAGTGTCGCGTGTCTAAATAATATTTTGCCCATATTCAGTTCAGGTCAAAATGAGTTGAAGAATAACTACTACTGGTCTAAACTATAGATGTAATGTTTCCTATACTAATAACACAAGAATCGGACATCTGTTTTGCGAATCTCTGACAGAGAGCTTCCCAGAAAATGGTGTAATATTCTTGTATTATGATTTATCAGTGTAGAAGCATAAGCAGCAGGATTCTTAATTTATTGTAGTTATATTACAACCTATTTTGACTCTTTGAGTGACAATGTGCATGTATTCTGTAACTTTTGTTTTACAACTTTGGGGTTTATACACAACACTTAAGAGAGTTAATTGCATTGGAATTCCAATTGCATTACATTTTCCAATGCATAGAAATTTAAAATGTAATTTATAATGTCCTCGAAAGAATATTACTTCAGGAAAACTCATTGTTTTGGTTGGCGTGGCTTTGATATGCCAAAACACCCGCCCCATGAGTGGTGGGATTTTACCCTTCTGGTACTGTCAGTTTTTTTTTCTCAAACTCTGGAAAATGGATTGATAAGAATCGTTATAAATCACACACCTCACTGCCTAACCCTTTACCTAACAAACTGACTGCAACTGCACACATAATTCATGAATTTAGCAGGTAAAAATGTTTTTTAAAAAGTTTTATACAAACCACATAATGTCATCCCCTGAGGGTTACATAATGTGTAGGTTTGGAAAATTTAAACTGAAATTTCCAGTTTCAATGTTATCTGTGGGTAAATGTTTAAAAAGTAAAGTACAAAATATATTGTACTGCCTTTTTGTGATCAGTGTACTGCAATTGTAGATTATTTCAGCAAGTCAAAATTTCTTATTTTAAATTTGTTTTATAATCAGGAAATATTGAAATGTAGCTATGGCTACAATCCAAAAAATGTTAATAGAAATAATCTGTAAATGAACAATTATTTATTTAATAGCTAAGTATGAAAAGTCTGGAAAAAAGACGGCATATGAGTACAAATGCATGGTACATAGAAATTATTACCATTATGTGGATGTACAAAATACGTATCCGTGTCGAGCTCCGGGTTCTAAGGGCAGATCACAACGAGTCGAAGACGAGTCGTGATCTACCCTTAGAACCCGGAGCGAGACTCGGATACATATTTTGCACATCCACATAATGGTCATAATCATTTTATCTTACAATATATTGGGGATAAGTCAAGAATGTAGGCGAATATATAACCAACTATTTATTCGTACGGATGAACAAAAAAAATGGAACTCACGCGAAAGGAACGTGCTTGTATCCGACCCCCTGATACAAACATCTGTATCAGGGGGTCGAATACACGACAGTTGCGGAGTTAATACAGACAAAATACATGTTGATTGTAAGATAAAATGTAGAAGCATATGCTGAAGTCTACAAATACGGTATGAATCAAAATAAGTTGTAGCATAACCACAAGGAACAAAGTAGCCCACTGCCATTACGCCAATAGCAGAACCCGAAATCCTTTTCTGGAAGGCTTTCCGTGAGGGCTTTCCCGAAAATGATGTCAGGTTCTTGTGTTATTGGTGTAGTTAAAGATGCATACTAGTATTTATAGTGGTTATTCTACAACTTCTTTCGACTCGTACTGTAAGTCAAGTGATTTCTGAATTCCACTCGGAGGTCCGCTGACTGGAATTTTGCTTATACAAAACAACCACTGAGCATACCTGACAGCCAGTAAAATCTTGTAACTCACAAAGCAAATCTGCAGTTTAAGGAGCACTGGTAAGTTAGTTATCTGATGGTCCATAAACTGCAAATTAGCTTGTTGAGTCCCAAACTTTCTACAAGACTGGCAAGAATGTGTTTGAAATATATGTATATCCACCTACGTAGAGGACAAGTACAAAATCACCCTGTGTGTTCTGTAACACAATATCCAAATATGCACATTTGGGTCATGGATCCAAGGTCGAGGAGAGGGTGGAGGCCCGGGGTAGTAACCCCAGATCCTGAAACTGGGGGGCGGGGGAGTCAATTATTCTTGGTTACGCCTCCCCATCCCCACCGCCTAGTCCAAACAAGACCCGAAAGACAGTATTTTATTTTTTGGGGTTTGGTACGTCCTTTCAAAGGGAGTACCAGACCACCAAAAATTAAAATACGGGCCTTCAGGCCTTGTTTGACCTAGTCCCCCTCCCCCAAGGTTCTGACTCCTGTGCCAATAGTTGAGAAGAGGACTGTATCGTTAATGAAGCTATGCACTTGACCAACAGCTGTAATTCTGGACTGCATGATTCTTGAAGTAATAATAACTTGATTAAATCAACTTCACGTAACAAATTTATCATAGCTCTAGGTCATTGGATACTTACTGATGAACTTGGAAATTTGAAACATGCTGCTCAAAAACGTCATTTTGACCGCCAAAAAATAACGTGATTTTTTATCCAAAACCCACCAGAAGACTCCATTTAATAAGTGATTTCAAAATTGTATTGTGGGAGAACCCGCCCCGCTCCCAACCACTCTATATGATCGATCGCGCATCTGGCACTCGCAGCAGATTCCTTTATCATCTGTGCAATATCCCGACATTTTTGAAAGGGGGCCGTCACGCAATTAACCCCGGGGCCCAAATTTCCTTTCCCCAGCCCTGCGCGGAGCTTCCACTTTGTGGGTGTTTTTTTGTAATAAGACAGCTTCAGCTGTGTGACATGTAAGTTTGAATTGAAGGAGAAAATGGTCAAAAGAAGAATTTCTATATTTTTATATCCGATTCTTGTGTTATTATTATAGGAAACATTACATGTACAGTTTATACCGGCAGTGGTTATTCGTCAGCTTAACCCTTTACCAAACATGAAAAGCAGACGACACTTGCAAAAAAATTTTTTGAATAACTAATTTTTTTCATTTTTTGTCTCCAAAACATAGGTTATGACCCCTCATTGGAACGAGCTCAACGAGCTCGTTCCAATGAGGGGTCATAACCTATGTTTTTGAGACAAAAAATGAAAAAATCATGAAAATTAAATGGCGATTTTTGAGAATAGAGCTGGCCGGTTTTGACGGTTACGTTGGGTAAAGGGTTAATTTGACTTATACTGTGTACGGACAAAATATTATTAGACACGCGACACTGCTGCTGGCAGACAATTTTCACCTTTTAGAGACCACGCCCCCCCCCCCCAATTTTCCCCTTTTAGAGACCATGCCCCGCCCCCAAACTCTTCCAGCTGGAACATCTGTGTGTTATTCTTCAAAATATTTGTATTGATTGGTTGTTGGGATACTCAGTGTTTGAATTGTAATTCACGCTGTCATCGTTTTTTTTATTTGATTGATCTCTCTGCCGTTTTGTCACTCGTCAACAAAAAAAAAAAAAAAACATGACGCCGAGTCTGCCTTCACTTATGGGAAGGAGTTCATTGTGGTATTCATTTCATTAGTATTAAGTCGAAAATGCACATTTTCTCGTTTCAAGAGAAACATTTTGTTTGTTTCTATCGCATGTATGGCAGTCTTGAAAGATAGTCTGATCGAAATGTTTACCCGAAGCGACCTCTGACCTTGCATATCTTTAACGTCAAAGATGGCGAATCGGCATTGGGATTATTATATCTATCATTAACTCTTTACTACGCGACTCCTATTAGCAGAATGCGAACACAAAAGTCAGTGGTTATGACTTTAACTCTCTGACTAAAGCTAACTTTACCTTATTTGTTTAAGATTTGGCGTACCTAAGGTATAGCAGGTATGGCACGTACCCTGGGTGCCAGTTAGACATGTCACCCTCGAATAGTAAAAAGAGATTTTTTGGCAGATGTATAATCTGTCTTTGATTATTATGGATAAGAAGCACTAGGGTGTCCGGATTGTTAAACCACCTGTACAAATTATTTGGTACAAACACAGTGCTGGGATCAACATTCCCACATACCTCATATAACCACTGGTCAGCTTCGGTACGAGCTGGCAGCAAGACCTTTCACTCGGCGTTGTGTTGCTTTTCTACCCACTAGGTTTTTGCGTCAGTCATGTTTTCTGCGTCTCATCGGAATTTCCGTCCATATTTATAACAACAACTAACGTCGCTGAGGCGAGATCGCACTTTAGTGGTAGCTATTTATTTTTGATGGAATTCTTTTAAGAAGAAAACAACATGCCGTTCTATTCATATGCGTATGACATAGGCTCTTTTTTCCGTAGATATGCCTCTGACGTTTTCCAAGTGTAAGTTCCAATCACCCGAAAATCTCATTTATTGATCGATCCTACCGACCACAATTATCTCTATCATTAACTGTTAACTACACCACTCCTATTTGCAGAATGCGAACACAAAAGACATTGGATATGACTTTAACGCTCCGACTAAAGCTATTTCTTTGTTTGAAGGTTTGATCACATTACTATGCAATAAAACGATGTATCGTTTTAAAGTTAGAACAGGTGTAATATTCTGGCAGTGAGAAAATTGCATGTTGTATTAATAATTTCATTTTTATTTTGTAAGCCTTTTATTCTAATTTCAGTTTGTTTTATGAATCGCATTCTTGCTCGTATTTTCGCAGTGCGCCTGATATTGTTTTAGGTAAAGGGTTGATTGCTTTGGATTCTCTGTTCTTGGGTAGTCAGCTTGTGTTCTGTTCTGTGGGAAATTGTTTTGTTTGCAGGAATCTCGGTTTGGTTTTCACAACTGACAATAGTATCTGCTGATGTAATTTACTTTTGTAGAACTAGGTCTTTTCGAAATGGTAAGCATGTTTAAAGTTTATATTTTCGATTATTAATTGTTGCAATATGATCGGCGATGAAGCCCTGGTCGCATTGCAGTCAGATCATCAATGAATCATTGACCTTACCTTTTTTCGTTAGAGTGTGTTGTTTAAACATATTTTATTTGTCAAAATAAACAAAAAGGATTGGACAAAAGTGCTCAACACTTAAAACACGTCCTCTCCTTTGTATGCGTTAAAGGGTTATCCTCGATAACCTTCTTGTGCAATGATACTTATGTCATTTGAATTATATATTTCAGGGTTTATTGTAATTTATTGATGTTGTGAGCTGTTTAAAATTGAAATGGAGAGATGAGATTTTTATGTAAATAAACATTGTGTATATATTCATCACATGTTCCAATAAGTGTTTTATTTGAAATACTGTCCACATTTTATTGCAAAGGAAATCAACTCGAATCTACATCTAAAACTAGAAGTCCTGTCACGAACTGCGCGTTTAGCTTGGCTTAATTGCGCGTAGAAATTGCGCGCAATTGCCATATGGACTGGCATCTAAAGCACGGCAGGTTCTCCTGGTTACTCATAGCAAACACAGGCAACATTTCTGCCAATGGACTTCCAGGTTACCCGGAGGTCAAATGGGTGAAACTCTGCTTGTGCACATGCCATATGTACAGAAATTGATAGCCTTACTATGATCATAACGCATAGATTAACGCGCAGATCGAAGTGCTGTTTGTGCGCATTTCATGACAGGACTTCTAGTTTTAACTGTACGACCTCTGCAATAATATCCTCAATTCAGGCTCGTGGCAACTATTTTATTTTATTCCAAGAACATAAATAGACTAATATGAAACTTTAAAAAAATACGACAGCATTCAGAATATTGCGACAAAATATTATGGTTGGAGGAGTTGCCCCACTCTCTATTTCAGCGCACCTACTCTTATAAGACGCCGTTCTATTTGTTTTAATTGTTCATACATTTTGTTTACTTTTTTACAGATTTTCCAGCTTCATCATGCCATGTTCCCGAATTCAGAAAGCGACAATTTATAGGAGGTTTCCAAAAAGCAGTTTCTGTACACGTTTAAAATTCGCTCTCCTTTGCGTGTTAGCCTCCTTACACTTTATAATTTTCCCTATGCTTACGAGACAATACAACAAACCGTGCAAGAGATCCACAGACGATTTAAACAAGCTTCGACATCTTCTACGCCACTTAACGGATGCATTAAACACCCTCAACCAGACATATTGGGTGGACGATGGTACTCTTCTTGGACTAATGAGAAATGGTGATATATTGTATTATGATGATGATAGAGACATCAGTCGATTAATAAATATAGATAAAAGAAAAGAGGAAGATTTCCTTAATAATTTGCGACGACTTTTAAAAAGGCAAAATATAGATCTCAGGGTAAATGGCGAAAAAGCCATATATCAAAACGTTCAGGCCGACTTGTTTCGATGGATACCATCTGCAATACACAGTCATATGTTAATTGAAGTTCCTCGAGAGCTGGAGAAAACTCCTTGGATGCGTCTCACTAAACCAGTCCGAGAAATTATTGAAACTAAAACCATTCACAGAGACATAGCTATTCCAACGCACAGCCGCGTTTTTCTTGGACAGAGCATGAGATTACCACGAAAGCCCCGAGAACTGCTTGTATTGAAGTTTGCTTACACGTGGAACATGAGTTTGCCCTACAGATGGAAATGTTATATTTAATCTACATGGGATAATAGACACACTATACAGCTTTCCGAATAAAGCGTTCGTTTTGCTTGCCCCAAAGAAAAGAAAAATAATATTGGAAGTGGATGTGGGTCCACTAAGCTGTCGATTGTGAGATTGGGGTGACGGGGGGGGGGGGGGAGGGATAAACCCAGTTTGTCCCGACTCTAATGACTTAAGTCTCGACTGATAAAATATACCCGCGACATCATCAAGGCATTCTTTCTTCTGGGGCATGTCTTGATGATATAGTCGGAACTTTGTCAATGAGGATTATAGTTGACAGACCTGTTTCTGGTTAAATACACACATTGCAGTCGTGGGACATGGGCTTCCCACTTTCTTATTTAATTTCTACGTATCGGAATCAAAATTGGTCATGTGGGGACGCCTACATCCCGACTCATCCACAGACCTCCATTAGCATGAGACCGACTGCGTGCATGACACAAGTCCGAGTTGGAAATCTAGTCTCTTAAGAAAATACGCGATTACCAACAAGAACGAATCGATTCCTAAGAGAAGAGGCGGACTGGCCATACAGTCTACCGGAAAAATTCCAGGACCCCCCCCCCCCCCCACCTATTGTAGGTCCCCCTGGGGCCCCAAAATGGATGTAGCCCAACACGTGTTGATGCACGAAATGTTGTGAAAATGATCAACAGGCGAAATGGATCTGATTGCATAGACTGCCGGTGTACCGAAATGCTCTCTATGTGGACTGCCATTGGCCGTCCACATAGAAACATTTCGATATACCAGCTGTCTAGTCTGCATTTGATTGCTCAGATGCAAGGAAACAGAGTTCGGTCAGTTTGAAAAATCAAAATCTTCTCCCATTAGGTCGTACTATGGTCGACTCGATGGGTTCTCCTCTCCCTCCCCCTCGGTGCAACCATTTTTTTTTAATTAGCGACGAAGATGACGTAAATATGCCATCGAAATATCCTCTATGGCGACTGCAATCGATCGTTCAGATGCAGGGATGTAGCGTTCTTTCTGTTGAAATAATCAAAATTTTCTCCGTTGTTATTCTCAGCTATCAACTGATAAAGTCGATTTGAAAGGAATAAGCTGTGCTTGTTTTGTTAAGGCTTCTCGGTTTCCATGATTCCAAGTTTATTTCTTTTATGTTGTGTTGGCTGAAGTTACTCTTATAAAGTCATTCGGGTGGCAAGGGATTTAAATCCCACATCGACGTCTGCGACTTCGGCGCGCTGAAACTTTACATTCATTCAAGTTGCTCTCTTACTTTTTTAACAAATGGCAAAGAGCGTATAGGAGTCAGAAAGAGGGAATCGAACACGTATACAGACTGGTCGATTATATGAAAACAGCATTTAGTCAAAACGAATTGGGAACAGCGCTTTCCTTGTGTGCAGAAAAAGTGTTCGAAACGGCATGGCTTAATGGCATGAGATATAAACTAGCGAAAAGGGGGTTACCCAGTAAATTTCTGAGAATCATATCATCATTTCTAACTGACCGAAAAATCAAGGTGAGGGTTAACCGCGAGGTGTCAGCGGAAGTTATACTCAAGCGGGAACACCAAAAGGATCGCTTGTAAGCCCGCTTCTTTTCGTAATATATGTTTATGACATAGAAAAAAGTAGGGAAAAACTGTGTTGAACGATCGCAGTTCTCAGACAATAAAGACATGTGGACGGCCTGCAAGTCCCGAAACATAATTAAAATCGTCCACAGGATACCATTCTCGATAGTGAGAGCTGGTGCGACCCGTGGCGCATCAAGCTCAATGCCGCCAGAACTCAAAAAGTTACGTTCTTCAGGAAGCAAAGAAAACAAATAGTCCCCAGTGTCGATCTCCAGTTATGCGATCTCAAATTAGAAGCAAGCAACGAGGCCAATTTTTGGGGGATTTATGCTTGATAGCAACCGCAGTCTAAACAGTCACGTAAACTCCATTACGGTTAGAACTACTAAACGTATCAATTTTCTGAAGATGCTCACAGGTCAAAATTGGGGAGCGTACACAGATGTGCTTCTCAAGCTCCACAAATCATTTATACGCTCGGTACAAGAGTACAGTGGCATAATTACAAGTGACCTGAACAAAACCCAACATTCAGAGGCAACAGAGGGTTCAAAATTATGGCCTGCGTGTGGCACTATGCAAACCCAAATGGACACCGATAAAGGAACTTCACGAGCTAGCAAAAATAGAAACTATTGATACGCGATTAAAAGATCTACAAAACAAAACCCTCAACAGACTCCAAGATAGTGAGTTAATTGCTGAGCTGGACGAACACCGATCCCTTAACGGATAAACAAAATAAGTTTTCAGAATATTGAATTGCGTGGAGTCAGAGAGGATTGCCTCCCTACTCATTGAGAACTTTAGGATTGAGTCATTTAGGACTGCCTCGCAACTCTGCTGAAGCGCGATTGAAACGCGTATGATAAGATCTATGTAACAAAACCTTCCACAGACTCCAGGATAGTGAATCAATGGTACAGCTGAAAGAACACCGGACTGCCTCGTAACTCTGCGTATGGGGAGTGAGTTCCAAAGAAACCCACCCCTCACCCCATCCATAGCAACAATCACACAACAGTCACAGTATACAATAGCGGATACCCATCTTTCTCTCTACCTATAACTTTCTAATTGAACTTTCCCAAATTTTCTTGCAACACCCTTATGAAGAAGACGCATGGAAATAGTAGACGAAGCGTGGGAGGAATTGGTACACCCTACTTTTCTGGATTCACAGGAAACCATCAAATACCAGGCAACGATTGAAACTAGCTTGCCTGGCTGGGACGAGTGTTCATTTTAAATAAATAAATATTTGAATAAAGATTTAACAGCCCTTTTAGGGCTTTCGGGTGCTATGAGTGGGTGTGTGTGGGAGGTGGGTGCGGGGTGTGGGGGTTGTTTGGGTTTTTTATTTTTTTTTTTTTTGTTTTGGGTTTTCTTTTTTTTTTGGTTTAGTTTTTTTTTCCTCCCATCACCCTGTCATTTGTTTTCCCTGAAGGCAAATCAGAAGGCCAAGGCTCAGCATTAACTCTCCCTTATAGGATGACGGATGAGTCCCAGCTTCAGAAACACATATAGTGGTGGATTGTTTCCTTTTTGTATCCGTTATGGATAACATGCTGGGGCTGCTCGCAAACCAGTGACTGTGCGCCTTCGGCATACTGAAACGTTTCATTCATTCAAGTTACTCTCACATCACATTTCATTCGCAATTCTGACTTCAGAGTGTGACGACGTGTGCAATACAGCTTACAATGGAGAACTTGGAAATACCTGCTCAAGCCAAGAAAACCTTGTCAGTCCTGGACATCACTCGTCCCATCAGCTGGATTATCCAGATGAAAGGAGAGAATATCCACCTGACTTTTGAGTTTGGCACAGAAACGAACACCACACCACCTTGCTCAGGGAGAGGTAGTACCTTTGATGGGAGGTTCCCCTCTCACACTGGTCCTTACCCGAGGGAGTCTGGAGGCCCAGAAAAGAGGAAGAAGAAAAGAAAGAGTCCGTCGACCAAGCGAAGGGATGCCCGACGCATGAAGGCTTTCTTGGATAAGAAAAGAGAGAAAGGTGAGGAACGGGAAGAGCCTGAAGCAGCCGCCACTTCCCCTCCCACAAACAAACCCAACCAACTGCCGGCCCATCAGCCGATACCGTTGGATGAGGAACGTCCTTTGGAGACTGAGGAGGAATTGGAATGTGTCCTCTCTCCACTTCCTGATCCCCATTCGTCTATTCATTCACCACCTCAGAGCCAAGACCAACCTACAGAAAGGGACCTCCATAATTCTTTGCACAACTCAAAAAAGCGAAAGAGAGAAGGCAAAACACCAGCAACTCATGACAAAGCTCGATGAAGACCAGAGGCGCCCCGAGAAAATAAACAGATTTGCGAAGGAATTTTGCGACAAACATCCACCCAACGCAGCAAGCAGCCCTACAACTCTTACCACAGCCACGATCTCTCCATCCCAGCCACCTCCTCCAAAGAAGTCCCACAGGAAACGCAGACACTGATAATCCTCATCCTTTCCACCTCTACTGCTTCCTATCTTGGTCGGCACACCTGAAAAACTTCAAAAACTTCAGAGAAGGGTCGAAATATGCTTGCCCCAAACCGTCCCTGCGTGACTTCGGCTCGCGAACCCATTGGACTTCAATCGAAGTTACTCTACTTTCATGTATAATGAAATATTTATATTGTTGATTTGTCTGTAGTTCGTGTAAGTGAAAGGCTTATTAATTATCTTATGTTTTAACCCTTTGAGACTGGAATTATTCTGACGTTCAAACATCCCTGGGAATTCAGTTTCTTCAACGTTTTTCAAAATGCGACGTCAACAGTCGGAAAGTACAAATAACAAGATATTTTTCACATGAGTGATTATCTGGTTGAGGGCTAGATTATTTTTGGTGGTCTGAATTTGTTATTCAATACTTGTTTTATTACAAATTATTGGAGAGTGCCCACAGGCACTCTCCAATAATTTGTAATAATACAAATTTATATAAACAAAATAATATTTGTGTTTGACTAAACATGAAATATAAGCAAGGGAGGTGTTGGCTTTTGCTCTGGTATCCTCATTTTTTGAAAGCCAGCCAGTTAAGAAGTCTTACCAACAGGATTATATTAGTGTTTTAAGCTGCGATAACATTTGGCTCAACGGTTGTCATTGAGGACTACTCGGGAGAAAATAGGAATTGAGGTTAAAACTTTAAAAAATCGAAAAATAAGAACAAAATAAATGACCACAAGGTATCAAGGTGCTGTTTAACATGTCAAGCAAAATAAACAAATGATGCCCATGTCGGCACACTCGTCAGCAAGTTAGTTGTTTCAATACCCCGTCCATTGTCTAATACAAGTAGGTTAGGTCAGGGTAAATGGAGTCATCCTCGGTTTTATGTTCATATCTTCACGACAACCTTCATGTGTATGCATCTTATTGTGTGTAAATGGGGAAAAATACACTTCAGTTCTGTACATGTATAATAAAATATTTATACTGTTGATTTGTCAATACTTCAGCATTCCATAATAATAATTGGCCCGCCGCTGATTTGTCGCGGTTCTCAGGTGAGAAGGCCTTGGTTATCCCTGTGCTCCCAACTGCCTCCCTATTCCCACGCTTCTTCTTTCCTCTCAACACTCGGAGACGAACTGCTTGATGGCATCCCTTGCACCATTTTTCCCAATCTCTCCGATTAGCATATTAACCCTCTCCTTTGAATCACTAACTAACCACATGTCTTTCATTCACCCATCCCACCTCCACATTACACTCCCAATCTTATTCTTTTAGACTGGTATTTTGGGCATTCTAGTAGAAAGTTCTCCAGAGTCTCCACCACGCCTAAATTACACATCTGGCACACTTTTTCACTGTTTTTCCCAAGTGTTACAATCAGTTCCTAGGACCGCAACCTCACCTTGCGCAACAGTGATCCCCAAGAGTGCATCAAGGTAATATTTAATACCAGGCTTCTCTTTATCACACAGGCCACCCAAAGACCTTTTTTGGTTTGACCCCCTCTCGCCAAATAAGGTTACCATCCTCCATGACTCCTTTTCTGACGATTATTTTACCCTGGTTGCCCCAACTATTCTGGTGTATAGTTCTCTATTAACTCCCTCACTTGGATCATCCATCCTGTCTTGGTATTTGCGTTGAAAATACTCTGGAACATTACTTTACACCATCGACTGTCTGGGAGAATTACCAAACAGTTAAGATAACAGAGTTTCAATAAGTCTATCCTGTCCTTGGTTCTCATCAACGCACCCCCCCCCTCCACCCCCGATTGCATCCAATGCTGCGGCATTACTCGACCCCGTTATCAATCAGCCTTCGTCGTTCTGTGGGGTTTCCAAGCTCTTTACTGGCGTTTGGTTTAGAAGTACCACTTCTGTACCATATGTTATACTTGGCAGACCCACCATTTCCCAAATGGTTTTCCCCACGAAAACCTTATTGGAACGTTTCTCCCTGTAAGTTTTATTTGGTTAGGAATTCGCCTCCCCTTTAGAATCAATTTCTTCGTGTGGTTTCGGTCGATGCCTCTTCCTGTGATGTTTATGTTTACTCCAAGATACTCGTAGTCACTTGTCTCTCATACACTAAGAAGTTTGCTGCTACCTTCCGAAATACAGAACTCCCCCACTCTCCACCAACGGGTAGGATCCACTTTACGGCCCACGGGGATAACTGTCCATTTGCTTTCATTTAGTTCGAGTCTCCATTTGTTCCCAATGCTTCCCAACAATTTCCTGCATTTTCGCTAGCCCCTCTTCGCTTTCTCAAGTCCCCAGCTGCTACCCCCTCGTCGCTACGCAGGAGTTCATCTCCTAAACCTTTGATGTACAGTGCAAAAAGAATTGGAGTCCATGATTTTGTGTCCTGTGAGCAGTCAACGTCGGTTAAAAAGTAGCCCATGACGCGAACGCTTTATAAGAATATAATTGACTAAAATGAGTTATTAGCCTTTTCAAAGATCTGGCAATTTGCCAACTGGCAAATTACCAGATCTTCGAAAATGCTAATGGTTTGTTTTGACCCATTTAAAATCATAGCTAGAAAATACAATTGTTATCGTTTTATAGTATTGGCTGCAAGTCGTAAACGTTCTTTTATTATCATTATTTCAAAGAATTATTTTCGATTAATGAAAGTAATTCTTCAAAATAATAGTAATGTGTGAGTTTATTTCGTGTACATGGGTACTCGACTGTCATATACTTGTAACGAGCCCTTTCAAACAAAATATATTTGAAACTTCAGCCTCTGAACCCTGGTGGTATCTTCCATGTCATTTCAACGGCAGCAATTGGAAGAGTCCATATCCATTATTTGTGGGTAGATCAATTATTATTTATTGGTCTACCCCATACATTCACTCAGCAGCCATCCTACTTAATGACATAAGACGTATCATGTTCCCTGGCCGGAAAGGCGGTCTCTTGGGTTTAAAGGTTAATGCGTATTTAATGTGATTTCGACAAATGGACAACGTTTTTAAAATGATCGACTTTCAGAGAAAATGTTGGCGTTTGAGCAACCAACACTTTGGCCGACTGATTACTTAAATTTCCGACAGACTGGGTCATGTGTAGGCACTTCCCGCCCATATTAGCGTAGGTCCTGCATGTATTGTCCCGAAATGCCATGCTATACTTTTGGTCTGGTATACCAGGATATTTAGGGGCAATACATGCAGACCCGAAGCTTGTAGCTAGAGAGGCAGAGGAAAGTCCTCCCACGTCGGACATTTATGACACACATTTAGCCTGATATCCTAAGTATTTAGGCACAATACCAGATGTACCTTCTACTTGTCAATGAAGGGCACGCACGACCCCTTTGATTTCGGTGAGTCATTACCGACTCAGATCCTATCGACAATTTAGTTGCAATTATCGTAAATATCTCCATGTAGAATATTTTCAGCAAATATGGTCATGAGACCATATTTGCTGAAACATTGGATCTGAGGAGGTTAATGAGAACTGGTAAGGCCTTAAAATGCAAATTTGTTTCTAAGGCCGTACCGCATGGTCCTTTTGGCTCCACATACTCTCTTTATATAACCAATGCAAACTTAAAAAAAATAAAAATTAAATGGTTCATGTCTGATAGTTTACCCAAGTTAATAAAACTGATAAATTTGTTCCTTGAGTGCAACAAGACTTGGCAATGCTTTAGCATTTCAAAACTTCTTGCAATCAGGGGACGAAACACACTACCACCCTTGTTATTCTGTATATTATGAGGCCTAAAACATAAAACAAACCAAGAACATGAACTTTTGATGGCAAAGAAATAATTACAAAAAATAAAAATAAAATAAAAAAAACTCCCGCCCACATGCGTTTTTGCACAAAATGGTCTGAGAAACAGAAGATCTACTTTGTGGGACTAACTAGTAGAATATTGTTCTGCCTCTTTTCGTTCAGTATACTGTGTTTACTCTGTAGGGTGTCAATTGTGCCAAATGCACCAAAATATTTAGTTTGGCACCAAAATACAATATTTGGAGATCTCAAAGGCCTTGTAGTTTTTTACTCCAATGCGTCGTTTTCAATAACATCATTGCCTAGCGACGCAAGCGAGACAGAATTCACGCAAGTCAAATAATCTATAGATAAAAGCTAGACATAATCAGTGTTCTGTGTTTGTTAACAGTGTTTTCATTCAATCTGATTCTTGTCAAAACATTTCTTTGTTACTTAATATTTTTTTCATCTTACTTAATCTTTTTTTTATAATCCTTCTGGAAGATGATAAATTATTTTCTTCTAGGTTATTCCGAGTGAATAAACAGTGAATAAATAGTAACCATGAAATTATTTTGTACACTTTAGTAATAGCCGTTTACGTTTTTATTAACTATATTTTAATAATTTGTGTGGTTTTGCAACTAAAATACTTAAACAAGTCAGGTAACACTAAATAAAATCTCTCCTACTTTGAGTGAAACAATGTGCCATCTGCAATGCTTTAGCATTGCAGATGGCACCGTGTTGCACTCGAGGAGCGACACATGGTTAATTTGTTCTCATTTACGATCGGATTCCACTTGACACCCACATCTTTCATTTCACTCAAAAAGATAAATAAAAACTATCCTACTTTGAGTTAGACAGGGCGCGATCTCCAATTCTTGGCATTGCAGATGGCACACTTTTGCACTCAAGGGGCGATACATGGTTAATTTGTTCTCATTTACGATCAGATTCCATTTGGCACAATATCTTTCATTTGGCATCCAAAACTATTTATTTCGCACCCCAAAAAGACCACTTGGCACCGAAGAAAGTCGGTCCAGCGTAAACTCTGTCCTTATATCTATATGTTTGCACCATATAGCGATGTTGATTCCAGTTAATTGTCTCCTTTGTTAACCTTTAAGCCGCAAACTTTAAGGGCAGCCACAAACTGACCCTTTTATATTGCCCCGAAAAAGTTGCTTCGAGCGTATTCTTCCTTGCGAACTCTCCCGGTAGGCTGCGTTTACTTTAACAATGTTTTTACATCAGTGTTGGCTGCATGTACAGAAACGCTGTTAACTCTGTCATCTGTAGCTTGTACATGTATATATACTGTAGTTAGTATCGCAAAATTAATCTGAGGAATTAAGGGTTAACACAATGCAGGACATTATTTGACACTTATATTCTCTAAGTTAATAAACCTGGCATAATATTGTTGCTTTGGTCTTGAACAATACAATTACCAAGCAAACATGTGTAATTTTGAACATGTCGTCCCCTGAGTTCCAATGTGTTCTATGTGCCAGTAGGCACATAGAACACATTGGAACTTAGGGGACGATGTGTTTTCGGATTACGTCACAGGTAGGCCTTCTACCACTCTTCATTCAGAGCCTATTGACACTTTCAACGTTGTGTTCCAAGGTTGGATAAACAGAGTATGTATGTGGCGTTTAAGGTTAAGGCAAGGGTATAAATCTGAACATTTTGAATGTTGAGTTGTGAAACATTAAAACTTCCAAGCTTCTCATTGGTACAATTAGTTGTAATATTCGATCTTCTAACTAGAAAGTCGAACGATTTTGGCTATTTTTAGACCGAAAGACCCTTCCGATTCCAAGGATTATCAGTAAAAATATATTAGACTACAAGTTGGGAGATGGCTGAAGTTGGTAAAATAGGTGAAATTGGATTTTCCTAATATGGGCCATGCCAATCTCAAATTATTTGGTTCGAATTCAATCTAGAATCGAATCTCAAGAAGGCTATCAAATCGAATCGAGTCCCAAATCTTGAGGCATGTAGCTGTGAAAACGGCGAAATGGAATCGTAACAATTAATAACTTGCTTACACCGTTTAAAACGTTTGTGAGGGCGAAAGCCGAACAGAGCACGGCCTAAAAAGGTACTACAACATCACGTATGGAAATTATCACTATTCCTAATTTTCGGGAACGCGGTGGCTCAGTGGTTACGGGACTGGAATCAAAACGAAATGTGAATGGTTCGATACCCGCCAGGGGGTAACTGCGTTGTGTCATTGGGAAAGGCACTTAATACTGATTGCCCACTTGGGGCTCGGTGGCGCTATGTACCAAGACGTACTTCACGTCGATGGTGCACTTGTCTTCAACCAGTGCTAACACTGCTTCTGTGGAGTTGGTGCTTTGGGGAGTCAGACAGTTGCTCGTCGTTGCTCGGTGGTTCTCTCAGGGTACTCCAGTTTCTTCCACCCGTAAAACTGTCCGACACCACAGCTGTCGAAAGTGTTGTTAAACCCCAATTAATAAATAACTAAATAAAAGTTCGAATTTTCAATTCACCGAAAACGCTATCGTAACATAATCATGAGTGTTGACAAATAAGATTTTTTGTGCAGGGAACTTATAAGGCTAGTTCAAGTGTCCTGGCCTTTCCTAATTTACATGCGCGACCCTCGTGGCCAGCTTTTACCTTCAGATCAGTGGAAAACGGTCTGGTTATCTCCCCTGGAAAGGGCGTTTTGGGGATTGCAAATTAGCATTACAGAGATGGGAACGTTTTACAATTCCTAAGATTAAATAAAATATGTTCAAAAGTTACATTATGGAAGCGCATGGCATCTGAAAGTTCAATGTATTTTCGTTATAGTGAATGTTGAATGGTCCCAGTTACCATCTGAGTTTAGTTCCTCCGTCACTTACAGAATGTACTGATTTCTCCAGCGCAATCATGGTAAAATGTTTAAAAACAGTGTTTCCCTCAACTTTTGGTCATCTATGTACGCTTTTTAGTTTGACAGATGACTGGAAAGCGCATCAATATTCGAAACATATGATACTGTGTCTACTGTCTCGCTGAAATATCTATCAGACCCAAGCCTTGACTTTATTCCTTTGATGTCCAAAAATCTGTATAATATGATTACGTTTCTCGCACCGTGACCTATTATCTACGAAGCAATTAGCTGATGGGTTCTGATATTCGATAAGGGGAGATATCCACCAACTTGCACCAGTCACTTGAAGTGGAAAGCTGGGGGTATGAATATTTTTATAAGTACTTAACAAAAATACTGTCTACATTTAAAATGATATCGGGAGAACCGCGAAAATAGAGCCAATATTTCAACCCTTCACTTTACCCACGATGCTATATAAATAATATTGAATAACTAATTTTTTTCACTTTTGCCTCAAAAACTGGCTTACGGTCCTTTATTGGAACGAGCTCGCAGAGCTCGTTCCAACGAGGGGTCATAAGCTATGTTTTTGAGGCAAGAAATGCAAAAGGTAATCAAATTTGAATGGCGATTTTTGTAAAGGGCACTGGTCGGTGCTGGTCGTTACTTTGGGTAAAAGTTAAGCGACTGTATAATAGATACGACCGCATTCGTACGAACGATATGGGGTACGGGATGTCATCAAGCAGTTCGTCTCAGAGTGTTAGGAGGAGAGAAGAGGCGTGTTTTTTTTTTTTTTGGTTTTTTTGAGTGATACATAATTTGTTGTATGTATTACGTCGCAAATTGATGGATGCAGTAGTAGAAGGATAGAGCCTAAACGCGAAGTATTCGTACTGAAAGTCGTCGGCATCTTGGGTGTTTGTGTTACTGAAGTTCCCAAGTGATGATTGGACACCTGTCTCATATGTCGCACGTATAGCATTTATGCCTCTGCCGTTCTACTAGCGCTTCCCTTAATTCAGGCGCGTAGCCAGGATTTTCAAATAGCACGCATGTGCGGGGTGGGAAATTATATTTGAATGGCCGTTGTGTGGTGTTTCGGGGGCCTACTCTTGTCCTAACTAAGATCCTCCGGTCGTTGCCCCCCTCCTCCTACTTCCATGAAGGGGACATAAAATTGATTCTAGTAACTGAAATGCCAACACATTTATGACAGAATTATCAGGTTATTATTATTTGGTATTCTTCTGGGAATTGAATATGTGCTAAACAAATGCTCAAGCTGAGAACTTTGAGCAATTCACACTGTCGTAACATTAAATCAGATCTTATGCAGGAATGATCACTTTTCGATGTTTCATGATTTTGTGAGTGTGAATGATGGAATTAACTCAGGATAACGATTTTACATAATGTGATTTTTTTGAAGTGCATTTCGATGATTTTTTTTTATTAAGATAAGTAAACGTACAAAAGAAAGCTCGTACTGATTGACATCATGTATAATTACTAAGCTCGATATTGCGTACACTGTAGTTGTAAATAGTAACAGTTGGAATTTTTGCCGATTTGAAACCGAGTTGGATTTTGGGAAGTAAAGGAGACATGAGCGTCAACAAAGAAGCTCTGAAATCCAGGTGGATGGAATTTCCAACTACTCATGACTTGCCCTCCGAATTTCCAATTATAGGAAATTTTTGCCAGGATTGGGAGGCTGCGCCACTCCCCCTCCCCTCCACACACACACCTCCCTCTCGCCACGTCCTTAGGTGGGGGTGTCGCCGGGTTCTCCGACTTGCATCCGCCCATTACTGTGAAGTCCAAACATCGATATAGGAAATTTTTCTTTGCGTAGAAACTCGGGAACTCGGTGTTCCAGTGGTTAGAGCATTGAACTTCAAACAGAAAAGTTCCCGATTTGATCCTGACCAGCAGTTACGGCATTGTGTCTTTGGGCAAGGCTCTTACTTCTGATTGCTCAATTGGGGGGGGGGGGGGGGCACGGTGGTGCTCTGTACCAACAAGGAGCTGCATGTCTCTGGTTCACTAGCCTTCAACCAATGCTAACCCCGTTTTGTGCATCTAACAGTACTGTTGCACTCTAAAATCAGTTGGGTTAAAAATTAACCCAAATCGACTGGGTTGAGTGAATATGAACCCAATTGGGTTCATATTCACTCAACCCAGTCGATTTGGGTTAATTTTTAACCCAACTGATTTAAGAGTCTGCTAACCGCTGCTCGGTGCTTCTCGCAGGATACTCCGGCTGCCTCTACCCGAAAAACTGTCTGACAGGAGGTCGATCCTGGAGGTCGAAAGGGTTGAAAATCCCCATTAAATAAATAAATAAATAAATAAATAAATAAATACGCAGAAACACGTGTGTACCAGTGTAAACGTCTTAACCCTTTACCCAACGTAACGCCCAAGCCGGCCAGCGCTATTAAAACAAACCTGCCATTCAATTTTCATAATTTTTCATTCGTTGCGTCAAAAACAAGCATGTGGCACCTTAGAGTTCATAAGCGATGTTTCTGAAGCAAAAAGTTAAAAAAAACAATAGTTATTCAATAATTCTGTTTGCATGTGTCGTCTGATTTTCCTGTTAGGCAAAGGGTTAAAGTGTATAATGATGAGAACTTTGTAATTATTTAAAAAATACGTTTACTTTTGGACGTGTTTGTTTTCACTTTGTTTCAAGTCGTATTATAATTGGTCCTTTTTGCTAGATTTGGGTTTTTTGAGTGTCAGCATAGACTACCAAACATGTCACTCACTGACTGAGGACCCTTACAGTTGATTAAGTGATGCTTGTGTAACCTGCGGGTTTAAATCTTTCCACTTTTGTTGTCAATAAAGTAAAGAAGTTAATGGCCTTCTGTGTGTTTCTTTCTCTGGTTACACCGATCACCATTTACTTGATTTGCCACGGTATTCAATATGGTGAACAAACAAAACAGTGACAGATGAACAGTGTATTGAACAAGGCAAATGCACACCAAGCAGATAGACCCCAAGGTTGAGAACTGTGCGTGGCGTTTTATGGTTGGCTAGTTTGATGTGTCGTCTTGGCCAATTAATAAAGGACTGGCCAGTTTTTTGATCTTCGAGGATCCTCAATGGGCTTCACCTTTAATCTAGAAAATAATATTATACAATGTATACATGCCGGGTCGGCCGTTGAAAACAGCTTGAGGATAGTAGGTGATCATTAAAACAGACGCAATGCGGGGTTTCCATATTTCAGTCTTCTGAAGAAGCATTTTTTTTTGCAAATAGACCTCAAGTGCAAGTCGGAGTTCCATTGACTGAAAATTTGCTTGCATTGTCGCTACTCTTTCACTCAGTTCAAGTTATTATCTTCGCGAAACCTTTGCTTTTTGAGTGGAATAGCTCAGGTGATTTATGGGAGAATATACACTCTAAAATCAACTGGGTTAAAAATTAACCCAAACCGACAAGATTGAGCGAATATGAACCAAGAGGGAGGGGTGGGGGTGGGGGGGGGGGGGGTCGCTCGAACACCGAAAGTTCTCTGAAGCCGATAGTTTTAAAAAACTAAAACTTTCATTATCCAAATATACCCGTATGTTTTCAATATCCTTTGCAAGAATGAACTCGCAATAAGTACAGTACGTGGAGAGTGTCTTATCATTACATCACCCGCAGAGTGGATATTCCACCCGAGATATAATTGCAAATTTGTTGCAAAGCGTAACAAGTACAAGCAAAGTTCCAGCCAATGGACCTCCGGGTTAAACCCGGAGGTCCATTGGCTGAAACATTGCTTGTGTTTTGTGTCCATATGTACAGAATTTGAAAGTGATACTTTGGGTGATAACTCCACTCGGAGGGTGATTTAGTTACAATCCACTCTCCACGTACTGTAATGGTGTACTTGTACTTTTAATCCCATTCACATGAACATGAAAATAAAGAATCTTAGTCGATTTTGTACTACTGTCTAATTTCTGTCAAAACTTCTGGTGGGGTGGAATGTCCCTTCAGGCCAAACGAATTGCGCAGTACTCTTTTTAGCCCACAACGGGGACTTCACCGATGCGTTTCTGCATGTGATTTTAGACCGTTTTTAGACCAGGAGTTTTGTCAGAAATTAGACAGTAGAACAAAATCGACTAAGATTCTTCATTTTCATGTTCATGTGAATGGGATTAAAAGTACAAGTACACCATTACATGTATATAGAATGATAGAATGTGGCCAAAACTAAATCTTTAAGAAGAGAGGCCGATGTTTGTGTAAAAACACAAGAGTGTCGGTGGGGGGGGGGGGGGGATAACAGTTACTTTCACTGGAGAGTGATTTCATTCCATAAACGTGCCTTTTGAAACATAAGTAAATTGACAGGGAGAGTTTTCCACTCCCCCACCCCCTGCAACCCCTAAGATTTTTTAAAAGTAGGCTGTATGCCCCAAATTGTATCTGGGGACATTTTGTCATTTCAAGGCGCGACAAAACGTTAATTTCCACTAAATGTGGTATACTATCTGTATTTTCATAAGGTGCTTAGAAAGAGGAGGGGATGCAACACTGTGGTATTTAATAAAAATAATACACGAGACATTCCCCCTCTCCTCCCCTCCCCAACACCCCAATCCCAACCCCCAGACCAAACAAAATATATATTTTTTCCAAGCAGTATGGGTTGGTTTTCTGCATAAGAGCAGAGAAGTTACTATCTTGGGGCCGCGGTTTCGCACTTCTCCATTGGGTGATTTGATAATTATTTTTGTGAGGAGTCTTTTTATCCAGGTTATTTTCATAGTGTTCATGTGTATCTCTAGATCTACCATTTTCAGCCCCCCCCCCCCCCCCCCTCTGCATACCCTGACATGGGACGCCGCCTCTTTATTTTGTCAACACTACTTCCCCAAATAAAATTGAACAACAGGCTGTTTATTTCTTTTAAGAATTTTGGTGAGGGGTTGTGAATCAAAAGAAGTAAATGATTTAACCCCCTACACACTGATGTCAAAATATCCAGATTTCAAATAGCCATTTTTCCCATAATGCAACTGGGAATTTAACCAAATCAATCTTGTTTGACAGAGCTCAATGAGCTCTGTCAAACAAGATTGAATTGGTTAAATTTCTAGTTGCATTATGGGAAAAATTTGCACCCTGATCTTTAGATATTTCGACATCAGTGAGCAGGGAGTTAATCGGGGAACTAGATAGGTTTAAATTACTGTTATTTTCCCAGTTGTGTTATTTGACGTTTTTTTCCAGAGATTCAGGATTATTTTGATTTTGTCCATTTTTTGCTATAATTTTCTCGGACGGGGTCCTTATCTGCCATATTGAACTCCACACCGAGAAGCGTGAATTTAGAAGCGACTTCCACGTCAGGATATCCAGAGGGGGCATGGGCTCTGACTTTTATCGTTCCTATCCTTATCAATTTTGTTTTCTTATAATTAATTGTTAACCCATAGATTATGGCAAATTTATTTAAGACCATTAATGATGTTGCAGTTGATGTCTGAGAGCCATTTAGTAGTAGACATGTGCCATTTGCGTACTGGCTAAGTTTAAATCCTTTCCCCGATTAGCATTGCGAGGATTTCGGCACCAAGAATAAATAAATAAATATGGGGACAATGGGTCACCCTGCCTACAGTCACGCTGCAGGTGGACAGACTCCGACATAAAACCAGACTGGAGCACAGTCGAGAATGCGTCGTTATAGATAGTTTTTACCCATTTTTTGAATGATTCATCGAAATTAAAAACGTGAGTGTTTGTACAATAAAATTCCATTCAATGGTATCAAACGCCTTTTCAAAATCTATTAACAGTAAACTACCAGGAAGATAATCTGACTCTGTATAGTTTATAGCATCTTCCACTATCCTCATGTTTTCGGCAATGCATCTACCTTTAATAAAACCTGTTTGGTCATCACTAATTAGTTTGGGTAGGAGGGGTTTGATTCGGTTAGCCAATGCGGTTGTGGTAATTTTATATGGGATGGTGAGGAGGGTGATGGGTCGTTGGTTGGTTATTAGTCCTTGTCTTTGTCCTTTTGGGGGATGCATTTTAATATGCCATGGCGCTGTGTGACTGAGAGATTTTGTACATCACAGGAAGTTTATTGAATCTAGAACGTAATGTCCAATGCCTAGCCAAAAGAATTTAAAGAAGTCAACAGTAAATCCATCGATACCAGAAGCTTTATCGTTTTTCATACTCTTTAAAGCATCCGTTAATTCTGCTAAGCTCGGGTAGCCATCTGCGGTTAACGATTCAGTTTTGTTTAGAGTCGCCACCTTTGATGTGTCAATTATCTGGTCCAGATTAACGTCTTCTAGATTTGATGTCATATAGAGATTTTGGAAAAAGTTCTTCAGTTCTCTTAATATTTCCTTTTGTTCCGTTAAATATGACCCATCTGATTGTTTAATCTTAAAGATTGTGTCATTTTGATAACTGCGTTTCTCAAGTCCACAGAAATATTTAGTTGATTTTTCCCATCTTCCGCCAACCTACCTTTACTCTTATTAATGTACCATTCAACCTATTTTCCTCAATTTTTTTAAGTTGACCGTTAATTTCCTCTATCTTATTATTTACATTGTTATCATGAGATAGGTATAGAGTTTCCAATTTTTCCAATTCATCTTCAACTTTTTTTCACTCTTCAGCCTTTAGCTTGGTTCCTTTTTGTGTATGAAGCATGTGAGATAGTAAAACCACGTATCTCCAAAAGTAGAACGTCCAAAAATAACTGGGCATTTATATTGATTTCATCTATTAGGGTTGAATATTGTGTTTTTACATCTTTAATTTTGTCCTTAACTTCTTGAGCATAAATTCGATCTTTGAGTAATTCCTTGTTGGATTCCAGTACTCCCGACCCCTTACGAAATTTGTACATTTTATTTTAATATTGACTGAGCAGTGGTCGGGTATTTCAGCGGATTTTATATGTACTTGTATTTCCTCAATGAATTGTATTAGATTGTTTGAAATAATGAGAAACGTCTAGACGGGAATACCGACGTCTATTACTTGGCCATCATGAAAAAGAAGTTTAATTTCCATACAGATAACGCCAGGGGTCACACAGCTCTTGTTCGTTCACGTAATGGATTACAGATCGTTTTGAGTTAATGTTATATTCTCTCGAGTAAAGTCTTGTATCCAATTCATGATAAGGGTTAAGTTCCAATCACCACAGAGCAGTAGCTGGTCGTTTCCGCAGGTGGCTACTTGATCCCATATACGTTGATAAAAATTTGGGTTAACAGTGTTTGGGTCGTAGATACCGATAAGTGTTAATTTTTCTCCTTCCAGGGAAATATCTAGAATAATACACTGCCCATCCCCAATATTGGTGAACCTGTGAACCTTATATTCAAAATTGTTTGCAAATAAGAACCATATGCATTTGTTCAGTTGACGTATATGAATTAAAAACACAGTGTCCTCCCCACTCATTTGGATATTATGTTTTCAATTTCGCGGCTAAAGTAGGTCTCTTGCAAACAGCATATGTGACACTGTTTTGATCTCAAATAGGAGAAAACTTTCCTGCGTTTTCGAGCTTCCGCCAGGCCCCGGGCGTTGTATGTACCTATTTTAAGACTGACACAGCAACTGGAGAGGATATTTATATTTGGGTGTTGTTCGAGTGGCTGCATTTCCAGTCACTGGAGCTGCCTTTGTTTGGACAATCGATGAACTGAGCTCATTGCGACATTTCCTCCAATGTAAAGAATCTGTGAAATAATATCTATTGCATGCATACATAATAAGTCTCAAGAAACTGGACGAAAATATATACACTGAGAGGGTTTGGGGTTTTCTTATAAAAAATGTGTAGAAACTACGAGTATGGTAATACAGGGGTAGTACGTAGGTAGTCATTATTCCTTGAAGATTATCTGCAAAATGTATTCCTTCGATGTGTAGAATGTTTTTGAAAGTTCTATTTAGATGGCGCATGGTGTCCATAGTGATCGATATTGACCCTTTTGCCTACTCAAATATTTGGGAAAAAAGATGGTAGAATGTTGTTTTCTCACCGTCCAGCAAAGTCATGGCTGCTGCTGAGCAGCCATGTCCCAATTGGCCGATAAATTTCAAGGACAATAGATCGAGAATAGCGCCGATTCAATGCTCAAATAAATGTTTGTTTGATTTTGTTACAATACAGAAAATGTTCTTTGCATCGATTGAATCAATTTAAAAATAATAATATTTGTTAAGCCCATTGTCATCCTAGGTCTTGGCTGCCGAGGAACAGCAGTTAGAGTTGAGCAGTGTATTTTACACTGTCTTAAACTAACACCTCAGCCATTCCTGTACAAAGACAGTCAGATCGGCAACCACAAACAAAATAAAATTCTTGTTTCACATATGGATCACAACTTGGAAACACTTTACAGGCAGAAAACCAAGCTATGTTTCAAGTATTTATTTATCACACTCGTAGATTGATTGTTCAGAACTCTGTGACCGTCACAGGAGATAACAGTACTCGACAATATTGTGCAATCGCAAATATTGTATAAGCGACCTCGTTCGAACAGTTAAGCACGGCAAACTCTGTTTAAAATGTCTGATCACCTAAAAGCCCCCCTTTACAATGCCGGTGCCACATACAGGGCCGGTGGGTTCTACCACCCCAAAAAACAAAGCGATGTGAGCGAGATTCATGTTGCTTTAACCCCTCCACAAAGCTTAGAGACCAAGAGTTTTGAAACCAATCACCTGGACATCCTCTCCAATAATAAATACACAGATATAAATTCTGATGCAATTATCATGTAATGGCTGAGCAAACCCATGGCCTTCTGGCAAAACCAGGTGAACTTCGCCCTATGGTGTGCGGCGATAGGATGCGGGGTGTCAGTACTGGTCACCTGGACTAAACCACAGACTTGTTCGCTAGACGTTTCTGACTATTTTATTTCTACTACCAGACACGACGGATTTTAGCCGAAATTAGAGTTGCCTTACCACAGGACCACACAGGGTCTAGATACAATAACTCATATGACAGACGTGCTTTTGAAAGATTATCAAATGAATTCGGTGTGTCACCTGATACAGATTGGAGAGAAAAGGGGGATTATAATAACGGGTTGAGTACTTTACACCAAGTCAGACCACACTAAAGCTACCCTCTCACATTACACCTGCCGAGTCGAAGATACGACCATACGGTCACATTCGCCGAACGCTCGGGACACAGTCATGCCCATGCGAGTTTTATCAGACAAGAGCATGCCGATTTTACTACGTTTATAGGGGACGAGGCAAAAGGGTTTACAAGGGCAGGGGTCGAAAAATCATTAGGACATACATCTGGACAATAATCGGGTCCCAGGCTCAGATCCGTTCATCGATTCTCGGAACGGGTACTGCGTTCGACGTCCAAAAGCAGTTTGAGGCGAATGTTGAAGATGTCATTGCCCGACCAGTGGACTATGAGAGCGCAATTAAACGCTATCAGGACACGTTTTCTCAAGCCAGTTCAAAAACAGATTATGTATTCGGCCTCGGTCCCTACATGGCGCCTTCCGATATGGAAAAAGGTTGCCTTTCAGACGGCCTCGTGGGGTATAACAATGGGATCATAACTGCCACTGAAGCTCAGCTATTGGGGGTTAACAATGATGTGAGCGCCGTGCCACAGCCTTCGGCACAAAAACAGGTAACGTCGCCTCAACCCCACGTTACCACCGCCGTGGTGGTCACGCAAGTTCTCTCGGCGATGGCAGTGGAGAGTTCACATAAGTCCTCTGCTAAACTTCACAACGAAGAAAATACCGTACTCATTGTGAGTGGTGTGGTCGTGGGCCCACTGGCAATTTGGCATTTCTCATCTCGCTCGCGCTCGAGTACGTGGGTCTCCGACCCTGACGCACTATCATCTCATGACAACCAGCCTCGGACAACAACAAGCAACAGGCCTCCTACTGTGGGGATCACGGTCCAAAGGTTCTCAGCAAGACAGCCAACGGTTTTAGCCAGGAGCTTAAGAATCCAGGACACCAAACGTTCAATAAAACCAGGGAGAGCGGCAGCGGCCTTCCCTGCAAGGTTATTTAGCAGTCGGCCAAGGGACTGAAAATGCTTTTTAACCCACTGCTTCAGGCTATGCCTATCCGGTGCTGGCGGCCAAGGGGCAGGGAGAATGTACCCGTGCCACCAGTCAGGACCAGAGACAGGGTCAAGATGGCCATCCTAACCGCAGTGAGGATTGAGATAATTGTGATCCCCTGCTCCCGGAAAAGCGTTCGAATGCGCTCGGATGGCGTTGTGTCTTCATCGAGAATCCTACTGATTGTTCCTTGGATCCGGTTTATCTGGGCTTCGGCTGCCTCAAGGCGAGAAGCCCACTCGTCTTGTAGATCCCGCAATCGTTCTGCTATCGGGCGCCTACTAAACTGATCATCATGAGCTTCACTGAGGTTTCTTTTTTCCAGAGCAATATGTTTGTCAAGCTCGGTCAGTTTAGCCAGGTTGTGTGTCAGTACACAGGCTGTCTGCATTACCCTGTCGAGTCCGCGGAGTACTCTAATGCTGAACTCCAATCCCGTGGTATCAAGTGGAGGGTCATGTAAGGTTTTTAGTGCAGTTTCTTTCTCCTCGGTAAGACTTTCCGCCACGTTTTGAGTGGAATGTGACGCAGCATTAGCCATCTGTCCCAAGTCTTGCAGTTCTGTGCTATAGATAGGATCCGATCCGATCCTATCATCTGGTTCACCCAACTCATTGTTATTGACCCGCGGTGCTTCAAGTGCCGTTGGCTTAAGTGCCCGTTTCACTCGAGTCCAGCCCACAAACCGCAGCTCATTTCGGGTGACCTCACTACCGCCACGTTGTCTAGCAATTGTTGTGAGAGCAAGGGGTGCTCACGATTTATTGACGATGTCATTTGGATAGGCATTCAGCAGTCAGCCTCAGCCGCCGATTTTTGTCGAGCTCAAACTTGGACTACTCACGCAGAAGGGCCACCACCCCTTTCTCAGACAGATTCTGGCAGTAGCCATTGGCAGCTTCCTCCAAGAACTCATGCTGCAAAGAAGGTATTTTATCGCTAGTTTCTTGTTCCGATGGAACAACAACTCTGCTTGCAGGGACCCAGGTAAAGCTAGTTTCATCATCATCGTTGCATCATCATCGTCCTGCCGTCTTGCGAACCCGTCATGGTCAAAGGCTGCCATTGTATTGAAGGCAGTTCAATATATTTCAACATGTCTTCAAACCACTATGAACGAAAGCTTAACCCATACCACAGACTACGAGAACCCCTTGGGGCAAAGGGAGTTCGGCAGTCGGCTGTGATCACGCATAATCCTAGTACGATTTTTCCGAACCAACAACTCAACGTCCACTTCCCCAACCTCGGGTCCACGACCTTATCGTACAGGGTACAATGCGCATAGCCTTTGCAGTCTCCCTGAATTCAACAAATGTCAACAGGTCAGTCGTTCAGAATCTTGGACGTGCCATCGTCAACAAATTGGCAATCAGCGAAAAGGAATGTTACTAAGCTGCGTCATGCTCTCCCAGCTAGCATTTCCGGTCGCCTTACGCAGCAGAGTGTTTGGGTTTTGACTCAGAAGTATAACTCTGTCTTAAAGGATCTCCACGAGCAGACCCACTGGGCTTGCCTATTCCACTGTAAGGACAGAGACTTCTAGGACTGCCTAGGAGAGAATGAGGTCACAGAAAACGATTAAAGTCTACTTTTGGAAATATTCATATTTTTTTTTTTATTTTTAGTCGATCGTTGTTCATTTTTAAAGTGGTACTAGTTGGGTTTAAATTTCACCGTTTAACGAGGTGAATGAACAGTTTGATTATTAACCTTTGAGTGTGTAACCATAGTTACTTCTAACATCCCATGGCCTTTGTTTTCCACACGATTGTGCAACAACAATAATTTTAAAAAACATTGAGCCTTGCCATTTGATCAATCTCTATACTCTGTAAGTATTAACCAGCACTCTGTTAATCAGTTCTAAAGAGTATCATTCAAATGGCATACCTTTGAATACGCGGTTTGGGAGGAAGTTATTGCAGAATGCAGTGTGAATAGAGCCTTTGGTCTTGTACCTCAAATGACACCATTGGAACAATCTGAAACACAAAAGTTAGAAAATTGTCACAAGATTCAACAAAGGTCAGTTCAAGAGTAGTACTAAGTTGTGACTTGGGTAGGAATGGAGGGGGTTTTATGTTCAAAATTTCTGGAAATTAGTTATAGAAATGAAACATTTGCACAAATATTCTTCTGTTTAAATTATTGAGATCAATCAAAGATGTTTTGGGTGTTTCCATTTTATCTCAGCACAGCACAGAAGTGTTCACATTCAAACATTGTCAGTTTTAAATTTGTTTTCTAAGTACAGTGGAACCCTGTTAATTGAATAGCCACTTTGCCAAAGAAAATTATTCAATTAACAGGAGTATTCAGTTAACAGGGATTGTGTCACTTCTCTGTATTCTAGAGATAAACTCAGCATTTAATCCACTATATCTTGTTTGACAGAGCTCCATGAGCTCTTTCAAACAAGATATAAAAGATTAAATGCCTGTATTGCATGTACTGAGGCCAAATAGGTCTATAGACAAAGGAAAACTAGGGCGAGTCAGGGTAATTTCTCGACAGGTTACAAGATTTTTTATTCAATTAACAGTAGCTTACTCTATAACCTATATTCAATTAACAGGTCGAATTTGTACTGGAAGTATGGTAAATGGTTTTGTGTTGGGAAATTATATTCAATTAACAGGGTTATTCAGTTAAGAGCTATCCAATTAAGTGGGCTCCACTGTACAATAAATATTGTTTGTTGAATTTATGGGAAATGACTAAACGTCGATTAATGCTGGTGATTTGTCGACTTTGAAAATTGATAGTTGAGACAGTCTGGCTTCAAAGATAATCTGAACTATATCCACAGAATATAAAACCTTCAAGTTGTGATACCTACACTTGAAAATAAAATATAGGCTTCCAGCATTTAACACTTAGCAAACATAAAAATGAAAAATAAAAATAAATGCCACCCTCATTGATATGAGTAATACATTTCTTGGGAACCACATGTATATTTTTATACTACAACCAATGGCCCAGACTAGCTGGTGCAAACTTGATATAATTCAGGGCCAAACACAAATTTTGAACCTCCAATCCTCAACATTTGCATACAAAACCGAAAAATTCAAGTCATATCTGGCCTTCCATACTTTTGTTAACTGCGCATGCGCGATAACCCTGGAAGGTACAGAAATTGGCGCCAAGCATCATTCTTTGTTTGGCCCTAAGTCATTAAACAATGATCTGACATCTGTGGTTTAAATCTCCTTTTTTGAGGAAGCAAGACACAAATCAATGAAAGAATTGGTGGATTCAAGGCTATAAATAGATGATGGAAGTGAACAATGGTGGTTTCAAACTTTCAGAGCTGTAACTTTATAATAATTATAAAAATGATTTCATGTTTCTTATTTTCGGGACATGCGCCTGACGTCATCATTCTTGCTAATGGTTTACCTAGTGTTTTTTAAGTGTTACTTACCTATCCTTCCAGGAACCCCTCCTGTTAAACTCCTAAGGTTTTTGGCTGTTTTTTATTTAAATTACTTTATTAAAGTTCTTGGGAGTTGAACGTGCTAGGTGCAATGAAGACAAAAGCTCCGAGGACCGCCGCTCTACAACTCTACACATGGATGATCAGCATGTTTCTTCCCATACCCCGGAGAACCAACTAGATCATCGGTATGGCGTATACTTAGCTCCGCTAACCACGACGCTAACCGCTGCTAAGCACTGCCAATTTAGACACATCTGCCCTTTAACAGATCAAGACGATGTCAAACATATCGATGACAGAGCAAAACATATCATCGGAGCCAGACCGGTCGACTGTTGCTGTGCCACAGGTGCCAACAACTGAGTCGTTTGTTCTTCCTGTTCCACAGAAACGACAAGAGCAACAGAAACAACGACTGAAAGACCCTAAAAACCGTCACATGCTGATCCAACCAACCGCGTCGCCCACAGCGCGGCACCTCCGAACAAGCACTTAGAGATATCTTCAGGCCCATTCTATATGGAGTAACATCATGTCTTCAGTGGGAATGGGTGGAAAGATGTTGGTCTGTCTCTGCCCTCGCAATAGGGTGTGCCCGCTTAGGTAAGATGGCGATGAAGGGTACCACCCCAGACTTGACATCATCGGCTATGACGTCGGAATGGTAATACTTGATGTAGGGATGGCTATGACAACCACGGACATGCTAATTAAACAAGGGATCATTCAAGCGGATATTATAACATATCAGGTTGCTATGAAAAAATGGCCTCAATTGCAATGCTAGTTGGGGCGCCGTTGTTAATGGAGTGGCCTTCTCAAGCAGCAACTACCTCTTCTCCAAGTTTCGAGATAACGATGCTGTTGCGGAACGTGCGCGACTTGACAAAGCCATAGAAAGGTTTCAGGCCGCCCAAGCAGCATGGTCCAGAACAGAACGGCTCGACTGAATCACCGAAGAACCTCGTCGCCAAGGCCATGCCTTGCGAGCATTCCAGGATGTAGATTCTGCGATTCGCGAGTATGCACAGGTAACTGGGAACAAGTTAAACAGACTTGGCCCAGAGCCGCAACTAGAAAACTTTTACACACCCTCTGCCTAGCAAAAGGACCGTGAGATAGCCTTCATCATACTAGGGCTGGGTGTGGTCGAGCTTGTTAGCTACAAACTCGCCCAGTGATTCGCTACGCGTGATTACATATATGGTTTTTGGGGGATTCTGAAACCGCTGAAGGCTGCCTGGCTATAATGCAAAGCAATCCTAAAAGCCCATGGGATGCTTACAGATCGGCGGGTGCGGTGGGCTCTGTTCTCAGCCGGCCAGCGGGCCCCTGTCTCTGTCGGGCGAGTTATTGGCGTATCAGCAGCAACATCTCGTTTTTGTGTCCTGCGGGCTCTCCCGGCGAGATGCCATACGGATATCAAGCCGGAGTTAGTTGAATTTTTCTTCCTCTGCGAGCACACGACTGAATTCATCCACGGATATCTGGTTATCGCCAACAGCTTTCGAGTACAGATCTGCGATGCTCGAAAGCTTGGCGTCCGCTAAGATGGCAATGGTATTGTACTTTTTTGCCTTCTTTGAAAGTTTTCGTCTTACAAACCTCCCGAACACACCTGCTAATCCACACTATAACCACAGGAATTGCGGCTGTGTTTGGCAACAGCCCAATTCCACCAACGCCGATCCCTACACCGGTCGCGGTCAGAAATGTTTCAATGTCATCTGCGATATTGACCCCTCGCTGGTATTTCTTGCCGAGAGAGCGCCTGCGGTCTCGTTCGGCTATGAGGCGGGCTCTTACATCACCGATCTCCTGGATGCGGAAAGTATTCGCGTCGCTAATATTGAGTTCTGGATACAAACACATTCTTATGTTAATTGGTAATTTCGATCATGTTCTAATGCCTTTAAATCGTCGTCCGTCAGTGCCTGTCTGGTAAACGCAGGTGCATGAGCTTAGCTGGGCCAAGATGTAGAGTATTAAATGTGTCGGTTGGAAACTTAGCATCTGTGACCTTGAACTTGACTCCACTTAACGAGAGCAACACATCTTTGTCGCGGATAATGATGTCAAGTTCTTTGCCATTATGCCGCCGACCCCATTTTAGGGCAAGCCCATGTAGCACTGGTACGAAGTCGTTGGGTGGTGTACCAAGGACTATCCGTACAATTGTGGTAGTACCCTTTCCAGGAGGCAGACGATCAAACTCCCAAAAAGCTTCATCATCACGCATTTTGTTTTGTCTGCCCCACCCAGTAGAATACCCGACATTACTTTCGTGAACATACTTAGCACCTTTCGGGATATTAGAAGCCAACACGCGGACTGTTCTGGAGTTTACGGAGCCTGGGGCCGCGGTCCCGTTGGATGCGAGGTTGGATGACCTTCAACTCAAGTTCCCACCCACCGCGAACAGGGTGCCTATACAGAGACCACTGACTGGAGTCATTCAGGATAAGTTAGTAGCTCATCTACGGCTCTACGGGGGTGGGGGGTGGTGGCTGAGCCTTCCAGGTTCAAACCATGCAGCAAGGTAAATGTAGCTTCTTGCTGTTGTTCCCGTTCCGAAGGAACAACAGGGAGCAGCTCTTTTCTCTTGTATAGACCCTCGGAGAGCTGAAATGCACACAATTTGTCCCTCATCCCTGGTTCTCCAAAGCCCTGCGTATCCCCGCGATCAGCCAGCTGATGGGTCTGCAAGGCAATGCATCATGTGCTCCTGGTCCCCCGCTATCCATCATGTTCTTGTTCAGGCTCACACAGAAGGTACATTTCGAATGTTACTGACAGGTGCAGCAATTCAATAGGGTCACCCCCGCTATCTAAAACGTGGACTGTGCCATTGCCTACAGGGCCCGGAACAAGTTTTTTGTATTGCGAATGAGAGAAAGCTTCTGTTCTACCACTGGCACCTTTTTCATTTGCTACAGATACTTTTCTGAGTAGTGTACTGGGTAGCCCGTTGTAAACATTATCCGTGGTGCTGACTTCTGACAGATGAACGTAGAGCTCACCGTGGGCCGCAAGTCTAGGTAACTCATCCCCCATAAGCTTGTCTTTCCGAGAGATTTTGTTTGTTGCTAATCCCAAGGTGCTTGCCAACTTTCCCAGTTTCAGAGACTTATCTGTCTTGAGTCGTAGACGACCTGAAGGTTCGTGAAAATCCAGTACAGCCCCAACTTGACTAAACACCTCGTCATTTAGCTCGCATACATTGTAATATCTATCTGGGATTATTATCTCCTGCTCCCCTTGGTCATTATTCTCATTCACGACGCGAATAGTATTGTTGCGGAGCCCAGAGCAAATGTTGTACCAAAGAGGGTAGTAGGTTACTTCAGCAAGGGCACACTCAAATTGTTCTCCGGCAGGGAGCGCCCTTTGTAGGTCCACGGTTTGAATGTCGGATAGTGTCAAGTACATTTATAGTTTAATAAGATAAGACTCCTCCAATATGGTACCTCCTGAAGAGCTTCTGCTGTGCATGGAGTTGCTGCATCAGTAAGGCATGAAAAACATCCGGGGATGCTAAGAGAGTTTGGGGAAGATCGCCAACCGCTCTTTGGGGGGCTGGCGTGTGTTTACAACTAGCCAGTTTGCTGGTATCGCCTGCAAGATGATATCGATGGCGCGGAACAAGCCTTATGCTATTGTTCCTACTGAACAACAAGACGCAAAGGCCAATGCGAGCTCTGGAGCCGATGAGATGTTTCCATTTACGGTGCATGCTGCCTAGCACCTTTATCGGCTGCTGGAGTACATCTGTTCCAGTTCCTGTTCCGAAGGGATGGAAATAACACGAACATGTTGTGTAACCAATAATCCACGATGCCTAGAATCAACCTAGGCTCCCGATACAGTACACAAACAGTGAACCAGAAACATACAAACGCTCGCCCAGAGTGTGTTATGGGGAGGTGGTTCATTATTCCTTTATAATCTTGCAGGCCTGAACAGTCTCGGCTGAGCATGGATATCCGCGTGGTCGTGTCAGATGGATTACCCATTTTCCTCTCACATGTATTTTCCTCTCACTATGCATTCAATATTGTTCAGTGCGTGTTACCAAACTGCCCTGTACCTGTTAGAGGCCCAAATGATGCTGGAATATCCCAAGAATGGACAGCAAGCTTGCAACAAAGTTGGCTTCAAGGTACTACAGCCCCAGGGGAGGGGGTACTAAAACTGACTCAAGGCCATCAAAAACCGTGCTTCCACAACAAGGTCTCTGCAGATGTGGCTCGGACATGGCTTAAGAAGCAGGCCATCTAGCGGATCTATCTGCCACCCCCTCGCTATGTTCCCCGGCCTCGTTTCGAACTGCTCTTTCTGCCACACGTCTGGGTGGGCCGCAAGACGTACAAGTACGCGCTCACTGTCGTTGACGCAGCCTCCCGCTATAAAGAGGCGGAGCCCCTTGCCACAAAAGAGGCCAAAGAGGTCGCGGCCGCCCTTGAAAGGATTTACAGGCGGAGCACCCTCAAATGATCGAAGTTGCTGCAGGTCGATCCCGGGAGCGAGTTCATGGGCAGAGTGAACGAGCAGATGGCCAAGCTGCCAGACATGGCCGTGTGGATATACACCGAGACCAGGGAATTGTGGAACGTTTCAACCACACCCTGGCAGAGCTACTCTTTGGACATCAATGCGCCCAGGAGATGCTATTCACGCATCAACTGAATGAGTGGCTCGTCTGCCCGCTGTTGTATAGACTCTGAACAATAAGGCGACTCGCCTCTGACGCCATCAAGGCTAAAGCTGTGACACACGGTCGCCATGTTGGCCCCAAGAAGCAGAACCTTCCCTCCGGTGTTGGCGTTCGCTATCTCTACCAGCCAAGTGAACTAGAGGGCGGTCGCCGTCGTGCCACCCACCCTGTGTGGTCCCTCCATGTTTATCGCCTTGGGCAATCGGCCACCAAGCCTGATGAGCCTGTGCGCTACTACCTACAGGACGCTCTTGCCCGTGGGTTCGTCCAGGAAGAGCTGCTTGTGCCAACTGCCGCCGGAGGGATTCTATGACACTAGGTGTCGGTGATCGCTGCAACCTCTATTTTTCGGTTGCCCTCTAAACAGGTCAATCGCACGTTCCGGTCGACACTGAACTGCTGAGTATCTTTGGGCTTCTAGGTCCACAGCATCTCGATGTTGCATGTCGCACAGTGCTTCTGTTGGTTCTCCTTGAGCCGCAGGATGTTGTCGACCTTAAGATTGATCCCCGGAAGTCCTTCGGCCTGGTCCTGGCGCTTGTTGGCGACAAGTTTCCTCTGGATGTTTTTGCGGATCTGCTGCTATGTGGGCTGCCTGACCTCAGTATCCTCATCTGGTGGACAGGTCATCCGTTCTTGCTGCTGCAAATACTCCGCGTGGGAAACGGCGAGGTAGGCGAAGTTGGCCCGCTGTAAGAAGTCGTCTATAATCCAAACCTTCTGTGGGTCGTGTATAGTGAGGCCTTGGGATGAGTGGACTGTGAGTGCGTAGCCGAGGCGCCAATCATCGGTCTTGATAGCCTCTCCATCTACCTCCGGTGTGACTACCACGGTGTCGTTGAGAACGTGCTTCTCTTTCAAGTCTGTGCCGAGGATGGCGACGAGGATGTTTTGATTCCGGCTGTCTTTGGGACGGTAAAGTAGTTGCGCTGTATCTGGAAAGTACTCCTTGTGTCTTTGGAGCAACAACTCCTGCGCACGGTTTCGGACCTTTTGGCGGCTAGTAAGACTTGATCCCCGAGCTTCCACTGCCCTACAAACCAGTCCCATCCCAGGCATCTTGGGAGGGCCTTTCGCATCTCCTGGCACTGGACCTTGTCAGTCTGGAGGAGCATACACCTTTTCAGGGCATGGAGCGCATCATCTTTTGTTTGCCCGGTGGTCTGCCTTGACATCTTCATAATAATCCACTGCTTGCCGTAACCAGTCATGGGGCATCTCACCTGTGATTGGTGGTGCTGGCCGCGACCACCACAGCAGATAACCGGGACCCCACGCTGGTCCGACCAGTCCGAGAACATTCCTATGATAGGCCTGGGAACAGTGCAGACCTCGTCCAGGATAATGATGCAGGGGACGAACCTTTGGCCCACGCGATCTGGTGTACACTCATTTTGTCCACTGCACGGGAAAAATCTATGGTAGGTATATGCCTTGACTCCCTTACCTCGCATGTCTTTCAAGGCGAGGAGTTGGTGTGAAGACAAGTGGGCCTCTTATCCTGAAGAACCCGATGGCCAGCGTCGTCTTTCCGCTACATCCTCCACCAATGAGGTAGCTCAGCCGATGGCGAGTCAGTGGATCATTGTACCTGGGCGCGGTGCTGGGAGAGGGTCTTTCGTGGCGCTACAATACTCTGGCTTGGGGAGGTATGCGACGTGTTCCTGCGCCATGTACAGCTGCCCGCCCTTGTCGCGCCATTGAGCTGGCAGGACATTACGCTTTTCGCGAGGCCGTAGAGTGGGCTCGTGAAAGCGGCAGCACCTTGTGCAATAGACCTCAGGGTGGACTTCTGACGGTACATGGGCTTGGACACCGTTGAGTTTGTAGAACATTGTTTTCTTGACATATATGCTATCTGTCGCCACCCGAACCGCCTCTTCTTCATCGAAACGCTGCAACATACTGTGGAGTTTAATATGGGCATAGGGTAGCATAGAAGCCCTTAGGTGGGCGTACTGGGGCTGGCTTTCATCGTAGTAAGCTAGAACATGACCCAGGGGAAACCTTTCTGGGGCTCCGACAAGAGTGCCGCTTTGACGAGTATCTCCCGCAAGATAATCCAGTTCACCCTGGTCAATCACAAGCCTCCTGGTCAGCCTTTTGCAGTCGGTTTTACTGCCCTGGGCGAACTTGCCTATGATGCTGCAGCCTTGATCGCGGTCACCGGGGAGCCAAACTTCGGTTTGCTTCTCAAAGGCTACGATGGCCTAACGGACCTTGCAGTTTTTCAGGAGACCAGACTCCACCAGGAAGGCCAGAAGGGGCGTCGGGGCCCAACCATTCTCCGCGAAATGTTTTACGAGCCTAGCGGAGATGACTGGATGAATTCGTTCCTTGAACCCCCTTTCCTGGGCCTCGGCAAAGCCAGGGCCTATATCTTCAGGGAGGGGGGCGTTAATCGAAACCCGGGTCATATGGTGGGTGGGGTGCCCGAATCTGTCGAAATAAACCTTGGTCTCACCCTCTCCCTGGCAGCTGGCAGGGTAGCAGGCTTTCCTTTCAATGCTGACGACGTTTTTGTGTCGTAGTCCATCGAGTTCCATAGCCCACCATGTTCATGTTCGACACAAGCCTTCTGGATGTCGCGTAGAAGGCTAGCGGGAGTTGGTTTCCAGCTGCAACGTTGCGCTCTTTAGTCACAATGCTGGCCGCGTGGTTCAGGCCGAAGGTCCGTTCGGCGAGGGACTCGTCGCCCAGTCGAGCGCAGGCTTCCTGAAGTTTTTGATAGCTTCCTGGGTCCTGTAAGTGCAGCTGTCTTGAAGCACGAACTGGTCGATGTTCAGCTGTTTGTCCTGACCTCCTAGAAGCCAGACGGCTAGCTGCTTGTCCTGGGTTGCTTGTCGGATCGCTTCCCACACGCCGCCTTCGTACATGTAGACCTGCCTAGACTGTGGGGAGTGGATGTCTTTAGGCTATGCGTGACCATTGTGGCAGATGAGTTTAATATCAGCCCCACGGAACTGAAATTTACTGCTGTTATAGATGTCCTCGTCAGGTATGTCCTACAGAATGATCGCTCGTTTCAGTATCTTCACCAAAACTGCGATACCATTCACCTTGGCGCCTTTTTATGGACTCTCCTCTTCCACTTGTTGTATTTTTGACGCCTTGTTAGGATGAGCCCCTGACCTCTCAAAGTACCATCGAAATGTTTCCCCACTCTCTGGGCAACGCAGTTGAGGTCACCGTCCCTCTATCGGGGCAAGGTTGGCGGTGTCAGGGTTTCTGAGGGGGTAGAGACCAAAGACGGCCGCGGTGACAGGATAGGCGTTTTGGTAGAAGACTTGGTCAATACCTGTCAGAACCCCTGGTTTGGTACGCGAGTAACCTCAATAATGCCCTGCCTCTTCTTCCGCTCGGCTCTGACCGGGTCAAACTTGTCCACGACTAGCCAGTCGACATCACCGTGCTCCCGGAGAAACTTGATCGTTAAGACGAATTCTCCCCCGGAAGAGCCACGCTGCCCTCCCATCGGTCATACGAGCATCCAAGGCCATTCGGCCAGCGTGCAAACAATCAGTGCCAATATCATCTACTTCCACTCGCCATGTAGAGTAGACTGCAACGGTGTCGTCGACTTCAAACTCATCTTTGACGTTGTTTAACCCTTTACGTAACATAAAAAGCAGACGACACTTGCCAAAAAAATTCTTGAATAACTAATTTTTTTCATTTTTCATCTCAAAAACATAGGTTATGACCCCTCATTGGAACGAGCTCGACGAGCTCGTTCCAATGAGGGGTCATAACCTATGTTTTTGAGACAAAAAATGAAAGAGTGATGAAAATTAATTGACGATTTTTGAGAATAGCGCTGGCCGGTTTTGACCGTTACGTTGGGTAAAGAGTTAAAAAAACGACCCATGGTTCATCATCTGGCAGCCTCACCGGGTGAGGGACTTCGATATCCAAGTTGAATTGTCGCAGTGCTCGTAATTCTTTAAGCATGGTGGGTCCCTCTTGAACGATTTGGCAGGCAAGGGATACAGGCCTTCGATTCCGCCGACGTAGGGCAGCTCTTTTAGCGGGGTTTCTTCGCATCTCTTCCTTAACGGCTTTGGCGCGAAGTGCCGCCGTGACCTCGGCCTGAATCTGTTTCAAAGCATGAATTTATTGATCACGCTTGTTAGGATTCTGTATATCTTCCCGAATAGCCAGGAACCGCCCCGTTTAACTGGCATGCGAAAGTATTTTTGTATATTATTCGGCGCGAGCAGCGGCGATCAATTTAATCAAGTCGTGTTTTCGGGGGGTTGAATACCCTCTTAACCGAAATTGTTTGGCTTGAGTGCGCAGATCATTCTTAGTAACCATATTTTGTAATGGGTATACCTATTACCACCACATCTCTAAATGGAAATTTCGATGGCCGCCAGCTGAGTAAATTCCTTTACCGAGGCCCTCTGCTCTCGGTGCAATAATTTCATCTTTTCATTCTTGTAACCACACCTCACGCAGAGCGATAATTGGTTCGTTACCCCCTCGCCACAAACACGGCAAGGGTTTGTACACGATTCATTTCACAGTCGGACCAAATGTACCTTCCAGTACTCCCCCATACAGCGCCGGCCACATAGATCAATAGAGCTCAGAGTGAGCCACTAACATGTGTTTTTACCCATCCTCATTGTGCCTCTAATTGGATATATCCATTGTCACGGATATATCTTATATGGCTTCATTCACCATATGAGAAAATATATCATACAATGCCTGTATTCGATCCAGTAGCATTGAATACACATGTTATTAGTGTAACAAATTAGTTACACTGGATAAATCTCCCTTATCAAGCGAAATGTACATGTGCAGTTTTTTATCAATGAGACACTTGTACAAGCGACATCGTTCGAACAGTTGAACATGGTTTGTTGCATTTAACTATAGGATCGAATAGCAAGCTCTCTTAGTGTTTGCAACAGGAGAGCCCGACCGGCGAGGGTGTGGGTCGGGCTCTGCTAGACAACGCATAAAAACACTACTCTCATGTATTCATGAAACTGGTATAACCTTGTCTGTTATCCTTCCTTTAAAATCCAACTGTTGAAATACTGTTTTATCTTACCAAGAAAAATCTATTTTCTTTGCGATTGGACAATATTGTACAAAGATTGGACAATATTGCACAAATATTGTCGAGAACTGTTATCTCCTGTGACGGTCAACTGAGTGCAAACTCAACTAAATGGTCTGTTTACTCTCCCTGTTGCTCAGGGTGCCCAATTTTTGGAGGGTCAGGTGCCCAATATTGGTGGCAGGCTTCATAATCTATTTGTGCCGCCCCATAATGGCGTTTATTTGGCAAAAATTGGTTGATAAATGCGATTTTGAGCAACTCGGCACTTTTAAGCACATTTAGTTACCCAAAGTGTAGTGCTGAAATGGTTAACCGGATAACCGGTTTGAAACCGGTTACCTACTTAACCGATTAAAAAAACGTCAACCGGTTATCCGAAATATCGATAGTGATCGTCATTCCACGGTTAAAACGTAGTAAATCTGCCGCTCCTCCTTTGGGATATATTACACCTCGAAGCAGAGCTGTATATAATAATCGACTTTGGCGTTCAAGACTTCGTTAATGGTCGGCAATTTCCGTGAGTAACCGCAGAAACTAGTCCGTAGTATGTATACAAACGAACGTTGTCGAGTACTCGACAACGTTCATTTGTATACACACTACGGAATAGTTTCTGAGAATACTGCTTTCCAATTCCTATAGTTTTGATCCCAGCTTCGGTGAAATAATAGCCACGGTTAGCCCGATATTATCCGGTTACAGCTCTCGGTTAGTCGGTTGTGAAAATGAGCCAACCGTTTCAGCCCTACCAAAGTGCCCAATTTTGGGAGGGTCAGGTGCCCAATTTTCGTGGCAATCTTCATAAATATACTCGTGCCGCCCCACAATGCAATTTATTTGGCGAAAATCGGTTGATAAATGCGATTTTGAGCAACTCGGCACATTTGGACACCCAGGGTGTCCAATTTTAGGAGGGTCAGGTGCCCAATTCTGGAGACAATCTTCACGAATCTTTTTGTTCCACCCAACAATGTTGTTTATTTGGCGAAAATCGGTTGATGAATGCGATTTTGAGCAACTCGGGACTTGAGCACGCAGGGTGCCCAATTTTGAAAGGATCAGGTGCCCAATTTTAGTGGCAGTCTTCATGAATTTGTTGTGACACCCCACAATGCAGTTTATTTGGCGAAAATCGGTTGATAAATGCGATTTGGAGCAACTCGGCACTTCGGGCACCCAGGATGCCCAATTTTGGGAGGGTCAGGTACCCAATTTTGATGGCAATCTTCATGAATATATTTGTGCCGCACGACAATGCACTTTGTTTGGAGAAAATCGGTTAATGAATGCAATTTTGAACAACTCAGCACATTTGGGCACCCAGGTTGCCTAATTTTGGGAGGGTCAGTGGCACAATTTGGGTGGCAATCTTCATGAATCTATTTGTGCCACCCCATAAGGCAGTTTATTTGGAGAAACTCGCCTGATAAATGCGATTTTGAGCAACTCGGCACATGGGCACCCAGGGTGCCCAATTTTGGAAGGGTCAGATGCCAAATTTAGGTGGCAGTCTTCATAAATCTCTTTGTGTCACCCCACAATGCAGTTAATTTGGCGAAAATCGATTGATGAATACGATTTTGAGCAACTCAGCACTTTTGGTCAACCAAGGTGACAAATTTTTGGAGGTCGGGTGCCCAATTTTGGAGACAATCTTCATGAATCTATTTCTGCCACTCCTGAATGCATTTTCTCAGGCGAAAATCTGTTGATAGCGAATGTTGAATAAGGAACAGGGAATAAGTAACGGTTGTCACGTTCGTAACCAATTCTTGTTTTCTTAATTCGTCAGTGGAACAACCTTACGGTTTTTTCTCGTGCGCACGTGTTTTTTTCTCGTGCGCACGTATTTTTTTCTCGTGCGCACGTGTTTTATTTTTTTTTCTGCATGTCACCAACGGGGCTCCGTACAAACTCCTTTGATTCTTTCAAAAAAAAAAAAAATGGGACTACTCTTTGTTCTTGCCAAAATTTTCCATTCTTCGCATATTCCACCAGGGTGCATTTAGATGTTTGTTTTGGGGGCTAATAGATTAGCAAGTGGGCTACAGGCAACTGAAAAGAATTGTGCACGTCCGAATATGAAAAAAAAATTGCCTGTCGGCTTTACGGCAAAAAATGCATCGGATTTTTTTTTATTCGTTCTGATGTGCGACAAAGTTTATTTACTTTTCGTGTATTTTTGATGAGATAATATACTCCGCAAATGTCTGTGTTTCTCAACAAAAGTATGCTGAATGTGCTGTTGGGACAGAAAACCGCACTGAGACTGTCGTAATCAATAAAACCGTTCATGCGAATGAGATAAACTGGGTTTGTGAATGCAATTTGTTGACTCTTATGATCTAAAAATAGATGACAAGGTTTGATTTTTGTTCAGGGCGGAACGTTTGGGATGGTCAAAATGTTGGCCGACTTCATTTTATTGTTAGGATATATTCCAATTTTTACAATTCTATTCGCATCAGTCTCTCTGTACTTGATATATTATGTGACGCACTCCAGGAAGACGTGTAGAAATTTACCACCGGGACCACGTCCATTCCCTGTAATTGGAAATATCTTGGATCTCAAGGGGAAAAACTTGGAGAATTATTTCGATGAGTGCAGACGAGAGTACGGCGATGTGTTTTGTTTAAGGATCTTCAGTACAGTTTTGATAGTCTTCAACGGATATGATGTTATAAAAGATGGCTTCGTTAATCATTCTCATTTGTTTTCTGAGAGACCTGTTGTGCCTTTATTGACTGAATTCAAGGAACAAGGTAAACAAACAGGGAGTTCGCGTCATGTTTAAAACTAACAGTGAAGCCGCATCGCCACAGGTGGAATGTGCCAATGGCACCTCCTCTTACAGTTGTACTGGGGCCCCAGGGTTAATTGTGACTGGTCCCCTTTCGAGAGTGTCGGGATACTGATGCACACAGTGCCGCATTAACCCATGGTTGGGCTCCTATGCTTTTAGGTACTGCGGCCTTGGGGACCCCTTGGCACTTCAATTTTTCACCCCCACTACAGCTGACAGCTTGAGCCTGGTACGGTAGGCACTGTGCCGCAGTACATAGCCCTGTATCCATTTTACGGGTCTCCTGAAGAATTCTACTCACAACTTGACATATTATTTAAATAAGCATTAAAATAATGTACTGTATATAAATATATATATAGTATACCTATAAGAGTATATAATGGATAAATACATATGTACATGTATCGCTAAGGCGCAGACTACAAAGTGCCTTTAACCCATGGAGCCCTAAGGCGCTGGTAACAGTGCCTCAGCCAAAAAACTAATAACTGGCGGGCCCCCTTTCCCGGCGGGACCCTAGGCTTCAGCCTAGACAGCCTTACGAATAATACGGCCCTGGATGCAGATGTCGAAGTTCTTGAAGTGAAGAATTCTTGATAACACCGTGTCTGGTGCATATGTGTATAGAAAAGGCTGTTGAACCTTTACCCAACCTAATGTAAAAAACCGGCCAGAGCTATTAAAAAAAAAAACAACAGCTACTCGATTTTCATTATTTTGTTCGCCGCCAAAACATAGCACATGACACCTAACTGGAACGATCTCGTTGAACTCGTTCCAATGAGGGGGCATAAGCTATGTTTTTTGACGCAAAACATGAAAAAATGGATATTCAATAATTTTGTTTGAAAGTGTCGTCTGCTTTTCATGTAAAGTAAATGGTTAACAGATTTAGCGTGTCCACGGGGCACAATCCCATGTCTTCTTTCCACGAGTGGCAACTGCTATCCCAATTTATCTTGCTGATTCTCGCTCGGGGATCGGAGGGCCCAGGCTTTGCACAGGAGTGAGGACTTTGGGGCACCAATAATTCTGGACTCCTGGACCGAATCCCCCGAAGTTCCGGGCCCTGGGGTTACTACCCACCATCTTCCCGGCCCTGGCCACTCCCGCCCTCCAAAAAATGATTGCCCCCCCCCCCCCCCCCCCCACAAATGATTGCCCCAATACAACTTTAACTTAACATGTGGATCTCTAAACTGGTCTCCAATATAGGTTTATAAATGCCTCAGATTCGCCCTTGGAGCACTCACTTTGCAAAGTATTCTTGGGAGTGGGAGGCCTAGTCTAAACTAGGACCCTCCGGTCGTTAAACCCATGTCCTGCATTCCTCCATGGAAGTGGGAGAAGGGAATAACGACCAGTGTGTGGGGGGAGGGGGGGGGGGGTCCTAATTTAGTATAGGGGAGGCGCACGAAACCACTACAACGGCCTTCCAAAATCAAGGGTGACACCGTGAGTATCCGGGAGGTGGGGGTGGGACTGCCGTTTTTTGTGTGTTTGTCGAGAAATACCCCAATCCTCGCGTTGGAGAGCACCCCCCTCCCCCCCCCCCCCCCCTATTGGGGAATTTTGGTACATCCCTGTTTCGAATATCATGTTTGGACTAAAAAAAAAAACTAGCTAGGATATCTCCCTTTTATAGAATCTACTCGCCTGGTATGTGTGTGTGTCTGTGGCGGCCTGGGGCCGAAGTGGGACACGTGACCACAGCTTGCACTGGGACGTAGAATATTCAACGCACCGGACCGACCATGGTTCGACCCGGTTGGAGACATTCAAAAAACTGGACTTCACTCTTGGGAGTCTAAAGAGAAGCGTGTATTACTGAATTGAATACCACATATCTTCCTTTCGATAATTGGCGTTGCACCAGTTGACAATATCAGGGGCCGCGGAACCGGGGGAGGGGCGGGGGGGGGGGGGTACTATTCAGCCCCACCACTTTTTTTGACTGGTCATGTTTTTTTGTATATGCATATATTTTAACACAACCAATGACTGGTGAAACAGGAGCGGATCCAGAGCGCCCCTCCCCCCATATTTTCGCCAGCTATGATTCTCTTGTACTGGTTCAGTTTCGATGGATTTCGGATCATTTTTTGCAGTAAGTGGCTGCAAACGCTAAAATGTATACATTCTGTTAAAAACATCGGTTAACTGAAATACATCGTAATCTTACAGACATACAAGTGCCAAATCCACCCCAGACAAGATAATCCACAGAGAGAAAAACTGCAGCTGTTAACGTCTGGTAAAGCATACAGGTGAGGTCTATTTATCAGCTTTGGTCGTTACGACCAAAACTTATAAATAGATCTAACCTGTATGCTTTACCGATGTTTTTTAACGGCTCTCAAAATGTTAAATCTTTCAAATACATCTGAAAAATCTCAAATTATCCGCTCAGATGCATGGAAATGGGGGTTTTGGGACCCTGGAATTTAAAATTTTCGTACCACGGGCCAACCTCTGGTCGGCCCGTCATACCGACGACCATCCATCGCCCGATCCAGCCCCCATCATGGGCGGATCCAGGGGGGGGGTGCTCTGGGTGCTCGAGCACCCTCCCCCCCCCCACACACACACGCCTACTCACTGCTCACAGTCATCCAAGAAAACTTGAATTTGCAGACATTCTGAAAGAGTGAGAACTTCATCCCAATCACAAGTGTTACTGTAATAAGCATACGCGATTACTGTATTTCCGATCCAGCCTCCAATAATCTATCTTAAAGATTTAATTTCAATAAAATGTAATTGTTATAAGAATGTGCCTGGAATTTAACCAGTTACCAATCACAGCTTTTCCCAAAATTGTGAATTTCTTAAAAAAATGTTTTAAAATATGCCAATATCCATACAAATATGGATGGCATTTGAATCAGTTGACGAGCTGATTCCAATGTCATCCATATATTTACGGTCTTATGGACAAAGTTTCCACGTATATCAGCTCTGTTCGTAAATATATCTTTGTTCAGCTGAATCAGTGATGCTATAGTGACGTTCGCCTTCAGCAATAGTTTTACACTACGACAGATGATTGAATGGGTCAATTTAATATTTAACAAAGAGCATTTAACATTGGTGAATTATTCACCAATGTTAAATGCTCTTTGTTAAATATTAAATTGTCGCAACAGTTGAACTTGCTGGATAATGTCTACAGGCATTCTCAAGTAAACTGAAACAATTTAATGTTACAGAGCAACAGAACATCTAGTATCCAGAGATTCCAGACTTATTTCTTCGATAACATGAATAAAATAATTAAGCTACTTACCAGTTAAGATCAGTTGATGGAACAATGTATTTACACAGTGTACAAGTTTGTGCGTTCACATAGCACGGTAGAATCTCACAAACTGAGACAGGACTTGGGTGTTTCAGAAGCGGATCCAGGATTTTGAAATAGAGGGACGTCGCCCTCTGTACTTATATGGTCACAAACTGTTGTGATGCAAGTGTGCACATATTATTAATTTATAGTTCGCACTGGCTTCAATTATTTTATTTGAATTGACTGGGGCGTGCCTTTGCCTTTGGCACGCTCCAGTCAATTCTAACAAAATAATTTTCAACGACATATACTTTTTATATCTGATTAATACACGGGGACGCACGCGGCGTGCGCCCCTCTATTTTCTCAGAAATGATTTCTGAGAAAATAGAGAGGTGCACGCCATGTGCGCCCCCGTCTAAATCTGCCTTTGGGGTGTTTAACATTTAAATAGTATATGCATCTCAAAGTTGACCAGAAGAAATGTGCCCCCCCCCTCGGCCACTCACCCAGTGGCACCCACCCATCCACACATTCACCCACCCACACATTCACCCACCCACACACACTCATACTTCTTGGAACTTCTGTCGCCCCTGCGTACAACAGGTATGTCATGGGGAAAATTATTATGTTTCTTCCAGGCAATCCCCGCATTTCAGTTAATTTGATGCAAAATCCAGGGGTGATTTTATTTGCTTCTTGGTAGGTAACAATTTCGAATGATTATTTTGTTTTTCATTGGGCAGTGTCAGTACCATAATTGTTTTTACCAAATTTCAAGCCAAATCGGCAGAAAATAGGTTTAAGAGAAAAGACAAATATATGACCAGGATACGTCTCAGATAGCATCTGATGGGTTCCTAATTCAAATTTTTTTCGGGGGGAGGACCCCCGGAGCCGCCCCCCCCCCCCCCCGCTAATTGCTTCGCGCCTTCGGCGCTCGCAAGGACGGCCTTCGGCGCTTGCCGACCAACAATAGCACCCCCCTTATAAAATCCTGGATCCGCCCCTGCCCCTGACATTGAAAATCGTTCCGCGGCCCCTGAATATTATTTACTGGATTATTTGGCGGACGGTGTGATAATTCACTACGCAAACAATTATTGATTGACGGATAGACAGGTGGTGCCTCGATATGAATCAATGTGCTCCCATTCTCAATGGGACCAGAATTTCCCCGACAACGGGGAGAGCGCTCCCGGAGGTTAGGGCTATATTCTCGGACAAGTTCTCTGTGAAGGGGGCAGTTTCCCCAACGGAGGGGGGGGGGGGGGCTTAAAGGCCCCAGACCTCCCTTGGCGCAAGTCCTGTATGAGAGCCCATAGGGGCAGAGCCCAGTGGCTTCTAGCAACTTCGTGCTGTCACATGTTATTCGATGGTGTCAAAATCCTTAAAAAAATGTTAGAATTTTTCACTTTTTGAAGTTTAAAATTGCGAAGAATTGTTCATAAATACGGATGGACAACAAACATGTCATAAATAATTATTTTATTTAAATCTTTTTGAGAAAGTTACCTGTCATCTAATTTCAAGGTAAATTTCCATTACCTATATACCACCTTAGGCTTAACTCGGCACACGGTGAAATGAAGTGGTGAACAAAGTATTTTTTCTTATGCCAGCTGCAGCAGAAAAAATATTTTTACTCCCAACTTCATTTACTAGTAGCCTGTATCCGCACTTCAAACTATGTATACATATACAATGACATACATGGACGTCATTAACGCTTCAACCACAGGGAGGGGTTCAAATCCTACGAGATTGGGCGGGGTTCTCACGCCCTCATATTATTTGTGTTTCGGGCAGTAAAATAGTTGTGAAGAGTACGTTTGTCCTATGATGGCATGTTCAGACCTCTGCATATTCATATGGCTAACGCAGGTGGCCGCTAATGATTGAGTACGTGAAGCGTTCAAACTTTACAAAACAGACGTGGAGTGAAATTTCCATCCATTCGGTAACTCGTCCCCTGAGTTCCGATGTGTTCCATGTGCCATTGTGCACAAAGAGCACATTGGTACTCACTGGACGAACTGTTGAGTCGTCTGATAATGCACATGAATGTCAAGCAAAGGTTTTGCAATTGGACCCAGCTAGTAGTGTAATATTAACGAGTAGTGTAATAAAAATTAACCAGTGGTGTAATAATCAACCAGTAGTGTAATACAAATCAACCAGTAGTGTAATAACTAGTAGTGTAATAAACTTAACCAGTAGTGTAATAAACATCCACGAAAATCAACAAATTCTGAACAAAATTTGAAAATGTTTGGGGTGGCTCCAATCATAGTTTGGGTACATCTCAGGGGCGGATCCAGGATTTTATAAGGGGGGGGGTGTGTGTGCTATTGTTGGTCGGCAAGCGCCGAAGGCCGTCCTTGCGAGCGCCGAAGGCGCGAAGCAATTAGCGGGGGGGGGGGGGCTCTGGGGGTCCTCCCCCCGAAAAATTTTTGAATTAGGAGCCCATCAGATGCTATCTGAGACGTTTCCTGGTCATATATTTGTCTTTTCTCTTAAACCTATTTTCTGCCGATTTGGCTTGAAATTTGGTAAAAACAGTTATGGTACTGACACTGCCCAATGAAAAACAAAATAATCATTCGAAATTGTTACCTACCAAGAAGAAAATATAATCACCCCTGGATTTTGCATCAAATTAACTGAAATGCGGGGATTGCCTGGAAGAAACATAATAATTTTCACCATGACATACCTGTTGTACGCAGGGGCGACAGAAGTTCCAAGAAGTATGAGGGTGTGTGGGTGGGTGAATGTGTGGATGGGTGGGTGCCACTGGGTGAGTGGCCGAGCGGGGGGTGGGGGGTCACATTTCTTCTGGTCAACTTTGAGATGCATATACTATTTAAATGTTAAACACCCCAAAGGCAGATTTAGACGGGGGCGCACATGGCGTGCACCCCTCTATTTTATCAGAAATCATTTCTGAGAAAATAGAGGGGCGCACGCCGCGTGCGTCCCCGTCTATTAATCAGATATAAAAAGTATATGTCGTTGAAAATTATTTTGTTAGAATTGACTGGAGCGTGCCAAAGGCAAAGGCACGCCCCAGTCAATTCAAATAAAATAACTGAAGCCAGTGCGTACTATAAATTAATAATATGTGCACACTTGCATCACAACAGTTTGTGACCATATAAGTATAGAGGGCGACGTCCCTCTATTTCAAAATCTGGATCCGCTTCTGAAACACCCAAGTTTGTGCGCTTCTACCGTGCTATGTGAACGCACAAACTTGTACACTGTGTAAATACATTGTTCCATCAACTGATCTTAACTGGTAAGTAGCTTAATTATTTTATTCATGTTATCGAAGAAATAAGTCTGGATACTAGATGTCCTGTTGCTCTGTAACATTAAATTGTTTCAGTTTACTAGAGAATGCCTGTAGGCATTATCCAGCAAGTTCAACTGTTGCGACAATTTAATATTTAACAAAGAGCATTTAACATTGGTGAATCATTCACCAATGTTAAATGCTCTTTGTTAAATACTAAATTGTCCCATTCAATCATCTGTCATAGTGTAAAACTATTGCTGAAGGCGAACGTCACTATAGCATCACTGATTCAGCTGAACAAAGATATATTTACGAACAGAGCTGATATACGTGGAAACGTTGTCCATAAGACCGTAAATATATGGATAACATTGGAATCAGCTCGTCAACTGATTCAAATGCCATCCATATTTGTATGGATATTGGCATATTTTAAACTTTTTTTTTTAAGAAATTCACAATTTTGGGAAAAGCTGTGATTGGTAACTGGTTAAATTCCAGGCACATTCTTATAACAATTACATTTTATTGAAATTAAATCTTCAAGATAGATTATTGGAGGCTGGATCGGAAATACAGTAATCGCGTATGCTTATTACAGTAACACTTGTGATTGGGATGAAGTTCTCACTCTTTCAGAATGTCCGCAAATTCAAGTTTTCTTGGATGACTGTGAGTAGTGAGTAGGCGTGTGTGTGTGGGGGGGGGGGGGCGTGCTCGAGCACACAGAGTACCCCCCCCCCCCCCCCCCTGGAGTTTGGAGATGCTATCCTGGGAGTTTGGTGATGCTACCCTGCACAGCAGGGCAGCATTACTAAATGTATCCTTTGGTAACCGCAGTCTGAATCAAGGTCTCGGGCCTAAACCGAACGATGACCCAGAGGATAAATCGGGAGATTATAGCCCACTGTCTGGGATAGCATCAGCAAATCCACCCTCTGGATACTTCATTCTTTCTGCACATGACAGATTTCTTATTTCCATGCTTGTATGCGAGTCGGTTCGGCAACTGAAAATTAGCCATACCAATCGACAATGACGTGATAAAAGATGCGGTAGACTTCTTGTCTGAATATCTCGTTGAGATGCGCAGGGCTCAAATATGCGGTGTCGCGTCGCTTTTTGCTATGCAAAACCTGCAAAAAGCTACACAATGTTAAATTATGTATAGCATTTTGCGATACAAGATAATCAACTGCAGCCTATTAGGCTGCAGTTGATTATCTTGTATCGCAAAATGTAAATGAAAATTTGCAAACAAATTTGAAAACTAGCTCACTGATGCTTTGCTTCTGATTGTGGAACATTCCAGTCATAACTCAGATTAACTCTCCATCAAGCATCATTAGCAACTTCATATGTAAGATGAGTTCTGTTGGTTTAAATACTTCCTGTTTTTACAACATTTTGCATAAAATGTCCATTAAAAATAACTACAAGCCCATCAAATTAAAAATCCCAACTTCCATTTTGAGAACTCTATTAAACAACCAAGACGCCATTTATAACAGTACACAAGTCCATGCATCCCTTAAAGGCAGTTCAGTTGATAAAAACATAGTAAATGTTTCATGTGTTGCAGATCATTTGGAAATGCCCAGAAATGGATGGAAACTATTCTATCTACTTAGAAGAATTCAATACAAAACAGCATAACATAACTCTGGTATACAAAAATAGCTATGTAATTTTTAAAAAATGCTATTCATTTTTTGGAAATGCGTAGCATTTTGCTTCGCAAAGAAAAAAAGTTATTTTGAGCACTGTTGAGAAGTAAGTGTACAGCTCCATGCATAAAATAATAAATAGCATATCATATTTTGCAGAAAATAATGACACATTTTATTTAATTATAACTGATAACATGAATATACAGCAACATTTCACTTTTCGTCTCACACACGCACACACAAACATTAAAATAAGCACATTGTGACATTAGAATTGAGTAGTACCCCCGTTTGCTTTAATAACTGGGGATATCCACCGCACCATACATGCTGTCGATAAGAGGTCCGTGAAGATAGCTCAGTGTTCAGCGTTCAACATTCGTTCAACATTCGTGTGAAGTAAGTTCAGCGTTCAACATTCGAACAACATTCGTGTGAAGTTAGCTCAGCGTTCAGCGTTCAACATTCGTCAAAATTCAGTGTGCCAGCTCCGAATCTGTGCCTTCACCCGAGGTATAGCCTTCATGGGACCGACTGCCTGGGTGAAGGCACAGATTCGGAGCTGGCACACTTAACTTTGATGAATGTTGAACGCTGAGCTAATTTCATAGGAATATTGGTCGAATGTTGAACGCTGAACTGGAGTAGTAAAAGTCACTAATATCACTTCAGGTGAGAATGGTTGCCCAGATCTGAGTGTTATTAGGAGTAAACGATGGTCGCATGAAGGATGCACCTAAGTTGAAAGCCCAGATTCGACATATGGCACACTGAATTTTGACGAATGTTGAACGCTGAACGCTGAGCTAACTTCACACGAATGTTGGTCGAATGTTGAACGATGAACGCTGAACTAACTTCACACGAATGTTGAACGAATGTTGAACGCTGAACACTGAGCTAACTTCACGGACCTGTCGATAAGTTCTGCTAGGAATGATTTTGACATACCACTGTCTCTGTATTAGAAACCAACGGTCATAATTGCGTGTGGGATTGTTTTTATCTATTTTCTTCTTGGTATGACCCCATACACAGCTCCATGCACCCAAAAAGTCTTTCTTGTTGGGGTGTCTTCGGCACAAACGATATTGGTGTGCTAAAGCGGTATGAAGGGACACTCAATTGGTCAGATACCAACAAGAAATTGTAAGCAATATCCAGATGGTTGCCGATTACCTAGTATTTCTGCGGAAAGACTACACCTTGCAGCAGGATCTTGCGACGTGCCCTAATTAGGCGTCGACAAAGCAATTCTTCGAGGAAAACTGGATTCAGGTTTTGCCATGGCTAGGGAACAGCCCTTACCTCAATCCTTTTGAATATATATGGGGCCAAATCAAGAAGGAGATAGAGTAAAAACGTTCCCATACGCAAGGATGACCTTCGGTCTTTAAGGGCCTATGTAAGTAATGAAATTTTGTTTATTTTGAATATTCTCACCTCCGATATTCCTTCAATTCAAATTAAATATACACAGAATGTACATCAAAATGAAGGTTCGGATGTATAGAACACGAAACACATGTGTAATCAACTCATAGAGTCGACTGTAGGCACCACTGGTTCTTGGAAGTCTGCTGCCGTGTTCGCACCAGAACTGATAATTTAATAATATTTCACGAAAATAACTTGTGGCCAAATGTGCGTTACATATCCAAGAAGAAAGCTAGGGGGATAAAAATTCTTCAAAACACGACGACAGAGCTGCATTGGGGAAAATTCCAACGCTTTTGCTTTTGTTTACGTTTGAGTATACTTTCGATTTCCGGCCGACGTCATCGGACAGAAAAAGCATGTAAAAACAACGCCGTCTAAAATCAAATAATGAAAAAAGATCGCCTTCATACAGTATACTGTTATTAGATAGAGACTGCACAGTTGCCATATTCAATGCAAGGTATCATGATACCTTTTGAAATTTCTTAGAATTACGATTTTGTTTTTTGAGGGAAATTCGTGGTAACGAGTGATTTGCGCATGTCTGTGGAGCATGGAAACCATCTTCAATAAAAAATGCAGACAGTGTTGTCCTTTTCCAAAATGCAGACCTATCGCTGTATTCGAAAGTGTTTTGAATGCCTAGCTTTGTTCTTGGATATATGAAGCACATTTGGCCACAAGTTGTTCTGATGAAATATTATTTTATTATCAGTTCTGGTGCGAATACGGTAGCAGACTTCCGGGAACCAGTGGTGCCTACAGTCGACTCTACGAGTTGATTACATATGTGTTTCGTGTTCTATACATCCCAAACTTCATTTTGATGTATAATTTGTGTATATTTATCTGAATGTAAGGAATATGAGAGGTTAGAATTTCAAAATAAACAAAACTCCATTACTTATATAGGCCGTTTAATACAGAAACAGTGGTATTCGCTGCGAAAACCCTTCCTAACAGACCTTGTCCACAGAATGAGTCGGAGAATATCCGCAGTTATTATAACAAAAGGGGGTACTACTCAATACTGAAGTCAGATGAGGAGACAATGTGCTTGTTATGATGTGTGTGAGTAACGAAAAATGAAACGTTGCTGTATCTGTTATCAATTATAATTAACCCTTTGAACATCAGCGGCCGCTTTTCCGCCCAGGAACATGCTACGTCATAACCTCATTATATAAGATGGCTGTTCGGTAAATATTGTGGGGGTAGACCAATCGGTATGTTCAACGTGAAGCCCGAAAATGTATCATTTTCTGCAAAATATGATGTGCTATTATTTTATGCATGAAGCTGTATATTCATAAGAACTGTCGGGCAAATGAATTCCATCGCTGACAAGCAAACATGGATCACACCCCCTTCCCCACTATCTGACGATAGTTACGGGCCTGACCGCGGTGGCACGTTACAAGCATCCTTCCAATATAACATATTTTAGTGAAGTATAACTGGAGTGTATATCCACCAACCAGCACTAACACTGTTGGCTTTGAACCGATAGGAGAGGAAGGGGACATTCATATATTTCTATAGTGGCGTAATGTCACACATTTCGTCATGGTAGCCCACGTGAGTAGCCAAGTTATGACCTCATCTTCATGGTGATCGATCATGTTATTCGGCATTCGCGGCGAGTGTATTTTGGGGTAAATGTGTTTCTGTCGTTCATTTTGTACAATTGAGCTGCCAACCTGGTTTCTATGGTGGCTCGCGGTTTCTTTGGGCCCAAAGACCTCTAATACAGTATGTGTGTGTGTGGGGGGGGGGGGGGGGGGGGGTATTCTGAGGTAAGTTCAATTGGATGGAACATATGTAGAAGTAAAACTAATTATCGTGAATAATCTGACAACTCCAAACAAAAAATATACCAAATGGACTTCGAACCCTTTGATCTCCCCTTTGTGACAAATACTCCCAGAAACGTTTTGAGGGGACTCCAAAAGGTATTTTTTGATTTTATGAGAGTATATAAAACTCCCGTTGAAGTCCCAACAAACCGCCCTAAGATATCCATATGAGCGCTTCGATTCTCGTTTTTTATCATATTCTACCAGCGTTCACGATGGCCTAGAATGGTGTGCTGCCAATTTTTTAGCCAACTTGAATATTGTTTAGCCAAACAAAATGTTTCAGTGCCAAACTCTGATGAGACGGATGCGCTGGAAACAGTGCTTCGTTTTAAGCCCGCTGAGTTCCCTGAACCTAGCCAAGGGTGGCGCTAAAGGAGGGATGGGGTCCCCCCCCCCCCGCCGGGAAGGGTTACCCCCCCCCCCCCCCCATCCCCGTCGGGGAAATCTGACAAATTCGTCGGGGAGATAAAAAATGCAAACACCATGAAAATAGAGATAATACTCCCGAAGACTCGATACACGTGTACAATTAGAATAACCGGCTGCGCGTATTATCACCTTGGCATTGGCAGAGTTAATTACATTGGGAAGTTCGGCTTTGGACTGTACTAGACACTTCCTACACAAGCACTGGTCGACACACATCTCGTCTCTGTTGTGTGTTATATCGTATTTATTAAATTTGTGGGTTGTGGACCAAGGCTATCAATAACAGATCAATCTCCATTAGGGCTGTCACGATTAATCGATTAGTCGACTGTTGATCGGTCCCGACGAAATCGATTAGTATTGTAACCGTATAGGATACGCAGTCTCCCAAGGGGACCTAAACTTCACTGTGGGTGAATCTGACTAGAAACCGGGGCGTCAATGAGAGGTTCAATTTTTCCCTATGGGGGGACTAGATCTGAAAGGAATCGAAGGAACTCTGTTTAAACTTAATTAATTAATATTTATTTAATTCACATCTCATTGTATAATTTATCAGGGGGGGGGGGGGGGGGGTGTTTTTAGTTCCCCCATGACTGGAATCACCAGCTTATTTCATTTACAATAACTCAATATTTACAATTTACTGGAGTGACGACCAGCTGTAAACCAACCAATTACGCTTTCATGTGGCTGGAGTGACCAGCTACTTTATTTGATTGGATTCACCAGTATTATTTACAATTTCTCTCTTACTGGAATAACCAATCATATTTGAATCTCAATTAAACTGTTATGTGACCAGTTTGACAGTGGGTGTAAACCTATAAAGTGCTAACTGACATAGTGCTAGAAGCCACTATGTGGCTTCAAAAGAAGTCCAAAGAGTCCAAGATAAAATCTTCACGTTAATTTCTTTTGTGTTTCCCAGTAATTCATAAGAATTAAAGATTGGTTCTAAGATCTGCCTTATAACGAATTATCGGAGAGAGCCTGCAGGCACCTTCCCCACCCCCCCCCCCCCCCCCGGTAACCCGCTATAAACAGATTATTTATCAGTAAAGCTCTGATCATCAATACTAATTTCGCACTCTACCAGTCATATCCAATTCTAAGCTATTTTTCTAAACCAAAATAACCAGTTGCAAAAGGGTTAATATATCTGGTTAAATACTTATCAATTTTTATAGGTGCTAACAGTTTAGTACAGTTGCAATCCTTCAGTAATTTACAGTTCTATAATAAATGGGACCGTTGAAGACTCACACTGGAGTAACCAGTTTATGTGAGTATTGGCAGGGTTAATTGAGATTCAAATGTAAGGCTTATACCATTAATCAAGTATCTTAGTGATTTGAAGGGTTAATTGTCCCTTGTAAAAATGCAATGATCCTGGGCAATTTTTCTGGTACGACCAGTGAGAATTTCTTTGCGTTGGCAGGGGTTAATTACAATTTTAATTTCGGACTTCACAGCAAGAGCGGTTATAGTAGATTCTTCTAATTCAGGATGGACTGTACTATTGCAAATTTCAACACACGCAACTCTGTTTGACTTTGAGTCCAAACTGGACTAATCAACACAATGGGCCTAAAGAATAGTTATAAATCTCTGAAGAGGTTAATTTGTATTTGATTCCAGAATTTATAGTATGAATTTAATAAATCTCCATCATTTTTGATTAGGCTAAGTAATTGTGCCAATGATTTAACTTAAAAATCTTAATAAAATAACGGTAACCTGTTGCAGGTGGCCAGAATGAGCCTTCATTCTGGCCCGGTGAAACATTGTACCGTCCACCGAGTCGAGGCGTCGGATTGCTCTAAGCTACAGCAACAAGGGAATATTTTTCCTGGTTCCCATCTTAAAGTGCATCTTAAAGTGCTACGAGATATACACCTTATTTGTTTTAGGGTTGTTCTCGATCAATTCTTGATATTTTGAGATCGTTATTTCTCGCTGGGAATAACCCGGCATTCACAGTGTCAAATCGACGTCTGCGCTGGCTTTTATGGGTCAAGAATTCCACAATTTTTTGTGGGGTCACGTGATAATACCCTAGATGTAACTTTGGTGCTGGCATGTATTTTTAACATGCGCGAATGAATAATAAGAACATTTCTCGTTGCGAATTTCTCTTTTACTGCTGCAGATAAGCTGCTTTGCTATGGATCAATTTTAATCCACGATGATTCGAGGAAATAGCAACGAGGTATGTTCTTACATGACAGATTTGGTTTATTCGTCAATTTCTCTCCGAGGTGGAGACGGCAATTCGTCCTTGAATTTGTATACACGGAGTTGCAAAACGCAACAAGATTGAAAGGCACTACGTATTCGGGAAGCAATTAAATTTTTGTTTTGAGATTTTGACTGAATACGAAAGCCAACAGGTCCATTATTTCACATTACCCTCTGCCAAATGTGTTCAGTGTCCTCACGAACACACCAAACAAAATGTTGCATGAAATAATGTATTGTTTAGGTAGAGGCCCAGTGCAATTCTGATTTCCAAAGGTGGGACAGAGTTATTAATGCCTAAGAGGATTACATTACTGTACTGCTTTAAATTAATTAGGGACACTTCGAAGTGAAATTAGATAAATATTTTTTTTAACACATAAGGGTCGCGCTGTTTGCAAATAGCAGGGGAAATGTAATGCCACACTTTCAGCTTTGACGACCATTTTTTTAAAACCTAGTCAGCATGTCTGACAGCTATGCATAAGCATTTTTAATATTATTATGCTACTTTTTTTTATTATATTTTGTTTTATGCCAGATACTTGCATGAGAAGTTATTCATTTTGTTTTTGAATGCCGAACTTTCAACCAAGGAGACAAATTTTTTTTAAAAAAAAAATCATGTCATCCCAGCTGACAGCTGTGCATTGTTATAGACAATTTGATTGTAATTTGGCCTGGATGTGCTCTACTCCAAATATTAATAACAGCAATTATGTTTTTTAGAATGATAAGGTTTAGTGTGGTGTCTCTTCTCTCGTTCTTTCTGATGATGGAAATTGGTCGATCTTGTAGTATCTGTGTTCTGTTTCTCTCTCATTGGTCGTGTTGTTGGTCTGGTAGCAGTACTACTAGTTGATCGCCTGAAAGTGTGAATAGCCCTTGTGTTTTTCTCTACCTGATCCGAAAGTGTCCCAACTTTTCCAACTAATTCTTGAACTGACTTATTCAAGGTGTTGATGCTATCACCGAAAGTGTCTGCTTTCTGTGGAGGTTGCTGTTTTGAAAATTCCAACATGAGAGTTATCTGCTTGGTGTTCAAACTGATAGTGTCCACGACACACAACAGTGTTTGTTGTAACTCAGTCATATGTGAACTTATATTGCCTGAAGTACACTCGTCAGCAGCCGTAGCCCCAGAGAGAATGGTGTGGTTAGCACGGAACTATTAGAAGAAGCTGCTGAGGAAGAAGAAGACGACGATGAAGATGATGAAGAACAAGTCGAAAAAGCAGAAACAACAGATTGTGCATCTTCTTGGTCTGGTAATTCCATGACAGAATCTGCAAACTTCACAACTCTCAGATCCAGTGGCTCTTCTGACGCTTCTTGAACGATTATGTTTAGTGGCTGGTCGCTGGTAGAAGTAGATGGAATGCTGTGTATATGAGTTGCATGTGGAAGATGTGAGGTTGTAGTGGTGCTCTGTTTTGTTGCGTCTATATGTTCTGGTGCTGGCTTTGTTATGATGGTGTTTTTTGGTGGTTGTGATTCACATGTTGCTACTGAAGTTGTTGTTATTTTATCTGTACATGTAGCTGCTTGTGGTAAGACTGGCGTTTGGCTCCTTGGAAGAGTTTGCATCGTTGTCTGTGGTTGTGGGTACTGGTTGGGTGTGTCTTTATTGATGTTTTCTGTTCCCAATAGTTGGGATAATATGTTTTCTGTTGTCTCTTTGTCTGTGAGTGGTATATTTGTGATTGTAATGGCTTCTTGCAGGATGTCAATTTCTCTGTTTGCAGTGGTAGTGGTACATGTAGTTTTCCTGCTGTCACCCTTTGGCTTTGCTCTCTGTGCCCATACTTTCTCTGACTGTAACTTGCTTAGTGGTGTCATATATTGTGATGCACTGATTGGGTTTGTACTCTTCTTTAGAAATATGCTGTCGTCAGCAACAACTTCACCCCTTTCCGCCATTTCTTCTTTCTTCATCTTATGTAAGGTATAGCATGACACATGTTTTCTCAAGTCTCTTTCATTTGCTGTCTTAAACAAACACAGGGAACAGTAAAAAGGCACCCTTTCTAGTTTGGTGTGGTATTTGAAGATGTGTGCAAGCACTCTAGCCCTCCCACCCTCATATTTACATGCATTGCATCTATAAGCTCCTCCCCGTAGGCTCACAAACGACTTGCTGAGGTGTGACATCCTGAAAGGGAAGTAAAAAAAAAACTACTTAGAGTGTCGGCTTTGTAGCAGACAAATTGTTGACATCTCTTACCAACATTTAGTTATAACTATAATGTTTGGTAGACTTAAACTTCTTCAGTGCTGCTTTCTTCCACTTCAAGTCTTCATCACTGTGGTAAGGCTTAAGCTTATTGTGATGAACCACCTTTTGCTTACCTTGTTCATCAAGTTGCATCCTGTAAATTAATTCATTAATTTTCTCTAAAACTAAAAATGGGCCTTCATAAAGGGGTTGAAGTTTTGGACAAATACTTTTAATCTTTGCTTCATTCATGTACCAGACAAGGTCGCCACGTTGCTAGTGGTTTACTGACACTTTGACATCATACAAGTCTTTTTGTCTCTTAACAGCTTTATTTAAGTGATGTCTGGCAACAATGTGGGCTTCTTGCATTCTGTTTCTCAACTTTTCTACATAGTCCCCATAACTGGTTATTTCTTGTTCATCAATACTTCTACCCCCAAACACAATTTCAGAAGGGAGTCGTACTTCACGGCCTAGCATCAGGAGGTTGGGTGTTAATTGAGTTGAATCATGGGGTGTGGCTCTGTAGGCAGCAGCTAAACACCCTAAATTTAAATCCCAGTCAGTCTGTTGACCCTTTAAGTAAGCCTTAATCATTCTCAACAAGGTGCGGTTGAATCAATTCAATTTGGCCATTGCATTTGGGGTTATAGGGACGTGTTCTGGTCTTCCGTATTTCAAGTAATCTGCACAGTTCTTGGAAGATCTCCCCTTCGTAATTTCTACCCTGGTCTGAATGGAGTGTGAGAGGACAACCAAGCCTACTTATGACCTCATTTAATATCTTGTTAACACAAATTTCAGCTGTTTGATTGGGCACTGGAAAAATTTCGACCCATTTAGTAAAATAATCTGTTACTAGTAGGATGTATCTATTCCCTCGGGGTGTCAAGGGTAATGGGCCTAAAAGGTCAGTTGCCAAGTGGTCAAGTGGTGATCCTGTTTTCATGGTTCCCAGTTGTGCTTTTGGATGTTTAACAAGTGGTTTGTTCGCTGCACATTCATGACACTTTACAATCCAAATTCGTATGTCTTCGCTGATTCCAAACCAGTAGTAACGTTGTAAAGTTTTCTCCCTTGTCTTCTTGTTTCCAAGATGTCCAGACAGAATGTTTTGATGCATCTTTAGCAGGACTTCCTCCCGTAGAACTTTGGGTGCTAACAGTTGAAGATGGGTTCCTGTATTATCTCTGCAGTGAAAAATCTTGCACAGTACTTCATTTTTCAAAAATAAGGAGTCCCAAATGTGCCAATAGTACTTTAATGCTGAACTCAATCCAATCACATCACTCCATTTTGGTTGTGCTTTATTTTCCATCCAAGTATAGACTACCCCTATGTCGGTATCTTCCCTTTGGAGTTTTTGTAACATCTTATCAGTATACTGATTCGTCCATGGCGTAAAAATATGACCAGACTCTGGTTCTAATCGTGGTTTATTTTTGCCAGCTGACCTGGTTTCGACATTCCTCCGTGCTGGGTTTTCTTGTGGCTTACCCACTGCCAAGCTTGAGGTGATGGATTCTGCATCTGTAATTTTATCCCAAGAGCTCATCATTTCGAGGGATCTTTTTCTGCACTTTTTACATGGGCCACACTTGAGAGGCTCCAGATGGTCAGTTTTGTGGCACTCGCATTCTCTCGGATTTTCACAACGGGACATAGCATCTGCGTTCAAGTGTTTCCTTCCAGCCCTGTGCTCTATTTGGAAACTATAGTCGGAAAGTATTTCTATCCATCGAGCTATTCTACTTTTATGTTCCTTGAAACTGAAAAACCATATGATTGCTTGATGATCAGTTCTGATCAAGAAGCATCATCTGAGTAAATACTGTCTGTAGTATTCTACAAAGTAGCGGACCGCTAACAGTTCCTTATCAGTGATGCTGTAGTTTTTCTCGGCCTTGTTCAGAGCTCCGCTCCCATATGCTATGACCCTTTCCATTCCATTTTGTCTCTGAGTACTGCGCCGATGCTCATATCTGAAGCATCTGAGTCCAATATGTATTCACTGTCATCTCTTGGGTAGGCCATTACAGATGGGCTGCTCAATTCGTCTTTCAATTTTTCAAATGAATTTTGACACTCGGTTGTCCAAATAAATTTCTTATTTTTTTTGGTAAGCTCCACCAGTGGTCTCGAGATAATTGCAAAGTCCTTTATAAATCTTCGGTAATATGAACCCATCCTGATATATTGATGAATTTGATGTATGGTTTTGGGCCTCGGCCATGATTTTAATTTTTGGACATTGTCTGGATTTGGTTTCACTCCATCTTTAGATATTACATGTCCCAGGAAGGTCACTTCAGTTTGCATCAGATTACATTTTTCAGGCTTTGGCTTCAACCCTGCTTTTCTAATTCTTTCCAAGATTTCGGTTAGCCTTTCTGTGTGTTCTTGGAAATTTTTCCCAAAACATATAATGTCATCAATATATATAAGTAATGTTTTCCATTGTAGTCCATGCAGGGCAATTTCCATCAATCGCTGAAAAGTTAAGCAACTATTGGCCATTCCAAAAGGCATCATGGTGTATTCATACAATCCGTAATGGGTGGCAAATGCTGTTTTGCATATATCTTCTTTCTTTACGGGTGTTTTGATGATACCCAGCTGTTAAGTCTAATGTTGAAAAGAGTATAGAGCCTGAAATAGCATCTAAACAGTCTTGTATTCTTGGTAATGGGAAAGCATCTTTCACAGTGACCTCATTAACCTTTCGGTAGTCGCAGCATAGGCGTAACTTCCCATTCTTTTTCTTGACTAAAACAATTGGAGAAGCCCACGGTGAATTTGATTTCCGGATGGTTCCCTGTTTTTCTAATTGCTCAATCATCTTCCTTTCCTCCTCTGCATAAGCAATAGGTACCCTCCGTGGTGGTTGTTTGATCGGCTTTGAATTGCCTGTTTCTACCGCATGTTCAATTAAGTTCGTGCTTCCCAGATCAGCTTCATTTTTTGAAAATACATCCTGATATTGATTGAGTGTAGATTATAGCTTCTCTTGCTAAAGGTTTGACAAATTTGCCGACGCACTTTCAAACATTTCTTTCAGGTGATCTGGTACATGATGCGATGCACTCGCATTATCGACCCTTTTCACATTAGCAAAATGTTCAGCATCAAATTTAGTTGATTCAACATGCACTTTGCTGAATTGTATTCTGCGCATGTAGGCGAAGTTGGTAGATTCTTAAGGATTTTCACAATTAATTACTTCTACAGTGCTAGTAAAAGTCTCGGCTCTTCCAATCACTGCATCTTGATTGACATGCACATCAGTTGGAAAGAGGTTCATTATTCTAACCTTTGCTGTTGTATTATTTGTAATATCTGCTATACAAGGCGCCATTAGTAAGGAAGTGCTTTCAGTGAAGGATGGGGTGGGTTCGAGAAGTCTTCACCAAGTTCAACTTCACAAGGTGGTCTATCTATTAAAACATCTAAAATGGCCTCGCTGTTCCCTTTCACGACATAATGATCAGCTGCACGGATTTTATAGCTTTCTTCCAGGCCAACTTGCATACAGGGGAGATCATGTTCCTTAAATTTGATTGTGCCTTTACTCAACAATGTGTCTGCTGGACCTTCTTTCCCTTGTAATATGTCTATTCCTAGTAAGGCATCAACATCAGTTTCAGCCACTATAATATGTCGTTATCTTGAGCATTCCCATTTTAATTTCATATGTACCTTTTCCAAGCTCTCGAATCGGCTCTCCATTTGCACTTTTCAGACATGAGTAGGTAATATTTGCGGATTCAGGAGCACTTGTACACGATTTCGTACATGTACACGTACATCGATGTACATCTCCATAGGATTTAGTGTTAAAATAGTGTACAAGTACACGATTTGTCGTTTTTTATGGTGCTACAGAATCTGCAAACCCACTGCCACGTTTTCTCAGATCACACATTTAATGTTAAAATACCCGTTGGCGAATGTGTACATTCTACATGTCACTCAAGAGTGAAAAAAATGTATGAAATTTTAAGAAAAATGAGGTGGATTGTCTGCTACAGAATCCGCAAATGGGTTTCCCCCATAGGATTCAGTGTTAAATCGCGAGCAAAAAAAACGTGTTGTGGATTCTGTAGCAGCGTTGAAAAGTGGTTTGCTGATTCTGTAGCATCCATATCTGTACACGATTTTAACACCGAATCCCTATGGAGGCGTACACGGAAACCCATTTGCGGATTCTACATCAGAAAATCGACTTATGTACGGTACATGGAAAAGAGGTGCTACCGAACTCGCAAACCCACTGCCACGATGAGAGTAAAAACTGACACTCATGTTTTTGTTCTGGTGTGAATGAAGGTTTTCGTTCAAAAGAGTTGACTATAAACATGAGTGTCAGTTTTTGTTTCTGGTGTGAATGAAGGTTTTCGTTCAAAAGAGTCGACTATAAACATGAGTGTAAGTTTTTTGTTTCTGGTGTGAATGAAGGTTTTCGTTCAAAAGAGTCGACTATAAACATGAGTGTCAGTTTTTCTTTCTGGTGTGAATGAAGGTTTTCGTTCAATGTAAACGAAAAAAATTGAGTTTAGAAAAAAATAGAAAAAATCGGAGGTAAAAACCGTTTGTTCACGTTTTGTCACTGCTAATTTTGTAAAGTAAATTTTAATAAAACACTTTATAGAATGTTTCATTCAAATAAAAAAAAATAGTTCGTAATTGACACTCATGTTTTTGTTGTGGTGTGAATGAAGGTTTTCGTTTTAATGGATCATTTTAAAAATAGATAATAAAACGCATTTTCCACTCAATTAGGTTTGAGTGGAAAATTTTTAATATATTCATGATAATGTTCGGAGGTGTGAATGAAATCCTTTTAATAGACATAATTATTCTCAAACGCGTTAAATCAGAAACCGGTTTCTTTATGTGCTAAAACTTTTAAACTTTTTCAAAGTTCTCTCTCAATTCGACATTGAGTGAAATGATTTTGAGATATGAATGAAATCCTTTTAACAGACGTAATTATTCTCAAATGCATTAAATCAGAAACCGGTTTGTTATGTGCTAAAACTTTTCAAGTTTTCCCAGTTGAGATATGAATTTTTTTAGTTATTATATTAAAGATAGAAGATTTTTATTTACTTAAAACATAAAAAAATAATTATACATTTAATTTTGAAAATAATAAATAACCCACATTAGCATACTCAAAGGAACATTAATAATTTAAAAACGAAAAATGTTTTTACAGATGGATGCTAAACGTCGAGATCATATTTTAAACGAATATGAACGTGCCAAGAAGAGCATTCAATCGGGTGACAGAAGGAGATGTCTCGGAGATATGGAACTCAGACGCGAAACCACAAAAATATTTAAACCCGTGACGGATGTTCAAGAGCGAAGCAAGAAGGAGATAGTTGAAGAATTGAGACCCATAAAAGAGAGTTCTTTGAGAATGGGTTCATTGTCCAGTAGTTTTGGAAATCGGTATTCCTTTCAATCTACACCGGATTACGTTCCCACAGGGATTCAAACCGACGTGAGCGATGATACAGCTTCGACTATCACCACTGATAGCGTCGTGTCGTCCGAGGATGGCGGTAAGAGAGATCTGTTGTATGGAATTTATAAGGATTCTGACGGTAGAACTTTTGTGGGCGATACAGAAGTTGAAATGGATGATGAAGATTTAATCGTCAGTTCGAATAAGTATAAAATAACTGATGGACTGCGCAAATTGCTCCTTTTCGACAAGCCTGGAGATTACACGGAACAGGATTTTGACAATTACGTCGACATTCTGGTTCAGACCCACGCCATGCTGAGAAATAACTATGCCAGAGAGACGAGACCCAAAGCCAACAGAGATTACAAGTGGATGAAAGTGGTGAAACCCATATGGGATATGAATAAGAAGTTCGTCGAATCGGTGACTGTCAAAGGGGTGAAAATCACTTTTCTTCCGAGCGATTCTGACGCTCTGTCTCAGAGATTGAGTTTGTTGATGGCAAGCAGACGTGCTGGTAACACAGGGTTAGATAATGAACTAGTTACTATATCTGACGAATTGTTAAGACAGAGGTTTTGAATAAAAACCATTATAAAAGGCTGATGAACGAATTGAAGGATTGATGTATATAATAAGTAGAGAGAAACAAACAAACAAACAAAAATATATAAAATAGTAAAAACATTAAATGTTTACACTAGAATAATAAAAGTATTTAAACAACAAATGATTTACCAGTGAAAAAACAAAATATATTATAAAATAAAAAATATGTTGGTGATAAAGAACAGGGGACACGTCAGAACTTACGTTCAAGGCGGTTCTGGCATCGTCAATTCTATAATGCGAGCGTTCACGAGCGATGTGGGTAGAAAACTCGCATCGACCGCATTTGAAGATGGCTTTGAATGCTGGTAAGAAAGCCGCTTCCGAAGCAAGTGGTAGGATAGCTTCTGCGGGTGGCAAGAGGGCAGCCGACACGTTGATCGATAAGTTGATTAGTCCACCGGCGAAGCGAGCTGCGTTAGAGCGAATGCCAAAAAGTTGGAAAGATTTTAAGGATGCTGTGGTACCCATACAATATTTAGCCAAAATGACGAGTGGATCTGGATTGAAGAGAACTCGCGACGGTGTAATATAAATAAATAATAATATTAAAACTGAGTTTGAAAAAACATAAAAAATTGTGTTTGTAAAAAATCTAAAATAACAAACAAAAAATATAAAACAAAGATGAACATTAAAGATATGTCTTGGAACGACGCCGCGACCAAGAGGTCGAATAACGAGTTCTTTCCCAAAAGCATAAGAGGCTTGATAGTGGGAAAATCGAATTGTGGAAAGACCAATCTGTTGATGAATCTGTTGTCCTGACCCGACTGGTTGGATTACGACAGATTGTTTGTGTTTGGCAAGAGCTTGTTTCAACCTGAATACAGATTGCTTCAAGAGTGCATTGTAGATTGCCCAAGGATGTCATAGCCAGAATCTTTGACAGTAGGGAGGAATTCGATAAAAATGAAGCTCTTCTTTCGCCCATTTTGGACGGTGCGGCGATGGAATTGATGAAGAGAAATGCATCTTCAAACGTTGATTGTCAATTTTATGAGAACGCTAGCGACGTTCCGGATCCTAGAGAATTGAAATCGGAAGATAAGAATCTCATGCTTTTGGAGAGACAGAACGGATGCGAATCGTATTACGTTAGGGGTCGACACAGCAATGTGGACTCTTTCTACCTGTCGCAGAATTATTTTCGATTGCCCAGACAGACGATAAGGGAGAACGCTAATTTTCTATGTCTCTTTCGCCAAGATCTCAAGAATCTCAATCACATCTACTGCGATCATGTCGCAAACGACATGAGCGTGGCGGAATTCAGGAGATTCTGCAAGAGGGTTTGGGATGGAGGACTTTACAATTTCATCGTGATCGATTTGACTAGCGAATTTTTAATCGCGGAAAATATCGGTGCGGATTCGACAAGTTTTATGTTTCTAATGATAATAAGATAGAGCGTGAAAATAAAAAAAATTAGAAAATAATAAATCTTCAAATAATTAGTTTTGAAAAAATAAAAATAAAATTAAAATATAATGTTCGAACAAGGAGAATTGTTAGAACGGATAGCCAAGAATACGGCTGCAAAACAATCCATTCAAATCGTGGTGAGTGGCGATTCGACTCGATTCGATACGAAATTCGAACCTTCCATCGAATTGAATAGAGAGAAAAGATACGAGATGGCGTTGGTGAATCTGGACACTTATTATTCCTTTCCCAACGTCACTGAAAAGAATAACTCGTTCAAGTATTCCGACGGAGTGGATTGGTTGGAGATTCAAATTCCCAAAGGAAGTTATGACATAGACGATTTGAACAATTACATTCAGACGTGAATAAAGACGGATGGAAAGGGAACTAGGAAGCAACAAAATCAGACTCGCTCCCAATCCTAATACCTTACAGACGATGTTGGATTTGGAAGATAATTTTCGAGTGGATTTCAACACGGATGATTCTATAGGCAAGATGTTGGGATTCGATCGAAAGATGTATCAAGACCACGCGGCATCTGAAAATACAGTCGACATTCTAGCAGTCAATAGCATTCTGGTGAACGTGGATGTGATTGCTGGAAGCTACGCGAATGGTAGCGCTCAACCGACGTTGTATTCCTTCTTTCCAAACGTGTCGCCAGGTTATAAGATCATGGAGCGACCTCGAAATTTAGTTTATCTACCAGTGATCTGAGACACATTGTATAGTCTCAAAACCACGTTGACGGATCAAAATGTTGAACTGTTAGATCTTCGCGGAGAGAGGGTGACAATACGATTTCACATAAGAGAAATATAAAAGCAAAAAAAAAAAATATTGTGTATATATATAAATAACAAAAATAAAATAAACGCAATATTAATTTTACAAACATTATTTAATATATATAATTATCATTAAAACAAAAAAACAATTGAAGAAAATATATTTAAAAAAAAAGAATTATGACGCAATACATGGTTAAAACGTGAACATATCCGTAGGACAGAGGAAGAAACTTAAGAGAGCGTTAACAACTCGAGGCGAGGCCGTGAGATTCAAATTCACTCACGAAGATCTGACGAGTGGCGGTCAGGATTCGATCGCCTGGACCAGAAGTCAAATCAAAAGGATGGAGAAAGCGATTCGTGATGGAAGAGGGTTGACGGTGAGATTGAATCCCGCTCAATTGAGATACAATTTGAGAATGAAAGGCGGTTTCCTACCGCTATTGGCTGGAATTGCCGCAAAAGCATTACCCTTTGCCGCAAAGGTATTACCCTTTCTCGGAAAGACTCTCGGCGTGGGAGCTCTCACCAGACTCGCGAGTTCGGGAGTTGAGAAATTAATGGGTGGCAGCGGACTGTTTTTGAAGAAGGGAGGAGCCATGTGTCGCGTCCACGTAGACGACAACGGTAAAGGATTGTATCTAGAACCCGTTAGAGGTGACAACTCTTTGAGTGGAAACGGTCTCTATCTGAAGAGTGGACGGAACGTTGAGCAACTCGGCAAGGGTTTGTTGTTTGGTGAGAATTCGCCGTTTAAGAATATACTGATTTTGAATATGTTATTATAATGTAAAAAAATTATATAATTATAAATCATAGAAAGTATAAAATAATATATAAAATGGATAAAAAGGTGGAAAAACAATTAGACGATAATGATGAATATCGTGAGATAGAGTGTGAAAAAGATGTGGAAAAACGATTAGATGCTAATGATGGAGATCTTAGGAAAGGAATAATAAAAGAGTTAAATAAAGATCAGGATAGGCGGTTGAAATTTAAAAGAATGAGACGTTTTCCACCGTCACCAATATCTTCTAAAGAGAATGGTAATGATGTGAGTGTTACCGAGAGATGCACACCATTCGTTCATAATTATGATTCGGATAAACAAATGTGTTGTTATAAAAACGTAGCATATTACAAAAAAAAAGAAGAAGAAGAATTGACGCTGAAATTTAAGAAAAAAGGAAACGTTATTATAATATATGGGTAATAGTGAAGAAGGAAAACAAAAAAAAACAAAAAAAAGGTAATGAGATCTAAAGATGATCCCATTACTTTTTTTTTCTTCTTCTTCGCTAAAAATCAATCTCTCTGTTGTTTATATTTCCAAGTCCGTTATTAGTATGTTGACACTCGCTCTCACCACCCAATTTGTTCACTAGTTCGAGAGAGATATTTGGATATATGTAACTTCCATAGAACAACGTCAAATCGTCCTTGTCGAATTCTCGATCTTTGGCGATGACGATTTTCTGTAGATCGATTTGGTACTCATAAAACAAATCGAGCGTGGCTTCATCCAATTTCAAAGGCATGTGATATTTGTCATGTTTGTGCTCTAGGCCCTTCGTCTCGACCTCATTCAATTCGATGGAATCATGTCGTTGTAATCTATAGATTTTAAAACCAAATTTCTTACACGTTTTGATTCGTTTCAATTTCAATTCGCATCTTTTAGGTGTTGTTGTCATGATCGATTATTTGTTTTTTTTGTTTTATGAATTCTTGCAAATAATGTATATTTTAAATTTTGTATTTTAATAATTTGTTTAAAATTTTTTTTTTTTTTTTTTCTACTCTTTATATATATATATAAAAAAAAAGTTTTTTTAATTTTAATTTTCTTTAATGTGAAAAAAAAATTTTTTGTAAAAGTTTTTTTCTCTTTATATATAAATAAAAAGTTAAAACATATATATAAACAATTTTAAAACTTTTTAACAAATTATCATTTAAATACAAAATTCGAAAAAAATATTCTTACAAACCCAATTTTGAGGTAAAAAAACAATGATTAAATCTGAATATCCGAATTATAGTTTAGAACGTGCAAGACTTCAAACGTTTAAAAATTGGCCTTCGCATCTTGCTCAAACACCCGAAGATTTAGCTGCTGCGGGTTTCATTTATGTGGGTAAAAGTGACAAAGGTAAATGTTTTTGTTGCAACATACATTTAATGAATTGGGAACCTAATGACAAACCTTTGGTAGAACACATAAATAATACCGAAGGTCGTTGCGATTATTTGAAGAAGATCCAGACATTAGGATTGATTAAAATTGAAAACGAAGAATGGGAAAGAAATAAAAACGAGAGATTATTAAGGGGTATTTTACAATCCGGATACACAAAGGAACAATTGTATAATACATTGAATTACGCAAACAAGACGTTATCTCAATTCTCAACTTTAGAAGATTTGATTCGATTCATGAAAGAAGCAAACGGGTTATTATCTACTGAGAAGGAGTCGAGTGATGTGAACGCGTGTCTGCTTTGCGAAAACAACTCTGCAAATGTTTTGTTTCTACCGTGTGCACATTTGTATTATTGTAAGGAATGTTATTCTAGAGATGAGAAATCATGTTTGTTTTGCGAACAAGAAATAAAAGCGATCGTAAATTGTTTTGAATAAAAAAACATTAAAGAAAAAATTGAATTAAAAAAAATCTTTTTTATATATATATAAAGAGTAAAAAACAAAACTTTTTAACAAATTATTTTAATACAAAATTCGAAAAAAAAATATTCTTACAAATGGAGCAAACAAATAAAAAAATGGAAAATTTAAATGAGAAAACCGTACCTCAGTTAAACGAGATTTGTAAACTACTAAAAATTCCACATTTCAGAAATCATAGAACTAAATCAAAAAAAAATTGAAGTCATACAGGAATATTAGCGAAACAATGAAAAGGCAAAAGAAATGTCGATAGCAACGACGTAAAAAAATGCATCGGTTGTGAAAAATGAGAACAAAAAGATAGTAAAAGGAATCGAAATGCCGACATCGAAAAAAAACAAAAACGTTCCGATTGTGAAAAATAAGAAGACGACTAAACAAAAAGCCATTGAAGAACTTCAAGTTTCAAAAGAAAAGAAAAAGAAACCTAAAACGAAAACGAGTGATGCACTTCAGATTCTAGACAAACAAGATATATCGAGCGAAATTCGACAAGCAATGAACGAAGGGAAAGGAGAAGAATATATAGCATGACTCATCATGGAACTATTCCAATCGAAGCCGTAGAACGGGAGAGTGCGATCAAAGGCATTTTTAAAACTTTCGACGTGGTTCCCTCGTTCAAGAAAATCGATCCGAAATTGTTCATGGAATGGGTGAAGAAAAAAGTATTGGATTTGTTTCGCAAACACATGAACGTGGGACTAAAAATTAAGATGATACTCCATTGCATGATGAATAAAATTGACGTGAAGTCTGGTGAGAGCATCGTAAAAAATGCATATTTCAGATCTAACGTTGAACCCGTATTTCGAGGTTCAGATTTATCAGACGTTTTCGAAAAGATGAAAGACAAGATGTTGACATCTCTCGCGAATTATCAACATGAAGGTAGTAATTGGACGTTCAATGAGGTGTTGAAACTCGAAATTCACATAACTGAAAACGATTCGTCGAAAGGGTCTTCCTACGTGAAATTACCGTATTTCTTAGCTAAAAAACACTCTGTGGTCAACGTGAGAAATAAAGATGATCAGTGTTTTAAATGGGAGGTCACCTCCGCTTTATACCCTGTCAAAATGAGCTCCGATAGAGTTTCTTGTTACGAGGAGACTTCTAAAAATCTCGATTGGACTGGAGTGACTTTTCCAACAGAGTTAAAACACATCGAACGTTTCGAGGCTCAAAATCCCACTGTAGCAGTGAACGTCTTGGGATACGACGATGAAAAACGAACGATCTATCCTCTCGGACAGACTTCGTATCTCGAAAGAGAAAAGATGATTATTTTATTATTGATTTCGAATGGTGACAATCGTCATAATTGTTGGGTTAAACATCTGAGCCGATTACTGTTGAGACAAAATAATAAACATAAAGGAAAGATATGTTTATGTTGCAACTGCATGAACGGTTTTACAGAGAAAAATTGTTAGCGAAACATCAGGAATATTGGAACGAAAATCAAGGTGTCGCCGTCGAAATGCCCAAACCCAACACCATCGTGAAGTTTGAAAATCACAATAGAAGGTTAAAAGTACCATTCGTCGTGTACGCCAATTTCGAATATTTCACCACGAAAATGAGTTCCTGTCAACCCAAGCTCTTCAAAGTTACGTCGAAAGATATCAAAAACACATACCTTCAGGCTATTGCATTTACGTGAAATGCGCTTTCGACTCGCAACACGACATGGGTCCCTTCACCTACACGAAACAGTGCGAAGATGACGACGTGGCCCAAAAGTTCGTGGAAGAGTTCGAATCGAAAATTCAAATGTTATACGACAAATTCAAAACTCCGGCGAAAATGATCATCATGCGAGAGCAGCAGGACGAAAATAACAGAGCCACCGAATGTCACATATGCAGACAATTGTTCGACGAGAATTCGGAGGAAAATAAGAAGGTCAGAGACCATGATCATTACACGGGTCTGTATCGCAGTCCGGCTCACAGCAAGTGTAATTTAAAATATCGAGACGCCGTTTTCTATCCGGTGATATTTCACAATCTCTCGGGTTACGACAGTCATCTGTTCGTGAAAAATCTTGGCACTTCCCACGAAGAATTAAATTGCATCGCGAACAGCGAAGAAAGATACATTTCCTTCATGAAATGGAAGCTCATGGAGAAGAAAAGAGTAATCGACGGAGAGACGTTGAAAGAAAAAACGAAATTCATTCGTAGAGCCATACGTTTCATCAACAGTTTTAAATTCATGTCGACCGCTCTGGAAAAATTAGTCGATAACATGAGCAAGGATGAATTTAAAATCACTAGCGAACATTTTGGAGAATGAGTAGACATCATGTTGAGGAAAGGAGTCTATCCTTACGATTACATGAACGATCTAAAGAGATTCGACGACATCGCACTACCTTCAAAAGAAGATTTTTATTCGAAATTATACGAATCCAACATTTCCGACGAGAATTACCAACACGCGAAAAACGTGTGTAAATCATTCGATATGAAAACCATGAGAGATTATCACGATCTCTATCTAAAGACCGACGTTCTGCTCTTGGCAGACGTGTTCGAAAATTTTCGAGACGTCTGTCGTCGAAATTACGATCTGGATCCGGCTTGGTATTTCACCGCACACGGTCTGGCATGGGACGCTCTGTTGAAGACCACCGAAGTCCAATTGGAATTATTATCCGACGTGAACATGTTGCTCATGTTCGAAAGGGCTGTGAGAGGTGGCGTCTCGATGATCTCCCACATATATTCTGAAGCTAACAATCCCTACATGAAAGAAGGTTTCGATTCGAAACGGTCGAATAAATACATGCAGTATCGGGATGCTAATAATCTGTACAGTTGTGCTATGAGTCATCGTTTACCGATTGGAAATTTCGAATGGGTGACGGAACCGGAAGAGATGCAAAAATGGAGAGACTATCCTTGCATTTTAGAAGTCGATTTGAACTATCCGTAAGAATTACACAATCTACACAACGATTATCCGCTGGCTCCCGAACGAATGGAACCGAACGAAGGAGACGAGGAAAAACTCATTCCCAATTTATTTAACAAATGTAACTACGTCATCTACAGTGAGAATTTGAAACAATACGTCGATTACGGGATGAAATTAGTCAACATACATCGCATCATTTGATTTGACGAAGAGCCTTGGATGAAAAAATACATCGATCTCAACACGAATCTCAGAATTCGAGCCAAGAACGATTTCTAAAAAGATTTCTTCAAACTCATGAACAACTGCGTGTTCGGTAAATCGATGGAAAACATCAGGAAGAGAACCGACGTTCGACTCGTCATGTCTGAGAAAAAAGCTAAAAAATTAGTGGAGAAACCCAATTACAAACACCGAACCATATTCGACGAAAATCTAGTGGCCGTTCACATGCAAAAGATGCACCTGAAGTTTGACAAACCGTATTATCTCGGACCGATCATCTTAGATATCAGCAAGCGATTGATGTACGAGTTTCACTACGATTATGTCAAACGAAAATTTGGTGATAAAGCCAAACTACTGTTCACCGACATGGACAGTTTAGTTTACGAGATAGAGACGAAAGACGTCTACTGAGATATATCTCCGGACGTGGCCGCGTGGTTCGACACGAGCAATTATCCCGTCGATCACCCGTACAACATTCAATCGAACGCCAACAAGAAGGTTTTGGATAAATTTAAGGACGAGAGTGGCAGTAAACAAATCGTCGAATTCGTGGGCTTGAGACCCAAACTGTATGCTTATCGTCTAGAAGATGAAGAGATCAAGAAATGCAAAGGAGTTAAAGCGTGCGTGGTGAAGAAAAACATCTCTTTCCAAGAGTATAAAGATTGTCTGTTAGGCAGTGGTCCAGTGTATAAGACTATGAAATCGATTCGAAGCGAAAATCACGACTTGTATACCGAAATAGTCAACAAGATTTCGCTGACGGCCGCCGACGATAAGAGATTCATGTTAGATGATAAAATAAGCACTTTGGCACTCAGACATTGGATTTCAGATCTCATTAGAGACAATATGATTGTGGATGATTGGATTCCAGAAAATCAAGAGGAATTAGACGGATTCGAGATTATAGAAATCGATAGAGACATCGAGAGAGTTAGTTTAAAAAGAAAAATAAAAAAATAAAAAAAATAACGTCATTTTAGTGAATTATAATAAAATAAATAAATAAAAAAAAATATATATATGCATTTATGAATAAGAAAATAGAGATATCTGTAGAAGGTGTCGTCTTACCTAACGAACCCCTATCCAACATCGATCTGTCGAATGCGGCGAAGGATTTGAAAATCAAAGAGTTTCTAGGCGTGTTTTCTAGAGATGCCTTGCCGAAGAGAAGACTTTGACAATCGGAATGCGGAATTTTAAATCTAGACGATTTATCGGGTGAAGGCACTCACTGGGTGGCGTGGTTCAAGAACGGGAAGAAGAATTATTATTTGGACAGCTACGGAATATCGCCGCCGAAAGAAATAAAGAACTATTTCAACAAATCGATGGTTCGTTACAACACGGAACGAGTACAATCACCAGATCAAGAGTTTTGCGGTCACTTCTGTCTCTACGTTCTCAAGAGATGGTCTGAAGGAGATCGGTTTGAAGACATTCTCAATGATTTACATTAGAGATAATTTTTTTTTTTATAGTATATAAAGATAAAAAATTATTTAAAAAAATTTTAATCGAATAAAAACGAAAAATAAAAATAAAATAATTCATTTTTTAATAAACTGCGTTTTGAAATATATTTTTTTAAAAACAAAAAATCTCAAAACAACATGCCAGTCGATAAATTTGGTAGAAGTGACGACGAAAAAGTCAACCTAAGAAAGAAGAGGAAGACGCTCGAAGTCGAGGATGGTTATGACGTTGTCAACCTGGGACGAATGTTATGTTAGGAGATACGAACCTCGAGAGGAACCTTTGAACATGAACGATAAGAAGCTCTACAATCTTCCCGAGCCGATAGATCACGCAGATGCTGCGACTAAAAAATACGTCGACAGGGGGAATGCCGATTTTGAACGAATCATGCTAGATAATTACGTGGATAAAACCATGACCGACGATCTCGATCTGAAATCCAAACGTTTGGTGAACGTCGCAAATCCCATAGATCCCACAGATGCCGCGACCAAGAAATACGCGGACGACTCTCACACGAGATTCAGTGAACACCTGAGAAACAGATAAGTTCAGAAAACGATGCACTTAGAATTGAATGCCAATTCTAACAAGATAACGAATGTGGCCACTCCCATGAATCCCAAGGACGTGGCGACCAAACACTACGTAGGTCTGGAACAGAGAAAGTCTGACAGACGAGAAATGACATCAGATCTGAATGCGGGATTCAACAAGATATTGAATCTGTCGAAGGACTCAACCGCAGTCAATAAGGGCTACGTAGATTCTGCCGTGATACGATCACAAGAATACCTCGCAAGTGGACGATCTGTACCTGAACAAACAATCTGGCGGAACCATGGAGGGTGGTATCGACATGAACGGTAAGAATTTATTTGGACTCAGTCACGATCCCGAATTCGATTCCAGTGCGGTCAGCAGGAAGTACGTGGATGACAACTCGGTCTGGAGAAAGGGCGACATCATGGAAGGTAAACTAGACATGGGTGGACACGCGCTCACGAATCTACCAGATCCCGTGAACATGACAGACGCCTGCACCCTGATTTTGGTGGTGGAAAAAGTCAAATATGCTAGACAATTGATCACCGTGTGGGCCGAGGAGAGCGGCACGTTAGAGGAGGGAAAAGCTGAGTGGTCTTTCGGAAATGGAGGTAGTGGATCATAACGTGGTCAGGTGGGATATCCCATGCCATTGGGAGGTGAAATCATTCGAATGAGTCTGGCTTCCACGGATTTGAATAACAGAGCGGTCGTCAATCTCATGGTGAATGGAGTAGAGAGCGATAAGAGATACAGCGTCAAAAAGACTGAGAATCACCACGCGAATGTTAGCACGTTCGGCACGCCTCTCAAAGTGAACGCTGGAGACAGGATTAATTTTGTTATGAAAACCAATAATCCCGAAGCCGCCACTTCCGTGGTGAGCCTACTGATCGAACTAGATCCTTTGAACAAACAGTGAATGCGTGAAAATAATTAAAAAAATAATGTGTGATTTTAAAAACAAAAAAAAAAGTAATGAGATTTAGAAAGATGTTCAATCTCTCTAAATCTCAATACTTTTATTTTTTTTTTTTTTTTTATTAATAATTACTCATTTTTTTTTTTATTTTTTTTTTTCACACACGTCTCTCATCGAATGATTGACATCTTATTTCCATCCGATTCGAATTGTAATTCTCTGTACGACAGGACCAGGGCGAATGCTTCAGTTTTTCACGGCATGTTCCTATCAAATTGCATCTTGATCTGAATGTCTAAGACGCTACTCTTGAGTCGTTCGCTCTGTTTACTGACGTCGAATACGAGCATGGGATACATCGACTTGTATTCGCTGGGAGATATGTTAGGGTTGTTCATCAATTCGTCTAGACCGTGATACTTCTTTCTAAAATCAGTGGCATCGCCGTACAGTCTGCAGAAATCGTTCTTGTCGAATGACGCATTGTAATCGATTGCTGGATATCTCGTGGCATTCAGAAACACTTGCATGTTTCTCAAATGGCAGTGATCGAACAGTGACGCATTCTGTTCCTGAGACCCGTCCCTATCGGTCTGAAGCGCAACCACGATGAAACGCGGTCTCTCGGAAGTGGATTTCACCATCAATCTCCAATCGAAGTGATTCGTGGAGAGAGGAATGCTAGCCATGTCGCACTGTCTCATTCTAAATTCTACTGGTAATTTACTCTTGGATTCTATGATCTTGTAGAGACGCGCTTTTTCCACGATCGAAGGCTCCGAACCACGATATCTTGTGTAGAGTTATCTTACCCGCATCGGTCGCAGTGAGTCTCACTATTGCATCATCATTTCCTTTTCGAATCAACGTCAGATTATGTTTGAATCCGTACATGATCTTGTTGTAATCGTCCGCAAATCCGAAGATGTGTTTCAAAGGTATCCTGAACGAAAACGTTCCTTTAGGTCTGGACGTCTTGACAACTCGGGCGCCGGCGCTAGCAGGGCCGACGGTGTCTTTCACCCACAACTGATTAAGTCCTCTGGATTTCGAAAAAAATCATAAGGATACGTCAAGAGTCTGAACATCGTGGTGGCCTGACCGGGATGAAACACAGATTCTATCTTTTGTCCGGATAGCATGTATTTTATATTACTGAATAGATGCATGATGCCATTATTGGCTAGAGTAACCGTGTCATCGTCGGCGTAGTCACTCCCATCTTCCTTGCTGAGACGTCCCTGCACCACTATGTAACTCTTGCTAGGATGTATGAATAGATCTTGAGTTTTGACGTTGATTCTTATCTCTCCCGCATTGTTCAAACTCGTTCCGGTTACCGGTTCGTATTCGTGAACCTCATATTCTTGAATACTTTCATCTTTCACTATGCTTTGTGCTATATCTAGTATATTTGTCATTTTTAAAGGATTTTTGTTTTTTTTTGTTTATTAATTAGCTTGCTTTTTTTTTATCTAAAAATAGTTTTAATTATTTTTATTATTATTATTATTTTTCTCTCCTATATATATGTGTGTAAACAAGAAAATGTTAAAGAGAGTAAATAAAAGAAATTTGTTTTCTTTATCAAAACTTTGTCTTCTGTAATTGTTGTTCGTAAAACTTTCCGATGATCTCTTCTCCATCCAAAGCTTCGATTTCGTAAGTCACCGGATCGGTGTGAAATATTTTGATTATCATGAAGATTTCTGAGGTCCATCGAGGAGTATAACCCTTTTCGAAGTGCTTCTTATAAGCGTAGATTCTCACTCAATCACCGACCGCAAATTTCGGCATTCTAGACTTCTTCCTAATCTTAGATCTTTCAGGATATAGATTCGCGTAGACCCGTTTTTCATTTTGAGGATCGCTAGCTTCCACGGGAGTCATCTTGATCGGTCTGTGTCGCATGTTGTTGTAATCTTTAACCAGACCGTTCAGAGCGTATATGTATTTCTTGGTCGAATTCTCCATGAAGTATCTGTGCATCTTTTCCTTCATCGTTCGATTACAACATTCCACCACACTGGCTTTCTCTTCGTTTTCGATCGAGTAGAGGTCGACCAATCAATGAACGTGCTTGTTGTAGAATTCCTTTCCCTTATCCACCCACAATTTACTCGGTTTTCGAGAAGACGAGTCGAACACGCTCTTCAGAGCCTCGGCGATGCAAGGTCCCAATTTATTCTTCAAAGCTCTGATCCAACCATATTTGGAAAACACGTCGATGACCGTCAATAGATATTTGACACCCTCGTTCCACCACAAAAACGATCTCATGTCGACCAAGTCGGCAGACCAAACATCATCCAAACCCTTCACGAACACCCTTCTCTTTCGAAATTTACGCACGATGGGTTTGTGTAACTCCTCTGCCAATTCACTCGTCAATAATCATTTCTTCTTTTCAGATGCGCTTTTTTTTTAACGCCCCATGCGAATCGACGTTTCGCACCGATCAGATTGCCGACCAGCGAACGTTCTATCTTCTCTCTCCTGGATGGATTATATATGCCTCTCAATTTCCCCGACATGTTTTTATCGCAGACATCGTTGCGAGTCTTGGTGTCGGGATGTCCGGCGTAGCACAGATCGTGATCATACGCGGCCGCGTCCACCCTATTAACAGGTTTGCTCCAAGATTCAGGAGTCAGATCGGCGTTGAGTCTCTTGTTCAATTTCGTTTCGGGTCCCGTGAAACTGTGACCAGGCAGATGCGTTTCGAAAGGTAGATCATTGATCATTTGATTCACGATGCCTTTACCTTTGCTCGCATTCTTTTTTTGACAAATCGAGTCTTGATAGAACCACACACGTCGCAAATTCCACGAAGCATCTGTCTATCATTTTTAGTTCATACTTCTCGAGAATTACTCGTCTCGGTAACTCTCTTACACTTTACACAATACATTTTTAAGAGTTATTTAAATTAATTTCGTTTTTATTTTATATATAATTTATTTATTTTTTTTAAATTCTGTTCTTATTACACATATAGTTTTTTCAATCGCTGCTCTTGAGTTCTATCATCTTACTGAATTCCTCCCTGTCCTCTTTCCTCCCCTTTTCCACGAGAGAATCCTTCATCTCTTCCTTGATGATCTGATGAGTCTTGATTCTCACAGCTTCTTTCATGGCTTCATATTTCGTTTTCTCACCCAATATCGTGAAGTATTCTCCGACCGATATCCTACCGTCTTTCAATGCCATCGAGATCATTTCGGATATCGTGTCGATCTTGGAGTCGGCCAAGACACGAATCTTGTCGTGTTTCCTCGCCTTCAGATATAATTTCATACTCAAAAAGTTTCCGAGCGTGCCAAACAATCCGGCGACGATAGCCACTCCTTCTACTGTCAACACGATCGGAATGCCGACCGCGGTTGACAACAATCCAATGCCGGCCGCATGTAAACCCATGGAAATCGTGATGAGTCTCGTGTCGATCGCGTTGACGAATTTCTTCTTGAGAGAACGGCGAGAATCTCTCTCGAGTTAGATACGCTTGGATTCTATTGATTTGATCGATGTGATACCTCTCTCCTCTTTCTTTTTCTTCTAGCGACGGTGCCGTCGGCAAAAAGCCGTTCGGCTTCTCGTCCTCGTCGTCATCTAACGTCGGATACAATTTATTTCTGGTTCTCATTTTTGTGTTTTTTTGTCTTTCTAATATTAGATAAAAAATTTATGTGTGTATTTATTTTTATTTTCTATTCTCCCTTATTTTTATATCAACAAAAAAACTTAGACGTATGCTTCATTGAACAATAATTTCATGACGCATCCCTTGTCTTCTAAAGTCAGACTTCTACGCGCCAATTTCAGTTCTTCTGAAACTGTGGGCTTGTCTCGATCCTTACTGAAGAGTAATCTCTTCCAAAACGTGATCACTTCGTCGATTTGAATGCGTTCGAACGCTGGTTCGAAATACTTGATGACCATATCTTCCCTTTCCATCGTCAGACATGAATGATTCTCGTGATCGAAGTCTAGGTGATCCCGACATCCGACACATCGTTCTAACAAGAGGCGACCTAGTTGTGCGTTCACGCAGAATGCGTAGGCTCTCATCAGCATTTTTAAAAGAAACCTTGCTCTAATAGTCTGGGAAGTGCACATGATTTACGTATTTATTTATTATCTATTCGATTTGATATATTTATTTTTTAAATAACTATTTTATTTATATTTTTTTTTTCTCTCCTATATATATCAATCACTTTTTTATTTCCTCGGGAAACGTGGCAGTGGGTTTGCGGGTTCGGTAGCAACTTTTTTCCATGTACCATGCATAAGTCGATTTTCTGATGTAGAATCCGCAAATGGGTTTCCGTGTACGCCTCCATAGGGATTCGGTGTTAAAATCGTGTACAGATACAGATGCTGCAGAATCCGCAAACCACTTTTCAACGCTGCTACAGAATCCGCAACACGTTTTTTCTGCTCGCGATTTAACACTGAATCCTATGGAGGAAACCCATTTGCGGATTCTGTAGCAGACAATCCACCTCATTTTTCTTAAAATTTCATACATTTTTTTCCCTCTAATCGACGTGTAGAATGTACACGTTCGCCAACGGGTATTTCAACGTTAAATGTGTGATCTGAGAAAACATGGCAGTGGGTTTGCGGATTCTGTAGCACCATAAAAAACGACAAATCGTGGACTTGTACACGATTTTAACACTAAATCCTATGGAGGTGTACATCGATGTACGTGTACATGTACGAAATCGTGTACAAGTGCTCCTGAATCCGCAAATATTACCTACTGACATGAGCTTTTAATTAGTGGTGGTCTTTCTCCCATGGGTATTTGGTTAAATATTTTCTCTGAAATTATAGTTTTTGATGCTCCTGTGTCAGCTGTAAAAAATAATTTCACGCCTTTGATTTCGCCATTTACATAACCTCCATCAGCTCTTGGAACTTTCCTTTTTATAATAACCATTTCACCGTCCTCTGATTTAGGTGGGTGGGAAAATTTTTCCAAAGTTTTGTTTTGATTTACAAATTGGTCATTTTCTGTTTGATTTCCTTGGACCAACCCTCGACCGGTAGGGTCAGTCGTAGCTAGTTTAAACCTTTATTTCCTTTGTTACTTGCATTGGGCTCTTGAGCCTTAATGGAATGATTCATTGTTTGATAGTCTTTGTTCCACCTGAAGTGTGAGGGTTGTGCCCTCTGCTGAGGATAAAAGTTACATGTAGCTTGAGAGGTGTTTTGCCCGCCAAAGAAATTTTCTTGAGTTCTCCAGTTGGATGTTTTGCCTCTATTGAACGATGTTCATTGTTGCTATTGTACTGGTTCCGTTGCCACACACCGTTGTAAGCAGGTTTGCATTGTGCAAAGTGTGGACAATGCCTCTTTATGTGGCCTGGAGAGTTGCAGAAATAACAAATGGGTGGCTCTGCAGTAAAATTTCTTGGTTGACTTAATTTACATGTAGCGACATCACTGGATGGTTTTGTGATATTTTCAACTCTTTCTTCTTAATTAGAAACAACTGCCAGCACCTTTTCGAATTTCTCGTCACCGTTCTCATTTGATTGATTTTTAGATGCAGGTACTTTATTTGATATTTTAGCTGATTTTCCATTTCTACCAGTGACTTTAGTGTTTCTGAGAACACCTTTATTTCCTTTTCCCTTCTTTGTGACACTAATTTCATCATCAAAGTCTTCTGATGAGCTGTCTGTGTCTGAATTTTTCGCGTTAATCTTTTATATTTTCTGTCATTGCAGTAGTCTCCCTTGTTCCTGTTTTTGGTTTCTGTGAAGTTAATAACTTGAACAACAGCATCATCAATGCTGGTGGGTTCTTTAAAGAACTCCACTTGAAATCTTACTTCTTGATCGAGTAAGCCTTCCAAAAATTTCCTGAGTAAATCTTCCTTCTTTGTTGCCTTATCTCTATTGGGGTATGCTTTATCATACAACCTTTTCAAATCAACTGCAAATTCTTCAATCCTTTCATGTGTCTGCTGATTTCGGTTCCGAAATCGTACTCCATAGGTTCTAGAAGTTTCTATTTTTCTGTACCTATTAGCTAGTTCAGAAACTAATTTCCTATACTCTGACCGTACTTCATGGGGCAATTGCCCAAATACAAAATCTCCAGCTTGCCCTTGTAAACGAGGTAAAATTTCATCCAATTTGTCACTATCTGACCACCCTCGTCTTTTTGCAACTTTGTCAAATCTGTTATACCAGACGTGCCAATCTTCCTTCCCGGAAAATGCAGGTAACTTACATGAAATTCCACTTTTATAACTGGAAAGTGCTCTAGAATTCACTGTTGTTATGGGTGGACTCTGTGAGTTGTAGTCGACATCACTCACTTCGGTAGAGTCTTCGTCGCTGGACTCGTAACTGCGCACCGATCTGTAAATGGGATCTCTGGGTCTTGCAGTCCTGGTATCACCAGCCCCATTTCTTGTGATTCCCTCTTGAGTATCGTTATTCCCATTGGAGTTACATGTAATGTTTACCAACTCTTTAACTGCATCTCGAAATCCTTTAGTCATTTCATTTACCATTCCCCGCATTTCAAAAATCATGTGTTCGTTTTTACTGCAAGTATCCATAACCATTTCCTGTATATCAAAATTAAAAAGTCCTTTGTCGGTTGTTCTTGCTTCAGAACCCGCTCTGCTATGATGATACTTCTCTACAGAAGGTACCTCAGTGTTTGTCAATGTGGAATCGGTGTCCATTTGACCATCTGGTCCCTTATCCATGCCCAACATATTAAAATTCATGCGATCATCATTATACATACATGCGCTCATTCCCCGCATATTAAAATTATTGCGTTGCTTGTCGCTACGTGCAATCGCCCCTCGCATATCAATAGTCATGCGTTCATTTTCATTCGAGCGTGTATCTAGTCATATACCATGTTTATCGCCAAGCTCTTCTCTTTCATGACTTCTCGTAGAAGTTTGATGTGCAGTTAAAATCACTGTTTCATTTTTCTCATTTGCATTATCTGTTCTTGCTTCATTTTCCATTAATTCATTATTTTCATCTAAGGCACACTGGTCCAAGTTAGTTTCATCACCACTATCAGCCTGGGCAACTTCTACTTTATTGTTCTTACTCTTATCCATTCTATTTAATGTTAAACAAATTAAATTAATTTTAATTCTTTATCTGTATCCTGGTGCAGCCTCGCCAAAATGTAACCGTATAGGATACGCAGTCTCCCAAGGGGACCTAAACTTCACTGTGGGTGAATCTGACTAGAAACCGGGGCGTCAATGAGAGGTTCAATTTTTCCCTATGGGGGGACTAGATCTGAAAGGAATCGAAGGAACTTAAACTTAATTAATTAATATTTATTTAATTCACATCTCATTGTATAATTTATCGGGGGGGGGGGGGGTATTTTTAGTTCCCCCATGACTGGAATCACCAGCTTATTTCATTTACAATAACTCAATATTTACAATTTACTGGAGTGACCAGCTGTAAACCAACCAATTACGCTTTCATGTGGCTGGAGTGACCAGCTTCTTTATTTGATTGGATTGACCAGTATTATTTACAATTTCTCTCTTACTGGAATAACCAATCATATTTGAATCTCAATTAAACTGTTATGTGACCAGTTTAACAGTGGGTGTAAACCTTTAAAGTGCTAACTGACATAGTGCCAGAAGTCACTATGTGGCTTCAAAAGAAGTCCAAAGAGTCCAAGATAAAATCTTCACGTTAATTTCTTTCGTGTTTCCCAGTAATTCATAAGGATTAAAGATTGGTTCTAAGATCTGCCTTATAACGAATTATCGGAGAGAGCCTACAGGCACCACCCCCCCCCCCCGGTAACCCGCTATAAACAGATTATTTATCAGTAAAGCTCTGATCATCAATACTAATTTAGCACTCTACCAGTCATATCCAATTCTAAGCTAGTTTTCTAAACCAAAATAACCAGTTGCAAAAGGGTTAATATATCTGGTTAAATAGCTATCAATTTTTATAAGTGCTAACAGTTTAGCACAGTTGCAATCCTTAAGTAATTTACAATTCTATAATAAATGGGACCGTTGAAGGACTCACACTGGAGTAACCAGTTTATGTGGGTATTGGCAGGGTTAATTGAGATTCAAATGTAAGGCTTATACCATTAATCAAGTATCCTAGTGATTTGAAGGGTTAATTGTCCTTGTAAAAATGAAATGATCCTGGGTAATTTTTCTGGTACGACCAGTGAGAATTTCTTTGCGTTGGCAGGGGTTAATTACAATTTTAATTTCGGACGTCACAGCAAGAGCGGTTATAGTAGATTCTTCTAATTCAGGATGGACTGTACCATTGCAAATTTCAACACACGCAACTCTGTTTGACTTTGAGTCCAAACTGGACTAATCAACACAATGGGCCTAAAGAATAGTTATAAATCTCTGAAGAGGTTAATTTGTATTTGATTCCAGAATTTATAGTATGAATTTAATAAATCTCCATCATTTTTGATTAGGCTAAGTAATTGTGCCAATGATTTAACTTAAAAGTCTTAATAAAATAACGGTAACATGTTGCAGCTGGCCAGAATGAGCCTTCATTCTGGCCCGGTGAAACATTGTACCGTCCACCGACTCGAGTCGTCGGACTGCACTGAGATACAGCAACAAGGGAATATTTTCCCTGGTTCCTATCTTAAAGTGCTACTAGATATACACCTTATTTGTTTTAGGGTTGTTCTCGATCAATTCTTGATATTTTGAGATCGTTATTTCTTGCTGGGAATAACCCGGCATTCAGAGTGTCAAATCGACGTCTGCGCTGGCTTTTATGGGTCAAGAATTCCACAATTTTTTGTGGGGTCACGTGATAATACCCTAGATGTAACTTTGGTGCTGGCATGTATTTTAACATGCGCGAATGAATAATAAGATCATTTCTCGTTGCGAATTTCCCTTTTACTGCTGCAGATAAGCTGCTTTGCTATGATATTTCCAACTTTCCACATTGAAACGGTTAAAATGTAGGACGCAGGAAACACCCGCAACGCGCATGATAGTGACCGAGTTTCGACTGAAAAGAGAAATGGCTGTGATCAAATTTGTGCCAATTTACCGTGAAAAAATGCCATTTTTTCAAATAGGATGATTTGTTTGGGTCAATCATGGATCAATTTTAATCCACGATGATTCGAGGAAATAGCAACGAGGTATGTTCTTACATGACAGTTTTACGTCAATTTCACTCCGAGGTGGAGACGGCAATTCGTCCTTGAATTTGTATACACGGAGTTGCAAAACGCAACAAGATTGAAAGGCACTACGTATTCGGGAAGCAATTAAATTATTGTTTAGACTTTGACTGAATACGAAAGCCAACAGGTCCATTATTTCACAGTATTTTTCGTTATCGAAGAATCGGTTATTTTACCCCGTATTAGACGTTTAATAATTAAAAAAAAAATTATGAAAAAACTATTGTTTCGAGAAGTAAAAGGTCAAGAACTTTGACGTTAAACCCCTAGAAGCCGTTAGAAGCATTTGTCTTTTAGGTACATTCAATGCAACTGACGACCGGTCTCGATTATTACACTGACGTTTCAAAAGTTCAGAATGTCAAAGCTTTGAATGTACCTTAAAGTGGATCACCTTCGTTGTTTATTTGAGGTAGGTCAGCTGGCTTGAACTTCATTTTAACGACTTCAAAGGGGGGGGGGGGGGGGGGGGGGGTCATCTAGGTACGATTAATTGATTATTATCGATTATTTGCGACGATTAATCGATTCCCAAATTAAAACTTCGTGACAGCCTTAATCTCCATGACGGGGACGCGGTGGCGTTGTGGTAAACGGTTCTCGTCAGATCACCGAAGTTAAGCAACGTCGAGCCCGGATAGTCCTCGGATGGGTGATCGTCTGAGCGATCGATTCGGACTCCCGCGTTGTGTCCTTGGGCAAGGCACTTAACCCCGATTGTCCACATGGGGTCACGATGACGCCGTATACTAAGGCGTACTGCACGTCGATGGTGCGCATGTATTCAGCCAATCTAACCCTGCCTGTGCTGCAGTGCGGAGTTACGATGTTGGGGAGCTGGCAGCTGCTCGTCGTTGTTCGGTGGTTCTCTGCGGGTACTCCGGCTTCCTCCACCCGTACAAACTGCCACGGTCATGATTAGCCATTGTGCATAAATATATGACCTTAAACACCAATAAATAAATAAATAAATAAATAAATAAATAAATAATCTCCATAAAATCTGTTTTGTTCTCTAGTTCCACAAGCCACAACTTTTAGTCCACAAAGGGTTACCGTGAGGGGACTTATTGATAGCACTCCGTCCGTCTGTCTACATGTCTGTCAGTCTGTCAGATTATCTGTCCTTTTTTCCATCTGTCCTGTTACCACCTGTATCTTCGAGATTGTTGAATGGTGGTGGTCCAAATTTTTAACATCAATCAGACATTATGAAAATATGATGCACATCAAATGTTGTAGAAAAAAATTAACGGTGGCTGAAAGACGATAATTTTTGTAATTTTTTCGTATTTTTTCATATTTTTATACGTTACCAACTGTATCTCCGATATGCTTGGATGCTGACGTTTCGAATTTTTATCATTTATCAGACATTATGAAATTATGATGCATGGTAATTGTGTAGAAAAAAGGTCAAAGATGGATGAAAGGCGGCCATTTTTGTTGAATTTTTTCTTATTTTTTCATACTTTTATATTCTCCGAGTGTGATAATTTGAACAAATACTTCCGGATTTAGGATATGAGACTTTCTTAACAACGTCTTGAACGTGTTCGAAAACCGGTGCAGTTTGATTATACTGAACAGAGTTAAGGCCCTTGATTAGTTAATTTTCGTCCATTTTCAGCTCGTTTGCGAACTTGAACAATTATTTCAAACACTTCTCAACCATCTCAAGTGCGATAAAACGCAAGTCAAGTTTAATTTCTGCTTCTGTACGTCTACGAGTTTGAGTTATGTCCGTGCGTTATGAATAAATGGTAACATTGAGGTTTTTCTTCTGTTTCTGTCAAATAGAACTTGGTTCAAGTGACCGATTTCTTTACAGGGTTCTCCGGTGTCTGAACCTCCATTGGATATTATATTCAGACCAGTGTACTGCTATATTGGACCACTTCCCCATCTGTAAAACCTTCCTTGGTTTACCATATTGTCAGACTTAAATGATTGTTGGGGTAAAGATTCAGTCAGTGAGATTATCATGTACAGTACGTGGAGAGTGGATTGTAACTAAATCACCCGCGGAGTGGAGTTTTCACCCAAACTATAATTTTCAAGTTTTGTACATGTGGACAAAACACACAAGCAATGTTTCTGCCAATGGACCTCCGGGTTTAACCCGGAGGTCCATTGGTTGAAACTTTGCCTGTGCTTGTTATGCTTTGCAACAAATTTGCAATTATTGCTAGGGTGGAATCTCCACTCTGCGGGTGATTTAGTGACAATACACTCTCCACGTACTGTACTTTCTGATTTTAGGAGAAGTAGTGGTAATATCTCCATGAATTAATTTCTATGCATGACTGGTTCAGGCTAACATGAACCAATTCTGACTGTATCCTGTGTTCCTCTGTCCGCAATCAAGGTGTAAATGTCCATTGTTCCAAAATACCAAAATACGTGCCAGTCTGTGCAAAATTGTGCGGTTTCAGTGAATATATTTACGAAAACAGTTGAAAAAGCCGCCTGATCTGACGACTTCAGATTGGTCGTCCACTACTTGCTGTACTTTTTATAAGTTATCTCCGCTAACATGTATAGTGTATGGAGATTTAATACCTGGGTGTCGGTTTTTAAACACCGATACGCAGGCCCGTTTGAAACAATAGAAACATGGTGGAGAAAAGAATGTCGACGTGTTTCACACTCTCCGCATTCTGTTCGTGAATAAGACAACAGATAGAGTTACATCCCTTGGGCCGATAAGTACGGTGGCTGATTTAGGACACTCAAATATTTATTTTTTTTTCTCGTTATAACGAGATACGATCTCGTTATAACGAGAAAACATCTCGTTATAACGAGATACTATCTCGTTATAACGAGAAACCATCTCGTTATAACGAGAAAGTATCTCGTTATAACGAGAAAACATCTCGTCATAACGAGAAAACATCTCGTTATAACGAGAAAGTATCTCGTTATAACGAGAAAAGATCTCGTTATAACGAGAAAACATCTCATCTCGAGATAAAATCACGTGACTCTGATGACCTGAAACATATAGCCCCCACCACCAAAACAGTTTATATATCTCGCGTGTTTTCAATATTCTGGATGTAATACATGGGAAAAACACCTACCCACCCCCAACCATCCCAACCATGCCCGTGAAATACCGCTCCTCTCCCTCGCACATGTTGTCAAAGATAATTACGGTAAGCGCATATAACTCTCATACCAATAAACACAGAAAATGAGATGGAATTCACACAAACAGATGAAACAACTATAGCGTAATAAACTCGCTGCCCCCCCCCCCCCGCCCCCGCCCCTCCCCCACACCGTATGTGGAACAATTTTCGACACACGGCACTCAAAACACGACTATAGCCTCAGCCCCAAAACAGTGTACATATCTTACGCGTGTGTTTAATACGGTGGATGTAAAACACGGGAAACACATCTCCTTCCCAAAGCATCCCACCAATGCCCGCGAAATACCTAACCCCCTCCCCCCTCGCATATGTTGTAAAAGATAATTACGACAAATGTATTTAACGCTCATACTAATAGAACAAGGACAGGGACGTGAGAAGGTAAAAATATTGGGAGAGGGGTACCAAGGCGGAAATCCATGCAAAAGGGGCGCCCATTGTGCTGACAGTAGCATGATTTGAGTCGCACAGTGGCGAGGTGGGGGAGAGCACCAGATGTGGTATCCCCTTCTCGTTGGCGGGGTCCGGGGGCCCTTCCCTGGGAAAATTTTGAAAAATATGGGGGCCAAAACTCGCGTTCTCAGTGATTCTGAGGCCACTGTGACACTATCAATTCGAATTCTCGGCTCGTTTCGTAAATAGGCTAGCTTCTGAATTTATCCGTTTGGTCAACCTCTTCGTTTGTGTTTTGTTTTGGACTGACTTCAAACATCTACACGAGTTTAATCGGGACCATGGGTTAATAATTTTTTGATTTTTTTTTTTTGGGGGTGTGTGTGTGGTAAATATCCCCCTTACCTCCCCCCCCCCCCCCCCCCCCCGGTTTAACGCCACTGAGAAAGGATGGAAAACAGAAAAATGAGATGGAATTCACACAGACAAATTAAACAACAAAAGCGTAATAAACTTACTGCCACCCCTCCCCACACCCTTCCCTCCACACACAAGGAGAGATTTATTTATTTATTTATTTATCTATTTATTTATTTATTTATTTATTTATTGGAATTTGACGACTCTTTCAGCAGCCAGGGTCATGTCGTGTAATGTAGTTCTACGGGTGGAGGAAGAACCGAAGAATCGGAGAGAACCACCGAGCAGCGGCGAGCAACCGTCGAACTCTCCAACGTACTAACCCGGCAGAATTTGAGTTACATATAGAGTTCTAACGCAAGTTGAAGACAACAGTATATAGCTTCACAAAAGTGACTTTAAACACCAAAAAATAATTAAATAAATTCCCTATACCAGTGATGACTATAGTCGTCATGCTTCATATTCCATGTTCAGCTCAATCTGTCAGTGAACAAAATGAGAAGTTTATTGAAAAACTTAGTGCTGAAGCGGCATGGGTGTGGGGGTGGGTGGGGTGGGGTGGGAGGGGGGACACCCCATCCAATAACATTGACCTCCACCCCACCCCCACAAAAATCAAACTGCCACTTATAATTCCCAACCTTCCCTTCTCACAAGATGCCCAAAATGGGCCCCACAGCTTTATAATTTGGAAAAAAATCACCCCCCCCCGGACCCCCACCAATGGGAGGGCGTACCTCCCAAACTCTCCGTCCCCTGCCTCAAACCTCGAGACATGCCTGTGGTATGTCGTTCTCGACCCTCCAATATTACTGCCCCCCCCCCCCCCCCCAACACACACACAATTTGGGATCCTAGCTCTACACATTAAAAACCAATTTTCTAGAGCTTCAGTATTCATGCATTGCATTATTGTTATATTATTGACACCATTTAATTCTATTTCTAAGAAGTGCACAAGTTATCGGTACACCGTATATATTGGCCTAATCATGATAACCCTTTTACCCACCGCAGCGACACAAACCGTCCGTGTAATATACAAAATTCGCCACTCAAAATTTATGTTCATAATTTTTTCTCCCAAACCATAGTTTATGATATCGCATCGAAAAGAGCTCGACGAGCTCGTTCAAACGAGTGTCATAAGCCGTTTAGTTTGGAAGAAAAAAATGAATTTCATTTATTTTTTTTTTTTTTTCTGTAAAAATAATTGTCGGCCTACTGTTGTCTTCAACTTGCGTTTGGTAAAAGGTTAATGACGCCATAATGTGTTCCCACGACAAACGTGTACAGCTACCTACTATATAATTATGAGAGCGCGGTAGCTCATTTGTTAGAGTATCGAGCTTGAAACATAGAGATCGACGGTTCGATTCTGACCCGCGCTGTGTCTTTAGGCAAGACACTTAATCCCAATTGTCCACGTGGCCTGACGTGAGGTCACGGTGGCATTATGTGCTAGGGCGTACTGCACGTCGATGGTGCACGTGCCTTCAACCGCTCTAACTCCAATTCTGTCGGGTTAGTATGTTGGAGAACTTGGCGGTTGCTCGCCGCTGCTCAGTGATTGTCTCCGGTTCTTCCTCCACCAAGGGAACTACCCTACATGACATGCCCCTGGCTGTTGAAAGCGTCGATAATAAATAAATCTCTCCTTGTGTGTGTTGGTGGGGGGCGGGGGGGGGGGGGGAGGGGGCAGTAAGTTTATAAGGCTATAGTTGTTTAATTTGTCTGTGATAATTCCATCTCATTTTCTATTTTTCATCCTTTCTCAGTGGCGTTAAAACCGGGTAAGGGGGGGGGGGGGGCGGTAGGGGATATTTACCACCTCCACCCCGCCTCTTCAATAAAAAAAAATATTAACCGATGGTCCCGATTAAACTCGTGGAGATGTTTGAAGTCAGTCCAAAACAAAACACAAACGAAGAAAGTTAACCAAGCGGATAAATTCAGAAGCGCGCCTAATTACGAAACGAGCCGTGAATTCGGATTGATAGTGTCACAGCGGCCTCAGAATCACTGAGAATGCGAGTTTTGGCCCTCATAGGCTTCAAAATTTTCCCAGGGAAGGACCCTCAGACCCCGCCAACGAGAAGGGGATACCACATCTAGTGCTCTCCCCCGCCTCGCCACTGCGCGACTCGAATCATGCTACTACCAGCACAATGGGCGCCCCTTTTGCATGGATCTCCGCCTTGATACCCCTCTCCCAATATTTTTACCTTCTCACGTCCCTGTCCTTGTTCTATTAGTATGAGCGTTAAATACACTTGTCGTAATTATCTTTTATAACATGTTCGAGGGGGAGGGGAGGTATTTCGCGGGCATTGGTGGGATGCTTTGGGAAGGAGAGGGGTAGGAGTGTTTCCCGTATATTACATCCACAGTATTAAACACACGCGTAAGATATGTACACTGTTTTGGGGCTGAGGCTATAGCTGTGTTTTGAGTGCCGTGTGTCGAAAAAGTGTTCCACATACGGTGTGGGGGAGGGGCGGGGGGGGGGGGGGTCCGCGAGTTTATTGCGCTATAGTTGTTTCATTTGTTTGTGTGAATTCCATCTCATTTTCTGTGTTTATTGGTATGAGAGTTATATGCGCTTATCGTAATTATCGTTGACAACATGTGCGAGGGAGAGGAGCGGAATATCACGGGCATGGTTGGGATGCTTGGGGTGGGGGTGGGTAGGTGTTTTTCCCATGTATTACATCCAGAATATTGAAAACACCCGCGAGATATATAAACTGTTTTGCAGGTGGGGGCTATATGTTTCATGTCATCAGAGTCACGTGATTTTATCTCGAGATAACGTGATTTTATCTCGAGATAACGAGATGTTTTCTCGTTATAACGAGATCTTTTCTCGTTATAACGAGATACTATCTCGTTATAACGAGATCTTTTCTCGTTATAACGAGATCTTTTCTCGTTATAGCGAGATCTTTTCTCGTTATAACGAGATCTTTTCTCTTATAACGAGATACTTTCTCGTTATAACGAGATGTTTTCTCGTTATAACGAGATGTTTTCTCGTTATAACGAGATAGTATCTCGTTATAACGAGATGTTTTCTAGTTATAATGAGATCGTATCTCGTTATAACGAGATCGTATCTCGTTATAACGAGATCGTATCTCGTTATAACGAGATAAAAATAAATATTTGAGTGTCCTAAATCAGCCACCGTAGATAAGGAAACGAGTAAACAGAATTTTGTTGACATTTCGTTTCCGGAGTTCCAATGTGTTCAAGGTGCCTAATAGCGCATGGAACACATTGGAACTGAGCGGACGATATTTGCTCTTATTTTATTTTTCTCAAGTTATTTCATTTAATTACTCGACTATTTAATTTATAACAGCAAAATATGATCGAACTTTCGGAAATCTGATAATATTTGTGACTATTTACAGTTGTTTTCTTAAATTTTTATACCCAGGCGAGCGGAAGCAATAGGCCTACGCTTTCACTCAAACCATAATCCATCTACCCCCGATGTTTCGCGTGCCCATGTATAGGGCTTCACGGTATTTCGATATTTCACCGAAACTCGGTATTTTTTTCAATATCGATACCGTACCGAGCAAATTTTAACTCCCTCGATAAACCGACCTTCACGATATCGTCGATTAGCAATGTCGATATTCTCAAACTAATGATAAACTTAACTTTTTGGACTTGAACTTCATCTAAATTCGTCACACGCACACTATAAACTACCATACTTTTATTTAATTTTGATACGGTTCCAAGCCACAAAATAAGCAGACTGTCATCTGCAAAATGAGGTCCCAGTGGTGAATTTAGAGATGTTACCCGGCACAGCAGGGTAGCATCAGTAAATTTACCCTCTGTGAACCTCAATCTGCATCAGAGTATGAAAACTAAAAAGAAAGAGGTACCCAGAGGATAAATTGGCCCACTGCATGGGATAGCATCATCAAATTCGCCCTCTGGGGATCTTATTCTGTTCTCAAATACTCGATATTTACTCTTGTCCCTGTATCAGTATGCATCGCGTCTTCTGATTGATCAACGTGACCGAGACAAACAGCCATGTATCGGCTATCTTCAAACATACGGGTGATAAGAGCGCGCGCCGTTGTTCCCCGTTTGTCACTCAAGAAACATCCAGGTGATAAAAATAACCTTTGACCCCGACTTGGTCACATCGATTGCAGAAACTCCTTTTAGAGCTGTTAATTAAATTGTAACGGCCGGGGTAAATAAATCCCGGTGTTACAGGAATGGAAGTCCGTAGGAAAATTAGTCCCTCTGGACTATTATTCCGCGGAATTATAGTCCTAGGTCTAACATTTGTAGGAATAGTAGTCCGGCGGACTACTATTCCTAGAAATGTTAGACCTAGGACTATAATTCCGCGGAATAATAGTGCAGAGGGACTAACGTTCCTACGGACTTCCATTCCTTTTACACCGGTCATAAAGTTTTTTTTCAAGGAGGGTCACAGATTCAGTGAGGGTTTTGGAGCCAAACTGAGGTAAAAGTAGGAAATCCACGGCGGGCAAATATACGGGCACAGTCAGTGTGACCACTGTAGTCTGTAAGACTTGGTGTCAACAACAAATTAACATTACCAGGGAAATAAATCTCGGCGCACTTCATAATTTATTTAGCGTTTTCCGATGGTCAGCGTAGAAATGTATGCTATTAATTCCACCTACCTTTTACAAAATTCAATGACTGCGGCTCAATTCAAAATCTTCAAGTTTAAACCCAAGTGGAGTCTGAAATTGTGAGACATTGTTCCCGAAATTCAAAATATCACCTTCCATGTTCCATGATGTCCAGCGTTGTTTTAAGTGAATATTTAAGCTATTCTCTCAAAGACATGAATAAAACACACAACACATCTAAAATGCTGAAGCTTGTTCCATGGAAATACAGTACACGCTGGAAGGCTGAATTTACACGGTTTTAAAACTGTTTCAACGAATTCAAATTCACCAAAGTGAAAAACTTCGCCATGTGTGACCTGGTTTATAAACAACGATTCGGAAATAGACGCGTCTATTTATAGTTTTGCTGTGACGTTTGTTACGCTGTTTGGTTCAAAACCAGAGGCCCAGTGTGGGGTTTAAACCTCGTCGCCTGAGTCTTAATGTGGGATCATATTTTGCATGTCGGCATTATTTCTGTGTTAGGAGGCGGGACAAAATCATTATCTCGGGCAACATCCAGGGTACATGGAGTTTTAATACCTGGATGTCTCCTTTTCAACCATTCGGCTTGCGCCTCATGGTTGAAAACCGACATCCAGGTATTAAATCTCCATGTACCCTGGATGTTGCCCGAGGTAACTTATAATATTGCGGTATTTAAAAAATACCGTACTCGGTATTACAAACTGGAGTACCGTGAAGCCCTACCCATATATCCTGGATGTTGCACGCTCCCGTGTATCTTGGTCGGGTGCACCCTTTGACATGGCTATTTATTAAAGGCATTTTGACCAATCAAAATACACAATTTATCGGTATAGAGGGACAATTTCCTACAATGACGAGCCTTACAGGTCCGAAAAAAACTCGACCCCGCATGTGTAGTCCACGTTTTTTTCATACCGTTTTTACATAACAGCCTGTTGCTCATATATTTTGATGTTGTGCATTTAATCTTCATACATTCATCAGATAATAGTATCACTTTGGTGACTCCCCCATTCGCGGGAACTATTATCTGATCGCTGACGATCGGCGTTGCACTTGTTTTTTGCGTTTCTTTTTGACTCTCTCATTGCCATTTGAGTCACGGTTAATGCGACTTTTTCCCAACAAAACAAACATTTCTCCCACCGGGACGATTCAAGGATTCTCCAGCTACCACGCCTCCCCTGTTGGGGTCATAGCCCCTGCTCCGGGGAAATTCAGACCCCACACCTGAATCTGGCATGCATTTACGATTCATTAATTTTCAGACTATATGCTGATGGTTTAGATCGGTTTACTAACTCGAGGATGATAAAAAAATGTGTGTATAGCAGGGTAGCTGGAGAGAATCAGATGGCAGTGAGGTTTGTTTGTTTATTTTGAGTTAAATGCTGTAACGACAGTTTCAACCACCAGTTTCATATTGTGTCGAACAGTTTTACGGGTGGAAGAAGCCCGAGTACGCGAAGAGAACCGCCGATCGGCCCTAGGTAACTGTCAGAAGCTTGATTACCAATCAACGACAGTTAATGTGACTTAAGAAATAACCGGCCGAAGAATGGTTTCGGTCGGCGGAGGCGCACGGGGATATTGCAGGGTGGTCCACCCCTTTTGACCCTGTTGACGGCGTTCTTGGATTCTCTAGCGCAGCGTTTGGAGCTAGTAGCTTCCGGCAAGTATAGTCTGCTACTTATGCTTGCTTTTTGGGGCCGTCACAATCAAGTACATTCTGCTTTTTGCCTCGTGTTTCGCATTTGAGAAGAGAATGTAGCCGAGTCCAAATAAGGATGGTGGTGATCACGATGATGAAGGTTGTCATCATGGTGGCATTCAGTAAGGCAAAAGGCAGGAAAAGGCACACCCGTTGTGTTAACTATCGAAAAATGGCCCCTTGCGGGGTTCTAACTACACGAACTTCCCTGGTTCGGGGACAGGCCTGATGTTTGTTCTGTATGACCGGGACCTTGAAACATTCTGAGAACGTTTCCATAAAGGGCAAGGAACAACACTCACCTCCCCAGGGGTGTTCCTTTATCGACAAAATTGAAGGTCTTTGGTGAGTTTGGTTTGCATCATAAAACCCTATGATTGTCTCCGCCTTAATTGTTAGCTGATGATTTCATTTTATGGTAAGTGATAAAATGATTCCTTTGTTTCGTTTATCATCACCAGTACTCATAACTGATCTGGTTACATTTCCGAATTACAAGAGAAAAGATTGTTAGGTGCTAAATTTCTATCCAAACGGAGATAGTTTGTTGCCAAAGCAAAATGCAAAAATCAACCAATAGGATCACTCTATTGGGATCAAACAACCAATACGATCTCTCTATCGGGATCAAACAACCAACAAAGTCGGCCTATCAGCACCGCTACAAGCGAACGCGAACAAACTGAAAAAGCCGAACGAAAACTCCCTTTAACTGGCTGAGGGCTAAACTATTTTTCGTGGTCTGAAGTTGTTATTCGAAATTTGTTCTATTGCAAATTATTGGAGAGTGCCTATAGGCACTCTCCAGTAATTTGAAATAGAACAAATTTATATAACCAAAATATTGTTTTGGTTAGACTGAATAAGAGACCTGAGTAAGAAAAAACATTGGCTTTTGCTCTGGTACCCTTAGTTTTTTGAAAGCCATGATCGTGGCTTCTGGCACTCAACCAGTTAATCGCCGTCACATCAAAGTCAAACAAAAATGAAAACTGCGAACAGTGGAAGATCATAGGAATACTGAACGGCCATCGGGATCCCGAAATCTCGGACAGAATTAAAGTGCTAACACGGTAAAAAGGCAAAATATCAAATAACCTCTTCCCACCCCTCGGTCGGACCAACGCCACAAAAGCCCTTGAAGACAACACGTGGATATTATCCGTTAATGTAATCAACCCACTTCTCCTTGACCTTCCACATGATATGGCTAGGCTACCTCACAAATAAGAGACAAGATGTTGATTGATTCGACGAGGTGTGCATAATTTATGTGATGGTAAACTTTGTAAACACAACACATGCGACAGCAGAACATATGCGCATGCATGTGTGTTAGTGCACAACGTGTCCAGAACCACGTACACCACACATGGACACCTGGTTGTTTTTGAGGCTACATTTCGGATAGGTATATGTGGATAGTTATCTTCGTATACAATCGGGGACGCCGGAAGCATGGAAGCAGAGGAGGCAGCTGCCCTCCCTGCCTTCGACCGAAATCGGTCACGAAGGCTCGAGGAGACAGACAATGCCTTTCCCAGGCTCGTCACTTGATTTGGTTCTATGATTTATTCTCGAAGTAAAGCTAAAATACCCCAAATCTACTCTGGAGGGTTTTACAAGTCAATGGGAGAGTTGGGGGGGGGGGGGGGGGGGGGTCGTACCCGGTGCTTCATTCAGTGAAAATTGGATGGCGATTCAACTGTTTTATGTCGGTGATTCACTGTTAATGCAGTTAATGCATGCGTGGAAATATTGCCCACACGTGGATTTTGACCTTCTCACAACGACAGAACTCGGTAGGTTTTGAGGCCTTGTCATCGGATTGTTTGTAAGATCTGGTTGTTCTGGTGTTTCTTGCCACCCTGCTCGGCCCTAACTCTTGAATGACTAACCCCCCCCCCCCCCTCCCCTCATCTGATGCCGAGTTCTGGTGCATATCGTTTGTTCGGTCCCAACTTACTGTATTTTATCGTTCTTGCAGGCGTCCCAGTAGCTTGGGTTCGTCCACGGCAACATGTAATGTCTTCCTTCTTCCTCGATCGCAGCTGGCTTTTACTGGTACGAGGATGCGACAGTTGTTGGTTTTTACACAGAAGCTTTTTTGTGTCAGCGGACTCCTTATTGGTTCAACTACTTCTAGCGGTTCCAATTGTTTTTTTTATCGTCTCTTTGAGTCACTCTTGTTCAAGGTGTTTCGATTGCCTCCACGTTTTCTTAGGCGTTCTCATTTTTAACATCTTAGCATATTTAAAGCTTTGGAAGCACATGAGCCCCTGTATGGATCGTCGGTTATGCTAGAGACTATTCATACGAATGGAGGAGCTTTGACACTCGCCGCCGATACAAAGTGCACCCAGGCCACCCACTGCTGATCAGACACTCAATGTTTATGTTCGCATGTTAGATTGACCTGGCTAGTCCTCTGCATCCTACTGTTGTGGGAGCTTTTGTCATAGTACACAATTTGGCACAATGTGTTCTCAGTACATTCAGTGCCCGTGCATGTTCCAGGGATTACCAGTTCACGTACCATTCAGCACAATATCATTGAACTCTATTGTCTTCGGCGATCGTATTTTGTTGTATGCGCCCGTGTGCTGCACGTGTTGTGTGCACATTGCGTACGAACACACAGACAGATGGTGACACACAGAAATTAAGCCCACGTTCTGCATGTCTTGTGCGCAGATTGTGACCCAGCACTTTTGCACATCTCAGCAAATCCGACATGCAGTCATGTGCTGCATATTTTGTGAACGAACTGTACAGTAGCATACAACGACATCTCGAAGATGTCTCGTCTCCACTTGGGCAAGGGACTGTATAGGGTAGGTAGGCGATGTGCCGATGTTGAGGTGAATAGGGCGGTTTGGTTTGTTGAGTAATCGTGATAAGGCCATCCGAACGGTTGATTCAGTCAGTAGAAGAGAACTTATTGGTACAATGTGGATGTGAAAAAATACATAATTCTAAAAAATAAATCAAAGGTTTACAGAACACGAACAGAGACTGGAAAAAATGACCCAATCCGTAGCATGTGACCCTTTTATTGGAACGAGCTTGTTCCAAAGAGAGGTCATAAACTATGGTTTTTTTGGCGATAAGTGTTTAACTTACACAACGTGTGTGGGGGTGGATGGGTGGGTACCCAGGTGTCAAAAGCGTGTTTTCTCCAGATCATGCAAATGTTTTCCTTATCCATTTTTACAGCGCATTTTTGTCCTAAATTGCATCCATTTGCATACCAACCACACGGCATTCTGAGCAGTATATATGCATTCAGTGACAGGAAACGTGGGTGATTGTCACTGGAACTCATGTGGAGACAGGGGTAGGTGTCGTGTGGACAATGGACAAAAAATGCATGCATTCTGTTCCAAACTGTGTCTACTTTGAAAGCAGTACATGGGTTTTCATAATTTATGTAACCAGTTTCCACATTCAGGGAGCGCGGTGGCTCAGTAGGTAGAGGTGCAGGCTGCAAGCCGAGAGATCCTCGGTTCGAATCCCACCTGCGGCAACCACGTTGTGTCCTTGGGCAAGACACTTCATCCCCATTGCCCGCGTGGGGGCACGATGACGCCATGTACTAAGGCGTACTGCACGTCGATGGTACGCATGTCTTCAACCAATCTAACCCTGTCTGTGCTGCAGTGCGGAGTTACGATGTTGGGGAGCTGGCAGCTGCTCGTCGTTGCTCGGTGGTTCTCTCCGGGTACTCCGGCTTCCTCCACCCGTAAAACTGTCACGGTCATGATTAGCCATTGTGCATAAATATATGACCTTAAACATCAATAAATAAATAAATATTCCACATTCAAACTCATGTAATACACAGCGACTGTAGAAAAATGAAGATATCCCTGGATATTCACTTTGTATGCTGCTGTGAGGTTACAATTGTTACTCTCGTGCATACCCTAACTCTTTACCTAACCTGAAAAGCAGACGACACTTGCAAAAATATTTCTTGAATAACTAATTTTTTTCATTTTTTGTCTCAAAAACATAGGTTATGACCCCTCGTTGGAACGAGCTCGACGAGCTCGTTCCAACGAGGGGTCATAACCTATGTTTTTGAGACAAAAATGAAAAAAATAATGAAAATTAATTGGCGATTTTTGAGAATCGCGCTGGCCGGTTTTGACCGTTACGTTAGGTAAAGGGCTAACTGTCTGGAGCTAACTTGAGAGCTGTGGCAGCAACCCAAGTTCATCATTGTGAATTCCACCACAGTGTGCAGCATAGGAAATCTTTGATAAAGACAGTTATACCTTCAGTCTTTTGTAATCATAAGGAAATAAATAAAACTAGTATTGTTTATTGATTGGCATGAAAATGATAGAAAAGGAAACAATAAAAACTTCTGCGGTATGTCGTTGCATCAACCTGCTGTTGATGAAATATCACTCAACCTGATTCAACATCATAACAGAAATATTATTCATAATGTGTTACTGCTATTGGAATTACCTTATCAGATCTGGTGTCAACTTTAACTGGTTGATTGCTAAAGAAATTTCCTGACCACACAGGACACGGAGTTTTTACCTCAAATATTTCTCTGTCACATTTCATTGGATAGTGCCTCAGGGCACTATCCGATCAAATGTGACAGAGCAGTGTGTCTTGACTTCCAGTGCTCTACCAGTTACTTGTTTGATTTTATATCTCGTGACAGGTATTGCACACGCATTGATGGTATTGATTATGTACATCACATTACATATTATTATACTGACTTGCAAAACCATCCAGATTCCAGTTTACATTCAAACCAGAAGCCTTTGATATGTGTGTGGAAGGGGGGAGGGTGGGTGGGGGGAGGGGGCAAAAAGTTCTCGGGAAAATTGCAGGCAAGGGTGGGCAATACCAAACAAACGAGACGTGTCAGCAGTCTCCTATCTTTTGCAGGTTTTGACGTAGGTTTGTCACAAAATGGGAGGGCGTGTAACAACATGAATTGACATAAACACGGCGAAGATGAGGTTAAATCAAAATAGAAGATAGATATGGCTTTTCTTGGAGATGCTATTTGCAAAATTTAAAAGAGGGAAGCTTAATACAGTAGTATTAAGTGGCTCAATGGTTGCGGCATTGAACTCTAGGGGTAACGGCGTTTTGTCCCTGGGCAAGGCAATTAATCCCGATTGCCCACGTGGGGGCACGGTGGCGCCGTGTACTAAAGCGTACTGAAAGTCGATGGTGCACCTGCATTCAGCCAATGCTAACTCTGCTTGTGTGGAGTTAGTACGTTGGGGAGTCTGACAGTTGCTTGCCGTTGCTGGGTGGTCCTCTCCGGGTACTCCTGTTTACTCCGCCTGTAGAACTGTCCGACACGAGGTGACCCTGGCTGTCGAAAGTGGCCTTAAACTCCAATAAAGAAATGAATAATACAACAGTTGATATTAAAAAATCCAGAAAAAATGCGTAAATTGGGAATTGTTTTGGATAAAGGTCGCAAATCAGATATGGGGCATCATTACTCTCAGTTCCGTTTACATTTGTGCTACATTTCGCGACAATAGGTCGCTAAATGAGAAAAAAAATGGTCTATGATCCAAAGTAAGACATTCAAACTTCGCTGAATCGATAAATAAAATCAGAATGGCGATTATTGTGAATAGCAGTTTGCGATGATGAGCGATTTGTGGAGGATGTGTTTGTGTGTGTGTGTGTGAGGGGGGGGGTGGGGGGTGGGGGGGGGGCTAATTAAACCGGATTTGTCCCGACTCTGATGGTTCAAGTCTGTACTGATAACATATTTCAACTGCATCGTCAAGGCAGGCCGCGTCGAAGGTATGCCTCGATGATGTACAGTATAGTCGCAGAAGACTGGTCGTAATCCACGCTTGAGCAGTGGTGTCCACACATGCGTTTACCAGGTATTAAAAATCTTCATCAGCAAAATTTTAATTAATCAAGCTTCATTAATTAAAGTTGTGATGATTATTCCTATAATTAGTGTTTGAAATCGAATATTATTGCGTCCGTGGAAATATTGCCCACCAGTGGAAAGTGGCAAGTCCACGGCGGCCGTACTGCAACAATTCCCGGAAAGTGAAGTTTTGATAAATTCGAAGTCTTGCAATACTACAGATTGTAATTCCTGGTGTATTCTTCACATTTTCCTGCGCACATTGTATTATTTGGCCCATTTCTCACAAACGGATTTTAACTTTTTTACAGTACAGTCGCCGTGGAGTGGTCGTAATCCATGTTAGAGCTGAAACGGTTAACCGATTAATCGATTAATTAATGATCAACATCTTGATCGATCCAAAAATTAATTGATCGATTATACCGTTATTTTTGAACTACTGTATTAGAGGGGTTAACAAAGGAACAGACTTGCTCCAGAATAGGCAAACATTGTCACACTAACTCACATCAGTTATATGAGACAGTGTAAAGCATGCAAGTTACTTGCTGACATACTTGTTTACTTGCATGATCGTCATTCTGTATCAGTGGCTGGAAATGGTCATTCTAATCCCTTTATCCATTGCAGGTAGCAGACGATACTTGCAAAATAAATTCATGAATTACTAAAAATTTTCAGTTGAGTGTAACCGAATACCTTCGATGTGCATGTAAATACAGAAACATTTATGTCCTAGCGGCGATTCAATTAAATACAAGGATTAAAAGTTTAATGGATGTGTAATCAAACCTATTACCTTAGACATGCATGTGTAATAATCTCGTTATGTATAACCGATTACCTTAGATATACATGATATAATAATCCCGTCTTTTATAACCGATTACCTTAGGCGTACATGGCGTGTTACAATTTCTGTATTTGTAGTCAGGAGTACCTGTTTATCAATGAAGGTGAACTCAGCTGAATGTGTTGCAGTTCATCTAATTTCACGTCTTCTCTTCGTCCAACAGGTAATCTTTCTGCTCTGTTCTCTGGTGCACCAGTCATTTAGGGGCTGAGAGGATAGGTTCGATTTCCCGGTATATAACCGGGAATATCAGGTAAAATATACCATATCCCCCGCCCCCCTCCCCCCCCCCCCCAGTTTTATAAGATAGGGCCCTATTCAAATTACCATATCTATATATATATATGTATATATTTTTTTTTTTTATTCTGGTTGAGCGATCTTACAATAAGGGCAGGCAAATCTGTCAATGGACTTGGCTTCCAAACTATCGCACATTTTCCATGAAACCAATCCAAACAATAATCACACTGAATCAATGAAGGAACCATCATTGGGTTTTCTGTATAAACAATACGACGGGACTGGATAGCCCCAACTTTGTGACAAAGATTTATGACGTTCCAAGGGGAAGAACTCTATCTCGACACAGTTTAATTCTGTCAGGCTTCATTGTAACTGACTTATTGAGAAGCTGAACCCGAAACAAATAGGATGAAATGCACTGACTGATAATACCAGGTCCTTTCCAAATGGGATTATTTTTTTAGTCTGCCCAACTTCACCTCAAGAATTAACGATATACACAATGTCTCCTTCCTTGAACTTCTGAACTTTCATTTTGGAATAGTATTGCTTTTTCATTAATTTTTGTTGGGTTTTCAATTTATTTCGGGCCAGTTCATGTGCTACCCTCATTGAGTTCTCTAACTCAATAACATATTCAGATTCAGACTAAATAGGTTCTTTTGGACAAGGCTCATATACTAAATCTGGTGGTTGGAAAACCTCCCTCCTCAACATCAACTTGTTATGGGTATATCCCACGAGGTGGTTAATTGCCGAACGTATAGCTCCTGCTAGTTGGAGTATATAAAGATCCCAGGAGGATTGTTTTCTCCCCACATATCACCTAAGAGCTTCCATCAGGGTTCGGTTAACACTTTCAACTTGTCCATTGGAAGAAGGGCGGTACGCAGTCGTACGGACCTTATCTATTTGTAATAATTCACAAACTGACTGGAAGAGCTGACTTTCAAAATTAGATCCCCTGTCTGTATAAAGTTCAAGAGGGCACCCTAACCTTGAAAAGACCTCACTAATAGCAGCTCTGGCTGTATCCTCTGCAGATTGTGATGCCAGAGGAATACACTCCACCCACTTGGTAAACTGATCCACAATGACAAAAGTATACTCATTGCCTCTTGGGGTTTTTTTCAATGGGCCCAGAAGTCTATGTGCACTCTTTCCATTGAACCACCTGAATGGTAACACACCATTTGAGTTTAGCATGGAGTGAAGGTTATTTCTGTCTATTACATTTTGGACAGGACTTGACAAAGGACTCAACGTCAGAATCCAATCTCGGCCAGTCGTAACGTGATTTGACTCGTTCTATTGTTCGAGTAACACCCGCAGCCGGCACACCATGGTTAATTGTCAACATTTCATTTCTAAGGGAAAAGAGCACCACTAACACTTTTTCGTTATTTTTCCTTATTTTATACAAAAGAGAGCCCTTCATGAAATATTTCTCTTTATTTTTCCAGAATAATTTGGCATCAGGACAAGAAAGAGCTCATCTTGAGAAGGTGACTCGCATTTTTCAAGCCATTTCAGCAGAATTTGTAAAGATGATTCTTTCTGCTGTTCTACTAGTAATGTTTCCAATTCCTGTCCCCGAGGATTGGGACTAGACACACCAGGGACAGGCTGTGAAGAATCTGACATAGGTTTATTCACAGATGCAGAGAACAGATTCCCTTCCACTTCTATAATCTATATCAAGTTTAATACTAGTATCATGCTCAGTTTCCAATTTCCCATCCCAGTCCGACGGTCCAAAATGGCATTGGGCAAACAAGGAGGTAAGTAATCTATCTGGGTCCTCCTCTACCAACTCAGATGGTGAATACTTTCAACAGCAGATTTCAACAAACAATTGAATTCAGTGCTAATTTCATCTACCTTGGGTATGTTCAAATCTGTCTTACGCGGTAACGGGACTGCATCCAGTGGCGGCGCTATGGAGGGGTATGTGGGGGTACTTACCCCTCCACTTTTTTCGCCAAGCGTAGTAAAACAATACTATCATTTTAATTTTTGTTGTATTGAACGTTGCGGTGTAATGGTCGGTATGCTTAATCCCATATTCCCAAGTGCACTAAATCAGAGAAGTTTTGAAATTATGTTTGACCCCCCCCCCCCCCCCCCACACACACACACACCACACACACACACACACGCTAGCTGCAAACAACAAACAAGAGTCGGGGGTCCAAATTGCAACAAGGCATGCCGCGTTTAAACGGACTGAAACATAGTACTTAAGAGTATTCGACGAATGCTAGAATCGAGAGCGTGCAAGGCATCCGTTTGGAATTCTGCCTACAGCAATTTTAAAAAATAAATAAAATTTAATATTTTAGAAAAATTCCCACAAGTATAACTCAATGGAATCATGCAAATATGAATATCATTGGAACCGGCTCCAATGGTATCCATATTCGCATGATTTTGTTGCAAAACAGGTAAAAATTTTCTCAACTTAGGGAAAACCCCGAAACCCACGCCAGCTCGGCGCTGCACAATCCCCAACTGTACCCCCTCACTTTTGTAACTCTGGCGCCGCCACTGACTGCATCATCCACTTCCTCAAAGAATTTACTCCAATTCTTATGTATTCGTGTGCGGTACTACTTTCACCCCCCCCTCCCCCCCCCCCCCCCCGCAAGGAAGTTTATTCAAAGGCACCCTAGCCTTAAGCCGCATATATCTTCCACTTGTACTCTTGAGAGGGCATCCGCATTCGTGTGCAATGCTCCTCGCCTATATTGGATTTTGAAATCGTACTGACTTAGCTCCTCAATGCAACGGGAAATTTGGCCCTCAGGCTTTTTGAAATTGAGAAGCCAAGTCAGGCTTCTGTGATCAGTTCTAATTGTAAACGTTTTTCTCTTTTTCGACTTATCGCCAGTTCTCACGTTTTACGACATTTCAAATATATCGCATTTTCATTAAAAAAATAGTTCTGTGGGTCCATTTCTGACGAATTTATATGGGATACAGTTATGAAACTTTCCACAGATGTTTCTGGTCATTTGCAAATGCGCACCTTCATTGTTTCATTTCAGCATGAGACACCCGACACCAGCATTGCCAATTTTACGGGGTTTTTTTCTATTTCTTTTATATTTAACCTCATTTTGAGCAGTAGTCTTCGAAATTTTGGAAATTTATTACTTTCCAAAGTGTGATTTACTGGGATTTTCGGGTTTGATTATAAACGATAACTTCATAAGTGAATTATGCAATCAACAATTGGGTCATGTATCCGTGCGCGCAAACGAAGACGCTTTGCCGTGGGTGTAATGGGGACTTCATTGTTTTTTAACCCTTTACCTAACATGAAAAGCAGACGACACTTGCCAAAAAAATTATTGAAAAACTATTATTTTCATTTTTTGTCTCAAAAACATAGGTTATGACCCCTCATTGGAACGAGCTCGACGAGCTCGTTCCAGTGCGGGGTCATAACCTATGTTTTAGAGACAAAAAATGAAAAAAAATAATGAAAATTAATTGGCAATTTTTGAGAATAGCGCTGGTCTGTTTTGGCAGTTATGCTGGGTAAAGGGTTAAATAATATAATTATCGTTAATAATGAAATGTAATAAACAGAGTAATTGTTTGACTGGACTGGTTACGTAAAATAATTCATTCGAGGCGAGGGACTATATTGTAAAACACTTGTGCACACTTTTCATTTTTTGTCTCAAAAACATAGGTTATGATCCCTCATTGGAACGAGCTCGACGAGCCCGTACCAATGAGAGGTCATAACCTATGTTTTAGAGAAAAAAATAATGAAAATTCGCGCACTCGTGTTTGTACAATGTCCCTCACCTCTCATGAATTATTTCACGTAACCAGTCCAGTCAAGCGATTGCTCTCTATATTATCTCCACAAAAGCATATCTAAAATTGTCGTACCGTCCTATGAATGTCCCAGCCGTCATGATCGAACTCGGGGTGACGCAATACAGAGTCATAGGACCAAAGATTAAGATTCGTCGGATTTGTTTTTAATTTTAGTATGCTGCAGAGCTAACACGTTAGGAGATAGCAGTTTTTTGTCTTTCGATTTAATGTCATTTTGACTTTTTTACGTCGCTTTGAAGTTTAGCCTATTTTCTGCAGTCTTCATTAAAAAACCCACGTCCGTGGGTCAAATTGCGTATTATTTATATGAGGTAGAGTTTTGAATCTTTCCAAAAATATTTCTGGTCATTTGCAGTTGTGCTCCTTTTTTTAATTCAATATGAGACACTCGATACCAGCTATTTAAATTTTACACTTTTTCTACACTTTTTATTTACAACCTCGTTTTAGGCCTTAACTATTTGAAATTCTGGGAAAATAATCCAGGCCTGGCAGTCTAGAGAATCACGGAGTGCAATACAATTGCTCAAATTGCATGGGAGTGTAATTGCACCTGGAATTTTCAATACATATACTTGTATACTATTATGGTTACAGTACATGGAGGGTGGATTGTCATCCATTCACCCATGGAGTGGAGGAATCACCCAAGGTCTGACTCAAATTTCTTACAGAAATATAAAGCACAAGCCTAGTTTCAACCAATGGACCTCCGGGTTTAACCCGGAGGTCAATTGGCTGAAACTTTGTTTATGTTCTATTCTATTCTTTATTCTATCATATATATACCACATACATGGTGTTATATGTATTCAAATTGATATAGTGTGTGTGATATGATATCAACACATATTTCATTTTCTATCCTGCAAATATGTCAGTTTTACGTTGAAAATGGGAATGGGATAAAATAACCATTGGTAATATGTGTTATCAAATCAAATCCCGTCCACCACAAGTACCAAGGATTTCATTTACGAACACTTCACCGCACGTCAAGGTCACAGATCCACAATCCCACTCGTCTGCACCGAGCAATATTCTAATCCCCGCATACTGACTGACGGGGCTCGTTGATCTCAGCCCGTCAGTATATAGGTGGTTAAATCCTCTTCAACACTGATGGAGATACGCGCAGGTAATAAAGTCCATGGCTTCTACATGGGTAGGTGTAATTAAGAAATCTGCCTAATAAGTTTAAAACAGTAATAATCAAAGTCGTCTTTGGATGCTAGGCAACTAGTCCCCACTCACACGAGTGCAAAGCGCATGAAAGACCACCCTTGTGCTCCCCGATTCATGCAAACAGACTCCAGCCGTTCAGCATCCAAAGACCGCGTTTGGGTTTTAATCTGGAAAGAGCATACATTTGATCTTTGCCATGTTCAAGATCTGCCGGTACTGTCATAACAATTATTTTTACCTTGACCGGTTATTTCTTTGAGACGCTGAAAGATTCAAAGATTTTTGATATGCATCGACTAAGACCGATCAATGTAGCCAGGGAGTTACTTGAAAAACGTTTCTGCAATTTAAATTTATTCGGGTTATAGCAATAATGTGGCTTTAAGATACAGTTTTCTGATATCTTTTACTTTTTCACAAATCAATAATGTATGATATTCATCGGCTGGTGATATACCACAAAGCGGACATTTTCTTTCTGACATTTCAATATTAAACCAGTCTCCAGTTTCTATAGCTAGTTTATGATTTTTAGACCTGAATTTAAGGAGGGTTGTCATTAATTTTAATGGCATTTGTGAAATGTATGATTCTCTTTCGAAATTAACCTTAATTATTTTATAAAAATTATATTTTTCTGAATTATGAATAACACCCCTCCATTCCTGGATATAAATGTCGCTGATTTTTCGTTTTATTGACTCCTTAAACCAAGAGATATCAAAAACTGTTTGTTGCTCCCACAAATTACACATTTCAATATTATTTAGCAAGCTTTGTACATGCTTTAACCATCCTGTTGTTCCAGATCCCGTGGTTAAATTTACCTTTGTGAGTGTGTATAAAGTTTTAGCTATTTTCTCCTCTTTCCCATTTAGCAGGTGTGCCCAAAATGATAAAACCTTTTGCTGTATTTTAGTATGTACTGGGTAAATCCCTAGTTCCCCATAGACAAATACGTTAGATGTGGATGCCTTTAGGCGGAATAGAAATTTAAGGAACCAGAGTTCCAGCTTCTCAATTACTTTTATGTTTTCATATCCCCATATTTCACTGCCGTAAATAAGAGTTGGGACTATTGTTTTTTCGTATATTTCAAGCACGCTATCGGCTATCCACGGGCAGATTAAATTTTCTAGTTTTATTCAATAAGGCGAACATAGATTTTTTTGCAGTTTTACATCTTTCTTTTTTTTTTCTATCAAATAGCTCCCGGTTCTACTGAAAGTTACACCCAGATATTTAAATCGGTCGACTGTTTCCAAAGCTGTACCGTCTACTATGAAGTCAACCTGCTTTCTAGGTTTTTTCCCAGATATCATTATTTTTGATTTCTCATAATTTATTTTTAATTTCCACGTGTTACAATATTCATATATATTTTCAAGCAAAGTTTTTAACCCTTCTGCGGTCTCTGCCAACAGTACCATGTCATCGGCATATAACAGGATCATTAATTTTAAGTGGGTTTCTTCTGTATTGGTTGGGTTTGCGAATTGAATGGCGGGGCTCTGCTTAGTCACAAAATAATTTTCCAAGTCATTTCAATAAAGTGCGAACATTATCGGGGAGAGATTTTCCCCTTGCCTAACCCCTACCATGCTAATTACACTTTGCGTCAAATTAGCATTTATTGCTTGAGAGAAATCATCACTCCACGGGTCATTTATTGGCAATACACTCTCTGTGCACTGTATATTCACTTCAAGGTATTACTATTGTGACTAAAAAATTCAGTTCTACACTTTTTTTCTATATTTTGTATTTACAACCTCATTTTAGGCCTTAGCTATTTGAAATTTTGTGAATATAATTTATTCACAAAAAAACATATTTAAAAATGTGGTGCCGTCCTTGGAAATTCCGAACTGTTATGGTCGAACTCAGGGTTGACGTCATACATTTTCATAGGGAAAAAATTGAAATGCGTCGGATTTTGTTTTAAATTTTAGTAAAAGCCTTACCTCAATGTATATGATATATAGTTATGAAACTTACCACATACCTATTTCAATCTGAGATAACCAATGCCAGCGATGCCGGATTTATGTCAGGTTTACCTTTTTTTCACACCCTTTATTTATAACCTCATTTTGCGCCTTAGTCTTTCGACCTTTTGGGAATACAATTTTCACCAGAAACCATGTCTAAAAAATGTCGTGCCGTCCTAGGAAACTCCCAACCGATATACCCGAACTCTGGGATGAGGTCATGGGGCTCATATGGTCCAAAATTGAAATGCGGTAGATATTTTGTTTAAATTTTATCATCTTGTGGAGCTCAAAAATATAGATAGCTGTTTTCTTTTCCTTTTCGATTTGTTGCCAATTTGGCTTATTTACTTCACTTCAAAGTTTAGCCTTTTTGACGCATTTCATTAAGAACGAGGGGCGGGGTACGCTTTATTGTGTAGCTTAGTCTTGCTTAGTACGTAAAAGGGGGAAGTCACTTTCTCTGATTTTGGGGTGATTCAGCTTTGGCTCTGCCATGTTGGTTGACTTCTGTAAATACACAGAATGCAGAACGACACGCGTGTGTGAATGGGTTAATCGATGTGGCACGAGTGTCAGCGCGGAAGGATAGAACAAGAGGACGGAGGCCTCGAGTTTTATCCTTCAGAGATGGCACAATATGACACATTTAAGACAATGGAACTCCGGGGTCGATTTTTTAGCTATCGCTAACGATTCAAATTGTAATTGCAGTGTGCGATTTGTAGAAAACTCCTGTGAAATTTCGCTTCTAATATAATATTAGAACGTTTCTTTTCATGTTCTATCGGTCGATAGTACCTGAATTTGTGTGATTTCTGAAATAAAACCTTCAGCAGCTTCTGATTTCTGAAATAAAACCTGAAGCAGCGAAGCTGCTGAAGGTTTTATTTCAGAAATCACACAAATTCAGGTACTATCGACGGATAGAACATGAAAAGAAACGTTCTAATTATTTTATTATGCCGAACAAAAAATAACTTTCATTGTTAAGCGTTAACTGCAATGTTCACGCCATCAATCTTGTAATAACAATGAAGTCGAATCCCAAAACATGACGTCATTTCGAACGAATGACGTCTCTTCGAAAATGACTTGTCACAAGTGCCGTCGCTTTGGGAGTTTCTTTATCACCAAAATGCCAGTGTTTACAACTGCATCATGCTGTTCATGTTATAATTCATTGTTAATGCTTGTGTGATAAGTGGTATAAATTAATGGAATATAAATTCATGTTTCTTGGACGCGACACTTTATAGAATTAAGCGGAGTGAAACAATTTATTTTGAACTTGAGGCGGAGGCTCAGAGGTCGAGGAGTTGTGGAAATATAATTGATTGAAGTCATAACTCATATTCAGGATTCACTGAAGTGGTGAACAACACGTGAGTTTTTAATATTTTTGATTCTTTTGAATTCATTGTTTGCAGTTATTAAAATTGAAAACACACCCAATGAAGATGATATATTTGTTGGTAAGTTTGTGTCTATCGGTGACGAAAAAAGTTAAACAGACACGGAGCCAGCGTTTGGTGTTGAGAAATTCCAATCGACGCTGATCAATGGAAGTGGAGCTTATAGTTTCTTCGTTCTTTTGTCTCCATGGAAAAACGTTCCGATAGTACCCGTGTTTTGCCCCAAAACTCCAGTACTATGACTTTTAGAAGGTGTCAAATTAACCAATCACGGCTTATGTTACAAACGTGGGGCATAATAATTGAAAATAGTCCCTTTCGCACATGAGCGTGGACTGGATTTTCATTTTCCGCATGGTTTAGGGATTTCAAAGAACAAGCGTGTAAAAAAGTGGCTTTGTGATTCCCAAACCATCTAATTATATTATTCATCAGATAGTTGCATCTAAGCAATTAATTCTACGAACTGCACCTCAGAAGAAATCAGCGACAGTTCTTGTCTTTTTCAAATTTCTCGGATGCCATAGAATTAAGAAAGGACGCTGGTTTTGTTTACATTGGTATGGCGGGGGTTCGAACCCACGCCGAGAGAGTTTCCTTCGGCACCAACCGCCTAGCGAAACTATACTGAACCACGCACACCACTCGGCCACCGACAGACTGTCGGTGGCCGAGTGGTGTGCGTGGTTCAGTCGGTGGCCGAGTGGTGTGCGTGGTTCAGTATAGTTTCGCTAGGCGGTTGGTGCCGAAGGAAACTCTCTCGGCGTGGGTTCGAACCCCCGCCATGCCAATGCATCTAATTATATCTGCGTTTTTCTATTTTTCAGGATTAGTAACTGCAAATGGAGAAAAATGGAAAAGAAACAGGCGGTTTTCAATTCAGACCTTACGTGACTTTGGAATGGGGAAAAATATTCTGCAGGTTAAAATTCACGAGGAGATACAAGAAGTTCTGTCTGAAATAGAAAAGTTCAATGGCAAACCATTTGATATCAAATCTTTATTAAACTGTGCTATATCCAACATCATTTTATCTATTCTATGTGGAAAACGATATCCTTACGACAGTGTGGACTTTCTCAGCCATTTGGAAAGAATGCAATCAATATTTTCATTTCACAATTTATTTTTCCTTCCGACATTCAGCAAATATATTCCAGGAGACCCTTTTGGGGCCCGAAAAATATTAGATGTGATGCACGAATGTGAAAAGTTTTACGTCGGCATTCTAGACGAGCACATTAATTCATATGACGAGAACGAGACCAGAGATTTAATAGATGCTTACATCAAACAGAGAAGAAATAAAGATAACCAAGACACGGACATATCTATTAACAGTAAGTAATAAAGAGAGGATATCTACGCTGTTTTAGTGAATTTGTGTGGACCTGAAAGTATTATTTTTTCACTCGCGTAAGGTTTCCGGTTCACACTCATGAGATAATTCCCGACATTCACTAAAATAGCGTAGATTTTCTTTTTAGTGTACATGACATTTTACTGCGCAATATTCAGCAAAATTCGACTGCAATGAGTTTCAAGACAACAACAAAAAGCTGCTGGTCGTTCCTTCAAGGCGACGTTCAAGACGACGTCATGCGTCGAAGTGTGACGTCATTTAGGATGCTACCGAAAAAATCATTTTGAGGACCAGAAATATTATTTTTCACTCGGGCAAGCGCGCGTGAAAAATAAAACTTTCAGGTCCACGCTCATGAGATAATTCCAGATACTCACTAAAATAGAGTACATTTTCTTTTTATTATATGCTACGAGACATTTTACAGCACAATATTCAGCCCAATTCGACCCCAAACACGTACGTTTCAAAACAATAACAAAGATCAGCTGGTCGTTCCGTCAAAGCGAAAGCGTGACGTAATTTGGGAAGCTACTGAGGGATATTTCTCGATATCTATCGAGTCGATGGATATCGAGAATTATATTTCAGATAATTTGCGATAATTCACAGGATAGCATATAATAATATATAAGAATATGTAACATGGAAGTGAAGGGTGGACATTCTTGTCTGTCATTAAACCCAGACTGTCATTTATTTAGCAGACTGGTGTCCTAGATCAAAATAAACCACCCGTTAAAGTATCTTGGGGTAAAGGGAAGTGAACGAAACTGGTGTCGTAAAATTGTAATAACAAGAGGCGGGGGAAGTCGGGCCCTGCGAAGCTTCGAAATTCAGTTCGACTCGAAATAGTCACATGATTCGATTCGATTCGATTTCAATTGCGCCGATTCGAAAATGTTCGATTCGTCGAGATGTTCTCAAAATCCTATAAAAGGTCTCCTCTTGAACTCATCTTCTATCATCAGGTCTCCTGAACAGGAGGGGGAGGGGGTGCCCTATACAGGAGGGGGGAGGGGGTCCTATACAGGAGGGGGGGGGGGGGTCCTATACAGGAGGCCCGATGATAGAAGAAGAGTTACGTTGGATTCCGCTTCTGAAATTACATTGATTCTGGAATTATATTGATTCTGGAATATTCTGAATTTTGCTTGATTTACGGGAATCGCTGTTGTATCCAATATTTGAGTGAAGACTGACAATATGTACGGCTGTAAGAAGGTGCAATGTCCATAACTTGATAACATTATAATTATTATATGGATGTTTCATCCCATTAGAAACATTTGAATAATATTGCCAACGAAATTGCTTTCTGATGAACAAAGACACTGAAGAAATATTTTTTTGCTTTCGTTATGTTGACTTTTAAGTCTTATGCAGAAATTTACAGATGACATAACAACTCTTTTGGGGAAGAACATAGGGCCTTGAGATGCTTCGAAATTCGATCCGATTCAAAATAGTGCCCATGACTCGTTTCGATTCAATTTCAATCGCGCCGATTCCAAATTTTCGAATTGTCGATATGTTCTCAAAATCCTACAAAGTGTCTCCTTTTAAACTCTTCTTCTGTCATTGGGTCCCCTGTACAGTCCCCTGTACGGAGCCCTGGTGATAGAAGAAGAGGTCAAGTAGGTTCCGCTTCCAAAATTACATTGATTCCGTTCTGGAACATTCTACTTTTTTTGCTTGAATTACACGAGTCGCCGTTGCACACTTGAGTGGAGGTTCACACTAGTACAGTTGTAAGAAGGTGCAGTATCCACAATTTGATTAGAAATTCGATTCGATCCGAAATCTGATGCCTGATTCGATTCGACATTCGATTCGCCCCGAAATTTGAGGTTCGCAGGGCCCTAGTAGGAAGTCGGTCTTTTGTTTTTTGCCTGATATCAGAACAGACGTGTATACATACAAACTAATTCCCCTTCGATGCACAAATTGGGTATGTTGAGTAGACTCCCACCATGACAAATATCATGTGGGTGGCAGTAATATTAATAAATGGGAGATTTTGTAAGATAAACATTGCCGGTTTTTGCAGAATTGTGACTCATTTGTTCGTCTCGAAGAATTTTGCGATTCCGTGTTCAACTAAATAGGATAGCGGGTGTAACTGCAATTTAGACGAAGTTGGCAGTGGATAGTCTGAGCTTTTCTGCCCCCAGCATCGTAGCAACTAGGGACAATGGGGTCATCACTTCCTAAAACTTTTCTAAGGACTTTAACTTTTTCTCAGCTTCTGACGTTATCATCTAAGCTGTTCCAGCGCCCCCACAGCAGAAATGAGTTCGATAACCATTGCGTGTTGTATTTAATTTTACATTACAAATTGGATGTTCTTAGTGAATATTAATACATTCATATTAATAATGTTATACATAGTTGGGTCATTGCTACATTTTGCTCTTCAGCTTTTTGAAAATCTAAAACCCGTTAAAAGGCTGTGAAAATCAACCGAAATACTACGATGTCGGACTTTTCGAGGTTAAAATTCCGTCCGCAAAGTGTTTCCGAATTGTTCGCATGGCAACGAAAAAAAAAAACAACCGTGTGAAGCAGGCATCTTCACCATTTGGGACAAATGGTGGCTAAGATCGCAGAATTCCGATCAATATTGGGAGAATTAGTTATTAAATATTACACACTTTCAGTTTTGAAGCGAGGTGTCGCCCTAAAGCACCGGCGCATCTGCCATTTTTGCTTCTTTGCGAGCGGACAACAGCGCGTCCCTGTTCCACTAAGCGATCAATTTGCTCTTTCTTAACGAATCGACTGCATCCATCGCGTAACATACAAATTGTGCAGTAGAAACAATAAAAAAAAAACTTAAAAAAAAACATATTATGTGACCCTCATTGGAACGAACCCGTTCCAGTAGGAGGTGTGGGGGCACATGATATGGTTTTGTTGGATTTTTATTTTAAGAATTGGGTTGACAATTAACCCTTTGAACCCGAGCGGTCGTTTTTCCGTCAGGAACATAATACGTCATAACGTCATTTTATAGGATGGCTGTTCAGTAAATGTGTGGAGTGGACCATTCAGTATTTTCAACGTGCAGCCACATGGCTGCACGTTGAAAATATTAATTGGTCTACCCCTAAATAATGAATGTGGACTCTTCCAATTGCTGCCATTGAACTGACATGGAAGATACCACCAGTGTTCAAAGGGTCAATTTTGATATCATGCGTTTTCAGGAAAAGGTTAAAATCTGTTCATGGGGAAACAGGCTAAATAATACAGTTGTGCACGGAAATGTGAACAATGCACTATAATTACAAGCTGTATCATTTCAAAACTTCAAACTAATCAAACTCCCCGTGGGAACCCCGGGAAGTAAGCAGCACTTGTTTACTGTGGTAAACCAGTTCCGCTTTACTAGTAAAATAGGACCCAGTCACCAATGCTTGGCGTGAAAGTCCTCTAAAATGGGCAACATGTTGATCAACGATTGACTAAACTTGACTTCATCTCCATGTTGTGTCACGATTAGCCATGGTGCATAAATATGTGACGTTAACCACCAACAAACAAACAAACAAACAAACTAATCAAACTTTAGTTTCCGAGGTTTTATTCGTAAACTCCATAATTTGACAAACCTCAAAGACCAGAAATTCTACTCAATGTCTTTTCGCTAATACATTCTGTGAAACATCATCTGATTAACTCACGATTGCTCCATTGAAGTTGCATTCCGTGTATTAAAAGGAACACAAATAAATTTGGTTATTGCTAAGAAAACTTATTCTAAAACGGATTTTTCCGATGCCGAGACTCAACAATAGCTCGCTTCACTTAAAATAGTCCAGCAGATGAAGACTTGAACCTCGACCTAATTGTAATACAAACGTTTTTCACTGTAGTACGTCGCAATAAACGTAATATAGTGGACCTGAAACGGTTATCCATGGAAAACCCCAATTACTATAAACAACCTGAAACCCGTTACACATGCACCCTTGAGAAAACGATAACTGAAGCTTTCTGAATGGAAAAAAAAAATTCAACAAACCAAATTGATCACTTGATCAAAAGAGTGATATAAAATATCACACTACATGTATACACTATACAATAAACGGAGGAATGTGGATGGGTAGACAGACTCAATTTAACGAAGGCTTAGCTGGCATAAACAAATTTACAACGTGCCCATCTCCCTCACACTAACAATTAAACCCGATTTCCTGGAAACAGAAAATCGACCATTCCTCTCTGGAAACAGAGACATATTTTTTCTTCCTCAACCCGTACATGTACCTGTACATGTAAACCTAATATCTGAGCCAATATTATACTATGCTGGAGTGAGATTATCATTACCCGTTTGCTCAGGAAACCAAGCAAACAGCCGCTGCTCAAGGAAACTTGAACAGCTGCTAAAAGTCTGTCCACTCGTCCACCTTCCTCAAGAAACATCCAACATCCTAATGTGGATATCGTTGAAAGCCAAAACGCACTGAAGATAATGATATATGAAACTGGAAATGAAAGAATAAAATTGCTGGAGCGAAAGCGGTCGCATGTAGGCTACTGACAGTATCATTTGAAGAATATCACAGATGAAGGGACGGAACTGTGTAGTACTAAGAAGGATGCCATACAGGCAGCTAATAATAACGCAGCATTGATAGAGTTCGTTGTTGCCCATTGTCTCTAATATATGACGAAATGACACACTGAGAACATCAGATAAAGTCACAGGAACTGTCAGTGCTCGTGGCTTACGATTCGTCCATTGAAATGACATACATATATCCTTTAAATAGCCATCGGTATTACAGGATATCAGTGCACACATGCCCGAACAAGATTGTCTAAGACCCCACACCCCAGGGGATGATGTACTATCGATCCCAAAACGAAGGAGGAAATCACCATGCAAATGAACGATGTGGGAGGGTGGGTGAGTTGCGACAGTTCTGGTGTTTACATTTTCTTGCTCCGGCCATCACGTTCTAAAGGTTCTTTGTCTGTAATGTAACCAATGAGAATCGGGAATATTACCCACAGTTCTCCCATCTCATTAATATTAATTTACAACTTTTTCTTTAACAGGTCAAAGGGAAATAACTCCCTATTAATCGACTGCAAAATTGTTTCCATCGAAAAAAGCATTTAGAAATGAATTCTAAATGCGCTTAAGGGGTTTTCTTGATCGATTAATCACGTGGATTAACCTTGGTTAACCGATTAATCACTTTTCAAATAGATATCTGAATAATTGCCATACCGTTGATTATTTACAGCATGAACCCTTTACCCAACGTAACAAACAAAACAGACTAGGTCTATATACAAAAAATCTCCTTTCAAATTTATTATGTTTTCAACTTTTGTCTCAAAAACATAGCTTATGACCCCTCATTGGAACGAGCTCGTTGAGCTCGTTTCAAATGAGGGGGTCATAAGCTATGTATTTCCACTGATACAGTATGATGATCATGCAAGTAACCAAGTATGTCAGCAAGTAACTTGCATGCTTTACTCTGTCATGTGAGTCAGTGTGACAATGATTGCCTGTTTTGGAGCAGGTTTGTTCCTTTGTTAACCCATATAATACATTAATTCAAAAGTAACGGTAAATCGATCAATTATTTTTTGAATCGATCAAGATGTTGATCATTGATTAATCGGTTAACCGTTTCAGCTGTATAATATAGGGAATCCGAAAATGACCCATCGACACGTAGAGGTTTTTTTGTTGTTGTTGTTTTTTGGTGTGTGTGTGTGGGGGGGGGGGGGGGGGGGAGGGGAGGGGGATTATGAGAAAATGTTATTCAGATTCAGGGGTTGGTTGCACACAGACGTTTCTATAGAATAAACTATTTTCGGTCGTTGGTTTGAGACGCCTGTTTTGAAAGGAGAATAATCACTTGAAATAGACAAGAAGAATGGAAATGTTAAGTTACCAACCACGAAGATGCAATAATAATCCTACCCTAACATCACACTGGTCCTCAAAAATCGCATGATTGAGAAATGAAGCTCCCTTCAAACGACACGCGAATTACAAAATAAGAATGACGTCGTTAGTAGTGATAATCGGATCTTTTCGACACAGGCTCGATTTCTACGGAAATCTGCACATGTCTTCGCACGTGTGGAGCGGTACTTATGGTAGAATTGATGGGTTGTTCTCTTTTGGTACAACCGATTCCCATAAAGTTAATATTAATACATGTCATTCAATACCAAGTCATCTCGAGCTCAGATTCGTCGACCTCTGGCCATTTCGGCCAACCACACTTCGGCTCTCAACACACCGAGTTACTTCGTCCCCATAAGTCACTGCTGAATGTGAACATTATTATTTCTTCTCAACCTACTCACAATTGTTTACAATTGGCTGTAACGTAAGTGCAAGCCCTACTTCGGAACTAACTCAAGCTAATAGCAAACGAGTTGGAAAAGTGGAAGAGTGCAAAAGCACTGTAAAAAGATCGAAAAGGGGGCGAGCGAGAACGGCGCTCGACATTACAGGTATTCTCTCTACACACCTCTTGCATTTACCGAGCGCATGCGCAACAACTGTGACGTCAATTCCTTTTTTTCCGCCATCGTGTATTTATGCTCATTTTAGCTTGTGTTACCTCTGCCTTTTCCGCGAAAAAAACGCGACCCGCGTTGATCGGTTTTCCGCCGGTGGTAAGCTTGATTCTTTGGATTATTTTGGGGGATTTTGCCCACAAGACATTCTTCTGTCACCTTTTTGGACAATGCCGAAAACACTCCCTTGTCCTTCTTGTATGCAGGTAAAACATGTCGATGATGTTCACAGTACTTGTGTCACCTGCAACAAATGTTCTCAGGCCCATCCCTGTGGTGTTGGTGGGGTTTGGTCTTCCAAGTTCTGGGCTTCCGTTAACAAGGTGGTTCTAGCCAGAGCTAGAACCCCTCGTTCTCGGGGCAAAGGTAGCCTTGCCTCTTCGGATATTTCTGAGGGTGCACGTGGTAACTCTGTCACACAGGATGTTGAGCAACCTTTTTCGGAAGCAAACTCCTCCGCGGCTGTTGGCGGTGCTGGTGCTGGGACGCCTGAAGTGGGGACTGTGGTCTCCCTTCCTTTGGCTCCCATGGGCACCCTTGAGGCGACTGTTTTCGTTGAGAGTTCTTCCGAGGTCAGTTCGGTCGCTCTCTCCGATTCACCACCTGAATCATCTGCAGCTGCTTAGGAATTTGTTCATGCTGTTCCTATCTTGAATGATAGTGCTTCTACCATCTCTTCCGTGGATGGTATACAGTCTCGGGGGCCCGACGCTATATCTGGTTGTGTGTCACAGGGCTCCCAGTCTTCCTTGAATTCTCAGCGAAGCTGTACGGGTTTGCTGGATGCCCCGTCTCATCTTGCGAGGTTTGCTCCTGGCCGGTTGAGACGCTCGGCCGCTTCGGCAGCGATTCCTCGTTCCTCGGGCGAATCGTTTGTTGTTCCGCCTTCCCCCGCCGGTGAGGCGACCAGGATGGGGCTGGGACATTGGCAACCTGGGCTTCTGTTAGGCAGAGGCCAGTGACGGCTCCTGTTAGCTGTCACTCTTGGGACCTTCCTCCGGTGATTTATCACCGTGTTCCAAGTCTGGCTATCGATCGATGTTTGTCGTCGGTTTCAGAGGATGGTCAGTTGGGGCCTTCTGTTTCTCAGAGGCCAATAGCAGGTTCCTGTCATTCTTGGGACAATCCCCCGGTGTCTTCCCATCGTGTCCCAGGTCCAGCTACCGATCGACGTACGCCGTCGGCCTCTCTAGAGGATTTGCAGGCAGGGCCTTCTGTTTTGCAGAGGTCAGTGAATGTCCCTGGGCGTCACTCTTGGGACTGTCCTCCAGTGTCTTCTCACCGTCTCCCTACTCTGTCTGCTGATCGACGTTTGACGTCGGTCCCCTCGGAGGATTTTGGTATTTTGGTTCTTCTTCTAGAAGGGTCTATTGAGAAGACGCCCCGTCTGGCGAGACTGCTCCGACGGATTCTCAGGGTGAGCTGAGGCAACCCGTTCTGGCGCTCACCCGGTTGCTTTCTAGCAACCCTCCAGTTGGCTTCCCTGTGCCCCCTGAGGTGCAGCCTCCTTTGGTCAGTCGCAGAGATTCCTCGCCTGGCCCTTTTGATGCTGTTTAGCATTCACAGGAGGTTTTCGCTGGTCAGCCCGAGTTGGGCTGCATCTCTTCTTCCACGGAGGATGATGATTTGCTTGAAGGCGACGGGCCGCCCTCGTCAGTCTTGGGTCAGGCTTTAGATTTTGTTTTTAGCTTATTGCCAGACATTCAGCCTTCAGACCAGCCATCAGTGACCGCCCGACCGCGGTACTCTGTGGAGCGCCGCAACCCTGTCGAGCCTTCTAGCTCTGGGATTTTGCGCCCTCTGCAGTTGACTCAGGTTGTTGAGTCCTTCCAGGGCCTGGATGCCAAAATTCGTTCCAAAGCCCTAAAGTGTTCTTTCTTTTCACGTTCTGATGCATTTTTGCCTCCATCGCGGTTTCGTGTCTACGAATCCGTTTGTCCACCAGTCTTCCAAGGGTTGACTACTGTGGACGAGGATTCTTCTTCCCTCGGGTTAACTAAGCCTAAGTCGTCAGTTCTCCCGATGTCGGTAGTTGAATCTGTGGTGGGCCTGTCCCGAGAGATGCAGGGCATGTTGTCTCTCGTGGACCACGTCGTCGCTGCCTTGGCTTCCTGTTTTCCGCCAGGGGAGTTTGATGATGTTCAGGCGCCTTTGCGTGTTTTGTCTCAGGCTTTTATGAACCTGACACACGCTCGCGCCTGCAACACGGCTAACTTGGAGCTTGCACGCTGGGATGCAGTGTTGGACACTTCTCCATCCCTTCCTTCTGAACAGCGTGCTGTTCTGAGGTTTGCCTCTTTGTTTGGGCCTCAGTTGTTCCATGGTTCCGCGGGGGCTGTCTATGATGAGGTTCTTCGTCATTCGAAGGACCAGCTTTTGTTACGGCAACTGGACCAACCTGTTGCTGTGGGTGGTGGTCGTTCGAGGCCCGCCAAGCGCCCAGCTGAGTCGGCCATGCCTTCGGCTCCTTCTGCTCAGAAGAAACGCCGACGCGGCCAGGCTCGCTGGCAGCCTCAGGGAGGAAAGTCACAGGACTCTGGTGATTCCCGAGGGGGTGGTTTCTCCTCTCGGGGGCCTCATCGAGGCCGCAATTGAAGGTCCTCGCCTCGATTCGCCTCCAGTCGGGGGAAGGCTGTCGCTGTTTTTCGACCATTGGACAGAGATAACGTCGGACCCTTGGGTCCTCGACGTCATGCAATCAGGTCTGCGACTGTCCTGTCGGCACCCCTGCTTATCTCGGGTGCCCCTCTCGACTGGAGTCCCTTCCGATCCTCAGCGTCGGGACTTTTTGGTGCTTGAGATCGACAATCTCCTCTCCAAAGGGGCGATCGAGGTGGTCAGGAACACCCTTTCTCCGGGGTTCTACTCGAGGGTTTTCTTGGTGACAAAAAAACGGCCAGATTCATCCTGTCATCGATCTGAGTATCCTGAACGAGTCCATCATAGCACCTCGTTTCATCATTGAAACTTTCAGGTTGGTTCGACGGTCGATTCATCAGGGCGATTTTGCAGCCAGTATCAACTTGAAGGATGCCTATTTCCATGTGCTCATTCACCTGGCGTCAGGGAAATACCTTTGGTTCTCGTTTCGGGATCGTGTCTTTCAATACAAAGCTCTCCCGTTCGGCTTGAACCTGGCTTCTTGGGCCTTCACCCGACTGATGTCACACTCGCTGCTCACCGTACTCAGTCGGCTGTGACTTCATCAGCTTACCTGGACGACATCCTCCAACGGCACCATAATGCTGCAGTTCTGGAGTTTGATGTCCGATGGTTGCTTGGCCTGCTGGCGTCGCTAGGTCAGTTGCGAGAAGTCGGATCTCCTTCCTTCTCAGCAATTTCGTCATTCGGGAATGGATTTCCACACTTTTCACAATGTGGTGTCGGTTCCCAAGGCTCGGGCGTTGGTCCTTTCCGCCTTGACTCGGGACCTGCTCCGATCCTCCTCGGTTTCGGCCAGGACTTTCCTTCGGATGCTGGGCCTTTGCGGTTCTGTGACAGATCTCATTCCGCTGGGTCGCTTGTTTGTCCGACCTCTCCAACACTTCCTGTTGGATCGCTGGCGTCCGAATGTGGATCCTCTGGACCTGGAACTTCCTATTCCTCGGTTCTTGCTTTGTCATCTCCACCCTTATTCTCTGGTTGACTCAGGGTGTTCCGTTGGATCTTCCGTCGACCGATCGCATCCTTACTGCGGATTCCAGCGATCGGGGATGGGGTGCGACGTTGGATCCTCTCGGTCTGTCTACTCATGGCGAGTGGGACAGCAAGCATGTGGCCCTTCATATCAACCAGAAGGAGCTCCTTGCTCTTCTGTTGAGTTTTCACCAATGGATCTCTCACCTGTCGAATCACACAGTCCTGCTTCTTTCGGACAATTCGACAGTGGTGGCGTACATCCGGAATCAAGGGGGCACGCATTCGATTCCCGTGTATCGGCTATCTCGGAATCTTCTGCTGTTAGCGCGGGATGTAAACGCTCGGATGACCATTCGGCACAATCTCGGACGTCTCAACTTCCTAGCCGACTCCCTGTCCCGACGGGACAATGTCCTTCCCACCGAATGGATGCTGCATCGTTCGGTGTTTCAGACGATTTGCGAGCAGTGGGGTCGTCCTCTTGTCGACATTTTCGCGGCTCGCTGGAATCATCAGGTAGAAACCTTTGTCTCTCCTTATCCGGATCAACTAGCCTTTACAGTAGACGCTCTATCTCTTGACTGGACAGGTTGGATCGGCTATGCCTTCCCTCCTGCACCGATTCTTCCTCAAGTATTGGCGAAGATTCGCACTTGCAGTTGCAGGGTCATTCTGATCGCTCCCCTGTCTCCACAGAGGGTGTGGACCAATGAGCTGCGGCCTCTGTTAGCAGATCGGCCAATTCGTCTATCTCTACGCCGCGATCTTCTTTCCCAGGGCCGGCCCAGGAAATATCACAACAACCTGGTGAGCCTGTCCCTTCAAGCCTGTCTTTCATCAGGTCCTGTCTCCGACGTAGAGGTTTTTCGAGACGAACAGTGGAGTGCATTTCTGCATCACGGCGACATTCCACTGGCATGACTTATGCTGCTAAGTGGAAAGTTTTCTGCCGCTGGTGTGCAGCTCAACATGTGGATTACCTAAATCCGTCAATCGCTGAAATTGCGGATTTTCTGGTATACCTTTTTGACTCCAAGGCCCTCCAGCCTGTGACTATTAAGGGCTATCGGTCTATAATGTCAGAAACTTTCTCTTATGTGGGAAAGCGGTGCATCTGTCGTAATCTCTTTCTCTCCAAACTGATTCGGTACTTTTCCCTGAAGAGGCCTCGTGTTTGGCGTCTCACACCCAAATGGAACTTGGCATTGGTGTTACATTGTTTGGAGGGGGCGCCGTTCGAGCCTTTATCTGGGCCGATATGCGTTTTCTCACATATAAGACTGCTTTCCTTCTAGCGTTTGCTTCTGCCAGACGTGTCAGTGAGCTTCATGCGCATTCTGTTGATTCAGCTTTCTTCAGAAATGAGGCTGACAGTATAACCTTCACTACTGATTGTTCTTTTCCGGCCAAGAATCAACTTCCTGATTCGGTACCTCCTCCCATCTGCATTCGAGCACTTCCTTCTGTCGATGACCGGAGGCCTCTTGTTTGTCCTGTTCGTGCGATCAAGATTTATATTAATTGCACGCAGTTAATTCGGAGGGGTCGGAAGAGATTATTTCTGTCTCTCATTCCTGGGAGGCAATCTATCTCTTCCGATTCTATTTCCAGATGGATATGTCTCGCAATCAAGGTAGCCTATTCCAGTTTGCCTGCTTCAGATCTTGTCAGCTCACCTGACTGGAAGTCAGGGTGAGCTTTTCTGATCACTCTTCGTCCGTCGTCCGTCCGTCGTCCGTCGTCCTGCGTGAAGGTGGTGTTTGAGCCTCTTTCTCCTAAACCACTGGCCATATTTAATTAAATTTCATGTAAGTAGTGGTTATACAGGGGCATTTTGATTTTTATGCAAATTAGGTTTCGGCTCATATGGAGCAGAGGGGTGGAGAAAAAATGGCCATTTTTTTTTAAATCTTCTTCTAATGAACCACCAGTAGCAGAGACTTGATACGTGTCCTTTCGAGTTTTAGAATCAAGTTTGTTCAAGAGAAGTTTGTCGGGCATTATTTGCCTTCGTTATGGGAGGAGCTACAATTTTGGCCACGCCTAAAATTTCTATTTTCAGAACCGTGAGGTCGATTTGAACGAAATTTGATATGAGATGATAATGGGTTGTAAGTAGTTGATTGATGCAAAAAAATGTTCTCTTTGCCCCGTGGGAACCTCGGGAGCTAAAAATAGGAAAAACCTTAAAACTGCCATATCTCCAAAACTACACGTCACAGAGATTTCTTATTTTGTATAAAGCTTATTTTTATCCAGTAGAATAGAATGGATAAAAAAATCCCTATCGGTTTGATCACAAGGTACTTTTTTCAACACTTTGAAAAAGTGCTGAGTCAGCACTTGTTAACACTGTAGGCAATGGGGAAAACATTAAAAAATCTTCTCCAGATCCAGCAGGCAGAATCTTTTGATATTTGGTATGCAACATTGTAGGGTGGAGCTGATTCCAGTGTTCAAATCGGACCCCTGGGTTCATATTTGGGCTCAGTATAGGAGCCCGATTTCGAACTTAGTGCATTTCATGCAAATTTCTTCAAAAATCTTCTTCTCCAGATCCAGCAGGCAGAATCTTTTGATATTTGGTATGCAACATTGTGGGGGTGGATCTGATTCAAGTTTGTTCAAATCGGCCCCCTGGGTTTATATTTTGGCTCAGCATAGCAGCCCAAATTTGAACTTAGTGCATTTCAGGCAAATTTCTTTGAAAATCTTTTTCTCAAGATCCAGCAGGCAGAATCTTTTGATATTGGGTATGCACCTTGCTTGGGGGGGGGGGGGGGGGGGGATTCAAGTTTGTTCAAGCCAAGTCATTGGGTTCATATTTGGGCTCACTGTGGTATTATAGTTCAAAATGAGGAATTTTCTTTAAAAATCTTTTTCAGATCCAGCAGTCGGAATGTTTTGATATTTGGTGTGCAGCATCCTTAGGGGGGTGAGATTCAAGTTTGTTAAAGCCAAGTCCCTGGGTTCATATATGGGCTCCCTGTGGAAGCCCGAATTATAACTTAGTTCAATATGAGGAATATTCTTTAAAAATCTTTTTTTTTTAGATCCACCGGTCAGACAGAATCTTTGGATATTTGGTATAAGCTTTTCTTAGGAGGAGCAGATACAACTTGTTGAAATCAATTCTCTGGGTTGATATTTAGGCTACCATGTCAAGTGAGCGCCTTCAGGCCCCCTGGGGCCTCTTGTTTTAAACCAATTTAATCCTCATGAGGTTCGTGCCATTTCTACTTCCTGGGCGTTAGTAGTATGTCTCGCACGTTTGAGGGAAAGTTTGCCGGATCTCATTGCCGGATCTCATGTGACGTCATAGTCACGTGACGTAGTGGCGCCATGTTGTGTTGTCATGGTAACCCGCGTGAGCGGCCATGTTGTGACGTCATCTCCATAGTGATACGTGGTGTTAGTGCGCATGCGCAGCGCGTGTTGTTAGGGTGATACGTGTTTCCGTCGTCCATTTTGTATTCTAGAGGCCGCCATCTTGGTTTCTATGGTAGCACGTGATTGCTATGTTACCCAATTGTTCTGTAATAGGACGGGGTATGTTTTGAGGGCATGTTCCTTTGTAGAAGAGTAAATCTAATTACCACAAACAACCCGACAATCTCCCCAAATCACCAAAATCCACCCGAAATCACCGAAATTGACATTATTTCCCCATTTTATCGGTTTAGCACGTAGTGCTATAGTACTAAGGGGTACAAGGGGTGCATTCGACTGAAGTGGAGTAATGTTCTGGTTCGGATTTTCCCAGAATCCTCAGTTAATTACCCAAATAAACCCGTCAAGTTGTATTATTTCGAATTCTTTAAGAATCCCATTTTTTGGATCCCATGACGTTTTATTTCCCTATTAAGAGTAGCACGTAGTGCTATAAGACAAATTTACCCAGAATCCTCTGCTTCTACTTGGAACTATATTTTTATAAATTCCTACGCTCTATTTTTAGTAACATCCTTAACTGACCCCCTAACTAATTGTTAGGGTCTATATTTAGCAATTACTTTAAATGACCTCCCTAACTACATGATTTTAAATAATAAAATCAATAAGGATCAAGATGTTTTTACACCAACCAATCAGAGCGAAGTTAATCCACCAATCAGATTTCTGGATTCCCATTGTGTTTCTTTCCCATTGACTTCTATACTAATTTTCTAAATTTCCCAACTTTAACCTATAATCCTATAGGAAACAAACACAAACACCCATCGAGAATGAAAATATCGATGAAAAAACGTTGTGACGTCGTGACGTTTTCAAAAACGTCCGTCACGTCTAAATAAATTCCGGAGAAAAATAACGTCGCGTCATTCTGTTTCGATCCTTCGAACTGAACACATCGCTAGAGAGTTTTCTATAGCAATTTTGCCTTTGCAAGAAATTTATGAAGATGTCTGAAGCTGCTACTGCCGTTACCAGAACTGATGTCTACGCCTGTGAAGAGTGTGGGAAGACCTTTACTGCAAGAACGAATCGAGATCGCCATCGGAGAAATACCCATGGAGAGAAGAAGACCCACGATTGTACCAACTGCAACAAGACCTTTACGAGGAAAGAAGATTTGGTAAACCATCTGAAGAAATGTTTGGAGATATATACATGTATGGAATGCGGCCAGGAGTTTAACCAACTACTCCATTTTAATCGACACAAGAGCGTTGCCCACCGACCAGTTCCTGTACCATCTAAAAGGAAGACTGATGAACCGAAGAGAGGACCACCTAAACAACCACGGACCACGACGACCACCCATTATGATGTTGACCCAATGGAGTTTGAAAAGAATATGATGTCTGAAGAAGAGCCAGATGAGATATTGACCGTGTACGAAGATAACTGGAGTTCTATTAGAACTCGCCACATGATGAACAGAAGAGTCCAGGACCAATATAACTACCGGATCAACGATGTGAACCTGAAGATGATGACTGATGAATTGATGACTACCATATTTCTGCCACAACAGCTAAGATTAAAAATTAATCTGAGTTTTGGTTTTATCCTGCGACACAATGAAACGAATGAACTGAAGTATTACCATCCATCACAAAACAACGCCCGGGTACTTGATGTTCCACAGCTTGTATGCTGCCAAGAAGACTTTGAAGAATTCCTTGATGATGTCATGGAAGAAGATATCCTGGAATGGGCCAAATTAAAACGACCCAACACCAAATGGCTTGTGGAGAGAGTTACCAACGTCACATTTTATGTGAACAAGCTGAAAGACCACCCAATTGGAATGGCAGAAGATCTTCCGGACTACATTCTCCAGAACAAAGCAGTAAATGCTTTGGTGAAAGATAGAGCTCGCCATTTTACCTATGAAGACAACCTGTGTATTTTCCGCTGTTTAGCTTTATGGAGTGGTTCCATAACAGACAATTTGAATAAAACAACAGATGCCATGTACAACAAGTATACCCAGAAGCCAAAGAATGAATTCCGTGGAGTAACTTTAGCCGAATTACCTGACTTGGAGAAATGTTTTGAAGTAAATATCCAAGTATATGAACTTGTCAAGAATGATGATGACCAAATTGTTGCCAAATTAGTACAGAGATCTCACAGAAAGTATGAAGATACCATGTATGTGAACGTTTACAAGAACCATTTTAGCTACATCATCGATATAGATCAATACTGCAAATCCTTTGAATGCCGCAAATGCGGCAAATTATGGAAATCTGCCCGATATCTTCGGCGTCACGAGAAAACCTGTACAGATGAAGTCAATTACCAGTATGTTGGCGGTGTATACCATCCATCCCAGTCCATATTTGATCTGTTAGAAGATGAAGGTATAGAAGTATCTGAAGAGAAGAAGTTTTATCCATACCGTGCAACGTTTGATTTTGAAAGTTACTTTGTCAAATCCAGTCTACCTGCTGACAGCGATAAACTGATATGGGAAGCAAAACACCGACCATTGAGTGTGAGCATATGTAGTAATGTTCCAGAATACCAAGAACCGAAATGTTTCATTACAAATGGAAATTCTCAAGAACTTGTTGAAGAAATGATGACATACCTCACAGCTATTTCATCTCATTGCCACCAACTGATGCAGACCTATCATGCTTGGACCTTGTTTAAACTCAGACAGAAAATTGATGAAACGCTGGAAGCGGAAGCCAGAGCTACTGGAGAAGATACATCCAAGATGCACCCTTTACAAAAATTGGAGAAGAAATTTCAAGATTATCTGCAAGAGATGCCCGTCATCGGATTCAACTCTGGAAAATATGATATGAATGTAGTCAAGCGTGAACTGATGACATACCTGAAGAGACAGAATCCACTCAAGTTTGCAGTGAAGAAATCGAATAACTACATGTGCGTCTCGACAGAATCTTTCAAGTTTGTTGATATTTGCAACTACCTCGCTCCAGGATTCAGCTATGACAAGTTTTTGAAAGCATTTGGCTGCTCCGTGACAAAGGGATTTTTACCATATGAATGGGTCGACAGCTTGAACAAATTGGATCAAGACCACCTACCAGACCATGAAGCCTTCTACAGTTCTCTCAAGAAAGAAAATATATCCAATGAAGAATACCAGTACTGCCAGCATGTATGGAACGACCTGGAGATGACAACTTTCCGTGATTTTCTGATCTGGTATAATAACCGAGATGTAAAACCATTCCTTGAAGCAGTTGACAAGCAGTTTGCTTTCTACCAAGAACGCCACATCGACATGTTTAAAGATGGTATCAGTGTTCCGGGCCTCACGTTGAAATACCTGTTCCAGACCATGAATGATGAAACTTACTTCACATTATTTAACCAGAAGAATAAAGACTTGCATCACTTGGTGAAAGATAATATCGTTGGTGGACCTTCAATTATCTTCAACCGATACCACGAGAAAGATGTTACCCGAATCAGAGAAACAAAATATGGCAAAGAAGCAAAACCATGTGGAAGTATTATAGGCTTTGATGCGAATGCATTATATCTTTGGTGCCTAATGCAAGAGATGCCAACGGGTTGGAGTATTAGACGTCGTGAAGAAAACCAGTTTAAACCAGAACATCCAATGAAGTATGGTAAAATGGCTGAACAATGGTTAGAGTTTTTATCCATGAGAGATGACATCCACATCAGACATCAGTTTAACGGAGCTGAAAAAATGATTGGTCGAAGACAGTTGCCTGTTGATGGTTGGTGCAAAGAGACACAGACTGTATACCAGTTCCATGGCTGCTTCTGGCACGGACATACCTGCATGAAAGATAAGAATGGCCTTCCTATCATCCATAATGAAGTCAGAGATAAACCGATGAAAGAACTACTACAAGACACCCGTACCAATGCAAAGTACATCACCGATTTGGGCTATAAACTTATTGAAATCTGGGAGTGTGAGTGGAGAGAGATGAAGAAGACCGATGCCACACTCAAAGCCTTCCTGAAAGAGAACTTTTCAGACAAAATAGATGGTGCGATGACAGAGGAAGAAATAATGAACAAAGTGAAGTCCGGTGAACTGTTTGGTTTAGTCGAATGTGATATACATGTACCAGATCACCTGAAAGAGTACTTTGAAGAGATGACACCTATCTTCAAGAATACAGATATTTCCATAGATGATATTGGTGAACACATGAAGGCCTTTGCCGAGAAGAATGGAATCATGAAGAAACCCCGTAGAAGTTTGATCGGAAGCTATGGAGCGGAGAAAATGTTATTTGCAACCCCTTTACTGCAGTGGTACCTCCAGCATGGTATTGAAGTTGATCACGTCTATCAAGTTATCCAATATAAACCAAGAAGATGTTTTGAAAAATTTGGAGATGAAGTATCTGAAGCAAGAAGACAAGGAGATGTTGACCCTGACAAGTCGATCGTTGCCGACAGCATGAAGCTGTTGGGAAATTCTGGATATGGCAAAACCGTCACCAACAAAGAGAAGCATCGACGTGTGTGCTATTGCGACGACGAAGAAGTTACCAAAGCTGTAAATGACATGTCCTTCAGAGCCTTGAATCCATTAGATGATACATTATATGAAGTCGAACTCAACAAGAAGACCATCAAGTTGGATCTGCCACTTCACATCGGATTCTTTGTTTACCAGTATGCGAAACTCCGGATGCTTCAGTTCTATTATGATGTCATCGATACTTTTATCAACCGCCAAGATTTCGAATATGCTGAAATGGACACAGATTCTGCATATATATGTACCTCGTCACCATCCATAGATGAATTAGTGAAACCAGAGAAGAGAGTAGAATTTTACAAAGAGAATCACAAGTGGTTTCCATCAGAGTGTTGTGATTTCCACAGAGATGATTATGTGAAAACCAAATTAGAAGGCAAAGAATGGCTGTCACCCTCATGCTGCCAAGAAAGAAAGCGTTTTGACAGGAGAACTCCAGGCTTGTTTAAGGTGGAATGGCAAGGAACCGGCATTGTTGGACTGTGTAGTAAAACATATTATTGTTTCGGAGCCACCAATAAATTCAGTTGTAAGGGAATCAGCAAACGCCACAATGATTTGACGAAAGACAGATATTTGCAAGTTTTGAAGACTCAACAAAGTGGATCTGGCATCAACCGAGGATTTGTGATGAATGACAACACTATGTATACCTACCAGCAGAGCAGAGATGGACTATCATATTTCTACCCAAAACGAAGAGTTTTAGAAGATGGAGTTAGTACCATACCACTAGAGATTTAAAGAAGAACCAATTGAGTGAGTGTCATATTTTTCTACAACCTGAACCAAGTCTAGCTTTTGCCTACAAAAAATTCCTAAAAAAAAACCGAAATGGTTTTTAGGTGGTCTACTCAATCATATTAGGCTCATCAAATTTTTAAAGTCCTTTATGGCATTCTCTAAAGTCCTCATAAAGTCCTATATGGCATTCTCTAAAGTCCTTTATGGCAGTCCTCATAAAGTCCTATATGGCATTCTCTAAAGTCCTTTATGGCAGTCCTCATAAAGTCCTATATGGCATTCTCTAAAGTCCTTTATGGCAGTCTCTAAAGTCCTTTATGGCAGTCCTCATAAAGTCCTATATGGGATTCTCTAAAGTCCTTTATGGCAGTCCTCATAAAGTCCTATATGGCATTCTCTAAAGTCCTTTATGGCATTCTCTAAAGTCCTTTATGGCAGTCCTCAAAGTCCTACATGGCAAGTTTTTTCACAAGTAAAAAGTCCTTTATGGCAGTCCTCATAAAGTCCTATATGGCAGTCTTCAAAAAAAAATTCTAAATGGCAAGTCTTACAAGGCAATACATTTTTTCTAGTGTAAAGATTTTTCAATTTTTTTATTTATTCTAATACAGAGAGTTTTTTCATCATTATCATCATCATCATCATGTTCCTGATATACTTTAGGCTAACCCTATTGGAAGTGGAGGATACTTCTTTAGTTTCATTCAAAACTTAGTTTCATTCAAAACTTTTTAGTTCAATTTATTTTTTAAAAAATGTTGATTCATGGTATCTTTTAGGTTACACCTATTGGAACCAGATGATACTTCTTTATTCAAAATTTAGTTTCATTCAAAACTTTTTAGTTCCATTTATTTTAAAAACATGTTGATTCATGGTATCTTTTAGGTTACACCTATTGGAACCAGATGATACTTCTTTACTTTTTAGTTTCATTCAAAACTTTTTAGTTTCATTCAAAACTTTTTAGTTCCATTTATTTTAAAAGACATGTTGATTCATGGTATCTTTTAGGTTACACCTATTGGAACCAGATGATACTTCTTTACTTTTTAGTTTCATTTCATTTTTTAAAGTTGATTCCTGGTGTCTTTTAGGCTACCCCTATTGTATAACCAAAGGAATAAATCATCATCATCATCATTACTAAGAAATTCTCTGTTGTGAATATTTAAAAGAAATGAGAAATTTTTATGATAGAAAAACTAAATTGCTAAGTTGGACATGTTGTTTTCGTTTTTTTCTTTTTTGATGAACAAAAAAAAATTCCCTCAAAGAGGATACGAACTGTAGGGGGTGGGAATGCACTCGAGCTATTTGACTTATCTCCATTGGACAGAGGTTTGTAGCTTGACCTGTCCCAAGCCAGTATAAAATGCAGAGGGCCATATCCTACAGTTTAAGGATCAAGATTGCAGTTTGATCGCCAAACTGACCAATCAGATCGAAGTTAATCAACCAATCAAATTTCTGTATTCTCATTGTGTTTCTTTCCCATTACTTTCTATACTAATTTTCTAAATTTTCCAACTTTAACCTATAATCCTATAGGAAACAAACACAAACCCCAACCAAGAATCAAAAACTCAATCAAAATTTGTTCTTGATCCTTAAACTGTAGGATATGGCCCTCTGCATTTTATACTGGCTTGGGACAGGTCAAGCTACAAACCTCTGTCCAATGGAGATAAGTCAAATAGCTCGAGTGCATTCCCACCCCCTACAGTTCGTATCCTCTTTGAGGGAATTTTTTTTTGTTCATCAAAAAAGAAAAAAACGAAAACAACATGTCCAACTTAGCAATTTAGTTTTTCTATCATAAAAATTTCTCATTTCTTTTAAATATTCACAACAGAGAATTTCTTAGTAATGATGATGATGATGATTTATTCCTTTGGTTATACAATAGGGGTAGCCTAAAAGACACCAGGAATCAACTTTAAAAAATGAAATGAAACTAAAAAGTAAAGAAGTATCATCTGGTTCCAATAGGTGTAACCTAAAAGATACCATGAATCAACATGTCTTTTAAAATAAATGGAACTAAAAAGTTTTGAATGAAACTAAAAAGTTTTGAATGAAACTAAAAAGTAAAGAAGTATCATCTGGTTCCAATAGGTGTAACCTAAAAGATACCATGAATCAACATGTTTTTAAAATAAATGGAACTAAAAAGTTTTGAATGAAACTAAATTTTGAATAAAGAAGTATCATCTGGTTCCAATAGGTGTAACCTAAAAGATACCATGAATCAACATTTTTTAAAAAATAAATTGAACTAAAAAGTTTTGAATGAAACTAAGTTTTGAATGAAACTAAAGAAGTATCCTCCACTTCCAATAGGGTTAGCCTAAAGTATATCAGGAACATGATGATGATGATGATAATGATGAAAAAACTCTCTGTATTAGAATAAATAAAAAAATTGAAAAATCTTTACACTAGAAAAAATGTATTGCCTTGTAAGACTTGCCATTTAGAATTTTTTTTTGAAGACTGCCATATAGGACTTTATGAGGACTGCCATAAAGGACTTTTTACTTGTGAAAAAACTTGCCATGTAGGACTTTGAGGACTGCCATAAAGGACTTTAGAGAATGCCATAAAGGACTTTAGAGAATGCCATATAGGACTTTATGAGGACTGCCATAAAGGACTTTAGAGAATCCCATATAGGACTTTATGAGGACTGCCATAAAGGACTTTAGAGACTGCCATAAAGGACTTTAGAGAATGCCATATAGGACTTTATGAGGACTGCCATAAAGGACTTTAGAGAATGCCATATAGGACTTTATGAGGACTGCCATAAAGGACTTTAGAGAATGCCATATAGGACTTTATGAGGACTTTAGAGAATGCCATAAAGGACTTTAAAAATTTGATGAGCCTAACATGATTGAGTAGACCACCTAAAAACCATTTCGGTTTTTTTTTAGGAATTTTTTGTAGGCAAAAGCTAGACTTGGTTCAGGTTGTAGAAAAATATGACACTCACTCAATTGGTTCTTCTTTAAATCTCTAGTGGTATGGTACTAACTCCATCTTCTAAAACTCTTCGTTTTGGGTAGAAATATGATAGTCCATCTCTGCTCTGCTGGTAGGTATACATAGTGTTGTCATTCATCACAAATCCTCGGTTGATGCCAGATCCACTTTGTTGAGTCTTCAAAACTTGCAAATATCTGTCTTTCGTCAAATCATTGTGGCGTTTGCTGATTCCCTTACAACTGAATTTATTGGTGGCTCCGAAACAATAATATGTTTTACTACACAGTCCAACAATGCCGGTTCCTTGCCATTCCACCTTAAACAAGCCTGGAGTTCTCCTGTCAAAACGCTTTCTTTCTTGGCAGCATGAGGGTGACAGCCATTCTTTGCCTTCTAATTTGGTTTTCACATAATCATCTCTGTGGAAATCACAACACTCTGATGGAAACCACTTGTGATTCTCTTTGTAAAATTCTACTCTCTTCTCTGGTTTCACTAATTCATCTATGGATGGTGACGAGGTACATATATATGCAGAATCTGTGTCCATTTCAGCATATTCGAAATCTTGGCGGTTGATAAAAGTATCGATGACATCATAATAGAACTGAAGCATCCGGAGTTTCGCATACTGGTAAACAAAGAATCCGATGTGAAGTGGCAGATCCAACTTGATGGTCTTCTTGTTGAGTTCGACTTCATATAATGTATCATCTAATGGATTCAAGGCTCTGAAGGACATGTCATTTACAGCTTTGGTAACTTCTTCGTCGTCGCAATAGCACACACGTCGATGCTTCTCTTTGTTGGTGACGGTTTTGCCATATCCAGAATTTCCCAACAGCTTCATGCTGTCGGCAACGATCGACTTGTCAGGGTCAACATCTCCTTGTCTTCTTGCTTCAGATACTTCATCTCCAAATTTTTCAAAACATCTTCTTGGTTTATATTGGATAACTTGATAGACGTGATCAACTTCAATACCATGCTGGAGGTACCACTGCAGTAAAGGGGTTGCAAATAACATTTTCTCCGCTCCATAGCTTCCGATCAAACTTCTACGGGGTTTCTTCATGATTCCATTCTTCTCGGCAAAGGCCTTCATGTGTTCACCAATATCATCTATGGAAATATCTGTATTCTTGAAGATAGGTGTCATCTCTTCAAAGTACTCTTTCAGGTGATCTGGTACATGTATATCACATTCGACTAAACCAAACAGTTCACCGGACTTCACTTTGTTCATTATTTCTTCCTCTGTCATCGCACCATCTATTTTGTCTGAAAAGTTCTCTTTCAGGAAGGCTTTGAGTGTGGCATCGGTCTTCTTCATCTCTCTCCACTCACACTCCCAGATTTCAATAAGTTTATAGCCCAAATCGGTGATGTACTTTGCATTGGTACGGGTGTCTTGTAGTAGTTCTTTCATCGGTTTATCTCTGACTTCATTATGGATGATAGGAAGGCCATTCTTATCTTTCATGCAGGTATGTCCGTGCCAGAAGCAGCCATGGAACTGGTATACAGTCTGTGTCTCTTTGCACCAACCATCAACAGGCAACTGTCTTCGACCAATCATTTTTTCAGCTCCGTTAAACTGATGTCTGATGTGGATGTCATCTCTCATGGATAAAAACTCTAACCATTGTTCAGCCATTTTACCATACTTCATTGGATGTTCTGGTTTAAACTGGTTTTCTTCACGACGTCTAATACTCCAACCCGTTGGCATCTCTTGCATTAGGCACCAAAGATATAATGCATTCGCATCAAAGCCTATAATACTTCCACATGGTTTTGCTTCTTTGCCATATTTTGTTTCTCTGATTCGGGTAACATCTTTCTCGTGGTATCGGTTGAAGATAATTGAAGGTCCACCAACGATATTATCTTTCACCAAGTGATGCAAGTCTTTATTCTTCTGGTTAAATAATGTGAAGTAAGTTTCATCATTCATGGTCTGGAACAGGTATTTCAACGTGAGGCCCGGAACACTGATACCATCTTTAAACATGTCGATGTGGCGTTCTTGGTAGAAAGCAAACTGCTTGTCAACTGCTTCAAGGAATGGTTTTACATCTCGGTTATTATACCAGATCAGAAAATCACGGAAAGTTGTCATCTCCAGGTCGTTCCATACATGCTGGCAGTACTGGTATTCTTCATTGGATATATTTTCTTTCTTGAGAGAACTGTAGAAGGCTTCATGGTCTGGTAGGTGGTCTTGATCCAATTTGTTCAAGCTGTCGATCCATTCATATGGTAAAAATCCCTTTGTCACGGAGCAGCCAAATGCTTTCAAAAACTTGTCATAGCTGAATCCTGGAGCGAGGTAGTTGCAAATATCAACAAACTTGAAAGATTCTGTCGAGACGCACATGTAGTTATTCGATTTCTTCACTGCAAACTTGAGTGGATTCTGTCTCTTCAGGTATGTCATCAGTTCACGCTTGACTACATTCATATCATATTTTCCAGAGTTGAATCCGATGACGGGCATCTCTTGCAGATAATCTTGAAATTTCTTCTCCAATTTTTGTAAAGGGTGCATCTTGGATGTATCTTCTCCAGTAGCTCTGGCTTCCGCTTCCAGCGTTTCATCAATTTTCTGTCTGAGTTTAAACAAGGTCCAAGCATGATAGGTCTGCATCAGTTGGTGGCAATGAGATGAAATAGCTGTGAGGTATGTCATCATTTCTTCAACAAGTTCTTGAGAATTTCCATTTGTAATGAAACATTTCGGTTCTTGGTATTCTGGAACATTACTACATATGCTCACACTCAATGGTCGGTGTTTTGCTTCCCATATCAGTTTATCGCTGTCAGCAGGTAGACTGGATTTGACAAAGTAACTTTCAAAATCAAACGTTGCACGGTATGGATAAAACTTCTTCTCTTCAGATACTTCTATACCTTCATCTTCTAACAGATCAAATATGGACTGGGATGGATGGTATACACCGCCAACATACTGGTAATTGACTTCATCTGTACAGGTTTTCTCGTGACGCCGAAGATATCGGGCAGATTTCCATAATTTGCCGCATTTGCGGCATTCAAAGGATTTGCAGTATTGATCTATATCGATGATGTAGCTAAAATGGTTCTTGTAAACGTTCACATACATGGTATCTTCATACTTTCTGTGAGATCTCTGTACTAATTTGGCAACAATTTGGTCATCATCATTCTTGACAAGTTCATATACTTGGATATTTACTTCAAAACATTTCTCCAAGTCAGGTAATTCGGCTAAAGTTACTCCACGGAATTCATTCTTTGGCTTCTGGGTATACTTGTTGTACATGGCATCTGTTGTTTTATTCAAATTGTCTGTTATGGAACCACTCCATAAAGCTAAACAGCGGAAAATACACAGGTTGTCTTCATAGGTAAAATGGCGAGCTCTATCTTTCACCAAAGCATTTACTGCTTTGTTCTGGAGAATGTAGTCCGGAAGATCTTCTGCCATTCCAATTGGGTGGTCTTTCAGCTTGTTCACATAAAATGTGACGTTGGTAACTCTCTCCACAAGCCATTTGGTGTTGGGTCGTTTTAATTTGGCCCATTCCAGGATATCTTCTTCCATGACATCATCAAGGAATTCTTCAAAGTCTTCTTGGCAGCATACAAGCTGTGGAACATCAAGTACCCGGGCGTTGTTTTGTGATGGATGGTAATACTTCAGTTCATTCGTTTCATTGTGTCGCAGGATAAAACCAAAACTCAGATTAATTTTTAATCTTAGCTGTTGTGGCAGAAATATGGTAGTCATCAATTCATCAGTCATCATCTTCAGGTTCACATCGTTGATCCGGTAGTTATATTGGTCCTGGACTCTTCTGTTCATCATGTGGCGAGTTCTAATAGAACTCCAGTTATCTTCGTACACGGTCAATATCTCATCTGGCTCTTCTTCAGACATCATATTCTTTTCAAACTCCATTGGGTCAACATCATAATGGGTGGTCGTCGTGGTCCGTGGTTGTTTAGGTGGTCCTCTCTTCGGTTCATCAGTCTTCCTTTTAGATGGTACAGGAACTGGTCGGTGGGCAACGCTCTTGTGTCGATTAAAATGGAGTAGTTGGTTAAACTCCTGGCCGCATTCCATACATGTATATATCTCCAAACATTTCTTCAGATGGTTTACCAAATCTTCTTTCCTCGTAAAGGTCTTGTTGCAGTTGGTACAATCGTGGGTCTTCTTCTCTCCATGGGTATTTCTCCGATGGCGATCTCGATTCGTTCTTGCAGTAAAGGTCTTCCCACACTCTTCACAGGCGTAGACATCAGTTCTGGTAACGGCAGTAGCAGCTTCAGACATCTTCATAAATTTCTTGCAAAGGCAAAATTGCTATAGAAAACTCTCTAGCGATGTGTTCAGTTCGAAGGATCGAAACAGAATGACGCGACGTTATTTTTCTCCGGAATTTATTTAGACGTGACGGACGTTTTTGAAAACGTCACGACGTCACAACGTTTTTTCATCGATATTTTCATTCTCGATGGGTGTTTGTGTTTGTTTCCTATAGGATTATAGGTTAAAGTTGGGAAATTTAGAAAATTAGTATAGAAGTCAATGGGAAAGAAACACAATGGGAATCCAGAAATCTGATTGGTGGATTAACTTCGCTCTGATTGGTTGGTGTAAAAACATCTTGATCCTTATTTATTTTATTATTTAAAATCATGTAGTTAGGGAGGTCATTTAAAGTAATTGCTAAATATAGACCCTAACAATTAGTTAGGGGGTCAGTTAAGGATGTTACTAAAAATAGAGCGTAGGAATTTATAAAAATATAGTTCCAAGTAGAAGCAGAGGATTCTGGGTAAATTTGTCTTATAGCACTACGTGCTACTCTTAATAGGGAAATAAAACGTCATGGGATCCAAAAAATGGGATTCTTAAAGAATTCGAAATAATACAACTTGACGGGTTTATTTGGGTAATTAACTGAGGATTCTGGGAAAATCCGAACCAGAACATTACTCCACTTCAGTCGAATGCACCCCTTGTACCCCTTAGTACTATAGCACTACGTGCTAAACCGATAAAATGGGGAAATAATGTCAATTTCGGTGATTTCGGGTGGATTTTGGTGATTTGGGGAGATTGTCGGGTTGTTTGTGGTAATTAGATTTACTCTTCTACAAAGGAACATGCCCTTAAAACATACCCCGTCCTATTACAGAACAATTGGGTAACATAGCAATCACGTGCTACCATAGAAACCAAGATGGCGGCCTCTAGTATACAAAATGGACGACGGAAACACGTATCACCCTAACAACACGCGCTGCGCATGCGCACTAACACCACGTATCACTATGGAGATGACGTCACAACATGGCCGCTCACGCGGGTTACCATGACAACACAACATGGCGCCACTACGTCACGTGACTATGACGTCACATGAGATCCGGCAATGAGATCCGGCAAACTTTCCCTCAAACGTGCGAGACATACTACTGGCGTTCTTCAATTCTGTTTCGCTCAGGGACGTTAGGAATGCGGCTTACTGGAGGAATGCTTCTACTTTCTCCTCCTTTTATCTCCGCCACCAACAGCAGCAATCTGAGGACCTTTTTTGTTTGGGCCCTCTCGTTGCTGCTCAGGCTGTTGTGCACCCTCGTTAAATATGTATTTTCGGGTTTGTGCATCCCTCAGTCTTGTTCTTTTCAGGTGCTTCATTCTTTTCAACACTGTGGTGTTGGTGTTTCAGCTTCTTTTTCAGCACCTCCCCGCTTTCTTCCTTTACAGGTTTCGCTGTCATTCTCTGCCCTCCTTGCATTTCTTTCAGCTACGCTTGTTGGTATTGGGTATGTGAATCACCTCCTCATATTGTTTATTCAGCCAATTGTAAACAATTGTGAGTAGGTTGAGAAGAAATTAAAATTTTTTAGTAAATTTTGTTTCTTAACATACCTACCACAATTGTTTACCGGAGGCCCACCCTCCTAGGGGATATCTTTTGATATCGTTGCCTCCCCGCTAAATCACACACTTCTCGTTGGCGGAAATTCGGAATTGACGTCACGGTTGTTGCGCATGCGCTCGGTAAATGTAAGAGGTGTGCAGAGAGTGTACCTGTAATGTCGAGCACCGGTCTCGCTCGACCCCTTTTCGATCTTTTTATTGTTCTTTTGCACTCTTCCACTTTTCCAACTCGTTTGGAAAAGTTATCAGCTTGAGTTAGTTCCGAAGCAGGACTTGCACTCACGTTACAGCCAATTGTAAACAATTGTGGTAGGTATGTTCTGAAACAAAATTTACTAAAAAATTTTGATATTCACTTTATTACTTTTAATAATCAATATTTTCTAATAATCATATAATATTTATGTTGCATTATTTAAGCCTTCTATACATATCAGTATTCAAAGGGACGTTATAAAAGTTTAGTAACTTCTTGAGACACTGGTTTCAATGTAATCATGACGTCACATTCAGAAATCAGGAAAGGAGGACACAAAGAAGAACCAAAGTGGCCGCTGTGAAACTCGCCAGGCGAACGGTCGGGTTCTCTACTGCAAGTCTCTTTGAGCAATTTGTACGAACCGCCTCCATCAGTTGCGTACTTGTCAACCCATTGCCAGCATGTACTTTTTTCCAGCTAGTTCTCATTAAATTTATCAGTCGCAAAAATATCCAGCCGACCGCGTTTTGTTTATTATATTTCAAAACATATACATATTAGTTTATCAATGGGAGACTCTATTGGTGCAAAAGCTATACCACAAACCCTTAATGCACTTGCGCGCCTCCCCCCCCCCCCCCCTTCCCACCCCGATATGCATGTACTATAAATTCATCCATTCTGGGTGTAAAATTTACTCCTAATGTTAGACAATGTCGCAGATCATTGCTTGTTTGATACTTTGTTGTTTTCGACGAAGGCGCGTGCTCATGTAGTTCAGACAAAAAAGGATTGGGAGTGGGTGGAGTTGATAACGGTAATTTCCGATAAGTCTCTGCAATTTGCGCATCAAACCGTCTTTCTAAAATGACAAGTATTTATTTATTTATTTATTGGGATTTAACGACACTTAGCAGCCGGTGACACCTCGTTTGGACTGCATTACGGGTGGAGGAAGCCGGAATACCCTTAGAGAACCACCAAGCAACGGCGAACAACCGTTAGACTCTCCAACGTACTTACTCCACACAAGCAGGGTTAGCATTGATTGAAGACAAGTGCACTATCGACGTACAGTACGCCTTATTCCACAGCGCCACCGCGCGCCCACACGGTCAGTTGGGATTAAGTGCCTTCCCCAACAACACAACGCAGTAACTCCAGGCGGGGATCGAACCGTGTATCTTTCGGTTTGAAGTCCAAGCCGTAACCACTGAGCCACCCCCCCCCCCCCCCACCCCCCGAAACAACAAAAAAATACAAGTATAACATTTCGTCACCCAAGTTCCAGTGTTCTATGTGCTAGTAGGCACAAATAACACATTGGAACTCAGGGAACGATTTGTGGATATCTTGCCAAAAATAAAGGCCAATAACTTGATATCATGCAATGCGAACAAAACGGGCATGTGCTCGAACCAATGGGCTATGCACTTTATCAGTAGTCTTGCATCGGTTTTAACTTACCACACGCTATTCACAACCTAAATCAAGATACCGGTGATGCGATAGGTCATGTTCTTGTCCCGCGGCAATCTCCGAGGTCGGCGCTTGTTTGTGGTTTGATCTTTATACTGAAAGGCTTTTTAGGTTCTAGCTGGCGAGTTTCCATCTATTAACACAGCTTAACAAACTAAACACACTTAACTTAGTCTTACACAGCATGATGCAATCCGAGAGGTCCTAGCTTCGATCCCAACTGCGGCAACCGCGATGGTGCACTTGTCTTCAACCAATGCTAACCCTGCTTCTGTGGCGTTAGTACGTCGGGGAGTCTGGTCGTTGGCTCGTTGCTCGGTGGTTCTCTCCGAGTACTCCGACTTCTTCCACCCATAAAACTGTCCGACACGAGGTGACCCTGGCTGTCGAACGTGTCGTTAAACCCCAGTAAATGCATAAATAAATAATAAATACAGACCATAATTTGTTATTTGGATATTACTACACGTCCCGGGACTTTGCGATAGAAATACAAATAACTGCCACGAAAATAAGATGGCTTACGAGCCACCAACGTGGTTGTTCAGCCTCCCGCGGTTAGCCAGCTGTCATTTTGCCATGCAAGCCCTGAATTCGAATTTCACGGCCTCGGGGTAGGGTAGGTGTGGTATCACAGGAGTCTACCACTTGTGATGTTGTTCTTGTGTGAACTGACTAGTGTCGTCTATCTCCGGCTCAGTTCGAATTGTAGTTGTGGGGAAGGTGTAGTTGGTCTTCATTATTTATTTACCACGGATAATGGTTCTGTTCTTACTGCAGCCCTCTTTGACAGGTACAGCCTGCCTCCGGTTGGATCAGCTCTTTCAGAGGTGCTGTCAGGTGTGTTTGGTGGTGATCTTCGGGTGAATGCAGTCTGATCCTCGTGATGATTTGACTTTGAGTTAATTAGACTCCCATTGATATATATTGTCTGTCTGTACATATCCAAGAGGTAGAACTCTCCAGGGGGCAGAAGAGGTGCCAAACATTCGACACACCATAAATCACTCGGGGCTCTAACATTCATAGCAGAGCCCCAGTCGGTCTGGCATCGATGCGTAATATGGACTCCGCCAGGATGGAACAAGACAAAAGGGTGAGTCTTGCGGAGCAGGTAGAAGAAACCACAGCAAGAGTGCCGACGTCTGCTCGCTGATGGCGGCGCGGGGAACACAGTTTCTGCCGTTCGCCTGTTTGACCTACCGTTTCTACAATGAAGGTGACAGCGTGGGCGGGCGTTGTGTCTGTTCTGGACTCTGCGTTGTCGGATAATTCACGATTGTAACTGTAATTGTAATGAGTCGGTTGTGGCAGGTTCCAGCCGCGAGCAGCATACGACATCCAAGTCGGCTTCTGTTTCGGAAATGCAGGGGGTGGGTTCACAAATTTTCTGTTGCTCGCTGCTTTCAAGCCAACCAATCCATTTCCCCTCTGGGATAATTGCGTTCGTAGATTTTGTCTTTGTTTTTAAGTCAGTGTTGCCGGAGTATATTATGACTATCCCTAGAGGCTTTGCCTTGGGAGAACCCCACTTTTCCTGAAAATTGTTGAAGTTATTTAATTAATAAGACGGTTCTGAATAGTTTTATTTTAACCCTTTACCTAACATGAAAAGCGATTCGCGCTCCCGCGTTGTGTCCTTGGGCATGGCATTTAACCCCGATTGCCTACATGGGGGCACGATGACGCTGTGTACTGAGGCGTACTGCAAGTCGATGGTGCGCATGTCTTCAACCAATCTAACCCTGCTTTTGCCGCGGTGCAGAGTTCAGAGTTACGATGTTGGAGAGCTGACAGCTGCTCTTCGTTGCTCGGTGGTTCTCTCAAGGTACTCCGGCTTCCTCCACCCGTAAAACTGTCACGGTCACGATAAGCCACTGTGCATAAGTATGGGACCTTAAACACCAATAAATAAATAAATAAATAAATAAATAAATAAATAAATAAACATGAAAAGCAGACGACACTTGCGAACTAAATTCTTGAATAATTTCTTTTTTCATTTTTTGTCTCAAAAACATAGGTTATGACCCCTCATTGGAACGAGCTCGACGAGCTCGTTCCAAAGAGGGGTCATAACCTATGTTTTTGAGACAAAAAATAATAAAAATTAATTGGCGATTTTTTGTGAATAGCGCTGGCCGGTTTTGGCAAGGTGACACAGAGTGAGAAACAAGTGCAGTCCAAGAGTTTACGCATGACTTGCAAGTTGACAAAGAAACTTAACCTTTAGAATACTGATGTTACAACCGTTCATTCAATATCTGTTCTACCACCCGCACTGGCGGAGGTGTTGCAGTATACAACAACACTAACCGAGTTTTGCTTGACCAGGACTGCAACAAAATCAGTTAAGTGATTTGAGGAACATGAGTGATAAGCTGAACCGAAACGGTAGATGTTCGAATTGTGTATATATAGGTTGCATATAGGTTTACGTCGATCTGAAGTGTGTGGACAACGGGAACAAATTAATATCTTGTGAACCGACCTTGTGCTCCACCTCACCCAAAGAAGGCTCGGCGTGTAGAAATTTTGTAGGCTCATTGAATAATATATACTTTGTTATAAACCAACTGTGGCTGCCTTTCAAAGTTTCGCAGGCCAAAAGGCCAGGTTTCATTATGGTGCTGTCAGACAAAATTCTGTTCTCGTGTATTCTCGTGGAATTTTTCTGAAGTTTGATTGAAAAGTTTCACAGTCCATCTAATACAAGACGAGCCGTGATCAAAATCACCAGAAAATACATAGATACTGAGCGACAGAATTCCGTGTCTCTGTGATTATTAATATGTCAGTGGCCGGAATTCCATAATTCACTAGTGTTCTTGTGGAATCACTTCTTTATCCCAAAAGGATGCCAACGCCCGACCACAGTGATCGACTGGCCATTTAAAACTTGGATCCGAATATATGTCAAAATGAGGTCTCATTTCGACAAATATCACTCATCAAACGGAGTTTAATCACAAACACCGCTTGAAATTCAGCTTCCATTGTCGCAAAATATCTTCAAGTTGAATGTTCCTCATTTTAACCCCAGAAATAAATGAGGAATTTGGGTTCCAAAGTACTCGACTAGGTTTCATTGGTCATAAAGATCATATACACTTGGATTTTTTCGGCGTGAATTAGGTTGTTACAGTTTGTAGTTATTCATAGTGGCGTAACGCCCACACAACCAGGTAAGGGCGTTTCCTAAGAGCCCCCAAAAATTGTACGTCTTCAGGGGCCCCCGACAATTCCAACGTTTTGGGAAAAATCATTATTAAGGGTCTCAAAACTAAATTGTTGTTGAAGCATAGAGGTTGGATACTTCAATACCAACTGGCATAAAGAATTTCGGCGATATTCTCTAAAAACAGTTACGACGTTGTGTCCGTGACACATGACAACACGAGACAGTAGTTCAAACGACGAAACAGTTTTAATTTTAATTTATTTACAAATGCGGATCCATTCTGTACAAGTTGTTGCATCAAACCGTCGAGGCAGTTTCCGAAATCAACCAATGCCAACATGACTCCTTTTCGGTTACGAACGAAAGGACGAATGAAAATCACAAATCAGGAAATTTTAATTAAAGAAGCACCCGGTTGTACCCGGTGCTTCATTAATTAAATTTTATGACTATTAGTGTAGAGCGGGGATGGTCCGGACACTTAGCATACAGCCTAAAGTGTATCTGTAATGACCAATTTGATTGGATGAAAAGATACCAAGAACCCATTAGTAAACCCATTGTTAGCAGAAGCTAAAAAATAAACGGTTTTGGTAAATGAAAACGTTTTTAATTTTTGTGTGTTCTGATGTAAAGTCTATAATATCGGAATCTGGAATTGTTTCTACAGTTCTCAAAGATTGTTCTGGTGATAGAAAGGTTCTTGTGTAGTGTGTTAATGACATAAACATGACTGTCAGTGTTGGCCTTGTTTTTCGCCTGCTCAGTATGTAATCGAGAGTAACTGGAGTGGGGTAGGTTCCGACAATGTGTCCGGACCTACCACGCTCTTCCAATGTTTGATCGGAGTGAGGGATAACAGTGCATGAAAATTCGTTAACCACTTTTGATTTCCTCTGATCACGCATTTTGAGACAATATCCTGATATCTGACAGGACGAGTTTATTTGTTTCTCAGACCAGGTGTGTCTTCAAAGAAAATAAAACTCGAATCGTTTTATTTTTCGTTACTGTCATTTCATGATTAAAACACAAATAATTATCATTTTCCCCACTTATTCTGGTCCATAAATTACATTTGGGCAAACATTTCTACAGTCAGATTTTCCACCACGATTTGTCCAAAGCATCCCAATCATGGGGTATGATTCGGACACATCACCCCAATACAAAAAGTGAACTGCCAAATGTTTATTATGCGGAGCAAGAGCGATAACTCTATTCTGAAACTTTCCCCATGGATCCCTTTCTCAAATATGTTTTTTGGGGTGGCCTCCCCTACACGGCTCGGTATATAAGCTCACAACTGTATAATTTGTCCGAACCATCCCCGCTCTCCCCGATTTGTCCAAAGCATCCCAATCATGGGGTATGATTCGGACACATCACCCCAACACAAAAAGTGAACTGCCAAATGTTTATTATGCGGAGCAAGAGCGATAACTCTATTCTGAAACTTACCCCATGGATCCCTTTCTCAAATATGTTTTTTGGGGTGGCCTCCCCTACACGGCTCTGTATGTAAGCTCACAACTGTATAATTTGTCCGAACCATCCCCGCTCTCCCCTACTCATTATTATTATTTATATTATTATTTATTTATTGATGTTTAAGGTCACATATTTATGCACAATGGCTAATCATGACCGTGACAGTTTTACGGGTGGAGGAAGCCGGAGTACCCGGAGAGAACCACCGAGCAACGGGATAATGACAATAAAAATACATTCAGAAAATAACAATTGATGATTTTATGTTTATTACTTAGTACTGTTATCTATTACATTTACAAATGTCAGAATGAAACTACAGCATCATAAGGGTTACTTATATTCGCTTTGTAACAATATCATTCTCAAAAAACTATACACCAAAGTGGCTCCTTAAAGCGAAAGCATGGCCGCCAGAGGCATTCTTTGATTCTGATTGGTGGATTTTGAAAACTCTTCTCCTCTGAAACCACAGGGCCAAATGTTTTGAAACGTTGCATGGTTGATGACTGGGACCCCCTCTACCAACGATCCTCATTTAATGTTGATCGGGTTGCAAACATGACTTCAATTGCGGCTTATAATTACTATAGAAACCCTATGGAAAATCACATTTTCATCTTCTTCTCTGGAACTACTGAGCCGACGTGAACCAAACTTAGCAGAAATGGTCTATGGGAGGTCCTCTATAAACGATCCTCATTTTGTTCCCGTGGGTTGAAAAACATGCCCGGCAGAGACATTCTTTGATTCTGGTTGGTGGATTTTCAAAAATCTTCTCTTCTGAAATTGCCAGGCCAAATGTTTTGATACTTCATATAAATGATAACTGGGAGCCCCTCTATAAACGGTCCTCGTTCAATGTTGATCGGGTTTAAACATGGCCGCAATCGCTACTTATATTAACTATAGAAACCCTATGTAAAATCACATTTCAATCTTCTTCTCTGGAACTACAGAGCCGACGTAAAACAAACCTGGTAGGGATAGTCTATGGAAGGTCTTCTACAAATGCTCCTCATGTTTTTACTGTGCATCGAAAACCATGACTGCCAGGAACATTTTTAGTCGAGTTGTGACGAAGTCAAACTCGACTTATAGTTTGGTGAATGGCGGGCGGGCGGGCGGGCGGGCGGGCGGGCGGGCTATCGTAAACAATTGGTTTCCGGATGATAACTTGATAGTGGTTCAACTCACATTCATTAAACTTCATACGTAGGTTGGTCTTGGTGTGAGGAAGAACCCTATTGATTTTGGACATGCTACGTCGAAGGTCAAGCTCACAGTGACCTTGAACATAGTAAATCTTAAACAATTGGTTTCCGGATGATAACTTGATAATGGTTCAACGCACATTCATGAAACTTCATAGGTAGATTGGCCTTGGTGAGGGGAAGAACCCTATTGATTTTGGACTCGCTACGTCAAAGGTCAAGGTCACAGTGAACTTTAACATAGTATATCGCAACAATTGGTTTCCGGATGATAACTTGATAGTGGTTCAACCTAGAGTCATGAAACTTCATAGGTGTGTTGGCCTTGGTGCGAGGAAGAACTCTATTGATCTTGGACTCACCAGGTCAAAGGTCAAGGTCACAGTGACCTTGAACATAGTATATCGCAACAATTGGTTTCCGGATGATAACTTGATAGTGGTTCAACCTAGAGCCATGAAACTTTACAGGCGTGTTGGCCTTGGTGCGAGGAAGAACCCTATTGATGTTGGACTCACCAGGTCAAAGGTCAAGGTCACAGTGACCTTGAACATAGTATATCGCAACAATTGGTTTCCGGATGAGAACTTTATAGTGGTTCAACCTAGAGTCATGAAACTTCATAGGTGTGTTGGCCTTGGTGCGGGGAAGAACCCTATTGACCTTGGACTCGCCAGGTCAAAGGTCAAAGTCACAACTCGACATTGGATCTGTGATCCTGAGCGGCATTTTTTTGATTCTGATTGGTGGATTTTGAAAAATTTTCTCCTCTGAAACCAAGGACCAAAACTTTTGAAACTCTGCATGGTTGATGACTGAGACACCCCTACCAACGATCCTCATTTAATGTTGATCGGGTTGCAAACATGGCCACAATTGCGGCTTATAGTTACTATAGAAACCCTATGGGAAATCACATTTTCATCTTCTTCTCTGGAACCACTGAGCCGACATGAACCAAATTTCGCAAGAGGCCCTCTACAAACAATCCTGTTTTTGTTCCCGTTGGAAAATATGGCCACCAGAGCCATTCTCTAATTCTGATTGACGGATTTTGCAAAAATCTTCCCCTCGGAGACTACAAAGTCAAATGTTTTGAAACTTCACATGATTGAGGACTGGGACACCTTCTACCAATGATCCTCATGTAATCTTGATGTAATGTTGCAAACGTGGCCACAATTGCAGCTCATAGTTACCATGGAAAGCCTTTGGGAAATCACATTTTTATATGTAGTTCCAGGTGAGCGATTACAGGCTCTTTAGAGCCTCTAGTTTTTACTTATTTGCAATATATCTGCACCTGAAACTTGATTAAGCATCCCCTGTTTTTCGGAGTGGTGTTAGTAGAAACAGTCATTACTTTCATGCTATCTTTCATATGACCAAAAGTGATTATTTGCGGAAAGAATGGTCTATTTACAAATTGAAGACAGCACAATGATGAAAAAATGCAGTATTTTAATGGCGCTAATTACACATATCTCTCACTAATGTTTTTGATGGAAAAATGTTCTCTCGACAAGTATGGTGCTGGAACTGCCCATGATGAAAATGGAGTGGCAGCAGTTGCCTCTGGATCGCATCAGGAGGGTTCATGCTGTCATCCGAGCACTAGGTGGATACACTCGCTGCTGACTCAGACACTGATATTGTGTTCAGAAGACGTCAGTAATTACCGGAATTGTTTCACAATCACGCCTTACAAACAACAAGGGGGTAAACATAACACATAATTTCCCAAAAAAGACATTTAGAATCCAATGATTCTTTAGTTCTGATGTGCACAACCCAAGGCCACAAATATATCAGAAAACACCTCCTATAGTATCACGAAAAGTGTGTCACTAACATCATCAGAAACAATTTAAATTGTAAAAATTCAAGAACTATGAAACTCAAATGAGTTCAGAGCCAGAACACTAAAACATATAATATTTACGCTAATGCGTAAAAAAAGCTCTCGCGCAATATTCACTTCCCTACTATTTTTAACTGCAATGTGCGCAATACAACCCCTTTCATGCTCGCAATTAACCCTTTACCTAACCTGAAAAGCAGACGGCACTTGCAAAAATAATTCTTGAATAACTAATGTTTTTCATTTTTTGTCTCAAAAACATATGTTATGACCCCTCGTTGGAACGAGCTCGACGAGCTCGTTCCAACGAGGGGTCATAACCTATGTTTTTGAGACAAAAAATGAAAAAAATAATGAAAATTAATTGGCGATTTTTGAGAATAGCGCTGGCCGGTTTTGGCCGTTACGTTAGGTAAAGGGTTAAGAAACCTCAACCACAAAAATGTATGCCACAATCAACATGACACTATTCGGATTTTCTCTCAGTTTGTCCCACCACATTCCGTAGGAAATTTCCAAACGGAACTCCCCCACGAACTGTGATGATACAAATTAAGAACCTCTTCCGTAATATGAATTGAACAAAACATGCCGGTATCAATTCACCTAAAAATTTTCAAATAATGTTTGCAGACTCTGAAATTAATATTTTCCAGAGTCTGCTACTTCCAATCCGTGGAGTACTGGTACTCGTCCTCGTCGGCTAAATGTCCCGCCACTCGGGCAGATTCCGACTCCGCATCGTGACTCCCTGAGCAGGCTGGTCGTCAATATCGCCGCTTTTGTCAATGAAATCACCAAAATGAGGGTTATTGATGCTCTGCCCGATATCATCTTCTGAATTCGTCCTCGGAAGATCAAAACATTTTTTTAATCGATGAAGTGGACAACTTGTAACCGCGCACCATGTTCCCTACACATTACGTAATTTGAATCAGATAATTTATTTTTTATTATGAACAGCCCAAACCAGTATTTGGCAAATTTGGGAGTTTGACCATTTTTTTTTTATCTTTGGTATATAAAGCCAAACTCAATCCCCGGATTCATAGGGCTTACCGCGAAATCGCTGGTCATAAAATTGTTTCCCTGTGTTTTATAACTGTCTTACATTTTAGGCTGACCAACTGAAAAATTTCAGCCATGTGACATTCCAAATCCCCGACATACTGTGCTGGGCTCTTTTCCAGGGACATTATCAGCCACAATTCCACCGGTGATCGAATCTCGTTACCAAACATACGATTATTCGGGGGTATGACCGGTAGTTTCAAGGATCGCACTACGATAAGCCATCATAATGAAAGGGAGATGATATTCCCAAACGCTCTGATTTTCTTCTTTCAAGCAAGCCAGCATCCAGTTAAAACTAGAAGTCCTGTCATGAAATGCACACAAATAGCACGTCGATCTGCGCATTAATCTACTCGTTATGGCCATAGTAAGGCTATCAAATTCTGTAAATATGGCCTGTGCACAAGCAATGTTTCAGCCAATGGACCTCTGTGCACAAGCAATGTTTCAGCCAATGGACCTCCGGGTAACCCGGAGGTCCATTGGCAGAAACACTGCCTGTGTTTGCTGTGAGTAATCAGGAGAACCTAACGTGCTTTGGATGCCATTCGGTATGGCAATTGCACGCAATTCATACGCGCAATTAAGCCTAGATAACCGCACAGTTCGTGACAGGACTTCATGTTTTAACTGTAGCCATTAGGGTCCGGTTGAATCGCTCAACCTGTTCGTCAGATTGTGGATGGCTGGGAGTGGTTCTAGTTTTTCTCACCTCGGAATACCTACAAATTTCGGAAAAAAGATCCGACACGAAATTTGTTCCCTGATCTGAGTGAACAAATTTCGGCTTGCCATATTTCACTATCCACTTCCTGGTTCAACATTTCCTCAATTTGCCTGTCGACTTCCTGACGTTTGTGGACTGGAAGCCGGTAGACTCTTTGCTTAATGGGTGGGTGCGTACCTGTATCAATTTCATGTTTCCAAATATCAGTTCGCCCCAAATCACCATCATACTGTATAAATATCTCTTTATTTATTTCTAACAGCTGCTCTCCCTGACTTAACTGTTCATCACTTAAAACACTATTATCAAGCATTTGGTGCAAAGAGTACTTATCACTCCTTTCAAAAGGGCCCATCAATCCGGGTCCCTCCAACACATCACCCGGCTGTATATCAGCAACCAACTCACCTTTTTTTTTTAAAACAAACTGGGGCACGCCTTTAACATTAACTAATCGTAATGGTACAATACCACTCTCACTTTTCCAAATATAACACCGCCGCAGCATTTCCCCACTGTTTCCTAATAAAACCTAAATCTGCTTCACAAGTTTCCTCCAAAGCAGAAGTGCTCCCTTCCTGTCCATCAACAATAATTTCAAAAAAAGGAGGCAAGATTATATCTTCTATTATCTTCTCTTTATCCTGACCACTCGACTCCTGACAGGACTTAAGGGGCAGCTCGACTCCCGCCATTTTAATTTTACCTTTAGTCAGATAAGTCTCCATTATCGAAATTCTGCATCAGATCCATAGCAAAAATGCCATCAAACGACCACACTGCCACATAAAAATTATGTTCCAGTCTAGATCTACCGACCACAATAGGTAAAGTTATAACTGCAACCACATTCAAGGGCTGACCATTAGCCCCAAGAACCTCATGGGGACAGACTCTAACCCAGGAAGTTCCATACCGAGAATCTCTTCCACAAACTTTGTATTCACTATACTAATGGATGAATCAGTATCTAACAGAAAATCGATCTCTTTTCCACACACTCTAAAGGTGAAACAAACATAACCAGCTTCATTTCTCAAGGGAGTCATATCAAATTCGGACTCAAGTTTGACCCCACCCCAGTCTCGACTCTTTTCAAATGTGAATCACCATTTGATCACAGAGCACCTCTCTGGCCAAACTTTCCACAGCCCTTCTCGGAGATTGCCCACCTTCGCCCTGGCAACCACGTCGACCCTGGGGCAAAAACTTTTCACCAAAATGCCGCTCTCCGACTTGGACCTTTATACTCCCGCTTAATCTCTTGCTGTTCTACTCTCATTTGTCCAGCACATTTACTGTGTTCGGGTTTGAGGGTTCATTCATTACATACGCAGAACGACACGCGGTTGTGAATGGGTTAATCGATATGGCACAATTGCCAGCGCGGAAAGATAGAACGAGAGGCCACCGACCTCGAGTTTTATCCTTCCGCGATGGAACAAGTGCCATATCAATTAACCCATTCGCACACGCAAGTCGTTCTGTGTTTATTACACGCCTTTGCGTCTTTTAAAACAATTATTAGAAGGACACTCAGCAATTCATTTGACAACTATCAACAAAAAGAACACATTTTATCGCCAACCAAATTTGCGAGGGGAACTGGCGTTAATATTTCGTCCCCTGCTGGTATATAGAACACATTGGAACTTCGGGGACGATTATCACCTATCGCTAGCGATTCAAACTGTAATTGCCGTGCACGATTTGTAGAAAATTTCAGTGATATTTCGCTTCGATTTAAAAAAATAGTCCGTCCACGATTTCCGTTCCGTACATATCTCGAAACAGTTTTCATTTTCCGCATGGTTTAATGTTGCTGTAGGTTGAGATTGCATAGAACAGGCGTGTAATGAATTAACCGAAGGTGAAGAAACCTCATCTCTTTTATAAGATTCCTCCTCCAATGCCAAATAAACCGCGACATCTAACATTTCAGGTTTTCCTGTAAGGCCTCAATAAAACTTTCCTTGACCAAAGAAGAGGCATCGGGATAATCCCGTTTTACCCATCTTCATACACTGTGGCTAATTCTGGCAAAGTTTCGCGTGATGTTCGTCGACACGCCTCCAATTGCTACCTATAAAAGTTCGTTTCCCTATAGGGATCAAAACGATCTCTCAAAGCCTGCATTATACGAGGGGAAACGCCTTAACATAAGGGTCTAAATCCTCATAAAATTGAAAGGCCGCACCTTTCAACGAAAACACTAAAAATGAATATATGAAGTGCTTGGTCCATTCATTAACCCTTTACCCAACGAATCGTCCGCATCCGCCCGCGTAATAACCAAATTCAATTGTTGAAAAAATATTATTTTTCAAAAAATTTCAACAAAACCATATCATGTGACCCCTCGTTGGAACGAGCTCGTCGAGCTCGTTCCAACGAGGGGTCACGTGATATGGTTTTGTTGAAATGTTTTAATAAAAAAATTATATTTAAAATAATAAATTTTGATATCTTCTGCGTTGGGTAAAGGGTTAATCTTTACGCATTTTTCGAAATGCGTCAACCAATCTTTGATATTGGTTGTACCATTAAAGGTTTCCGGGCGAAACAATAGGTTCACGCGAAAACCCACGATAATCTAGAGAACTCCTTCCTAGACCCTCGGCCGGTGAATCTGGTGGTAGCACTCTGCGATCACTGACTGGTGTTGCTGGTGGTAACACTCCCCGACCTCCGACTGGTGGTACCGGTGGTAACACTTCATGACCTCCGCCTGGTGGTGCCGGAGGTAACACTCTGTTCCCACGCTTGGGAATAGCATCTCCATACGATTTGCAGCATCAAAACTTTCGTTTAAACGCAATAAATTCTTCAGCTTGCCTTTCTCATTCACGTGCTGATTTCAACAACTCCTTGTCTTGCTCATTAATTGACTGCGCAATTCTATCCCCCCGAAGGGTCACCGTATACTCCTCTTGATGGGGTGGGTCCAGGTAAAAACACTGAATCCGGCAGGGTTTGCACCATTGGGGTAATCGGCCCATCCCCCATCAAGTCTCTCTACACTCGCTGTGAGTTTTCCAGATATCTCTGGAAATCGCATCTGAAACTTCCTGCCATTACTAGAACTCCAATCCAAATTCAATCAGCAAATCTATAGAGTTTCTTTTTAATTAATAGGCTTGTAAGTTTTTATATCCGAAAGGCCTCACGACCTTTCACCGCCACGGAAAGAAAAACCTCCAAACGTATATTTAAGAAAATAACATCCTGTCGGCGACTCCTAAAACTGTGACTTCCTTCTATGACCAAAATCAACAACGTCCCACAGGGTGAAAGAGAGAGGGACGGTAAGGGTTTTAAGATTGGGTTTTTGGACCGTTTTCCGCAGAAGTAAGTTACCGCCTCCAAAAATAAAGGAAATGGTTGTATAAAAGAAACAATCAGAAAGTAATATAAATTTATTTAGTATATGGGGGGAGTTACATTAAATCACACCGCAAAATATTTTTAGAATGATACAAATTACAACGCATCCTTCCAGCCAGGCATGCACAACCGAGAGCTCGCACAAGAAAATCCCAAGAGCCCTCTGACTCAACGATACAATATATGTCGTTGAAGCAAATAGCTCTTAGCATTTGCCCATGTCAGACAATCTAATCAAATTAATATACCCCGCTCCTAAATCTAACTTAATGTTACCAGTCGGTCAAGGCTGAGCGCCTGCACTAGAAAACCCCAAGAGCTTCCTGACTCAACGACATAAAATATGTCGTTGAGGCAAAAAGCGCTTAGAATTTAGTCATTCTAGACATCATAAACAAATTATTATACAGGGCTCATAAATCTAACTTAATGTTAGCAGTCGGTCAAGACTGGGTGCCTGCACTAGAAAACTCCAAGGGCTTTCTTACTCAACAACACACAATATATCATTGAAGTAAAAAGCACTTACCATTAGCCCATGTCAGACACCATAAACAAAATCATATTTGCACGGCCACAAAATTCAACGTATCGCAACCAAATTAATCCAGCTCAGTCCGCGTTTGAATATTCCTCAGTTCTCCGGCTCTGGGCGGCATGAACTCCACATTCAGGGAAATATATAAATAATAACTCGCCGAACGGCTAATTTATACCTTACCAGAATCAAGACGAAAATGCCGTCAAATATCAAATTATACACACGGATTTTCAGTAATCAAAAACTCCATGCCCAAGGAGAACACACATTAAATTATCTATAGATTCCATTTTCACTGTATCTTCGTATGCAATACAATCTAACTGGAATGCATCAGTCGGGTTTGGTTTTATATGGTGACAAGTCATAAATCAACCCTACAGCCCTACAGGGCTGGGATATTGACGAGTTTCTCAATCCCAATAGCATAATTGATAATTTAGATATTTGCAAACATGTTTTCATATAGGTTGAGATAGCAGCCCGAGGTAACCTCATATCAGCCTGAGACCAAAGGTCGAAGGCTGGAGTGAAGATACCGACCGAGGGCAAAAATCTCGGCCGATTTGAAACTAACCAAGTATTGACTTCATTATTATCAAACCAAAACAAAATAATTTCAAAATGTTCTCTGATCGGTTTTCTGACAGCGTTATTGTTTCTCATTCTTTCACAAAGTCGTAAATTTCCTCTTTTCTTATTCCAAGTTTAGCCATCTAAACGTCGCAGCTTCCCAACTGGGGAAGCCCAAGGACGTGGCTAGAGGTTTCCGATAGGGCGGGGGAGGGGGCAGGGGGGTGGAGTAGTGAAATTCACTGCCGAGAAAAGGTTTGAAAATAAAGCCACGAATGGGGGCATAAAATTGATTCTTGTAACTGAAGTGTCAACACATTTATGATAGAATTACCAGGTTATTATTATTTGTTATTATTCTGGGAACTGAATATGTGCTAAACAAATGTTCAAGCTGAGAACTTTGAGCAATTCACACTGTCCTAACATTAAATCAGATCTTATGCAGGAATGATCAATTTTTGATGTTTCATCATTTTGTAACTGTGAATGATGGAATTAACTCTGGATAACGATTTTTCATGATGCGACTTTCTTGAACTGCATTTCGAGGATTTTTTTTTTACGATAAGTAAACGTACTATAGAAATCTCGTACCGATTGACATCGTGCATACTTATGAAGCTCGATATTGCATACACAGTAGTTTTAAATAGAAACGGTTGGAATTTTGGCCGATTTGAAACCGAGTTGGGATTTTGGGAAGTAAAGGAGACATCAGCATCACCAAAGAAGCTCTAAAATCCAGATAGATGGAATTTCAAACTACTAATGAATTACCCTCCGAATTTCCAACTATAGGAAATTTTGGTCAAGATTAGGGGAGGGTGACCACGCCCCCCCCCCCCCCCCCAGCAACCACCTGTCGCCACGTCCCTAGGGAAGCCGCAACGTTTTAAAAGCTGAACTATCTCTTCTCCCACTGCTGTTTACGAATCTGAATCCTAGTTTGTGTTGAATTTTCTATACAACTCTCGTGTTTATTCTCTTTCTTCGTCCAATTCTCACTCACTGCCGTCACTAATTCCCCGTCATTGCGTCCTTGGGCAAGGCAATTAACCCCGGTTGTCCACATGGGGGGACGATGATGCCGTGTACCAAGGCGTACTGCACGTCGATGGTACGCATGTATTCAACCAATCTAACCATGCCTGTGCCACAGTGCGGAGTTACGATGTTGGGGAGCTAGCAGCTGCTCGTCGTTGCTCGGTGGTTCTTTCCGGGTACTCCGGCTTCCTCCACCCGCAAAACTGCCACGGTCATGATTAGCCATTGCGCATAATTATATGACCTTAAAACACCAATAAATAAATAAATTCCCCGTCATTCAACAACTCAGGGGGGCGCGGTGGCTCTGTAGGTAGAGGTGCAGGCTGCAAGCCGAGAGGTCCTCGGTTCGAATCCCACCTGCGGCAACCGCGTTGTGTCCTTGGGCAAGACACTTCACCCCCATTGCCCACTTGGGGGCACGGTGGCGTTGTTTACTAAGGCGTACTGCACGTCAATGGTGCACCTGTCGTCAACCAATGCTAACCCTGCTTGTGTGGAGTTGGTATGTTGGGGAGCTGGCAGTTGCTCGCCGTTGCTCGGTGGTTCTCTCCGGGTACTCCGGCTTCCTACACCCGTAAAACTGCCATGGACATGATTAGCCATTGTGCAGAAATATGTGACCTTAAACACCAATAAATAAATAATAAATAAATATTCAACAATTCAGGGTCTGACCACTCCATTATGGCCGGTAACATCAGTTTCCATGATTGCTTTCAACGTATAACGATTAACGATTTATTTTAAATCATTTGCGCCTTGTAACGACGCATCAAGAAGGTCAAATCTGGCTCGGTTCATATCGGCCGGGGTCGGCGTCATTTCAGCCAAGTGCGAAGACATATTGGTCGAGCTTTATAAAGGAAAAATGTATGAAAGAAAATCATATTTAAGAACTAATGAGGAAATCCGTCGTGTAATACCACTGGTTACTTCTGACGGCTTATAGTTTGACCCTGATATTTGCTTTTATTATATTATAATTTAACCGCTAAATATCACTACTCGTCCCCTGAGTTCCAATGCGTTCTATGTGCCTACTGGCACATAGAACACATTGGAACTCAGCGGATGTACTGTTTTATGACCTTTTCCTGGTTCCCGGAAAATCCACACTGTGCAATCCGATTCCGTATCACTGTAGTATGACGGGCTATTTATAGGTGCGTTCGAATTCGCATAATTAGCTGATCCGGTCGCAGATAGTACTTTACTCCGAGCTGGAATGGATGCTCTCGAACGGCGGTCCGGGCTTGTTTACAATTCGACTGTTCACTTTATTACGTATTCATGCGTATCGGGGGATTCTCCTGAAGTAATCACCTGTTACAAAAATAAGTGTAAACAAAAATAGTTCTTTTTTTTTTTTCAATCCACTTTGCCAAAAAAGGTTTGGAGAATTGTTAATGAAAGCGTTGATGTGCGATGTTGAACTGTAAGTCATATAATAAACCTTTCATCGGTCAGGTTGTATCACGATTCTGGACCGGAAAAGCGGTCTTTCGGGTTCAAGGGGTTAAAACATTGGAACAATGTAAGCCTCTAAAACGGTTTCAAACAATTTTGACCTTCGAAAACCAGAGGCATCGTTCACACATTGTCCCTAAATTTTCGAAATGGAAGTAACTCGCTGATCTCTATAGAATGATATTGCTGGAAAGCTCATTGGTCATATATAGAAAAATGTCTCCTTCGTCACCGGGGGTGAGTTGCTATAAATAAACAATGCTACCACCACCCCAATCTCGGAAGATTTTCAGTTTCCCGACGCCTCGTAATCTCCAGTCGCCCTTTAAAGAATATATTTCAAGTTGATGCTTGCGAAAAATGAATGTATTAATAATATTAGTGATTTGCGCATTTATCTTGGGAATACAAATTCCATATTAACAACATGTTTGTTTTATTATTGCAAATGCAAGGGACAAAATTGGGAAATTGATACTGTGTTACTAGTATTCATGATAGGTTTTCCATTGATTGCTGAGGAGGCGCGGTGGAGTTGCGGTAACCGGTTCTCGTCGGATCACCGAAGTTAAGCAACGTCGAGCCCGGTTAATCCTTGGATGGGTGACAGTCTGAGCGATCGATTCGGACTCCCCCGTTGTGTCCTTGGGCAAGGCACTTCACCCCGATTGTCCACGTGGGGGCACGTTGGCGCCGTGTACTAAGGCTTACTGCACGCCGATGCGCATGTCTTCAACCAATCTAAACCCTGCCTGTGCTGCAGTGCGGAGTTAGATGTTGAGGAGCTGGCAGATGCTCGTCGTTGCTCGGTGGTTCTCTCCGGGTACTCCGGCTTCCCCCACCCATAAAATTGTCACCGACACGATAAGTAATCAAAAACTCCATGCCCAAGGAGAACACAAAAGAACTTGGTTCTTTTAACCCTTTACCCAACGTAAAGGCCCAAACCGGCCAGCACTATTCGCAAAAATCGCCAATTAATTTTCATTATTGTTTCATTTTTTTGTCTCAAAAACATAGGTTATGACCCCTCTTTGGAATGAGCTCGTTCCAATGAGGGGTCATAACCTATGTTTTTGTGATAAAAAAAATGAAAAAAAATAGTTCTTCAAACAATTTTTTTGCAAGTGTCGTCTGCTTTTCATGTTAGGTAAAGTGTTAATTCAAAAGAAATAATCGAAATCCATCATACCGATTCAGCGGTCCAACTGGGAATCACACAGTATTGTTTTCTGGTTCAGTAAATGTAGCTAGCCTGCACGAACGGAAGCAAACCTCGTTAACCCTTTACCCAACGTAACGGCCAAAACCGGCCAGCGCTATTCTCAAAAATCTCCAATTAATTTTCTTTATTTTTTCATTTTTTGTCTCAAAAACATAGGTTATGACCCCTCGTTGGAACGAGCTCGTCGAGCTCGTTCCAACGAGGGGTCATAACCTATGTTTTTGAGACAAAAAATGAAAAAAATTAGTTATTCAAGAATTATTTTTGCAAGTGTCGTCTGCTTTTCAGGTTAGGTAAAGGGTTAACACAATTCTATTCCATAATGTCCACGCAAAATGTGCGTTGTTTTCAAACAGGTCGATATTAGCACACTTGATATTCAAGGCAGATACCAACGTTTATATTTGCCCACCTAATATATTATCCAAGTGTATTAACTCACCGAATATTTTAGGTTGGTTTTATACAACTGTACATATAACAATACATGACAGATCGTTCCTTGAGTGTAACAATGCGCAATGTGCAACGCTTTAGCATTACAGATGGCGCCTTGTTGTTCTCAACTGACAATAGATATAATGCCAATACTATTGAGTTCCACATTACAATTTATAATACGCATTGCATGCCCGGTCATTGCCCATAGGCAGAGTCCAGTGCTCTTTTTGTTACCCAAACCTCCTTGTCATTTGGTGCTTCCTGAGCCCTTTAGGTCGGTTATGGCGATGGAAGGAGTAAACGTATCCTTCTGCAGCTGGTAATTTGGGCGCGCGAGAAGAGGTACCTCAGATGTAGTGGTACACCACTGATGCACGAGAAATGAAGCACGGAGAATAACGTTACTTTATTAAAGTTGAGTTGAGTATACTTTCAGTAACTATGGCGATTCTGCATATTACAGTCATATTTAGTATATTTGTATAAAGTTACAGCAAGAGAGACAATTAGTTTTCAGTTTTCCTCTGATTTCTAACATATTCATGTTTGTATGTTAGCATAATGGTACCCTTTGGAAGCTATGAGTTATATCGGCCAGGGCTGCTGTGAATGGGTGGGGCTGAATTAATAACCCCGGAGGTTCGATGGGTGCGAATCTGGGTCAGGACGTGCAACACAAATTATTCAGTGAATTGGAAAACATGCCGACGGGCATCTCCAGACAACGTCCATTGTACAGAAACATGTGACCTTAAACACTAACAAATAAAGAAATCTCAAGACGAAATTGTAGGGTCCCATGGGGAAGATCAATCTAATATCTTTATAATTTCACCCCTTTCGCGCAAGCGTTCAAGGAAATCATGGGATTTGAAGTCCAAAATCGAAACATTTTCAGGATGCCACTTCCCAAGATTTTTTCTGATTTCTTTTCACTGGTAAAGTAGCGGATATACTATTATTGCACAAGAGCTCACAATTTCTCTCGGTGGCCTCAGTTAGACTGCGCACTGAAATGTCTGTGTGAGATGTCTAAGCAGACCACCTGACTGGATGCCACAAGGTTAACAGAATAAAAAAAACGGACTTACGAGTTTATTAGCCCATAATAACCTTCTCATTCCACAAACAAATAATTTAACAATATATGTACAGGTGAAACTAGAAGTCCTGTCACTGTATTCTGCTCTATTTTGAAGTAATGGTGCGTTGAGTGAGTGCACTTTTGTGTCCCTATCATTCACAAACTGCCCCATTAGCGTATTCAATTCCTGCAGAAAAACAGTATGCCCGACAATTATATACTAGTAAATACAGAGCATTAACAACATTTCTAACCCCTACTGGGATATATGAATATGTAAAGACGTAAACTTATTTTAAAATTCGACTGCATATAAAGAATTAAGAGAGTGGGTGACTGCTTAATCGCAGCGCCATATATTCTCCACTCGAAAAGTAGTTTTAATTGTTCATAACAACTCGTGAAACACTTGAAAACGTTCGCCACTTGGACCACCGGATGCAACCAGATGGTCCTTGTGATGAAAGTTTACAGGTGCCTCTTGTGTCTTGTCCTCAGAAATTGTAAATAATTACTGAGTAAAACATCTATCCCACAACAATTTAGTAGTTATCCACCGTCCACATACTGTACAGTCTAAACATTTTATTTCTGTTTGATCGGTTTAGTTCGTGATTTCACTATCGACCTCACTAATAGCGCATTATATTTTGCACTGCGCGGCACAAACGTTCTTGTGTATTGCAGACTACTTCATTCTTTTGTAGTAAGGAGCGAAATAACTAATGAACATTTTCTGCGCTAATTGTAACATGACTTCTAGTTTCAACTGTTTATATGTTAATTACTTTTTTCAGAGGATGAACTCGGCTCCATCGTATCTGACTTATTTTCTGCTGGGAGTGAAACAAGTGCAACAGCTCTTAAGTGGGGAATAGTATATTTGATGAGAGATAAAGAACTGCAAACCAGATTACACAATGAACTCAAAGAGAATGTGTCTGTAGACAGGTTTCCTGTTGTTCAAGATAAACTGCACCTTCCTTTGCTCGAATCAACTGTTCTAGAAATTTTGAGACTGGGAAGTATTGTCCCACTTGGAGTACCGCATGCTGCACTCCGAGACTGTGAATTCCGTGGTTTTAACATTCCACAAGGATCTCACATATTTCCCAACCTGTTTTCGGTGATGAATGACCAAGAGACGTGGGCAAAACCAGAGTTATTCCAGCCCGATCGTTTTCTAACAAAGGAAGGAGAAGTATATCAAAGCAAAGAATTGATTCCGTTCTCAACAGGTACGGTTTCTAATATACGTTCAGTGGCGGCGCCAGTAAAATATTTCATTTGGGCAAGTACATGTAGGGGACAGAAGTGCTGCTGTCCTCAAACATAACAGATATTGAAATCAACGGTAATGATAGGCTGGATAGAGCAAAATATTTTATTCTAGTTCTCGCAAAATACTTTCCCGCACAGGGGCACTGGAACGGCCCAAACATTGGCCCGATCATAACACCCAGATCCCTGTTTTTTCGAATTGTTGCCATCGATTATGTGGGGAAGAAAAAAATGATGCATGCAGTTCGTCTTTCGAGGAACATAATATAACAAAATTCCCTGCCAAATTGCCAAAGGCAATTTGGAATGCAATTTTGTCATATTATGTTCCTCTAATGACGCACTTTAATGTGGGGGCCCTGGGCGTCCGCCCAGTCTGCCCATTCGTAAATCCGGCCCTGCCCCCAGAAAATGTTTGAAAAATGATATCTCTCAGACTCATTTTAGGGCTACTTCTTTAGTATTCCAACCGCTTCTGAAGTGGTTGGAATACTAAAGAAGTAGCCCCAAAATCTCCTCATCTTACGTTAACTGGTCATTAATAGCCGTTATTGTGTGCGCAATATAAAAGAAACAAGACGATCTTTGCGCGCACTATTTTCGGATATCCGCCAGAGCAAAATTTAAAAAATCATAGCCTAGTTATTTTGATATGAATGACGTTCGGCTGAAGGTCGATCACAAAAATAACATGATCGGCAAATTTTTTGCTCCGACATTGGTCGGGGTGGTCGGGGCGGCTCCGACGCCCCTACCGCAGCTGTAAAAGTAAAGGTAATAAACCATGTTTTCACCCATTCAACCAGCTGCTAAAACGTACAGACATATTAGAAAACCATTCTGCGATAAATAAAAATATGTACGAGAAAAATCTGTTAAAATGGGAAAAGAACAAAAATTGTCCAACACACGAAAGTGTCTTCGAATAGCGAATAGAAACCTAACTTTACATATATATGCATGCACGTTTTTGTATGTGTGTGCGTTATTGCCATTTCGACAACGGACAGGATACAACTCACAAGTAGTATAAGTAATACAGTAATTGGAGAGTGCATTATCACTAAATCACCCGCAGAGTGGAGATTCCATCCGAGCAATAATTGCAAATTTGTTGCAAAGCATAACCAGCACCAGCAAAGTTTCAGCCAATGGACCTCCGGGTTAAACCCGGAGGTCCATTGGCTGAAACATTGCTTGTGTTTTTGTCGATATGTACAAAAATTTGAAAGTTATAGCCTGGGTGATAACTCCACTCCGCGGGTGATTTAGTTACAATCCACTCTCCACGTACTGTATATATCTTATCTGTCTCTTCCTGAGCACATCATAGCGCACCACCCCCAACACCCGATTACCAATATCTTCACAATTTACTCCATAAATCAACATTATACATATTTATACCATGATTACCTATTCCACTATATAAAAAAGTCTATGACATAAATGATAGCGTTTCACACCAACTGAGGTGAACACGCCAGCAATGGGATTTCGGTAGTTAAAATTTACACCTACAGTTGAACTACATCCAAGTTGACCTTTGGTGACCTCGCCTTGAATGCAAACTTTTCTAAATTTATCACTCGCCGCCTCGTGAAGAGTGAAATGAAACCGCCAATTATTTATTACTTTTTTAAATAAGTTTACCTCGTAAGATACCAAAAATTAACAAACATACGTTGCGTCATATTAATAAAGCATCCATAACTGGAAATAGTATGTTATTATGTTATTAAAATGAAAAAGGCCCCCGTAATGTGCACGTTTTGTTCTCTATTTCGTTTCGGCGATAAAATTGCCAGCGGAAGTACCGCCCACCGCCGCTCATGTTATCAAAAACGCATTCGCACGTATGGATATTGACTTATTCAACATTTAAACTATTGTTAATCTGACGATCGTGGTATAAATAAAATATACCCATAGTAGCTTGGTGTGCCAAATGTTCACCATTCGTTGTGAAGTGGCGTTAACCGCGCGCCAGAGGCTCGCGGTTAACACCATTTCACCACTCGTGGTGAACATTTGGTACACCGAACTACTATGGATATGTTCTATATATATATATGGTAACTATCAAATACGTTGATTGATTATACTATTCTTCCCCCGTGGGAACCCCGGGAAGTGAAGCAGTGCTTGTTTACTGTGGCAAACAGGCTCTGTTTCGCTGGTAAAATAGGACCCAGTCACTAATGCGTGGGGTGCAAGTCCTCTAAAATAGGCAACATGGGGTATAAACGATTGACTGACCTTGACTTTATCTTCATGTTGTCGTCATGATTAGCCATTGTGCAGAAGTATGTGACCTTAAATAACAATAAATAAATAAATAATATACTATTCTTCAAATACTACCAAACTCTGTAAAAAAATCCCAGATGCCAGCCACAGGCAATTGTTAGGAGTTTCTTTAAATATTTTGGCATTTCAACTTCCTGTAAATAAAGTATATGAAAAAAAGAAAGGTAGGGGACAAGGTTCGGGGGTGGGGGGGGGGGGGGGGTGTCCGCAGGTGGCCGTTTAGGATCATAGCCTCATAACATTGCATAAGATATCGTAGACATCTGTTCAAGACCTTAATCATAGGAGGATTTTTTGAGTATTTTGGGGGTGAGAGGGGATGTTCTCCCCAAAATAAATTAGATTGTGCTTCAAATTGAAGCATTTTCTTAAGGTAAAATCGATTATATTTGATAAGTGGAAGCTGTTATGATACAGCGTAACAGCTTTCAAGTCACTAAACTTCATGGATTAGGAGCAGTTACGGCGTTGATTGACTTGACGCCATCTTGTGGTGGGGCAGTTTAAGTGACGAAGTTTTTCTCTGACATTCGAGCAATCCAGCAGTATGAGATCAGTAGATAATATTTCCACTGGCGGGCAATATGTCCACCGTTGCAATAATATTAGATTCCAAACACTAATTACAGGAATAATCATCCAAAATTTAATTATTGAAGCACCGGGAATAACCCGGTGGTTCATTAAAATTTTGCTGATGATGATTTCTTTTACCTGGTAAAGGCATACGTGGACACCACTGCCCACGCGTGGAATATGACTAGTTCACGGCGACTGTACTGTGTCAGCATCCCCCATGTTGGACCATGTGAGGGTGGGCACACGTCACATTTCCAAGACAATATTTATTTGTGTTTAAGGTCACATATTTCTGCACAATGGCTAAGCCTGACCGTAATATGGAGATAAAGTCAGGTTTAGTCAATCGATTATACCCATGCTGCCCATTTTAGATCCCCCCCCTTCCCCCCATTCATTTGTGACAGGGTCGTATTTTACCAGTAAATCAGGGCTGGTTTCCGTCATTCGTTTCATGTGTCACTCATTCCCTAACGTATAACTCAAGTATGCGAATTTCTATGGCGCGGGTATTGACAATACATTTTTTTATATCAGTGCATGTTGGTTGCTGAACTTTCGAAATGGTAGCTCAGTTTCGCGTTTGTAAAGAAACGAAGATATGCAACTCCACTTAGACCGAACGTAATTGCATTTCAATGTGTCCTTACTCTAAAGTTTTGTCTTCAACTCGGATTTATCATCTTATTAATAATATTACATTTGATACATACTATAAAGGTTATTTTTTAACACAACTGATCAAGGGCGTAATGTACAAATATCTTTTTATCTGACGTTGAGTCGAGTTCGGGTTTGCCTTTTTTCTAACCAGGATTGTGACTGTCAAATATTCCACGTACAATTTGTTTTGAAAACAGTGGTGACGTATCCCCTCCTCACGTGACTCAGTATGGGGAAAGCTAATCTCTCTTGCACTAAAAATTGTTGTTTGGCACCAAAAATCTTTGTTTGCTAAAATTTTGTCACCCAAAAATATTTCCTTTCGCCTGTTAAGGAAGGACATTTCGGCAGTGAAGAGCGCGATCAATGACGAAACAGAAAAAAAGTATTTTTGTACTTCTAGTGCAAGGAAATCGTCAGCTTCCGGAAATAAAGGCAGAAACAATATCAATATATTGCAATCAAACCCAGCGATTTTATTAATACGGTCATAGAAACAGTATTTGGACAAACTTTCAACCTGTTATTGTTGCTGGGAGAGAAGGAGACATTGTCTTCTCTTCAGGGATGTGGCGACAGGGGGGGGGGGGGGGGGGGAGTATCTCACCCCCACCCCCAGCTAGGAGTATTTTTTTCAGTAGTTGGAAATTCCGAGGTCAAAAATCAAATAGTTGGAAATTCAATAAATTAACATTGTTCATGAAAAATATTAAAATTCCAAGTAATGATGAGAAATTTTGATCTTTTATTTCCAACTGGAAACTTGAGTTTCAAATTTCCTACTCTAAAATTGACATGGCCTCAAAATTTCGACTCTGACATCAATCCGGTAAATTTTCTGACCCAGACACATTATAAATGATGCTTTTTCCGTTTCGGGACTAGTGAAAATTTTCAGAAGGGTTCATAAAAGATACCACCCAGCGCTGCAGTGCAACCACCTATCGAAACCACTCACAGTTGGAATTTACACAGGTGGCACCCCCCCCCCCCCCCCAGCTGAAACCCTCTAGCCACATCCCTGCTTCTCTTCAATAAAGCATTGCACGTTATCAGCTTTACAAAAGGCGGTATTTAATTAGATAAATATTCTCTACCATCGCGTTGCCCGGTGGTTCTATCCAGGTACTCCGTCTTCCTCCACCCGTAAAACTGTCACGGTCATGATTAGCTATTGTGTATAAGTATATGACCTTAAACACCAATAAATAAATATAAATAATTATACTGTTCATGTAGTTATACGTTTTGGGTCCAAATACTCAATTTCCATTGGTCAGCTGGGTGAAAACGTTATGACCAAATGTAATTCATTTTCCAATGAATACATTTGGTTGAACTTTGACCCGCATTTACGGTAGAGCGCAGTTGACAGAATGTAATTCGGGCGGTGTTTGGGCGGGTTTTTAACTTTTAGCGCCTCTCGCAGTGATCAACTCCGCTCCTGTTTCTTTGGTGACATTTCCCAACTGTGGCATAAAGCCCGTTACTAAAATACTCGTATCCATTTCTAGAGTTGTGGAAATTAAAAATCAGAGTTGTGCGCTTTGTATTTTGTGTGAGGGTGGTTTTTCGCCTCGTTCGTTCGTACATGTTTTATTTCGTCTTTCTGCTTTGTTGTTTTGTAAAAAGTAGTTTAAATAGTTACGGAACGTAATTATAAGAATTGAATGCAATTTGTATAATCTTTATTGGAGAATGAACGTGTGGGAATGGGTACAGATTGTATGAATCCCTTCGGGGTTCATACATAATTTGTACCCATTCCCACACGTTCATACTCCAATAAAGATTATACAAATTGCATCCAATTCTTAAATAAATTCTGTACCGTCGCGAGCGACTTGCGGTGGTATAAACTATTTATCTAATTAAGTGCTGCACTTCGTAAAGAATCGCGACTTGCTGAACCCAGTGGACAAACAATAATTAGTGATTTAATCTTCTGTTATCCGAGTGCAACAAGAGGTATACACACTGACAATATTCAGTGTGGTCATCAATTGAATTAGTGGCATAGATATGTAACTTCAGTGAACGCGTTTTCCGTCAACTCACGATTTCGTCAGAACATTCGAGTACTGAGGGATTTTTCCGTGACTTTTCGTTGAATTGAAATACTTGACAGATCGTTTTTTTTTTCAAAACTCAATCAATCTATTTATATCCGACAGCGAACCCCTCCCATTTGCCTTTTGGCACCACAACACTTCGTTTGCACTGAAACATCCAGAGTGGCTAAAACTGTTACACCAGACATTTTCGGGTCTGCGTGAGCACTGGTCGAGAGTTCGTGAACAACAAACAAAAATGGCGCCTCATACTCACTGCTGTCGTGATTTGTTCCGACAGGTGAGATTCTGGAATTCTGCGAAGAGATTAACGTAAAGACAACTTCGAGCGGAACTCGACCCAGTCGCGACCCGATCAAAATTTTCCGTCAGCATTTGTTTTCACAGTACAATTTGATATGTTACGTATATTCTTATTTGAACTATGCCCTAACATTAAATTATCTATAGATTCCATTTTCACTGTATCTTCGTATGCAATACAATCTAACTGGAATGCATCAGTCGGGTTTGGTTTTATATGGTGACAAGTCATAAATCAACCCTACAGCCCTACAGGGCTGGGATATTGACGAGTTTCTCAATCCCAATAGCATCATTGATAATTTAGATATTTGCAAACATGTTTTCATATAGGTTGAGATAGCAGCCCGAGGTAACCTCATATCAGCCTGAGACCAAAGGTCGAAAGCTGGAGTGAAGATACCGACCGAGGGCAAAAATCTCGGCCGATTTGAAACTAACCAAGTATTGACTTCATCATTATCAAACCAAAACAAAATAATTTCAAAATGTTCTCTGATCGGTTTTCTGACAGCGTTATTGTTTCTCATTCTTTCACAAAGTCGTAAATTTCCTCTTTTCTTACTCCAAGTTTAGCCATCTAAACGTCGCAGCTTCCCAACTGGGGAAGCCCAAGGACGTGGCTAGAGGTTTCCGATAGGGCGGGGGGGGGGGGGGGGGTGGAGTAGTGAAATTCACTGCCGAGAAAAGGTTTGAAAATAAAGCCACGAATGGGGGCATAAAATTGATTCTTGTAACTGAAGTGTCAACACATTTATGATAGAATTACCAGGTTATTATTATTTGTTATTATTCTGGGAACTGAATATGTGCTAAACAAATGTTCAAGCTGAGAACTTTGAGCAATTCACACTGTCCTAACATTAAATCAGATCTTATGCAGGAATGATCAATTTTTTATGTTTCATCATTTTGTAACTGTGAATGATGGAATTAACTCTGGATAACGATTTTTCATGATGCGACTTTCTTGAACTGCATTTCGAGGATTTTTTTTTTTTACGATAAGTAAACGTACTATAGAATCTCGTACCGATTGACATCGTGCATACTTATGAAGCTCGATATTGCATACACAGTAGTTTTAAATAGAAACGGTTGGAATTTTGGCCGATTTGAAACCGAGTTGGAATTTGGGAAGTAAAGGAGACATCAGCATCACCAAAGAAGCTCTAAAATCCAGATAGATGGAATTTCAAACTACTAATGAATTACCCTCCGAATTTCCAACTATAGGAAATTTTGGTCAAGATTAGGGGAGGGTGACCACGCCCCCCCCCAGCAACCACCTGTCGCCACGTCCCTAGGGAAGCCGCAACGTTTTAAAAGCTGAACTATCTCTTCTCCCACTGCTGTTTACGAATCTGAATCCTAGTTTGTGTTGAATTTTCTATACAACTCTCGTGTTTATTCTCTTTCTTCGTCCAATTCTCACTCACTGCCGTCACTAATTCCCCGTCATTGCGTCCTTGGGCAAGGCAATTAACCCCGGTTGTCCACATGGGGGGGGGGGGGGGTGGGGACGATGATGCCGTGTACCAAGGCGTACTGCACGTCGATGGTACGCATGTATTCAACCAATCTAACCATGCCTGTGCCACAGTGCGGAGTTACGATGTTGGGGAGCTAGCAGCTGCTCGTCGTTGCTCGGTGGTTCTCTCCGGGTACTCCGGCTTCCTCCACCCGCAAAACTGCCACGGTCATGATTAGCCATTGCGCATAATTATATGACCTTAAAACACCAATAAATAAATAAATTCCCCGTCATTCAACAACTCAGGGGGGCGCGGTGGCTCTGTAGGTAGAGGTGCAGGCTGCAAGCCGAGAGGTCCTCGGTTCGAATCCCACCTGCGGCAACCGCGTTGTGTCCTTGGGCAAGACACTTCACCCCCATTGCCCACTTGGGGGCACGGTGGCGTTGTTTACTAAGGCGTACTGCACGTCGATGGTGCACCTGTCGTCAACCAATGCTAACCCTGCTTGTGTGGAGTTGGTATGTTGGGGAGCTGGCAGTTGCTCGCCGTTGCTCGGTGGTTCTCTCCGGGTACTCCGGCTTCCTACACCCGTAAAACTGCCATGGACATGATTAGCCATTGTGCAGAAATATGTGACCTTAAACACCAATAAATAAATAATAAATAAATATTCAACAATTCAGGGTCTGACCACTCCATTATGGCCGGTAACATCAGTTTCCATGATTGCTTTCAACGTATAACGATTAACGATTTATTTTAAATCATTTGCGCCTTGTAACGACGCATCAAGAAGGTCAAATCTGGCTCGGTTCATATCGGCCGGGGTCGGCGTCATTTCAGCCAAGTGCGAAGACATATTGGTCGAGCTTTATAAAGGAGAAATGTATGAAAGAAAATCATATTTAAGAACTAATGAGGAAATCCGTCGTGTAATACCACTGGTTACTTCTGACGGCTTATAGTTTGACCCTGATATTTGCTTTTATTATATTATAATTTAACCGCTAAATATCACTACTCGTCCCCTGAGTTCCAATGCGTTCTATGTGCCTACTGGCACATAGAACACATTGGAACTCAGCGGATGTACTGTTTTATGACCTTTTCCTGGTTCCCGGAAAATCCACACTGTGCAATCCGATTCCGTATCACTGTAGTATGACGGGCTATTTATAGGTGCGTTCGAATTCGCATAATTAGCTGATCCGGTCGCAGATAGTACTTTACTCCGAGCTGGAATGGATGCTCTCGAACGGCGGTCCGGGCTTGTTTACAATTCGACTGTTCACTTTATTACGTATTCATGCGTATCGGGGGATTCTCCTGAAGTAATCACCTGTTACAAAAATAAGTGTAAACAAAAATAGTTCTTTTTTTTTCTTCAATCCACTTTGCCAAAAAAGGTTTGGAGAATTGTTAATGAAAGCGTTGATGTGCGATGTTGAACTGTAAGTCATATAATAAACCTTTCATCGGTCAGGTTGTATCACGATTCTGGACCGGAAAAGCGGTCTTTCGGGTTCAAGGGGTTAAAACATTTGAACAATGTAAGCCTCTAAAACGGTTTCAAACAATTTTGACCTTCGAAAACCAGAGGCATCGTTCACATCATTGTCCCTAAATTTTCGAAATGGAAGTAACTCGCTGATCTCTATAGAATGATATTGCTGGAAAGCTCATTGGTCACATATAGAAAAATGTCTCCTTCGTCACCGGGGGTGAGTTGCTATAAATAAACAATGCTACCACCACCCCAATCTCGGAAGATTTTCAGTTTCCCGACGCCTCGTAATCTCCAGTCGCCTTTTAAAGAATATATTTCAAGTTGATGCTTGCGAAAAATGAATGTATTAATAATATTAGTGATTTGCGCATTTATCTTGGGAATACAAATTCCATATTAACAACATGGTTGTTTTATTATTGCAAATGCAAGGGACAAAATTGGGAAATTGATACTGTGTTACTAGTATTCATGATAGATTTTCCATTGATTGCTGAGGAGGCGCGGTGGAGTTGCGGTAACCGGTTCTCGTCGGATCACCGAAGTTAAGCAACGTCGAGCCCGGTTAATCCTTGGATGGGTGACAGTCTGAGCGATCGATTCGGACTCCCCCGTTGTGTCCTTGGGCAAGGCACTTCACCCCGATTGTCCACGTGGGGGCACGTTGGCGCCGTGTACTAAGGCTTACTGCACGCCGATGCGCATGTCTTCAACCAATCTAAACCCTGCCTGTGCTGCAGTGCGGAGTTAGATGTTGAGGAGCTTGAGGAGCTGGCAGATGCTCGTCGTTGCTCGGTGGTTCTCTCCGGGTACTCCGGCTTCCCCCACCCATAAAATTGTCACCGACACGATATGATCTTGGCTGTTAAAGTGTCGTTAAACCCTAATAAATAAATATAAATTGATGGTTGATGACGCGAGAGCTGATACGCCGTGACTGTAGTCACAGCGAAACAGTTTTCATGTCATCACACGTCATTGATGGGGGGGGGGGGGGGGGGGGGGTTACCGCACTGATTGACTTGACGCCATCTTAGAAGGAGGGTCAGATTGAAGGAGATGTGGACTATAACACTCGGGCAGAGAGTAGCAAGCCAAAGCAGCTTCACAAGCCTATGCACACGCCATTAATTTAATCGAAAGATTTAGTCGAACAATCTATTGTTTCGATCCCCAGTAGAAGGATATATCTTCGACACTGGCGAATAATCAATTTGAAAAGCAAATTAGTACACTTTGGTAATGCACTGGCACTAGAATGAATAACGAAGTGCCTTTACTAACTAAAGGCAGGGACGTCGGAAGATTGGAAATGATTGTGTCGATGACGTGCACATTTTTCGAGGCAATACAAATTGAATATTTACAACATGCTTTAGTTCTTATTTACAAAAAACAAGTGTAAAGATTGGAAAGTCGATACAGTAGAGCCCACTTAATTGGATATATCTTAACTGAATAACCCTGTTAATCGTATATAATCTCCCAACACAAAACCAATTACCATACATTCAGAACAAATTTGACCTGTTAATTGAATATAGGTTATAGAGTAAACTCATGTTAATTGAATAAAAAATCTTGTAACCTGTCAAGAAATTACCCGGACTCTCCCCAATTCTCCTTTGCTTATAGACTTGTTTGGCCTCAATAACCCAATACAGGCATTTAATCTATTATATCTTGTTTGACAGAGCTCATGGAGCTCTGCCAAACAAGATATAATAGAATAAATGCTAAGTTTATCTCTAGAATACAGGAAAGTGACACAACCCCTGTTATTTGAATACTCGTGTTAACTGAATAATTTTCAGATTGGAAAGTACATACAGTGTTTTTGGTTACGGTAAACGTCTTGGTGTTTTATGAAATAGAGCTGGGAGTGCGGTGACTAAGTAGGCAGCTACGCAGGCTCCAAGTCGAAAGGTCCTCAGTTCAAATCCCACCTGTGGCAACCACGTTGTGTCCTTGGGCAGGACACTTAATCCCAATTGCCCACGTGGGGACACGGTGGCGTTGTGTACTCTACGTCGATGTTGCACTTGTCTTCAACCAATGCTAACCCTATGTGTGTGGAGTCAGTATGTTGGAGGTTTGACAGTTGCTCGACGTTGCTCGGTGGTTCTCTCAGGGTACTCCGGTTCCTTCCACCCGTAAAACTATCCGACACGAGGTAATCCTCCCTGTTGAAAGTGTCGTTAAACCACAATAAATAAATAAATAAATAGAGCTGGGCGGTTTAGATTTTTCAAATTCAGCTTCGGTTCGGTCTCAGAAAAAAAAACTAAGTTTCGGTTCTGTTTTTCTGTGTGTTAGGAACATGAACATATACTAAACAACACGTCGGGCCTCTTAACTTGGAAAATAAACCGCAATAGTTTGTGCGACACCACTCATCACAAACGGCACTGTATGTAAATACCACCTTTGGGTTCAGGCCAACTTCCTTTTAATCATTCTTCGGAGTTATAGAGGGTCAGTTGCTAAGCCTATTGAGCTAGATAAGCATGTATTAGTTACGAAACACGACGTATTCGCCCCGCCCCCCCCCCCCCCCCCCCCACTCTGTCTGGTGGACAGAGCGACGAGAGTCCATAGGTGCCACTAGTTCAATTTGCTCACAGTTAGATGGTTTGATCAGTTTATGCACGAACGCAGTACATCTCGTCTCTTGAGTTCCAATGTGTTCTATGTGCCTACTGGCACAGAAAACACATTGGAACTCAGGGGGCGAGCTGTGTGGTCGATTTTTGGTGGGTCTGGCGGTTCGGTTTTCGGTTTCACCGCAGAAACCCCCAATGAACATGAAAACACAAAAAACGCCCAGATACATTATGATATATTATACTACTCACATTTTGCAAAGGATCACTCCAAGCTTTGATCATATCATGTCAGACAATTTTACACGTGGGGGAGTCGGAGTACCCAGAGAGAACAACCGGCCTCTCTAATTTACCCTCCTCCCACATGCGGTTAGCATTGGTTGAAGGTAAGTGTTACGTTGACATGGTGTACATCTATGGTCGACGCTCTGTATTCCCACGGGTCACTTGCCTTCAAGCAGTGCTAACCCTGCTTGTACCAAGATGATATATTCGAGAGTGTGACAGTTACTTAGCATTGTTGAGTGCTTTCCTATTGGAACTCTAGCTTTTTCTACCCGTAAATTTGTACAACTTGATATGACCCAGTCTATTAACCCTTTACCTAACGTAACGGCCAAAACCGGCAAGCGCTATTCTCAAAAATCACCAATTAATTTTCATTATTTTTTTCATTTTTTGTCTCAAAAACATAGGCTATGACCGCTCGTTGGAACGAGCTCGTCGAGCTCGTTCCAACGAGGGGTCGTAACCTATGTTTTTGAGACAAAAAATGAAAAAAATGAGTTATTCAAGAATTATTTTTGCAAGTGTCGTCTGCTTTTCAGGTTAGGTAAAAGGTTAAAAGTGTCTCTGCTCCCCAATAAATAAACAAGCAAATAATGTACCCATATTCCTTTCATGTACACACTATGTTGACGAATGGGGAGTGATCCTTAGCAAAATGTGAGTAGTATATTACGAAGTGAAATCTGTGACGCTGTGGCGTATCAGCTTTCGCGTAATCATGTACCATGGATTAGCAGGATCTGTTACTGTGATTGGTTTGACGCCATCTGCGTAGGGGGTGGGTGGTGCCAGTTTGAGTGTTAATGTGTTTTCGCTAACATTCCATAGTCCAGGCACATTAGACATAAAAATGAGAAAGTAAGGAAAAAAATCGGAGAAAGCTGATTTTTTTATATGTTTCCGGGACACACATTGCGGATAAAGTGTGAAAAGTCCCCGCGAATCCGAGTTGAGCTTTTTTAGTTATAGCGTTTTTTTGATGAAAAAAAAAAATTAAAAAAAAATTCGACCCAGCTCCATATTTCTCATTCTTATTCGCCTTAGTAGGGTGAGAATCATAAATATCGTGCTGAATTATATTGAGAATACATATCCCCAACAGAAAATGCCAACTTTGTACCAATCCTCACACTCAATGGTGAAATATTCACGAAAATGTACAAAATTACGAAAAAAAATTTATTGTTTTCATACACACAACGGTACACAACGTCCATTAAATCAAATCTACGACTACTTTGGGAGTTAAATTATATATCAAAAATTGCAGAAAAGCAGTGGCTTTATAATGCTATATAACAATAGTCATTTATTCCATAATGAACTGGTGAAACGTGTGAAATATTAACCATACCCCCTAAACTCAAATTCAAACGGCATCGACTTTTCTCATTCAAATACCGTATTATAGCATCATTGTTTCAATTTCCATGTTCGATTAAATCACATAATGTGGTGTTCGCCTGTCAATCAAGAAAGTGTCAACCATCTACTGTCAAAATTACACGAACTGCTCCAGAATGCGTCCGTAGGACGCACAGGAAAGCTTTGGGTACAATACTACGAGCAAATAGGTCTTCTCCAGTTGTTCTTGAGAGCAGAGCGCACAGGCGACTGGGAACTCCACACATATTGTGTTCGCAATATGATTCCAGTATTTCACGCAGGTGGTCATTTTGCATACGCAAAAAGTTCTCATCTCTATTTGCAGCAGATGAATGAGCTAACAGAAATAATGCAACAGGATGATTTGAAGTTGTTCACTGAGAAAGGTTACTTTACCATAAGGCGCTCAGATAAATTCTGGGACGGGATATATTCTGATCAGACCATAGAGCAGTGTTTAATGAGAATGTTCAAGCTCCCTGGTGGTCTCACACATGGCAGGGGAATAACCGATAGCACTGTTGCGAAATGGGTACATGGACTACCTCTTTGCCTTCCGATATGTAATGCTCTCGAAAATTTTGTTCATGTTCACACTGGTCATGGCGAACAACATCGGGATCTCCGTCAAAGTTCACAATTGACTGATGCCAATGATATCACCAAATTATTGAACTGGCTCAGAGTGCATTCCCCCTTTCAGAATAGAGATCCACTACAATTAGTCTCTATAGCGACCGGGCTTGTGGCCGACGAAACTGTGAACTGTGACCAAGTTCGCAAAATTGGTGAATGTTGCGTATCGAATGTTGTAAGCAAAACGTTCAACAGCATCAAACTACGACGTGTTGACACTGTGAAGTCTTTCGCATCGATGGCAAATAGCATCAAAGTCCGTGGAAGTAAGGTAGTGATTGACCCCACAATTCTGTTCAACTGCATCACATGTGTTATTCAGTCACAAGCAGAGATGGAAGAGTATCTCAAATATGAACTCGCCCCGAAACCACCAGCATTGTTTGATTCTGCTGGAATGAGGAAGACACAGAAAAGCACGCTCGGTAAGATCCTCAAAACATACGGTTACGAGCAAACTAAAATCCCAGAACATTCTCTGTTTGTTGTAGATGGTGGATTTTTATTGAGGGCACTTGTATGGCCTAAACAGTCGTCATATAAGGACATATGTACATCATATTCCAATTATCTAGTGAGACATTTTGGGGCGAACGTCGTGGTTGTTTTTGATGGTTATGCTTGTACAATGTCGACAAAGGGCATGGAACAAGCCCGTAGATCTAAAGACGTGGTATTCCATTGATATCAATGTCTCACCCGAGTTACCAGCCACCACACCCCAATCCGATTTCCTTGCAAATGCCAAGAACAAAACCCAACTGATCGATCTTCTAATGCAGGAGCTATCTGCTATCAATATTCAGTCCAAGCAGGCCGAGGCTGATGCACTGATAGCCGAAACTGCACTTGACATCGCTCAAGATGACAACAATGTTGTCGTTGTGGGAACAGACACAGACTTGTTAGTCATTCTTACCTCTCGAGTTCAACCGGGATGTAATATTCACATGATGTATTCCATTACCCCAAACTTACTAGTTTCAGTTAGTGAAATAGCAACCAAAATGGGTGACCATAGAAGCAACCTCCTTGTAGCACATTCTATAAGTGGTTGTGACACTACTTCTGCACTCTTTCGAGTTGGTAAGAAGAGAGTATTCAGTACAATTGTCTCCGATGTTACTAGCGACTCACAACAGTATGTCAACACAATTTTGGCGGGTGACAGTACACCAAGTGCAGTAGCCGCTGCCGGGGAACAACTTCTCCTGATCTTATACGGGAGTAAAACTGTTTCCTCTCTCGACCAATATAGATATGTCACTTACAAGCGTTATGTAGCAAAATCTAAACTGAATAAACCCATCGACCTAGCCTCACTCCCACCAAGCAGCGATGCTGCACAACAACATGTCTACAGATGTTATCTCCAGGTCCAACAATGGCTGGGCACTTCGCTTCCTCCGACGGATTGGGGGTGGTCGCTAGACAATGGACTTCTTGTACCGACTGCAGCCACAAAGCCATGTGCCCCCGATAACCTACTGAATCTGATCAGTTGTGGTTGCAAGAGTGCTTGTACAAAAAGGTGTGGGTGTAAGAAGGCAGGTATCTCTTGCTCAGGTTTGTGTAATTGCAGTTCGGATTCTTGTAACAACCACAGAAACACTGTCCTGTCGGAAATTTCTGAGTTCGATGAATAATATGTATATAGGTCATGTCATTTCTGTATATAGCGTTGATAATAGTCAATGTAACTTAATCCATGTTGATTGATTTGTACATTCTGTAAATATTATTTATTGATTTTTGTACATTCTGTAAATATTATTTATTGATCTAATGCTGCCAGACACAGACGTGTCTGTTCGGTCCCAAGCCCGAAAATAGTTGAGTTCTCGTGCTGACGAATTTTATGCCAAAAGGGGAACTCGGCCAGAAGCAGAGGGGGTCTTCCATAATGTCTATTTTGTAAGCAATGATAAAAGTCTTCAAATGGTGGTGGATTTTTTATCGTCTGTCCAACTAACATCCCGTTCTGTACTACGACCCTTTGGGCAAATCCGTTAGGAAAATCGTCATTTTTTGCGTAAATCCGATACTTTTTTGTGATTTTTCAATAATTTTTCGCAGAAATTGTCACAGAATGCACATTTTCCTCTAGGTAAATGTATATTAGACATTATGTAGCTCGAAATACGCGTAAACAAAAAATACAGTTGGATCAATTCGAGGTTACAAAGTTCGTGCGATTTTTTTTGATTTTTTTCAAACGCGTTTTCGAAAAAAGGCTGTAGAAAAAAAAAAGCTCAACTGGGATTTTAGGGGACTTTTGTCTAATCGTTCAGTGACATGTACTCGACATTCCCTGAAAAAATCAGCTTTCTCCGATTTTTTTCCCTAGTGAAACCTAATGTTCTTACCAGCAATCCACTTGTATAGAGATCAAAGGAGTCAGTAAAACATCACTCTTTAGATATTTTGGACTTTGTATGCATCATGAGCAAAGTGTGTGTGGTTTTTTTTTGTTGCCCCGTTATTGAAAACTGAAGCCTAACGCAGTTATTTTTTTCTTCCAGGACGACGTTCATGCGCTGGGGAATCGTTAGCAAGAATGGAACTTTTCCTTTTCTTTTCTGCTCTGGTGCAACGCTTCGAATTCTTGCCACCCGAAGGAGAGGAACCTCCGACTTTAGAAGCAGTCCTCGGTGTTACGCGTGCTCCAAAAACGTTCATGATGAGAGCTATAAAAAGGAAGCAATAATGTTGATACAGGTTTTACTTTCTTATTGTGGTGTGAAATGTATAGGCTAATTGATGTCTCTCTGACGTAAATGAAGTAGGAATGAAGTATCATACCACGTTTTACGTCGACATTGTTTTGTTTTTTTTGTAATTGAAACAGATTTGTAATATCTCGTTTCGTCTGTATGGTTTTATAGTACGATTGATGTTTGTATTTAACGATACGCGAAGTAATGCAGAGCTAGATACTCCACGCTGGACAAAAGCGTGAACGAAATGTATCGACGCAAGACAGTGCTAAGCAAAAAAGTAAATAGACCGCCGACAGTGATATTGTCTTTAAAAATACACCTAAGGCAAGAACAAAACGTTTTAATTCTCAGACAATCCCTCACAGAAATTGCCAACCCCCCCACCCCCCCCCCCCCACCCCCGGGAGGCGCTCATTGGACGTGCTTATTGTCTTGCAGTGTCTTCCAAATAAGGGAAGATTCGAAACTGTTTACGTTTTTTGATGACCTATCTAACTGAAATCTAACAAAAGACAATCTCTATCCTGGGGCTTTGCTGATTCTTCTAGGCAAGCCATGCCTAGATGCGACTGCCATGTAACTTCGAATGTAGCGTGCACGTTTTCACAGAGAAAGCATATTGGGGCAACTTTTCTTTTGCAGTAAAAAATGTGATCCAAGTCAAAATTAGGCTCTTGAGAGTTAAAATTAAATGATTTAATTTGTATAATTATGCGCTTTTTGTATATTCTGGGTGTGAACAGTCCACGGCAAGCCTCTCAATCCATACTCATATATGAAAAAAAAAATAATAATAATAAGACACTCCCTCCCTCACTGATTTAAAAAAAATAAAATGCTTGGGAATCAATTAATTTGTTTTGTGTGGCCTAATTCAAGTTAAATCATGACATAAAAACGGGACACAATTCACATAGAGTACTGGGGCAAGATTCCTCTGAAAAAAACTACAAATCTAGTAGTTGATTTCTGTCTCCATGTACTCCACTTTCTTTGTGTTTTGACTTATTGGTTTCTGTCCAAATTTAATTGAAATGAAGGTCACACTGAATTGTGACCTTTCTTCCATGCATTTAACGAATCGTCGATTCTCTCCATGCTTTAACAAAATCAACGTCCAGAGTTTATGTCTTTTGGGACCTTTTTCTCCAGTGCCAGAGCTCAAGGGTTCTTCACTGGGATGAACTGTACGAGCTCGCACCATTTAAGGCGTGTTAACTATGGTTGGTAAGTAAACTGAAGACTTCGTTTTCTTATTTATGAAAAAAACTGTACCATAGTCGTTAGGTGGAGGTCAACCCTTCATTCCTTGTAATTACAGCAACAGAACTCGATTCTTTTCTTGCAAATGTAACGGTCGTGGTATAAGAGCCATTTACCAAACCATCCTGGTTGGTCCGGATCTCTTTGACTCCATGTAAGTCGGTATATTGTTCCAGCCTCGTCTCCCGCAATAACTCGAAAACGCTTTGAGCAATTTTTGTGATTTTGGGGTGGAAAGTATATGTTGATGGAAGGAAGCTCCCTTTCGATTTGTGTCGCTGTCCGATTTGTCAGTCCAGTGTTATGGGACTCTATTTTGTTTGCTTCCGAAACATAGGTTATGACCCCTCATTGGAACGAGCTCGACGAGGTCGTTCCAATGAGGGGTCATAACCTATGTTTTGGAAGCAAAAAATGAAAAATTTTAGTTATACGAGGATGTTTTTCCAAGTACCGTCTGCAACTCAAGTTAGGTGATGGGTTAAAATAGTCATGCTAAGTGGCTAATTTGTGCGTGTGTGTGTCATATGATAAATAGAATATGAAATGAGTGTTTTTCTCATATAATATTTATGAAACTCGTCCGAAAATTCTTAGACTCGTTTCAGAAATATTATATGAGAAAAAACACCCATTCCATATCCTCTATATATTAATTAACTACCGTTTACTTACAATGAAAATATAATTCTGAAAGATATAATATCAAACATTTGGTTGCATTGATCCCTGTTACGGACCCTGTCTGCCAAGCTTTCAAGCAGCAATCAAATTCCGCAAGGAACCTACCACTGTTATTGCCTGGAATCAGTCTCGCTCTTAACCCTTTACCTAGCCTGAAAAACAGACGACACTTGTAAACAAAATTGTTGAAAAACTAATATTTTTCATTTTCTGTCTAAAAACCATAGGTTATGACCCCTCATTGGAACGAGCTGGTCGAGCAAATCATTACAGACTTAATAATTTCCCTTCAAAGATAATATGAGCCACATCCTCTGAGTATGAAGATTTAAGTCGAGGTACTGCTCTTCCGAATAAAAGCTCAAATATGGGCTTCCAGCACTCTATCGATTAAGAGTTAATTTTATAACGGTTTAATTCAGGAACAATTTATTAATTTATTATTATTTGATTGTGGTTTACGAAAGCCATCATTATTTATCAAACTGTCAGTTCACATATCTAGGAGCGAACCCAGGATCTCTAAATTTTCCGACATGAAGGGACGAGAGTATAAAATTTCCAATAGTGTTCCCGTGTCGATGACAGTCGGTGTGTAAATGAAACCTACTTCAATATACTTTACGTATCCTCCCAAATAATTTACAAATTGAGCAATTGAAAAAAGGGTTAAAATGATCATTTTTTTAAATTAATGATTTTCAGAGAAAATATTGGTATTCTAGCGACCCGCAAATTTTCTCTCAGACTTTTTCATGCTGGCTGCGAACCGCCCCTCTCCCGCCCTTCAACCCTCGTAGCGTTGCACTTGTACATATCAGAGAAAATAACTGGAAAGTAGCTGTTTGCAACTCCAGACTGATGTACCAATTTCCCATTGTTATTGTGTAATAACACATCATTTTTATCTTGAGTTTGAGGTTGTTTAATTATATCAACAATGATGCCCCGACCAGCATATACATTTATTACACGCCTGTTCTTTGAAATTCCCATCTATAGCAACACTAAGCCATGCGGAATATGAAAATCCGTTCCGCACTGTCGCAGGATTATAGGGGTTAAATTGATGGAGGAAAATTTATGTTATGATCAGTGCTCAGCCGTCAGCCAGGGACTGTCGTCTGAACCGCACTTCGAAAGTAAACCTTGCCACCTTATCAATGCTCTATCCGCTTGGGACTCTTAGGATTCCTGAAGGTGTCTGTGGCTTACAACGTCAAAGGGTGATCAGCCATAATTCACTGAAAAGGTTATTTATTTACATGTAAGAAGAAATAAAATATGAAATAATTTACTCACAAAATTATCCATAAGAATACACTGATTACGCGGATAAAAGTTTATTCTTTAGGGCCCTCGACGTCTCCCACAGCTAGCTGTGTCCGCTGGATCAACTTCACATCATCTTCATCTTCTCACGGTTTGTGATAAATACAAAGTGTCTATTCACTTCTCGTTGTTTCTTCCTCGCAGGGTAACTTCACAGTCATCCGGGCTGAACTCATATAATGTTCTCCTTGTGTATCAGCGTTCTCACAGTTCAATCACAATTCAATCGGCGTCTACCACAGTTCACGTTCACTTTGCGCCTTGCCTGGCTCTCACGGAGTTAAGTTATTCTTCGCATTCAGATATATACTTAACAAAGCTCACATAATAATATTCTGCAAAGTGTTCTCAACGTCACCAATTCTCGCACCGCCTAAAGCTATTTTAACTCGCGAGCTATTCAAGCGCTTAATCAAGCTCTTAATACGGTTTTTAGAATTCAACGTTACAGCTTTTACTTCTTTGGCTACTATGCCACTACGGTTCCGTTAACAAACTACTATCGGTTCCTTACAACCCTCACAGGGTTACGACAACACGCGGACTTCTAAATTCGGTGCCTATGACCCTCGACGGCCAAGGCTAAATTCGGACCTTCTCTGAGTGCCGTTAGCCCAACTGCCTATGTACGTCTTGCCTTCTAAAACAGGTAATGCCGTTTACCTAAATTAATATTGCTCCCTGAGCTCGTACTTCCTGTTCCTGATCCTATTCTCATATATGGCCACCGACTTGGCCCGCGACTGCTCCTATTCTAAATATGAGCTCTGTGGCTCCCCCTACATCACGACGTGCCTATACTTTCGCACCGATGCGGCACCTGCTCTAACCTATAGCATGGGGCCTCCCCGTCTACTCGCAACGACCCACAGCCTTACACACCTTCCGACTGGAATTGGCTGGAATGAATTTTTCGAGAAATCCCCCGATTTTTATTTAGATAACCAGAGCATTTACGCTCGGTTAATCGCTTCTCTTGAACTTGGACGCTTAGATCTATCTTAATTTGACACTCGCTTTAAAGTTCCTTTGAAAGACTCGCATGTTGGTATCTTTTGACATTTCGGAGACAGGATAGATGCGTAATATTGGTGTGTGTCCAGAACATATGTGATGCACTGGTTTCCAACAATTAGATTTTAACTGGCTTTAATTACCCAGATAATGATAACCGGAGAGAATATTGTCTCTCTTTGTACTGATCTGTTATCAAATATTACATGTGGGTTCAACAAGTGAGCCATAATGGACATTAAATTCCCATGCCTAATTAGCAGAATTTGAATTAACGTTAGTTTGAGAAATCTGTTTTCGGGGTCCGTCACATACCTATTTTTACGCTTTACTTTAACCCAGGCAGAAATATTATCGAAAATATTTACACTTTTAAACAAGAAAATCGCAACTTTTAGCTCTCACCTTGACACGCACATATGTGCGGAACGGGACTGTTGACTGACTATTTTTAACTAGAAGCGAAATTTCACTGGAACTTTCTAGAAATTGTGCTCAGCAATTACAATTTGAATACCTAGAGGCAGCTAAAAAAATAGTAACACGAGTTCCCCTCACAAACTTGCTTGACGATAAAATGTGGGGTTTTTTGTGGATGGTTCGTCCCTTCAAGTTCCACTGTGTTCTATGTGCATACTGGCACAAAGAACACATTGGAACTCAGGGACGAGTTGTCAAATGAATTGCTGAGTGTCCTTCTAATAATTGCTTTTGTAGACGTGAAGGCGTGTAATAAACATATAACGACACACGCATAATCGATATGGCACTTATGCCATCGCGGAAGGATAAACTCGAGGCATGTGGTTTCTCGTTCTGTTCTTCCACGCTGACATTTGTGCCATACCGATTAACCCATTGGCATGCGTGCGACGTTCTGTGTACAAACATATCAGAGAAAATAACTAGAAAGTCGCTGTTTGCACCTCCTGACCCATGTACCAATTTCTCGTTGTTATTGTGTAATAACGCACCTTGAGCTTCAGGTTATTTCATTATTTCGACAATGATGCACCGCCCAGCATATACATATCCCACAAGTTGAAAACAGATTCATCATGAAAAAAGATAAGTCGTTCTCTTAAAACTTTACCCAACGTAACGACCAAAATCGACCAGGGCTATTTACAAACATTGCCATTGCCATTCAATTTTATTTCTTTTTTTTTTAGTTTTTGACTAAAAAACATAGCAAAACAAAAACTTTGGAATTGACCGGGTCGTATTACAGGGGAGGGGGTGTATCGACCGCCACACCCCAAATATTTGTCCAAAAAGCAAGATAGTTGGAAATTTGTTAGGCAAAAATCCCAACAGTTGGAAATTCGAAACATTGTTGTAACGGATGTTTTTTTCCGAATGTGGTATTACATTTCCGTGAAAATTCCAACCGCCGACTCCCTCAGACAGAGTTCTGATCGAACAACGCAATATTTTCTGACTATTCGCCGACTCCGAGGTTAATTCCACAAACGTGGTCATTTACGCGTTTTGTTCTCTTCTATGTTTAACCTTATTCGTATCAAAGTACCATAAAATGAACAGACAGGCGTATGAGAGTTAAATGACTGAGATCGACTACTGTCTAACAGAACAGCACGCGCCACGTGTCGGTAAAAATATCAAATGAAGCCGCCAAATAATTCTTTTCGCAAACCTATGCGACCCACCATGCATGTGCAATCATGTAATTGACACAAGGCCTAATGAAGGCAGGTATGGGCTACTTACAGACTACAGTACCACAAGAAATTGTCATGTTGTGCTGCCTTAAAATATCAAATTATGTATATAGATATTTAGCTGCAGTCATTTAAAATGTCTGGAAATATTCTCAGGATGCCCTAAAACATACCGGGACAATCACGCTGATTCAACATTTTGAGTGAGAACGCAAGTGTATGTACGTGTGTGTGTGTGTGTAGGGGGGGGGGGGGGGGGGCTTTAAGTATCCATCCCTAGTTGGAAGGGATCTAAAACCACGGTTCGATAAAGACTGCAGGCCATGCAATTATAGTTGTTTACCACCTTCCTTTGTCATTTATTACACGCCTATTCTTTGAAATCCCCATCTACTGCAATACTAAACCATGCGTAAAATGAAAATCTGTTCCGCACATATGTGCGAAACGGAAATCGTTGACGCATTATTTTTAAATAGATGCGGAATTTCACTGGAATTTTCTACAAATCGTGCAGCGTAATTACAATCTGAATAGCCAGCGATAGCTAAAGAGCAATAGGCACATAGAACACATTGGAACTCGGGGGACCAAATAGTAACACGGGTTCCCATCGCATATTTCGTTGGCGATAAAATGTATTCTTTTTGATGATAGTGTCAAATTGTGTAGTGTATTTCTAATATATTTTTATAGACGTGAAGGCGTGTAATAACCGCAGAACGACACGCGTGTGTGAATGGGACACTGGATAAGGCAGTTTTGCCATCGCGGACGTTTAAAACTCGAGGCCTGTTGCCTCTCGTTCTATCCTTCCGCTCTGGCACTCGTTCCAGATCGATTAACCCATTCACACACCCGTGTCGTTTTGTCTTGTGTATGTCTTGCCTGTCAGCTTGAAGAAAAAATAACACACAGTACTCGAGCCCATCATCGTTCTGTGGAGAACTCAGCCTCAACTTTCTATGGAATCATGGGGAGTCCGACAGTGCCAGAGTACGGTCACTGGCAGACAGCTGGTCAAATTCCTAGAGAATAGAATACACCTTGCGCAAATGTTAAATGCCTATTTTCTACAACTAACATTTTATTTATTGTTTCAAGCAAGGAAACATAGCACTAATACTTCCGAAGTAATCATCATGATTCGTAATTCAGGTAAACAATACCTGGTAAGTAAAATGACATATGGGCGGAAAAATCTTCTGAAATTCAATATTAACACATTTCTCATCAACAGGTGAAATTCTATATTGTTATATTGTTGTGGAGGAAGGTTGTAATCGATGTGAATGCTGTTTAATAGAGTGTGCATCTCCCTCAACAACATCATGAAAAAATAACATATGTTCTACTTGACACATCAGGAAATAAACGCTGATATTGTAAATTAAATTAACCAAATCCTTTCTTTGGTCAGGCAGTAAATAATAGACTTTATTATGTTTATACCTCATGAACATCGCAGTTTTGCATCTTCAGAGGTATATTTTTACCTTTCTCGTTAATATTCTCCACAGGATTTTCCAGTTCATCTATGTAGGTGACTGTTAAGACCAGAAGGTTTGATCCCACCCCCCCCCCCACCCCTCATAATATGTTTCTAACATATTTTTATCTTATACCTGTTGAAGATATAGTCCATGTGTTATAGATTATCTATAACACATACCCCTATGTCATATGGATTGGAGAACGGACTATAGTCTTTTTCTATATTATAATATAATGATGACATTCGCAAAATTGTTTATAAATCGTGTCAAATCTGGTGAAATTGATTATCAAACATATTTTTGTCATAAATCATAAGAATTGAGGCGTAAGTATATTTTCTGTAATTGTTTTCCCAGTTACAGGGCCACTTTTTAAGGGGAACTATACTCTATCATTCACTTGAATTTGTAGCCTTGTTACGCACCAACAGCTTTTCCGGGCACATCACATGTATTCATGCCCAACAAGAGAAAGCAGTCGACTCCACTCCAGATGAGTCGACATTTTGACACGAAATCATCCCCAAAACCCTTTTAAATATGCAGAAAAGAACAAAAATGGTCGGTAAAAGATAAATACAACAATACCATAGTGTGTTTTGATATGTTTGATATCTCAACTCGTTGAAAGTGAGTGTTTTCGCTCGGCAAGCCTCGCGAAAAAAACCCACTTTCAACTCGTTGAGATATCAAACATATCAAAACACACTATGGTATTATCGTATATATATAACACAGGTGTGTAATCTAAAGACTATCAGGGGTCTCTACAACATAGTCAGTATCACTGATTGTGTGCTTAACAATATATGGGCCAGAATATATTGTTTGTGAAGCATTGCCCTTTGTAGGAAATAACACTAGTACTTTGTCCTCAGGTTTAAAAGTGCGAAATCTCGCCTTTTTTATCATGCCAGGTCTTTATGTGACTCAATGCTTTCTGTTCATGTTTATCCCATGGCTTTATTCAATTTTTCCGTAAAGGAGGACACAAAGTCCAGAAGAGAAATTTCAGGTAGATCTTTCTCGAGCCATTTCTCCTTCAAAACAGTGAGTGGGCCTTTTACTGAGCGTCCAAACACTAATTCCAAAGGGCTGAATCCCAGAGATTCCCATACAGTCTCGAAGGCTGCAAATAGAAGAAAATCTACTTCGTCATTCCAATTCTTATCATTACCCTCCCCAAAGTCCTTTATCATGGTCTTCAATGTTTGATGGGAGCGTTCTAGTGCCACTTGACTTTTGGGGTGGTAGGCATTTGATGCGTACTGTGTAATTTGGAGCTCATACATTACCTGCTGGAAAATGTTCGACGCAACGTTTGAACCTTGGTCCGATTGAAAAGACCCGAGTAGATCAAGACTTGTGAAATCTTTAGCCAAGACCTTAACTTTTGTTTTAATACCTCTGAGAGGGGTTGCCTCTGGAAATCGTGCAGAAACACACATGAGGGTGAGCAGATATTCATTCCCACTTCTTGTTCAGGGCAATGCGCCGATACAAACAATACTAATTCTACTAAATGACTCCTCAAAAGCAGGGATTGGTTGAAGAGGAGAGGAGGAGGAGGAGGAATCTTTTGTTTGAGGTTCACTACGATTTGACAGGTGTAGCAGGTTTTACAAACTCAACAACATCCTGTGGAAGCTTGGGTCAGTGAAAACACTGCTGAACACGAGAGTAGTTTTTTTTTTTAATTCACAAATGTCCGCCCATCAACCTTTCATGAGCCAATCTTATTATTTCATTCCAGTATTTAGTGGGGGCAACTATCTCGTAAATGACCTCACACTCACAATTGGAGTCTAATAGCAGCCGACAACACCCCCTACCTTCATGAATGGAAATACAGATTTAACGGACCCGAAACGATTCGCTGGCGGATTTAACACATTTTATGCTGACATTGGAAAGACAACAAGTAATCAAGTACCCCCATTATTTAAAACTTGTGGCATACTGAAGTTAGATGACCTATATATGATACATGTTCTCTTGTTTATGCATAACTGGTGTCATAATAAATTGCCTGCGTCTTGCCTGATTTTCTTTAAATAAAAGGATCTCATCATCCAAACCCATTATTGTTTTTTTCAAACAATGAAACTGTTAAACTGATCTGACTTCCGCAAGAAATGCCCCAAGTCCGTGCCTCGGTGTTGTTTTAATTTTATTTAAGCAAAATCCTCGAGGAAAATACAAAAATATAAGGCTTTGATATCAAAACTATCGAGTGTGGGAAAGGCAGGAAGACAGACTCTCCGACTATGCCATGTCTATACAGTGTACACGTGCCTTGTTATTGGTCAATTGACATTGTATTTGTATATTCTGGAAAATAAAGTGCCATTTATTCATACCACCATGAACGCAGTCCAGATGTAACCATGCTGTTAGTAAATGTATACCGACGAAACGGAAAGTCAAGACGTTATACCACCATGTAGGCAGTCCAGATTTAACCATGCTGTTAGTAAATATACACCGACAAAACTGAAGGCCATGATGTTATAAAATCATGCACGCAGTTCAGATGTAACCATACTGTTAGTGAATGTATACCGACGAAACTGAAGGCCACGACGTTATACCATCAAATACGCAGTCCAGATGTAACCATGCTGTTAGTGAATGAGTACCGACGAAACTGAAGGCCATAACGTTATACCATCATGTACGCAGTCCAGCTGTGAGCATACTGTTAGTAAATGTATATCGACGAAACTGAAGGCCACGACGTTATACCATCATATACGCAGTCCAGATGTAACCATTCTGTTAGTAAATGTGTACCGACGAAACTGAAGACAATGACGTTATACCATCATGTACGCAGTCCAGATGTTACCATACTGTTAGTAAATGTATAACGGCGAAATCGAAGGTCAGTGCGTTATACCTCATGTACGCAGTCCAGATGTAACCATACTCTTAGTAAATGTGTACCGACGAAACTGAAGGCCATGACGTTATACCATCATGTACGCAGTCCAGATGTAACCAAGCTGTTAGTAAATGTATAACGACGAAATCGAAGGTCAATGCGTTATACCATCATATACACATAATAAATATAATCATGCTGTAGGTAAATCTAAACCGTTATGTACACGGTTCAGATATAACAACTCTGTTTGTCAATGTATAGCGTTGAAATCGAAGGTCAAGACGTTCTAGCATTATGTACGCACTCGAGGTGTAATCATGCTGTTACAGCCCAAGAACATTAGGTTTCATTAGGGAAAAAAATCGGAGAAAGCTGATTTTTTCAGGGAATGTCGAGTACATGTCACTGAACGATTAGACAAAAGTAGACTAAAATCCCAGTTGAGCTTTTTTTTCTACAGCCTTTTTTTGAAAACGCGTTTGAAAAAAATTTAAAAAAATCGCACGAACTTTGTAACCTCGAATTGATCCAACTGTATTTTTTGTTTACGCGTATTTCGAGCTACATAATGTCTAATATACATTTACCTAGAGGAAAATGTGCATTCTGTGACAATTTCTGCGAAAAATTATTGAAAATTCACAAAAAAGTATCGGATTTACGCAAAAAATGACGATTTTCCTAACGGATTTGCCCAAAGGGTCGCAGTACAGAACGGGATGTTAGTTGGACAGACGATAAAAAATCCACCACCATTTGAAGACTTTTATCATTGCTTACAAAATAGACATTATGGAAGACCCCCTCTGCTTCTGGCCGAGTTCCCCTTTTGGCATAAAATTCGTCAGCATGAGAACTCAACTATTTTCGGGCTTGGGACCGAACAGACACGTCTGTGTCTGGCAGCATTAGATCAATAAATAATATTTACAGAATGTACAAAAATCAATAAATAATATTTACAGAATGTACAAATCAATCAACATGGATTAAGTTACATTGACTATTATCAACGCTATATACAGAAATGACATGACCTATATACATATTATTCATCGAACTCAGAAATTTCCGACAGGACAGTGTTTCTGTGGTTGTTACAAGAATCCGAACTGTAATTACACAAACCTGAGCAAGAGATACCTGCCTTCTTACACCCACACCTTTTTGTACAAGCACTCTTGCAACCACAACTGATCAGATTCAGTAGGTTATCGGGGGCACATGGCTTTGTGGCTGCAGTCGGTACAAGAAGTCCATTGTCTAGCGACCACCCCCAATCCTTCGGAGGAAGCGAAGTGCCCAGCCATTGTTGGACCTGGAGATAACATCTGTAGACATGTTGTTGTGCAGCATCGCTGCTTGGTGGGAGTGAGGCTAGGTCGATGGGTTTATTCAGTTTAGATTTTGCTACATAACGCTTGTAAGTGACATATCTATATTGGTCGAGAGAGGAAACAGTTTTACTCCCGTATAAGATCAGGAGAAGTTGTTCCACGGCAGCGGCTACTGCACTTGGTGTACTGTCATCCGTCAAAATTGTGTTTACATACTGTTGTGAGTCGCTAGTAACATCGGAGACAATTGTACTGAATACTTTCTTCTTACCAACTCGAAAGAGTGCAGAAGTAGTGTCACAACCACTTATAGAATGTGCTACAAGGAGGTTGCTTCTATGGTCACCCATTTTGGTTGCTATTTCACTAACTGAAACTAGTAAGTTTGGGGTAATGGAATACATCATGTGAATATTACATCCCGGTTGAACTCGAGAGGTAAGAATGACTAACAAGTCTGTGTCTGTTCCCACAACGACAACATTGTTGTCATCTTGAGCGATGTCAAGTGCAGTTTCGGCTATCAGTACATCAGCCTCGGCCTGCTTGGACTGAATATTGATAGCAGATAGCTCCTGCATTAGAAGATCGATCAGTTGGGTTTTGTTCTTGGCATTTGCAAGGAAATCGGATTGGGGTGTGGTGGCTGGTAACTCGGGTGAGATATTGATATCAATGGAATACCTGTCTTTAGATCTACGGGCTTGTTCCATGCCCTTTGTCGACATTGTACAAGCATAACCATCAAAAACAACCACGACGTTCGCCCCAAAATGTCTCACTAGATAATTGGAATATGATGTACATATGTCCTTATATGACGACTGTTTAGGCCATACATGTGCCCTCAATAAAAATCCACCATCTACAACAAACAGAGAATGTTCTGGGATTTTAGTTTGCTCGGAACCGTATGTTTTGGGGATCTTGCCGAGCGTGCTTTTCTGTGTCTTCCTCATTCCAGCAGAATCAAACAATGCTGGTGGTTTCGGGGCGAGTTCATATTTGAGATACTCTTCCATCTCTGCTTGTGACTGAATAACACATGTGATGCGGTTGAACAGAATTGTGGGGTCAATCACTACCTTACTTCCACGGACTTTGATGCTATTTGCCATCGATGCGAAAGACTTCACAGTGTCAACACGTCGTAGTTTGATGCTGTTGAACGTTTTGCTTACAACATTCGATACGCAACATTCACCAATTTTGCGAACTTGGTCACAGTTCACAGTTTCGTCGGCCACAAGCCCGGTCGCTATAGAGACTAATTGTAGTGGATCTCTATTCTGAAAGGGGGAATGCACTCTGAGCCAGTTCAATAATTTGGTGATATCATTGGCATCAGTCAATTGTGAACTTTGACGGAGATCCCGATGTTGTTCGCCATGACCAGTGTGAACATGAACAAAATTTTCGAGAGCATTACATATCGGAAGGCAAAGAGGTAGTCCATGTACCCATTTCGCAACAGTGCTATCGGTTATTCCCCTGCCATGTGTGAGACCACCAGGGAGCTTGAACATTCTCATTAAACACTGCTCTATGGTCTGATCAGAATATATCCCGTCCCAGAATTTATCTGAGCGCCTTATGGTAAAGTAACCTTTCTCAGTGAACAACTTCAAATCATCCTGTTGCATTATTTCTGTTAGCTCATTCATCTGCTGCAAATAGAGATGAGAACTTTTTGCGTATGACCACCTGCGTGAAATACTGGAATCATATTGCGAACACAATATGTGTGGAGTTCCCAGTCGCCTGTGCGCTCTGCTCTCAAGAACAACTGGAGAAGACCTATTTGCTCGTAGTATTGTACCCAAAGCTTTCCTGTGCGTCCTACGGACGCATTCTGGAGCAGTTCGTGTAATTTTGACAGTAGATGGTTGACACTTTCTTGATTGACAGCGTCAGCTGTTGTACAGTCACCTCTGGCAAGTCCACAGAATATTTCATTGACTTCTGTGCAGTCTATGTTATCTAGAAATTGAAACAATGATGCTATAATACGGTATTTGAATGAGAAAAGTCGATGCCGTTTGAGTTTGAGTTTAGGGGGTATGGTTAATATTTCACACGTTTCACCAGTTCATTATGGAATAAATGACTATTGTTATATATCATTATAAAGCCACTGCTTTTCTGCAATTTTTGATATATAATTTAACTCCCAAAGTAGTCGTAGATTTGATTTAATGGACGTTGTGTACCGTTGTGTGTATGAAAACAATAAAAAAATTTTCGTAATTTTGTACATTTTCGTGAATATTTCACCATTGAGTGTGAGGATTGGTACAAAGTTGGCATTTTCTGTTGGGGATATGTATTCTCAATATAATTCAGCACGATATTTATGATTCTCACCCTACTAAGGCGAATAAGAATGAGAAATATGGAGCTGGGTCGAATTTTTTTTTAATTTTTTTTTTCATCAAAAAAACGCTATAACTAAAAAAGCTCAACTCGGATTCGCGGGGACTTTTCACACTTTATCCGCAATGTGTGTCCCGGAAACATATAAAAAAATCAGCTTTCTCCGATTTTTTTCCTTACTTTCTCATTTTTATGTCTAATGTGCCTGGACTATTAGTAGGATATTAGCGTGGAAACAGAAGGTCAATAAGCTATACCACCATGCACACAGTTAAGATATAATCATGGTATTGTTAAATGTACACCACCGACGAAACCAAATGTGAAGATGATATACAAGCAGGTACACAGATTAGGTGTTATGCTGTTAGTAGTTAGTAAAGGCAGTCTCCGGACCGAAGGATAAGGCGTGAGCCCATCATTTACCCAGTCTAGATGTAATCATGCTTTTTGTGAAGGTGTAGCGTTGAAACCAAATGTCACGGCTTTATATCATCATATACACAGCCTCAGTGTAATCAGGTATGTACGTAAACGTATGGTGTTGAAACCGAATGTCGAGGCTTTATACCAACATATACACAGCCTTAATGTAATCATGCGGTACGTAAACGTATGGTGTTGAAACCGGATTTCAATGCGTTGTAAGAGTGTGTACACAGTCGAGATGTAATCATGCTGTTAGTAGAGGTACAACATCAAAACTGAAGGTCATGGAGTTATACAATCATGTACACAGTTAAGATGTAATAATGTTGTTATCGAAAATATAGCCTCGAAGGCGAAGCTCAAGCCATTGTAACACTGCGTACACAGTCCAGATGTAATCATGCTGAAAGTTGATGTATAATAATAATAATAATAATAATAATTTATTTTCTAGAGCGTAAAACCACAAATAGTGCTCTAAAACGCTTGACAGAATATAAATACACTTTTCTGAAATAAAGAGTCACATCTCTTTTGGTTGCCTCTTACAGAGGTTCAGGAGAATGCTTCATTGAATAGGAAAGTTTTAAGATTTCTTTTGAAGACATCGAGAGTGTCTGAAATTCTGACACTAATTGGCAGGGAATTCCACAATCTGGGACCCACGATGGAGAACACACGATCATGAGCCTAAAAGGTACAACTAGTTGAATTTGGTTTTTAGATCTGAGACTGCGTGATGGTTTATATGCAGTGAGGTGCTCTTGCAGGTAAACTGGAGCCAGTTTGTGGATACATTTGAATACTAAGATCAGGGAGTTATACCATCATGTGCACAGTTAAGATGTTCTCATTCTATCAGTGGAGGCATAGCGTGGAAACCGAGGGTCAAGAAGTTATACAACCATGTACACAGACCATATGTAGTCATGTTGTTTGTAAATGTATAGCGTGGAAACCGAAGGTCAAGGAGTTGTAGCCTTGTATATATAGTCGAGATGTAATCATGATGTTAGTAAATGTATATCATTGAAACTGAAGGTCATGAAGTTATACCGTCTTGTACACAGTCCAGATGTATTCAAGATGTTATTAAATGAATAGGGTTGAAACCGAAGGTCAAAAGGTTATAGCATCATGTACACAGTTCAGTTATAATCATCCTGATAGAAAATGCATACCAATGGAACCAAATGTCAAGACCTTATACTCCCGTTTACACACACCAGATGTCATCATGCTCTTGGTAGTTATTGAACGTATATCCTCGAAACCGAAGGATAAGACTTTACACCATAATGTGCAATGCCCGAATGTAAGCTTGTTGTCAGTAAAGGCATAACGCTAAAATCGAAGGTAGTTAAGTTATACCATCATGTGCACAGTTCATATGTCAGGCTGTTGGTAAATGTAAAACGTCGGAAACGAATGTTAAGGCGCTATAGCGTTTGTGACAATATCAAGACTCAGACCTCAGAATAACACACTCTTACCTAGATGTTGTTCCTCGTCTGAGTAGTTCCGCAATATGGAACGAAACGAAAAAGAGTAAAACTTTCACCATAGCCGGCCCCACGCCTGGCTTGAGAAAGGAGAAGGTCCCCTTCTCATCCCATGAGGTACGTTCCGAAGGCACTGGAAAAAGAGAATCCTGGTAGTTGAGGACAAACAGTGCTCCAGTTAGGGCGGTCTCCATTTTGGAAATACCTGCCCAATACACTGCTTTGTCTTCAACTTTGGACGTAGACGGATGGTTCGATGGGCCCGGTCTGACCAATCGGGATTCCCTAAAATGATGCCACGTCGGGGGATGATAGGAGGACATTCAATCTCTTATTTTACAATGCTTTTTCCACTGCCAACGTATAATGACTTTAACGAATTTCGTATTTTTGGACAGCTTCACATATATTGACCTGTCTGAGTTAGTTGCGAGTGGCACTTTGAATTTCACTAGTATCGCAAAATAACCGGTTGAATGACTGACTTCTAAAGACCTGGCACTACCCACACTCGACGGGTCAATCGCTCAGGGCAATGCATGTGCTTTACCCGGGCAGGCTATGCTTTCCATGTACTCCTGATGCTGTTTGCTGAATATCTGTAACGTCACCTCCTTGGTTGGTCTTAGAGTAAGAGTGAGAGCCATGGGCTGATGGAGTAAATAAATAAACATGGCTATCCACTACACAAAAACAAAAAGACAGTATCCTCGTCTGAGTAATTGCTCAATGGGAAACGAAACGAAAAATAGTACAGCCGTTGCCGTAGCCGGACCCACGTCCGGGTTGAGAAAGGAACAGGTCGCCATGTTCTCCCCCGAGATACGTTCCGAAGGCCTCGGAAGAAGGAGGTCTGGTAGTTGCGGACGAACATTTCCCCGGTAAGGACGGTCTCCATTTTGAAGATACTTCGTCGCCTGGGTGCTAGAATGTTCTATGTCCCCTATGTCTAATACACTGCTTTGGCCTCAATTTCGGACGTAGACGGATGGTCCGATGGGTCCGGTCTGACCAATTTGGAGTTCCCAAAAAGGCTGCCACGTCAGGCGATGTTAGGAGGGCATCCAATCAGTTATTTTTTGACATACTTTTTCCATTACCAATGTATAATAACTTTAAGGAATTTCGTATTTTTGAACATCTTCCTTTTTATTGACCTGTCTGATTTAGTAATGAGTGGCACTTCTAAAGACCTGGCACTACCCACACTAGACGGGTCAAACGCCCAGTGGTATGCATGTGCATTACCCTTACAGGATATACTTTCCATGTATCCCTGATGCTGTTTTCTGGATATCCGCAACGCCACCCCCTAGGTTGGTCTCGCAGTAAGAGCCAGTCATGGGATGATAAAATAATAAATAAATGAATAAATAAATAAATAAATAAATAAACATGGCTAACCAAAACACAAAAATAAAATATTTTCATCAGTTCCAGAAAAAACAATAAATATGCTGAAACATTTTCCATTTCAAAAAACAATTAAGCGTATTGCTGATACAGTAAAAGATGTAAGAAAATTAAGAACAGGTGGAATACTAATTGAAGTTTACTGGGAAGTTCAGTCCTTGGTCCTGCGAAAAACAACATTCCTTAACATAGATATTTCTTTATACATACGCTCACAAGACTCTCAATCAAAGCAGCAATGGTGTTATTCTAACCAGTAAATTATCACAGATGACATGATATCCAGAAAAAATCAAATCACGTGTATTGTATCTGTAAAACGTATAACAATAAAAAAATAAGATAGTACCGACTAATAAAAATATTATCACATTCAGTTCATTTAATTCACCAACATCTATACGTTATTTATTATTTACCCCTTTACCCAACGCGGACGATATCAAAATTTATTATTTTAAATATAATGTTTTCAAACTTTTCAAACAATTTCAACAAAACCATACCATGTGACCCCTCGTTGGAACGAGCTCGAGCTCGTTCCAACGAAGGGTCACATGATATGGTTTTGTTGAACTTTTTTTAAAACTAATATTTTTTCAAGTACTGAATCTGCATATTACGCGGGCGGATGCGGCCGATTCGTTGGGTAAAGGGCTAAACATCAAAGTGGATTTGTACCTACCAAATCCACTTCGATGTTTCAAGTGGCAAACTTTTGAACACAGTTATGATATCTGCAGAAGTCAGGAGATCCGCTACAGATGTGGTCAACAACATGGAAAGCAATGTACCATCAATATTGTTAAATGTTCCAACTGTAAGGGCAATGCCATGTCATCGTCACGCGATGGCATTGAGGAAGAAAAGACATGACAAAAAATAATGTGTTCCGTATACCTGGCTTGTCATTGGCTCAAAGGCACAATACCTCTCCTCACAACCAGGCATGTCAAAGTACCAACGGTAGCTGGACGGGACAGAGTCTGTCCCGCCGAAACTGGTACCGGGACACATCTACGATTGGGTGACATATCACAATCAGATGGGAGAAGTTAGCATTTAAACCGACCCAGTCCCCAATATCGCAAAGACAAACATGGCATCGTGCAATTATTCTGCGGCGACATCGTGTTTTATGATTACTTTGGTGTCGCCACAGAATAATTTCTTTGAAGTAAGCGATGACGGCGCTTTCATTGTCTTTGATGCCGAGTTTGAAAAGTCAAAACGGTCCGCCTTATCGAGGTCGCTGTGCAGACAGAACATGCACCTTTAAAGTGTTTTGATATTTTTATTCACGAATAAGTTGAACGTATGTCGACAAGTGCGCCATACACGATTATCGGTCTGTTTACCCTCGTTCAGTTAGGAATTTCAAAATAAAATAATTTTGTCCCGGTTCCAGCGGGACAAAAGCCTCAGATCGGTGCCGGTTTTAGCCTGAGGGAATCGGCGGTACTCGTGCCGGTACAGCTACTGGTTGACATGCCTGCTCACTACATGCCTCCATAATAGAGCGAGCGCAGCGATCAGCTACCACCAACCACTCAAACACAAACAGAAGAAACATTGAAAACGAACCTGCATAAAGAACAAGAACAAGACAAACTGAAACCACAAGAGGAAAAAGTAGAGGAATGAAAATCAAGGAAGAGCATGCGTTCAGTAATCGATTGTAACATAAATTTATACGTATACCAATTAGAATCCCCATTTGGCAACTACTTCAAAATACTGACAGTAACCTGATGCCAATTTCCTTGTACCCGATAGCAACTAAACCAATTATTGCAATTTTTTCTCTGTGTGGTAATAATATCACTTTGTCCAAGCACGGAACAGATGATGTCCAAAACAAAACAAAAGGTCAATAAACTGTCTGTTATGTATCGTGTTTTGTTGACCCTTCGCCTCCCTCCCGACACACAGTAGAAACCATTTAACCCTTTACCTAACATGAAAAGCAGACGACAGTTGCAAACAAAATTCTTGAATAACTAATTTTTTTCATTTTTTGTCTCACAAACACAGGTTATGACCCCTCATTGGGACGAGCTCAACGAGCTCGTTCCAAAGAGGGGTCATGACCTATGTTTTTGAGACAAAAAATGAAAATTAATTGGCGATTTTTTTAGAATAGCACTGGACGGTTTTGGCCGTTACGTTGGGTAAATGGTTAATGACAGCCCACAACTCCCAACAAACACAAATTGATAATATTTCACTGAGGCTACTGCCTGGCTGGAAAATGTATAGTGTTGGAAGGCGGTTCTGATACATATATCCATTTCTCAAACATGTACTGCTTGTTTGTTAAAAGAGGGTTATATCACACTCACTTATCTATATTTATTTATTTATTGGTGTTTAAGGTCCTATACTTATGCACAATGGCTAATCATGATCGTGGCAGTTTTACGGGTGGAGGAAGCCGGAGAGAACCACCGAGCAACGACAAGCTGCTGCCAGCTCCACAACATCGTAACTCCGCACTGCAACACAGACAGGATTACATTGGTTGAAGACATGCGTACCAGGGACGTGCAGTACGCCTTTGTACACGGCGTCATCGTGCCCCCATGTGGACAATCGGGCTGAAGTGCCTTGCCCAAGGACACAACGCGGGAGTCCGAATCGATCGCTCAGACGGTCACCCATCCAAGGACTAACCAGGCTCGACGTTGCATATATTGTCTCATATATTTTGGGGGGATTCGTCTCCTAAACTTGTATGTCACTTTCGTCTGAGAATTAAACGATAATCGGCAGGCATTCACTGATAATGATTTATTTGTGTGGATCAAATCACCGTTGATTTTATTTTCAAAAGAATCGGCATTCAAGGGTCTCGGAAGCATTCGAGAGCAAGGTGCAGTGGTATCAAAAGGATACTCGGCAGTATTCAAAAGACAGCTCTCTAATCGTTGCAGTTTGTCCGTTGATTGATTATGTCCATTGGGGTTTAACGACACTTTTAACAGCCAGGGACATATCGTGTTGGGCATTTTTGCCGATGGAAGGCACCTCTTACCAGGAGAGAACCACCGAGCAAAGACGACCAGCTGCCAGATTCTCTTACTTATTCAAATTGCACAAGCAGTGTTATTAGCGGTTGGCGGCAAGTGAACCACCGACCAGTTGAACGCCTTAATATACTGCGCCATCGTACCATGAGGAGGGCAATCGAGATTACGAGTCTTTTCCAAAAACAAACACAGTTACCGCTGGTCATGATCGAACCTGTCGACCGTTTGGTTTAAAATGCAATGCTCTAACCACTGAGCATCCCCTCTATCAATGCACTTACCTGGAAAGCTGTTTTGTCGTCGGGTATATAATAGGCGTTGTGATAAAGTGTGAGATTGTTCACTGGTACGGTTAATGCTCTGGTAAGAATCTATAGGTAAAGAAGTTTATTACTTTCCAAAGTGTGATTTACTAGGATTTCCGGGTTTGATTGTAAACGATTTATTTATATTTATTTCTTTAGTGGTGTTTAATGTCACATACTTATGCACAATTGCCAATCATGACCGTGACAGTTTTACGGGTAGAGGAAGCCGGAGTACCAGGAGAGAATCACCGAGCAACGACGAGCAGCTGCCAGCTCCCCAACATCGCAACTCCGCACTGCAGCATCCAGTGCGCACCATCGACGTGCAGTACGCCTTAGTACACAGCGTCATCGTGCCACCATGTGGACAATCGGAGTTAAGTGTCTTGCCCAAGGATACAACGCGGGAGTCCGAATCGATCGCCCAGACGGTCATCCATCCGAGGATTAACCGGGCTCGACGTTGCTTAACTTCGGTGATCTGACGGATTATAAACGATAACTTCACAAGTGAATTATGCAATCAACAATTGTTGCATGTATCCGTGCGCGCAAACGAAGACGCTTTTCCGTGGATGTAATGGGGACTTCATTATTTTTTTGTTTTTTTTTTAACCCTTTACCTAATATGAAAAGTAGACGACACTTGCAAAACAATTCTTGAATAGCTATTATTTTCAGTTTTGTCTCAAAAACATAAGTTGTGACCCCTCACTGGAACGAGCTCGTCTCAATGAGGGGTCATAACCTATGTTTTAGAGACAAAAAATGAAAAAAATAATGAAAATTAATTGGCGATTTTTGAGAATAGCGCTGGCCGTTACCTTAGGTAACAGCTTAAATAATATAATTATCGTTAATAATGAAAAGTAATAAACGCAGTAATCGCTTGACTGGACAAGTTACGTGAAATAATTCATTTGAGGCGAAGGACTATATTGTAAAACACTCGTGCGCATTCGCGCACTTGTGTTTGTACAACGTCCCTCACCTCTCGTGAATTTTTTCCAGTCAAGCGATTACTCTCTTTGTGATCAGAAACGCGGATTTTCGATGTGAGATCGCGATACGATTGCGATATATCTAAACCAGCGTGGCAAGATTTCCTAAAAAAATACTTGCGAAATAAAGACCACATTAAAAAAAAAACGATTGCGACATGTCTAAACCAGCGTGGCAAGATTTCCTAAATAAAATACTTGCGAAATAAAGGCCACATTAAGAAAAACAAACGAAAAGAACCACTCATATCCAATGTTTTTGCTTTCCTTTTTCTTTTTCTGTGAGATTCTGGTTGTGTGTGTGTGAAAGGGGACAGCGAATTTCGAACGCGTCACGGCTCAGTCGTAATCAGGTCGAAATTCTCTGTACGCTTTTGTGTTAACAGTACTCTACACTTTTCATCCGATGAGCACGTGATGAAGTATTTTGATCCCTTTTTGATTTCCGCAAAATCCCCTGTTTTTTTATTCTTACATTATGTTCATTAGGGTACATGTATATATTTTCAATTTGATCCAGGCATCATTGTATTTTCCAGCGCTCACACTGACGTTGCAGCTAATTTTTTCGAGTGTTTTTTGGTTACCCTATTATAACGACGTTGCACCGTGTACTCCCCCCCCCCCCCCTCCCCATCGGTGCGGAGCGACACATTTTTAAATGGCAATAAATGTTTCGTCTTTGCATGAATATCGTTTCAAACTCTGTTGGCTGAGTTTGAAAAGATCTTCATTTTTCAAGCTGAATCCGTGCAGAAAGAACTGGTTTTCATCTCCCCGCCACCTTTTTGCATATAATCGTTGTTCGGTATGCATCACAACCAAACGTTTATGATTCATTCGTGGAGACTTTTTAGCAGCACCTGATTTTATATTGACTAGGAAGTAATTTTATCTTCATTTGTTCGGTCATCTGTATATAGGCTTAGGCCCTAATTATAAAAAAAGGATTTATCGTACAACAAAATCCATCCGCAAGGCCGTCCGTCCACCCGTCCTTCAGTCAGTCAGTCCGTCCATGGGATCCATCCGTCCGTCAATCTAGACCAAGCACAATCGATTCAAGGCTACACGGTGCCTATTATTATATATGCTACCCATATCCAGCATAGCGGGAAATGTTTAACAAGCATTTCTCGATATCTGTTATCAGAATACTGACGATAGATCCAAGAGAATATCTAGCCGGAAGTGACGAGCATTACGCAGTAAAGTTACATCGATATCACCATTGGTTCTTCGATGTTACGACGACGTTGCCCACTGCCAAGGTTAACTTCTATGGCTTGTCCGACACACACATCACCACCAATTGTGACAGTTTTATGTTTGTTGGGGAAGGGGGTAGGGTCGAACCTGCCGATTATCAGGTAATGGTACTTCGCCCCGCTACTGCCGACGAGACAAAGAACGACCCCACCTCACGCAACCAGGATTTCTCCCTCTTACAGTCGAAAGAACTATTTTTAGTTATATGCATGGAGTAGGTTCGACGTCTTATTAATTTATTTATTTATTTATTGGTGCTTAGCGGCACACCAGCAACCAAGGCTATATCGCGGCAACAAGATGTAATGTAGTGTAAATGATTCTTTCACCAAGCAAAATATACGACAAAAACATGAAGAAACATTTACATGATGGCGATATGAAGATAAATACCGAGGAAAGTAGTGAATAATGATACCGAAAGCTAGCTGGCAGCTGCTCGTCGTTGCTCGGTGGTTTTCTCAGGGTACTCCGGCTTCCTCCACCCGTAAAACTGTCACGGTCATGATTAGCCATTGTGCATAAATATGTGACCTTAAACACCAATAAATAATATAAATAGATACCGAAAGCTGAAAGAATCCATGTAAGAAAACCTGATGAAAAATGAAATGTCGAGGGAACAGTCAAACAATTACAACTTATTAAATATGTTGATTTCTTCAAGAAACGAGATAATCTGGTGAGAGGTGATTGTGTAAAATAATTCCCTCGGAGACGGTACGCTATAAAATCGCCATCTGATGTCATTAACTGGTAGAGTGCTGGAAGCCCACATTTGGGCTTTACGCTGAAGTGTAGGTACCATAACTTAAAGGCTACATATTCAGTCGATATGCTTCATATTATCTTTTAAGTGAAATTATTTTATATGTATGGATTTCCCTTGTTATAATTTATGGGAGAGTGCCCATAGGCACTATCCCATAAATTATAACAAGGCAAAGACATGTGAACAAATTTTGGTGATCAAAAATAATTCAGCACTCTACCAGTTAATATCAGTGCCATGTAATATAATTTGTTCAATTTTCAACGGACTTTCATTATCTGGCTCAGACTACAATTTTGGGCCTCTGGTGTCGGGTTTGGCTTAGTTGTGTCATTTTTCTATTTTGATTTTATATCCTCTACCCTTTTCTCTTGTGGTTTAAGTTTGTCTTGTTCTTTGTTCGGATTCATTTTCAATGATTCTTCTGTTTGTGTTTGAGTGGTTAGTGGCAGTTGATCGGTGTGCTCTATTGGGAAGTCCTGTGGTAAGGAATGGTATTGTGCCTTTGAGCCATTTGTATTGTATTTGGCACTCCAGCGACTTTGCTGGAAACTTTTGTGAAAATTCCATATCATATGATGGAACTGATGTGGTCAGGCCAGGCACGAGGGCACAATATATTTGGCCTCTTTGAAACTGAATTTTCACATTTTATTTTTTGTATTGTTTTTCTTTTTTCCTCGAGGCAATGCTGTGACGATGACATATGAGTGCTCGGGTTGTTGGAACATTTAACAGTATTGATGGCTCATTGTTCTCCATGTTGTTGAATGCATCTGAGGCCGATCTCTTGGTTTCGGCAGATATCTTTGTTGTGTCCAAAATTTGACACTTGAAACATCGAAGTGGATTTGGTATGCACAAATACACTTTGATGATTAAATAACAAATAATTTATAGATGTTAATGGGGGGCACGGTGACTCAGTAGGTAGAGGTGCAGGCTGCAAGCCGAGAGGTCCTCGGTTCGAATCCCACCTGCGGTAACCGCGTTGTGTCCTTGGGCAAGACACTTCACCCCGCTTGCCTACATGGGGGCACGATGACACTATGTGCTACGGCGTACTGCACGTCGATGGTGCACATGTCTTCAACCAATCTAACCCTGCCTGTGCCGCGGTGCAGAGTTCAGAGTTACGATGTTGTGTAGCTGACAGCTGCTCGTCGTTGCTCGATGGTTCTCTCCGGGTACTCCGGCTTCCTCCACCCGTAAAACTGTCACCGACATGATATAACCCTGGCTGTTAATGTGTCGTTAAACCCAAATAAAACAAATAGATGTTAATGACATGGAAGAATTGTATGTGACAATGTGCGCATTAGTCGGTTCCATCTTGCCTTCTTTTATATTGTTATGCATTTTACAACTAAAATACCCCGTAATTCCACTTCTTTCTGGATATCAATTTCATCTATTTCTGATAATTCACAGGTTCGAATAACACATCTGCTTTGATTGAAAGTCTTGTTAGCGCATGCATTTACTTCTATACTGTCTTTTTATTTTTGAGTTTTGGTTTACCATGTTTATTTTTTTATTTCATCATTCCATGATTCTTGCTCTTACTCCGGGGGTTACGTTGTGGATATCCAGCAAACAGCACCAGGAATACATGGACATCATAGCAAAGGGTAATGCACACGCATACCACTGAACGATTGACCCGTTGAGTGTGGGTAGAGCCAGGTCTTCAGATGTCGGTCATTCAACCGGTTATTTTGCGACACTAGTTAAATGCAAAGTGCCACTCACAACTAAGTCTAACAATGCAATAAAAAGGAACATGTTCAAAAAACTAAATTCGTTAAAGTTATTATACGTTGACAATGACAAAAGTGTGTTAAAAATAACTAATTAAATGTCCTTCCATATCTCCCGACGTGACACACCTTTTGGGGTGCCCATTGGCCAGACCAGGCACATCGGACCATCCTTCTACGTCCGAAGTTATTGCCAAAGCAGTGTATTGAACAGGTGTCTCCAAAATGGAAACCGCCCTAACCGAGGCACTGTTTGTCCTCAACTACCAGGATTCCTTCCTCCAAGGTCTTCGGAACGCACCTCACGGGAGAACAAGACACCTTTCTCCTTCCCCGTCCCGTGCTTGGTGAAGGCTTTACTCCTTTTCGTTTCGCCCCATTGGGGAACTACTCTGCCTAGGAACCATGTCAAGGTAAGATTCCGTTATTGTTGAAACTAAGTCTTAATATTGTCACAAACTGTACAACGCTTTGACCCTCGTTTCCGACACTATACACTTACGAACAGCATGATTACATCTGGACTGAGTGTATAAAGGTATAATGTCTCGACCTTTATTTTCGTCGGTATACATTTAATACCAACATGATTACATCTGAACTGTGTTCATGATGGTATAGCTTACCAACCTTCTATTTCAGCGCTATACCTTTACTTACACCAATATTACGTTTGAACAATGTACATGATGGCATAACGTCTTAGCCTTCGGTTTCGAGGCTGTACATTTAATGACATCATGATTACATCTGGACTGTGTACACGATGGTATAACTTCTTGACCTTCGGTTTCAACGCTATACATTTACTTGCATATGATCACACATTGTCTGTGTACACAATGCTAAACTCCTTGACCTTCGGTTTCAACTCTATATATTTACTAACAGCATGATTACATCGGGCTATGTACGTGATGGTGTAACTTCTTGACATAAGGTTTTCACGCTATGCCTCTAATAACAACAATATTACATCTGGACTGTGTACACAATGTTACAACGGCTAGAACCTCGGTATTGACGCTATATTTTCACTAACAGCATCATTGCATCTTTACTGCGTTGGTTGTGATATAATTTGTTGACCTTCGGTTTCGATGCTATGCATGTACTAACGGTATGATTACATCTTGAAGGTGTAAACAATTTTACTACATCTTGACCTTCTGTTCCAACACTATACTTTTACTGACAGCATAATTACATCACAAGTGTTTACCTAATGTCACAACGCTTTGACCTTCGACTTCAATGCTATACATTTACTAACAACATGATTACATATGGAGGGCGTGTACATGATGGTATAACGCCTTGACTTTCGGGTTTCTTGGAAAACTTTTACCAACAGCATGACTACATATGGAGGACGTACATGGTGGTATACGCCTTGACCTTCGGTTTCGCCAGTTTCTGTTCCAACACTATACTTTTACTAACAGCATGATAACATCACAAGTGTTTACCCAATGTCACAACGCTTTGATCTTCGACTTCAATGCTATACATTTACTAACAACATGATTACACATGGAGGACGTGTACATGATGGTATAACGTCTTGACTTTCGGGTTTCTTGGAAACCACCCAGCTGAACGCCATGTAGCTCATAACTTTGGTTTGTAGAAGACTGGAAAAAAACTGTTATATCATATCAACCTTTCTCTAATTTTTCTTTTTTTCGCATTGTTTGTTTTTGGTCTTTTGAGTTTTTGTTGTCGTTGTTGTTTGTTTGTTTATTTGGGTGCTCGTTTGTTTGTTTGCTTAACCAGTCCAAGAATTCAACAGTTCAAGCTGAATTGTGTCAGTTAGTGCCAACGTTGAGACAAATAGAATACAAGGTGTAGAGAACTACGGAATGCTGATTTACCAACTTACACGATTGCATTGGTAAAATTATCTCCAACCTTTGCGTGCCTTGCTCATGATAAAAATATTTTTCCACACACGTAGTAATGCAGATATACTTAACAGACTTCAGTTGAGACTGCGTCTAATTCGCACTCGTAGGTGTTAAGTCATTGCCCTTATCTCTATGTTAAAATTTATGGTCAAAGCTCTGGGAACAGATATGCTAGTCTTAAATTCGCCGTTGGGCCAGTCGAATGACACAGCTGATTAAAAGCATTTAACATTATGTTTTATTCTTTGAATGACGCTTGTACCTGGCATCGTTCATCGGAGAACTCTCGCATTTCTGATATAACCAAGGAACATAACATAAAATGAGCCTTGTTTCGGTAGTCGCAGTTGAGTTATCAGAATTCCAACTTGGGAAGTCAGACATTTACATGTGAGGAAAGTAGTGTGCACGAAAAGCAGCACAGAGGCGATTGCGTGCATCTTAAGACAGAACACAACGAACGTGGAGAAGAACTAGAGACCGGATCCAACGACCCTTGGTGAAGTTTTTCCCGTATTTCACGCGCACCGTGAAATACAAGAAACACTCTACCAAGACCATTGATTCCTGTCCCCAGTACTCTTCTCGGGTTGTGATCTGCATTTTATCTTACAGTCAATCGATTGTTTCCCTGATACAAGCTGAAATGTCTGGATTGATATAAATTTGTATAAGCCACAGTAACTTCTGCGACCAAGCGCGATCATTCGAGTCATTCGATTCAGAAAGAGCACATTTTTTTACCTACACTCATCGAAAACTGATTACGCATGTCATGGTCACTGTTTGGATAAGAATAATTACATGACAAATAAAACACCAACTCTGCAAAATGAATTAGACAAGATCGATTTTTGTCACGATGATATTTTTATATAGGCCTACCATACGCTAAAAATAAAAGAAAGAAACACACATCTGAGGCACTACTATATACTTCGGGCGTTATAGTACAAGAGGAACAATGAATAAGGATTACATCATGCACAGTTCAAGAACGTAATACCATGAAGTCACGATCTTCATTCAAAAAAATCAGTTCATAAACGCTGAGTGATGGGCAAAATATATGCTAGCAAGACAAGATGGAAGGAATATTGTAAGATAAACTGGTTATTACCACTAAGTGGTTTCCGAGATGGAGCATTGAAGTCTCGATCTTGATTCTGGGTCATATATCGACTCGAGTAGATAATAACTGAGTGTTTGTGCTCAGCAGAAATTCATCTCGAGCCCACTAAAGCAGATAAGTTTGAAAGCAATAGGAATTTGCTTGAAAAATTTTCAAGCTCACTTAAAAAAGGGGCTTGTTTGCGTCTAAGCTGGTATTCGAGGAGAGATCGGCTTAAGTTAATCCAATTGGGATTATTTTAGAAAAAAAGTTTTAAAAAATGCCTGAAATCGTCCATTGGAGCTCACATTGAAATTGGAGACTTCTTTTTCCATACAAATTTCCCATTGGAATTTGTCAATTGCAAACGACGATGTGAGATCGCTTGCCTCAAATATTTGCGAAAATATTTTTTTTTCCTTCCATCGCCTTTTTGCTGAGTTTTATTCCAATGAGAATTTTTTTGAGAATTGTAGAGACGGTGGATTATTTCTTTTCGTTTTACTCCTTATCCATCAGATTTGTAATTTTCCAATTATCTCCGTTTTGCTCTGTGTCAGTCCAACGGGAAAAGTTTGAAAAAATGTCAGAAACGGTACGTTATTCTCCTCCTTTGTGACTTCCAGAGATCTCTGAGATATCACAAGATAGAGAGGGCTAATAACGTTGCCATCGCCACACACACGCTGCAACTGCGACCTTCTAAAAACAAATCACCTTTTTGTCTTATACGTTGAAATAGAAAAGAAAGATAAATAAATACAATGAATTTAACCCTTTACCTAACCTGAAAAGCAGACGACACTTGCAAAAATAATTATCGAATAACTAATTTTTTGTCTCAAAAACATAGGTTATGACCCCTCGTTGGAACGAGCTCGACGAGCTCGTTCCAACGAGGGGTCATAACCTATGTTTTTGAGACAAAAAATGAAAAAATAATGAAAATTAATTGGCGATTTTTGAGAATAGCGCTGGGCGGTTTTGGCCGTTACGTTGGGTAAAGGGTTAAACAAGAAAATTAAATATAAAAGATGTAACTTTTAAAGATCAAAAGCTCAGATACGAGATGGTTCGTTGATTTCTAGAATTGATAGAGAATGTTCAAAGGAGCAATATGGTGAAACAAATTGGTGACATTGAGATGAAACGAGAGACGACCAAGTTGTTGAAACCCGTGACAGAAACCCATGAACAGATGGAAAAAGGAGATCGTCAAATAATTGAAGACCCTGAGAGAAAGCAGGAAAACTAGTTACAGACCTTCTATTTACGAACCTTATGATCCAACTTATATAGTCCAGGCACATTAGACATAAAAATGAGAAAGTAAGGAAAAAAATCGGAGAAAGCTGATTTTTTTATATGTTTCCGGGACACACATTGCGGATAAAGTGTGAAAAGTCCCCGCGAATCCGAGTTGAGCTTTTTTAGTTATAGCGTTTTTTTGATGAAAAAAATTTTTTTTTAAAAAATTCGAACCAGCTCCATATTTCTCATTCTTGTTCGCCTTAGTAGGGTGAGAATCATAAATATCGTGCTGAATTATATTGAGAATACATATCCCCAACAGAAAATGCCAACTTTGTACCAATCCTCACACTCAATGGTGAAATATTCACGAAAATGTACAAAATTACGAAAAAATTTTTATTGTTTTCATACACACAACGGTACACAACGTCCATTAAATCAAATCTACGACTACTTTGGGAGTTAAATTATATATCAAAAATTGCAGAAAAGCAGTGGCTTTATAATGATATATAACAATAGTAATTTATTCCATAATGAACTGGTGAAACGTGTGAAATATTAACCATACCCCCTAAACTCAAATTCAAACGGCATCGACTTTTCTCATTCAAATACCGTATTATAGCATCATTGTTTCAATTTCCATGTTCGATTAAATCACATAATGTGGTGTTCGCCTACACTCAAGATGCATTGGCATGTAATCTGTGCACGCCCTTGATGTGTACTCATAGGGGCAATTGGTTCGATCATGGCTGGTAGCGGCTTGGATGAACTTTGGGGGACTGTTTATGCTGGTGGGTCTATCCATCATTTGATCAGTGGTCATGCATATTCAAGAGCAGTTCGATCCCATTTGCAAACACAAATTGCCATTACAAAACTTGTGTTTGAAGAAAGCCGAACACTAGATAACATAGACTGCACAGAAGTCAATGAAATATTCTGTGGACTTGCCAGAGGTGACTGTACAACAGCTGACGCTGTCAATCAAGAAAGTGTCAACCATCTACTGTCAAAATTACACGAACTGCTCCAGAATGCGTCCGTAGGACGCACAGGAAAGCTTTGGGTACAATACTACGAGCAAACAGGTCTTCTCCAGTTGTTCTTGAGAGCAGAGCGCACAGGCGACTGGGAACTCCACACATATTGTGTTCGCAATATGATTCCAGTATTTCACGCAGGTGGTCATTTTGCATACGCAAAAAGTTCTCATCTCTATTTGCAGCAGATGAATGAGCTAACAGAAATAATGCAACAGGATGATTTGAAGTTGTTCACTGAGAAAGGTTACTTTACCATAAGGCGCTCAGATAAATTCTGGGACGGGATATATTCTGATCAGACCATAGAGCAGTGTTTAATGAGAATGTTCAAGCTCCCTGGTGGTCTCACACATAGCAGGGGAATAACCGATAGCACTGTTGCGAAATGGGTACATGGACTACCTCTTTGCCTTCCGATATGTAATGCTCTCGAAAATTTTGTTCATGTTCACACTGGTCATGGCGAACAACATCGGGATCTCCGTCAAAGTTCACAATTGACTGATGCCAATGATATCACCAAATTATTGAACTGGCTCAGAGTGCATTCCCCCTTTCAGAATAGAGATCCACTACAATTAGGCTCTATAGCGACCGGGCTTGTGGCCGACGAAACTATGAACTGTGACCAAGTTCGCAAAATTGGTGAATGTTGCTTATCGAATGTTGTAAGCAAAACGTTCAACAGCATCAAACTACGACGTGTTGACACTGTGAAGTCTTTCGCATCGATGGCAAATAGCATCAAAGTCCGTGGAAGTAAGGTAGTGATTGACCCCACAATTCTGTTCAACCGCATCACATGTGTTATTCAGTCACAAGCAGAGATGGAAGAGTATCTCAAATATGAACTCGCCCCGAAACCACCAGCATTGTTTGATTCTGCTGGAATGAGGAAGACACAGAAAAGCACGCTCGGTAAGATCCTCAAAACATACGGTTCCGAGCAAACTAAAATCCCAGAACATTCTCTGTTTGTTGTAGATGGTGGATTTTTATTGAGGGCAGTTGTATGGCCTAAACAGTCGTCATATAAGGACATATGTACATCATATTCCAATTATCTAGTGAGACATTTTGGGGCGAACGTCGTGGTTGTTTTTGATGGTTATGCTTGTACAATGTCGACAAAGGGCATGGAACAAGCCCGTAGATCTAAAGACAGGTATTCCATTGATATCAATATCTCACCCGAGTTACCAGCCACCACACCCCAATCCGATTTCCTTGCAAATGCCAAGAACAAAACCCAACTGATCGATCTTCTAATGCAGGAGCTATCTGCTATCAATATTCAGTCCAAGCAGGCCGAGGCTGATGCTGATGTACTGATAGCCGAAACTGCACTTGACATCGCTCAAGATGACAACAATGTTGTCGTTGCGGGAACAGACACAGACTTGTTAGTTATTCTTACCTCTCGAGTTCAACCGGGATGTAATATTCACATGATGTATTCCATTACCCCAAACTGACTAGTTTCAGTTAGTGAAATAGCAACCAAAATGGGTGACCATAGAAGCAACCTCCTTGTAGCACATTCTATAAGTGGTTGTGACACTACTTCTGCACTCTTTCGAGTTGGTAAGAAGAAAGTATTCAGTACAATTGTCTCCGATGTTACTAGCGACTCACAACAGTATGTCAACACAATTTTGGCGGATGACAGTACACCAAGTGCAGTAGCCGCTGCCGGGGAACAACTTCTCCTGATCTTATACGGGAGTAAAACTGTTTCCTCTCCCGACCAATATAGATATGTCACTTACAAGCGTTAGGTAGCAAAATCTAAACTGAATAAACCCATCGACCTAGCCTCACTCCCACCAAGCAGCGATGCTGCACAACAACATGTCTACAGATGTTATCTCCAGGTCCAACAATGGCTGGGCACTTCGCTTCCTCCGACGGATTGGGGGTGGTCGCTAGACAATCGACTTCTTGTACCGACTGCAGCCACAAAGCCATGTGCCCCCGATAACCTACTGAATCTGATCAGTTGTGGTTGCAAGAGTGCTTGTTCAAAAAGGTGTGGGTGTAAGAAGGCAGGACTCTCTTGCTCAGGTTTGTGTAATTGCAGTTCGGATTCTTGTAACAACCACAGAAACACTGTCCTGTCGGAAATTTCTGAGTTCGATGAATAATATGTATATAGGTCATGTCATTTCTGTATATAGCGTTGATAATAGTCAATGTAACTTAATCCATGTTGATTGATTTGTACATTCTGTAAATATTATTTATTGATTTTTGTACATTCTGTAAATATTATTTATTGATCTAATGCTGCCAGACACAGACGTGTCTGTTCGGTCCCAAGCCCGAAAATAGTTGAGTTCTCATGCTGACGAATTTTATGCCAAAAGGAGAACTCGGCCAGAAGCAGAGGGAGTCTTCCATAATGTCTATTTTGTAAGCAATGATAAAAGTCTTCAAATGGTGGTGGATTTTTTATCGTCTGTCCAACTAACATCCCGTTCTGTACTACGACCCTTTGGGCAAATCCGTTAGGAAAATCGTCATTTTTTGCGTAAATCCGATACTTTTTTGTGAATTTTCAATAATTTTTTGCAGAAATTGTCACAGAATGCACATTTTCCTCCAGGTAAATGTATATTAGACATTATGTAGCTCGAAATACGCGTAAACAAAAAATACAGTTGGATCAATTCGAGGTTACAAAGTTCGTGCGATTTTTTTTATTTTTTTCAAACGCGTTTTCGAAAAAAGGCTGTAGAAAAAAAAGCTCAACTGGGATTTTAGGGGACTTTCGTCTAATCGTTCAGTGACATGTACTCGACATTCCCTGAAAAAATCAGCTTTCTCCGATTTTTTTCCCAAGTGAAACCTAATGTTCTTGGGCTATATAGTCGGAATTATATTTACACACCTTTTGATCAATCTTGTTATACACCATCGTCTCCTGCACACACTCCTACCGGACGTCCTCCTTCTCTTCAGTATCAAGTCTTTTCACTGATGCCTTTAGAGATAGACAGAATAGAGAGCGACACGGAGAGTGAAAACTCGGCGGTTACTACTAGCACCATCCGCAACATGATGGTAGATGCAAGCAATATGAAACACAAAGATTACGCAAATTTATATGAGGCTAATCCATCGAATACGGATTCTATCTTTGGCTTGAACGAGGGAGCGGATGGCAACCTCTACATGGGTGACAAGTGAGTGGAAATAACAAATGACTATAATTTGATCGTCGAAGATCGAGAATACAAAATCACTAAGGCACTGTAGAATCTGCACGTGATGGCTAAATCTAACAATTACTACGATGAGGATTACAAACCTTACGGCGATCTCCTGGTCTGGACGACGAATGTCATGAGAACAAAAAACAACGATGCCATAGAGTTAAGACCGAAAGCGAGCAGAAGTTCGATGTGGAAGAAGTTGATGAAAACCACATGGGATGCGAATAAAGCGTTTGTTAAACAAGGCAGAGAATGACAACCACCTCGGCAATTCCTTGTGATCATAATGTGTTGCTAGGGAGATTGGATCCCTTGATGGCGAATCGAGAAGCCGGTAATACGAGAGTGTGAAACGAGTTGGTGAGCATATGCGACGAGTTGTTGATATAGAAGGTTTTGGATTGAGTAACGTATAAAATCGTCCATGAATGCGTTGAAAGATGAAAAAAAAAATAAAAGTAAACAAAATAGTAGATAAAAAATTAATAAAACAATAATCATTATTAAAAAAAATAAGAAAAAAAGAAAAAAAAATATTGATAAAGAACAGAGGATTTACAAGATCCTAATTTTCGACAGATCGGGTTTGTTGGATTCGACGGTGGAAGTTCTATCGCTCGCCTTCACCGGCAGTGTGGCAAAACAGATCATTTCAACCAATGTGAAGGTTGGAAAGAAGACTGCGTTGGACGTGAGTATGGAAGCCTCGATAGAAGCGAGTACTAGAATCGCTTCAGTAGATGGCAAGAGGAGTACAGATTTGATCAAGTTAATAAGACGGCCTGTTAAACGACCGAAATTGTCATCGAACTCGGAAGAGATTTAAGCGAATATGAGTATTTCGAGTATTTTTGTCTTACGATAAGTAAACGTACTATAGAAATATAGTACTGACTGGCATCATGCATACCTATGAAGCTCGATATTACGTTCACTGTAGTTGTAAATAGTAACAGTTGGGATTTTTGCCGATTTGAAACCGAGTTGGAATTTTGGGAAATAAAGGAGACATCACCAAAGAACCTCTAAAATCCAGATAGATTAAATTTCCAACTACTCATGACTTGCCCTCCGAATTTCCAACTATAGGAACTATAGGAAATTTTGGCCAGGACTGGGGGGTGACACCCCCCCCCCCCCCTCGTCGCCACGTCCCTGCATAAGAGAGAACGAGAGTATTCTGTGTCTGTTTCGCTAAGTTCTCAAGAATCTCAATCACATCAACAACGACCACGTGGGAAACGACATGAGCAGCAAAGAATTCAGGAGATATTGTAAGCCAGCGTGGGAACGTGGACCATATAATTTCGTGGCCATCGATCTGGCGATTCACAAGTACCATAGAAAATATAGGAATAGTCCGGCAGCCAAACCCACTTTTTTACTCGTGCATGTTTTGACGTCTAGAGTTTTTTTCCTCGGTGGTTTCCGATAGTTAAGACATCCCACATCAATATTCCGTCGGCTGGCTTTCTGTCAGCCTTGAGGAATTTTAAATATTAGGCCCGAATAACATGGCCGCAAATATGACCGAAAAAGTCACGTTTAGAACATTTGAAAGATTTAGCACGAAATTCATGACCCAAACTGGCGTATAACCCACCCGCATCATTTCCTGATCACCACAATGTTTCGTAAACACAGAAATAGTTACATAAACAGCGTTAATTATGGTAGATATGGCCTTTAATATTTATGAGAGACGCAAGCTCTGCCCCATGACACCATCGAACATTTCATGAAATGGAAACATGTAATGGGACATATACATGGTATTTGAAATGGAATTTGGAGCGACATGTACAGCGAAACCACATTCATGCGTTATGGACATGGTAAATCTGCAATAATCGGTATCACTTTGAAACCACAGACTCTCAAAGTCTGGGCTCTCAGCCTTCATACGTGCGGCCGATTAGTGAGTGAGGTTTCTCGATTGAGGGCAGGGGCGTAGGAACCGGGGGGGCACAGGGGGCACGTGCCCCCCCCAACTTTTTTTCTGTGTTGTGTTGTAAATAATAGGCCTCGTAGTGAAGTCACCCACTGTCCTACATGTCTGTGATTTTGAAAGTAGGAAATAGCACCGAATCCGGCGATTTATTTGCCACAGAGTAACAAGTCAATGAAAATCTAACAACTCGATCGTTGCCATATTAAATACTAACTGGCGCGTTTGCATTATTTTGAGCACATCGTGTACCAAATTCCAAAACGTTCTGATGCACCGTAGTACCGCACTGGTGCAGCTCCTGTTCATAACCTATCCTGGAACATTCAAAGAAACGAAGCGCTGGTTCACGCAAATGATTTTGTTCATCGGTCCGGTGTCATCAGACGAAATCTGCTTACCAAGGGTAAGTATTAATTATATTCACTCATTCAGCCTTGATGTGACGAATTGAATTTAGTTGTTATGAACTTTTATGAGTTATGATAGAGTCAGAGTGAGGATAGCTAGGTTGTAAATGCTATAATTGTAGTTACTAAACGATAAAATTACCCGCCTGTTAATTTGAAATCGAAACTAGAAATCTATTCTAAGCCAAGTGTTTCTTGCTCTAATTTTACTAACTTGTTACGGAACGCGAAGTGTGCAATAATTTTAATTTTTAAGTACGAATAATACTAAATATTCACCAGTTTCGAACATCTGAACACATTCCAAGGAGTTTAAAATTGTGTACGCCATATGCATGCATGGTGCGGGTGTTACCGTGACGTTTAGTCGACGCAATAGGTCCCATAGCGTCGAATAAATCCGCCACAGTAACACCCGCATCATGCATGTGAATAATGTGATTATTGAATAATTACAATATAAACTAACAGTCTAATACACAACGCACGGCAGTCGTGGCTACAAAACAACCTTCGTTGTTATCTTTCAGTTGATTATATCCAATTTCCAAGATGTCAATGTCAGAAAGTGGAAAACGCAGGAAGAGTGCGAAAACAGGTGTGAATGAAATACCCAAAATTACATCGTTTCATGGATTTACGAGACTTCTGGATACCACAGAAAGGGCACAGAATTCCAGTGACAATGCGGCTCCTACAAGCGGGTCACCTATGATGGAAACATCGAAGAAATCAGAAAGTACAGTAGCCATCAAGAGCACATTATTAGAATTTTCAAAGCCAGGTGCATTGGGGGTGAGGCCTTCCGCGAGTACTGATTTGCCGGACAATTGTGTGCCTCTTTCGACTAATTCTACACAAGTTGACGACCAGGAAGCATCAACATCTGACTTCAGAGACACCTCAGTGAATGCAACTGCTTCACCTTCTTGTCAACTGCAGTGCTGTCAGCAGGCATTACGCTACATACCGACCCCAGACCAGCTGAAAACCTCATCGGTTAAACAAGTTACCGGGAAGGGTAAGAACAAACGTGTTAGACTATGTCCAGATTCGGTGTTTGCAAAATATAAATGGGTTACATACTGCCTAAGCAAAGGCACTATAGCGTGTTATTATTGCAGGGAAGCAGTATCCAGGAGGCTAAATACTTTATCCTATCACAGGGAAGATGCATTTTGTTCTGGAATTTTCTCTGACTGGAAAAAATGTCAAGAGAAACTAGATAAGCATAAACTATCTCATAGTCATAATGATGCTGTCTCACAAATAATTAATTTAAATGATGCCAAAATTAATGTTGGTACTACCCTTGATAAACAATATAAGGCTGATCAACAGCTCCATCAAATGTTGTTTCTAAAACAGCTCAGCAGCTTAATATATCTAGCAAGACAAGGCCTCGCAGTACGCGCAAGTGGCGACAATGACATTGAGGGCAATTTGATACAGTTGCTGAAGCTGAGGTCTGAGGACGTTCCGGAATTAAGCAACTGGGTCACGGAAGGGCATTATCTCAGTCCCGATATAATAAATGAACTTTTAGAGATGATGGGTAACACTGTCTTACGGGCGCTTTTAGATGAAATACGTGAATCTAAGGGTTTATTTGCGTTGATTGCCGACGAATCGCGCGACATTAGTAACAGAGAACAACTCTCATGTGTTTTAAGGTGGGTATCATTTCCAAATCTTGAAATCCATGAAGATTTTATTGGTATGTATATTTTAACAAAAGCTGATGCAGAAACCATAACAGCTTCATTGAAGGATATAATTTTAAGGTGCAATTTGAGATTGGGAGATTGTCGTTGGCAGGCCTATGATGGTGCTGCAACAATGAGCGGTCATTTGAGTGGTGTTGCGGCACGCATAAAGGCTGAAAACAGCGTGGCTCATCACATTCACTGTGCAAATCACAGACTTGATTTGGCTTTGAAAAGCTGTGCATGTGAAAGTAGTCTAGTCAGCACCACACTAACATTTGTGCAAGAATTGGCGGTGTTCATACGCAATTCGCCACAGAGGATGGCTTTGTATGAAGACATATCCAAAAACCTACAACCTGATCAGGCTGTTGAAAGTGTTCATACTCTTTGTCCAACACGTTGGACTGTTAGAAGTAACTCTATTTTGACTGTAATCAACAATTACCAGGCCATACACTCCACTTTATTAAAAATATCTAACACTGGCTCCAATCAAGAAATCCGTTACAAAGCTGTGGGTTTAGCCGATACGATGACCAAATATAAAATATTCTTTGGCCTTCATCTTACACTTAATATTTTTTGTGTTTCGGAGCTGCTTGCAAAAACACTTCAAAGCAAATCCATCACGGCACAAACCGCTAAAGTTGGTGTGACAGCTTTAAAACAAAACTTACAAAGACAAAGAGAAGACTTTAATGTCTTCTATAACAAAACACATGAAGAGGCAACACTCAGCAACATAGTAGGGCAGCCCGTCTTGCCTCGACAGAGGAAGGTACCTCGTCGTCTCCAACACGGAGCCACGGAGTCTCACAGATTTCAGTGTGTAGAAGACTTTTTTCGTGTGGAATATTTTGAGGCAATAGATGTCTGTTTGGCTGAGATCAACCGACGTTTTAATGAAAGTGCATATACTGTTCTTCAAAACATTGAACAGACACTGTTAAATGCGGCAAACAAGCTTCCATTTACATTTAGCGAGGATGTCCTGTCTTCATATGGAGAGAAGCTTGATTTCAATCAAATAAGGGCCGAAATGAAACTCTTGCCCAGTATAATAAAACAGACTTTTCCTGAAGTAAAAACAGTCTCTTCCATGGATACCGTATTCGAAGCCATTTCCAATCAAACAAATTACCCTCTGGTGCCAGGTGTTCTTCGCCTGGCACAGATTTACCTGTTGGCCCCCATAAGTTCAGCAAGTGCTGAACGATCTTTTTCGTTTCAACGCAAAATTAAAAATTACATGAGAAGCACCATGACTGAGAGACGATACAATAACTTACTTGTTCTCAACATTCACAAAGACAGAACAGACACAATTGACATCCATGCTATAGCTAGGGAGTTTATCCAAAAAAATGACAGACGGCTGAAATACTTCGGGAAATTATAATCAATAATCAACTATCAAGAATAAATAACAAACTGCTAACAACTTAACCTTTTACCTAACATGTCATTGTTTTGCCACCCGATGGGTGGACCGAGGATAGCGCAATAAGCCAATAACGCTTTGTTCACCGTTTTAGATTACATTTTGGTTTAATCTAAGACGGCAAACAAAGCACTAATGCTCTGTTACTGTCGAATGTTTATTTTAAGATTGGCAGTAAGCCAGTCCCCACTAGCTGCTTTACAAATACCACTTCCCACAATATCTAGGAAATGTTTTCACACCAGTGTTGGCTTCCTGTATAACCAGCCGACACTGTCGAATTTGTCTTGTACTGCATGCACGCCAGTGTATCTTACACTGGTGTGTTTGCAGTACCAAGACACATTCAGTTCACTGGTTGTGGATTCCATGACATATCATCATTTCATGAACCAATAGAGGCACGATCAGGCATCTGTTCCTGCAGATCCGACATTTCCTTTGCGTAAATTTCGCAAATCCTGTGTATAACTAGGATGCAGCATTTGCATAATTCACGGGAAGGAATTACCGGCATCTTTAAAAATGTCCAACATGCTGTTCAAAAATCGACTTTGTCCATTGAAGAAAACAACAAGCTTTCCATCCCAAATGCCACCAGAATGCACTATTTGATACGTCTGTTTTGATTTTTTTTTTCAGGGTGGGGGGGGGGACCCACCCCCTCAGACACCCCCCTCATTTACTTCGCACTTTCAGGCTTCAGCGCTCGTGGCAGATGCCTACTACATCTGCGGCCCAGCCATATCATTCAATGATCAGAAAAAAATGTGTGCCCCCCCAACTTTCAAATGCTTCCTACGCCACTGATTGAGGGATTCAGGTGTGAATTCGAGTTCAAATCAGTTTCACAAAGAAGAAGCCAAGAGCAGAAACGCCGCTGATAAACTTGACCGAGATGGCCTCAGGAGTAAACTGGACGTAGTTATCAATCCTTTGAATCCGGAGCAACAGTCGAGTGAAGTCGTGAATATCACACACAACTGATAGGACTGGGACAGCGTCGGTAAATGTTTACAACCCCATAGCCCTGGGTCAAGAGGAGATGGTTAAGTTCGCGAGGCGGTTACCAGTTGGGTTTTATGACACAATGTCCACACCAGTGTTGACAATGTTCGTCATGAATAAGGTTATGAATGTAGGTGATTCACGTTTATGATTGCAACTTGATTTTTTCAAGGGTAATGAGTCTTCAATCGAGTATAAGATATATTGACATCAAGGACGTGATCTCCAGTGCCAAGTGCACTGTTCAATAAACCTGGTGATTTGGATATACCAAAATCGACATCAGACCTCAAAACAAGAACTGTGTGTACAATATCAGCAAGGAAATCCACACTGACAGGCGTAGATGTTTGCACGGTAATTGATGGATGTGCCCTACTCTGAATTCCTCACTGACTGGCATCGACTAAACTCTGCAGTCCTATTGTGCTGGATTTCGTTGAAAATTTTCGAGAATCGGTGAAACAGAAGTTGTTGTTTGACGACGTTTATCTAATTTTCGACAGGTGCAACGAGTTCAGCACGACAAGTTATACAAAGATCCACAGGAGTGTTGAAAGCTGTTGCCGAAAATTCAGGTTGAGCGCAACATCAGTATTGCCGTCTCAGAAACTAATGCTGACCGTCACTGAGAATAAAATGCAGCTCACCAGTATAATTTGTCAGTATTTCAATTCACATAAGAGTTTTGGTGGTGAAAGGTACTATCCAAGACAACGTTCCGAAAGAAATAACAAAGGTGTCCTCATAAAAAGGCGTGACATGAAAACTAGCCACAAAGAAGCTGATAATATTATAGTTCAACGGGCAGCGACACTTGTTATGGATGACTAAAAGCAGGTTGTCGTCCCTGCAGACGACACAGATGGGTATACCCTGCTCCTGAACCATTATCTGGAATTGTAACATCTCCCATGTTTATGAAATCACCCATTAGGGACAGGTCTGTGATAGAAATTGGTGCTACTGTTGAGAAACATCGTGACATTATCCCAAGTATCCTTACCGCGCATGCTATCTCTGGTTGTGATAACGACGACGGGTGCTTTGGAATAGGTAAAGGTTTGAAAGAGGGTTGTATATCGCTAGAGTCAGCAGGAAAATATTATACTCCTTGGGACGACGTTTTGCGTGATTCTGCACAGTTCATGGCTGCCCGTTATGTGTGTCCTACATCCAAATCAATGTCTGATGCAAGAGTCAGTAGTTGGACATCCAAAGTATGACGACCAGGAGAAAGTACTGAGTCGTTTGCAGAGAACCTCAAACGAGGTCGCATGCAAGCGTGCATTTGGAAACATGAACTGCATTCGGCCCACCCAAAATGGAACCTACTAATTATGAGACGAGGAGGCGAAGTCACTTCTCCGATTGACTCTGCCTCACAATATATCGCTAGTATCTGACAATATCTTAAAACTGATTTGATGCTCGTGTTCCAGCAAACCACCATGCAAGACATCAAGATGCAGCTGTGTTGCCTCATGGTTAGCAAGCGCTGTTTTCTGCACTTTCCAAACAACAACTGAGTGCTACAACGAACATACGAGCGGGGCTACCGGCGAGCCTGCCGAAAATAAAGACTACTCATTGCCTAAATGTCTAGAAAATACCATATTGGACATTACATTTGGCCACCTTTTTGTTATACTGTTGGTACTTACCAGTTTTTTAAACTGCCTAATGGTCTACATAATCTTTATTGTACCATATACCAGGACTCTGTTTCTAATATTTTTAATACCAATGCTATCATTGATACTTTACGGGAGATTTATCAACACCAATTCTGAACTTCGCACCTGAACCGATAGAACTTGTACAATTGTACGAAAATGCCTAAACATTGCTGTCATGTGTTTGTCCATCTCAAACACTAGTCACTATGACTATCATTGCACTAGTAATCTGGAACAAATTGGTCAAATTTGTGAAAAAAATAGATTTTTCTCATTTTTGTCGCCATTTTGTCCGCCATGTTGGATTTAGGCAGTCTGATTTTGCACAAAATTAAAAAGGTGTATCTTTTGGATAAGAAAGATGCTAATTTGTTTCAATTTGCACTCCACGTTGGTTAAAATCCTCTTGTTTGTAAAAAGGTCACCATTTTGACTGCCATTTTTAAAAACCAAAATATCACAAATTCCTCATGGCTGACAAAAGGACTACCGATTGATTCTTCAAATGGGTCTTGTGGACAAACATAATTCGCTGCGAAAAAACGTTAGACGCTAAAACTCGCAACGGTACATTGGCTGCCGGACTGGAATAGATTTGACGACTTTTACATTCTGCGAGATGGGATTAATACTGAACAGAGAAAAATATAATATCATTAAATAGAAGTAATAAATAATAATAATAATAATCGTAAAATAATTATTTATTTTTAAAAAAAAATGTCACAATACAAAACTCAATCATTAGAAAGGATAACTGAGAACACGGAAAGGACAGCCGATAATACGACCGCAAAAGATTCTTTTTCAGTCATGGTGAGCGACGACCAGGCACGAATCATGACGAAATTCAATCCGCCAATCGAATTAAAGAGGTACAAAAGATACGAGATGGTACTGGTGAATCTAGAGACGGACTATTCATTTCCCAACATCAAGGACAAAATAATACGTTCAGGCATTCCGACGGAATGGAAATTTAAACATAGTCGATCTGAACAAACGTATTCGGACTAGAATGAAGATCGACTATCACGACGGAACTGCCATCTACATAACTGCCAAAGTCAACACTCTCGAGTGGATTCTAGGGGAGACGACACTTTTGGGAAGATGTTGGGAATCGTACAAGGGACATGCGTCATCAGAAAACGTGATATACATTCTCTCCATCAATAACATCTCAGTGAACGTGGACTTGATCTCTTTAAGTTACGTGAACGGTGGCACACAGTCCACGATCTGCTCTTTCTTTCATATAACATATGAAATAAAAAAAAACAATAAGTTACATAAAATTAAAAAAAATAAGATAAAACTAGAGAATTGTAATTTGTTGGACAAATTACGGGCTTTCCCAACTTTTCAATGTGAAAATGCAGACTACATATAGCAAAGCAAAGTGATTGAAATTAACCTTTTTCCAAAATGATAGACAAATGATAGACAAAAAGCATTCAAAGTTGGCTAATTTTGGCATTCTGTAATGGTACTCTTATTCTCGCCCTCTTGTGCTAGGGGGTTAAATCCTGACATTAAAAAGAAAACAGAAACTTTCTTCTGCAATCATTGTTGTATTTATCCATACCAAAATAATTGCTACAACAACCTTATCATTAGAGGAAATGAGTACAGATGTTTGCAAAATTCCACCAAAAATCAATTTTTTTCGGACAGTTCGCACATTCATATGGGACAGAAAGTTTTGAGTTAAACTGCTTATTTTAGACCGTCCCGGCAGAAACTGACAACTTGATCCGGTGGACAAAAAGCCGTCATCTGGCTAATTTGACATTCAAATTGAACAGATACAATGCCGGATATACGCCAATTATGTCACGACAATGCAAGACAGCAACTTGAAATTCTCAGAATGTTTTCTACTGTACCTGCTTGACAGTTTAGTATCTTTGGCAAGTGCCGAGACCACGTGGAAATACCGTGGATCAGGTGGAAACCGAGGGCACGATTCGTCCCTACTTTATTCTCAATTTAATGACTTTTCCATTCATTATTTACCTGTCACCGGCTGAGTTAGGCATTATATCTGTCTATTTGATGAACTTTTCAACCTTAACTATTTGCGGCTTCATGTAGCACAACCGAAAGGCCACTGCACGGTTACCAATATATTCAGGCAATGATTTTACGAAAATAACAATTATTCAGACTATACCCACATGGGAACTCCTAAATATGCCAAGGGTTAAACTTTTGATAATAACGTATAAAACAGAAGTTGTCATGCTATGCTTGCTGCATGCAGGCATAGAAAACATTCAGCGCTCAATGAATTAGGAGTGGAGTAAATTGTCACTTAAACCAACGGAATTCTGAAAAAATGAGAGTTTTTTCGACGGCACCAATCTTCATGCATCTGAGACAGGGATGGCGTTAAACTTTACAGCAACCTTATAACAGAAAATATTCTTGGAATTGAACTGTGAATCCGAATTTCGAAAGCATTTTCGGATATTCTATTCTAAACTACCACTGCATGCTTATCAATATTCAGTGATTTTATGAAAACATCAATTATTCCGACCGTACCCATATGGGCAGTCTCGAATCTGCCAATGGTTAAACTTTTAATAATGACATATAAAACAAAAGTTGTCATACTATAACTGCTGCATACAGCCATAGAAAACGTTCAGTGTTCAATCAATTAGGAATGGAATAAATCGTCTCTTAAACTTGCCAAATTCTGAAAAACGATAGTTTTTTTGGACTGCACCTATCTTTATGCAAACAGAACGAGCATAGGGTTAAACTTTACAACCAAACTTACAACAGCAAATATTGCTCGGTAGGCAATTGGAAATACAAACATGTAAATCATTTTTCGATATTCCTTTCGAAAATGGAAGAAAAGTGAGCTCCAAATTAACCAATTTAATGAAGAATTTTAGGGCACTCAAATTCAAGGCCCGAAAATTGGGTGAAGGTTAAAACTTTTAATAAAATAAATAACAGCAGAATTGTTCTTGGATGAAGGCCCAATCCTCTCATGGAAATGGTTTTGAGACAATATGGCAACAGTGCTGAGAAAGTGCATGTAAACGTTGGCGAAAATAACAATTATTCCGACAGTACCCTTATGGGAAGTCTCAAATCTGCCAAGGGTTAAACTTTTAATAATAACATTTAGAACAAAATTTGTCATACTTTGACTGCTGAAAGCAGCTACAGAAAACATTCAGAGCTCAAGCAATTAAAACTGGAGTAAATCGACACCTAAACTTACCAAATTCTGAAAAATTGGAGGTTTTTTTTGGACGGTACCTACTTTTATGCAACCAGAATGGGGTAGGGTTAAACTTTACAACCAAACTTACAACAGCAAATATGCTCGGTAGTCAATTGTGAATACGTACACGAAAAGTGTTTGAAATTAACCCTTTCCAAAATGATAGAAAAAGCAACCAAAGTTGGCTAATTTTGGCATTTTCAAACGGTACTCTTATCCTCGCCCTCATTGTGCTTGAGGGTTAAATCTGAGATTAAGAAGTAAACAGTAACATTCTTCCGCAATCATTGTTGCATCTCCCCAAGCCAAAATAATTGTTACAACAACCTTGTTATTAGAGAAATTTGCCCTTGAAGTTGGTCAATTTTGAAGAAAAAATCTATATTCATGTCATTTTTGGCCAGTGATGGTTAAAGGTGAAAGATCTGAGTGGTGATTGTGGTGTATCATATTTTGCTCTAAATGTGTGGAATATTTGAGCTAAATAACTGTAAACAATTTTGAGACATTTGAAAAGTGTTGAAATTTTGAAGATTTTGGCAGAATATTTTGAAAATACGCGTTTTCACAGATATGACGATACCGCATTTCACTAGATTTTATGACATTACATAAGTGTGCCAAATTTGGCCAAAATCGTACACCTTGTTTTCGAGCAGTTCAACAGACAAAATTCAGGGAGGAAAAAAAATAAAAAATAAAAAAAAACTAGAGAATTGTAATTTGTTGGACAAATTACGGGCTTTCCCAACTTTTTAATGTGAAAAGGCATACTGTACCGTATTGTACACAAAACTATCGATCAGTTTTGAAAACAGAAAATTTAGTGGAAATCAAAGTTTTTGTGATGGTACTAGTTTTTATGCAGCCAAAACAGATATTTGAGATACAGCAGGACACCAAAACATTTAACACAAAATTTGCTCTTCAATAATTACAGAATATTTTCATAGAAAGCAAAACAAGCGATGTCCTTTCTGCTTTGAAAAAAATAAGTACAGATGAATTATGGGCGTACGGGCTGGGGTTTCATGGAGGACTGTGCCCCAACCCACTCCTGAGTCAGGAAGGAGCCGATTTTTCAGCCAATATGCCAGAAAATTTCGGACAATTTAGTTCCAGAAATGACCACAAAACATTTTGGTTTTCCACACAAAATGTTGTTTTCCTATCTCATCACTTAGAAGTTGCAAGTAAACTGACCATTATACTGTACAAGTTGATTCAGTGGAACCATATCCACGTTAATATTATTCATTTATAATCACAAAAGTACATATAAAGAGTTCTATTACTACATATTACGGGAGCGCGGTGGCTCAGAAGATAGAGATGATTGTTGGAATCCAAGAAGTCCCCGGTTCGAATCCCGCCTGTGGCAACTACATTGTGTCCTTGAGCAAGACACTTCATCCCAATTTAATTTCCCACGTGGGGGGGAGGTGGGGGGAGGGGGGGGGGAGTATGATGGCGATGTGAACTAAGGATACTTTGAGGGTGCGCTTGTCTTCAACCAATGCTAACCCTCCTTTTGTGGAGTTAGTATGTCGGGGAGTCTGAGTCGCTTGCCATTGCTCGGTGGTTCTCTCCAGGTACTCAATGTGGGGGTGGGGGTGGGGGTGGGAGATCCCCTCCCCTATCCCGCACCTGCATCTGGCATTTCCTCCTGAGATTCAACTTTTTGGGGCTAAAAGGGTTCACCCCCCCCCCCCTGAAAAATAGCCCTGTACACCCATGGAATGAATACTTGGACTTGAATAAATACCTATATTATGGTCATGATATAGCTGTAGATGCTGAAAGTGACCTTAAATATCAATAATTAATTTATTCTCTATCATTCTATCTGTTTGTGAATGTGTGGGATTTGTCAACAATCGAAGGTAAGCTTCCTACTCCATGATTTCACAATTTTTCCAACATATCTGTTTCAGATACAATGAAATACATGTAATATGAGTTACTGTCACACACAAATTAGTTTATTTGATATGGTTTAAACCATCTAGAGAGCTAGTATACACAGTGATGGGTACAGTTCAAGTCAAAATGATTTGATTAAAGGGATGTTGAACAGCTTGTTAATATTTCTTGCATTACATTACTACTTTGCTATTTATTGACAGAAGGATTTCACAGAAGGTTTCCCTGACGGTATTTATTTATTGGTGTTTACGGTCACATACTTAACCACAATGGCTAATCGTGACCGTGGCAGTTTTGCTGGTGGGGGAAGTCGGAGGACCCAGAGAGAACCACCGAGCATCGACGAGCAACTGTCAGCTCAACATTCTAATTGTTCAAGCTCCGCTGAAGCAGGGTACCAGCTGTTGAAGACATGTGCACCATTGACATGCAGAACGCCTTAGTACATGGCATCATCGCGCCCCCATGTTGGCAACCGGGATAAAGTGCCTTGCCCAAGGACATTACATGGGTCGTCCCAGACAGGGATGAAACTCGGGACCTCTATCATAGAAATCAAACAGTCTATCACTGAGAAAATGTGCTTTCTTTCCTGGCGGTATTCATATTTGTACGGCCAAACTGGTGTTGGATAACATGGAACACCAAAACATATAACACAAAATTGGTTCCCCATTGATTTTTTAAAGCAGTTATGGAAAGCTCAAAGAGCTCTTTCCTTTTTGTTTTTGGACAAGTGAGTATTCACTCAGTCATTTTTTGCAGACAGTGCTATTTTTAAGTGACCAAAGCACATGTTTCATTAAGTCCCAGAACATAACTGAAGCCGGATTTATTGATTAAACATCTCTGCATTTAGCAAAGCAACGTGTCTCAAATTAACCCATTCCAAAATGATAGTAGAGAGTAACCAAAGTGGGATAATTTGGTTATTTCCAAATGGTACTCTTATTCTATCTCTCATTGTGCTTGAGGGTTAAATCTGAGATTGAAAAGATATACCAATTTTACTCACGGAAGGTGAGTACAGAAATGTACGAAATTAATCAGAAAATGAATTCTGTCTGACGGTACTAATATTTGTACGAGCAAAACTGGTACTGGATTTATTTATTTATTTATTTATTTATTTATTTATTTATTTATTTATTTATTTATTTATTAGGGTTTAACGACACATTAACAGCCAAGGTCATATTATGTCGGTGACAGTTGTATGGGTGGCGCAAGCCGGAGTACCCAGAGAGAACCACCGAGCAATGACGAGCGGCTGCCAGCTCCCCAACATAGTGCCTCCGCACTGTAGCACAGGCAGGGTTAGATTGGTTGAAGACATGCGCACCATCGACATGCAGTATGCCTCAGTACACGGCGTCCAGAACAGTGAAGGCACATGCATGAAATCTTCCGAAGTTGTTCCACTATCCCTGCTCGACAGAACAGTATCTTTGTCGAGTGGCGTGAGCGTGTGGGAACAACATGGATCGCGTGGAAACTACGGGGACGATTCGTCCCTACTCTGTTCCCAATGCAATGCCGTTTCCATTCACTATTTACCTATCACCGGTCGAGTTTGGCATTATTTCTGTCTATTTGATGAACTGTCCAGCTTTAAATATTCGCACATTCATATGGGACAGAACGTTTTGAGTTAAACTGCATATTTTAGACCGTCCCGACAGAAACTGACAACTCGATCCGGTGGAGAAAAAGCCGTCATCTGGCTAATTTAACATTCAAATTGAACAGTTACAATGTCGGATATACTCCAGTTATGTCCCGACCATGCAAGGCAGCAACTTGAAATTCTCAGAATGTTTTCTACTGCCCCTGCCCAACAGTTTAGTATCTTTGCCAAGTGCCGCGCGTGGAAATACCATGGATCAGGTGGAAACCGAAGGTGCGATTCGTCCCTACTTTATTCTCAATTCAACGACTTTTCCGTTCATTATTCACCTGTCACCGGCTAAGTTAGGCATTATATCTGTCTATTTGATGAACTTTTCAACCTTAACTATTTGCGGCTTCATGTAGCACCACTGAAAGGACACTGCACGGTTACCAATATATTCAGGGATTGATTTTACGAAAATAACAATTATTCCGACTATATCCACATGGGAACTCCTAAATATGCCAAGGGTTAAACTATTGATAATAACGTATAAAACAGAAGTTGTCATGCTATGTTTGCTGCATGCAGGCATAGAAAACATTCAGCGCTCAATGAATTAGGAATGGAGTAAATTGTCACTTAAACCAACGGAATTCTGAAAAAATGAGAGTTTTGTTTCGACGGCACCAATTTTTATGCATTTCAGACAGGGATGGAGTTAAACTTTACATCAACCTTATAACAGAAAATATTCTTGGAATTGAACTGTGAATCCGAATTTCGAAAGCATTTTCGGATATTCTATTCCAAACTACCACTGCATGCTTATCAATATTCAGTGATTTTATGAAAATATCAATTATTCCGACCGTACCCATATGGGCAGTCTCGAATCTGCCAACGGTTAAACTTTTAATAATGACATATAAAACAAAAGTTGTCATACTATGACTGCTGCATACAGCCATAGAAAACGTTCAGCGGTCAATCAAATAGGAATGGAGTAAATCGTCACTTAATCTTACCAAATTCTGAAAAACAATAGTTTTTTTGGACGGCACCTATCTTTATGCAAACAGAACGAGCATAGGGTTAAACATTACAACTAGACTTACAACAGCAGATATGCTCGGTAGGCAATTGTAAATACGAACATGTAAATCATTTTTCGATATTCCTTTCGAAAATGGAAGAAAAGTGAGCTCCAAATTAGCCAATTTTATGAAGAATTTTAGGGCACTCAAATTCAAGGCCAGAAAACTGGGTGAAGGTTAAATCTTTGAATAAAATATATAACAGCAAAATTGTTCTTGGATGAAGGCCTAATCCTCTCATGGAAAAGGTTTTGAGACAATATGGCTCCAGTGCTGAGAAAGTGCATGTAAACGTTGGCGAAAATAACAATTATTCTGACAGTACCCTTATGGGAAGTCTCAAATCTGCCAAGGGTTAAACTTTTAATAATAACATATAGAACAAAATTTGTCATACTTTGACTGCTGCAAGCAGCTATAGAAAAAATTCAGAGCTCAAGCAATTAAAAATGGAGTAAATCGCCACCTAAAGTTACCAAATTCTGAAAAATTGGAGTTTTTTTTGGAAGGTACCTACTTTTTTATGCAACCAGAATGGGATAGAGTTAAACTTTACAACCAAACTTACAACAGCAAATATGCTCGGTAGTCAATTGTGAATACGTACATGAATAGTTTTTGAAATTAACCCTTTCCAAAATGATAGAAAAAGCAGCCAAAGATGGCTAATTTTGGCATTTTCAAACGGTACTCTTATTCTCGCCCTCATTGTGCTTGAGGGTTAAATCTGAGATTAATAAGTAAACAGTAACTTTCTTCCACAATCATTGTTGCATCAAGCCATATCAAAATAATTGTTACAACTACTTTGTAATTAGAGAAATTTGCCCTTGAAGTTGGCGAAAATAACAATTATTCCGACAGTACCCTTATGGGAAGTCTCAAATCTGCTAAGGGTTAAACTTTTAATAATAACATATAGAACAAAATTTGTCATACTTTGACTGATGCAAGCAGCTACAAAAAACATTCAGAGCTCAAGCAATTAAAAATGGAGTGAATCGCCACCTAAACTTACCAAATTCTTAAAAAAATTGGAGTTTTTTTGGACGGTACCTACTTTTATGCAACCAGAATGGGATAGGGTTAAACTTTACAACCAAACTTACAACAGTAAATGTGCTCGGTAGTCAATTGTGAATACGTACATGAAAAGTGATTGAAATTAACCCTTTCCAAAATGACAGTAAAAGCAACCAAAGTTGGGTAATTTTGGCATTTTCAAACGGCACTCTTATCCTCGCCCTCATTGTGCTTGAGGGTTAAATCTGAGATTAAAAAGTAAACAGTATCTTTATTCCGCAATCATTGTTGCATCTCCCCAAGCCAAAATAATTGTTACAACAACCTTGGTATTAGAGAAATTTGCCCTTGAAGTTGGTCAATTTTGAAGAAAAAATCTATATTCATGTCATTTTTGGCCAGTGGGGGTTAATGTTGAAAAATTTGAGTGGTGATTGTGGTGTGTCATATTATGCTGTAAATTTGTGGAAAATTTGAGCGAAATAACTGTAAACAATTTTGAGACATTCGAAAAATGGTGAAATTTTGAAGGTTTTGGCAGAATATTTTGAAAATACGCGTTTTCACAGATATGACGATACCGCATTTCACTAGATTTTATGACATTACATAAGTGTGCCAAATTTGGTCAAAATCGTACAATTTGTTTTCGAGCAGTTCAACAGACAAAATTCAGGGAGGAAAAAAAAATAAAAATAAAAAAAAAATTAAAAAATAAAAAATAGAGAAGAAAAATTTTGAAAAAGATAAATAACAAGAGTCTTTCCAAAACTGGGTTTGGGAAAGCCTAATAAAACAAATAATGATGAGATGCATAATACAAAACGAAACATATCCGAAGTGCAAAGAGACAAACTCCGTTGACCATTAGATAATCGAGGTGAAGCGGTGAAATTGGAATTAAGTCATCAAGACTTCAACAATGGTCGCGACAAAATTGTGTGGAACAAAATGCAAATCAATAAGATAGGGAAAGCGTAACGTTATCGAAGAAAATTGATCGTGAGGCTGAGTCCCACTCAATTGAGATATAATTGGAAAATGAAAGTTAGTTTCTTAGGATTGTTGGCGGGACTGGCCATCAAAGCATTACCCATTCTCGCCAATATCGATTGCTGGTTTTGTGTATATGAGCTCTTTCGGGACTGGCCTGCTCTGGTGTCTAGACAATAAATGGAAACGGGCTGTTTTTGAAGAGGGGAGGAATGGTGTATCGAATCGAAACGGATGGTAAAGAATTGTATCTAAGGCCCACGAAAGTTAGCTGTGTATTCCACATTCACGCAGACGGTCTCTATCTGAAGAGAGGGAGGACTTTGAGCTATAGGTCAGAATTCACCTTTTAAAAACGCACTCATTCTCAGTATGTTGCTGTGCCCAGATAATTAAAGACTAATAACTTAATTACTGTTGACCTACTTGACTAAACGAGCCGATGGTTTGGACTATTCATCTAATTTAGCTAATGGTTTACCTGACATTTGCAAAAAGAGGTTTCACAGAGGGTGAATTTGATGATGCTAACCCATACAGTGGGCCAATTTATCGTCTGTGTACCTCTTTCTGCTTAGTTTTGAGACCCTGATTCAGATTGAGGTTCACAGAGGGTAAATCTAATGATGCTACCTTGCTGTGCAGGGTAGCGTCACTAAATTCACCCGCTGGGGACCTAATTTTGCAGATGACAGTCTGCTTATTTTCTGGCTTGGTTTACTTATCATGTTCCATAAAATAAATTTCAATACCAATGAACCACAATTATTGTAGCTTAAGAAGTAACCATTTAATATGTTTGTCTAAATACTGATCTGTCACCCCATTCTCTATCTGCCAATCATGTTGACCATTCATCCTTTTTCTATCAACAGAATAACGGGTCTTTGGTGAGCATGATAAATAAATTAAAAATGTCTCCGTCTTAGTTGCTACCTGAAAACTTCTATTCATGGCAAGTAATAAAATGATTCCTTTGTTGTTTTATCATCAAGAGTTCTTTTTCCTGCTCTGATGACATTTCCGAATCACAAGAGCAAAGATGTTTTGGTTCCAATTTTTTAGGCAAATGAGGAAGTTTTTGTGCCAAACCAAAGTTTTTATTGCAATTGGCTAAATTGACACACGACAGCGTGGACATTACCGAAGGGATCTTTGTGGCTTGTGACTGATGAGTAAAGCAGGCAAGTAGGGTGGTGAAGATCCTCAGACGCATTCCAAGATAAGAAAAACATTTTTTACTTGAATTCTCTGCAGAATCTCAAGCCAACGGAGGTTTTAAGGATCGGTGAAATCTGACAGTTCTCTATAGACTGGGAGATAACACGTGCCGCACAATTTAGGATGTGCTAAAGCTTTTTCAATAGTGGAGTTTTTTAGAAACTATCAAAAGAGAATTACATATAGAATATACCCATAGTAGCTAGGTGTATCAAATGTTCACCACGAGTGGTTAAGTGGTGTTAACTGCGAGCCTTCGGCGCGCGGTTAACACCTCTTCACCACGAGTAGTGAACATTTTGTAAACCAAGCTACTTTGGGTATATTTTATTTATACTATGGTCGTCAGATTAATAAAAGTTTAAATGTTAAATAAATCAATACACAAGTGCGAATCTGTTTGTTGTTTACATGAGAATCGATGGGCGGGATTTCCGCTGGTAATTTTATCAAAACTGAAATAGAAAACGAAACCGAAAATTACGGGGCCTTTTCATTTTAAAAACATAATGACGTACCATTTCGAGTTACGGATGCTTTATTAACATGAAACGACGTGTATTTGTTAATTCTGGTACCTTATCCTTATGAGGTAAACTTATTTAAAAACGTAATAAATAATTGCGGGTTTCATTTCATTCGTCACGAGGCGATGAGTGATAAATTTGGACAAGCTTGCATTCAAGGCGAGGTCATAAAAGGTCAACTTGGATGTAGTTGCACTGTAGGTGTAAATTTTTACTACTGACATCCCATTGCCGGCGTGTTCACCACGGTTGGTATGTAAACCTAAAATTTATGTCATAGGCTTTTTTATATAGTAGGATAGATAATCATGGTATAAAATAGTCAAAGCGACTAGTAACCAAGTCGTAAACAATCTGCCACAATGTTTTGGGCAAACGAAAGGTCGAATTTTACTGATTTTACATAAAAGAATGAACACCGACATCCTTTCGTAACATCGTTTAATCTTCAATATTGGGGAACAATGTGGGTATTGTCGTTAGGTGATGTGGCAGAACTCTGTAGTATATCACTTCTGTTTTAGTATGGTTCAATATTGAGGAACAATTTGGATATTGTCGTTAGGTGATGTGGCAGAACTGTATAGTATATCACTTCCGTTTTAGTATGGTTCAGTATTGAAGAACAATTTGGATATTGTCATTAGGTGATCTGGCAGAACTGTGAAGTATATCACTTCCGTTTTAGTATGGTTCAATATTGAGGAACAATTTGGATATTGTCGTTAGGTGATGTGGCAGACTTCTGTAGAATATCACTTCCGTTTTAGTATGGTTCAATATTGGGGAACAATTTGGATATTGTCGTTAGGTGATGTGGCAAAACTGTATGGTATACCACTTCCGTTTTAGTATGGTTCAATATTGAGGAACAATTTGGATATTGTCGGTAGGTGATGTGGCAGACGTCTGTAGTATATCACTTCCGTTTTAGTATGGTTCAATACTGGGGAACAATTTGGATATTGTCGTTAGGTGATGTGGCAGAATTGTATGGTATACCACTTCCGTTTTAGTATGGTTCAATGTTGAGGAACAATTTGGATATTGTCGTGATGTGGCAGACTTCTGTAGTATATCACTTCCGTTTTAGTGTGGTTCAATATTGAGGAACAATTTGGATATTGTCGTTTGTTGATGTGACAGACCTCTGTAGTATATCAATACCGTTTTAGTATGGGGTTCAATATTGAGGAACAATTTGGATATTGCCGTAAGGTGATGTGGCAGACTTTTGTAGTATATCATTTCCGTTTTAGTATGGTACAATATTGAGGAACAATTTGGATATTGTCGACAGGTGATGTGACAGAACTGTATAGTATATCACTTCCGTTTTTGTATGGTTCAATTTTGAGGAACAATTTGGATATTGTCGTTAGGTGATGTGACAGAACTGTGAAGTATATCACCTCCGTTTAGTATGGTTCAATATTGAGGAACAATTTGGATATTGCGGTCAGGTGATGTGGCAGAACTGTATGGTATATCACTTCCGTTTTAGCATGGTTCAATATTGAGGAACAATTTGGATATTGCGGTTAGGTGAATTGGCAGAACTGTATAGTATATCACTTCCGTTTTAGAATGGTTCAATATAGAGGAACAATTTGGATATTGGCGTTAGGTGATGTGGCAGAACTGTTTGGTATATCACTTCCGTTTTAGTATGGTACAACATTGAGGAACAATTTGGATATTGTCATTAGGTGAATTGGCAGAACTGTATAGTATATCACTTCCGTTTTAGTATTGTTCAATATTGAGGAACAATTTGGATATTGTCGTTAGGTGATGTGACAGACTTCTGTAGTATATCACTTCCGTTTTAGTATGGTTCAATATTGAGGAACAATTTGGATATTGTCGTTAGGTGAGGTGGCTGAACTGTATAGTATATCACTTCCGTTTTATTATGGTTCAATATTGAGGAACAATTTGGATATTGTCGTTAGGTGGTGTGGCAGAACTGTGTGGTATGTCACTTCCGTTTTAGTATGGTTCAATATTGAGGAACAATTTGGATATTGTCGTTAGGTGATGTGCCAGAACTGTTTGGTATATCACTTCCGTTTTAGTATGGTACAATATTGAGGAACAATTTGGATATTGTCATTAGGTGAATTGGCAGAACTGTATAGTATATCACTTCCGTTTTAGTATGGTTCAATATTGAGGAACAATTTGGATATTGTCGTTAGGTGATGTGGCAGAACTGTGTGGTATGTCACTTCCGTTTTAGTATGGTTCAATATTGAAGAACAATTTGGATATTGTGGTTAGGTGATGTGACAGACTTCTGTAGTGTATCACTTCCGTTTTAGTATGGTTCAATATTGAGGAACAATTTGGATATTGTCATTAGGTGAATTGGCAGAACTGTATAGTATATCACTTCCGTTTTAGTATGGTTCAATATTGAGGAACAATTTGGATATTGTCGTTAGGTGATGTGGCAGAACTGTATAGTATATCACTTCCGTTTTAGTATTGTTCAATATTGAGGAACAATTTGGATATTGTCGTTAGGTGATGTGGCAGAACTGTGGGGTATATCACTTCCGTTTTAGTATGGTTCAATATTGAGGAACAATTTGGATATTGTCGTTAGGTGATGTGGCAGAACTGTGTAGTATATAACTTCCGTTTTAGTATGGTTCAATATTAAGGAACAATTTGGATATTGTCGTTAGGTGATGCGGCAGAACTGTGTAGTATATAACTTCCGTTTTAGTATTGTTCAATATTGAGGAACAATTTGGATATTATCGTTAGGTGATGTGACAGAACTGTATAGTATATCACTTCCGTTTTAGTATAGTTCAATATTGAGGAACAATTTGGATATTGTCGTTAGGTGATGTGGCAGAACTGTGGGGTATATCACTTCCGTTTTAGTATGGTTCAATATTGAGGAACAATTTGGATATTGTGGTTAGGTGATGTGACAGACTTCTGTAGTGTATCACTTCCGTTTTAGTATGGTTTAATATTGAGGAACAATTTGGATATTGTCGTTAGGTGATGTGGCTGAACTGTATAGTATATCACTTCCGTTTTAGTATGGTTCAATATTGGGGGACAATTTGGATATTGTCGTTAGGTGATGTGGCAGGACTGTGAAGTATATCACTTCCGTTTTAGTATGGTTCAACATTGAGGAACAATTTGGATATCGTCGTTAGGTGATGTGGCAGAACTGTGAAATATATCATTTCCGTTTTAGTATGGTTCAATATTGAGGAACAATTTGGATATTGTCGTTAGGTGATGTGACAGAACTGTGTAGTATATAACTTCCGTTTTAGTATGGTTCAATATTAAGGAACAATTTGGATATTGTCGTTAGGTGATGTGGCAGAACTGTGTAGTATATAACTTCCGTTTTAGTATTGTTCAATATTGAGGAACAATTTGGATATTATCGTTAGGTGATGTGACAGAACTGTATAGTATATCACTTCCGTTTTAGTATAGTTCAGTATTGAGGAACAATTTGGATATTGTCGTTAGGTGATGTGGCAGACTTCTGTAGTATATCACTTCCGTTTTAGTATGGTACAATATTGAGGAACGATTTGGATATTATCGTTAGGTGATGTGACAGAACTGTATAGTATATCACTTCCGTTTGTGATAGAACTGTATAGTATATCACTTCCGTTTTAGTATGGTTCAATATTGAGGAATAATTTGGATTTTGTCGTTAGGTGATGTGGCAGAACTGTGTAGGATATCACTTCCGTTTTAGCATGGTTCAATATTGAGGAAATTTTCCGTCATCCATGATTTGATGTCTCAAATGCAGCGTTCAATTTTATCGCGTGCATCGTATTCTATGTCAAGCCTGAGTCTAACATAAATCTGCGTGTTATCGGCGTAAAAATTAAAAGCAAGGCCTTGGTTACGGATAATTTCATGAACGAGTAGAACATAAATTGTGTCGAGAAATGGAACTAACACCACCCATGGGGGAAGCCGAAGCAAAGAGTTATTTGTTCTGTTGACTTGCCATCAATGACTACGCTTTGTGTGCGACCTGAGAGAACTATGCAAACCAGTCAATGACGTGACCTTTGAGAGCAATTGGTTGTGTCTAATCATTCAATTTAAATGTTATGGTCTATGGTCTCGAAACAAAACAAGGAATTGTATTTTATGTTTGTCCGTGGATAAGAGAATATAATTTTGCTCTCTCAGAAGCACCGCTTAGCTGCTACAATTCGTCATGTTAGTGGACTGGAACATTTTGGTTAAGCCATTGAAGATCATATGGAAAGTTAGCTGAAAAGCGACCGTTCGCTCAATAATATCAGATAGGAATGCAGTTTGCGGAAGGTAGTTTTTTCAAAACCTCTGGGGGTCTGACGATGGTTCGACAGAGTGCACTGAGACATACCAGTTTCAAAATTGGTATAACCACTTGCAAAAGACTCATTTTCACCCCAGGATTCTAAGCTAGCGTGTTCCAGGGTCTCCATTACTCCCCGATTACACAGATGACACTCTTTGTCATCATCATACCCAATTCTCCACCACCCCACTGCCGAAACCCCAGTGATCTCGATCTCGATTTGAACAGCAGTGAACCCCCGAACGTACTATCAATGTATCCGTTAAATTATGATTTCATTTTATCACGCAGGACGCCCCAAAATGACCTCTTTGCACTGACTCATTTTCGGTTGCAATCCTCCATAACTCTTCTTGCCTGGGATATGTCAGTCGACCTATGTACGGCATAATGTCCGTCTCGTTAAGTTTCCACTGGAGAAATGTCCACACACCGCCTTGCTGATGTAGTTGGAATATTAGTTCGTCGAGACTGTCCTGAAAAACGTCATTCATGAACATATTCATGTACTCAGAGCGACGTATGAGCCTCCGAACTTCTAAATTAATTAGCACGTATCTTACGCCAAACGGGTCTGGTGCTGAGTCCCCAGTAAACTAAACCGAGTACAACCGAATACTACTTGTAACATCGACTGTATGTGACGTAAGTGAAATTATCAAATCTAGTCTCGTAAGAATACACTTGATTACCAGCCAAAGAGCGAATAATGTCTAAGACTCCAATAGAGACTAAATGTCCCCACAGGAAACATTATAGGGAGGGGAGTGTCTTCCCTACACTCCAAACTTAGTTATGGATCTATCGCGAACCAGCATTGCATGGCCAAAAGACTTCCAGCAAAATAACTTGGATGTTCCATGGGCCGCTGAACCTCTTTCAAAGTGGGCGTAATAATTTGGATGTTCCATGGGCCGCCGAACCTCTTTCAAAGTGGGCGTGGAGCTGAAATGTAAGCGGCGATTATGGTATCCCTGTTAAACCCGAGGTCCGATCTGTGCGATATTAATGCATTAGTGGAATAACGCCAGCTCAATAATCTTAGACAAGAAAGCGAGACTAGAGCCTTGGTTTAATACTTTCATACATTAGTGGAACAATGCCAGCTCAATAATCTTAGACAGGAAAGCGAGACTAGAGCCTTGGATTGATGTTTTCTTACATTAGTGGACTAACGCCAGCTCAATAATCTTAGACAGGAAAGCGAGACTAGAGCCTTGGTTTGATATTTTCATGCATTAGTGGACTAACGCCAGCTCAATAATCTTAGACAGGAAAGCGAGACTAGAGCCTTGGTTTGATATGTTCGTACATTAGTGGACTAACGCCAGCTCAATAATCTTAGACAGGAAAGCGAGACTTGAGCCTTGGTTTGATATTTTCATACATTAGTGGACTAACGCCAGCTCAATAATCTTAGACAGGAAAGCGATCTGTCGGGTCCAAGGGTTAAGGGTGGCAAGTGGCATAACAAGTAATTAAGTGGGTATACACATCACCTACCGTACTGCCGCCGTGGAATGGTCATATTCTACGGGTGTGCAATATATCCACGGATGCAAGTGTGTATGTGTAAACACATCAGCCATAATACCAATGAGAGCGTTGTCAAGAATCATTCGTTTCCTATTTTCAAATATTTTGAACATTGTGGGCCAAAACGTGAGAGAGGTTTAAGTCCCGCACCACACCAAACACCTCTTCCCACCCTGAATACGCGGTCCATGTGTTAAATGAACGACAACCAATCTACAGAGCTATACTTTTTTATTACATTCACCATTGTACAACAAATACATATAAATATAATATAGTTTATATCTTGAGCGTTTGTTTCACATCAAATATTTGTTCTTCTAAATAAACAAGAACAAAGTTATTCTTCAGACCAATTTGTTCAGTTACAATTCATGGTAGGTTGCCTACAATTTATCAACAACAATTTCTGACAAATATATATTTTTCATGCATTTCTTTCCGATGGGTTTAATTCTAAAGTCCAAAAGGAAGAAAGGCGTGAAAATAACTTCAACAGGATCTCGACTCAGTCAACTTTCCGGTCCAGTGTCACACTGCTGCGATTAATACCACTACTAATAATATTATTAGATTTTAAGATAAAGATTATTTTAAAACACTTCACGAATAGTATTCCTGCATAAACCTAGAGAAGTGAAACCGTGTTTGTTTACAGTTGTAAACATGCTCTGTTTTACTGGTAACATAGGACCCGGTGACTAGTGCCTCGGATTAAAGTCGTTTAAAATGGTCGCATGTTCATGCACAATCGGCGAAACATGGCGTCCTACATGGGTTATGATCATGATAGATATGTGTCCTAAAAGTGACATTAAACACCAATACAAAATATAAATAAACGAATTCAACGAATAGTAATATTATATCCCCATTTACACGAGAATGTTTATTCCAAGATTAAATAAATATTCCTGGAACAAAGTTTCCCCATGTAAACGGGGACGAGGGATATAAAATCTATTCGGGCGTTTTGTGGGGGAAAAATACTTGCGCTGTTCGTCGCCTGAGTGCTAGAATGTCCTATGTCCCATAGGGGACATAGAATATACTTGTGCTCAGGCGACGTGTTGAATTGGAGTATTTTGAAATATTCGGGGAATAAATCTTCGCGATCATGCAAAACTTAACTTGAAATACTCCCGTAATAATTCCTGTTTGATATGTTTCTTAGTTTATATTCTAAGGGAAAATACAAATCAATAGATACAGTAAGAACCAATCCCAAATGCAAACTATCCATAATGATTCTAAAAAAATTTAATATATAGAGGATATGGAATGAGTGTTTTTCTCATATAATATTTATGAAACGATAAGAATTTTCCGTTTTGGCGAGCCTCTGGCGAGCCCAAACGGAACATTCGGACGAGTTTCATAAATATTTTCTGAGAAAAACACTCATTTCATATTCTATTTATCATATGATACACACACGTACAAAATAGCCACTTAGTATGACATTTTAACCCATCACCTAACTTGAGTTGCAGACGGCACTTGGAAAAACATCCTCGTATAACTAAAAATTTTCATTTTGTGCTTCCAAAACATAGGTTATGACCCCTCATTGGAACGAACGCGACACACTAGTTCCAATGAGGGGTCTTAACCTATGTTTTGAAAGCAAAAAGTGAAAATATAAAAAAAAATGAATGGCGTTTTTCTTGTATTGCGCGAGACGGTTTTTGCCGTTACGTTAGGTAAAAGATTAATACAATATAATCCACCCTAAATAGGACAGATAACGTAAATTCTCCCTACTGAAATTATGCAAATGTGACCGAGTTGTATTTTGTTTAGCCAATCAAATTGTCCAGTTTTGAAATTGACCAATGAAAGTTCCCAACTCTAATTATGCAAATTATGAAAATGTGGCCCAGTTGTATTTTGTTCAGCCAATCAAATTGTCTAGTTTTGAAATTGACTAATGAAATTGACGAAAGGCTTTTTTATCACTGATTAATATGAAAACAAAATATCAAATGTTTTAAAGTGAACACATGCTGATGTTCTTACTGTTATCAGCGTAACGTCAGGATGAGCACAGGACGACGCAATTCAGACATGGGGTGAAATGAAAAGTTCGCACATGCAGTCAATAGCGTGTATGTCCGCCATTTGCCTCTTGGGTGGCAAAACATCGACGGCGCATGGACCTGATAAGTCTTTGGATGTCACCCTGTGGTATTGCGTTCCACTCCTGCCTAAGAAAATTACGAAAATCGCTTAACGTCTGAAAATCATGAAGTCATACCCGACGGTCCAACTGATCCCAAAGATGCTCGATTGGCGACAAATCTGGAGAAAGTGGGGGCCAGGGAAGAAGTTCGATGCTCTGCTCCTCAAGAAAGTCAAACAGATACGCGCCACGTGACATCAGACATTGTCTTGCTGGAATAACTGCAATCCGACGTTAGCGTTGAACAACGGGACAACAAAAGCATTAAGAATTTCGTGCCTATATCGCTGTCCATTCAGATTACCATCGATGAAGATCAACTGCGTTCGATGGTGCAAGGAAATTCCTGCCCAAACCATTGCACTACCCCCGCCGAAACGGTCGCATTCCCGCTCGCAAGCACCAGAAACCCGTTCTCCTCGTCGGCGATATACTCTTGCCCTACCATCAGCGCGCCGTAGACAAAATTGTGATTCATCACTAAAAAGAACTGTGTTCCAACGCTGCCGAGTCCAGCGTACGATGACGTTGGATAAGGATTGGTCCGTGGTATTGACGCCTACTTCGGATGCCGTGTTCAGCGAGTCTGTTGCGGACTGTTTGTGCACTGATTGTATTGTTAGTTCTACCAGGAGTAATTGCTGCTGTCCTCGTCGTGGTTCTATACCTTCCAATGAGACGGTAAATAGTGGTCATAGTGACTCCGAACTCTGGCATTTTTAAAACGTCGGAAGACAAAAACTAGCGTGTTTTCTCAATAACCCAGGCTCTCTAGTACAACATAACACAAAGAAAATCGTCGGTCACCCATTCAATTTAACATTCTCGGATAGCACATGCCATTATTAAATCCGTAGCAAAATTGTATACTGTTGGGTAGACAACAACAATATGCCATTAAACTCGGTGCACGACTTCTTGTCCACAAACATGCAACATTAAAACTATTATATTTCATCCTTTATGCTATTGTTTCACATTTGTTTCTATTATACTTTTTTTGTTGACTCAGTATATGTTAATGAAGCCGAAGTAAATAGAAAACAGCCCTCTTGAGGCATGCTGGGCTGAAGAGTTTTTCAGAAACTATGGACAACAATACCAGTGTGTGAATTTATCAAGTGTGTGTTTGGCCCATATACTGTGAGAAAACCACTACAGAAACACTACAATTTCATGGTTGGCCGGGTCTCCATTGTTCAAGGAACACCATGATTGTTTTCAGACAACACTCATCTTGTCCGGGTGTGCTGAAACGGATATTGTTGTGAATCTTGTGATCATATCAAAACGAAGTGTCAGTTTTGAGTCCATATTGCTTGACTATGATGAGCTAGAAGTATATAAAAAAAATATTAAGTATCATTTCTCCTTCAATACAACTGGTACATTTTAATGGTATTTGTGTGTACGCCCAAACCATGCAGCCTAAGTCGTTTTTACATAATGGTAATACTACCAAGTTATATACTGTCATAAAAACATTATTACACATCCTTTTAACTTTAACCCTTTAATTTAACCCTTTACCTAACATGAAAAGCAGACGACACTTGCAAACAAAATTCTTGAATAACTAATTTTTTTCATTTTTTGTCTCAAAAACATAGGTTATGACCCCTCGTTGGAACGAGCTCGACGAGCTCGTTCCAACGAGGGGTCATAACCTATGTTTTTGAGACAAAAAATGAAAATATTTTGAAAATTAATTGGCGATTTTTGAGAATAGCGCCGGCCGGTTTTGGCCGTTACGTTGGGTAAAGGGTTAACGGAAATGGCCGCTATGATATAAATGTTCCTGTATTTAACTTATGATGGACAAGCAGGAATTTTTTTTTTTGGAAAGCACCATTTATATTAGTTCCATTCCCGTCGAATCATTAGTTACGCTTCTAAAAGTTCGGACATTTTGACATGCTTCGAATTTCTTTTAAAATAAGTTTCTTCCAGCTGTTTTACAAATCTGCCCAAATTTGTACCTTTATTTTTACCAGGACGGAGGAGAGATAGTTCATGGCCATCTTAGATGCTATGGTGTGCAACAGCTACCTTACAACAACAAGGATAGTTTCCCAACTTGGTGGCAATGAAATTCAGGTCAAAGAAGTCCAAAATGATCAGAATACGGAGGTAGTACAGTAAATTTTACGCACTGGATAATGAGACACTGGGACGAGTAGAAAACAACCCCTACATTGGCTTGGGAATTTCAAACGACCAAATATGGACAACCAACATCAACAATATCTAAAAAAAAAACCTAAATCCACTCTCTGCTTTCTTAGAAGGAACGTAGATTCATGGCACAGAATTGTAAAACGGCTGGTTATTTCGATGTAAAAATACAGATACAAACACAGATACAGAACTAATTGATTTAGAAGTCACTTGGGTCGAACTTGTATTGAGACGAACTCACCCGATACCTGCCCAAATAGCTGATTATTGAGTGAAATGAAGTCAAAGGTTTTTGGTTGCCTGTAATTGAGTGTGGTGGGAAACGGGTGAGACGTTCTTTAGCTACTGTATGACCGCAGGTAACAACTTCAAAATGTCCATAAAAACGTCGAACGCGGGTCATTTTTTCCAATGCGGCGATGCCTGATAATCATTTGGAATTCTTTTTAGCCTTACAGTTTTTGTTTATACCAGATTATCAATATATTTTAAATAGTTTCAAACACTATTTCTTTGTGGCACAATATGTCAAATGTTCAGGCCTCAGCTCGTATATACCACAAAGAAGAGAAGCGTTGGTGTTGGTTTTGTCGACGCTGGATCTCACCACGATAAGAATGAGTGTCCAGAAAAAAATACGCTTCAAACGTGAATTTATGGAAGATTGAAACAGTTAACCTTTTGAACTCTAGTAGTATCATCCGTGTCAGTTCACCGACAGCAATTGGAAGAGTCCATATTTATTATTTGGGGTAGACGAACAATATTTTCAATGTGCAGCCAATTTCACTTAGCTGTCATCCTATTTAATGATATTATAACGTATATTGTTCCTGCGCCGGAAAAGCGGCCGCTCGTGTTCAAAATGTTAAAAAGGAAACCTCTTGTTCTTGTTTATTGTATAGATTGAAAATAAACTAAAAATACATCTCAAACTGGAATTAATAAACCCATTTTGCTCTGTGTGCAATTTGATAATTTTCCCCTAATTATTTCTGTTTATATTCCCCTTATATTACATGATTAGGCAGACCTGGAGTTGATTGGAAGTGATAACTATTCCCTCTGTGGTTAATTTATCTCAATACAGAACCGTAAAAGGATGTTCCTTGCCGACAGCGTCTCTGGGGAACATAGGTGTGAATGCTATTATCAAGAAGAAGACACTGTTACATTTAACCCTTTACCCAACGTAACGGCCAAAAGAGGCCAGCGCTATTCTCAAAAATCGCCAATTAATTTTCAAAATATTTTCATTTTTTGTTTCAAAAACATAGATTATGACCCCTCGTTGGAACGAGCTCGTCGAGCTCGTTCCAACGAGGGGTCATAACCTATGTTTTTGAGACAAAAAATGAAAAAAAACTAGTTATTCAAGAATTTTTTTTGCAAGTGTCGTCTGCTTTTCATGTTAGGTAAAGGGTTAATACGACAGGAAACACACCTGAGGTTGTTTCCACAGAACACCTTTTCGTGTGTTTACAGTGACCAGCGCTTCATTAACACGATTTTACTTGACATCATCAAATATCCGACAGGAGGATCATTTTAAAGTATACCGACAGGTGTTTGTCAAACCATATCATTGAACTGACGCAGTGACACCATCTCATTGTGATAGTATATATACATATGTTTCCAGACGGCATGGCCATACACTACGATGGTCAAGAACATGAGTCAACGACATAAAATTTAGTTCTGTCTGAAGTACAGAAATCGACTACAAGGAGTGGTTTTGGTGGGGTCCGTTCCGGAACAGGCGAGGTAATAGCTGCAATATTTGTCTTCCATCCCGTTGCGTCCGGTTGGGTCGAGAATATTTTGCGGAGTTTGTGTCCCCCGTGGGGTTGGCCTGTGTTTCTGCTGTGGTAGGGGAGTTCTGTCATGACGGTGAAGTGGGGTCCAGTGGCTGACGCCTGGGTGGAGTTCATCTCGGGAAGGCAACATGGGTTTGGACGATCTGCTAAACTTGACTTCATGCCTATATTGTGGTCACCCGATGGCCATCGGCTGGAGGCTGCCCTAAAAAAAACAGAAGGTAAATGAATAAATGGTGGGTGTTGATTGGTGCATGTGAGTGTGCTTAATAACTAAAGGGGTGTTTCTGTTAGGGAGAGGTGGGTGGTGGCGGATTCAAGGTGTTCTCGAGCATAAAACATATCTTAGGTACAATATTACTTTCATGCGATAATATACTTTTGGCTTATGGAGTATTTTCCATTGAATATTGCAGGAGAGTGAGGCACAGTTGCCGACACAACATCAAAAGCTCAGATAGGGGTCCTTTGAGCGATAACGCTGACGATTAACTCACATAGAAACATTCTTCGTGTTCATGTCCGACGCGGCGATAAATAGACGCACAGGTGGACATGGTTCCTGGCGATTGGGGTGTGGGCGGAGGTGGGTCATCGTCCTGTTCTGGGTGGGGGTTCTTTTGGTTCCGGGGCTCCGGGTGGGTGTTTGTTCGGGACTTGGGTGTTCCCCCGCGCGCGGATGATGAGATGGAGCGAGGTTGGTGTTGTTGGAACGGAGACCGCTTTTCGACATGTTTTAGAGGATTTGGAGGCGGCTGCTGTTGTATACTTGTTGAATGTTTTGAGGTATTTTTGCTGCTTGTTTCCTTCTTTTAATAATGCATATTTTCGCTGGCCGGCGGCGCTTCGCGGGACAATTTCTCTTTGAAACTAAGTTTCAAGGGACAATTTTGTTCCAACACGTGTGTGCGACATGCTTTGGTGGGAAGCGAAAGTGTATGAACCACTGTGCTGCCCAGCGTGTCGCCGTCGTGTTTGAGGTAAACGATGAGGGCGCAGTTTGGTGCAATTGGTGAGAGTAGGGGAGTGCTCCTTGTTTTGTTGCCAGCGCTTCATTTCCCATACGCAGAAGTGTGGCATGGAGAAAGAGCAAAGTGTTCATCTCGCCATGCCGGTGTGTGGCCTAATAAATAAAAATGTTGGGGTTTGGCGGTTTGAGGTAAAATCGCCTTTGTCAAGCAGGAATTCATATATATAGAAACTCGAGTCAAGCCGAGATTGTGTTCATATAAGTTATCGTGGGGAGCCCTTTAGGGTGATTCGCGATACGAAAAAGGTGTACCATCGAGGATTGATACAAGTTTCTCTTGTATAGTGATGATGATAAATTTTTCCTACCATCTCGTAAACCCACTTGATGGTAATATTAAATTTATCTTACAATATCAACTCTCCCCTTCTTGATTTGTTCTCATATATTTTGACAACCAGTTTATGAAATGATTTTTTTTATGAATGAAGATTGTATTACGTTCTTGGACCGTTCTTGACGTAATCCCCATTCATTGTTCCACTCGTACTATAACCGCCGACGTTTATAGTATTGTTTCAGATGTGTGTTTCTTTGATTTATCTTTAACGCATGGTTGGCCTATTTGGAAACTATCATCATTGCAAAAATCGATCTAGGGAGAAAACCCAATATATAAGACCAATTAATATTTTCAACACAATAAAGAATATATCTACATATTATTCCAATAATTCAATGATATTTACATTTAGAATCCCATACTTCCACTCAATGGCGAAATGTGATCGCAACATGGATATAAATTCAATTCCTGCCTATCGTTTCTACCTATTTTGCCCAATTTAAAGGACTTTACTTCCTGGCAGGAAATGGTTACCGGGCCATATTTTACAAGTAAAGCTTAGCTTGTTTTTCGCATTGAACAAGCATTGCCTCACTTCCCAAGGCTCCCGCGGTGAGAGGGTGTGGTTATAAGCACATTCAATGAGCAATACAGTGGAATAAAGGTTAACGTTTTAAGGCTTCAGCTATTTTTTCAGTGTATATCGCTGTACGTTGTAGTGTTCGCTCATTGGAGGCACGCTATCTCCAGTGACAGTTAGTCTGTGTGAAACACACAGACTATTGTGTTTGTACGGTTTCTTTTTCTTTCTTTCTTCTTCTTCTTCTTCTTCTTCTTCTTCTTCTTCTTCTCCTCCTGTCTTTTATGTTCTTCCTTGTCCGCACGATAACTCGAAAAGGAATCATCCTATCTCGCTGATTTTTGGCATACTGATAGGCAGTTAGAAGTTCGCGGCCATCTATGTTTTCCAGGTCGCTAGAGCCACTGGGTATGGCCCAGTCGGCCCCAGGGTTTTCACAGCCTCCAATTTACTGATACAGTAAATTCTCCCCAAGCAAAAGGATGCTATGTTATTCACACTGGAGATAATGTAAACGTCAGTGGAGTAGCTGACGAAAAATGAAATGTGGCCTTGTTATGATAATGGGATGTAAGTTCCTGGAACGGAGTTGAGAGAAACCCTTTGCCTTGCAAGGAAATAAATTATAAATTATTCAGTTCACTGCTTTTAACCCTCTCAAGACTTCAATGTGGATTGCACATATTTTATTTCAGGCAGAATAAAGTTAACCCTTTCCATAAAACTGCACTCAATAATTGTTGAAACCTATCTTATTCAGTCCAATGTTTTTAACCCTCTCAAGACTTCAGTGTGGATTGCACATATTTTATTTCAGGCAGAATAAAGTTAACCCTTTCCATAAAACTGCACTGTATAATTGTTGAAACCTATCTTATTCAGTTCAATGTTTTTTACCCTCTCAAGACTTCAATGTGGATTGCACATATTTTATTTCAGGCAGAATAAAGGTAACCCTTTCCATAAAACTGCACTGAATAATTATTGAAACCTATCACAAAACTGTCAGGGCGCCGGTAACAATGCAATACTGACATGGTCGACTGTACTGTTAACTGTGTTAATGCTATGAGTGTTTAAAACTCACTTTGTTAGAGGAGTTCTTTTGTCTTTCACTGCGCTCGGCTCGGTCTCACCGAGAGAAACCCTTTGTCTTGCAAGGAAATAAATTATAAATTATTCAGTTCAATGCTTTTAACCTTCTCTCTCAAGACGTCAATGTGGATTGCGCATATTTTATTTCAGGCAGAATAAAGTTAACCCTTTCCATAAAACTGCACCGAATAATTGTAAAATTTGTTGAAACCTATTTTATTCAGTTCAATGCTTTTAACCCTCTCAAGAGTTCAATGTGGATTGCACATATTTTATTTCAGGCAGAATTAAGTTAACCCTTTCCATAAAACTGCAGTAAATGATTGTTGAAACCTATCAATACTGACATGGTCGACTGTACTGTTAACTGTGTTAGTGCTATGACAGTTTAAAACTCATTTGTTAGAGGAGTTCTATAGTCTTTCACTGCGCTCGGCTCGGTCTCACCGAGAGTGCAGAAACCTTTGGTGCCAAAGTGCCATTAAGAGAATGTCTCTGATTTGTGCCGTTCCATCCCTCCGGAGTGCAAAAGCAGGTACTCTCAGCTGAGAAACTTAATGTTTTTCGCTTTATTTTCTTTACATTTAATTCTATGTGGAATGGGACACCCTTTCAGTGTGCCTTCCAAAGTAAGGGATTCTTAACCCTTTAGCCAACATAATGGCGAAAACTGGTCAACATTATTCACAGAAACGCCTATTCAGTTTTAATTACCTTTTCATTTTTGCCTGAAAAACATAGCTTATAATCCTTTATTGGATTGAGCTCATTTTTTAAAGGATTATTTATTTATTGGTGTTTAATGTCACATATTTCTGCGCAGTGGCTAATCATGACCACGACAGTTTTTAAGGTGGAAGAAGTCAGAGTACCCGGGAAGAACCACCGGGCAACAACGAGCAACTGCCAGATCCCCCACATACTAACTCCACACAAGCAGGGTTGTTAGCATTGGTTGAAGACGGGTGCACCATCGATATGCAGTACACTTTAGTACACAGCGCCACCATGCACCCACGTGGGCAATGGGGTGAAGTGTCTTGTCCAAGGACAGAGTGAGGACCTCACGCCTTGCAGCCTGCACCTCTGCCAACTGAGCCACTGCGCCCCCATTTAAAGGATTAAAATGGAGCATTTAAAGGGAATATTTTAACCCTCTGAAGATCTTAATATGGGGGCATTATTCAGAAAGACTGGGAAATGCATTTTATTACACCTTAATGCATTTCTAAAGTTTATGAATGTATTTCATCACTCAAATTAATGGGCAGAGCCAAAAATGTCCATTTCTGATTCGTGTATCAAACCCTTTGAATGCTGGTCACATATATGCCATTCCTGGTTTATTATAAAAATGTTCTGATTCCTGTATGAATATCTGTAAATACTACTAACGAAAACCCATTTCTGGTTCGTTCAAAAATATTTTACTCCCAAAAAATAAGCCTCCATGAATTCTCTTTCTTTATAGTTTATTCCTGATACTTTAACCCTTTTCACACAGACTTGAATTTACTGGTGGCAGTAAATTCTGCTTCTCTAGTTTAAGAAAAATTTTTTGAATATCCAGTTTTGAACAACTAGTTCACTGTTTATTGTGGATGGTTTATCGTTCTCATTCCTCTTTATTAGAGTTCGACAATCAATTATCTAAAAGGCATGTAACTTTCTCTCACTAAAACACACTATCATCGTGACTATCCCCGTGCACTGTAAAAAATTACCGTAATTGTTTACGGTCATATGACCGGCAGCTAGTTTCCAGGCATATGACCGTAAGCGTTACGACAAACCGTAAAAAAAAATTCACCGTCTTTTGCCGTATATTCCCGTAATTTTTTTGTTCACGGTTTGCCGTTATTTGAACGGTCATATGCCTGGAAACTAGCTGCCGGTCATATGACCGCAAAAAATTTCACCCATCACTTGCCTTATCTTCCCGTAAAAATTACCATCAAAATAATTACAGTCAAAATGACCGGTGGCATTGTTCCAGCCGTGTGGCTGGAACACTGCCATCGGTCATTTTGACAGCCCACAACACCTCTTCTATCACTAGAAAGTAATGATGATGAGGTGCAGAGGTATCGAATCAAACAAATCAGTAGAATTCAATCGTATCTGACGCGAGAGAGAGATTCTCGTTGTTTGCTCAATAAGAAATATTCTACATTAGAGAAATTTGTGAGTGGTGTGGAATTGACTCTCATCGCTGTCTCTATGGGTTTGAACGTTGCTGGAATCAGTCTATTGTCGACCACCCTCTTTGCTCTTCTGGTCATGTTGACCGTAGAAGGATTGGTTTTGACTGCCAGATTCATCAATACGATCGGAAAATTTCTCGCTAAGAAATTATCCGTGAAGGCCAAGAAACACGAAAACATAAGCATTTTAGCCGATGCAAAGATCGATTCCATGTCGGATAAGATCTCTATGGCATTGAAAGACGGTAGAATTTCAGACGGCGAAGTCGTCAACATATTGAACGAAAGACAAAAATATGAAGTCATGAAAGTGAAGATAAGAGTCAAGAGTCGTCAGATTCTCAAGGAAGAATTGAAGGATTCTCTCGTGGAAAAAGGTTGGGAAGAGGCGACACAAACGTTTCATAAATTATTGGAACCCAAAAAGATTCCAGAAGCAATCGATTGAAAAAATGTATATATAAAAGAAGAAGAAAAATTATATATAAATTAAAAAAAAAAAATTAAAATATACGAAAAAAAAATGAATTGCATCAAATGCAAGAGAGTTACCGATACGGTTACCATTAAAAAAGTAATGACAAAAAATAAAAGTCCCATGCTTCACGGAACGTGTAAAATGTGCGGTTCGACAAAAACGCAATTCGTCAAACGCGGTGCCAGTCTGACAAATAAATTGATTAATAATCTACCCTTTGAAATGCATCTGCCAGGACATCAATTCACAGGGCCTGGCACGAAATTAAATAAAAGATTGAATCGAGATCCGACACCTAAATTTTGGAGCAAACCCATCAATAGGGTGGATTCGGCCGCTTACACTCATGATCTGTGCTATGCTAAACATCCCACCATCGAGAATCGTAATCAAATCTGCGATAAAAACATGTTGACGACGGTGAAAAATATACCAAATCCCACTAGGAGAGAGACACTCGAACGTTCGTTGGTCGGTAAAGTGATCGGTACCAAACCTCGATTCGGATGGGGTCATAAAAAAATGTCCAGAAAACATTATTAACAAATGCATTGGCGAACGAACTACACAAGTCCGTCAGGCGTAGATTTCGAAGGAGAAGGGTTTTCGTAAAGGGTCTGGATCAGATCTGGTCGGCCGATCTGGTCGACGTGAAACTGCATTCAAAATGGAACAAGGACATTAAATACATACTGATGGTCATCTACGTGTTTTCAAAATATGGATGGATGAGACCTCTGAAGAATAAATCGGTACCTTGCGTGGCCGAGGCTCTGAAGAGCATATTTGCATCGTCTTCTCGAAAACTGGATAAATTGTGGGTGGACAAAGGGAAGGAATTTTACAACAGTCACGTTCATCCATTGGTCGACCTCTATTCTGTCGAAAACGAAGGGAAAGCTAACGTGATCGAACGTTGGAATAGAACCATGAAGGAAAAAATGTACAAGTATTTCACGGCTAATAAGACCAAGAAATATATCGATGTTCTAGACGAACTGGTTGAAGACTGCAACAACACGTGACATAGATCGATCAAGATGACTCCCGCAGAAGCTAGCAATCCTCGAAATGAAAAACGCGTCTTCACTAATCTCTATCCTGAAAGGATCAAGATCAAGTAAGAGTCCAAAATCACCGAAATTTGCAGTCTGCGATCGAGTGAGAATCATTTCTTATAAGTCACTCTTCACAAAAGGTTACACTCCTCGATGGTCCGAAGAGATCTTTAAGATCATTAAAATATTTTACACGGATTGGTGACTTACAAAATAGAAGCATTAGAGGATGATGAAGATGATAGCAGAGAAATCATCGGAACATTTTACGAAGAAGAATTGCAGAAGACGACATTTTGAAGAACCAACCCTTCACTTTTATTTTTTTTCATATATATAGTTAAAAGGAGAAAAGGATAAATTAATAATTAAAAGAAAAAGAATAAATAATAAATAAGAAAATTAACACACACAGTCAACAAAAAACAAACATGACGAATATATTAGATATAACCGAAGGTATACTGAGAAATGAAAGCGGCTTAGGGATTATTGCATTTCGTCTTGAAATTGATCCTATCCCCCATCTGCACCTTCAGAGGCGTACCAAAGACGTTAGTGTTCGAGTGTTGTTCCTTCATTTTTTTGGCTCTGTAGCTCTTCTCACATTCCACACCATTCACCACGAGATTGACAATTACTTTTTCACTCAAGTCCTTAGACGTCAGACTCATTCGAATGATATCGCCTCTCACAGGCATGGGATATCCTATCAGACCATGCAACGGTCTGTTACCTCCGTTTCCGAAAGACCATTTGGCTTTTTCCGCATCTAATGCACCGCTCTCCTTGGCCCAGATGGTGATCAATTGTCTGGCGTATTTTATTTTTTCCACAACAGAGATCAGATTGCAGGCATCCGTCATGTGAGTAGGGTCTGGAAGATTCGTGAGTGCATACCCTCCCATGTCCAGTTTACCTTCCATGATATCACCTTTTCTCCAGCCCGTATTTTCTTCCAAGAACTTTCTGCTGACTGCGCTGGAATCGTATTCCAGGTCATCATCAAGACCGAATAGTTTGTAACCATTCATGTTGATGCCGGCCTCCATTTTTCCTCCGGATTGTTCGTTCAGATATAAGTCGTCGACTTGAGATTCCCGATAGGACTGAAAATCCTGTATGGCAGAATCCACATATCCTTTGTTGACCGCCGTCGAGTCTTCATCCATATCACCGATCTGAAACAGATTCAATATCTTATTGAATCCCACATCCAGATCCGATTTCATTTCTATCTCGTCGACATTATTCTTTCTCAGGTCCAAGTCTATGTATTGTTTGGATGCCGCATCATTTGGGATTCGTGGGATCGGGTATGTTAATTATATTGTTAGAATTCACGTTCAATTCAGACTGCATCACTTTAGGAATGTAGCGATCTCTCAGATGTTTACTGGATCTTGCGTGAGAGTCGACCGCATATCTTTTAGTGGCAACATCGGTCGAATCTCTAGGATCCACTACGTTCACCACTCGCTTAGATTTCAAGTCGATATCGTCTGTCATGGCTTTATTCACGCAATTATCTCTCATCATCTGAAGAAAATTTTCGTCTTCTTTATCGACATATTTTTTAGTCACAGCATCCGACTGATCGATCGGTTCGGGAAGATTGCAGATTTTCTTATTGTTTAAATTTAAAGGTTCTTGTCGAGGTTCGTATCTTTGAATATATCGTTCGTCCAAGTTGGCATTGTTACCAACAATTTCGACTGTGGTTCTTCTTTTCTTTCTAGTAGCGGGGGAGGAATTCGCTAGAATTGTGCACTTGGTGATACCTTCCTGAAATTTGGCATGATGTAAGGGTAGGCATCAGAGATTTCAAAATCGATCGGCTACAAGTTGGCACCATCCTCTAGCCACCACTAGCAGCGAAATCCAAAATGGCCGCCAAGCGGATCGAAAAAAAGCTATTTTCGCCGATCGCACAACTGAAGCTCCAAACCTAACACCATACATGTGCTGTAATTGATGTGAATGATGGAGTGAAGCCCTTGGAACAAGTTGGGGGGAAGATTAATGGATAATGGGATCAGAATTTCCGTCGATGTGTGCGTCTGTGTGTCTGACTGTCAGTATGATCGTCCGTCCGTAGATAAATTAGTGTTGAATGTTTCTCGGGAATGCAATGGTCAAATGAACATGGTATGAGAGATTCCTGTCAACACATGAACAAGGGTACTCGATAGTATGCAGCAGTGGGGATACTTGGACATTTGATAATCCAATTAAAGTGACAGTCTATTCTCAACTTCCGGCATTTTCGATAGATTTATTTTCTAAGAAAATAAAACTATCAAATTTCTAGAGGAGTTCTGGTTCAATCTCAACACCATAGCGACACGTCTGCCAGCAAGGGCAGTGCTGGAATGAACTCGGGATGCATTAGTTCCCGTTGTTAATTATACAATGTTATCTTGCCAGTATAGAACATTGGCAAAATGGGACTAGAAGGGGTGAGTGTATGTTTGCAGTCATTCGAGGTACAGGAATATTTTTTGACTACAAGTAGTATTCTTCATTTTCGGCCAGTTAAGATGTGGTGTGTTCCAAGTCAGGATTAATGTTGCCGACACTTAATGCCCATCCCTCATGGTATGCTACTTTACCAGGGATATAGAGATATAGCCACCACTGGGAGCCAAAACATGACCTTTGATGTCGATGAGTGGTCGAAATGTTTTAGCGAATAACTTATCGAAATATGATCCGGTATGGCAATTTGATACCTTACGTTAGATTTATTAGATCAACTCAGGTATGGATTCATTGAGACATGAGTGCGCTACAAGATGAAGGATTTCCAAGTTGATTTGCTATGGAGTAGGAACTGACTAGTCACATGTGGCCTATGGCCAGAGAAAGACAAGGATACCATAGATGAACACACGGGTGAACGAAGGTATCAACTGTTGTACAGAGGCAAAATAGTTGGGGATATTGTATCATGCTATGCATGAATTAACACCGTCTTGTGCAGTAAATAACAGACTATTTTCCGAAATCTAAAACTGTATTCCTATACCCCGGACAATGTAGCAAGCCACATGGGATGAACATTTGTTAGCAAAATCAACTCAACTAGAAACATGACATGTGTTAACTGGCCGAAAATGGAAAAAAAAATACCAGAATAGGAGATGACTGGTCCTAACATGACAGTATACTACTCAATATTGTTACAACAGCCACCTTCACACTTACACAAAGGTGTGCACCTTAATCCAGCTTTCAAGCATTTGCAATTGCCCTTGCAGGCCTTGGCACAACTACAGTGGAGCATCAGTGCACATGCAGCACTTGCGTCTCCTAGGTGAGTCCAAAATGGGACCAGAATATTGAGACGTGGATTCCACTCCCATCCGTACTGTGATGGGTCTGGCACACATAAGTGTTTCTGCAGAGCACGATGCCAAATGAAAGATGACACAAGAATTACCCTTTTTGCATGTTGATACAGAGCTGCTTTGGTGGGCGGAATGTTTTCCATAGACTTAAGGCCATGTGTGAACATATGCCGTCTCGCATCATTGACACGTGTACTGACACAACTGTTACTGTACATCTGTATGGTGAGTTTTTCGATATGCTGCATATGAGGGGAATCCTCTGAAAAGACTTGCGGATTCTCAGTCAATTCTATCATCATTTCAGTTGATGCGGGAAAATTCATCCATGCATTCCATCCTGTCTTCTTCCCAATGCCGAGCATGCTGGATGTTACATCACAACCTGTGAAGGCGTGGAAGAAAGTCAGGGCCTTACAGTAATCAGGTCCAAGTTGTGAAGCTATCTCATGAATTGGCATATCTTTATATGCCTTTCCAATTCCAAACCCAATCCACAGCTCACTGAGTCCAAGGTCACGGAATGTTGCGAAATGGTGCAAAGACAGAATGACGACATCAGAATCAACCGTGCGAAGAAAAGCTATTTTGTGACCTTGTGAGACTGCATGGTTGAGATGAAGCATCATGCGCGTGTCTGCTTCCTCGTGGTTCGATGGAGATATGTCACATAAGCTAACATCCTTATTGCATAGTACATATTCTCCTGATGTCGTTAACAACTGGTACTCGGATGTTGATGTTAATTTCAGCAGTTCAGCAGACAGGAACTTGAAAAATTCGTCTTTATTCTCACTAACTTTCAAGAATGCCTGCCAATTCTTCCCTTTAGGTAAAGGGACGTTCTCGGACACCCGTATCAACCTAACTGCTGTCTCACCGAGGCGTTTTGCTCGCGTCTGATTCTTCAAACTGCCTTCGGGGTAACAGTCATAGATCGCATCAACCCTTGTGGTGTTCGTGTTAATCAGAGATTCGATGTATGGCAATAATTGCAATCGAGCATATTCTCCAAACAGATCCGCTTTCTGTGGTTTGATTACATGGACTACAGCAGGCATATCCAAGATGACAACTGAAGCTTGTCTAGCTGCTGAATTCTTCCCTTGTGCAGGAATAGCTGGTAAACAATTGAGAATTTGAGATTTTGTCCCACTCCGTAGCTTACCTCTATCGGATAATGCTGGCGGATCACGTGCATTCTCGTGCATGAAAAACTCATCCATGTTTGAATCAGGCCGGGCTTGCAGTGAAACGAACATCTGGGTAACTATTGCGGCAGTTGCTTTACTTGACATGAGTTTGTCTCGGCCTTTGTCCAGGTTGGCTGGGGGTGGGTTAAGGAAGGTATATATATTTGCCTTGGGAATAACATCATTCAGGGGTACGGTGCATTCCACAAGCCTTTCCTTCAAGAAAGTGGAATATAAATGCTTGCCCCTTTCGGGTAATGACCGTAAACTCTTACTAACTTCGGGGTCCATATATTCACCAGTATCTAATGTCACCAGCTGACCACTAGTTTCATCATAAGGGTTGATAATGAGTCCCTGATTCACCAGATCGAGGAGAGATTTCAATTGATTCAGAAATTTTTTCTGCTCTGATACCGAACTTTCCGGGTGTTCCGTGTTATCTGATGATGTTGTGTGGAAACTTGCATATTCATACTCATCTATAACACGCAGAACTTCTGACCTTGAAAGCTCAATAACGACTTTCTCTTCAGCCTGGCCATAGAGACCTTTTGGACCACTGTCTTCTTTGAGTAGTTGGATACTATGTTCTTGGCTCTGATCTAAACCCATCATACTGAACTTCCTCTCACTACGCTGGACCACAAAATGGCCTTCCATGAATTTGTTGTGGATTGAAGGATGCCGCCTGGGTAGCTGAGACATGTCTCTCAGAAATACGGGGACCCACCGACAATAATTTGTATGTCCTAGGGCAAAAAAGTAACTGCACAACTCATCGATAGAACACAGTGTACCAGGCCAGTTACCGATTCGTTGGTTCCGAACGAATTGACAGCTTGTCAAGAGAAAGTTCCGAACGATTTCACCCCAATAGCGCGCAGTTGGAGATTGTGAAAGAATCCTCTGTTCCCACATTTCAAATGACTCATGGGGCCCAGTCTGCTGACAGTAAATCTCATAAGCATTCTTTCTGAGGATCTCAAGCCAAGCTAGAGTGAGAAGATATGCCTGTCGCGTCCTCTTGACATGTTTCCCACCAAGTAGGGATGATGCTACACCGGGTGTGAATATCTTTGCGAGGTGAAACATTCGCTCCCAACCAGAACCACCCATAAGCTTACCACCAGCTTCTTGGGTGCACATTTCAAGATGCAGGAATCCAATCATACACACCATTCGATCCTCACCTATCTCCTCTGGGAACAGCCATTGACATTTTTTCTGCCTGGCATACAACGGACAGTCACCTTCAATGACAGGTATCTGGCCGGGGTTTACGAAAGCAGTAGCTTCCCTGACCACATACATAGCATGCTTCTGCATACTGAGTGAGTCCGCTTTCTGCTCACTGAAAACAGGGAATACCCCAATAACTGCACGAGGTTTGACATTGTCTTGATCTTCATGTTTTGAAAAGAAGCCTGAAAAGGTCACAGGGACTTCATCAAGCTGCCAGCTGCCATCAACCTTCCCTTTATTGCTGATCTGTGACACATGAGACAACCAGTCATTCTCTCCCACGTTCAAATCTGCATATTCATTGGGCCGTACATTACATTCATCTGGAGATTCAAGCCTGATGTCCCCACCAAAGTCTTCAACGAAAGGAACAAATGCATAGTCGTCTGGGAGTTCAATTTGTGTGTCTTCTGGAACATCTAAACTCAGTGGTGGGGGATCAGTACCCACATTGTCCCTGCTCAGTTGACCAATGAGTGTGATGGACGTACCATGCATATCAGATCTACCAGATACATCAATGTTATCAGTGGTTCCTATCGAGAAAACATTACGTTTGCAGTTAGCTGGGACTACAACACCTTCGTTCTTGAACCGCAGTGAAACAGCTCTCGCGAAACTCCTGCGAACATCCATTACGCGATCATAAGAGACAGAGAGTCCCATTTGATGAAAATCTCTGATAAGATTTTTCATACGATCATGGGCATGCAACTTCAAACCCACATAAAGAGGCATTGGAGTTTCTCTGTCACGTCTCTGGTGAACATTTTGTGCATGTTCGGAGCGTTTCGCTGAATTGCTGATCAACATCTGTGAAATAGTACAAGCCACTCGAGTCTTGGCATTAACAGTCTCATCATCGCCTAAGTTCTGTATACTACATGTGCCCTCAAGTAGAACTCTAAGAAGAGTCAGGAGTGAGTTGGGTACAGGCTCGCTCAAGCAATAAGATGAAAATGATCCCGTGAAAGGAGCTTGAGATATGAGTATGTGTTTACGCAGAAGAAGACCCACATCAACTATCTTTTTTGCCTCTTCCTCAGACACTATACGAGTTGAAGATTCGGACAACAAGGAGCCAACTCGAAACCTACTTGAAATAAACACATCTCTACCCTGTGTGAAGGCGTCCCAGCCATCGCCCAATTTCTGCAACAAATGTTCTTTGAATCGAGTGGAATGTATTTCTTCACTAAGCCAATCAGAACCGACTTGCTTCAACCTCCGACTGTACAGATTCTTGAGATCGACAAGCTTCATCGCGGAATCGTTGTGTTCAACAAATGTTATGAGCTCTGCCATAACGAGAGGGTCATAGGGCAGGCCTGACGCGGAATGTTCGGCGTTCTTCGACTTTTTAGATTTAGCCGCTCGTGCTTCATTGGCAAGCTTACAATAACAGGTTTTGTGATAGTAAAGATCACTAGCAGCGGAATCAAATGCTGCATTGACCCGAGAAAAAACAACCCAGTTCTCGGCTTCCTTTGCCATAATTTTGAGTTTATTGTTATCAGACATTGATCTGCAAATAGGCTCACTGCTGTCACCTTCGCGTTTGTGACAATAAACACACTGGGGCAGTTTCCTGTCACAGCCAGATTCAAAACTTGTCCGTGTTCTTTTAGGACTCAGCGTGGAGCAGGATGCCACTGCCTCATTTCGCTCTCGCTTGTGTAGCACGCGCTGTACGATGTGAGTCCGAATACTGTCACGGCATGTCTTATGATATATTGCCTTATTCGTCAACAGTGACATCGACATACACTCATCACTCTCTCTCATCAAACAATCAATGGTCAAATTATATGGAAGCTCAACGCCATTATCTAGGAAGCGCGTTATGTCTTCCTCAATAGCTTTATAGGCGTCATAAAAACGAGATTCTCTATACGGACGCATCAATTTCTTGGAACTGTCTTGCTGGCAAAAGCAACAACGTTCCCAGTCAGTACTAGTCCGTACACGAAGAGGATTCTCACTCATTCTGTGAATGATTTTTGTGAACAATCGCGTTCTCGAATTAATTTCGACAGACAAATCAGAATTGCTTGCGGAATTACGCCAAACAAGAGATTGTATGGCAAAGAGACTGCTTCATAAAGAGCGTTGTTTCTCCGGGATCAGCGTCATTCAGGTTTGCCTGAATGACGCTGATCCCGGAGAAACAACGCTCTTTTCAAGTTCCAAGAAATTGATGCGTCCGTATAGAGAATCTCGTTTTATTCTACATCATCTCCCACGTCTGTTTCCAACACGTGCGTGGATCAGAGTTCACTTTCGCGCCCTTACAATCGGATGTATAGTCGGTAGACCGTCGAAAAGGAGGTTCCCTTCAGCCGCTGGCGGCCATTTTGGATTGTGCCGCTACTGGTCGCCACCGGTCGGTGTCAACTTGTAGCCGATCGTTTTTGAGAACCTCATAGCCTACACTAACAGTGTGCCAAATTTCAAGAAGGTATCACCAAGTGCACAATTCACCTGTATGTGACGAATTCCTCCCCCGCTATAGAGGAACCTTCATTATCGTCAGCGCCGGACCGAATTTATCAACTGTCATGTTTTGTTTTGTTTTTTTTATTATTTAAAATTATATATTTTTTTATCATTTTAATTAATGCAACAAAGATTTTTTATTTATATATCTCTCTATCTATAACTTCGTCAAATTGCCGTCATGCTCGGAAGTTTACTTCCTTCTAAGCGGCTTTCATTTTTGACTAATTCTTATTCCGTTACGTTAAGTGCCGTACCAATGTGTATCGCGTCATAGGTACGTAAAATTTAGCGTCACACTGATCCTAATTGTTGAATGGGAATTATAAAATTGATCGAGATACGCGTACGTCTTACAGATCGATTTATTATTTGGCAAGTGGCCGCGTAGCTCCTAATCACGAACCCGTCTATAAAATCGCCGATACATATCTTCCTTGGGTGGCAACAAGTAAAGATATGTTCCGCATTACACGTTGTTCACAATTTTTAATTGTAAATTATGGACAAACAATACCGTATCAGATCTTCCTTAGGTGGTAACAAGTGGAGATATATTCCGCGTTATTACGCGCAAATTTTGTTCTCAGCCTTAGAATTAGGAGCATCCAATCATTTATCTCCACCTCGCCCTGGTAACAGAGGCAGAAGCGAGTTCGCATGCAGTATTCACACATTCAACCATTCCTTGACCCGAATTGTTCAAACGTTGTTGTTCTCCATATTCAAGTGTATTGCTTGTAAAATCCCCGTATCATATCTCCCTTGGGTGGCAAAGATATGTTCCCCGTTTCATGTTGTTCCCCGTATCCGAGTCTATTACGCGCAAAATAACCGTATCATATCTTCCTTGGGTGGCAACAAGTAAAGATATGTTCCGCGCTTCACTATGATTTTTGTATTCAAGTGTAAATTATGCAAAAAATACCGTATAATATCTTCCTTGGGTGGCAACAAGTAAAGATATGTTCCACGTTATTACGCAAAAAGCAAATATGAATTAGACACTATTTCTAAAACCTCGCCCTGGTAACAGAGGCAGAGACAAGTAAGTTCGTATACTGTATTCACACATCCAACCACTCCTTGGCCCGAATCATTCAATCAGTTAAAAGTGCGCCTCCATATCTCCGCCCCAGTACTCAACCCGCGTCAATCAATACCGCTGATAAAAAATAGAATCTTTTTATACCTTCCTTGCGTAGTAATACCCCCCCCCCCCCCCCCCACCCCCGGCCGATCCTTCCAGAGTGTGTAAATATTTTGTCCCCACCCACTATTGCAGAATATATATGCTTCCACCACTGATCTAAGTGTAGCCCCTCCTATAATGTCTACACTGACAATCGTAGGCTAGGATTCCATACACCCCCCCTCCCCCTCCCCCATATACACATGATGTACGCATTGACATATACCCAATGATCATAATCTCACAACATATACACGCTATGTCCAACACCAATGCGTTTTTAGGTGCAATTGCTCTATACACTAATTTATATCCCCCACCCCCCGGTTCAGCAAGTTTATAAATGAGAATATTTGGAATTATTCTTGTCAATTGAGCCCATTGGATTCTAGTGTTTGAAGTTTGTTAATCCAAAATACTTCACGACCCCTCCTGTAAGCTGTATTTTGTTGATTAATTTGTTCAATCCCAATAATCTTAAAATTCTTTATACTATGGTTTTTGGTCAGAAAATGATGTGGTATCGTTTCATCCATAACCTCAAGATTTATTCTACTCAGATGGTTTTGCATTCTCTCGTACAATTTTGTCCCCGTCTCTTCCACGTGCACAACTTCATTGCACTTGTCGCAGAGAATCCCATATATCACATTTCTGGACATGCAGGTGATTTTTTGGCCTGTGTGGTAGGCCGTTCCGTTCTTGGCTGCGAATTGTTTTGTTTGGAGCATAAATCCACAGATTGCACAATTTCTCTCGCATCCATCAGATCCCGTCCCTTGATTGTTGAACATTTTATTATGCTTGCTTTTATTGACTATGATATCTCCCAAATTTTTCAGTCTTTTGTACGAAATCAGGGGAGGTTTTTCGAATGCCAACTTCATGCGTTTTGAGCAGTGTAAACTGGGCATCCGTTCCCGCGTAATTTTCCCGATGCCGGGGAGCCGCCGCGAGTAGGTGACCACAAACGGGACTCTTTCGCCGGTTGATTTGTTGGATCGTTTTTCAAGTAACTGTTTACGCTCGATTTGGTCGACCTTTTTTAGTTGTTCGTTTACAAACTTTTCGTCGTAACCTCTGTCATGCATCTCTCTCTCTATATATATATCCCAAAACAATTTTCTTTTATGTAAATAATTGAGAATATCTTGAAAGTGGTCTCCTTCCAACCATCTCTTGAGAACGTAGAGGCATAGATGACCGCAAAACACTCGATCCGGCGCTTGCACTCGTTCGGGATTGTAAATAACTGATATTAAATTGTTCTTTATTTCTATCGGTGGTGCGATTCCGTAGCTATCGAAATAATAATTTTTATTCCGATTCGAAAACCACGTGACCCAATGCATACCCTCACCTCCGATATCGTTCAGATTTAAAATTCCACATTCTGAATCGTAGTCTTTTTTTCTTGGCAAGGCATCTCTAGAAAACACACCGCGAAAATGTTTGATTTTTAAATCTTTTGCCACTTTCGATAGATCAATGTTGGATAAGGGGTTCATTGGGTAAGACGACACCTTCTACAGATATGTGTTTTATTTTTTTAATATTCATAACATGTTTTTTTTTTATTTTGTTTTTTATTTATTATTTTTTTTCTATTCTTTTTTTAAATTTATAAACTCATGAGTTTTTTTAAACTTACAACATTCGATGTCTTCAGTCGTACTCCATTCATCATCCTCTTGATTTTGTTGAAATATTGCAGAATAATGTCCAAGTGTGAAAGTGTGTATTTTATCCTCGCATATAATTCTCTTATCGTTGTCAGCCGTCAACGCAATCTTATTGATTTCTTTGGTGTATATCTCATGCATTTCGCTTTGAATCATAACCATCTTTTTATACACTGTCAAATTTTCGAAAAGACAGTCTTTATACTCTTTAAAAGCGATGTTTTTATTCGTCAAACACGCTTGAATGCCTTTACGTCTCTCGATCTCTTCACCATCGATGAGATAAGCGTACAATTTAGGTCTCAAACCCGTGAATTCGGTGATTTGTCTTCCACCACTCTTGTCTTTAAATTTACCCAACACCTTTTTATTGACACCCTTTGGAATCTTAGACGGGTGATCGTCATGATAATTACTCATGTCGAACCATTCATTCACGTCTGATGCTATGTCCGCATAGATGTCCCTTGTCTCTATTTTGTAAGCTAGACTGTCCATGTAGGTGAACAATGGTTTAGCTTTCGAATCGATTTTTGCTTTGATGTAATCGTAGCGAAACTCATACATCAACTGCTTGCTAATGTATAAGATGATCGCTCCGAGATACCAGGGCTTATCGAACCTTAGATGCGTCTTTTGCATGTGCACGACCACTAGATTTTTATCAAATATGGTTCTATGTTGATAACTGGGTTTTGCGATTAATTTTCTAGACTTCTCTTCAGATGTGACGAGTTGAACGTTAGTTCTATTCCTAATGTTTTCCATAGATTTCCCAAACACGCAATTGTTCATGAGTTTAAAGAAATCTTTTCCGAAGTTGCTCTCAGCCTGCATTTTTAAATTCGTGTTGAGATCGATGTATTTTTTCATCCACGACTCCTCGTCGAATCGAATGATTCGATGCACATCGATCAATTTCATCCCGCGATCGATGTATTGTTTCAGATGTTCACAGTAGACCACATACTTGCACTTGTGATTTAAATTAGGAATGAGTTTTTCGATGCCGTTCACTTCTATTCGTTCAGGAGCTAGTGAATAATCGTTGTGTAAAACAAGTAACGTTTCCGGATAGTCCAAACCAACCTCTAGAATACAAGGATAGTCGCTCCATTTTTCTTTTTTTTTCCAACGTTTCGACCCATTTGAAACTTCCGGTTGGTAAAGGATGACAACCGTACAAATTATTAGCGTCCCAATACTGTATGTATTTACTCGGTTTTTCCAAATTGAATCTTTCCCCATGTGATAATTATTAGCTTTAGCATATCTAGTAGAAACCATAGAGACACCACCCCGCACAGCCGTTTCGAACATGAGCAACATGTCTACGTCCGTTAATAATTCCAATCGAACCTCGGTCATTTTCAAGAGAGCATCCCAAGCGAGTCCGGGTGCAGTGAAATTCCAAGCGGGATCTAGGTCGTAATGTTGACGACACACTCATCGAAAATTTTCGAACACATCAGCAAAGAGAAGCACGTCATTTTTCAAATAGAGATCGTAATATTCTCTCATGGATTTCATGTCAAATAATGTCCACACTTTTTGCGCATGTTCGTAATCATTGTCGGAAATGTGAGACTGGTATAATTTCGAATAAAAATCTTCTTTGGGAGGTAGAGCGACGTCGTCGAATTTTTCGAGATCACTCATGTAATCGTATGGGTAGATGCCTTTCCTCAACAAATGTCCACAAATTCTTGTCGATCATTAAAATGTTTACTCATGATTTTAAATTTCTCCCTATTCAAACTGTTGACTAATTTTTCCAGACTGGTTGACATAAATTTATAACTATCCATGAAACGTATCTCTCTATGGATGGGACTCATATTCTCAGTCAAATCATCGATGACTCTTTTTTTATCGACGACTTTACATTTAGTGAATGAAATGTATTTTTCATTGTTTTGCGCGATGCAGCTCAACTCCCCCTCACTAACACCCATATTTTCCACGAACAAGTGACTGTCGTAACCCGAGAGATTGTGAAATATCAACGGATAGAATTGAACATCTCGAAATCTTAAATTACATTTGTTGTGAGCAGCACCGCGAAACAGGACAGTGTAGTGATCGTGATCTCTAACTTTTTTTATTATTTTCACAATTATTATCGAATGATTGTCTACAGATATGACATTCGATGGTTTCGTTGCATTCTCGCTGTTGGTCTGGCGTGATGATCATGTCTTTAGGTTTTTTAAATTTGTCGTATAATATTTGAATTTTCGATTCTAACGCTTCTACGAATCTTTGAGCCACATCGTCATCATCTGAACGTTTGGTATAGCTGAATGTACCCGACGATTCTCGATCGTCGAAAGAACATTTCCCATAATAACGATAGCCAGAAGGTACGTGCTCCTGATATTTTTCAGCATAACTCCTACGCTCGTCAGGGTGGCAAGAATTTATTTTCAGGGTGAAACATTCGAAATCGGTATAGATGACAAATGGTGGTTCTAATCTTTTTTGTAGTTGCGAAAATCCACGTAAGTGTTAGGTTTAGGCATTTCGATGGCAACGCATTGCTTTTCGCTGCAATATTCCCGATGACGCGTCAATGATTCTTGACTACGGAACGAATTCATGCAGATGAGACAGAAAAATCTCTTGTGTCCACGTTTAGAAATCTGCTTCAACAACAATCGACTCATTTCTTTAATCCAGCAATAATGTTGATTGTCACCCTCTGAAATTAGTAACAAATTAACAATCTTTTCTCTCTCTTTGTGCGAAGTCAGTCTGAGAGTCTGAGAGGATAGACTACTCCCTTTTTATTGTCTCCCTCGTATCCCAAAACGTTCACGGTCACGGTCGGATTTAGCTTTTCGAAATCTCCAATGTCTTTCAGCCGCGTTGGGAAAGACACTCCCGTCCAATCGAGATGTTTACAAGTCTCTGAGTACTTGGAAACTCTCTGAGCATGCTTTTCAAATGGATACAAGGCCGATGTGGTCGCTCATTTGAAACACTCGTTATCATCTTCATTTTTCACGTTGATCACGGCTTGTTTTTTGAATATGAAATAAGGTAATTTTTGTGTAGGAAGATCCTTTCAAAGGATCGTGTCTATCCACGTGAATCTCGAGATTCAATATCTTCTCGAACGTCCAATTACTTCCCTTGTTTGGAAAAGTAGCCATAGATTCCATAAAAAACGAGTACTACTTCATGATAAATACTTTAATAAGCTTTTCGAATTGAGATTTAAAATCTATCTATAATGAACTAACTCTCTCTTGTTTTATCATATGTTCGCGTCCGTTATGAGCATGTTAACTTTAAAGCTATCCTTTTCCTGAGAGCTATCCTTTCCCGGCTGAAAAATCCATCGGAAAACTAGATTCACACTCTCGAACGTTCGTTCTTCCCCGATGACCAGATTCAATTTGTCGACGACTTCTTTAGAGACGTTCGGATATATATTACTCCCGTAGATTAGAGACAGATCGTCTGCATCGAAATGTTTTATATTTTCCTTGAAAATGTTTAATAGATCGTCTTGACATTCGTACATTAAATCCAAGGCGGTCTCGTTCAATTTCAAAGGCAATGTATATTTGTCGTATTCCTCTCACAATCCAGTCGTCTTCACATCCTTCAATTCGATGGCGTCATGCGATTATAGTCTATAAATTTTACTACCGTATTTCGAATATCTCTCGACTCTCTTCAATTTTAATTCGGATTGTTTAGGTACTGACGATGTCATGACTGATTATTTTTGTTATGATAATAATTATTAATTGTAAAAAATATTTTTTGAATTTTTTTTCTACTTTTTATTATATATGTAAAAATAACAACCTTTTTTCCACAAGTTTTTTTCTTTAATGACAACATTTTGTGAGTGTATTTTTTTTTTAATGATAAAAATTGTTAATTGTAAAAAAATTTTTTTTGTTTTTTTTTCTACTTATTAAAATATTTTTTTGTCAAAATTTTTTTTTGTGATTTCACAAAAATTTTTGTGAATTGTTAAACTTTTTATGATAATAATTATTAATTGTAAAAATTGTTTTTTTCTACTTCTTATTATATATATGTAAAGAAATAACAACTTTTTCAGGTTTTTTTTTCTTTAATGACAAAAACGATTATTAAATTTTATGATGAAAATAGAATGAAGCTGATGCTGATTGATCAATAATTCTGTTATTTCTTTGGTCAAAACAAGTTTTTATCGTCCGTCTCACACCTCGCAATATCTACATAATTGCGGACTGGAGCGAGCCCACCTCATACGTTTTAGACTCCGCGAGCTATCTCTCAATCCTTGCCAAAAGTCTCTCTACGTCATCGATGGCTGATTCAGACCCACCAATAAATTCACCGCTCGATTCGGACTGTGTTTTTTCTGCGGGAATCGACGTTGGATCGCTAGTATTTCATTCGCACCGGTGGTGTTTTTTGGTGGTATTCTGTCGAAAAAACTCACCAAGAATGGTGGTCCGTGTTACTTCTACGAAAAGGCGGGTGTTTTCCCGAGATCGGACGTGTCAGATTTACGATCCCACCAAAAAGTGAATTTTTAAGAGGGGGAATTTTTAGAGTTTGTCAATATTCCTTAGCCAGCCCAACGTTGACCGTTAGAGAAATCGAACGTCGAACCCACGACACCTCGTCTACCGTCATGCACTGTAAGAATCAGGAAGAAGTGACGATGTGGACGTGGACGTGGACGTGTCACATCGAACAAATCCATACAATTCGATCGCGACGAACGCGATTTGCTCGAAAAAAAATAAGTTTTTGGTGAGGTGCGATCGAGACAAACAATTTAGTGTGCTCGAAACGGCCATTCCACACTACTCACTTTCCTTTGTATAAGCGTCGGTCTAATTACCCAGAATCCGTGGTTAGAATTACCACAAATAACCCAACAAGTTGTACTAGTTCGGACTCCTTAAAAATCCTCATTTTAATAGGGGCACATAATGCAATAGGACCATAAACGCTTCGAACATCGTCCGGAGGCCTCAGAAACTAGCACTTAGTGGCATATGGTGCATTTCTTTGTATAAGAGTCAATCTAATCACCCAAAATTACCTCAAACAACCCGACAATAGTTTTACTAGTTCAGATTCTTTCCAAATCCCCAGCTTCTACCTGTCATAGTCTATTCCATAGCTTATTATTCTCTCCATTCCTTAGTCAGTCCTGTTTATGTTATTACTTCCCCAATCTACCTATAAAGTATTCTGACTTTCCTAGATGTGTTTGTGTGCTAGTGCCCGTGTACACATTATATTAGCACATGGGCACATGCTGGATGTGCCGATATTGGCCTGTGTGCTAGTGCACAAAGTGCGCACATCACATGCAGCACAGACGCACATGCAAGTATTTGAAGATACTTAAAATGACATGGTGATGTACTATTTAACTGGTAGAATGCTAAATTATTTTTTGTAATCAAAATTTGTTCACTTATTTTTGCCTTGTTACAATTTATGGGAGAGTGCCTCCTATAAATTGTAGCTAGGCAAATCCATACATACTATTTCATTTCATTTCAAAGATAATATAAAGCACTTCCACAGATTATGACGCCTTTAAGCTGGGGTACCTGCACTTAATAATAAAGCCCAAATATGGGCTTCCAACACTTTACCAGTTAAGGTTACCTTTTGAGGATAACTGTGGAATGTACCTTTGAAGAATACCATTTGCAGGATATGTATCTGAAGATAGTTATGGCTCCTAACCGTATTCACCTCCTGGCTTCTAAACCAGCACCATACTCTTCATAGCTTCAAGATTACATTACTGACTTGTTCAGTCACCATCATCTGTTACAAGATTAGTGTACATTGTATTCACCTTTAGTATGGTGTTCTACCAGCCTTGTAGCCACAACACAGGCAGCACATAGGCACATACGATGAAAAAGGGATCCCAGAAGTATATAGAGGATATGGAATGAGTGTTTTTCTCATATAATATTTATGAAACGAGTCTAAGAATTTTCCGTTTTGGCGAGCCCAAACGGAAAATTCGGACGAGTTTCATAAATATGATATGAGAAAAACACTCATTTCATATCCTATTTATCATATGATACACACACGTACAAATTAGCCACTTAGTGTGACATTTTAACCCATCACCTAACTTGAGTTGCAGACGGCACTTGGAAAAACATCCTCGTATAACTAAAAAAATTCATTATTTGCTTCCAAAACATAGGTTATGACACCTCAGTGGAACGAGCGCAACACGCTCGTTCCAATGAGGGGCCATAACCTACGTTTTGGAAGCAGAAAGTGAAAATATAAAAAAAAGAATGGCGTTCTTCTTGTAGGTAAAAAGATTAATACAACATAACCCAACCTAAACGGACAGATAACTTAAATTCTCCCTACTGAAATTATACAAATGTACCCAGTTGTATTTTGTTTAGCCAATCAAATTGTCCAGTTTGAAATTGACCAATGAAAGCTCCCAACTCTAATTATGCAAATTATGAAAATGTGACCGAGTTGTATTTTGTTCAGCCAATCAAATTGTCTAGTTTTTAAACTGACCAATGAAATTGACAGAAGGCTTTATTTATCACTGATTAATATGAAAACAAAATATCAAATGTTTTAAAGTGAACAAAACGGACGAGTCATATGATAAAGTCGGATACTAGAAAGGGATTCCACGGTCTGTGGGTCTGGTTGTTGATGGAATGTGTTTATGTGCGAGAGAGTCTCAACCATTACTAACTTGTGGTATTACTACTGCCGCTACGGATCCCAATTCATATCACTATCAAAGTTGCACCCCCGCGGAAACCCCAGGAAGTGAAGCAGTGGTCATGTGGTCATGATTAGCCATTGTGCAGAAGTATGTGACCTTAAACACCAATAAATATATAAATAAATCAAAGTTGTTATCCACTATAGCTTGCTTGAATGACTCGAATCTTATCGAGCAAATGAGCTGTTGAGAAATTGCTTGAACAAATGACTCCACATACTGCTCTTTGACGCATTTTGGTAAAAGGGATTCTATGGAGATTCTGTGAAAGGGATTCCATAAGTGGGATTCCGTAAGTAGGATTCCAAGCTTCTATACAGCTCCAGGCAGTCTTACCATCGGCTTCCATCTTGCCTGTCCCATGATTTGACTCTTTTGTAGTCACCCCGTACTATAGTCTTGTACCACTCTAACAGCTTTGTACTAATGGTATTGACTTGTAGCTCTACTTCATACTTCTTAGCTATACCTGACCCTGTATCGACTCTGCCGTAGGTCAGGTCTTTAACAGCCGCAACCAGATTGTTCCATTCATCTAATCCCTATCAGTCTAAACAATGCGTAGACCTCGTGCAACCTAGGATACCTTACATTTAGGCTATCATGATTAATCGATTAATCGATTGTCAATCGGACACGCCGAAATCGATTAGTATTTTTCGTTGTCGAAGATTCGGTAAATGTTACCCCGTTTTAGACGTTTAATAATTTCTCAAGGTAAAAGGTCAAGAACGTCGACGTTAAACCTCAAGAAGCCGTTAGCAGCATTTGTCTTTTAGGTACATTCAAAGCTTTGCTGTTCTGAACTTTTGAACCGTCAGTGTAATAATCAAGACCGGTCGGCAGTTGCGAACTTCGCAACTGACGACCGGTTTTGATTATTACACTGACTGTTCAAAAGTTCAGAATATCAAAGCTTTAAATGTACCTAAAATAGGATCGTCTTCGTTGTTTACTTGAGGTAGGTTAACTGACTTGAACTTCATTTTAATGACTTCAAATGGAGAGGGTGGGGGTCTTCTGGGTACGATTAATCGATTATTAGCGATTATTTGCGACGATTAATCGATTCCGAAATTCAGAAATCGTGATAGCCCTACCTTACATACAAGACACTGTATGTTCATCGTACCGAGGTGTGTTTATGTGTTAATACACATTGTGTCACAATGTTTACACCTTGCATGCAGCTCCTTGGCACACACTGGATGTGCCAATATGCTTGTGCACAATGTGTGCACAACACATGCAGCACATACGATGAAAAAGTTGAGAAGTATAGTCGGATACTAGAAAGGGATTCCACGGACTTCTGATGGAATGTGTTTATGTGCTAGTGCTCAATCTTCCACAATGTGTACACATGACATTCTGGATGTACCAATATGTGCTTATGTGATAATGCACCTCGTGGTATTGGCTGTTTCCGGGCAAATGTACGGGTAGGTGTGTGTATGCGATTGGTGGAAGGGGAGGGGAGGTCTGTCTTTCCGTTTTTGTGAGAACCCAGACAATAGAGCCTTGAGTTTGTGGGTGCCCTCGCGGATTTCTTTGTTTTCTTCAGGTTTTCACGAATGAAAGAATGGGTTAGGGTTTGTTTTTCCGAGTCCTGCCACGACAGCTAAACAAGATTGAGGATATGTGTGTTTGTGTGTAGGTGGGGTAGGTGTGCGTTATCGGTCTTGTGCTCATGTGTTGTGTGTTGGATTTTGCCATCTACCCAAATACATGGATTGATTCCCAAACTTGTATGTGGGTAAATTGTAAGCTTTCTGTTGTTTGAAAGCTTCTTTTCTTTATCTCTTCCCACAGTGCCCTTATTTTATGTGTTCTTTTCGCCATCCACACTTCGAAGTACTGGTTCATTCTTCATAATGTATACACTCATGGTCAGAACCCTCAGATACGTTTCATCCTCAGTATACAATTATATTTCATAGAACTGCAGGACTTAGACGGTTCAAATTTTCGCTTGCCTTTCTACAAGTCTATATACAAGTATAATACCAGTTCTCGTTACTCTCTGTTTCACATTTATTGTTATCCCTGGGGTATTCATTTTTCTTTCAGTTCTATGATATAAATCTCTATTTTGGATGCAGTGTGTAACAATCTAATGAGGGTTGAATGCTACAGACTAGCTGTACCCACCGATGACACACGGCGCATCCACTATATTGTTCAGAGAAACAATATTAACAATAAACATAATTATTCATGTACAGTACGTGGAGGGTGGATTGCAACCCGGTGGTCCATGAGATGAAATTTTGCTGGTGGTTCTTGTATTTTGACGCAAAACTATGGAAATGTTACGAGCAGAAAATCTACATCACCTCAGCAAAACGTATATCGAGGTCGGGATTGTGGATTTTTATGCATAACCGTCTATTGTTTAAATATTACCAAATGAAATGAATGTTGAATCGCCTACGAATCAGCACTCAGAAAGAGAAGAAAGAACGTGATCGGAACCATGAAATCTTAAACGAATTCGCGCTTTCATCGTGGTAATTTCAAACGCTTCGTACTCATAAAATACTACTGATTTAGTCCCAATTCTTTCAATGTTTACAGGTCTACCTGAACGGGAGACAATACAATTTATGTGACCTGTGCATGTGCTGGAAATTTCCAGCAACCACTTCGACAATTTCCGCATGGAAAATGCACACATTGTGCACGTAGCTGTATTATATGCCACAAAAACTATTCTAGAACGCTAAAATAAAGTTATTACCGCAATTTTATTCAGGCGTATGGCGTCTGTAACCAATATGTGACCAAACACCCATGTTATTCTCACATTTCTTCCATGTTCTTCACAAAACAGTGCTTCCGAACATTTGGAATCGGGAACGAATCTGCACGCGGTGGGAACGAATCAGCGTAAAAACACTAAAGGAACTGATTCTTTTAGCGCCGGTCACCCCCAGTGTAAATGCTCTCAAAAGGTATGGTAAAAGTTCCACAAGAAATACACAGAACGACACGCGCGTGCGAATGGGTTAATCGATATGGCACGAGTGCCAGCATGGATTGATAAACCGAGAGGCCGCAGGCCTCTCGTTGTATCCTTCCGCAATGCTGTGGCCTCTCGTTTTATCCTTCCGCGCTGGCAGTCGTGCCATATCGATTAACCCATTCACACGCGCGTGTCGTTCTGTGTTTATTACACGCCTTCACGTTTATAAAAACAATTATTAGAAGGACACTCTGCAATTCATTTGAGAATTCGTCTCCTGAGTATTTTATGTGCCAGTACAAAACATTGCACGCACCTTGTATTGATGGGGCTCTTCTTGTGCGTTGCGGCCTGGTGAGTTGGCTGGAGACAGTTTGGTATTTTTTTCATGAGTACACGGTATCAATTTCCCTCTTTTATTCTTTCTCTTTTTTCTTTCTCTGAATATCTACCACAATGACACCATTGCAATCTTGAATAGCGTATTGTTTGTTCTAAAGTGTATATATTGAACAAATGTTTTAGTTACTTATTAATCGTATACAAGGGAGAGGACGTGTGTTAAGTGTTCAGCACTTCTTGTCGAATCCTTTTTGTTTATTTTGACAAATAAAATATCTTTAAACTAAACACACTGGAATTCAGCGGACGAACTACCAACAAGAAGAACACATTTTACCGCCAACCAAATTTGCGAGGGGAACTCGTATTAATATGTTTAGCTATCGCTAGCGATTCAAATTGTAATTTCGGTGCACGATTTGTAGATTTTTCCAGTGATATTTCGCTTCAATTTAAAAATAGTCGGTCCACGATTTCCGTTCCACACATGAGTTCAGAACGGATTTCCATTTTCCGCATGATTTAGTGTTACTGTAGATGGGGATTTCATAGAACAGGTGTGTTATAAAACACACTACAATAATGCAGTCATGAACAACCTGAAAACATTCTTCAACTGGAATGATGAAAAAAATGAGAAATTTCTGTTATCCAAGTGGATTAGTGTCATGGCGTCCATTTAAGGGTATCTGTTTATGATAGCATGCAGTCTAAGCCAGGTCACATGTTATGAACAGTAAACCTGTAATCACAGTTCACTCTGGTACTTCTGAAATATATAAAAAGAATGGATGAAACTGAAGTGCCTATTGGATGAATTACCTTCGATAGAAATGGCTGAATTTAGAGACAACAAAATTAATTTTATGCACTCACCTCAGTCACTATTTGCCATTGTGAAGAAATGGGTGGCATTAACCCTTTGAACTCTAGTGGTATCTTCCATGTCAGTTCAATGGCGGCAATTAGAAGAGTCCATATGCATTATTTTGGGGGTAGACCAATCAATATTTTCAACGTGCAGCCTCGGGGCTGCATGTTGAAAATATTGATGGGTCTACCCCACACATTTACTGAACATCCATCCAATATAATGACGTTATGGTGTGTCATGTAACTATTTATTTATTTATTTATTTACTGGTGTTTAAGGTAACATACTTATGCACAATGGCTAATCATAACCGTGACAGTTTTACGAGTGGGGGAAGGCGGAGTACCCGGAGAGAACCACCGAGCAACGACGAGCAGCTGCCAACTCCCAAACATCGTAACTCCGCACTGAAGCACAGGCAGGGTTAGATTGGTTGAATACATGCGTACCATCGACGTGTAGTACGCCTTAGTACAGGGTGTCATCGTGCCCCCATGTGGTCAATCGGGGTTAAGTGCCTTTCGTGTCATGTAACTGGCCGGAAAGCGGCCGCTAGGGTTCAAATGGTTAAATACCAACAAATAAATAAATAAATAATAAATAAATAATAAAAAATAAATAAGTGCACACACCCGTACCATCAAAACAATTTGGCTTTCTGAATTTAACACCAACTCATTCCCGGTTCTTCTTTCCTTAAGATAATTTGTTATAGTTGCTTTCATAATAATATGGACACAACTCACCCTTGACTGTGGTGTTTTCGTTCTATCGTCTAAGCATCAAGATTCAATTAGTTAGCATAAATAAAGTTGTCGTATTGTTTGCATTTTAGATTACAAATGCTAAAAAAGATGAGTACTCTATCTAACTCGAGGTCTGTCCTTTTAACTTCAGAGTTATCTTTGTGCAACTATCTTATAAATAATGTGACCTTAACAGACATGCCTCAACACCAACTACCACTGTCTCTCCTTCCAAACCTCCACCTCTGAAAAAGAAGCAGAAAAGACACAAGCGCCGCTAACAACCCACAACTTCTCCTCCTTTACCACGGTCTGACACTCAAATTCTACAGCTAATGAGGGTCGAAAGGGGCTTGCTCCCCAAATCGTCCCTGCGCGCCTTCGGCGCGGAAAACCATTTGATTTGACATGCCACACCAGACTGCTCTCAAAGCACCGTTACGGTGTTGTTTCTTCAGATTCACATTGAAGCACATGGTATTTCTCTACGGGAATGATAAATGAGAGAAATATTGACTGCAATGTATCTATATGTCGTGCCTTGAGTGCAGATGGCACCGCGATGCACACAGCCGGCGATTGTAAATAAGCTGTGATATTTTGTATATATTTGTGATTGCCATGTGTTGTCATTATCAATATTTATTTTTTTCATATCATATGTGCTATTTTACTAAAGTGAATTGTAGTTCATCACTTAAATTTGACCTCGTTGTTCTTTCTGAAGCCATAATTTGAATGGCTGAGAGCAGGTCGGCTCCGTGCTCTAATCTCAAGTACATTCACGCTTACCGTGCTCTAATTGGCAGAATCGGGTTAATAAGAACATTTCTGTTCTCGCAACGTCAGTAAACCGCTCCTATCACAGATCGAACACACTCCAGAATTGTTTTCTGTACATTCGATCGTGGCAAATAGACCGAGATCGAAAATGACATATTTTTTATTGTTCTTCTTCAAATAAAACGGGTTTGTAGAATTTTTTTCACTTCTATGATGCCAGAAATTACAATGGAGATAAACGTTTCTTGTTTCGTTAGACATTCGGGAATTGGTTTGGGAAACCATTTCTTATCTCGCCCCTTCGGGGCTCTTTAACAATTGGTTTTCCATCAGATAGTAAAATTCTCAAATGTCTGACTCAACAAGAGACCTTTATCTCCAGGGGCGGCGGAACGATTTTCAAAGTGTGTGTGTGTGGGAGGGGGGGGGGGGGGCTGGATCGGACGATGGATGGTCCTCGGTATGACGGGTCGACCATGATCCGGCCCGTGGTACGAAAATGTTAAATTCCAGGGTCCCAAAATTCCCATTTCCATGCATCTGAGCGGATATTTTGAGATTTTTCAGATGTATTTGAAAGATTTCACACTTTGAGAGCCGTTAAAAACGTCGGTAAAGCATACAGGTGAGGTCTATTAACGACCAAAGCTGATAAATATACCTCACCTGTATGCTTTACCAGACGTTAACAACAATTATACTGTCTGTGGATTATCTTGTCTTGGGGTGGATTTGGTACTTGTATGTCTGTAAGATTACGATGAATTTCAGTTAACCGATTTTTTAACAGACTGCATACATTTTAGAGTTTGCTGCCACTTAGTGCAAAAAATGGTCCGAAATCCATCGAAACTGAACGAGTACGAGAGAAACATAGCTGGCGAAAATATGAGGGAGGCTCTGGATCCGCCCCTTGTTTCACAAGTCATTGGTTGTGTTAAAATATATGCATACAAAAACATGGCCCGGCAAAAAAGTGGGGGACCCCCCAGCCCCCCCCCCCCCCCCCTCAGGTTCCGCAGCCCCTGATCTCCTAAATGAACTATAATCATTAGTCCTAACCTTTGATCAAGCCGATAGAAAATTAATTAACAGTTCCCCATAGTCCCACTGTATTTCCTTACTTAAATTAAGAAAGTGAGGCAAACGTGATGCCGCTTTTTTTTTATCTCAGTCCGAATGAAGACATGTTTGAAATCATTGGTTTTCCTGCTTTCCTTTGGCATCAAAATGATCAAGATTAACCCAACAGTTCCTGGGGTATAATGATTTGAAAATGACGACTCTCGACATTTTCCAACAAAATTGTCTAATTCTGCCATGCCATATTTTAGGATCCGCTTGTCCATTTTCATTGAAACTTTGTAATGGAGCTTTTTGTGAGCGACCAAACACATAAACCAGGTTTTATTGAACTTGGAAGAGGTGTGGTTTACACCATTGAGGATTTCTCACGAAATTAACATAATACCAATTTCTAGGGGAGTGTTATTTATACCAACAGTATCCTGGAAACGCAAAGGAAATTCAATTTGTGATATATATCGTTGCGTTCTTCTTTCAATGAAGATCATTTTTATCTATAAAATTGTGAACTGCTTCAAACAGAATTTTATAATTTTGAGCCCAATTTGATTAATTTAGTCCAAAAAGCGCGATTGTTTGTTACTTTTTTGGACAACAATGTCTAAATAAGAGGCAATGCGTTCTTCTCTAAGGGTTTTTCCCGTCTATTTCTGAACATCGTCCCCTGAGTTCCAATGTGTTCTTTGTGCCAGTAGACCTCAGGGGACGAATGTAAAAAAACGGAAAAACACCTTCTGGTAAATAATAACCATTATGTATGGTCACACGACCATCATGTCAAACTTCTCCGAACTTTCGAGATTTTTTCTCTAAAATGCATTTTTTTATATATTTGTACACAGACCCCAAAACTGCAATATCACCTTTCTTACTAACACCATATATCGCCATGGCGATAACGTCACGATGTTACCGCCCACACACCTGCTGTCCGCAATGCACCACGAGATGATGTCACGCGAAATCCCCCAAATGTGGCTCATCTGGACCCTGACATATTACTAATGCTAATTTCGGGGGTTGCCATTCATACTTTCTGTATCCCGGTAACAATAGGGGCAATGCGATAAGTAATATATCATTGTGTTTCCCTTACCCTGTAAAATAATAGACCTCAGGTGTCCCGATACAACAAGGGGTCTCCTGAGGCCTGAGGAGCTCACCTGGCAAAACACCATTGATATTTCAGAGACAGGCCCTTGAATCATTGTATCACCCACAAACAAGAACAAATAGGAATGCAAATTTGAGCAAAATGATGTATCATATCATTTATTTTCTATTATTCTGATGCTAGCACGGAAATAGTTAACGCTAAAATAAAATACTTAAGAAGAGTTCCGAAGATTACTCCTCATTTAATTTAAAGTTAAAAATATGATCCACCCCCACCCCCACCCCCCCCCCCCCCCCCTAAGGATGTTGTGTACCAAATATCAAAAGATTTTGTCTGGTGGTTCTGGAGAACAAGATTGTTCTTAATTTTTTAAAACATGCTGACTCCGCGTTTTCTCATTACCCACAATGTGAAATAGGTATCTTCTGTGTGTTGCCAAATATGAACCCAGCGACTTTGTTTGAACAAACGTAAACCTGACAACCCTAAGGATGTTGGATACCAGATGTCAAAAGGTTTTGATTTGTGATTCTGGAGAAGATTGTTTTCAAAATGATGAGTCAGAACGTTTTCATTTTCTTATACCCTATGACTCGTTCGACTGGAATTTTCTCTACCCATTCAATTCTACTTGCCCTCAGAATGCTAGATACCAAACACAAATTCTCTGCTCTGTGTGGTGAGGGAAATATGAGCGTTTAGTTTTTGGTTTTGTTTTTATTTTATTTTATATTTTTTGTTATTTTTTTCATCTTTGTTTGGAGGGGGTGCTATTTTTTAGCTCCGGGGAAACAGGAAACCTTTTTTCGATAAATCGAGTACATACGACCCAACAGTACCCAAATATCATGTTTGTTTCAAATCCGTACATGCTTGCTGAAAATGGAAAGAATCTTGATCCTCTCTCAACAACTGTAAATATAGCCCATCAAACTTTCCTTTAACAATAGTGCATGTACACCTCATAAGGAAGCTGAATACCACATATCAACTTAAACCCTCTATCGGATCACGAGAAGATGATTTTCTTTAAAATTTGGGACAATTTTTCCCCAACCCTTCCCGATGGGACATGGTGGATTGATTTGAATAAAATCATGATGCAACTCTGTGACAAACAATTCCCTAAAATGTCTTTGAAATAGGTTCAGTGTTTTTTTTTTAAATAAAAGCCACAAACACACCCTTCACGATGACGACGAATGACAGACTAAATCTTTTAAGCGAAATGCATTATTTTCAAAGGATCTATCACGTCAATCGCTCTCCTGACAATATAACCGAACGGACAAACGTATTCTGGGAAATATTAATTCTTCTGTATGTTCACACTACCATTATTTCAAAATGCAATGAAACGTTGCGATTTCAGCCCAAAAGGCACTTTTTCATATTTGAGCATGGACCCCCAAACTCCAGCATCACTTTTCCGATGGTCCGCATCACAGCTAAACAACACGAAGAATTTCAACTTGTTAAACCTTCGGTAGGGTCTATTGTACAATTTAAATTTTTGCCACCCCCCCCCCCCCCCCCCCCCCGCCCTCTGCACTAATAGGAATGTGTGTACTGCTGAACATCGTTAAGTCCGCATATCGTATCACCTACTTATCATATGACTCGTCCGTTTTGTTCACTTTAAAACATTTGATATTTTGTTTTCACATTAATCAGTGATAAATAAAGCCTCCCGTCAATTTCATTGGTCAATTTCAAAACTAGACAATTTGATTGGCTGAACAAAATACAACTGGGCCACATTTTCATAATTTGCATAATTAGAGTTGGGAGCTTTCCTTGGTCAATTTCAAAACTGGAGAATTTGATTGGCTAAACAAAATACAACTGGGTCACATTTGCATAATTTCAGTAGGGAGAATTTACGTTATCTGTCCTATTTAGGGTGGGTTATATTGTATTAATCTTTTACCTACAAGAAAAACGCCATTCATTTTTTTTTATATTTCCACTTTTTGCTTCCAAGACATAGGTTATGACCTCTCATTGGAACGAGCTCGACGAGCTCGTTCCAATGAGGGGTCATAACCTATGTTTTGGAAGCAAAAAATGAAATTTTTTTAGTTATACGAGGATGTTTTTTCCAAGTGTCGTCTGCAACTCAAGTTAGGTGATGGGTCATACTAGTCATACTATTAGTCATACTAAGTTGCTAATTTGTGCGTGTGTGTGTCATATTATAAATAGAATATGAAATGAGTGTTTTTCTCATATAATATTTATGAAACTTGTCCGAATGTTCCGTTTGGGCTCGCCAGAGGCTCACCAAAACGGAAAATTCTTAGACTTGTTTCATAAATATTATATGAGAAAAACACTCATTCCATATCCTCTATTTATCCACAAGGCGATGAATAGGCCCTATTTAACGAAAAGGGCATATTTCCAACAAGGAAACATGCTGTCGCATATAAGACTCTTAGCAAGGAACATACACGGATGAAAGAAAAGGTGAGATAAGCCATTCACCATCGGTGTTTCATCATGGTCTACTTCCATACTGAAACAAATGCTCAGGACTGACACGATTCACCAAAACACTTTTTAAGGGGAAATCATTACAGCTTTATTAATGCTTACTCTCTTCCGCACGCAAAACGATTGCGCGTACTCTAGAGTGCCACTAAGGGAAGTTGAGGAGAGTATTCTCTCTTTTGATGGTTGTCAGGTACTTTCTGAAAAGACAAGATTTGATACTAGGAATTAAGTCACACACAAAGTCGGTCGTACAATTGGGGGATCTGTGGTACTCGGTTTGGACTGTTGTAGGTTCAATATGACTAGCTTGAAGTACCGGTACGTGTTACAATTAATAAAATAAAAAGTTGCATCGTGGCGACTACGTGTAGATATAGGTTATTACCACCATGTGAGTTTCCGAGATGGTGTACCAGGTCGATATATGACCCAGAGGCGTGGTCAATGCATCACTACACCATCTCGTAAACCCACACGGTGCTAATAACCAATGTTTATACCATGATTACCTATTCTACTATATATAAAAAGTCTATGTCATAAATCTTAGCTTTACACACCAACCGCGGTGAACACGCCAGCAATGGGATTTCATTAGTTAAATTTTACATCTACAGTAGAACTACATCTAAGATGACTTTTGGTGGCGTCGACCTGAATGCAAACTTGTCTAAATTTACCGCACATCGCCTCGCGAAGAGTGAAATGAAACCGGCAATTATTTATTACGTTTTTAAATGGGTTTACCTCATAAGATGCCAAAAATTAACAAGCATGCATTATCTCATGTTTATCTCGAAATAGTATGAGTAGGTAATATTTGAGAGTTTACTACCACTTTGTACATGTACGTCTACAACATACGTACACGATGCGTTCACCAACGTGGAATTCAGTGTTAAATCGCACGCTTGTTCACAAAAATGTACAGTGGTCTTGAATCCCCCATGTTTTTTTGCGACTCCTAGATCGCACTTTTTAACGTTCAAATACTCGTGGTGAACGCGCGTTTTTAAAAAAAAGGTGAAATTGTACATCTTCACTTTTATCTTTTACTTTAAAAATTTTTGTCGACGTTCCCATCGCAGATCAGACCATCGATCCATCGTTGGTGAACGAGAGCAAAAAATTCTGGGCTATCATCAAAAAACGGTCTGCGGATTCTAGACCAGTGGTCCAGAACTCTCAATTGTTTTGAGGCGGTGGGGTTTTCCCAAAAAATTTAACAGACTGCTATTGGACGCTTCCCTTTCTGACGTAAGTGGGGGGAATACCCTGATTTTTTCCAATCGGAAACAGTTCAAAAGATCAATTGATGTTAGGTTATATTTTTTTTTTTTTGAAAAGCGTTACATTTACTGACGTGATTTATTCGAGATTATAATTATTCATGTTTCTTTCTGATTTTTAACACGTTTGAAACGGATGCTATTTTAATATTTTTTAACTATTTATCGAGGTGTCATTTTGTAAATGGTTTTTTTCTCAACTGGTTTTAGTTATTATATTAAAGACGGAAGATTTTTATTTACTTAAAACATAAAACATAAAAATAATTATACATTTAATTTTGAAAATAATAAATAACTCATATTAGCATACTCAAAGGAACATTAACAATCAAAAACGAAAGATGTTTTTACAGATGGATCCTAGACACCGAGATCGAATTTTAGAAGAGTTTGAGTGTGCTAAGAAGGGGATTCAGTCGGCTGATAGGAGCAGACGTCTTGGTGAGATGGAACTCAAACGCGAAGCCACCAAAATATTTAAACCCGTGACGGAGGGTCAAGAGCGAAGCAGGAAGGAGATAGTCGATGAATTGAGACCCATAGAGGAGAGTTCTTTGAGAATGGGTTTGTTGCCTCCTAGTTTTGGAAATCGGTATTCCGTTCAATCTACACCGGATTACGTTCCCACGGGAATTCAAACAGAGAGCGAGTCTGATGATACGGCTTCAACTATCACCACTAGTAGCGTCGCATCGTCTGATGATGATGGCGGTAAGAGAGATCAGTCGTATGGATTTTATAAGGATTCGGAGGGAAGGATTTTTGTAGGAGACACAGAAGTAGATATTGGCGATGATGAATTGATCGTGGGTTCGAACGGATACGAATTGACTGATGGGCTGCGCAGATTGCTCCTTTACGACAAGCCTGGCGATTACACGGATCAGGATTTCGACAATTACGGCCACATTCTGGTTCAGACCCACGCCATGAAGAGAAATAACGATGCCAGAGAGACGAGACCCAAAGCCAACAGAGGTTACAAGTGGACGAAAGTGGTGAAACCCATATGGGATATGAACAAGAAGTTCGTCGAATCGGTGACTGGCAAAGGGGTGAAAACCACTTTTCTTCCGAGCGATTCTGACGCTCTGTCTCAGAGATTGAGTTTGTTGATGGCGAGCAGACAGGCTGGTAACACAGGATTAGATAATCAGACAGTTGCTACATCTGACGAATTGTTAAGACAGAAGGTTTTGAATAAAAACCAGTATAAAAGGCTGATGAACGAATTGAAGGATTGATGTGTGTATATAATAGGTAGAGAGAAACAAACAAACAAACAAACAAAAAAATAAAACAGTAAATTTTTACACTAGAATAATAAAAGTATTTAAAACAACAAAACGATTTACCAGTGAAAAAAACAAACAATATATTATAAAAATAAAATATATTGGTGATAAAGAACAGGGGATACGTCAGGACTTACGTTCAAGGCGGTTCTGGCATCGTCGATTCTATAATGCGAGCGTTCACGGGCGATGCGGGTAGAAAACTCGCATCGACCGCGTTTGAGGTCGGTAAGAAGACAGCTTTGGATGCTGGTAAGAAAGCCGCTTCCAAAGCCAGTGGTAGGATAGCTTCTGTGGCTGGCAAGAGGGCAGCCGACGCGTTGATCGACAAGTTGATCAGTCCGCCGGCGAAGCGAATTGCGTTAGAGCGAACGCCGAAAAGTTGGAAAGATTTTAAGGATGCTGTGGTACCCATACAAGATTTAGCCAAAATGACGAGTGGATCCGGATTGAAGAGAACTCGCGACGGTGTGATATAAATAAATAATAAGATTAAAAACAGAGTTTGAAAAACATAAAAAATTTGCGTTTGAAAAGAATCTAAAATAACAAACAAAAAAAATAAAACAAAGATGAACATTAAATATATGTCTTGGAACGACGCTGCGACCAAGAGGTCGAATAACGAGTTCTTTCCCAAAAGCATAAGAGGTTTGATAGTGGGAAAATCGAATTGTGGAAAGACCAATCTGTTGATGAATCTGTTGTCCCGACCCGACTGGTTGGATTACGACAGATTGTTCGTGTTTGGCAAGAGCTTGTTTCAACCCGAATACAGATTGCTTCGAGAGTGCATGGATCGTAGATTGCCCAAGGACGTCATAGCCAGAATTTTTGACAGTAGGGAGGAATTCGACAAGAGCGAAGCTCCACTTTCGACCATTTTGGACGGTGCGGCGATGGAACTGATGAAGAGAAATGCATCTTCGAACGTCGAGTGTCGATTTTATGAGAACGCTAGCGACGTTCCGGATCCTAGAGAACTGAAATCGGAAGATAAGAATCTCATGATTTTCGACGATCTGCTTTTGGAGAGACAGAACCGATGCAAATCGTATTACGTTAGGGGTCGACACAGCAACGTGGATTGTTTCTGCCTGTCGCAGAATTATTTTCGATTGCCCAGACAGACGATAAGGAAGAACGCTAATTTTCTATGCCTCTTTCGCCAAGATCTCAAGAATCTCAATCACATCTACGGCGATCACGTCGCAAACGACATGAGCGCGGCGGAATTCAGGAGATTCTGCCAGAGGGTTTGGGATGGTGGACTTTACAATTTCGTCGTGATCGATTTGACAAGCGAATTTAATCACGGAAAATATCGGTGCGGATTCGACAAGTTTTATGTTTCTGATGATAATAAAAAGATAGAGCGTGAAAATAAAATTTAGAAAATAATAAATCTTCAAATAATTAGTTTTGAATAAAAAAAATAAAATTAAATATAATGTTCGAACATGGAGAATTGTTAGAACGGATAGCCGAGAATACAGCTGCAAAACAATCCATTCAAATCGTGGTGAGTGGCGATTCGACTCGATTCGCTACGAAATTCGAACCTTCCATCGAATTGAATAGAGAGAAAAGATACGAGATGGCGTTGGTGAATCTGGAGACTTATTATTCCTTTCCCAACGTCACCGAAAAGAATAACTCGTTCAAGTATTCCGACGGAACGGATTGGTTGGAGATTCAAATTCCCAAAGGGAGTTACGACTGAGATGATTTGAACGATTACATTCAGACGCGAATGAAGACGGATGGAAAGGGAAGCAACAAGATCAGACTCGCTCCCAATCCTAATATCTTACAGACGATGTTGGATTTGGAAGATAATTTTCGAGTGGATTTCAACACGGATGATTCTATAGGCAAGATGTTGGGATTCGATCGAAAGATGTATCGAGGCCACGCGGCATCTGAAAATATGGTCGACATTCTCGCAGTCAATAGCATTCTGGTGAACGTGGACGTGATTGCTGGAAGCTACGTGAATGATAGCGCTCAACCGACGATCTATTCCTTCTTTCCAAACGTGTTGCCGGGTTATAAGATCGTGGAGCGACCTCGAAATTTAGTTTATGTACCAGTGATTTTAGACACGTTGTATAGTCTCAAAACCACGTTGATGCATCAAAATGGTGAACTGTTAGATCTTCGCGGAGAGAGAGTGACGATACGATTTCACATAAGAGAAATATAAAAGCAAAAAAAAAATATTATATATATAGATAACAAAAATAAAATAAACGCAATATTAATTTTACAAAATTATTTTAATATAATTATTAAACAAGAAACAATTGAAGTAAATATATTTTAAAAAACAGAATTATGACACAATACGTGGTTAAAAACATGAACATATCCGCAGGACAGAGGAAGAAACTTGAGAGAGCGTTAACAACTCGAGGCGAGGTGGTGAGATTCAAATTCACTCACGAAGATCTGACGAGAGGCGGTCAGGATTCGATCGCCTGGACCAGAAGTCAAATCAAAAGGATGGAGAAAGCGATTCACGATGGAAGAGGGTTGACGGTGAGATTGAGTCCCGCTCAGTTGAGATACAATTTGAGAATGAAAGGCAGTTTCCTACCGCTATTGGCAGGAATCACCGCAAAAGCATTACCCTTCGCCGCAAAGGCACTACCCTTTCTTGGAAAGACTCTCGGCGTGGGAGCTCTCACGGGACTCGCTAGTTCGGCGGTTGAGAAATTAATGGGAGGCAGCGGACTGTTTTTGAAGAAGGGAGGAGCTGTGTGTCACGTCCACGTAGACGACAGCGGTAAAGGATTGTATCTACAACCCGTTAGAGGTGGCAACTCTCTGAGAGGAAACGGTCTCTATCTGAAGAGTGGACGGAACGTTGAGCGACTCGGCAAGGGTTTGTTGCTCGGTGAGAATTCGCCGTTTAAGAATATACCGATTTTGAATATGTTATTATAATATAAAATTATATAAAATACAAATCATAGAAAGTATAAAATAATATATTTAAAATGGGTAAAAAGGTGGAGAAACAAATTTATGACCTGGATGAAAAGGTGGAGAAACAATTTGACGATAATGACGAACATCGCAAGCCAGAGAGTGAAAAAATGATTAGACGCTAATGATGGATATCTAAGGAAAGAACTGATGAAAGAGATAGATAGAGCGTGGGATAGACGGTTGAGAATGAGATGACTCTTTCCACCGTCACCACTACCTTCTGAAGAGAATGGTGATGATGCGAGTGTTACCAAGAGATGCACAACATTCGTTCATAATTATGATTCGGATAAACAAAAATGTTGTTATAAACGTATCATATCACAAAGAAAATGAAAAAAAGAAAAAGAAGAAGAATCGACGCTGAAAATTGAGAGAAAAGGAAACGTTATTATAATATATGATAATAGTGAAGAAGAAGGAAAACAAAAAAAAAAAGTAATGATCTCATTACTTTTTTTGTTTTCATTTTTCTTCGCTAAAAATCAATCTCTCTATTGTTTATATTTTCAAGTCCGTTATTAGCATGTTGACACCCGTGTCTTCTCCTTTTTCAAAAACGTGTTGAATGTTTATCGTTACTCTTTTGAGTTTTTTTACATCGGTCAACTTGCTCTCACCACCCAATTTCTTCATGAGTTCGAATGAGATGTTTGGAAATATGTAATTTCCATAGGGCAACGACAAATCGTCCTTGTCGAATTCTCTATCTTCGGCGATGACGATGTTCTGCAGATCGCTTTGGTATTCGTAAAACAAATCGAGCGCGGCTTCATCCAATTTCAAAGGCATGCAATATTTATCGTATTTGTGCTCTAAGCCCTTCGTCTCGACCTCGTTCAATTCGATGGGATCGTGTCATTGTAATCTATAGATTTTCTGACCGAATTTCTTATACGTTTCGACTCGTTTCAATTTCAATTCGCATCTTTTAGGTGTTGCTGTCTTCATGATTGATGATTTGTTTTTTGTTTTACGAATTCTTTCAAATAATGTATATTTTAAATTTTGTATTTAAATAATAATTTGTCAAAAAAGTTTGTTTATTTTTTTTTTGCTCTTTATATATATATAAAAAAGTTGTTTTTTTAATTTTTAATTTTTTTTAATGTAGAATTTTTTAGTAAAAGTTTTTTTTCTCTTTATATATATATATAAAGTTAAATTTTAACATTTCACTCTCTCTATTGTTTATATTTCCAAGTCCGTTATTAGCATGTTGACATTTGTCATTTTTCCACTTACAAAAATGGTTTGAATGTTTATCTTTACTCTTTTGAGTTTTTTTTCATCGGCGAATGTGCTCTCACCACCCGATTTGTTCACGAGTTCAAGTGAGATTATTGGATATATGTAACTTCCATAGGACAACAATAAATCACCCTTGTCGAATTCTCTGTCTTCGGCGATGATGATATTATTCAGCAGATCACTTTGGTACTCGTAAAACAAATCGAGCATGGCTTCATCCAGTTTCAAACACATTCGATATTTGTGGTAGTAAAGCTCTAAGTCCTCCATCTCAACCTCATTCAATATGATGGGATCGTGTTGTTGTAATGTATAGATATTAAAACCGAATTTCTCATACGCTTCGTCTCGTTTCAATTTCAATTCGCATCTTTTAGGTGTTGTTGTCATGATCGATTATTTGGTTTTTATGAATTCTTGCAAATAATGTATATTTTAAATTTTGTATTCAAAAATTGAATTTAAAATTTAACTTTTTTTTTATTTTATATATATATATAAAAAGAGTAAAAAAGCAAAACTTTTTTAACAAATTATTTAATACAAAATTCCAAAAAAAATATTCTTACAAATGAAGCAAACAGATAAAACAATGGTAAATTTAAATGAGAAAACCATACCTCAGTTAAACGAGATTTGTAAACTATTACAAATTTCAGATTTCAGAAATCATAGAAATAAATCAAAAAAAATTGAAGTCATACAAGAATATTTGCGAAACGCTAGAAAGGCAAACGAAATGTGGATAGCAACGACGTCAAAAGATGCATCGGTTGTGAAAAATGAGAAGATAGTAAAAGGAATCGAAATGCCGACGTCGAAAAAAACCAAAAACGTTTTGATTGTGAAAAATAAGAAGACGACTAAACGAAAAGCCGTTGAAGAACATCAAGTTTCCAAAGAAAAGAAAAGAAAAACTAAAACGAAAATGAGTGATGCACTTCAGATTCTAGACAAACAAGATATATCGAGCGAAATTCAATGAAGAGAAAGGAGAAGAATATGTAACACGACTCATTGTGGAACTATTCCAATCAAAACCGGTAGAACGGGAGAGTGCGATCAAAGGCGTTTTTAAAACTTTCGACGTGGTTCCCTCGTTCAAGAAAATCGATCCGAAGTTGTTCATGGAACGGGTGAAGAAAAAAGTATTGGATTTGTTTCGCAAACACATGAACGTGGGATTAAAAATAAAGATGATACTCCATTGCATAATGAATAAAATCGACGTGAAGTCCGGCGAGAGCATCGTGAAAAATGCATATTTCAGATCTAACGTCGAACCCGTATTTCAAGGTTCAGATCTATCGGATGTTTTCGAAAAGATGAAAGACAAGATGTTGACGTCTCTCGCGAATTATCAACATGAAGGTAGTAATTGGACGTTCGATGAGGTGTTGAAACTCGAAATTCACATAAATAAAAACGAACCGTTGAAAGGATCTTCCTACTTGGAATTACCGTATTTCTTGACTAAGAAACACGCCGTGGTCAACGTGAGAAATAAAGATGATCAGTGTTTTAAATGGGCAGTCACCTCTGCTTTATACCCTGTCGAAATACACTCCGATAGAGTTTCTCATTATGAGGAAACTTCTAAAAATCTCAATTGGACCGGAGTGACTTTTCCAACAGAGTTAAAACATATCGAACATTTCGAGGTTCAAAATCCCACTGTAGCGGTGAACGTCTTGGGATACGATGAGGAAAAACGAATGATATATCCTCTCAGACAGACTTCGTATCTTGGAAGAGAAAAGATGATTATTTTATTATTGATTTCAAATGGTGACAATCGTCATTATTGTTGGGTTAAACATCCGACCCGATTACTGTCGAAACAAAATAATAATCATAACGGAAAGATATCTTTATGTTACAATTGCATGAACGTGTTTCACAGCGAAGACTCGTCAGGAATATTGCAACGAAAATCAAGGTGTCGCCGTCGAAATGCCCAAACCCAACACCATCGTGAAGTTTGAAAATCACAATAGAAGGTTAAAAGTACCATTCGTCGTGTACGCCGATTTCGAATGTTACATCGCGAAAATGAGTTCCTGTCAACCCAACGCTCTTCAAAGTTACGTCGAAAGATATCAAAAACACATACCTTCGGGCTATTGCATTTACGTGAAATGCGCTTTTGACTCGCAACATGACATGGGTCCCTTCACCTACACGAAACAGTGCGCAGACGACGATGTGGCTCAAAGGTTCGTGGAAGAGTTAGAATCGAAAATTCAAATGTTATACGACAAATTCAAAACTCCAGCGAAAATGATCATCACGCGAGAGCAGCAGTATGAAAATAACAGAGCCACCGAATGTCACATATGCAGACAATCGTTCGACGAGAATTCGGAGGAAAATAAGAAGGTCAGAGACCACGATCATTACACGGGTCTGTATTGTGGTCCGGCTCACAGCAAGTGCAATTTAAAATATCGAGATGCCGCTTACTATCTGGTGATGTTTCACAATCTCTTGGGTTACAACAGTCATCTGTTCATGAAAAATCTCGGCACCTCACACGAAGAATTAAATTGCATAGTGAACAGCGAAGAAAGATACATTTCCTTCACGAAATGGAAGCTCATGGAGAAGAAAAGAGTAATCAATGGAGAGACGTTGAAAAGAAAAAACGAAATCCATTCGTAGATGCATACGTTTCATCGACAGTTTTAAATTCATGTCGACCGCTCTGGAAAAATTAGTCGATAACATGAGCAAGGATAAATTTAAAATCACAAGCGAACATTTCAGAGAACGAGTAGACATCATGTTGAGGAAAGGAGTCTATCCTTACGATTACATGAATGATCTAAAGAGATTCGAAGACACCGCACTACCTTCGAAAGAAGATTTTTATTCGAAATTATACGAATCCGACATTTCCGACGAGAATTACGAACATGCCAAAAACGTGTGGAAATCATTCGATATGAAAACCATGAGAGATTATCACGATCTCTATCTGAAGACCGACATTCTGCTCTTGGCAGACGTGTTCGAAAATTTTTGAGACGTCTGTCATCAAAATTACGATCTGGATCCCGCTTGGTATTTCACCACACCCGGTCTGGCATGGGACACTCTGTTGAAGACCACCGAAGTCCAATTGGAATTATTATCCGACGTGGACATGTTGCTCATGTTCGAAAGGGCTGCGAGAGGTGGTGTCTCAATGATCTCCCACAGATATTCTGAGGCTAACAATCCCTACATGAAAGAAGGTTTCGATTCGAAACGGTCGACTAAATACATACAGTATTGGGACAATAATAATCTGTACGGTTGGGCTATGAGTCATCCTTTACCGATTGGAAATTTCAAATGGGTAACGGAACCGAAAGAGATGCAAAAATGGAGAGACTACCCTTGCATTTTAGAAGTCGATTTGAACTATCCGGAAGAATTACATGATCCACACAACGATTATCTGCTAGCTCCCGAACGAAGGAGACAAGGAAAAACTCATTCCCAATTTATTTAACAAACGTAACTACGTTGTCTACAGCGAGAATTTGAAACAGTACGTCGATTACGGGATGAAATTAGTCGACATACATCGCATCATTCGATTCCACGAAGAGCCTTGGATGAAAAAATACATTGATCTCAACACGAATCTCAGAACTCGAGCCAAGAACGATTTCGAAAAAGATTTCTTCAAACTCATGAACAACTGCGTGTACGGCAAATTGATGGAACACATCAGGAAGAGAACCGACGTTCGACTCATCACGTCTGAGAAAAGAGCTAAAAAATTAGTGGCGAAACCCAATTACAAACACCGAACCATATTCGACGAAAATCTAGTGGCCGTTCACATGCAAAAGACGCACCTAAAGTTCGACAAACCATATTATTTCGGACCAGTCATCTTAGATATCAGCAAGCAATTGATGTACGAGTTTCACTACGATTACGTCAAACGAAAATTTGTTGATAAAGCCAAACTACTGTTCACCGACATGGACACAAGGGGAACGCCGATTTCGAACAAATCCTGCTGGATAATTACGTGGATAAAACCATGACCGACGATCTCGATCTGAAATCCAAATGTTTGGTGAACGTCACGAATCCCATAGATCCCACCGATGCCGCGACCAAGAAATACGCGGACGACTCTCATGCGGGATTCAGTGAACACCTGAGAAATAGATACGTTATGAAAACGATGCACTTGGAATTGAATGCCAATTATAACAAGATAACGAACGTGGCCACTCTCACGAATCCCAAGGACGTGGCGACCAAACACTACGTAGATCTGGAACTGAGAAAGTCTGACGGACGAGAAATGAAATCGGATCTGAATGCGGGATTCCACAAGATATTGAATCTGTCGGAGATCAACGACACGGATGCAGACTCAACCGCGGTCAACAAGGGCTACGTAGATTCTGCCGTGATACAATCGCAAGAATACCTAGAATCGCAAGTGGACGATCTCTACCTGAACAAACAATCTGGCAGAACCATGGAGAGTGGCATCAACATGAACGGTCACAATTTATTCGGTCTCGATCACGATCCTGAATTCGATTCCAGCGCGGTCAGCAGAAAGTACGTGGACAACAACTCGGTCTGGAGAAAGGGCGACATCATGGAAGATAAACTAGACATGGGTGGACACGCGCTCACGAATCTACCGGATCCCGTGAACATGACGGATGCCTGCACCCTGATTTCGGTGTTGGAGAAAGTCAAATATGCTAGACAATTGATCACCGTGTGGGCTGAAGAGGCTGGCACCTTAGATGAAGGAAAAGCTGAGTGGTCTTTCGGAAATGGAGGTAGCGGATCGAAACATGGTCAGGTGGGATATCCCATGCCGCTGGGAGGTGAAATCCTTCGAATGAGTCTGGCTTCCTCGGATTTGAATAACAGAGCGGTCGTCAATCTCATGGTGAATGGTGTGGAGAGTGATAAGAGATACAGCATCGAAAGGACTGAGAATCAACACGCGAATGTTAGCACGTTCGGCACGCCTCTCAAAGTGAACGCCGGAGACAGGATTAATTTCGTCATGAAAACCAATAATCCCGAAGCCACCACTTCCGTGGTGAGTCTACTGATCAAACTAGATTCTTTGAACAATGCGTGGAAAATAATGAATTAAAAAAAAAATAATGTGTGATTATTAAAAACAAAAAACAAAAAAAAAGTAATGAGATCATCTTTAGATCTTATTTTTTTTGTTTTCCTTCTTCTTCACTATCACCATATATTATAATAACGTTTCCTTTTTTCTCAATTTTCAGCGTCGATTCTTCTTTTTCTTTTTTTCTTTTTCTTTGTGATATGATACGTTTATAACAACACTTTTGTTTATCCGAATCATAATTATGAACGAATGTTGTGCATCTCTTGGTAACACTCGCATCATTACCATTCTCTTCAGAAGGTAGTGGTGATGGTGGAAAGCGTCTCATTCTTTTCATTTCCAACCATCTATCCCGCTGTTTATCTAACCATTTTTCCTTTTTTTTTTGTTTTTTGGCTTGCAACACAGGATGGAACATCTGACGGAAACGGAGAGACGATCGCACAGGATCGAACAATCTAAGATCTGTTCGAGTTTTAATATTTTCGTCACGAAATATCCTTTTTGTTTCTCTCGAGTGAATAGCATGCGATCTTTTAATTAATTCAGAACGTAATCGTAAAAATCTTTTTTTTTTCAAACGTGAAAATGGAATGTGTATTTCGTTTTCTACGTGACTACTTACGAACTGTAACATTTTATACGTCGAGAATGTTGAAAAAAGACGATTTTTTCTCTGATGAAACTTTTTTTTTTGTTAAAAAAATATCATTAAAAACGAATTTATATTTTTAGTTTTTTTTTGTTTTTTTTGTTTTTAATAATTACTCATTACTTTTTATTTTTTTTTTGTTTTTTATTTTTTTTTCACACTCATCTCTCATCGAATGATTGACATCTTATTTCCATCTGATTCGAATTGTAATTCTCTGTCCGACAGGACCAGGGCAAAGGCTTCGGTTTTTCTCGGAACGTTCCTATCGAATTGCATCTTGATCTGAATGTCTAACACGCTACTCTTGAGTCATTCACTCTGTTTACTAACGTTGAATATGAACATGGGATACATCGACTTGTATTCGCCGGGAGACATGTTGGGGTTGCTCATCAATTCGTCTAGACCGTGATACTTCTTTCTAAAATCAGCGGCGTCGCCGTACAGTCTGCAAAAATCATTCTTGTCGAACAATGCATTGTAATCAATTGCTGGATATCTCGTGGCGTTCAGAAACACTTGCATGTTTCTCAAATGGCAGTGATCGAACAGCGACGCATTCTTTTCCTGAGACCCGTCCCTATCGGTCTGAAACGCAACCACGATGAAACGTGGTCTCTCGAGAGCGGATTTCACCATCAATCTCCAATCAAAGTGATTCATGGAGGGATGAATGCTAGCCGTGTCGCACTGTCTCATTCTAAATCCCACGGGTAATTTACTCTTGGATTCTATGATCTTGTAGAGACGCGCTTTCTCCATGATAGAAGGCTCCACATGCGGAACGAACCACGATATCTTGTGTAGAGTCATCTTACCCACATCGGTCGCAGTGAGTCTCACTATTGCATCGTCGTTTCCTTTTTGAATCAACATCAGATTGTGTTTGAATCCGTACATGATCTTGTAATCGTCCCCAAATCCAAAGATGTGTTTCAAAGGTATCCTGAACGAAAACGTTCCTTTAGATTTGGACGTCTTGACGACGTAGTCGAATATCAAGGCGGCGCCGGCGCTAGCAGGGCTGATGGTGTCTTTCACCCACAACTGATTAAGTCCTCTGGATTTCGAAAAATCACCAGGATACGTCAAGAGTCCGAACATCGTGGTGGCCTGACCGGGATGAAACACAGATTCTATCTCTTGTCCGGATAGCATGTATTTTATGTTACTGAACAGATGCATGATGCCATTATTGGTTAGAGTAACCATGTCATCGTCAGCGTAGTCGCTCCCATCTTCTTTGGTGAGACGTCCCTGCACCACTATGTAACTCTCGCTAGGATGTACAAATAAATCTTGAGTTTCAACGTTGATTCTTCTCTCTCCCGCATTGTTCAAACTCGTTCCGGTTACCGGTTTGTATTCATGAACCTCATATTCTTGAATACTTTCATCTTTCACTATGCTTTGTGCTATATCTAGTATATTCGTCATTTTAAAGGATTTTTAGTTTTTTTGTTTATTAATTAACCTGCTTTCTTTATCTAAAAATAGTTTTTAATTATTTTTTATTATTTTTTTCTCTCTCTTATATATATGTGTGTAAACAAGAAAATGTTAAAGACAGTAAATAAAAAAAAAATTTGTCTTCTTCATCAAAACTTTGTCTTCTGTAATTGTTGTTCGTAAAACTTTCCGATGATCTCTTCTCCATCCAAAGCTTCGATTTCGTAAGTCACCGGATCGGTGTGAAATATTTTGATTATCACGAAGATTTCCGAGGTCCATCGAGGAGTATAACCCTTTTCGAAGTGCTTCTTATAAGCGTAAATTCTCACTCGATCACCGACCGCAAATTTCGGCGTTCTAGACTTCTTCCTGATCTTAGATCTCTCAGGATATAGATTCGCGTAGACCCGTTTTTCGTTTCGAGGATTGCTAGCTTCCGCGGGAGTTATCTTGATCGATCTGTGTCGCGTGTTGTTGTAATCTTTGACCAGACCGTTCAGAGCGTATATGTATTTCTTGGTCGAATTCACCGTGAAGTATCTGTGCATCTTTTCCTTCATCGTTCGATTCCAACGTTCCACCATGCTGGCTTTCTCTTCATTTTCGATCGAGTAGAGGTCTACCAATCAACGAACGTGCTTGTTGTAGAATTCCTTTCCCTTATCCACCCACAATTTACTCGGTTTTCGAGAAGACGAGTCGAACACGCTCTTCAGAGCCTCGGCGACGCATGTTCCCGATTTATCCTTCAAAGCTCTGATCCAACCGTATTTGGAAAACACGTCGATGACCGTCAATAGATATTTGATGCCCTCGTTCCACCTCGACAACGATCTCATGTCAACCAAGTCGGCAGACCAAATATCATCCAGACCCTTCATGAACACCCTTCTCTTTCGAAATTTACGCACTATCGGTTTGTGTAACTCCTCGGCCAATTCGCTCGTCAATAATTGTTTCTTCTTCTTTTCAGATGCACTTTTTTTTTTTGAACGCACCATCCGAATCGACGTTTCACACCAATCAGATTGCCGACCAGCGAACGTTCCATCTTCTCTCTCCTGGTCGGATTCGATATGCCTCTCAATTTCCCAAACATGTTTTTGTTGCAGACGTCGTTGCGAGTCTTGGTGTCGGGATGTCCGGCGTAGCACAGATCGTGATCATACGCGGCCGCATCCACCCTATTCACAGGTTTGCTCCAAGATTTGGGTGTCAGATCGGCGTTGAGTCTCTTGTTCAACTTCGTTCCGGGTGCAGTGAAACTGTGACCGGGCAGATGCATTTCGAAAGGTAGATTATTGATCATTTTATTCACGATGACTTTACCTTTGCTCGCGTTCTTTTTTTTTGATGAATCTAGTCTTGACAGAACCACACACGTCGCAAATTCCACGAAGCATCTGTCTGTTGTTTTTAGTTTGCACTTCTCTAGAATTACTTGTCTCGGTAACTCTCTTACACTTTACGCAGTACATTTTTAAGAGTTATTTAAATTAATTTAGTTTTTTTATTTTATATATAAATTTAATTTTTTTTTTAATAAATTCTGTTCTTATTATATATATTTTTTTTTCAATCGCTGCTCTTGAGTTCTATCATCTTACTGAATTCCTCCCTGGCCTCTTTCCTCCCCTTTTCCACGAGAGAATCCTTCATCTCTTCCTTGATGATCTGACGAGTCTTGATTCTCACGGCTTCTTTCATGGCATCGTATTTCGTTTTCTCGCTCAATATCGTGAAGTATTCTCCGTCCGATATCCTACCATCTTTCAACGCCATAGAGATCATTTCGGATATCGTGTCGATCTTGGAGTCGGCCAAGACGCGAATCTTGTCGTGTTTCCTCGCCTTCAGATATAGTTTCCTACTCAAAAAGTTTCCGAGCGTGCTAAACAATCCGGCGGCGAGGGCCACTCCTTCTACGGTCAACACGATCGGAATGGCGACCGCGGTCAACAACAATCCGATGCCGGCCGCGTGTAAACCCATGGAAATCGTGATGAGTGTCGTGTTGATCACGTTGACGAATGTCACGAAACGCGAATACTTCTTCTTGAGAGAACGGCGAGAATCTCTCTCTCGAGTTAGATACTCTTGGATTCTATTGATTTGATTGATGCGATACCTCTCTCCTCTTTCTCTTTCTTCTAGCGACGGCGCCGTCGGCAAAACGTCGATCGTCTTCTCGTCCTCGTCGTCCACTAACATCGGATACAATTTATTTCTGGTTCTCATTTTTGTTTTTTTTTTCTTTCTAGTATTAGATAAAAATTTTATGTGTGTATTTATTTTTTATTTTCTATTCTCCCTTATTTTATATCAACGAAAAAAACTTAGACGTATGCTTCATTCAGCAATAATTTCTTGATGCATCCCTTGTCTTCTAAAGTCAGACTTTTACGCGCCAATTTCAGTTCTTCCGAAACTGTAGGCTTGTCTTGATTCTTACAGAAGACTAATCTCTTCCAGAACGTGATCACATCGTTGAATCTAACGCGTTCGAATGCCGGTTCGAAATACATGACGACCATATCTTCCCTTTCCATCGTCAGACATGAATGATTCTCGTGATTGAAGTCTAGATGATCCCGACATCCGACGCATCGTTCTAACAAGATGGAACGTAGTTCATCATTTAAGCAGATTGGGTATGCTCTCATTAGCATGTTTAAAAGAATCCTCGCACTAATAGTCTGGGAAGCGCTCATGATTTACGTATTTTTTTTAATTATCTATTCGATTTGATATATTTATTTTTCTAAATAACTATTATTTATATTTTTTTTTTCTCTCTCCTATATATATCGATCACTTTTTTTTTGTTTATTTCCTCGGGTATTCCCCCCGCTCACGTCAGAAATGGAAGCGTTCGACAGTTGTCCGTCAAGTTTTTTGGAGGAAAAAAAAATCCAGGTGTTCCCCCCACCCCACGACGAGGGGAGATAACTCTGTATGATCGAATTTATGAGAATCGAGCGATCCGATTGGTCAATAGTGGGAATTCCCCTAATGACGTCATAAATGGGAAAAACCCACCGCCTCAAAACAATTGAGAGTTCTGGACCACTGGTCTAGAATCCGCAGACCGGTTTTTGATGATAGCCTAGAATTTTTTGCTCGCGTTCACCAACGATGGATCGATGGTCTGATCTGCGATGGGAACGTCGACAAAAATTTTTAAAGTAAAAGATAAAAGTGAAGATGTACAATTTCACCTTTTTTTAAAAAAACGCGCGTTCACCACGAGTATTTGAACGTTAAAAGTGCGATCTAGGAGTCACAAAAAAACATGGGGGATTCAAGACCACTGTACATTTTTGTGAACAAGCGTGCGATTTAACACTGAATTCCACGTTGGTGAACGCATCGTGTACGTATGTTGTACACGTACATGTACAAAGTGGTAGTAAACTCTCAAATATTACCTACTAGTATGTTATTATGTTATTAAAACGAAAAAGGCTCGGTTTCTTTTTCCGTATAGTTTCGGCGATAAAATTGACAGCGGAAGTGCCGCCCAACGATGCTCATGTAAACAAAAACAGATTCGCACGTATGTACGTCTGCTGTTCAGTAAAATCGAGAAAAATAATAGCGACTCTTAATAATCTGACGATCATGGTGTAAATAAAGTATACCCAAAGTAGCTTGGTGTACCAAATGTTCACCATTCGTGGTGAAGTGGTGCTAACCGCGCGCCGAAGGCTCGCGGTTAACACCACTTCACCACTTGTGGTGAACATTTGGTACACCAAGCTACTATGGGTATATTCTATATATCTTACCATATGGGGGCGCTGTGGCGTTGACGTAACAAGTTCTCGTCAGATCACCGAAGTTAAGCAACGTCGAGTCCGGTTAGTCCATGGATGGGTAACCGTCTGAGCGATCGATTCGGACTCCCGCGTTGTGTCCTTGGGCAAGGCACTTACCCCGATTTTCCACATCTGGGCACGATGACGCCGTGTACTAAGGCGTACTGCACGTCGATGGTGCGCATGTCTAACCAATCTAACCCGGCCTGTGCTGCGGTGCTGAGTTACGATGTTGGGGAGCGGGTAGCTGCTCGTCGTTGCTCGGTGGTTCTCTCCGTGTACTCTGGCTTCCTCCACCCGTAAAACTGTCACGGTCATGATTAGCCATTGTGCACAAGTAAGTGACCATAAACACCAATAAATAAATTAATAAATCTTACCATATTCCTCCTTATCCTGACATGTTTGCATAATGAAAGGAATGGGAGCAATTTTGAACGGCGTCTGTTTTGACAATCATTCAGCGTCCTTGATTTGATTTTTTAACGTAGGTCATGAGGTCATGGTATTGCGATCTTGATCTGTGCATGACGTAATAACCATTCATTGTTCATTTATTGTTGTAGTTTGTCGTGGTGTGTCAGCTGTGTGTTTCTTTGTTTTATTTTTCATACTAAACACATCGCCAATGGTGCGCCCTTAGCGGTTCACGAGTCTTTACAAAAGGTAGTATTTAATCAGATAAATACTTCATATCTTCGCGAGCCTCTTGCTATGGTATGCAGTATTTATCCAATTAAATGCAGTCTTTTCTACACTTGATAACCTACAGTGTTTTATTGAAGAAAAACCAATGTCTCAATACCATTCACTGACCATTAACGTTGAGTGTTTGTCCAAATACAATTTCCAACACCTTTTTGACAAAAGACGGAATAACATGTATTTTTTGTTTCGTCATCGATCGTGATCTTCACTGCCGGAATGTCTTTCCTTCACAAGTGAAGTAAACTTGTTCTGGTGCCAAGCCAATCATTAATTAGGAAACGTGTTTGATTTGAAGAAACCAGAATGAGCTTCTTGTTACAACAAAAACATTTAATAAATAGATTATGTTATAATTTTAAACATAATCTAATGTTTGCCTGTTTTTGTTTCATTTCAGGAGATCTGCAGACGCTTGTTTTTGTCCCAGTGGCCTCGTCTCGTACTATGGTGTTTGCATTAAATCATCTTTAAGTGTCGCATGGTTCTTATTTACGACCCATATCTACAGTGTACACCCTCATTACACAGACAACATTAGATTTGAAAAGTTCCTGAGGCGTAAATACAACATGTTTTCTGTCCACATACGATCTTCTCATCGTCCAGAAACAAATAAAAGGGTTGTCATTAGTGGAGTTAGTTTTAACGTATGTAGATCATATTGTGTTCGTTTCGCTACCTATGACGTTCTCAGTTAAGACGAAATGGTAAAGGTAAAATAGTCGCTGGCATAGACATACATGTAGCAAATTGATTCAGAAAAACTGTTTGTGTGAATTGAGAATGATACATCTGATGATGTCGAATGTCCCATGGTTCCTCCGCCAGCAACTTCCATTCATTGCCCTTACCGTATGACCGCCGTGGACTGGTCACTTTCCGTGGGTGGGCAATATTTCCACGGACGCAGCAATATTAGATTCCAAACATTAATTATAGGAATAATCATCAAAACTTTAATTAATCAGTTTATCAAGTTCGTCATCTCTAATAGCCAAGATATCATTAAAGTGAACGTCAAGTTCAAGTCGACCTCTCTCTATGAGCTGCTGATTTTCCAAGCTCTTCGATGTTGCAGTCGAAATAATGTTAGAGTTTTGCCGCTTCTTGCTCTCACTCAGATGATTCGCATATGATCTGATGGAAGATTCTGATTTATGCCCTGAGTTACGCATAATATGCCATGCTTCTATAAGACGCGGGTGGGTGGGATGTCTAAAAATCACTCGGAAAAGATAAATACGGGTACAGCCATAATAAAAAAAGTACCATGGTCCACCATAGTGTTGTCCCAGAACATCATGGCATACTAGGGTAATACCATGGTATATCATGTGGTTTAGAGACAACACCATGGTGTGCAATGGCACATTTTTACAACGGGGATAATTCACTATAGTGTACGAAATATTGGCCTCACCCCTTCCAAATAAGTAAGGACATAAGGAGATAAAATGGATTAACGGAAAAGCAAGTGAAAATGGAAACGATGACAAACGATTTGTATCAGATCAATACACATCAAGCTGTACCATTTCGGTTACATATCATTGTATCCAATTCGATACGGAATGAAAAACGCATATTAAAAGCACACTTTACTTAAATATTTGGGCATCAGGCAATCTTATACAACTGTTTATGCAAAAAACATCCACAGGGAATTTTACAAGTAATTAATGTCGGTTTCACCGTGCCAGAACGCACCAATTTAAAATTTCGCTGCACAGTAACCGACTGAGCAATAATATCCCTAAATTTTCACACGGACAGTTCCAATGGTTCACACGGTCAAAGAAAATTCCACGAATAGAATGAAGGATTCAAAGCAAGTTGATTCTCGGGTGTAAACCTACAACATTTGTTTTGGCCGGCAAATTCAGGATAAGGATTACAGTTATCAGGAGGATAACACCTGGGATTTCAGTAATTTTATATCTTAGGGGGCCATTCTAGAACGCCTTTTCTTCCGCGAATTTCGGCCAATAAATACCATTTCGATCATTTAGTCAGTTTAAGGATCAATCCTAAAAAGAGCCCGGACGGTGAAACATGGGATTTCAATAATATAATCTTGCATCTCAGAACGCCGCCATACAACGCCGTTTATTAAGCTAATTTCGGCCAATAATTACCATTTTGACCATTTGTTCACTTTTAGTGGCCAATATGACCCTTAAAAGGAGTCGGAGGATGAAGCTAAGGATTTCAATAATCTTATATCATAGGACGCCACCCTCAACACCGTTTATTCCGCGACAGTCGGCCAACAATTACCATTTTGACCATTTGGTCACTTTTTGGGCTCAAGCTGACGCCTTAAAAGGGATCGCAAGATGAAACTTAGGATTTCCATGATCTTGTATCTTATGGCGCCACTCTACAACCCCGTTTAGTCCGCGAATTTCGCCTATAATTACCATTTTGACCATTTGGTCAATTTTAGGGGTCCAGTTGACCCCTTAAAATGGTTGGAAGATGAAACTAAGGATTTCAATAATCTTGTATCTTGGGGCTCCATCCTACAACGCCGTTTATTCCGCAATTTTCGGCCAATAATTACAATTTTGACCATTTGGTCACAACTTTTAGGGGTCAAGCTGACCCCTTAAAAGGGGTCGGAGGATGAAACTTACGATTTCAATGATATAGTATCTTAGGGCGCCACCCTACTACGCCGTTTATTCCGCAAATAGCAGCAAGAGTAATTACCATTTTGACCATTGGTCGCTTTTATGGGTCAAGCTGACCCCTTAAAAGGGCCGGCGGCTGAAACTTTGGATTTCAATAATCTTCTATCCAGGGCTCCACCCCACAGCGCCGTTTATTCTGCGATTTTCGGTCAATAATTACCATTTTGTCACTTTTAGGGTTCATGCTGACCGCTTAAAAGGGTCGGAGGATGAAACTTTGGATTTCAAAATCTAATATCTTAGGGCATCACCCTACAACGCCATTTATTCTGCGAATTTCGGCCAATAATTACCACTTTGACCATTTGGTAACTTTTAGGTGTCACGCTGACCCATTAAAAGGGGTCGGAGGATGAAACTTAGGATTTCTATAATCTTGTATCTTAGGGCGCTACCCTAGAATGCCGTTTAATCCGCGGATTTCGGCTAGTAATTACCATTTTGACCATTTGGTCACTTTAGGGGTCAAGCTGACCCCTTAAAAGGGGTCGGAAGATGAAACTTAGGATTTCTTCAATAATCGTTTTCTCAAGACGCCACCCTACTGCGCCGTTTATTCCGCGAACTTCGGCCAATTAATGAATGTTGAATAAGGAACTGGGAATAAGTAAAGGATTTCACATCGCTAAAGCATTTTGTGTTTCTTGTGTGTTGCGTACACATTTTATTTATTAGCAAACATCACCAGATGGCGTGTTACTGGTCAGCTGTGGTATCATACTACTTGTGGTTATGTTATTTTGTGTTAATATTTATTTATGCATACCATCTGTGTTACATATTCCATGGTAACATGTTAATCCATTCACACCAGCCAGACGCTCACAGTAAAGGCACTTGTACTACTCGTTGTATGTTATACCTTATTAATTCTTACCTACACCCGTGTTTAATCACCGGATCATGCCAATACTGCGACATTAGCGGTATAATGAGTATTCAATAAGCCCCCTCCCCCACCTGATTCATAAACAATTCACTAGCTTTACTTTAAGGCTGTCACGATTTTTTAATTTAGGAATCGACTAATCGTTGCAAATAATCGATAATAATCGATTAATCGTACCTAGATGACCCCCCCCCCCCCCTTTCCCTCTCTTTGAGGTCGTTAAAAATGAAGTTCAAGTCAGTTTACCTATCTCAAGTAAACAACGAAGACGGTCCTCTTTTAGGTACATTCAAAGCTTTGATGTTCTGAACTTTTGAACAGTCAGTGCAATAATCAAGACCGGTCGTCAGTTGCGAAGTTCGCAACTGCCGGCCTCGCTTGGTTATTACACTGACGGTTCAAAGGTTCAGAACATCAATGCTTTGAATGTACCAAAAAGACAAATGCTGCTAACGGCTTCTTGAGGTTTAACGTCGACGTTCTTGACCTTTTACCTTCAGAAACAATAGTTTTTTCATCAATTTTTTTTTATAAAACGTCTAAAACGGAGTAACATTTACCGATTCTTCGACAGCGTAAAATACTAATCGATTTCGGCGTGACCGATCGACAATCGATTAATCGTGACAGCCTAACTTTACTTGTATAATTTGGGGTTCCTATATTTCTAGCTCGGTTGTACAACTTCACCGTTTTGACAATAACAACGATTTGTGATCTGCAGAGTGTGTTTGGGGGGTTTTCATTCTATAAAAGCAAGCATTAGTATATTGCAATCCTGCTTAACTTTTTTGGCGCGGAATAATCTGAGAAACAGAATTCTTAGCGCCTATTATTCATCAGGAATTTTACAGAAAGTATAGGTTGTTAGACATAAGCGTTATTATTTTAAAATATGTTCTAATGATCTCATTGACAGTTTTTCAAATGATTTTCTGTATATATTTAAATGGCACCTTTATACTTCCAAGGGACGACATCGTTGTTCATGGATAGGACATAAATGGTGCATGAAACATAGGAATACGTATCTTTGTTTAACCCTTTACACAACGAATCGGCCGCATCCACCCGCGAACTATGCAACATCAGCAGTTGAAAAAATATTATTATTCAAATATTTTTCGACAAAACCATATCATGTGACCCCTCGTTGGAACGAGGGGTCACATGATATGGTTTTGTTGAAATGTTTTGAAAAAATTGAAAAAAATGGTATTTAAAATAATAAATTTTGATGTCGTCTGGGTAAAGGGTTAAAAGCACTTAGCAATGAACACACACAGTTGGCTAAAATGACTACTGCAGTACCTTTCCGCGGTCTGCCGTCTGTCAACTTTAGTCGCCTGTCGCGCCAAAAGAGTTAAAGATGACGGTATTTCTTTGACTTTCTTGGGATGCGTGAATTCTTGTCGCCTTTATAAATGAGCCCGGTCGGTGGTGTCTTCATAATATACTTGACATATGCAATTTTGCGGGACCGTTTTTCAAATCCGGTTGAGTAGTTCTAAGCTATGGTTTCAGGAATAAATGTTCTCTCTGATCTATTTACAGTTAAAATTATACAGTCGAAGAAATACACAGAACGTCACGATGTTTGAATTCGTTCGTCAGTGTGGCAGGACAGCCAGCGCGGAAGGACAGAACGAGAGGCTCAGATGATCAGGGGTAGAAATTGGAGTGCAAACAAAAACGTGCTTCTCAAGCTTTATAAATCATTGATACGCCCGGTACTAAAATTTGGTGCCATAATAACAAGTGACCTGAGCAAAACCAATATTCAGAAGCTGCAGAAGGTTCAAAATCATGCCTTGCGAGTGGTACTATGCAAGCCCATGTGGGCACCAATAAAGGAACTTTATGAGCAAGCAAAAATAGAAAATATTGAAACGCGATTAAAAGACCTACAAAACAAAACCCCCAACAGACTCCAAGATAGTGAATTAATGGTAAAGCTGAACGAACATCGATTCCTTAACAGAAAAATAAAAGAAGTCACAGAAAATTAAATTTATTCATTAGAATTAAATTGCGTGGAGTCAGTGAGGATTGAAACTACTCATTGAGCACTTTAGGGCTGAGTCTGTGAGGACTGCCTCGAAACTCTGGAGAAGCGCGATTGAATCGCGATTAAAAGATCTACATAACAAAACCCTCAACATATCTCCAAGATAGTGAACTAAAGGTAGAGCTGAACGAACACCGAACCCTTAACAGAAACAGAAAATAAGGTACAGAAAATTAAAATTATTCATTAGAATTAAATTGGGTGGAGTCAGTGAGGATTGCCTCGCTACTCCTTGAGAACTTTAGTATTAAGTCTGTGGGGACTGCCCCGCAACTCTACGTGTGGGCTACGATGAAACCCACCACTCGCCCCAGCAATAGTAACAATCACACAACAGTTATAACATACAATAGCGGAGTTCTATCTTTCCCTAATCATGACTTGAAGGAGTGGAGTCAGTGAGAAGCCTCGCTACTCATTAAGAAATCTAGAATCGAGTCTGTGAGGACTGCCTTGCAACTCTGCGCGTGGGGAGCACAGTAAAAACTTGAAGTCCTGTCACGAACTGTGCGCTTATCTATGTTTAATTGTGTGTAGGAATTTGACATCCGAAGCACGGCAGGTTATCCTGGTTACTCATAGCAAATACAGGAAATGTTTCTGCCAATGGTCCTCCGAGTTACCCGGAGGTCCATTGGCTGAAACATTGCTTGTGCACAGGCCAAATGTACAGAATTTGATAGCCTAACTATGGTCATAACGCGTAGATTAACGCGCAGATCGACGTGCTATTTGTTCGCATTTCATGACAGAACTTCTAATTTTAACTGTAGGCTCCAAAGAAACCCACACCTCGCCCCATTCATAGGAACAATCACACAATAGTCATAACATACAATAACGGATTCCTATCTGTCTATATATATAACTTTTCTACTTGAATCCCCTCAAATTTTCTTGCAACAATCCTATCAACTCGAAGTTGAAACAAGCTTGCCTGGCTGGGACTAGTGTACATTTTAAATAAATAAGCATTTGAATAAAAGATATAACAGCCCTTTTAAGGGCTTTGGGTGTGTGTGTCTGTGTGGGTGTGCTTGGTGTGTATTTTTTTTCTCCCTCCCATCACCCCGTCATCTGTTCCCCCTGAAGGCAGACCGCATGGCCAAGGCGCCGCATCCACCCTCCTTATGGGCTGATGGATGACTCCGAGCTTTCAAAAAACACATATTAGTGGATTTTTTTTCCTTTGTAACCGTTATGGATAATATGCTGATGCTGCTCCCAAACCAGCGACTGTTTGGGTATTTTTCTTTTTTTCTAAAACAACCATCAAACTGAGGTTTCGATATTACCATAAATATGCCCGCGTCTCTAAGCAAATACAGAGCAAAATTCTTGAAGTTATGCACAATTCCTAGTCATCTTCCAGTTCTCGGTTGTTCTCGGAGGTCTGAACCCACTAACCTACTGCCAGTGCGCACCCTTAAACCAAATAAGATTATTGGCTCTCGCTTCGGATTCATAAACAAAAGAAGTTATAAAGCTAATAAAGTTATTCGGGTTGCAAGGGATTTCAATCCCACATCTTCCCTGCTTTTCATTCATAGGAATGTGTCAGAGTCAATCGAGCAGGCTATGCTGAAACGACTCTGTGCTAAATTGTAAGAATACAATTAGTCGTGTTCGAATTCATACTTCATAAAACAAGGCTTTTTAATCGTCATTAACTGATTGAGCGAGGTGTTATTTGTTAGTTGAAGTTCGAATTTAAATGAAAAATGGAGGTAATGATAGACCCCACGCTAGGACCAACATTCAAGAATGGGGTGTATAATGCCGGCCGGCCGGCCGGTAGGGTAGGAATTGGGATTGAGAGAGAAGTTAAATGCCTCAAGATCGAGAAGGAGTGCAATTTTGTTCAGTTAAAAATGGAAAGGGAGGTAATAACAAAAATATCAGGGTGGTGGATGGTCCAGTCAGTCGGGTGAGGATGAGTCGAAATTGGAAGCCACGGACGCACATACGTGAAGAATCCGCCAGTTCGTTGGGGTGTCTAACAGTTGCTCACCGCTGCTCGGTGGTTCTCTCGGCGTACTCCGGCATCCTCCGCAGGTAAAACTGCCCGACACGGCCCGAATTTTTAAATTAGTGTATTCTTTTTCACAGAGGCGTGTAATAAACACAGACCGCCACGTTGTGTGAATGCGATCGTCAATACGGCACTCGGCCAACGCGGAAGGATAGAACTCAGTCGAGACCTCTCTTCTGCGCGCTGGTATTCTTGTCGTATTGACGAATGCATTCACACATCGTGACGTTCCGTGCACGGTATGTCTGCGTGTGGGAACCAGTTAACCCTTTACCTAACCTGAAAAGCAGACGACACTTGCAAACAAAATTCTTGAATAACTATTTTTTTCATTTTTTATCTCAAAAACATGGGTTATGACCCCTCATTGGAACGAGCTCGTCGAGCCCGTTCCAATGAGGGGTCATAACCTATGTTTTTGAGACAAAAAAAAAAGAAAAAATAATGAAAATTAATTGGCGATTTTTGTGAATAGCGCTGGCCGGTTTTGGCCGTTACGTTGGGTAAAGGGTTAATATGAGATATGTTCAACTGTCCGTGTCTGGGCTCTGGTGGATGCATTTATTGGGTGGAGACAACACCTATTGGCTGGGATGATGCATATTAAGATACACTTGTTAGAGAAAAATAGTATCCACTTGGATAATACTGCACTAAAGTTTTGAACCTTGCATGTCTCTTAGGAAGCTACACAGAGAACCAAGAGCTGCCACTGGTGCCAATTCCTAAGAGAGTCGATAGAGCAAAGCCCGTTCCACTCACTTCTCCATTTCTCCTTGAACTCATGCTAAGGATATATGTTGGCTGCTGCATAGGTCAAAGCCGTGATGATGGGTAGGGTTTAGATATGTGGGGAGTTCTGATTGGTCGAAGGCAGAGGTTGGACCAGATATAGTTAGGAGTGGGTGGAGGGTGTAGGTAATTGGAGCCATCTGATTGGTCGAGGGCTGGGCTCGTGCTCAGAGATAGTTGGGATAGCTAGGACTACAAATATTGCTTGGCCGAGAGTAGACAAACAAGGCCAGGAATAGGAGCCAGAATAACTGAGAGTAGCTAGAATAGGACCTAGCATCGGTAAAAACCGAGGGTTCTGTGAGAATCCGAGCCAGATAAACAAGTTTTGGTGCCCATTTAGGTGATTTTTTGGCACTTGTTGAGTAGTTTTCGATGATTAGACATACTCCCATAAACTCACATATAAACCCTTGAACACACACCCCACTACACCCTAGCCCTTCCATGATATAGTAACCACGTATTACCAAAGAAACCAAGAAGCAGCCTTAATCATACAAAATGTGGCTCAGTAGGTAGAGGTGCAGGCTGCAAGCCGAGAGGTCCTCGGTTCGAATCCCACCTGCGGCAACCGCGTTGTGTCCTTGGGCAAGACACTTCATCTCCATTGCCCGCGTGGGGGCACGGTGACGCCGTGTACTAAGGCGTACTGCACGTCGATGGTACGCATGTCCTCAATCAATCTAACCCTGCCTGTGCTGCAGTGTGGAGTTACGATGTTGGGGAGCTGGCAGCTGCTCGTCGTTGCTCGGTGGTTCTCTCCGGGTACTCCGGCTTCCTCCACCCGTAAAACTGCCACGGTCATGATTAGCCATTGTGCATAAATATGTGACCTTAAACATCAATAAATAAATAAATCATACAAAATGGACGATAAGAAGAAGTATCACCCTAACAGCTCGCGCTGCGCGTGTGCTCTAACACCTCCCACCATGATGTCACAAAAAACCAATATACCTCTATTTAGGGCGGTTACTCCCTAATTCCTTGTTATTTTATATTCGCCTCGTGGACGCTATAGATATATAACACTGAGATATTTATTTATTTATTTATTTATTTATTTATTTATTTATTTATTTATTTATTTATTTATTTATTTATTTGTTGGAGTTTAACGACACTTTCAACGGCCAGGATGAACTCGTGTCGGACAGTTTCATGTGTGAAAGAAGCCGGAACAGCCAGAGAGAACCAACGAGTTGCGGTAAGCAACTGTGGGACTCCTCAATGTACTAACTCCAAAGGAGCAGGATTTTCAATTGTTGAAGCCCAGCGCACCATCGATGTACAGTACGCCTCGATGCACGTCGTCTCCGTGCCTCCACCTGGGCAGTTAGGATTAAGTGCTTTGCCCAAGGATTACAACGCAGTTGCCGTGCTAGTCAGTATTGAACCGTGTACCTTTCGTTGAAGTCCATTGATATAACCACTGAGCTACTGAACTCCCAGATATAAATAAGATCAGGCATTTTACATTCATGATATTCCACTGCCCTAATGACAATTCACTTAGGATGCAATGGGGCGCTGTGGCTCGGTAGGTAGAGGAACAGGCTGCAAACCGAGAGGTCCTCGGTTCGAATCCCACCTGCGGCAACCGCGTTGTGTCCTTGGGCAAGACACTTCACCCTCATTGCCCATGTGGGGGCACGGTGACGTCGTGTACTAAGGCGTACTGCACATCGATGGTGCACTTGTCTTCAACCAATGCTAACCCTGCTTGTGTGGAGTTAGTATGTTGGGGAGCTGACAGTTGCTCGCCGTTGCTCGTTGATTCTCTCCGGGTACTCCGGCTTCCTCCACCCGTAAAACTGTCACGGTCATGGTTAGCCATTGTGCAGAAATATGTGACCTTAAACCCTAATAAATAAATAAATAAATAAATACTTTGGATGCAACGATTAATCGTGATATACCTGAACCGCGATACACTGCTCACGATTCAATACGTATCGCTGTTCACCGTGTGTCGCGATGCTATAAATATAAGGCAAAACAGTTTCGCAGATTTTGAAAGCTGATGCAGTGAAACGCTTTTTTGCATGACAGTGCTAAATATGCCACTAACACAGGACTATTCAGTCAAAGGTTGGTGAATTCGCTCTAATTGCTATTTATATGATTAATCCGTTTTATTTTGTTTGACAGAGCTCACAGAGCTCTGTCAAACAAGATATACGGGATTAAATTGTTTGAACATATTTTCTAACAGGAAAAAAACTCCGGAAAACGGGTCATAAAATCAAAACCTGAAATAAATGAATGCCAATGGTTATCACTTTGAGAAGTTACCTATTGTTTAAAGAGTGCATTCAAAAAATTGTAATACATTTTAACCCTTTACCTAACATGAAAAGCAGACGACACTTGCAAAAAAAATTCTTGAATGACTAATTTTTTTCATTTTTTGTCTCAAAAACATAGGTTATGTCCCCTCATTGGAACGAGCTCGTTCCAAAGAGGGGTCATAACCTATGTTTTTGAGACAAAAAAATGAAAAAATAATCAAAATTAATTGGCGATTTTTGAGAATAGCGCTGGCCGGTTTTGGCCGTTACGTCGGTTAAAGGGTTTTAAAGGAAGCTACTGAAAATGAATACATCATTTTCAAAGTATTTGATAGTTGTACTTGCATGGCATGACATATCATGTGTATCATGATACATACCGTATCGTGCAAATTGAATCGTGACACACTGGACTTCTATGCTAGAGGTCCCGAGTTCGATTCCCGTCCGGGACTACCCGCGTTGTACGCCTTAGTACACGACATCATCGTGCCCCCATGTAGGCAACCGGGATAAGGTGCCTTGCCCAAGGACACAACGCGAGTCGTCCCGAACGGGGATCGAACTCGGGACCTCCAGCATAGAAGTCCAAGAGTCTACCACTGAGCCACCACGCTCCCATTGGATTCCTCATGATTTGGTATCAACTCAATCATTCGTTATGGGCGCGAGCTAAGTAGTCGTCAGCTCTCTAATCTTTGCATTCTTACCTCCCTGTTGCATTTTTATTTTTATCGCGATTCTCGTGTTTGTTTTGGGGTGCAGCTGTCGTTTTATGTATATAGATTCCTAGGTCAGTGTCTAGGGATCCGCGGGACACGGGGGGGGGGGGGGCAACCATTAAACCCACTAGCTCTGGTGTGCAAGCTGAAGTAGGGTTGCGGACTGAACCGCAAAAAAAACCGGTACGGTCCGCAGTCCAGGGCCGGACCGGGTCGCCGTCACTGGACCGGTCCACACATGGAGGACCGGTACTGGACCGGTTCGCGGACTTGAATAAATGTACTATGTCTAGCTTTAGCACTGGGGTTATCGATTACAGTAAGCCGTTTTATAAAGTCGGACATTGCCGCTTTAGAGGTTAAATGTTTCTAAAACACGTTTCATACAGCCATCTTCTCTAACTTGACAGCTTGCATCCAGGACAATGAGCCTTGATGAAACGAAAAAGCGTTTTACAGAAATATCCTCTTTAACCTTTGATCTCTGAAATGACAATGTCTGAAATTACGAAACCGATTATACAATTACCATTTGGTAATACCCAATGTATCTGATATAGGCCAAAATGTCGAGAACATGGTCGTTGTATAAGTGGTTTCGTAATTTCAATGGGTAATTGTATGCATTTTGCTAGTGACAATGACTGATGTCAGACAAGATAGCGAATTAAGAATTACCATGTCAAGTTGTCAACTAACCCTCATAGGCCCCTCATAGGCTCATATACATTTCAATGTACTGAAGATAGGTTACAAATCGTGAACTATAGACTCCACAGTGAGTCATGGGTACGAGTTGTAAGCAAGTGTATTCGCTCTCTAACTTCTCTATAATGATGGATATTAGAAAATATTTCAAAATGCACTACACATTTCCACAATGTGCATACAATGTATTATATAACGTGCGCATAGTTACCGTACCAAGCTTGCCCGTCAGATGGCAGTAACTTGAAGCTTTCTTTAACACACATGCGTATACCAATTCAATCATTATAAAATATCTTAAATAAAGCAAATGTGTTAAAATCTTAATTTGGTATTACCAAAAGTAATTTTTTTACACATTTTACTTCATTTAAGGTATTTTTTAATGATTCGACCGATCCGGAACCGGTCCAGGTAACAATATCGGACCACCTAGGGTTGGACCGGGCCGGGCTGGACCACCTCTCCCCTGGACCGGGCCGCCAGTGACGGTCCAGTCCAGTCCAGTCCGGTCCGGTCCGCTTCCTTAAGTTGAAGCGTGGACTTTATACCTGTTGCCCTTATGTAATTACTCGATTTTGTGTTTCAGCTTGCAAATTGGATTCCTCATGATTTGGTGTTAACTTAATCGTTCAATATGGGCGTAAGCTTAGTAGTCGCTTGCTCTGTATCTGTTTATATTCCCACCTTTCTGTCGCACTGACACTTCATTATATCTCGTAGTTGAAAACCCAGATCAAGCCGCAGCTATGATCAATCAGGACTTAACCACAATTGAACATTGGGCTAAAACTTGGTTAGTTGAGTTCAATCCTCAAAAGACTGAGACCATGCTTGTGTCACGTAGAATTACACCCTTTCTCCACCCACCATTATTCTTTCGTAGTTCACAAATTTCTGAAGTTAAGAATCATAAACATTTAGGTGTGATACTAAACAATACTTGTACAAGGAATGACCATGTTGCCAATATCTGCTCCAAAGTCCTGTCCGTATTGACATACTGAGGAGTCACAAATTCATCTTTGATCGTAATGTGCTGGAAAAAGATTATTTTGCATTTTTAGACCCCCTCCTAAGGTTTGGGACAATTGTACGGCGACCAAGGCTGCTGATCTGAAGAAAATTCAGATCGCAGCGGCCAGTATTGTTACTGGTGCAACTGTAAGCGCCAGTAAGGCCCCTTATATACCGAAACCTGCTGGGACTATCTTGAGGAAAGACGACGTAAACACAGATTGAAACATTCAAAATGTACCTTCATCTGACGCCTCAATATACTGCTAACAAAGTTCCAGCAACAATTTCGTTAACCGGTCAAAGTCATAACCTACGCTCCCACCAGAATCACCGAGTTCCCTTTTGTAACTTTCAACTATACCAATCTTCGTTTATCCCAAATACGACTGGTCAGTGGAATAACTTACCATTATCTGTCAGAGAAAACTCATCCCTGAGTAATTTTATGACCTTCCTAAATGATGGCAATCTACGACCACCGACATTTTACGGCGGAGCTAAATCGCGGGCGGGTCAGATTACTACTGTAGGTTACGTTTGCGCTGCTTCAATCTTAACGCACATTAATACAATGACCACTTATCACCCCACCCCCTCTGTGTTTGTGGTGAACACGAGACAGTCGAGTATTTCCTGTTATCTTGCCCAATACATGAACATGCGGGCAGTACAACAACTGAATTACTCCCATCTACTCTTGATGCTAGTACTCTTCTGTTTGGTTCGAAATTCCTTGATAATGCAGAAAACCGCTTTATACTTGAACTTCTTCAGGATTTCATTGTACTTAGCAAACGGTTCAGTTAGCTCCAGTGATTACGTGATCTGCGTGTGTACGTGTGCATCTGACTTGGTATAATGCTTGAACCTGTCGACCCCAGCTATTAATTTCTTTAGCGTCACTAAATAAGTACATTACTCACCTACCAACCCGATTCATGTCTGCTTAACTCAGATCACCAAGGAATTTTTTTTTCTTTTTTTTTTAATTCAAGTTGGTTTTATCTTCATCTTTGTTTTCTCTTTGTTTCTTCTCTTGTTCTATCTCTACTTTCTTCTTCCTGTTATCTTTCTACTGGTTTAAACAATTAGTCCAGCAAATGCCTCGTGTTATCTCCTAATCAAATACTCTATCCAACAAGGGAGGCGACTTCCAAAAGCTTGCATGTTGAATCCCTTACATTTATTCTTGGATTCTGTTGTTCTGTTACATTGTATTCTCTTAATTTTATGAGTTGTTCCTTTTTATCTGTTTGCGTGATGTATACAATTGGCACGTTCAGTAATAAATATTGTTTAAACTAAAATGCCAAGGTCCGAATGAGCCGAAGGTCCGAAAAAAACAGGGTCCGAAAGAGCCAAGGTCCGAAAGGGCCAAGGTACAAATAAGCCGACATTCCACTGGTGGAACTCGTGATTCAGTTGTGAAAAGGCATTTATAAGCCAATTGCCGATTCGCCATGTTTGACGTTAATGATATGCAAGGTCAGAGATCGCTTCGGGAAAACATTTCGATCAGTCTATCTGCCAAGACTGTCGAACATGCGATAGAAACAAACAAAATGTTTCGTTTGAAACGAGAAAATGTGTGTTTTCGATTTAATACTAATTTATTTATTTATTTATTGGTGTTTAAGGTCACATATTTCTGCACGATGGCTAACTATGACCGTGACAGTTTTACGGGTGGGGGAAGCCGGAGTACCCGGAGAGAACCACCGAGCAACGGCGAGCAACTGTCAGCTCCCCAACATGCCAACTACACACGAGCAGGGTTAGCATTGGTTGAAGACAGGTGCACCATCGACGTGCAGTACGCCTTAGTACACAGCGTCACCGTGCCCCCACGTGGGCAATGGGGGTGAAGTGTCTTGCCCAAGGACACAACGCGATTGCCGCAGGTGGGATTCGAACCGAGGACCTCTCGGCTTGCAGACTGCACCTCTACCAACTGAGCCACCCCCCCCCCCCACCCCCGATTTAATACTAATAAAGATAGAAACAATAACATACTTTCAACACACCATTTAGCCGACACACCGAAATAATAGATTTTTTCGTCAAATGAAAACCGCAATGAACCCCTTCCCATAAGCGAAGGCAGACTCGGCATCGTGTTTTTTTTCTGTTGGCAAGTGTCAAAATAGCAGATAGTTCACTCAAAGGACACAAATATCACTGTGTGAGTGAAAATTCAAACCCTGGGTATTCAAACAACAAATCAATACAAATATTTCCAAGCATAGCGCACAGATGTTCTGGCTGGAATAGGTTGGGGAGGGCGTGGTCCCTAAAAGGTGAAAATCGTCTGCTGCTAGTAGCAGTGTCGCTTGTCTAAATAAAAATAATATTTTGTCCATATACAGTACATGTCAAAAAGCCTCGAGCAAATCGAATCATGTGACCCTCGGGGGAGCAATCTTGTTCCGAAGATAGAACACGTGATGTGGTTTGTATAAAACTTAAAAAAAAAACATTTTTACCCGCTAAATTCATGAATTATGTGTGTAGTTGCAGTCAATTTGTTAGGTAAAGGGTTAGGCAGTGAGGTGTGTGGATTAGTTTAAACAATATTTATTTCCAAATGTACAAGCAAACATAGTGTGAATAGAACAAGCTGGTGGATTCGACTGTAAGCTGAAAGCTTATAACTCGTCTTCTCCACAAAACAAGCAAAGCTACATATAACCTGTTAGAATGGCAAGAATATCAGTATTAATATTAACACAAATGTTTGATTGTTCCTTGGCCTCTTGCATTCAATGTTGCATAAGGAAATAAATAGGACGAGAGAGAGAGAGAGAGAGAGAGAGAGAGATTTATGATTTGTGAATTAACACAACATCTGATAATCCAATGACGTCCCCCCACCCCGCGGGAAAAACCTGAATCAAGATTGTCGAATTGGTTTTGAACATGACCGTCCATCACAAGACAGATTGCCGTCGCTCCTCCCATCCCTCAGACACTACCATAATGATCCATCGCGAGCGTTTCGAAAAGTATATAAAATATTTATCTTACATACAGGTGTGTGGATTATGGAGATTCTTATCAATCCTTTTTCCAATGTTTGAAAAAAAAAATTAACAGTACCAAAATCGTAAATTCTCACTGCTCATGGGGCAGGGTTTTTGGCAAATCAATGCTACTTCAACCAAAAAAAATTAGTTTTCCTGAAGGAATATTCTTTCGTGGACATTATAAATTACATTTTAAATTTCTATGCATTGGAAAATTTACTGCAATAGGAATTTTAATGCAGTTAACTCTCGTAAGTGTTGTGTATAAACCAAAATATGTAAAAAAGGTACAGAATATATGTACGTGCATTACCACTAAAAATAGGTTGTAACATAACTACAATAAATTAAGAATCCTGCTGCTTCTGCTTCTACACTGCTAATACAAGAATCTTACATCATTTTCTGGGAAGCTCACTAGTAGTATGTCTCGGGCTTTTCAGGGGTTAGTTGGGGGATCTCATCGGGGGATCTCATGTGACGTCATAGTCACGTGACCTAGTGGCGCCATGTTGTATTGTCATGGTAACCCGCGTGAGCGGCCATGTTGTGACGTCATCTCCATAGTGATACGTGGTGTGAGTGCGCATGCGCAGCGCGTGTTGTTAGGGTGATAAGTGCTTCCGTCGTCCATTTTGTATACTGGAGGCCGCCATCTTGGTTTCTATGGTAGCACGTGATTACTATGTTACCCAATTTTTCTGCAATAAGACGGGGTATGTTTTGAGGGTATGTTCCTTTGTAGAAGAGTAAATCTAATTACCACAAACAACCCGACAATCTCTCCAAATCACCAAAATCTATCCCAACTTTTACTATTTCGAATTCTTACAGAATTCTCTGCTTCTATCTGTATATGCAACAGTTTTCGTCTATCTGGCCATGTTTCTTTGTTCTAGAGTATACTCCAGTAGCATAGAAGAGCCTATTAGTTGGAACAGTTTACCTTATTATTACTATATTTAGCAATTTCTGGTCTATTCTTGTTAGTTCTGACCCTATTTCAAGTACTCTTGTTGTTTCATTTATATAGATCATTTATATAGATTATAACTAACCAATCAGATTGCTTGATTTCTCATAATCTGTATGCAGAGTTATCTCCCTTCTGTACAACAAAAGCCAAAATCATTCCCAAAGCCAATAAGCGATCGAGCAGTTATTGAAAAGTCATTGCTCGAACGACTCTAAGCCCATCGAGCAAATGAGCCTAAGAGCAATTGCTCGATCGAGTGACTCCTCATATTGCTCAAACGACTCGAATCCCATCGAGCAAATGAGCCAACGAGCAATTGCTCGTTCGAGTGACTCCTCGAACGACTCTTCGACTCATTTCAGTATTTGAGGATACCTATGGCCCAGGTATTGTATTATTTGAGGATACCTATCGAGGATACATTTTAGAGGATACTAGTAGGTGATACACGCCGGTTCAACCATCAACGTACATGTACGTGTACGTGTACATGTACGCCTCCATAGGATTTAGTGTTAAAATCGTGTACGTGTACAAGATTTTAACGTTTTTAGGGTGCTTTAGAATCCACTTTAAGTTCAAATAACACTGAATTGTATCCTACACTTTTGAAATTGTACGTACAGTGCATGTACCGTTTGATGTTTGAATCGGCAAATGGATTTCTCCCATAGGATTCAGTGTTAAATTGCGAGCAAAAAAACGTTTTGCCGTTTCTAACATCATCCTCTTGCAGATTCTAACAATCCACGTCCGTACCCGATTTTAACACTGAAACCCAATGGAGGCGTAGACGGAGATCCACTCTGCGGATTTTAGGTCTGAAATCGACTCTTGTAAAGAGGTGATGTTTGAATCGGCAAACCCACTGTCGCGTTTCTCGAAGTAAGACTAGCGCATGTTATTGCGAGGTGATCTCAATAAGCACTTGATGGAAATGTTTTGAACGAAGAGTGTTGTCGGTGTGTTAGAAATTCGCAAACCCGCTGTCACGTTTTCCTGAAGTAAAAACTAACACATGTTATCGTTATGACTGAATGAGGTTTTCGTTCAAAAAGAGTTGATTATGAATATGCTTTGTATTATAGACATTCGTGTTTTGTATTGATGTGACGAAGAGAAATTGAGTTTAGGGATATTGTCCAAAAAGAGTCGATAAAAATATGATCTGTAATAGATATTCGTGTTTTGTCTTGATGTAAAGAAGAGAAATTGACTTTTAAGCGTTCGTTCAAAAGAGTCAAACACTTAGCGGAATGTTTAAAACGCATTTTCCGCTCAATTAGGTTTTGAGTGGTAAAATCTTTTAATATATTCACGATAGCAATCAGAGAGAGATTTGAAAATGAATAAATTCTCAGCGTTAAAAAATTAGAAGACTAGTTTTCTTTTGTCTGTTGAAATGTTTTAACAGTCATCAAAGGGATTCTCTCTTAATTCGATACTCAGTGAATGGTTCTTTGATATGTGAATGGAAATCTGTTGACAAAACGTAAAAAAACTACTATTAAAATGCGTTAAATCAGAAACCGGTTTGTCATGTACTGTTTAAACTTATTTTTTTTAAAACTTCTCCAATTCAATCAACAGTCAGTTGTGAATATTTATAGTTTATTATATTAAAGACGGAAAGATTTTTATTACTTGAAAACATAAAAAATATAATTAAACATTTAATTTTGAAAATAATAAAACAATTAAAAACGAAAGATGTTTTTACAGATGGATTCTAGACACCGAGATCGAATTTTAGAAGAGTTTGAGCGTGCTAAGAAGGGCATTCAGTCAGCTGATAGAAGCAGACGTCTTGGTGAAATGGAACTCAAACGCGAAGCAACAAAAATATTTAAACCCGTGACGGAGGGTCAAGAGCGAAGCAGGAAGGAGATAGTTGAAGAATTGAGACCCATAAATGAGAGTTCTTTGAGAATGGGTTCGTTGCCTCTTAGTTTTGGAAATCGGTATTCCGTTCAATCTACACCGGATTACGTTCCCACGGGAATTCAAACAGAGAGCGAGTCAGATGATACAGCTTCGACTATCACCACTAGTAGTGTCGCATCGTCTGATGATGATGGCGGTAAGAGAGATCAGTTGTATGGATTTTATAAGGATTCGGAGGGAAGGATTTTTGTAGGAGATACAGAAGTAGATATTGGCGATGATGAATTGATCGTGGGTTCGAACAGATATGAATTGCTGATGAACTGTGCAGATTGCTCCTTTACGACAAGCCTAGCGATTACACGGATCAGGATTTCGACAATTACAGCAACATTCTGGTTCAGACTCACGCCATGAAGAGAAATAACGATGCCAGAGAGACGAGACCCAAAGCCAACAGAGGTTACAAGTGGACGAAAGTGGTGAAACCCATATGAGATATGAACAAGAAGTTCGTCGAATCGGTGACTGGCAAAGGGGTGAAAACCACTTTTCTTCCAAGCGATTCTGACGCTCTGTCTCAGAGATTGAGTTTGTTGCTGGCGAGCAGACGGGCTGGTAACACAGGATTAGATAATCAGATAGTTATTATATCTGACGAATTGTTAAGACAGAAGGTTTTGAATAAAAACCACTATAAAAGGCTGATGAACGAATTGAAGGATTGATGTGTATATAATAAGTAGAGAGAAACAAACAAACAAACAAAAATAAAACAGTAATTTTTTACACTAGAATAATAAGAGTATTTAAAAACAACAAAACGATTTACCAGTGAAAAAAACAAAAATATATTATAAAAATAAAATATGTTGGTGATAAAGAACAGGGGATACGTCAGAACTTACGTTCAATGCGGTTCTGGCATCGTTGATTCTATAATGCGAGCATTCACGAGCGATGCGGGTAGAAAACTCGCAGCGACCACGTTTGAGGTCAGTAAGAAGACGGCTTTGGATGCTGGTAAGAAAGCCGCTTCTGAAGCCAGTGGTAGGATAGCTTCTGTGGCTGGCAAGAGGGCAGCCGACGGTTTGATCGACAAGTTGATCAGTCCGCCGGCGAAGCGAGCTGCGTTAGAGCGAACGCCGAAAAGTTGGAAAGATTTTAAGGATGCTGTGGTACCCATACAAGATTTAGCCAAAATGACGAGTGGATCTGGATTGAAGAGAACTCGCGACGGTGTGATATAAATAAATAATAACATTAAAAACTGAGTTTGAAAAACATAAAAAATTTGCATTTGAAAAGAATCTAAAATAACAAACAAACAAAATAAAACAAAGATGAACATTAAAGATATGTCTTGGAATGACGCCGCGACCAAGAGGTCGAATAACGAGTTCTTTCCCAAAAGCATAAGAGGCTTGATAGTGGGAAAATCAAATTGTGGAAAGACCAATCTGTTGATGAATCTGTTGTCCCGACCCGACTGGTTGGATTACGACAGATTGTTAGTGTTTGGCAAGAGCTTGTTTCAACCCGAATACAGATTGCTTCAAGAGTGCATGGATCGTAGATTGCCCAAGGATGTCATAGCCAGAATCTTTGACAGTAGGGAGGAATTCGACAAGAGTGAAGCTCCACTTTCGACCATTTTGGATGGTGCGGCGATGGAACTGATGAAGAGAAATGCATCTTCGAACGTCGAGTGTCAATTTTATGAGAACGCTAGCGACGTTCCGGATCTTAGAGAACTGAAATCGGAAGATAAGAATCTCATGATTTTCGACGATCTGCTTTTGGAGAGACAGAACCGATGCGAATCGTATTACGTTAGGGCTCGACACAGCAACGTGGACTGTTTCTACCTGTCGCAGAATTATTTTCAATTGCCCAGACAGACGATAAGGGAGAACGCTAATTTGCTATGTCTCTTTCGCCAAGATCTCAAGAATCTCAATCACATCTACGGCGATCACGTCGCAAACGACATGAGCGCAGTGGAATTTAGTAGATTCTGCAAGAGGGTTGGGGATGGTGGACTTTACAATTTCGTTGTGATCGATTTGACAAGCGAATTTAATCACAGAAAATATCGGTGCAGATTTGACAAGTTTTATGTTTCTGATGATAATAAGATAGAGCGTGAAAAAAAAATTTAGAAAATAATAAATCTTCAAATAATTAGTTTTGAATAAAAAAAATAAAATTAAATATAATGTTCGAACATGGAGAATTGTTAGAACGGATAGCCGAGAATACGGCTGCAAAACAATCCATTCAAATCGTGGTGAGTGGCGATTCGACTCGATTCGCTACGAAATTCGAACCTTCCATCGAATTGAATAGAGAGAAAAGATACGAGATGGCTTTGGTGAATCTGGAGACTTATTATTCCTTTCCCAACGTCACCGAAAAGAATAACTCGTTCAAGTATTCCGACGGAGTGGATTGGTTGGAGAATCGAATTCCCAAAGGGAGTTATGACATAGACGATTTGAAAAATTATATTCAGACGCGAATGAAGACGGATGGAAAGGGAAGCAACAAGATCAGACTCGCTCCCAATCCTAATACCTTACAGACGATGTTGGATTTGGAAGATAAGAGTGGATTTCAACACGGACGATTCTATAGGCAAGATGTTGGGATTCGATCGAAAGATGTATCGAGGCCACGCATCATCTGAAAATACGGTCGACATTCTTGCAGACAATAGCATTCTGGTGAACGTGGACGTGATTGCTGGAAGCTATGTGAATGGTAGCACTCAACCGACGATCTATTCCTTCTTTCCAAACATGTCGCCGGGTTATAAGATCGTGGAGCGACCTCGAAATTTAGTTTATCTACCAGTGATTTTAGACACGTTGTATAGTCTCAAAACCATGTTGACGGATCAAAATGGTGAACTGTTAGATCTTCGCGGAGAGAGGGTGACGATACGATTTCACATAAGAGAAATATAAAAGCAAAAAAAAAAAATATTGTGTATATATATAGATAACAAAAATAAAATAAACGCAATATTAATTTTACAAAATTATTTTAATATAATTATTAAACAAGAAACAATTGAAGTAAATATATTTTAAAAGGAGAATTATGACAGAATACGTGATTAAAATTGTGAACATATCCGCAGGACAGAGGAAGAAACTTAAGAGAGCGTTAACAACTAGAGGCGAGGTGGTGAGATTCAAATTCACTCATGAAGATCTGATGAGAGGCGGTCAGGATTCGATCGCCTGGACCAGAAGTCAAATCAAAAGGATGGAGAAAGCGATTCGTGATGGAAGAGGGTTGATGGTGAGAATGAGTCCCGCTCAATTGAGATACAATTTGAGAATGAAAGGTGGTTTCCTACCGCTATTGGCAGGAATAGCCGCAAAAGCATTACCCTTCGCCGCAAAGGCACTACCCTTTCTCGGAAAGACTCTCGGCGTGGGAGCTCTCAAGGGACTCGCTAGTTCAGCAGTTGGGAAATTAATGGGTGGCAGTGGACTGTTTTTGAAGAAGGGGGGAGCCGTGTGTCGCGTCCACGTAGACGACAGCGGTAAAGGATTGTATCTAGAACCCGTTAGAGGTGGCAACTCTTTGAGAGGAAACGGTCTCTATCTGAAGAGTGGACAGAACGTTGAGCGACTCGGCAAGGGTTTGTTTCTCGGTGAGAATTCACCATTTAAGAATATACCGATTTTGAATATGTTATTATAATATAAAATTGTATAAAATATAAATCATAGAAAGTATAAAATAATATATTTAAAATTAGTAAAAAGGTGGAGAAATAATTTTATCATCAGGATGACAAGGTGGAGAATTTATCACCTGGATGAAAAGGTGGAGAAACAATTTGATGATAATGACGAATATCGCAAGACAGAGAGCGAAAAAATAAAAAAAATGGTTAGATGCTAATGATGGATATCTAAGGAAAGAACTGATGAAAGAGATAGATAAAGCGTGGGATAGACGTTCTCAAGAGAATGGTGATGATGCGAGTGTTACCAAGAGATGCACAACATTCGTTCATAATTATGATTTGGATAAACAAAAATGTTGTTATAAACGTATCATATCACAAAAAAAAAGAAAAAAAGAAAAAGAAGAATCGACGCTGAAAATTGAGAAAAAAGGAAACGTTATTATAATATATGGTAATAGTGAAGAAGAAGGAAAACAAACAAAAAAATGAAATCTAAAGATGATCTCATTACTTTTTTTTCATTTTTCTTCGCTAAAAATCAATCTCTCTATTGTTTATATTTCCAAGCTCATTTTTAGCATGTTGACACTCATGTTTTCAAGATGATCTCATCACGTTTTTTTTCTTTCTTCTTCGCAAAAAAAAAATCAATCTCTCTATTGTTTATATTTCCAAGTCCGTTATTAGCATGTTGACACTCGTGTCTTCTCCTTTTTCGAAAATGTGTTGAATGTTTATCTTTACTCTTTTGAGTTTTTTTACATCGGTCAACTCGCTCTCACCACCCAATTTCTCCACGAGTTCGAATGAGATGTTTGGAAATAGGTAATTTCCATAGGGCAATGACAAATCGTCCTTGTCGAATTCTCTATCTTCGGCGATGACAATGTTCTGCAGATCGCTTTGGTACTCGTAAATCAAATCGAGCGCGGCTTCATCCAATTTCAAAGGCATCTTATATCTGTCGTATTTGTGCTCTAAGCCCTTCGTCTCGACCTCGTTCAATTCGATGGGATCATGTCGTTGTAATCTATAGATTTTATGACCAAATTTCTTATACGTTTCCACTCGTTTCAATTTCAGTTCGCATCTTTTAGGTGTTGTTGCCCTCATGATTGATTATTTGTTTTTTTTGTTTTTATGAATTCTTGCAAATAATGTATATTTTAAATTTTGTATTTTAATAATTTGTTTAAAAAAAAGTTTTGTTTTTTTTTTTTGCTCCTTATATATATAAAAAAAAAGTTGTTTTTTTTTAATTTCTTTAATGTGAAAAATTTTTTTTGTAAAAAGTAATGAGATCACCTTTAGATCTCATTACTACTTTTTTTCCTTCTTCTTTGTTAAAATCAATCTCTCTATTGTTTATATTTCCAAGTCCATTATTAGCATGTTGACATGCGTCATTTTTTCACTTACAAAAATGTCTTGTATGTTTATCTTTACTCTTTTAAGTTTTTTTTACATCGGTGAATGCACTCTCACCACCCAATTTGTTCAAGAGTTCGAGTGAGATTATTAGATATATGTAATTTCTAAAGAACAACAACAAATCGTCCTTGTTGAATTTTCTGTCTTCGGCGACGATGATATTATTCACCAGATCGCTTTGGTACTCGCAAAACAAATCGAGCATGGCTTCATCCAATTTCAAACACATATGATATTTGTTGTAGTAGCGCTCTAAGCCCATCGTCTCAACCTCGTTCAATTCGATGGGATCATGTTGTTGTAATGTATAGATTTTAAAACCTAATTTCGTACACGCTTTGACTCGTTTCAATTTCAATTCGCATCTTTAGGTGTTGCTGTCATGATCGATTATTTGTTTTTTATGAATTCTTGCAAATAATATATATTTTAAATTTTGTATTTTAAATAATAATTTGTTAAAAAAGTTTCTCTTTATATATAAATAAAGTTAAATTTTAACATCCTTTTTTTGTATTAATTCAATTTTTTTGTCACGAGTTTTTAGAATGTGCAAGACTTTGAACGTTTAAAAATTGGCCTTCGCATCTTGCAGTTATCATCATCATTTGAGAAGGAATCGGGTGACATGAACATGCGTCTGCTTCGCAGAAATTTGTTTTGAACATCGTGCGAGACTTCGCATAAAAGTCGTAAGAGTTCTATTTGTCTTGAACCTTCTTTTTTAATAGTTTGAACGACATTGTCAATTAATTTTTGTTTGCTAATAGTATTACGATTCGATTTTCTATCTCAAATCATATCGTTTTCTTTCGAAACACGTAAATATAAATTACGATTTTTTTCTTCTTGGTTTTTGGAGAATAACGATTTATTAAACAACGTCAATGTTTATGTCGAGATTCCGTCATGGATGTTGTCGTCATGATCGATTATTTGTTTTTTTTTTATTTTACGAATTCTTGCAAATAATGTATATTTTAAATTTTTGTATTTTAAATAATTTGTTTAAAAAGTTTTTTTCTCTTTAAATATATATAAAAGTTAAATTTTAACATCCTTTTTTTCTCGTATTAATTCAATTTTTTGACGTTAACATCAAAAAAAAAATTTTTTTTTTTTTCTTTAATATGAAAACCAAAACTTTTTAAACAAATTATTTAAATACAAAATTCGGAAAAAAATATATTCTTACAAAATGAAACAAACAGATAAAAAAAAATTGGAAAATTTAAATGAGAAAACCGTACCTCAGTTAAACGAGATTTGTAAACTATTAAAAATTTCACATTTCAGAAATCATAGAACTAAATCAAAAATGATTGAAGTCATACAGAAACATTTGCAAAACAATGGAAAGGCAAACGAAATGTCGATAGCAACGACGTCAAAAAATGCATCTGTTGTGAAAAATGAGAAGAATAAAAAGATAGTAAAAGGAATCGAAATGCCGACATCGAAAAAAACCAAAAACGTTTCAAGTGTGAAAAATAAGAAGACAACTAAATGAAAAGCCGTTGAAGAAGAACTTCAAGTTTCCAAAGAAAAGAAAAGAAAAACTAAAACGAAAACGAGTGATGCACATCAGATTCTAGGCAAACGAGATATATCGAGAGAACTTCGACGAGCAATAGACGAAGGGAAAGGAGAAGAATATCTAGCATGACTCGCTGCGGAACTATTTCAATCGAAGTCTGTGGAACGGGAGAGTGCGATCAAAGGCATTTTTAAAACTTTTGACGTGGTTCCCTCGTTGAAGAAAATCAATCCGAAATTGTTCATGGAACGGGTGAAGAAAAAAGTATTGGATTTGTTTCACAAATACATGAATGTGGGACTGAAAATTAAGATGATACTCCATTGCGTGATGAATAAAATTGGCATGAAGTCCGGCGAGAGCATCGTGAAAAATGCATATTTCAGATCTAATGTCGAACCCGTATTTCGAGGTTCAGATTTATCGAATGTTTTCAAAAAGATGAAAGACAAGATGTTGACGTCTCTCGCGAATTATCAACATGAAGGTAGTAATTGGACGTTCGATGAGATGTTGAAACTCGAAATTCCCATAACTAAAAACGAGGGTCTTCCTACGTGAAATTACCGTATTTCCTGGTTAAGAAACATGCCGTGATCTACATGAAAAATAATGATCAGTGTTTTAAATGGGCAGTCACCTCCGCTTTATACCCTGTCAAAATGAACACCAAAAGAGTTTCTTCTTACGAGGTGACTTCTAAAAATCTCGATTTGACCGGAGTGACTTTTCCAACGCGGTTAAAACACATCGAATGTTTCGAGGTTCAAAATCCCACCATAGCGGTGAACGTCCTGGGATACGACGAGGAAAAACGAACGATCTATCCTCTCAGACAGACTTCGTATCTCGGAAGAGAAAAGACGATTATTTTATTATTGATTTCGAATGGTGACAATCATCATTATTGTTGGTTTAAACATCCTAGCCGATTACTGTCCAAACAAAATAATAAACCTGAACATAAGGTATGTTTATGTTGCAACTGCATGAACATGTTTCCCAGTGAAGACTTGTTGGCGAAACATCAGGATTATTGCAACGAAAATCAAGGTGTCGCCGTCGAAATGCCAAAACCTAACACCATCGTGAAGTTTGAAAATCACAATAGAAGGTTAAAAGTACCATTCGTCGTGTACGCTGATTTCGAATGTTTCACCACGAAAATGAGTTCCTGTCAACCCAACGCTCTTCAAAGTTACGTTGAAAGATATCAAAAACACATGCCTTCGGGCTATTGCATTTACGTGAAATGCGCTTTCGACTCACAACACGACATGGGTCCCTTCACCTACACGAAACAGTATGAAGATGACGACATGGCTCAAAGGTTCGTGGAAGAGTTAGAATGGAAACTTCAAATGTTATACAACAAATTCAAAACTCCGGCAAAAATGATCATCACGCGAGAGCAGCAGGACGAAAATAACAGAGCCACCAAATGTCACATATGCAAACAATCGTTCGACGAGAATTCGAAGGAAAATAGGAAGGTCAGAGACCACGATCATTACACGGGTCTGTATCGCGGTCCGGCTCACAGCAAGTGTAATTTAAAATATCGAGACGCCATTTTCTATCTGGTGATGTTTCACAATCTCTCGGGTTATGACAGTCATCTCTTCGGGAAAAATCTCGGTACCTCACATGAAGAATTAAATTGCATCGCGAACAGTGAAGAAAGATACATTTCCTTCATGAAATAGAAGCTCATGGAGGAGAAAAGAGTAATCGACAGAGAGACGTTGGAAGAAAAAACGAAATTCATTTGTAGAGCCATACGTTTCATCGACAGTTTTAAATTCATGTCAACTGCTCTGGAAAAATTAGTTGATAATATGAGCAAGGATAAATTTAAAATCATGAACGAACATTTCGGAGAATGAGTAGACATCATGTTGAGGAAAGGAGTCTATCCTTATGATTACATGAACGATCTAAAGAGATTCGAAGACACTGCACTACCTTCGAAAGAAGATTTTTATTCAAAATTATACGAATCCGACATTTCCGACGAGAATTACGAACACGCTAAAAACGTGTGGAAATTATTCGATATGAAAACCATGAGAGATTATCACGATCTCTATCTGAAGACTGACGTTCTGCTCTTAGCAGATGTGTTCGAAAATTTTCGAGACGTCTGTTGTCGAAATTACGATCTGGATCCCGCTTGGTATTTCACTGCACCCGGTCTAGCGTGGGACGCTCTGTTGAAGACCACCGAAGTCCAATTGGAATTATTATCCGACGTGAACATGTTACTCATGTTTGAAAGGGCTTCGAGAGGTGGCGTCTCGATGATCTCCCACAGATATTCTGAAGCCAACAATCCCTACATGAAAGAAGGTTTCGATTCGAAACGGTCGACTAAATACATACAGTATTGGGATGCCAATAATCTGTATGGTTGGGCTATGAGTCATCCTTTACCGATTGGAAATTTCGAATGGGTTAAGGAACCGGAAGAGATGCAAAAATGGAGAGACTATCCTTGCATTTTAGAAGTCGATTTGAACTATCCGGAAGAATTACACGATCCACACAACGATTATCCGCTGGCTCCCAAACGAAAAGAACCGAACAAAGGAGACGAGGAAAAACTCATTCCCAATTTATTTAACAAACGTAACTACATCATCTACCACGAGAATTTGAAACAGTACGTCGATTACAGGATGAAATTAGTCAACATACATCGCATCATTCGATTCGACGAAGAGCCTTGGATGAAAAAATACATCGATCTCAACACGAATCTCAGAATTCAAGCTGAGAACGATTTTGAAAAAGATTTCTTCAAACTCATGAACAACTGCGTGTACGGTAAATCGATGGAAAACATCAGGAAGAGAACCAACATTCGACTCGTCACGTCTGAGAAAAGAGCTAAAACATTAGTGGCGAAACCTAATTACAAACACCGAACCATATTCGACGAAAATCTAGTGGCCGTTCACATGCAAAAGATGCACCTGAAGTTCTACAAACTGTATTATCTCGGACCGATCATCTTAAATGTCAGCAAGCGATTGATGTACAAGTTTCACTACGATTATGTCAAACGAAAATTTGGTGATAAAGCCATACTACTGTTCACCGACACGGACAGTTTAGTTTACGAGATAGAGACGAAAGACGTCTACCGAGATATATCTCAGGATGTGGCCGAGTTGTTCGACACGAGCAATTATCCCGTCGATCACCAGTCCAACATTCAATCGAACGACAACAAGAAGGTGTTGGGTAAATTTAAGGACGAGAGCGGCAGTAAACAGATTGTTGAATTCGTGGGCTTGAGACCCAAACTGTATGCTTATCGTCTAGAAGATGATGAAGACTTCAAGAAGTGCAAAGGAGTTAAAGAGTGCGTGGTGAAGAAAAACATCTCTTTCCAAGAGTATAAAGATTGTCTGTTAGGAAGTGGTCTGGTGTATAAGATTATGAAATCGATTCGAAGCAAAAATCACGACTTGTATACCAAAATAGTCAACAAGATTTCGCTGACGGCCGACGATGATAAGAGATTCGTGTTAGACGATAAAATAAGCACTTTGGCACTCGGACATTGGACTTCAGATCTAATTAGAGATGATATGAATGTGGATGATTGGATTCCAGATACGATTGTGGATGATAGGATTCCAGAAAATCAAGAGGAATTAGATGGATTCAAAATTATAGAAATTGATAGAGACATCGAGAGTCCAGAAAATCAAGAGGAATTAGATGGATTCAAGATTATGGAAATCGATAGAGACATCGAGAATGTTAGTTTAAAAAGAAAAAAATAAATAAAAAAAAATAACATCATTTCAGTGAATTATAATAAAATAAATAATTAAAAAAAATATATAGGCATTTATGAATAAGAAAATAAAGATATCCGTAGAAGGTGTCATCTTACCTAACGAACCCCTATCCAACATTGATCTGTTGAATGCAGCAAAAGATTTGAAAATCAAAGATTTTCTAGGCATGTTTTCCAGAGATGCCTTGCCGAAGAGAAGACCTCGACAATCGGAATGCGGAATTTTAAATCTAGATGATTCATCGGGTGAAGGCACTCACTGGGTGGCGTGGATCAAGAACGGGAAGAAGAAAAATTATTATTTCGAAAGCTACGGGATCTCGCCACCAAAAGAAATAAAGAACTATTTCAACAAATCGATGGTTCATTACAACACGGAACAAGTGCAATCACCAGATCAAGTGTTTTGCAGTCACCTGTGTCTCTACGTTCTCAAGAGATGGTCTGAAGGAGATCGATTTCAAGACATTCTCAATGATTTACATTAGAGAAAGATTTTTTTTTTTTTAGTATATATAAAGATAAAAAATTATTTTAAAAAAATTTTAATCGAATAAAAACGAAAAATAAAATAACATAGTACATTTTTAATAAACTGCATTTTGAATATATTTTTCTAAAAACAAAAAATCCCACAACAACATGCCAGTCGATAAATTTGGTAGAAGTGACAATGAAAAAGTCAACATAAGAAAGAAGAGGAAGACGTTCGAAGTCGACGATGGTTACGACGTTGCCAACTTGGACGAACGTTACGTTCGGAGATACGAACCTTGAGAAGAACCTTTGAACATGAACGATAAGGAGGTCTACAATCTTCCTGAGCCGATAGATCTTGCAGATGCTGCGACTAAAAAATACGTCGACAGGGGGAATGCCGACTTCGAACGAATCCTGCTAGATAATTACGTGGATAAAACCATGACCGACGATCTCGATCTGAAATCCAAACATTTGGTGAACGTCGCGAATCCCATAGATCCCACCGATGCCGCGACCAAGAAATACGCAGACGACTCTCACGCGAGATTCAGCGAACACCTGAGATATAGATACGTTCAGAAAACGATGCACTCGGAATTGAATGCCAATTCTAACAAGATAACAAACGTGGCCACTCCCACAAATCCCAAGGACGTGGCGACCAAACACTACGTAGATCTGGAACAGAGAAAGTCTGACAGACGAGAAATGAAATCGGATCTGAATGCGGAATTCAACAAGATGTTGAATCTGTCGAAGGTCGACGACACGGATGCGGACTCAACCGCGGTCAACAAGGGCTACGTAGATTCTGCCGTGATACGATAACAAGAATACCTAGAACCGCAAGTGGACGATCTCTACCTGAACAAACAATCTGGTGGAACCATGGAGGGTGGCATTGACATGAATGGTAAGAATTTATTTGGACTCAGTCATGATCCCGAATTCGATTCCAGCGCGGTCAGCAGAAAGTACGTGAATGACAACTCAGTCTGCAGAAAGGGTGACATCATGGAAGGTAAACTAGACATGGGTGGACACACGCTCACGAATCTACCGGATCCCGTGAACATGACGGATGCCTGCACCCTGATTTCGGTGGTGGAGAAAGTCAAATATGCTAGACAATTGATCACTGTGTGGGCCGAAGAGGCCGGCACCATAGATGAGGGAAAAGCTGAGTGGTCTTTCGGAAATGGAGGTAGCGGATCGAAACATGGTCAGGTGGGATATCCTATGCTGCTGGGAGGTGAAATCCTTCAAATGAGTCTGGCTTCCTCGGATTTGAATAACAGAGCGGTCGTCCATCTCATGGTGAATGGTGTGGAGAGCGATAAGAGATACAGCATCGAAAAGACTGAGAATCAACATGCGAATGTTAGCACGTTCGGCACGCCTCTCAAAGTGAACGCCAGAGACAGGATTAATTTCGTTACGAAAACCAATAATCCTGAAGCCGCCACTTCCGTGGTGAGTCTACTGATTGAACTAGTTCCTTTGAACAAACAGTGAACGCGTGGAAAATAATGAATTTAAGAAAATAATGTGTGATTATTAAAAACAAAAAAAACAAACAAAAAAAAGTAATGAGATTTAGATAGATGTTCAATCTCTCTAGATCACATTACTTTATTTATTTTTTTTTTGTTTTTTTGTTTTTAATAATTACTCATTACTTTTTATTTTTTTTTGTTTTTTATTTTTTTTCACACTCGTCTCTCATCGAATGATCGACATCTTATTTCCATCCGATTCGAATTGTAATTCTCTGTCTGACAGGACCAGGGCGAAGGCTTCGGTTTTTCTCGGCACGTTCCTATCAAATTGCATCTTGATCTGAATGTCTAAGACGCTACTCTTGAGTCGTTCACTCTGTTTACTGACGTCGAATACGAACATGGGATACATTGACTTGTATTCGCCGTGAGACATGTTAGGGTTGCTCATCAATTCGTCTAGACCGTGATACTTCTTTCTAAAATCAGCGGCGTCGCCGTACAGTCTGCAGAAATCGCTCTTGTTGAACGACGTGTTGTAATCGATTGCTGGATATCTCGTGGCATTCAGAAACACTTGCATGTTTCTCAAATGGCAGTGATCGAACAGCGACACATTCTTTTCCTGAGACCCGTCCTTATCGGTCTGAAACGCAACCATGATGAAACGCGGTCTCTCAGAAGCGGATTTCACCATCAATCTCCAATCGAAGTGATTCGTGGAGAGAGGAATGCTAGCCGTGTCGCACTGTCTCATTCTATATCCCACGGGTAATTTACTCTTGGATTCTATGATCTTGTAGAGATGCGCTTTCTCCACGATCGAAGGCTCCATTTGCGGAACGAACCACGATTTCTTGTGTAGAGTTATCTTACCCGCATCGGTCACAGTGAGTCTCACTATTGCGTCGTCGTTTCCTTTTCGAATCAACGTCAGATTGTGTTTGAATCCGTACATGATCTTGTTGTAATCGTCAGCAAATCCGAAGATGTGTTTCAAAGGTATCCTGAACGAAAACGTTCCTTTAGGTCTGGACGTCTTGACGATGTAGTCGAATATCAAGGCGGCGCCGGCGCTAGCAGGGCCTACGGTGTCTTTCACCCACAACTGATTAAGTCCTCTGGATTTCGAAAAATCATCAGGATACATCAAGAGTCCGAACATCATGGTGGCCTGACCGGGATGAAACACAGATTCTATCTCTTGTCCGGATAGCATGTATTTTATATTACTGAATAGACGCATGATTCCATTATTGGCTAGAGTAACCGTGTCATCGTCGGCATAGTCGGTCCCATCTTCCTTGGTGAGATGTCCCTGCACCACTATGTAACTTTTGCTAGGATGTACAAATAGATCTTGAGTTTCAATGTTGATTCTTATCTCTCCCGCATTGTTCAAACTCGTTCCGGTTACCGGTTCATATTCGTGAACCTCATATTCTTGAATACTTTCATCTATCACTATGCTTTGTGCTATATCTAGTATATTTGTCATTTTAAAGGATTTTTAGTTTTTTGTTTATTAATTAACTTGCTTTCTTTATCTAAAAATAGTTTTTAATTATTTTTTATTATTTTTTTTCTCTCTTATATATATGTGTAAACAAGAAAATGTAAAGAGAGTAAATAAAAAAAATTTTGTTTTCTTCATCAAAACTTTGTCTTCTGTAATTGTTGTTCGTAAAACTTTCCGATGATCTCTTCTCCATCCAAAGCTTCGATTTCATAAGTCACCGGATCAGTGTGAAATATTTTGATTATCACGAAGATTTCCGAGGTCCATCGAGGAGTATAACCCTTTTCGAAGTGCTTCTTATAAGCGTAAATTCTCACTCGATCACCGACCACAAATTTCTGCGTTCTAGACTTCTTCCTGATCTTAGATCTCTCAGGATATAGATTCGCGTAGACCCGTTTTTCGTTTCGAGGATCGCTAGCTTCCGCAGGAGTCATCTTGATCGATCTGTGTCGGGTGTTGTTGTAAACTTTGACCAGACCGTTCAGAGCGTATATGTATTTCTTGGTCGAATTCGCCGTGAAGTATCTGTGCATCTTTTCCTTCATCGTTCGATTCCAACGTTCCACCACGCTGGCTTTCTCTTTGTTTTCGATCGAGTAGAGGTCTACCAATCGATGAATGTGCTTGTTGTAGAATTCCTTTCCCTTATCCACCCACAATTTACTCGGTTTTCAAGAAGACGAGTCGAACACGCTCTTCAGAGCCTCGGTGACGCAAGGTCCCGATTTATTCTTCAAAGCTCTGATCCAACCATATTTGGAAAACACGTCGATGACCGTCAATAGATATTTGACACCCTCGTTCCACCTCGAAAACGATCTCATGTCGACCAAGTCGGCAGACCAAATATCATCCAGACCCTTCACGAACACCCTTCTCTTTCGAAATTTACACACTATGGGTTTGTGTAACTCCTCGGCCAATTCGCTCGTCAATAATCAATAATTTTTTAACGCCCCATCCAAATCAACAGATTGCCCACCAGCGAACGTTCCGTCTTCTCTCTCCTGGTCAGATTCGATCTGTCTCTCAATTTCCCCAACATGTTTTTATTGCAGATGTCGTTGCGAGTCTTGGTGTCGGGATGTTCGACGTAGCACAGATCGTGATCATACGTGGCCGCGTCCACCCTATTCACAGGTTTGCTCCAAGATTTGGGAGTCAGATCGGCGTTGAGTCTCTTGTTCAATTTCGTTCCGGGTCCCGTGAAACTGTGACCGGGCAGATGCATTTCGAAAGGTAGATTATTGATCATTTTATTCACGATGCCTTTACCTTTGCTCGCATTCTTTTTTTTGACGAATCGTGTCTTGACAGAACCACACACGTCGCAAATTCCACGAAGCATCTGTCTGTCGTTTTTAGTTCGCACTTCTCGAGAATTACTCGTCTCGGTAACTCTCTTACACTTTACGCAATACATTTTTTAAGAGTTATTTAAATTAATTTCGTTTTTTTTATTTTATATATAAATTTAATAATTAATTCTGTTCTTATTATATATATTTTTTTTTTCAATCGCTGCTCTTGAGTTCTATCATCTTACTGAATTCTTCCTGACCTCTTTCCTCCCCTTTTCTACGAGAGAATCCTTCATCTCTTCCTTGATGATCTGACGAGTCTTGATTCTCACGGCTTCTTTCATGGCATCGTATTTCGTTTTCTCGCTCAATATCACGAAGTATTCTCCGTCCGATATCCTACCGTCTTTCAAGGCCATAGAGATCATTATATATCGTGTCGATCTTGGAGTCATCCAAGATGCGAATCTTGTCGTGTTTCCTCGCCTTCAGATATAATTTCCTACTCAAAAAGTTTCCGAGTGTGCTAAACAATCCGGCTGCGAGAGCCACTCCTTCTACGGTCAACACGATCGGAATGCCGACCGTGGTCGACAACAATCCGATGCCGGCCACGTGTAAACCCATGGAAATCGTGATGAGTGCCGTGTCGATCGCGTTGACGAATTTCATGAAACGCGCATACTTCTTCTTGAGAGAACGACGAGAATCTCTCTCTCGAGTTAGATACTCTTGGATTCTACTGATTTGATCGATGCGATACCTCTCTTCTCTTTCCCTTTCTTCTAGCGACGGTGCCGTTGGCAAAACGTCGATCGGCTTCTCATCCTCATCGTCCACTAACGTCGGATACAATTTATTTCTGGTTCTCATTTTTGTTTTTTTCTTTCTAATATTAGATAAAAAATTTATGTCCATTTATTTTTATTTTCTATTCTCCCTTATTTTATATCAACGAGAAAACTTAGATGTATGCTTCATTGAACAATAATTTCATGATGCATCCCTTATCTCGTAAAGTCAGACTTTTACGCGCCAATTTCTGTTCTTCCGAATCTGTGGGCTTGCTTTGATCCTTACAGTAGAGTAATCTCTTCCAAAACGCGATCACTTCATTGATTTGAACGCGTTCGAATGCCGGTTCGAAATACTTGACGACCATATCTTCCCTTTCCATCCACAGACACGAATGATTCTCGTGATCTGAAAAGTCATTGCTCGAACGACTCGAATCCCATCGAGCAAATAAGCCAATGAGCAATTGCTCGTTCGAGTGACTCCTCGAACAACTCATTTCAGTATTTGAGGATACCTATGACGTGGCTACGTATCAGCTGAGGATACTTTTTGAGGGTACTAAATTGAGGATACCTATGGCCCGGTATTGTTGGAGGATACCTGTTGTAGAAACCTTACACCTGTGTACTTCTGTTATTCTGTCCCATATCTCATCCATTACTTCCTAGCTATACCTATCTCAGTCGCGACTATAACATTGATCAAGGTTGAATCAGCTGTCTCATGTATACATATAAGGCATTCCGTAATTGAGATTTCTAGCCGAGTCCGTAAAATTTGGATTCCGTGATTTGTCATCAACACTCGAGGGTATTCCCCTTCCCTATTACAAGAATTTAGTTTAATGGGTTGTAGTTCAGTCCGTTAAAATTCAGATCACATTCATTATGTTTTGATTAAGTTTAAAATTCATTCAGTTCAAAGGGTGTTAATTACACAGGTGTAAGGGTTCTACAACAGGTATCCTCCAACAATACCGGGCCATAGGTATCCTCAATTTAGTATCCTCAAAAAGTATCCTCAACTAATACGTAGTATGTCATAGGTATCCTCAAATACTGAAATGAGTTGTTCGAGGAGTCACTCGAACGAGCAATTGCTCGTTGGCTTATTTGCTCGATGGAATTCGGGTCGTTCGAGCAATGACTTTTCAGTAACTGCTCAATGGATTATAAGGGATATTTGGGATAGGTATGTCTTGTGGTACAGGTAATATTATCCTCAGATAAGTATCCTCTAAAAGGTATCCTCGATAGGTATCCTCAAATAATACAATACCTGGGCCAGGTATCCTCAAATACTGAAATGAGTCGAAGAGTCGTTCGAGGAGTCACTCGAATGAGCAATTGCTTGTTGGCCTATTTGCTCGATGGGATTCGAGTCGTTCGAGCAATGACTTTTCAGTAACAACTCGATGGCTTATAAGGGATATTTAGGATAGATATGGCCCAGGAAATAGTATCCTCAGATAAGTATCCTCTAAAAGGTATCCTCGATAGGTATCCTCAAATAATACAATACTTGGGCCATAGGTATCCTCAAATACTGAAATGAGTTGAAGAGTCATTCGAGGAGTCACTCGAATGAGCAATTGCTCATTGGCTCATTTGCTCAATGGGATTCGAGTCGTTTGAGCAATATGAGGAGTCACTCGATCGAGCAATTGCTCTTAGGCTCATTTGCTCGATGGGCTTAGAGTCGTTCGAGCAATGACTTTTCAGTAACTGCTCGATCGCTTATTGGCTTTGGGAATGATATAGGCTTTTGTTGTACAGAAGGGAGATAACTCTGCATACAGATTATGGGAAATCAAGCAATCTGATTGGTTAGTTATAATCTATATAAATGATCTATATAAGTGAAACAACAAGAGTACTTGGAATAGGGTCAGAACTAACAAGAATAGACCAGAAATTGCTAAATATAGTAATAATAAGGTAAACTGTTCCAACTAATAGGCTCCTCTACGCTACTGGAGTATACTCTAGAACAAAGGAACATGGCCAGATAGACGAAAACTGTTGCATATATAGATAGAAGCAGAGAATTCTGTAAGAATTCGAAATAGTAAAAGTTGGGATAGATTTTGGTGATTTGGAGAGATTGTCGGGTTGTTTGTGGTAATTAGATTTACTCTTCTACAAAGGAACATACCCTCAAAACATACCCCGTCTTATTGCAGAAAAATTGGGTAAAATAGCAATCACGTGCTACCATAGAAACCAAGATGGCGGCCTCCAGTATACAAAATGGACGACGGAAACACGTGTCACCCTAACAACACGCGCTGCGCATGCGCACTCACACCACGTATCACTATGCAGATGACGTCACAACATGGCCGCTCACGCGGGTTACCATGACAACACAACATGGCGCCACTAGGCCACGTGACTATGACGTCACCCCTGAAAAGCCCGAGACATACTACTCTCACTGTTAAAGATTCACGAAAAAGGATATCCGATTCTTGTGTTATTAGTATAGGAAACATTACATCTATAGTTTAGATCGGTAGTGGTTATTCTTCAACTCAGTTTGACATATACTGTATAAGGACAAAATATTATTTAGACACGCGGCAGGGAGCGCGGTGGCTCAGTGGTAGACTGTTGGACTTCTATGCTAGAGGTCCCGAGTTCGATCCCCGTGCAGGACGGCCCGCATTGTGTCCTGTGGCAAGGCACTTTATCCCGGTTGCCTACGTGGGGGCACGATGACACCATGTACTAAGGCGTACTGCACGTCGATGGTGCACATGTCTTCAACCGCTGTAACCCTGCTTGAGCGGAGCTTGAACAGAGTTAGGATGTTGCTCGTCGTTGCTCGGTGGTTCTCTCCGGGTACTCCGGCTTTCTCCACCCGTAAAACTGTCACGGTAACGATTAGCCATTATGCATAAGTATGTGACCTTAAAACCCCAATAAATAAATAAATAGATAAACAGACACGCGGCACTGCTACTAGCAGACGATTTTCACCTTTATGGGACCACGCCCCCCTCTCCAACCTCTTCCAGCTGGAACATCTGTGCGTTTTGCTTGAAAATATTTGTATTGATTTGTTGTTTGAAAACCCTGGGTATGAATTTTCACTCAAGCAGTGAGGTTTGTGTCCTTTGAGTGAACTATCTGCTATTTTGACACTCGCCAACAAAAAAAAGCCACGATTCCGACTTTGCCTTCGCTTATGGGAAGGGGTTCATTGCGGTAATCATTTGACGAAAAAAATCAATATTATTTCGGTCTGTCGATTAAATGGTGTGTTGAAAGCATGTTATTTTTTCTATCTTTATTAGTATTAAATCGAAAACGCACACAAACGAAACATTTTGCTTGTTTCTATTGCATGTTCAACAGTCTTCACAGAGGCTGATCGAAATGTTTACCCGAAGCGACCTCTGACCTTGCATATCATTAACGTCAAACATGGCGAATCGGCAATGGGCTTATTGTTGTGGACAGTCATTAAAAAATTATAAAGTCTGAAAAATGTAAGTAAAAAAAAAATATTTAAATAAAAAGAAATTGGAGCGAGTTGTCTAATTCGAAATTGGCCCGACTTGTCTCACTTGGGGCAACTTGTCCCTGGGCGAGGTGCGTCTTTGACGAGTTGTCTATAGACCTGTTTGTGACGATTCGACTTCTGTTTGGTACGAGTAAACTTCTGCTTGCAACGAACAGACTTCAACTTCTGCTTATGCTTGGGATGAGGCGACCTCTGTTTCGAAGGAAATGCTCCCGTTTGGGACGAGTCGGTTTGAGCCGGGCCTGGAATTCCAATAAGACAATCAAAGAAACTAGTAAGTAGTGATGGATTTTCTTACACTGTTAAGATCGAAAGTGGGTGAAAAGGTTACAAACTGGAGATGTAGTGTCCGAAGAAAGCCTTTGTGGTGCAAGGCAACACGCCAGTGTCAGATGAGTGAACTAATAATTATATTGTTCACACACACACTTTGTATATATTAGACTTTTCTATATGTAAATAAGTATGTAAAAAATCATGGATAATTTTTAATGTAATGCAAATATACATTATTAAAATTTAATTAATAAAGGTGAATAACCATTATTTTTAAACATGAAGTATGCGTTGTTGTTTATAGACCTACCCTCGAAATGGGGTCGAAATGACCAAGGGGCCGAAGTGTCTGGGGCTTAAGACTAGGGTCGATATATCTTTGAGGCCGAAGTGAACAGAGGCCGAAATGAATTGGGGTCACTGACTCTATACCGCGATCCCGAGCTTGGAGAGTGTCGAGGGACAGGTTGGGTACGTTTCCGTGGGCCATTCCGAATATATTCAGAATTCACAGACTAGTGTGTCATGCGCAGTTCAATTACAGAATGTTATGCTCAAGGAAACGTTCATTTGACGTTACAGGTTATTCAGAATAATCGATGTTGTTCAAGATTGCGCTTCTCGTCGAAGAAATAACCGACGACACAGAAAAAGTTGGTTGCGTAATCGGCAGATAACAAGAATTATTCTGTGCACAGGCACTCGACAAATTATGAGATTTTATCATTTTTAATAAAATATATATTATATTATCAATACTAAAAAAATTAGTGTTGATAATATAACATATATTTTATTAACATTGATAAAATCTGATAATTTGTCGAGTGCCGGTGAATGGAAGTAGATTCGACACTTAATGTAGGCCTAACTATGACGTACGAACAGGATCATAAATCAGTGAATTAAGCATGATGCTAAAATAAAGAGTATGATACTCAATTAATATTGTATGATACCCAAATAATATAGTATTATACTGAATTAATTCAGTATCATACTCAAATAATTGAGTATCATACTTAATTATTTATGCAGCATTTATGAAATCATACCAAATAATATAGCATCATACCAAATTATTAGAGTATCATACTAAAAAAACAATTATGACCCTCCCGTACGTGAACCTGATTTCAGTATCATGCTATTTTATTTATGCTGCTTTCATGAAATCGTGCACAATAATACAGTATGATTCTAAATTAATTGAGTATCATACTAAAATAATTAAGTATCATACACAAATAATATAGTATGATTCTAAATTAATTGAGTATCATACTAAAATAATTAAGTATCATACACAAATAATATAGTATGATTCTAAATTATTTGGGTATCATACTAAAATAATTAAGTATCATACACAAATAATATAGTATGATGCTAAATTAATTGCGTATCATACAGAATTAATTCAGTATCATACACAAATAATATAGTATGATGCTAAATGAATTGAGTATCATACAGAATTAATTCAGTATCATACACATATAATATAGTATGATGCTAAATTAATTGAGTATCATACAGAAAACCTGTCAAGACATTCTAACCAAACAGTGGCGCCGATACATACACGCTAGATTTTCTGGCGCCACATTTAAATAACACGATAAGCAAATGGAAGACCGATATAAAAGTGAATCTGGAAGGTTTTCTTGAAGGCGCTCGCGGTATCGTGTCTACGGTAAGCCATACTTTACAGTCCTCGATCAACGAAGCATCTGTTTCAACAGCAAGTATGAGACTGGAAGCTTTAGAAAGAAATGTGAACAGAATGGTTGCGAGATTCCCGGAATGTTCGGCCCTGTTACCACTATTAACAGAGGCTGTGCAGATTGTTGAAGAAATGAAAAGCTAAGACTAAATCTTCGAAAACACCACGTTTTGGAAAATTGAAACGATCTCGTCGATCAAAATAAGGCAAGACGCGACACCTTGAAGGGGGTGGTAGTGGGGGAGTGGGTGGTTGGTGGTGGTGTAATATGTACACTGTTTGAAACAAGGCAATGGGCAAGAACATGGATGTTACAACGGGGGGGGGGGGGGGGGGGGGTCTCACGCCCCGCCACACAAAATCCGGACACAGGTTTTGAACGGTTAGAAGTTCCCGCTAACTGAAACTTCACCCTGCAAAGTGAGTAGCTGTCATAGTAATTAGCGTCAAACGCTCGTTTTAATTTTCCTTCTTCCAGTAAAAATTTATCCTGAAAAAGTTTCCTGAAAATTTCGTGCGGTTGAAATTTTGCAACACTTAGAACACTTGAAATATCAGTCGAAAAATCATATCCCAAACATTGGGGGTGGGTGCGCTTAACGCAAGTTCATCTCCAATCAGTTGGAAATTTTGTCTGGCCCGGGTTGGGAGGGGGGGGGGGGGGGGGTGCTGTTTAAAAGTTTGAAGATGACAATATTCTCCACCGAAGACCCACTAAACACCCTGTAGCCACACCCAGACGAAGATTCAACGATGGTTTATTTATTTATTTATTTATTTATTTATTTATTTATTTATTTATTTATTTATTTATTTATTTATTTATTGGTGTTTAAGGTAAAATATTTCTGCACAATGGCTAATCGTTACCATGACAGTTTTACGGCTGGAAGAGATTGACGGAGAGAACCACCGATCAACGACAAGTAACTGTCAGCTCTCAAGCTATCAAACTCCACACAAGCAGGATTGGCATTGGTTGAAGGCAGATGCACCATCGACGTCCAGTACGCCTTAGTACACAACGCCACCGTGCTCCCATGTGGATAATGGAGGTAAAATGTTTTGTCCAAGGACACAACGCGGCTGCGGCAGGGCGCATGTGGGATTCGAATCAAGGATCCCTCCACTCGCAGACTTCCCCCTCTACCTACTGAGCCAACGCGTCCCCTGATACACTTGTTAAATTAACAATGCATTTGCTGAAAAACAAAACACCGAGGTGTGCAAACAATTCAACTCAGGAATTCTTTTCGAAATCAAAATTAGTAATTTTGAGTGGATTGGTGGTATTCGTAGAGGTGGAAGCTTGACTCTCGTACCATCGCAACTACACGCATAACTGCACACACATGCATATACTTCACTATCTTTGACGTACCCATTAACTTACAGATATCTCCTTACACATACATACACATACACCCCCTATCCACACACGTGTTCAACGCCCCCCCCCCCCCCCCGCCCCACACACACACCCTTCCTCCGCCACACATGCACACTCAAATTCTAACGTAGATTTTCTTAGTTTACAATGCGAAACTGCCTCGAACCCATGTGGTATGGTAATAGTAATTCGGAGGTTACGAGTGACGCTTGGTGACGAAAATTTATTCATCACAGAGATTGGACTGTTTTATATTTTGTGAGTTGTGTATTAAGTAATAATTGTGTCTTGTGTTCGAAGGGTCGATGAAGCTCTGGTGGTAAATTTTTATACAAAACATGTGTGCAAACTTGAAATTTATTTATTTATTGGGATAACGTCATCTATTGTCGGACAGTTTTACGGGTGTAGGAAGCCGGGGTTCCTGGAGCGAACCACCGAACAACGGCGAGCAACTGTCGAACCCCCGTTGGTGCTAAGTCCGCACAGGCAGGGTTAGCACTGGTTGAAGACAAATGCACCATCGACGTGCAGTGGGCCTTAGCACACAGCGCCGCCGATTCCTCACGGGATTAACTACCGTGCCCAAGGACACAACGCTGTTACCTCTGGCGGGATCGAATCGTGAACCTGTCGGTTTGAAATTCATTGCGGTCACCACTGAACCACTGCGCTCCCGTCCAAACTTTAGTAGAGCTGAAATGTCCACTCCATCCAATGTAATATGAATGTATACAGTAAGATTTCATGGTATAGTATACTGTTATATGATTTTGAACCGAAAAATTAGGCTGTACAAAGATGGTAACGGTAATGGTGATAGTTCGCCTTGCGAAACCCGGTAAGCGAAGTAGTGCTTGGTATCTGTGGTTTATCAACAAATGGGGTTTAAGTCGACATAAATGGGTGACGGAAGTAGTATGTAATGTGGTTTTGGGGCCTAGTTGGCAGGACCCCGTTGCAGGACCCCGGAAGTGACGTCATGTCACGTGACGTAGTGGCGTCATGTTCTGTTGTCATGGTAACCCGCGTGGGTGGCCATGTTGTGACGTCATTCTCATAGTTATACGTGTTGCTAGTGCGCACGCGCAGCGCGTGTTGTTAGGGTGATAGTGTTTCGGTCGTCCATTTTGTATACTGGAGGCCGCCATCTTGGTTTCTATGGTGGCACGTGGTTGCTATGTTACCCAATTTTTCTGCAATAGGACGGGGTATGTTCGGAGGGTGTGTTCGATTGAATCGGAGTATTTTCTGGAACGACTTCCCTGGATAATTACCACAAACAACCCGACAAGTTTTACTATTTCGAATTCTTCCATAATTCTCTGCTTCTATCTATATATGCAATAGTTATCGTTTATCTGGCCATTTTCCTTTATTCTAGAGTATACTCCAGTAGCGTAGAGAAGCCTATCTGTTGGAACAGCTTTTCTTATTGTTACTATATTTAGCTATTTGTGGTCTATTTTTGTTAGTTCTGACCCTATTCTAAGTACTCTTGTTGTTTCATTTATCTAGAACATTTATAACCAATCAGATTGCTTGATATCCCATAACCTGAACTTAATCGTATGGAGCTATCACCCCTTATACAACGATGTTGTATCCGATTCTCATCACATCTATATCCAATGGCAATATCCCCGGGCACCCCAAATTTCGGCACCCCTTTTTTGGAAAAATATATGACCATCGCCACCGCTTTTTTGTCATATGTGCTTATGTGAAAAAGCATAATGTGACACAATGTGCCCTAGCACAAAGGCACATGCTTTATGTGCCGATATGTGCTTATGTGAAAAGGCAAAATGTGCCCTAGCACAAAGGCACATATGGGTATTTGAGGATACCTATGGCCCGGGATTGTATTGTTTTAGGATACCTATCGAGGATACCTTTTATAGGATACTTATCTGAGGATACTATTACCTTACCACAAGACATACCTATCCCAAATATCCCTTATAAGCCATCGAACAGTTATTGAAAAGTCATTGCTCGAATGACTCGAATCCCATCGAGCAATGTGGCCCTTGGTACTACTGATCCACCAGGTGCTTCATATTATTGGGAGGTATTCTGGGGTGGGGTCAATGCCTGGTAATACAGAACGGCAGCAGAGTATGGTTGGTATATTCCCCTGTAGGTCCCATCCTAACCGTTGATAGTATTAACCTACCAAATGCTTTGTATCATCCCGTTACTGGTAAGGTGGTACGTAATACCAGTAGTTCCTACCCTATTCCGAGTACTTTTGTTTTTTCATTTATCTAGATTACCCAATCACTTGACTTTCCTGACACTAACTAACCAATTAGATTGCTTGATTTCCCATAACCTGTACTTACTCGTACAGAGATATCTCCCTTCTGTGCAATAAAAACCTAAATCAATGGATCAATGGCAATATCCCCGGCACCCCAATTTCGGCACCCCTTTTTGAAAAACATATGGCCTTCGGCACCCCTTTTTCTGAAATGAGGATAAATGAAACAACAAGAGTAGTTAGAATAGGGTCGGAACTAACAAAAATAGACCAGAAATAGCTAAATATAGTAACAATAAGCAAAGCTGTTCCAACAGATAGGCTCTTCTACGCTACTGGAGTATACTCTAGAATAAAGGAAAATGGCCAGATAAACGATAACTATTGCATATATAGATAGAAGCAGAGAATTATGGAAGAATTCGAAATAGTAAAACTTGTCGGGTTGTTTGTGGTAATTATCCAGGGAAGTCGTTCCAGAAAATACTCCGATTCAATCGAACATACCCTCCGAACATACCCCGTCCTATTGCAGAAAAAATGGGTAACATAGCAACCACGTGGTACCATAGAAACCAAGATGGCGGCCTCTAGTATAAAAAATGGACGACGGAAACACGTGTCACCCTAACAACACGCGCTGCGCATGCGCACTAACAACACGTATCACTATGGCCGCCCACGCGGGTTACCATGACAACAGAACATGACGCCACTACGTCACGTGACATGACGTCACTTCCGGGGTCCTGCCAACTAGGCCCCAAAACCACATTACATACTACTCCCGTCACCTATTTATGTCGACTTAAACCCCATTTATTGATTAACCACAGATACCAAGCACTACTTCGCTTACCGGGCTTTGCAAGGGGAGCTATCACCATTACCGTTACCATCTTTGTACAGTCTAATTTTTCGGTTCAAAATCATATAACAGTATACTAAACCATAAAATCTTACTGTATACATTCATATTACATTGGATGGAGTGGACATTTCAGCTCCATTGAAGTTTGGATGGGGGCGCAGTGGTTCAGTGGTGACCGCAATAAACTTCAGACCGACAGGTTCACGATTCGATCCCACCAGATGTAACAGCGTTATGTCCTTGGGCACGGCAGTTAATCCCACGGGGAAACGGCGGCGCTGTGTGCTAAGGCCCACTGCACGTCGATGGTGCATTTGTCTTCAACCAGTGCTAACCCTGCCTGTGCGGACTTAGCACCAACGGGAGTTCGACAGTTGCTCGCCGTTGTTCGGTGGTTCGCTCCAGGAACTCCGGCTTCCTACACCCGTAGAACTGTCCGACAATAGATGACGTTACCCCAATAAATAAATAAATTTCAAGTTTGCACACATGTTTTGTATAAAAATTTTCCACCAGAGCTTCATCGACCCTTCGAACACAAGACACAATTATTACTTAATATACAACTCACAAAATATAAAACAGTCCAATCTCTGTGATGAATAAATTTTCGTCACCAAGCGTCACTCGTAACCTCCGAATTACTATTACCATACCACATCGGTTCGAGGCAGTTTCTCATTGTAAACTAAGAAAATCTACGTGAGAATGTAAGTGTGCATGTGTGGCGGAGGATGGCGTGTGTGTGGGGGGTGGGGGGGGGGGGTGGAGGGGTGAACACGTGTGTGGATAGGGGGTGTATGTGTATGTATGTGTAAGGAGATGTCTGTAAGTTAATGGGTACGTCAAAGATAGTGAAGTATATGCATGTGTGTGCAGTTATGCGTGTAGTTGCGATGGCACGAGAGTCAGGCTTCCACCTCTACGAGTACCACCAGTCCACTCAAAATTACTAATTTTGATTTCGAAAAGAATTCCTGAGTTGAATTGTTTGCACACCTCGGTGTTTTGTTTTTCAGCAAATGCATTGTTAATTTAACAAGTGTATCAGGGGACGCGTTGGCTCAGTAGGTAGAGGGGGAAGTCTGCGAGTGGAGGGATCCTTGATTCGAATCCCACCTGCGCCCTGCCGCAGCCGCGTTGTGTCCTTGGGCAAAACATTTCACCCCCACTATCCACATGGGAGCACGGTGGCGTTGTGTACTAAGGCGTACTGCACGTCGATGGTGCATCTGTCTTCAACCAATGCCAATCCTGCTTGTGTGGAGTTTGATTGCTTGAGAGCTGACAGTTACTTGTCGTTGATCGGTGGTTCTCTCCGTCAATCTCTTCCAGCCGTAAAACTGTCATGGTAACGATTAGCCATTGTGCAGAAATAATTTACCTTAAACACCAATAAATAAATAAATAAATAAATAAATAAATAAATAAATAAATAAATAAATAAATAAACCATCGTTGAATCTTCGTCTGGGTGTGGCTACAGGGTGTTTAGTGGGTCTTCGGTGGAGAATATTGTCATCTTCAAACTTTTAAACAGCACCCCCCCCCCCCTCCCAACCCGGGCCAGACAAAATTTCCAACCGATTGGAGATGAATTTGCGTTAAGCGCACCCACCCCCAATCTTTGGGATATAATTTTTCGACTGATATTTCAAGTATTCTAAGTGTTGCAAAATTTCAGCCGCACGAAACTTTCAGGAAACTTTTTCAGGATAAATTTTTACTGGAAGAAGGAAAATTAAAACGAGTGTTTGACACTAATTACTATGACAGCTACTCACTTTGCAGAGTGAAGTTTCAGCAATTTGGCATGACCCGCGGGAACTTCTCACCGTTCAAAACCTGTGTCCGGATTTTGTGTGCACCCCCGCCCTCCCGTCGTAACATCCATGTTCTTGCCCATTGCCTTGTTTCACACAGTGCACATATTACACCACCACCAACCACCCACTCCCCCACCACCACCCCCCTCCAAGGTGTCGCGTCTTGCCTTATTTTGATCGACGAGATCGTTTCAATTTTCCAAAACGTGGTGTTTTCTAAGATTTATTCTTAGCTTTTCATTTCTTCAACAATCTGCACAGCCTCTGTTAATACTGGTAACAGGGCTGAACATTCCGGAAACCTCGCAACCATTCTGTTCACATTTCTTTCTAAAGCTTCCAGTCTCATACTTGCTGTTGAAACAGATGCTTCGTTGATCGAGGACTGTAAAGTATGGGTTACCGTAGACACGATACCGCGAGCGCCTTCAAGAAAACCTTCCAGATTCATTTTTATATCGGTCTTCCATTTGCTTATCGTGTTATTTAAATGTGGCGCCAGAAAATCTAGCGTGTATGTATCGGTGCCACTGATTGGTTAGAATGTCTTGATTGACAGGTTTTCAGTATGATACTCAATTAATTTAGCATCATACTATATTATTTGTGTATGATACTGAATTAATTCTGTATGATACTCAATTCATTTAGCATCATACTATATTATTTGTGTATGACACTTAATTATTTTAGTATGATACTCAATTAATTTAGAATCATACTATATTATTTGTGTATGATACTTAATTATTTTAGTATGATACTCAATTAATTTAGATTCATGCTATATTATTTGTGTATGATACTTAATTATTTTAGTATGATACTCAATTAATTTAGAATCATACTATATTATTTGTGTATGATAGTTAATTATTTTAGTATGATACTCAATTAATTTGGAATCATACTATATTATTTGTGTATGATACTTAATTATTTTAGTATGATACTCAATTAATTTTGAATCATACTATATTATTGTGCACGATTTCATGAATGCAGCATAAATAAAATAGCATGATACTGAAATCAGGTTCACGTACGGGAGGGTCATAATTGTTTTTTTTTAGTATGATACTCTAATAATTTGGTATGATGCTATATTATTTGGTATGATTTCATAAATGCTGCATAAATAATTAAGTATGATACTCAATTATTTGAGTATGATACTGAATTAATTCAGTATAATACTATATTATTTGGGTATTATACAATATTAATTGAGTATCATACACTTTATTTTAGCATCATGCTTAATTCACTGATTTATGATCCTGTTCGTACGTCGTACCTAACTGCAATGTGCAAAACCCTTGGAAGCTTTGAACCTTGCAACAGCTTTCAACAATGTTTTATTTTATGGCAGAGTGAGACGTGGCTGATCATAGATATCGGACAGAACGTGTTCTGTCCGATATCTATGTGGCTGATAGCATTTGGTCTCAACACCGAATTGGAATTATATAAGGTAGTCTGAATTTATTTTTGAATGGTAGAGTGAGATGTGGCTGAAACAAATTGGTCTCAACACCGACACGGAATTATAAAAATAGTCTCAGTTTATTTTTCTATGAAATTAGAGAGCTAAATACCACATCTGTGAACCATAGAGGTTTTATTTGCACAATCGCATACGAAAGGTTGATGGTTGCACAGATGACGGATCTTGTAAATTCTTTTCTTAAATTGCACACGTGTAACATGAAGGGACTAAGAGGCGTGCAACCCCCCCCCCCCCCCCCCCACCCCAAACAAAAAACAATCACATTAATTCTCATCCCTGGAGGCGTAAATGTACGCTATTTGTCGTGTGTGAGTGGAGGGGAGGGGCGTATTTTAGCTTACAGTACTGATCACGAAAACACCATTCTGAAAGGTTCTGCTGTGATATTTTCACGATATCCCCTCGATCTCCCCCTCCAGCCCCAATTACATAACTTCTGCAATTGCAATTCCGTAAAATAAGACATCTTTCGGTCCTACCACTTTCCTATAATAAAACACAATCAATCAGATTGCTAAACTGTTATAACAGATCATTAGTTTGTTTATTGAGGGTTACGGCACTTTCGATGGCCATATCGTGTCGAGCAGTTTTACAGATGGAGAAAGCCGGAGTATCTATCTAGAAACCATCGCACAACGACAAGAAACTGCTATACTCTCCAATGGACTCACCAGACACAAGCCAGATGAGCATTTGTTGAATGTACGCGTGACATCAACGTGCAGCACATCTAAGAACACTTTGCATCTGTGCCCCTGTGTGCGCAGTTAGGAGTGACTTGCTCAGTGTCACAATGCAAGTGGTATGGACCACTTTCGAACTCTCGACCTCTCGGTCACAAGTCCGATGCGCCAGTCAGTGAACCTCCGCGCTCCCCATTAGTTGTTTTTAAAAGATAACTATAACAGATCATTAATTGGTAAAAATAGATAAGGCCAAGTTGGCTACAACTGTATAAAAACAGATTATTTGTTATAACACATTACTAATTTGTTAAAACAAATTATGAATCTGTTACAAAAGTTTATTAATCTGTTGTACCGGGTAACAGATAAATAACTGGAGACCGGTTGGCACTAATTCGCCACAGTTGAAAACAAATTTCGGCCTCAAGATTTGTGAAGTGCAAAACCATAGATATCCGATTTCTATGTGCAAAACTATTTAGTCATTGCGCAGTACTGCGCACGTCTAGAATAACGTTTATTCCCCCTCGTGAGGTGGGTTAACAGAATACATTCCGAATAGTATTCTAGAATACATTTACTTGAACAAAACGACAGGAATCGCATTCTGGCTTATCTACGCATGTCCAGAATAACACTAGTATTCTCGAATGGCCCACGGAAACGTACCCGTTGTCAACTCGGATTGGTCGAAAAAAACACCGAAAAACATCTCTTTTCTGCTTTAATCTTTTTAATTGAAACTAACGTTATCCGCAGGTGTAAAATTTCACGCAGTTGTCTTCCACGCCGTTCCATATAAAAGGAGAAAAATACACACCACTGACTATAATTCTAAGCAAATGTAAGCGGCAATTTAGTTCAGACTGAAACTTGTTCACCATTTCATCGAAATACCGAAATAAGAGATGATATTATGGAATCTACACATGTACTGTAGAATTAGTTCAGCGATCCGAACGTAGTGGCTACCCCTCTACGTTCAGATTCTTCCCATTCAATCCTATAGAAAAAGTTCCCATCAAGTTTTTATGGGAACTCAAAACTCGAAATTAGCAATATATATCAAGCTTTCGCCCATTTTACCGGCTGCATTCGATGGTACACGTATTTCCTTACAGAGTTTATTGATCCAAACTATGTTTTATTCATTAATTGTCGTCATTTGAGGACTCGTGAGGCGTCAACGGAGATTTCGAAATCGGCCATGTTTTTGTATAAATATAAAGCAGTAAAAACAATAACCCGGTAATGGCGTGGAAACGAAATAGACTTTTTTATCGATGCAGAATCGGAATCTCGATCTCATTCGTGCAGAGAAGGTCATCAAACTCGGTCGCATTTGCACAGAGCAGATTATCAACCCCCTTCTGCTCAACTGCGATCGAATTTCCAATTCTGCATCGATAAAAAGGTCTATTCATTTCGGCGCCATTACCGGGTTATTGTTTTTGCTGTTTTATATTTATACAAAAACATGGCCGATTTCGAAATCTCCGTTGATGCCTCGCGAGTACTCAAATGACGACAATTAAAGAATAAAAAATAGTTTGGATCAATAAACTCTGCCCAAATGTAAGGAAATACGTGTACCATCGAATGCAGCCGGTAATGTGGACGAAAGCTTGATATATATTCCTAATTTCGAGTTTTGAGTTCCCATAAAAACTTGATGGGAACTTTTTCTATAGGATTGAATGGGAAGAATCTGAACGTAGATGGGTAGCCACTACGTTCGGATTGCTGAACTACTGTGGAATATAAAATCCAAAAAACTCCAGATGGATGCTTGAACGCTAGACAGTGTGGCTTTTCCCTATCAAGGATATCATTCTGATAGGCGGCCACTCGGGGACCGACCTGAGCATTTAATTTTAAGGTTCTATATAAGTAATGGAATTTTGTTTATTTTTAAATTCTCACCTCTGACATTCCTTAAATTCAGATTAAATGTACACAAATTATACATCAAAATGAAGGTTGGGATGTATAGAACACGGAACAAAAACGTAATCAACTCATAGAGTTGACAGCAGGCGCTACTGGTTCCTGAACGTCTGCTACCATATTTGTACCAGAACTGATAATATTTCGCAAGAACAACTCGTGGTCAAATGTGCTTCACATATCCAAGAACAAAGCTAGGCATTCAAAACACTTTCGAGTGCAATGATAGGACTGCATTTGGAAAAAGGACAACACTGTCAGCATTTTTTATTGAAGATGGTTTCCATGTTCGACAGACATGCGCAGATCACTCAATACCAGTACCACAAATTTCCATCGAAAAACAAAATTAAAATGTTATATATTTCAGATTTGTTTGAACAGACACAAATTTGTGTAGAATGCGAAACACCGCTTTTAATACCAAACATCCCATAATAGTTTTTTACAAATAGGTAACATGACAACGTCCCAGTACGAATAGTGCATCGGCTGAAACCGGACAAGACAAAATACTACATTTTCTTCCCCTTCAGTCAGAATTAACAGTTTCCAAAAACTTTAGTATCTCTAAAGTATTTAACTTAAAGTTTGTCTTTTCAAATTTCAAAACTCAAAAATGTACGGTTGCACCCAATATAAAAAGTCAACCCATTAAATTTTAATGCACATAGTCTTTCAAATAGTGAGGAGCAGTTTTTATTCGCACAGATCTGCAGGGTGCGACTTCAGATATTGCAGGTTGGGCCACATTAGGAATACTTTGAATCTCAACAGAGGTGTCTACAGTCTCTTGGGTATGTGGGGTAGACTGATTGTTAGTGTTTTCAGACATGCTACCACAAGTTTCAGAATAATCACTAGAAACTATGGATTCATCATTGTCAGGTTTGGAATATGGATCTTCCTCAATGTTACTTAATCTTGAACGAATATGATCTACATGACGTCGGCAAGAACTACCTCCACTGAGATGAATAACATAAGATACAGGAGCAGATTTACTAGTAATTGTTCCTAATACCCACTTTGGTCCAGTACTGAAATTCTTAACAAACACTGGATTTCCTACTTGGAAGTCTCTTGGGCTTGCATGCTTGTCATGATAGTCTTTTTGATATGATTGTTTACCCTCAACCCGTTGTCTAGTTAAGTTGTGATCTAGGGGGTTTATCTAGCCTAGTTTTAAGCTTCCTATGCATTAACAGTTCACTAGGAGATTGCTCTGTAGTTGTCTGAGGGGTAGATCTGTATGCCAGGAGAAATCTAAAAAGTTTATCATCGATTGAACCGTCACTTTGTCCCATTTTATTCGTACCCTCTTTGAAGACGTGCACATATCTCTCTGCTAACTCATTTGAAGCGGGGTGTTTGGGCGCACATGTTAGGTGTTTAATACCATTTTTAGTCATAAAAAAAGCAAACTCTTCACTTGTGAATGAAGAACCATTGTTGGAAACGATGACATCAGGTAGATCATGACTAGAAAAACATTCACGTAATTTTGCAATAGTTACAGAAGATGTAGATGAAGTTGTTTTAAATACTTACTATAAGCATCAACAATGATCAAAAACATATGTCCAAGAAATGGATCAGCATAGTCAATGTGTATTCTGGACCATGGTTTTGAAGGCCACTCCCGTGGGTGAAGTGGTGCAACTGATGGGAGCGCTGCGTTCAATTGACATTGAGTTCAAGAGTTCACTTTCATTTCAGTATCTGAAGTGAGGCCTGGCCACCAGAAATAACTGTGTGAAAGAAGTTTCATGCGAACCATGCCCGAGTGCCCCTCATGAAGTTCAGGGAGTAATTGCTTGTGACCTGGTGGAGGCACGATAACTCTGGTACCCCAAAGTATACAGTCGTCTTGGGTACTAAGTTTAAGTTTTTTGTTGAAATAAGGACGCATTTACAAATTAGGACACTGATCCAGCCACCCTGATTTAACAAAATATAAAACCTTGCTTAGTATCGGATCATGCACAGTCCACTTAGAAATGTCACACACTCTAACAGGAGTATTGTTCATGTGCTCTAGTACATACACAACATCACCTGGTATGGGTACCTCATTAACTGGTTCCTCAATAGGGAGTCTACTTAGAAAGTCTGCGTTACTGTTTTTTGACCCTTCTCGATAACACAATTCATAAGAATATCCCGATAAAAAGGCCACCTATCTCTGGATTCTGGGAGAAGACATATACGGAATGGCTTTATCATTACCAAACAACCCCCAAAGTGGCTTATGATCCATATAAGCCCAAAAATGATTTCCATATAAGTGCTGGTGGAATTTACTTATCCCAAAAATTAAAGCCACAGCTTCCTTGTGAAGCTGTGCATAGTTTTTCTGTGCGGGTGCGAGTGTTCGCGATGCGTAGGCAATAGGGCATTCTTTATCGTCCTTCATCACATGCGACAACACACAACCTAAACCGTATGGGGATGCATCACACGAAATCACAAGTTCCTTCTTGGAATTGAAATGGACAAGTAAATGAGAACTCAATGCATCTTTAGCTTTGATCCACGATTCCTCATGTCTAGAAGACCACAGCCATTTAGAATTTTTTGTTAATAATTCATGTAATGATGTCAACATTCTTGAAATATTTGGAATATAACACGAATAGTAATTCAGCATCCCAAGGAATGCTTGAAGCTCTTTGACATTATTCGGATGCGGTGAGTCACGAATCGCTTGAACTTTTCTGGCAACTGACTGAATCAGTGAATGCCCATCTTATTGATGCGATGTGATAAGTACACAACTTCAGCAGCTAAAAATATACATTTGTTACGTTTTAGATGAATACCAGCTTTCTCAAGTCGACACAAAATTTCACTAAGTGTATTCTGAGTTTTTTCTGTGACTAAAATGTCATCAATTCTAATCACTACATTAGAAATGCCCAGGCTTGGCAATTTCAGGAGAGCGATTTTTTAGCTCTCCTTACTGCCAGCGCTGCAAATAAGCATCCGGACACTGACAATGTCCGGCCGAATTTGCCATACTGTCCGGCCGAAATCAGTTACGGTCGGTCTTCATGTCCGGCGGTCAATTACTACAGTCATCTGTGTAAAATCAACCCAGCCCAACCACACTACCATCGCAGTAGTCTCCATGACGGACATTCAATTATTAAAATTGTCTGAGTCCCGGCACCAGCCCCGCTACCATCTCAGTATAAATATTTTTGAAAGGTGTGTTCGTTTTGTTCATAAAAAAACAAAAATTTGTAATGCCTGCCATGCGCAGTCGACAGTGGTAAATCGCTTTTTCAACACACCCCTTTTTCGACCCAGTTTCGGCTTATTGCATCCGAGTGTCTGATGTCTATATATTGACCTCAATTAGGCATATTTTTATACTGTACCAATGACCCAGACATAGCTGGTGCTAACTCTTAAAATATAGGGCCAAACACAAATTTTGCCCCCCAATCCCCAAAATTTGCATCTAAAACTAAAGAAAACATGTCCTGAAAGGCCCTCCACACTTCGCCCCTACTGCGCATGCGCAGTGTCAAGGACGTTCCGAAATTGGCGCCATTAATCATTCTAAGTTTGGCCCTTCATCAGTTAACATCTGACTGATCTTTGTGCTTTTAAATCTCAGTTTAAATGATGCCAGACACATAAATATTAGTGAAATGGTGATTCTAAGGAGGATAGAAAAGGAGGAGAGGAAAAGAATGTGTGACAGAATATTATCAGGGCTGTAACTTAAAATTTTTTAATGAAATTATGTTAAGTTACCTATTTTCAAGGCAGCAGCCATTTTGTTGTCATTCTGATTATTTAGTTACACTGTTTTTTCAAGTGTTTTTCCTCTCTCCCTGTCCTTTAAGTTCCCCCTTGCTATTCTCCCATGCTTTTGGCATAATTTCTGTAATTATTATTACTAAAATTTCTTGGGAGTTTTAGCTGAATAACAGAATGAATTCTGTTCTTTCCCCATGTTTACGTCTTCACCTACGGGTGGTTAGGCGTTGTGTTCTGCATCTACCATCTGATGTTCTGCAGTTTCTTCCCTGGAAGTCTCTGTTTTGCATCAGATGGTGTATTTTTGGTAACTGATTTCGGGCCTGGGTGCCTGGAGTCTTATTTTAGTGTTTTTACACTCATTGTTTACATTTACAACAGCCCTCTGTGTGAGGGGGGGATTTCTAAATAATAATATCTTTATGTTATTTTAATCATAAATAGATACATTATTATTGTTCGTAAGTGTTGAATAAATTGTTTAAAATATTTTTAAAATTTTTGTCCACACTTAGGCTTGGGATCCATTGGGGCTCAACGTTACTTTTCAGAAACTTGGGCTGTTCTGAAAAAATATTTTTTCAAAATATTTTGATTTCAATTATTTTTTCTATATTAATGGATCATATTATTATTATGTATTTTGATTGCCAGGAGTTAGTGCGAGTACCAGGACTTGTTTTCTTTTCACATTGAAAGGATATTGATCAATTGTTTTAAGAGGAAGTCTTCCTCTGACCTTATTATCATTCTATATGTGGTCAGTGTACTCGCATTAACTCCTGTTCTGTATCGTATGATTTCGATGACAATATGGGAAGCGTATGTCACGGTATGTTGTTGGGGATTTGGACACTCCGGTCCTTTCCCCGCAGGGTCACTCTACTTTATCAATTTCTATTTCAGACGATCAAGATTAGGGTGATGTATCTGTGATGTCTTCCAACAGTGTGCCTCCGTCGTCACAATTAATGAAGGGCTAGCGGAAAAGTGCTCATGTAATACGCCAATTGCCTAAGAGGACCCTAGTAGGTTCGACGGCCTTTGACGTCCGCTAGCTCGCCCGGTGTAGCGTCCATTCACCGAATGGTTCGGCAGCCGGGTTCGTCCGTTGCGGTCTAGAAGGAATTTTGGGGTGATGCGAGCACTATAAAATTAACTTAATGCACACCCAGTGACGGCGGATCGGAGGGAGAACGGAGGAAGCCTTTTAGTCCGGTTCATAGCTCGTTCCGGTCCATCCGGACGGCAAGCGAGAGAGGCCCCTCTCTCGTTCAACAACATCTGGCCCCAGATGTTGTGGTACAAATGTGTCGTTAGCGGAGCATACGTCCGTCGCTCGGGACGCTCCGTTGTATAGGCAGTCCGCTGAGACTGCTAAGGCTTCCTCTTCTCGTCAGCGCACACGACCGCACCTTGGCTGCGTGACCGCCGATATATTACCAGCTTCGTCGATCAAGGATTCTTCGGCGACCAGGTCACACCATCCGACAGCCAGGGATTCGAGACCGATGGACTCCGGACGTTCGCATAGGAAGTATGCGGGAGCCATCTGATGCGGAGCTACCCTCGGCGAAGCAGCGATAGTCTGCGCCTCCGCAGGTCTCGACGCCGGACATTCTTGTGCACATAGCACAGCTTATCGCAGCATCCCAGCAGCCGACAGAAACGGTGTCGGATCGAGAATTATCCGACAGCGCTGGGTCGGTAGCCGGGGACTCGAGGACTGCAGACTCCGGACGTTCGCATAGGAAGTGTGCGGGAGTCAACGTACACGGAGCTTCCAGCGGCAATGCATCGTAAGTCCGCTACGGCACAGGCCTCGGGAACGGACGTGCTTTCCTTAATAGCACAGTTTATCGCAGCATCCCAGCATCAACTGAATCTGTCGCATATATTTTATCCGACGATGCTGGGTCGGGACGCTCCGCGGAAGCGGGTACGGACGTCCGAAAATTTTCATCCGGTCCGACGGGATACCGAAAGGGATTCGGTGGATTTCAAGCTTTCCCTTTCGGAACAACATATGCTGCGATGCCGGATAAGAAACTGATAGCGTCGGTGGACTTAGAAATTTTTGGTTCGGTTCAGGGACATCGTCCCTCAGTTCCGACATAGTCCAATAATGTCACGCAAACTATCGAATTATTGAACGACGCTATATATATTATTATTTTATGCTTGCTATCCAAGCATTTCTGGTTTCTTGTTCGAAGAGTTATGGAGATGTCTTTCAAAAGTGTGCCTCTGTCGTCATAGTTAATGAAGAGTTAGCGGCAATATGTGCTCATGGAATATGTCTATCGCTTACGGAGTGACATTCGCTAGCTCACCCGGTGTAGCGTACATTCATCGAATGGTTCGGCTGCCGGGTTCGTCCGTTGCGGTCTAGGAAGGAGATTTGGGTGATGCGAGCACTTTAATTACTTTAGTACTCACCCAGTGACGGCAGATTGAGGACAGATCGGAGGAAGCCAACAACATAGGGGACCGCATGTTGTGGTTCAGATATTTTACATTCGGAGCATATGTCCGTTGCTCGGGACGCTCCGTTATATTGACAGTCCGAGAGACTGTCTTTAATGCTTCCTCATCCTCACAGCAGGGCACACGACCGCACATTGGCTACGTGACCTCGAGTATCCGATCAGTTTCGGCATTCAGTGATTCCACAGCGAATAGGTCGCGCCATCCGGTAGCCAAGGGACACAAGGCCTATACACTCCGTTCGCTCGCATATTGGAAGTATGCACGGGGTAACGATCTCGGAGCTTCCTGCGGCAATGCATCGTAAGACCGCTGCTCCTCAGGCCTCAGTGACGGACGTGCTATCCGAGTTAGCACAGTTGTTTCGCAGCATCCCAGCAATTGACGGTTTCTCGGTCGAATCAGGAATTATCCGACGGCGCTGGGTCGGTGCGGTCCGCGGTTGCATCAAGCTACGGACGACCGAACGCTTTATAGGGTCCGACAGGATGGCGAAAGGGATTCGAAAGATTTCGAGTTTTCCCTTTAGTAGTATCGGAAGATGCCTTTCTTATCTTCTGGCATTTCTTCCAGTGATTATTTTTCGGACTTCATTGCTGCGATCTTGGATAAGAGACTTATAGCGTCATTGGACTCGGATTTTTCGATCGGTACAGGGGCTTTGTCCCTGACTTACCGACGCAGTCCAATATTGTCATTACAACATGTGTTTTATTTTTCGACGCTATATATTTATATATATATACAAGCCTGCTACTAAGCATGATAGTTTAGTTTCTTGTCCGCGTGGCTCATTTCTGCCATTTTATCTTTTTTACATATAGTTTATTTTGGCAGAGCAGGGCATACTGAGAGTTCATATGCGTCTAGACGGTGATTAAAGACTGCATATATTCTTTTTCGCCGTTTATGTCTTTTCCAATTTCAATGTTGGGAACGACATTATGTATAGTAGACTTAACTTAGACGCTTTATTATACGTAATCCGCCTTACTGAGGCGTTATCATTACGTCTTCAAGAAAAGATTTACGGGATATTATTCTCAATGTAATTTCTTTTGAGGGCAGTAGTTTGTTCACGTATAACTCCGCCCTTCAGTGGCTGATTGGAGTTGGTTAGACGTGATGCAGCCCTAGCTACATCCACGCGTGGATAGTAGGTTAAGAACTCTCTCAGAGTCGCTTCGTTCTCGGAGGAGCTTCTCTTCGACGGCAACTTTCCGGCAATCCATGAATTGCTTGAATTATACATTCTCTTGTCTATCTAGTGTTACAAGAGATTCAGACTGGGGCAAACATTCGGTGGTTGACTCAGAGAGTGCCGCCGCAGTTGCCGGACCCGAGTGTGGCTGTTATGACGGTTGCCAGTCAAACAGATTGGGATATATACTGATCCCTACGGATTCGAAGTGCCAGGGTCTTTGGGTTCCGCAGTCTTTTAGCTATCAGTTTAACTTCCGCGGAATAATGTTTTTTAGGCTTGCTTTATGTCATTGCATGAACATTATTCAGAAACGCATGCCCAAATTCCTGTCCTTTAATTCGACAGTAGTGGCGTATCTCCGGAACCAGGGAGGCACTCTTTCGTTTCCGTTATTCAATTTAATGGAAAGAATCCGTCTGTTGGTTATAGTACACCAAGTTCAGTTTTGGTCCGTCATATTCTGGGTCGTCTGATTGTTTTATCGCACTCCCGTTCTCTTACGGGTCGCTTGTTGCTGTCAGAATGGACTCTCAACAAACAAGTATTTAATCAGATTTGCTATCTATGGGAGCGCCCAATGATGTTTTATTTATGACACAGCTTGCTAATCAATTGCAGACGTATGTGTTGGCTTGTCCAGATCTCTGAGCTAATACTGTTAACGCTCTATTGATCTATAGGACGGAATGATAGGATACGCGTATCCTCCGGCGCTGTTGTTTTAGCAGGTATTGCTAAGATAAACAACCACTATACATTTCTGTTGATAGCATCTCTATCTTCACAGAGATCATGAGTAATTTACTCTCTTGTCTACTGTGGATCTTAACGTGAAATCTTCCTCTATGTGAGGATCTTTTTTCACTGGGTAAATCGTGTCATCTTTATCACAACCAGCAAGGTCGCAACCTTCATGTATTCCGTTGTGTGGTCCGTATTGCATTGTATGCACTGTACTGGACGAGCTTTGGACGCGATTTCTTACTATAGGAGATCCTCTTCTTCGCTATTCTATGCGACTAAAGTGGAGGCTCTTCCGTCGTGGTGTAGGGATCATTATGTTCATATGGTTGATCCCTCCATACTACTCATTGCTATTTTTTAGTATACTTGTTTCACAAGATCTACTGCAGCCTGTGTTATTTAGGTTATAGGTTTATGTTACCTCATACCTATGCACTCTACTATAGTTTACAATTGAGTCTTTTGTCTCTTTATCTAAGTCAGTTAGTAACTTTTTGATAAATAGACTTAGAATCTTTAGATTAAATTCCTATACGGATTTTAACTTCGGTTCTTATTTAGCTAAGTAATCATTTGAGCCTCTGGAAACAGTAGTTTTCAAATTCTGACCTTTTAGACAGTAATTCTGTTGGTTTCTCTTTTACTGTAGAGTTAGTGAGTTTCATGCACTATCGATGGATGATTTTCACTTTCATAGTTTCGGAATCAATACTTCCGTTACTATTTAGGTTGGATTGTTGCATAAGAGTTAGGCTCCTATTATCCGGAACCTATTATTTTAAGGTCCTTCCGTCTTCGTATGGGCATAGGCCTTTACTCTTTCCGGGTACAGTTTATGTATTTATAAACAGATATCTGTTTATTACAAGGGCGTAAGCTTCTTCTGTCTTTGATGTCTAGTAGAAGGACGTTACGCTCCATTTTATTGTTAATGGATTCTATTAACTAGCGTACTGCTTATGGTATATCATTAGCTTAGCAGTTGTGCTTAAGATTTCGGCTCATGAAGTAAGAGTTCTTCTACTTCTTGGGCTTACATTAATAGTGTTGCTATTATAGATTTTTGAAGGCTGCTCATTGCGCTCAGCCATCCATTCATGAATTTTATCTCAGAAATATCGAGTCCATTTCTGGAGGCCTCTATTGTTAGGTCTATTATCTACTGCTCAGAATGTCATTCTCTTAACAGTTGCTACTATAGCTAGGTAGGCTGTCTGTTTCGGCAGTGTCTCCGTTCGGCTGCCCTCTTCGCTCTGGGCTATTTGACCCAGGGCAAGAAAAGGGGGGGGGGGGGGGGAGGGTGTTCCCTTGGGTCACCTGTTTTTACTATGAAAACAAGGGGATACCTCCTCCGGAGTTAGTAATTCTGAGCTGTTATTGGGATGGTTGTTTAGTGAGAAGTTTAAGTTTATAAAATTCATTCAAGTCTTAGTTTTTAAAGTATAGCCTTTGAATATTGCATATGTCAACGGACATGATTATGCAATTCTCACACACTTTTAGAAGTATAAGAGTCTCTATTCTCTAGACTTACTTTATTATTGGCTTACTTTAAAAATTATTAGTATAAGGATTATTGGATATTAATAGAGTACATGGATGTATGAAGCTCAATTTTTGGAAGGTGTTGTATCTTTCTAATTTATCATAAATAAGAAAGATACATGTAAGGCCTATTACTTCTTTTCCCTACAGGGGATGACTCTATTTTATTTTATTGAGCGTATTCCATTTTGCTCTATGTCCTTGGCCCTCCAGCCTTTTTACTATTCAGCTATGTCTGGGTCATTGGTACAGTATAAAAATGTTAAAAAATTTATAGTAATTTATATATTTTTTATACTTACCAATGACCCAGACGGGGATGGCCCTCCCAGGAGTTGGGAACTCTTGCCTCCCCGCTGAGTACATAGCGCTTACCAGGCACTGGTTATTAGAATGATTAATGGCGCCAATTTCGGAACGTCCTTGACACTGCGCATGCGCAGTAGGGGCGAAGTGTGGAGGGCCTTTCAGGACATGTTTTCTTTAGTTTTAGATGCAAATTTTGGGGATTGGGGGGCAAAATTTGTGTTTGGCCCTATATTTTAAGAGTTAGCACCAGCTATGTCTGGGTCATTGGTAAGTATAAAAAATATATAAATTACTATAAATTTTTTAACTTTCGGATGTCCGGCCCAAAATTTATCATGTCCGGCCCAAATTGTCTGGGGCCTGACATCATGTCCGGACCAATAATTTTTTTTATTTGCAGCCCTGCTTACTGCCCTCCTGAAAGAATTAAGGAGAGCGAAAAATTGCCCTCCTAAATATTTTGGTCTGGGATGATTGAGATTACATGTATTATGGTCACATTAAATTTTTGTTGTAAAGCAAAACTGTAATTTAACTTCGAAGTCACATAACATCACGTAATTTCATTTTGAAAGTGGTTTAGTGGTAAAAGGTAATGGCTGCAACCATACCCAAACACAGTTGCAATCATCTGAAGCAAAATGGGTCACAGCAATATTTTTTTTTCTGTCAGTTTCAAGTTCAACAACTGACATCACAGTTTGAGGGATAATTATTCAAGGAATATTGACACTATAATATACTACCACTACTACTATCCTGTCACTTGAAGCACTTGCACCAGGATGTGGCTGTAGATTCAAGCAGACCTGTTGTCCAAGAAAGTCATACGCCTACCACTACCACCTTCAACCCCCCTTGGGGGGTTGAAGGTGGTAGTGGCAGGCGTATGACTTTCTAGGACAACAGGTCTGGGTACACACACAGGTCTTGTCAAGTGTGTTTTCGGTTGTTGAGTGAGACATCTAGATGTCTAAGAGATTTCGCTTTACCTTAGTAAAGTTAATAAAATCACTGATGTAATAGTCTGTTGGTTTCAGTTTCAATGAGTTTGTTCAACTGGATACTAAAAATGCTGTGTAAAGCTAATTGCTCTCCTAAGCTGATTGAGGAGAGCGATTTTTTGCCCTCCTGCATTTTTTCAGAATGCCAGGCCTGAATGCCTTGAAGAAGGTTTTCCATTGTGTGTAGAAAAATCCCAGGTACCGATGATATTCCATAACAAAGCCTGTTATATCCAAAAACACCTTTATGGGTATTGATAGTTGTAAATTTCTTTGTAGTCTCCTCTAACTCTAATTGTTGGTAGGCCTGGCTCAAGTCAAGTTTGGTGAATTTTTTGCCACCTCCCACACTGGCAAACAAGTCTTCCATTTTTGGTATGGGGTAGTTATCCAATTTGCTAACATGATTTATAGTCGCTTTGTAGTCACCACAGATGTGAATAGAACTGTCACTCTTTACAATAGGGACAACTGGAGTAGCCCATTCTGAGGCCTCCACTGGGCGAATTGTACCTTCTTGCAATAAACGGTCTAGTTCCGTGTCAATTTTCTGATGCAGTGAATAAGCTGCCGGTCTGGGCTTAAAGTACTTGAGCCATGGCATCTTTGTCAATATAAATATGGGCTTTTACCCCTTTCACAGTTCCAAGTGTATTTTTGAAACACTACAGAATGTTTTGCTAGAAGTTTATCAAGTTGTTCACAATTTGTACTTAAACAAAAAATTTCTGGCCATGCCAATTTAATATGTTGTAACCAATTTCTACCTAAGAGAGACGGTGAATTTTCCTTCACAACCACTATCGGTAAAAAAACATGAAAATATTTGTAAACAACATCAACCTCTAATTTCCCAACTATGGGAATAACGTCACCTGAATACGATTTTAGTTTGACTCCAGTTTGTTGTAAATTTACATAACGTTCATCGTCATGAATTTCATGATATACTGTTTCATTTATAACAGACAGCGAAGCCCCAGTGTCTATTTCCATGCTAATCTGCTTGCCATTTAGTAAAATGTCAACAGTATGGGGGTTGTTTCACTCAGAACCCAGGATTGAGAACATTGCATAAATGTCATCATCACAATCTTCTTGCTGCACATCAAGGGAGTACACTCTAGGTGCATGGTTACCAGTTGAGAATTTGTGTTGTTTGGTAACATTTGTTTTTTTAATTTTCTTAGGGCATTTTGTGACGATATGTCCCTTATTCTTACAGTAGTGACACTTTTCGTCCTTGAAATGACACCAATAAGGCCTAAAAAAATCAAAAAAATCTGTTTCTCAGGCCCTCCCGCATGGTCCTTTTGGCTGCCGCATGCTCTCTTTTTATAACCCATCCAACCCTAAAAAAATCAAAATCGAATGGATTATGTCTGATATTTTACCCAAGTTAATAAAATTGTCCCTTGAGTGCAAGAAGGCTTTGCAATGCTTTAGCATTGCAAAGCCTTCTTGCACTCAAGGGACATAACACACCACACCACCCATGCTATTCTGTAGATTATGGGGCCTAAAACATAAAACAAACCAAGAACATGATCTTTTTAATGGCAAAGAAATAATTACAAAAAAAAAAAAATAAAATAAAAATCGCCCGCACGCATGCAATTTTACAAAAAATGGCCTGAGAAACAGAGGATCTACTTTGTGAGGCCTAAGGGCTATGATTTTTCCCACACCTAAAGCAATCAGCTTGGTTGGTTCGAGTTTAACTCTGATCCCAGGGTTGTTTTGCAGAATTGTCTGAAAGACCTTGACCTTGAAAACTACTTTTTCAGAGTTTGTGAACAGTTTCACACTTTCGTCTTTGTTTGATTATTTGTTGATTGCAGATCAGTCAAATTCTTTGATGCTGCTTCCATCGATATAGCAATATCATATGCTTGCTTGAAATTTAAATTCGGTTCCGATAACAATCGGTGTTGAATTTTTTCATTTTGTACACCTGCAACGAGTCGGTCCCTCAACATTCCTTCGAGTGCAGTGCCAAAGTTACAATGTTCAGTGAGGTGTCTCAACGCTGCCACAAAATTGGCCACTGCCTCGCCCGATTCATGAAAGCGGTTATTAGTCCCCTACTGGAACCGTAAGGGGACTATAGGATTGCACTCCGTCTGTCTGTCCATCCGTCTGTCTGTCCATCCATCCATCTGTCTGTCTGTCTGTCTGTCTGTTTTGTATGTTAACACCTCTCCCTCCAACATGCTTTAAGCAACACCTTTCATATTTGGTACATGGATAAATGGTTCTGAGGGGATGATGCACGCTCAAAATTTTTTTTTCAAAATCCAAGATGGCGGAATGGCAGCCATTTTTGTTGTGTTTTTTAAGCTTTTTTTCTCTATTTTCATGTTACCACCCCTCCCACCAACATGGTTCAAGCTACACTTTGCATATTTGGTACATGGATAGAGGGTTGGGAGGGGATGATGCACGTTCAATATTTTTTTTTCAAAATCCAAGATGGCGGCATGGCGGCCATTTTTGTTGTGTTTTTTAAGCTTTTTTCTCTATTTCATGTTACCACCCCTCACTCCAACATGGTTCATGCTACACTTTTTATATCAGGCATGTGGATAGAGGGTTGTAATGGGATGTTGCACGCTCAATATTTTTTTCCCAAATTCAAGATGGCGCCATGGCGGCCATTTTTGTTGTGTTTTTTTAAGCTTTTTTCTCTATTTTATGTTACCACCCCTCACTCCAACATGGTTCAAGCTACACGTTTTATATCTGGCACATGGATAGAGGGTTGTAATGGGATGTTGCACGCTCAATATTTTTTTTCAAAATCTAACATCTGTCTCCGTCTGTCTGTCTGTTTTTATGTTACCACCTCTCCCTCTAATATGCTTCAAGCTACACCTTTCATATTTGGTACATGGATAAATGGTTCTGAGGGGATGATGCACAGTCAATATTTATTTTTCAAAATCCAAGATGGCAGAATGGCGGCCATTTTTGTTGTGTTTTTTAAGCTTTTTTCTCTATTTTATGTTACCACCCCTCCCTCCAACATGGTTCAAGCTACGCCTTTCATATATGGTACATGGATAAAAGGTTGTGAGGGGATTATGCACGCTCAATATTTTTTTTTCAAAATCCAAGATGCTTATATACTCTAGTGTCTTCTGTGACAAAAACACATTGTCACAAAAGTGCCGTAGGGGACTAATACCACCTCGGTGGTCAAACACTTGTTAAACTTGTATCTTTGGACAGGTTCACTGGGCTTTGGGTGATAATGAATTTTTTTCCTCATACCCCTTATCCCCCCAGGTTTCATGGGAGCTAGAAGGTCTCTTATAAGCTTGTATGTCTTTTTTCCAAGGGAGCTTAGCAAAATAGCACAACGCTTGTTTTGATCATCTGAAGAGGTGCCAACATTGTTGGCTTCAAAATAAAAATACAGTCTCTCAATGTATAGTTCCCAAGAATCTTCCTCATGATCGAAAGCTTCTATTTGCTGTCATCCTGCCTCGTCACCAATAAAATGTTATATATTTCAGATTTGTTTGAACAGACACAAATTTGTGTAGAATGCGAAACACCGCTTTTAATACTGAACATCCCATAATAGTTTTTTACAAACAGGTAACATGACAAAGTCCCAGTACAAATAGCACACAGGCTGAAATCGGACAGAACAAAATACTACAAAAATCGTATTCTAAGAAATGTCAACAGGTGTCATGATACCTTTCATTGAATATGGCAACTGTGCAGACTCGGTAAAATAATAGTATACTCTTGTGTTCCTAATAAACATACGTCTATGTTTATTAATTTGGGGGAATTTTTCCACCCTGTAAGCACCTTATTTGGGCCTGTATGTTTATTAAAATTGCCCTTTCAACAGGGAGGAGATCTTCAAATTAGTAAATCCTCACCAGATTGAGTGATAGTCTTTCGTTTAGCACAGTGTATTCATAGCACAGTGTGTTGATTGTTGTAATCATGATACCTACAGTACTAGTGCGGCCACTGTGGACTAGTCACTTTCCACGCGTGGGCAACATTTCCACGCACGCAATAATATTAGATTCCAAACACTAATTATAGGAATAATCATCAAAAATTTAATTAATGAAGCACCAGGAATAACCCGGTGCTTCATTAATTAAAATTTGGCTGCTGATGATTTTTATTACCTGGTAAACGCATGCGTGGACATCCCTGCCCACATGTGGATAACGACCAGTTCATGGCAACTATACTGTAAACACCTATTTGTTTTCTTCAATAAAACTGACTGCAATACTGACATACTGCATGGAAAATAAGGTGACTTTAAGATAAAATTTACTAGCATTACTTACTTCCCTACCCCTCTCAATGGATTTCCACCCTGTACTATTATTTGGGTCTGTACTTTTATTTAAATTTGATAAATGTTCTACCCTGTACTTTTATTCCCTCCTGTCCTTTTATTTGGAACACAAGAGTACTGTATTAAGGTGATCTTTCTCATTATTTGATTTTAGACGGCGTTGTATATCGATGCTTTTTCCATCCGATGACGTCTACCAGAAATCAAAAGTAAATTTATATGTAAACAAAAGCAAAGGTTTTGCAATTTACCCCCATGCAGCTCTGTCTCTGTGTTTTAAAGAATTACGGTCGACTCTATGAGTTGATTACACATGTGTTTCGTGTTCTATACATCCCGATCTTCATTTTGATGTACAATTTGTTTATATTTAATTTGAATTTAAAGAATATCAGAGGTGAGAAGTTTCAAACTAAACTAAATTCCATTACTAAAATAGCACCTTAAGGTGCCATATAAGTAATGAAATTTTGTTTATTTTGAAATTCCCACCTCTGATATTCCGTAAGTTCAAATTTAATGTACACAGATAAAACATCAAAATGAAGGTTGGGAGGTATAGAACACGAAAAATATATGAAATCAGTTCATAGACTCCTAGAGTTGACAGCAGGCACCACTGGCTCCTGAAAGTCTGCTATCGTATTCGTACAGAACTGATAATACAATAATATTTCCTCAGAACAACTTCTGACCAAATGTGCTTCACATAGCCAAGAACAAAGCTAGGCATTCAAAACACTTTGGGATGCAGTTATAGAACTGCATTTGGGAAAAGGACAACACTGTCTGCATTTTTTAATGAGGACATTTACATTGACCAAACTACTTTCTCTATGTAAAACACTCACTAGAACATACAACTGAGTGTTAATATTTGTGTTTAGGCGCTTCCGTGTCATTATTTGTTCTTACACTATGATTAAACAGTGACGCATGGGAAAGATGCGCGATGGTATATGGTATATATTCTTGGGTATGTCTTCATCATTTTGAGTTGCGTCAACAGAAACATTCAATTAAGTTTTGATGTTGGGAAATTTTTAAGAATCACTCACAATTTGAAGCGTTTAAAGTACAATTCCAAACAATTTCCTTTCCGTCCTTATGAACATGACGCACAGTAGTTTGCTTATTCATCCAGACATGACATGCTAACAGAAAGAGGGTTGTACATTGACAATTCGCCCAGAGCTTACTCCCACCACAAAACGAACATGCATGTTCAGATAAAAAAAAAACGGTGGGCATTCCGAGATATGAGAATCGTTTTAATACTTCGGTATTTTTTTTTATCAAAGACATGCGGAATGTTGCCCCGCTCCTTGTTTTCTTTTATACATTTGACACCTGTCGCTCCAATTCACCAGTGACACAAATTAATATGCCCAATTTGTAATTTACTTATCCATTTTCCACTGTTTGAATAATCTGTCATTTAAAATCCAGAACTAGTTTTAGTGGGTTTCATATATTTTCACCATCAAAATTTCCATCCGTGTTCAGTTGTATTCACACATTCGTTTCGAAGGACGCTTGTCAGTTGAATTTAAACATTGAAATCAACACTCAATCAAATTCACTCTCCTCACAGTTTTCACTCTCGCAAACTTTATTTGAGGTGAGCGATTTTCCACTCGCCTCCATTTTGCTCCCATTCTTCACTGATTAAAAACACTTATAAATGTCTTTCACACTCCGCACTTTATTATTAATCCATGTTGACCGTACATAATCTGTGAAGTCTCTCAGTGGATGGCTCTCTGCCTCTTCACAAAGTGTTTGAAAACTATTTTCTATTTTTTGGGGAGGTTGTTTTCTCAAAAGCACATTTGGCCACAAGTTCTCAGGAAATATTATTGTATTATCAGTTCTGGTACGAATACGGTAGCAGACTTCCAGGAACCAGTGATGCCTGCTGTCAACTCTATGAGTTGATTTCATATATTTTTTGTATTCTATACCTCCCAACCTTCATTTTGATGTATAATTTGTGTATATTTAATTTGTATTTAAGGAATATCAGAGGTGGGAATTTCAAAATAAACAAAATTCCTGAGTGAGCAATGGAGGACATGGGGTTATGAGCCAACTTAGAAGTCTATATTTTAGATTCTGGAGCCAGATCAGAATGTTAGGAGTCAAATTCACATTCAGGGATGCACAAATTGAAAATTTAGACAACCCCAAAATGTTTATGCCCAAAAAATTTGGATAACCCTCCAAATTTAGATAACCATTCACATGCATATTCACTTTTTCTGTTAATGTGTGATATATAGAGCTACCACGGTTAGCCGGATATCCGGTTTGCATCCGGTTGCAAAGAAACTCAATCGGTTAGAAAAGGGTACTCTGATGATGTGATTGTTTCATGACGCTTTCAACCTAATCGACCCCTAGACAAACTATAAACAATAGACTCACTGAATATGAACTGAATCATGTGACCAGATAGTGTGATTTGTTTGGTCACTATGTGCTTTATGTAAAGCGAGTTGTAGAACTTCATTCTATAGTAAATATCATTATGTGACATTTTGTTTTTTGACCAATCTTATTTCTGCTACATTTACCCAAAACAAGAACGTGTTGAAAAAGCATGATAAACTTCTGTAGATGTACTTCAGCTGTCAGCATTAATTAAAATGACACAACAGTTTGCAGGTATTCTGTTCACACCTCATTTGTGTGTTTTAATCAGTGTCATGTCGGTAGTGTATTTATTTCAGCGTGTGATGTCATTCTAATGCCTATAGTACTGCTTGCACATCAGTAGAAATGGGTTAAAGTGACTTGCTTTGTTTTACTATCTACACTGTTGCAGCACATGCACTTTGTTTGTCAGCGCATTCTTGGAAATTGGGAAGAACTTTACATGTTGAATTTCTTTGAAAAGCTACACTATAAGTCAAAATAAGTTGTAGCATGTCCGCAATAAACTAAGTATACTGTTGCTCCTGCACAGATAAGAGCAGAATCTGACATCATTTTCTGGAAAGCTGTCACTACAGAAAATGATGTCAGCTTCTGGTCTTATCAGTGTTGGAAGAGAAAGATACACAGTTTATAGTGGTTATCCTACAACTTATTTTGACTTGTACTGTAACTCAGAACGCATTAACAATATAGAAGAGCAAGAAATAATTATCCAAATATCTTTTATAAAACCGCTAAAGTGAAAACAATTCAAAGATGGAAAAAAGAATTTCCTTCTCTGATCTGCAATGATAATATTATAATTGCAACATGTCGCTTATGTGAAAATAAGCAATAAATCAAGATAAAGCTGAATTATAATGAAGGATTTGTTAAATGTATTTGGGCTACAAAAAAGACACGCGACAAAAACATGGAAAATCACAACACATTTGGGCTGCTGAACATGACAATCCATTTTCGAATTCAGAAACAGCATACAGCCAAATTCAAAAGTAAAAATGCAATACAATTTTCCCAAAATGCTATGTATTTCTCAGAAATGTGTAGCATTTTTCTACCCAAATCAAAAAATATTTTGACCACTGCCTCAGACGATTCCACATATGCTATGGCAGTATGGGCAGTAAATGGATTGTTAATTGAATAGAATATTTGGATTTCATCCATTGTCCACCCCTTCTCTCAACCAGTTCGTCTAGCATACTGCTACAACTTTCAGTTTTTGGATCACCGGGTCCTAGTTCAGCTATCTGAATGTCACTGCTACGCAATGTTCAGATTCCTTCAATTCAAATCAGGTCCCCAGAGGTTGACTGGGGGCATGCACATATGACATTTGTCAAACATATCAACCATGTGCCTTTTTTTTCTACCAATTTCCATTGATAAAAAATTGGCATGAGTGAAGGGGGGGGGGGGGGGGGTGGTGACATCGTATCAGTATCTGGCATGCGTAATAGTTGATTTCACTGGTGGAAGACCAAGGTTGAATGGTTTAGCTATCCATTTCCTCCATCCACCCCAACCCTGCTCTAAGGCTCATCTGTGGATGCATGCTAAATTGAATGCATGTGCTTTACTGATTGTTTTGAATAAGACAATGCCAGGGCTGGTATTGTTTCCAATAAATGGATACTGAGCTATTATTAGGTTGGTACAATGTTTTGCACATAAAATCGTATTAGTTTCCAGTATGAAATATGACTGTCCTCAATCAAGGGGATATTATCCCCAGACTGAAAGCCACTTAGCTATACATTTAGTCCTTTCTGAGCTTGTGGAGCTTTGAGCTTGGGATAAATGAGCTGATTTCAGTGTGGTAGATTGAAATTTGTATTTGCTTCGGTATAAAATTTGTTTGACCTGAACCCTGTTGGTACTTGCCCAGAATTTAATCTGCAATGTATAATTTTGAAAAGTACAAACTTTGACCCAACGGAGTTAAGGACGTAATATATTCATACCCCCCTGGCTAGGGTATATAGTATTGAAGTATTCCTTGTGTCTGTTAGTCAGTCCAGCCCTTCAGTCCCAAAGTTCAGAGTTCGTCCGGGTCATGGAATCCATGAAAAGTGATGGAAAATTAAAATATTTTTTCCAGGCCTTGGAGATTTGGAAAAGTTAAAAAATTTATAGTAATTTATATATTTTTTATACTTACCAATGACCCAGACTTAGCTGGTGCTAACTCCACAAAAACCAGGGCCAAACACAAATTTTGCCCCCCAATCCCCAAAATTTGCATCCAAAACAAAAAGAAATCATGTCCTAAAGGACCTCCATAGTACGACTCTACTGCGCATGCGCAGTGACGCAGTCGTCCCGAAATTGGCGCCAAATATCATTCTTACTGGCAGTGCCTGGTCAGCGCTATGTACTCAGCGGGGAGGCAAGAGTTCCCAACTCAGGGAGGGCCATCCCCGTCTGGGTCATTGGTAAGTATAAAAAATATATAAATTACTATAAATTTTTTAACATTTTTATACTGTACCAATGACCCAGACTTAGCTGAATAGTAAACAGGCTGGAGGGCCTAGGACATAGAGGAAAATCCAATAAGCTCAATTATAAAATAAAGAGGTAACCCCTTAAGGAGAAAAGGAGTATTAGGCTTTACATGTATCTTTCTTATTTAATATTTAAATTAGAAAGATACACTACCCTTAATAATTGAGCACAATAACATTCATGTTCTCTATTAACATCCAGTATAACCCTTATACTAATTATTTTTAAAGCAAGCCAATAAATAAAGTAGTCCAGAGAATTGAGACTCTTTATAATCATTTAAAAGTGTCCGAGTATTGTATATTAAAGCCCGTTTGACACTTGACATATACAAATGCTTCACACCGAGCTACACTTTAAAAATAAGACATGAATGAAATTAAACATTAATATTACACTTTAAAACCATCCCGGAAGCGACTCAGAAATACTGTCTTGGAGGAGGCATTCCCTTGCTTTTCACTATAAAGCAGGTGACCTAAGGGAACACCCGCCCCCCCCCCCCCCCCCCCCCCCCCCCCTTCCCCTTGCCCTGGGTCAAATAGCCCAGAGCGAAGAGGGCAGCCGGACGGAGTCACTGCCGGAACAGAAAGCCTGCATAACTATAGTTGCAACTGTTTAGTGGACGACATTCTGAGCAACAGATAACGGACCTAAACAATGCAGGTCTCCAGAAATGGACTCAATATTTCTGAGATAAAAATTAGTAAATGTGGATGGCTGAGACCAATAAGCAGCCTTCATTAAATCTGTAATAGCAACACTATTAGCATAAGCCCAGGAAGTAGAAAGAGCTCTTACTTCATGAGCAGAAATCTTAAGCACAGACTGCTGAGAAGAAGATAAATCTTCATACGCAGTACGGATAGTTAACTGAATCCATCTAGCAATAGAATGGACTGAAATGTCCTTTCTATTAGGCATCAAAGACAGAAAGAAACGTTTCCGTCCCTTTCTGATGAACTGAGATCTCTGTTTATAGATACGTAGTGCTCTAACAGGACAGAGTAAAGGCCTACGCCCGTCTGAAGACGGAAGAGCCTTAATAACAATAGGTTCCGGATATTTATTAGGAGCCTGATTCTTAGCTAAAAAACCGACATTTTTATACTGTACCAATGACCCAGACTTAGCTGGTGCTAACTCCACAAAAACCAGGGCCAAACACAAATTTTGCCCCCCAATCCCCAAAATTTGCATCCAAAACAAAAAGAAATCATGTCCTAAAGGACCTCCATAGTACGACTCTACTGCGCATGCGCAGTGACGCAGTCGTCCCGAAATTGGCGCCAAATATCATTCTCTGTTTGGCCCTTCATCAGTCAACATCTCACTGATCTTTGTGCTTGTAAATCTCAGTTTAAAGGATGCCAGACACGTAATTCTTGGAGAAAATGTGATTCTAAGGAGGATAGAAGGAGGAGAGGAAAAAAGAAGTGGCAAAAAATAATCAGGGCTGTACTTAAAATTTTTTGTTGAAATTATGTTAAGTTGCCTATTTTCGAGGCAAACGCCTCTTGTTGTCATTCTTGCTAATTGTTGCACTGCTTATTCAGTGTTTCCTCTCCCCTAACCTTCTAAAGTCCCCCCTTGCAATTCTCCCATGCTTTTGGCATATTTTTGAGAAGTTTCATTTCTAAAAATTCCCTGGGAGAGTTGCTTGGTTACAGAATGTTTTCTGTTATTTTCCCCATAGTTACGTTTTCACCCATGGGTGTATAACGTTTGTGTTCTGCATCTTCCATCTGATGTTCTGCAGATTCTCCCCTGGGAGTCTCTGTTTTGCATCAGATAGAGTGTAATTGATGACTGATTCCGGGCCAGTTTTTTCAGTGCCTGGAGTCATGTTTTCTTCTGTGTTTACACTGTTTGTTTTCATTGGCAACAGCCTTTTTTGAGGGGGGTTGTTTGCCTTTGAGGTAGTTTATCTCATTATAAGATACATTTATATTATCCGAAAGTGTCTCATTAATTATTTTATATAATTTTAAAATTTTTGACCACACTTTGCCATCGGATCCATCGGGGCTCAACGTTACTTTTCAGCAACTTGGGCTTCTCTGAAAAAATATTTTTTCAAAATTATTTTGTTTTGCAATTGTTTTTTCATTTATTAATGGATCATGTTATTATGTATCTTTGTGTCAGGGGTTTTTGCGAGTAACTAGGACTTATTGTTGTTCTTTCACAATGAAGGGAACTTGTTCAAATTGTAATAGGAAGAAATCTTCCTCTGACTTTCATGATTATTGCATTAATTGTAGTCAGTGTTCTCGCATTAATCCCTGTCCTGTATGTGAACATTGGGATGAGAAACATTGGAAACGTGTGTCACGATATGTTGTTTCTGGAGAAAGAGCGATGCCGGCTCTTTCTCCACAAGGTCACTCTACTCTCTCAGTTTCTATTTCAGAGGAACCAGAACAGGGTGATATTTCCATGTTATCTTCTTCAAGTGTGCGTCCGTCGTCACAATTAAATACAGAGCTAGCGGCAAAAGTGCTCATGGAGATTAGACAAATGTCGTCCGCTAGCTCGCCCGGTGTAGCGTCCATTCACCGAATGGTTCGGCAGCCGGGTTCGTCCGATGCGGTCCAAGAGGAAATTTTGGGTGATGCGAGCACTATAAAAATAATAGATGCACACCCAGTGACGGCGGATAGTGAACGAGAACGGAGGAAGCCTTTTAGTCCGGTTCCTAGCTCGTCCAGGTCCAGCCGGGCCGCGAGCGAGAGAGGCCCCTCTCTCGTACAACAACATCTGGGACCAGATGTTGTGGTACAAAATGTGTCTTTAGCGGAGCATACGTCCGTCGCTCGGGACGCTCCGTTGTATAAGCAGTCCGCAGAGACTGTTAAGGCTTCCTCTTCTCGCCGGCGCACACGACCGCACCTTGGCTGCGTGACCTCCGATATTTTGCCAGCTTCGCCGATGAAGGATTATTCGGCGACCAGGTCACACCATCCGGCAGCCAGGGATTCGAGACCGATGGACTCCGGACGTTCGCATAGGAAAAGTATGCGGGAGCCATCTGATGCGGAGCTGCCCTCGGCAAAGCAGCGAAAGACCGCTCCTCCGCAGGTCTCGACGTCGGACATTCTAGTGCAGATAGCACAGCTTATCGCAGCATCCCAGCAGCCGACAGAGACGGTGTCGGATCGAGAATTATCCGACGACGCTGGGTCGATACGCTCCGCCGAAGCATCGGGGGCGGACGACCGGGAACATCGGGAGGTCCGACCGGATGGTGAAAGGGATACGGATGAATTGGAGCTATCCCTTTCGGAACAACACAAAGCTGCCGTAGACTTCATCCGGCACTTTCTTCCTCAAGTTGTTCCGTCGGGCCAGACTGCTGCGCTTCCGGACAGGAGAATTATAGCGTCATTGGACTCTGATTTTTTCGAGCGGTTCAGGGACATCGCTCCCGAGTTTCCGTCGCAGTCCAATAATGTTGCAAGAACATTTGAATTATTGAACGACGCTATTTTTAAACTTGCTTCCAGGACAGGGAAAGCAGGCTTCTTGTCCGCAAATACTCTCAACCTGCCTTTCATTAATGCAAGGAATAAATTCGACACGGCAGGTCAGGGTATACCGAGAGTTCCTCTGCGTATGGACGACGAGGCGGAAGACTTAGAGCTATCATTACCGTCGTCAGCTTCTATTCCAACCGCAGTGTTGGAAACAGCTATTGCGTCTAACAGAGCCAATTTAGATGCCTTATCTTACGCAGATCACCTTACGAAGGCGTTATCACTGCGTCTTCAAGGGGAAGAGTTTCAGGATATACAATCCTCCTTAAGACTTCTTTCAAGGGCAGTAGCTTATTCCACGTGTAACTCCGCCCTTTCAGTGGCAAATCTGGAGTTGGTTAGACGTGACGCAGCCCTGTCTACATCCACACTAGTGGATTCTAAGGTGAAGAACTCTCTTAGAGTCGCTTCGGTCTCAGGAGATCTTCTCTTTGACGGCAAGCTTTCCGCTATTTATGATAATATTAAAAAGAAAGCTAGTGATTCTCTGTTGTTTAGATCCGCTCCTAAAAGGTCGGATTCAGCAGACACGAATAAGGCGGGCACTTCTGGGTCTTATCCGCCCAAGAGAGGTTCCTATAGAGGTTCCGGTGCGTCCTCTAGCTCTTATTCGAGAGACCGTCAGGATAGCGACTCTCGTTCGGGACGTCCTTCAGGCCGGGACAATCGGTCGGACGCCCCGAGGTCGACGAGGCGAGGTGCGGGTCGTGGAAGACGTGGTTTCTCCTACCGCAGGCCTCGCAGATCCAGGAGGTGATGGCTCAAACCTCTATCGCGTTCCGGTTGGCGGAAGGTTGTCGAGTTTTTCTCAAGAGTGGGCGTCGATTACGGACGACCCGTGGGTGAGAGGAGTGACTTCGGAAGGTCTAAAGATATCCTTCAAACGAAAGCCTCCATTAACTCGAAGTCCAAAGTGGACTCATCTTCCGTCAAACCCTCAGAAAAGAGACGCTCTGCTATCAGAGGTGCAGTCTCTTTTATTGAAGAACGCGGTAGAGGTCGTAGAAAACCAGGAATCGCTGGGATTCTACAGCCATCTGTTTCTGGTTCCGAAACCAGACGGCTCGTTCCGTCCAGTCATAGATTTGAGCTGGATAAACAAGCTGATCGTCGCTCCGAAGTTTTATATGGAGACGATTCGATCGGTCAGAGCGAGTATTCGGGTGAACGATTATGCAACGAGCATAGATCTCAAAGATGCGTACTTTCACGTCATGGTACATCCGACATTCCGAAAGTATCTACGCTTCGCAGTCCTAGGAGTGGTGTATCAGTTCCGGGCCATGTGCTTCGGATTGAATCTAGCACCCTGGGCTTTCACTCGGGTAATGAACTCGGTAATGATCTACTTCCGAGCTCATTCGTCTGCGGTAACGTCGGCCTACCTGGACGACATTCTTCAGAGGTACGGCAACGAGTTAACGCTTCAGAACGATGTTCAGAATCTTCTTCTATTGCTCCGACGTCTCGGTTTCATAGTAAACGAGGAGAAGTCGGATCTGGTGCCGTCCAAGTCATTCACTCATCTGGGAATGAGCTTCGAGATGCACAACAATCTCGTTCGTCTGCCGTTAACCAGAGCGAAATTAGTCAGTTGTTACGCTCGCTATTGTCTAAATACAGACAAAGTCACAGCGAGAGAATTTATGAGACTGATAGGTCTGTGCGGAGCCGCCGCGGATCTCATTCCGATGGGACGGCTACGCACACGGCCTCTTCAAATTTTCCTGACTCAGAATTGGAGTGTGAAAATTCATTCGCTCGATGTAGACGTTCTCTTGTCAGATCAAGTGAAACAAGAGATTCAGACTTGGGCAAACATTCAGTGGTTAACTCAAGGAGTTCCGCTGCAGTTGCTGGATCCGAGTTTTACCATTATGACGGATGCCAGTCAAACAGGTTGGGGTGCATCATTAATCCCATCGGATTCGAGATGCCAGGGTCTTTGGGATCCGCAATTCCTGTGCAAGCACATAAACATCAAGGAAATGATGTCAATTTGGCTTGCGTTACGTCACTGGATGGACATTATTCACGATGCTCATGTCCAAGTCCTATCCGACAATACGACAGTAGTGGCGTATATACGGAATCAGGGAGGCACTCATTCAGTTCCGTTGTTCAATCTAACGGAAAGAATCCTTCTCTTCTGTTTGCGTTGGAACATCACGTTCTTCTTTCGGTCCGTCACATACCGGGTCGTCTGAATGTGCTAGCAGACTCCCTTTCACGAAAGGGTCGCTTGTTGCCGTCGGAGTGGACTCTCAACAAACAAGTATTCAATCAGATTTGCTACCAATGGGAACGGCCAATGATAGACTTATTTGCGACACATCTCAACAATCAGTTGCAGACGTATGTGTCCCCGTGTCCGGATCCAAGAGCATTTGCAGTAGACGCTCTATCGATCCTTGGGACGGAATGATAGGATATGCGTATCCTCCAGCGCCGTTAATTCAACAAGTATTGCTAAAGATAAAACAATCTCAATGCAAGATTCTGTTGGTAGCATCTCTGTCGCCACAGAGACCGTGGATAAATCTACTCAGGTGTCTGTTGTGGGACCTACCGCGGAAGCTCCCTCCACGAGAGGATCTTCTTTGGCAGGGGAAATCGCGCCAACTGCATCACAACCCGCAAGGTCTCAACCTTCACGTTTTTTCCGTTGTGCGGTCCCTTCTTGCATGGCAAGCACTTTACAGGACGAGCAGTGGACGCGATTTCTAACTGTAGGAGGACCTCCTCTTCGCTAAACTATGCGGCTAAGTGGAAGGTTTTCCGTCGTTGGTGTAGGGATCATTCTGTTGATATATTTGATCCCTCTATACCAGACATTGCTAACTTTCTAGTATACTTGTTTGACGAAATCAAACTGCAACCTGTTACTATAAAGGGTTATAGATCTATGTTATCTGATACCTATGCACATCATGATAGTTTACAAATTGGATCTAATGTCTCTTTATCGAAATTGGTTAGAAACTTTTCGATAAATAGACCCAGAACTCTTAGATTAATTCCTAAGTGGAATTTAGCTTGGGTTCTCCTTAAATTGAAGGAAAAGCCATTTGAACCTCTTGGGACAGTAGATTTCAAATTCTTATCTTATACGACAGCTTTTCTCTTAGCTTTCTCTTCTGCCAGAAGAGTCCAGTGAGCTTCATGCACTATCGGTGGATGATTCTCATTATCGTAGTGTTGGGAACACTATCACCTTCACTACTAATGTCGGTTTTTTAGCTAAGAATCAGGCTCCTAATAAATATCCGGAACCTATTGTTATTAAGGCTCTTCCGTCTTCAGACGGGCGTAGGCCTTTACTCTGTCCTGTTAGAGCACTACGTATCTATAAACAGAGATCTCAGTTCATCAGAAAGGGACGGAAACGTTTCTTTCTGTCTTTGATGCCTAATAGAAAGGACATTTCAGTCCATTCTATTGCTAGATGGATTCAGTTAACTATCCGTACTGCGTATGAAGATTTATCTTCTTCTCAGCAGTCTGTGCTTAAGATTTCTGCTCATGAAGTAAGAGCTCTTTCTACTTCCTGGGCTTATGCTAATAGTGTTGCTATTACAGATTTAATGAAGGCTGCTTATTGGTCTCAGCCATCCACATTTACTAATTTTTATCTCAGAAATATTGAGTCCATTTCTGGAGACCTGCATTGTTTAGGTCCGTTATCTGTTGCTCAGAATGTCGTCCACTAAACAGTTGCAACTATAGTTATGCAGGCTTTCTGTTCCGGCAGTGACTCCGTCCGGCTGCCCTCTTCGCTCTGGGCTATTTGACCCAGGGCAAGGGGAAGGGGGGGGGGGGGGTGTTCCCTTAGGTCACCTGCTTTATAGTGAAAAGCAAGGGAATGCCTCCTCCAAGACAGTATTTCTGAGTCGCTTCCGGGATGGTTTTAAAGTGTAATATTAATGTTTAATTTCATTCATGTCTTATTTTTAAAGTGTAGCTCGGTGTGAAGCATTTGTATATGTCAAGTGTCAAACGGGCTTTAATATACAATACTCGGACACTTTTAAATGATTATAAAGAGTCTCAATTCTCTGGACTACTTTATTTATTGGCTTGTTTTAAAAATAATTAGGTATAAAGGTTATACTGGATGTTAATAGAGAACATGAATGTTATTGTGCTCAATTATTAAGGGTAGTGTATCTTTCTAATTTAAATATTAAATAAGAAAGATACATGTAAAGCCTAATACTCCTTTTCTCCTTAAGGGGTTACCTCTTTATTTATAATTGAGCCAATTGGATTTTCCCCTCTATGTCCTAGGTCCTCCAGCCTGTTTACTATTCAGCTAAGTCTGGGTCATTGGTACAGTATAAAAATGTTAAAAAATTTATAGTAATTTATATATTTTTTATACTTACCAATGACCCAGACGGGGATGGCCCTCCCTGAGTTGGGAACTCTTGCCTCCCCGCTGAGTACATAGCGCTGACCAGGCACTGCCAGTAAGAATGATATTTGGCGCCAATTTCGGGACGACTGCGTCACTGCGCATGCGCAGTAGAGTCGTACTATGGAGGTCCTTTAGGACATGATTTCTTTTTGTTTTGGATGCAAATTTTGGGGATTGGGGGGCAAAATTTGTGTTTGGCCCTGGTTTTTGTGGAGTTAGCACCAGCTAAGTCTGGGTCATTGGTAAGTATAAAAAATATATAAATTACTATAAATTTTTTAACATTAGTAGTGAAGGTGATAGTGTTCCCAACACTACGATAATGAGAATCATCCACCGATAGTGCATGAAGCTCACTGACTCTTCTGGCAGAAGAGAAAGCTAAGAGAAAAGCTGTCTTATAAGATAAGAATTTGAAATCTACTGTCCCAAGAGGTTCAAATGGCTTTTCCTTCAATTTAAGGAGAACCCAAGCTAAATTCCACTTAGGAATTAATCTAAGAGTTCTGGGTCTATTTATCGAAAAGTTTCTAACCAATTTCGATAAAGAGACATTAGATCCAATTTGTAAACTATCATGATGTGCATAGGTATCAGATAACATAGATCTATAACCCTTTATAGTAACAGGTTGCAGTTTGATTTCGTCAAACAAGTATACTAGAAAGTTAGCAATGTCTGGTATAGAGGGATCAAATATATCAACAGAATGATCCCTACACCAACGACGGAAAACCTTCCACTTAGCCGCATAGTTTAGCGAAGAGGAGGTCCTCCTACAGTTAGAAATCGCGTCCACTGCTCGTCCTGTAAAGTGTTTGCCATGCAAGAAGGACCGCACAACGGAAAAACGTGAAGGTTGAGACCTTGCGGGTTGTGATGTAGTTGGCGCGATTTCCCCTGCCAAAGAAGATCCTCTCGTGGAGGGAGCTTCCGCGGTAGGTCCCACAACAGACACCTGAGTAGATTTATCCACGGTCTCTGTGGCGACAGAGATGCTACCAACAGAATCTTGCATTGAGATTGTTTTATCTTTAGCAATACTTGTTGAATTAACGGCGCTGGAGGATACGCATATCCTATCATTCCGTCCCAAGGGATCGACAGAGCGTCTACTGCAAATGCTCTTGGATCCGGACACGGGGACACATACGTTTGCAACTGATTGTTGAGATGTGTCGCAAATAAGTCTATCATTGGCCGTTCCCATTGGTAGCAAATCTGATTGAATACTTGTTTGTTGAGAGTCCACTCCGATGGCAACAAGCGACCCTTTCGTGAAAGGGAGTCTGCTAGCACATTCAGACGACCCGGTATGTGACGGACCGAAAGAAGAACGTGATGTTCCAACGCAAACAGAAGGATTCTTTCCGTTAGATTGAACAACGGAACTGAATGAGTGCCTCCCTGATTCCGTATATATGCCACTACTGTCGTATTGTCGGATAGGATTTGGACATGAGCATCGTGAATAATGTCCATCCAGTGACGTAACGCAAGCCAAATTGACATCATTTCCTTGATGTTTATGTGCTTGCACAGGAATTGCGGATCCCAAAGACCCTGGCATCTCGAATCCGTTGGGATTAATGATGCACCCCAACCTGTTTGACTGGCATCCGTCATAATGGTAAAACTCGGATCCAGCAACTGCAGCGGAACTCCTTGAGTTAACCACTGAATGTTTGCCCAAGTCTGAATCTCTTGTTTCACTTGATCTGACAAGAGAACGTCTACATCGAGCGAATGAATTTTCACACTCCAATTCTGAGTCAGGAAAATTTGAAGAGGCCGTGTGCGTAGCCGTCCCATCGGAATGAGATCCGCGGCGGCTCCGCACAGACCTATCAGTCTCATAAATTCTCTCGCCGTGACTTTGTCTGTATTCAGACAATAGCGAGCGTAACAACTGACTAATTTCGCTCTGGTTAACGGCAGACGAACGAGATTGTTGTGCGTCTCGAAGCTCATTCCCAGATGAGTGAATGACTTGGACGGCACCAGATCCGACTTCTCCTCGTTTACTATGAAACCGAGACGTCGGAGCAATAGAAGAAGATTCTGAACATCGTTCTGAAGCGTTAACTCGTTGCCGTACCTCTGAAGAATGTCGTCCAGGTAGGCCGACGTTACCGCAGACGAATGAGCTCGGAAGTAGATCATTACCGAGTTCATTACCCGAGTGAAAGCCCAGGGTGCTAGATTCAATCCGAAGCACATGGCTCGGAACTGATACACCACTCCTAGGACTGCGAAGCGTAGATACTTTCGGAATGTCGGATGTACCATGACATGAAAGTACGCATCTTTGAGATCTATGCTCGTTGCATAATCGTTCACACCGAATACTCGCTCTGACCGATCGAATCGTCTCCATATAAAACTTCGGAGCGACGATCAGCTTGTTTATCCAGCTCAAATCTATGACTGGACGGAACGAGCCGTCTGGTTTCGGAACCAGAAACAGATGGCTGTAGAATCCCAGCGATTCCTGGTTTTCTACGACCTCTACCGCGTTCTTCATTAAAAGAGACTGCACCTCTGATAGCAGAGCGTCTCTTTTCTGAGGGTTTGACGGAAGATGAGTCCACTTTGGACTTCGAGTTAATGGAGGCTTTCGTTTGAAGGATATCTTTAGACCTTCCGAAGTCACTCCTCTCACCCACGGGTCGTCCGTAATCGACGCCCACTCTTGAGAAAAACTCGACAACCTTCCGCCAACCGGAACGCGATAGAGGTTTGAGCCATCACCTCCTGGATCTGCGAGGCCTGCGGTAGGAGAAACCACGTCTTCCACGACCCGCACCTCGCCTCGTCGACCTCGGGGCGTCCGACCGATTGTCCCGGCCTGAAGGACGTCCCGAACGAGAGTCACTATCCTGACGGTCTCTCGAATAAGAGCTAGAGGACGCACCGGAACCTCTATAGGAACCTCTCTTGGGCGGATAAGACCCAGAAGTGCCCGCCTTATTCGTGTCTGCTGTATCCGACCTTTTAGGAGCGGATCTAAACAACAGAGAATCACTAGCTTTCTTTTTAATATTATCATAAATAGCGGAAAGCTTGCCGTCAAAGAGAAGATCTCCTGAGACCGAAGCGACTCTAAGAGAGTTCTTCACCTTAGAATCCACTAGTGTGGATGTAGACAGGGCTGCGTCACGTCTAACCAACTCCAGATTTGCCACTGAAAGGGCGGAGTTACACGTGGAATAAGCTACTGCCCTTGAAAGAAGTCTTAAGGAGGATTGTATATCCTGAAACTCTTCCCCTTGAAGACGCAGTGATAACGCCTTAGTAAGGTGATCTGCGTAAGATAAGGCATCTAAATTGGCTCTGTTAGACGCAATAGCTGTTTCCAACACTGCGGTTGGAATAGAAGCTGACGACGGTAATGATAGCTCTAAGTCTTCCGCCTCGTCGTCCATACGCAGAGGAACTCTCGGTATACCCTGACCTGCCGTGTCGAATTTATTCCTTGCATTAATGAAAGGCAGGTTGAGAGTATTTGCGGACAAGAAGCCTGCTTTCCCCGTCCTGGAAGCAAGTTTAAAAATAGCGTCGTTCAATAATTCAAATGTTCTTGCAACATTATTGGACTGCGACGGAAACTCGGGAGCGATGTCCCTGAACCGCTCGAAAAAATCAGAGTCCAATGACGCTATAATTCTCCTGTCCGGAAGCGCAGCAGTCTGGCCCGACGGAACAACTTGAGGAAGAAAGTGCCGGATGAAGTCCACGGCAGCTTTGTGTTGTTCCGAAAGGGATAGCTCCAATTCATCCGTATCCCTTTCACCATCCGGTCGGACCTCCCGATGTTCCCGGTCGTCCGCCCCCGATGCTTCGGCGGAGCGTACCGACCCAGCGCCGTCGGATAATTCTCGATCCGACACCGTTTCTGTCGGCTGCTGGGATGCTGCGATAACCTGTGCTATCTGCACTAGAATGTCCGACGTCGAGACCTGCGGAGGAGCGGTCTTTCGCTGCTTCGCCGAGGGCAGCTCCGCATCAGATGGCTCCCGCATACTTTTCCTATGCGAACGTCCGGAGTCCATCGGTCTCGAATCCCTGGCTGCCGGATGGTGTGACCTGGTCGCCGAAGAATCCTTCATCGGCGAAGCTGGCAAAATATCGGAGGTCACGCAGCCAAGGTGCGGTCGTGTGCGCCGACGAGAAGAGGAAGCCTTAACAGTCTCTGCGGACTGCTTATACAACGGAGCGTCCCGAGCGACGGACGTATGCTCCGCTAAAGACACATTTTGTACCACAACATCTGGTCCCAGATGTTGTTGTACGAGAGAGGGGCCTCTCTCGCTCGCGGCCCGGCTGGACCTGGACGAGCTAGGAACCGGACTAAAAGGCTTCCTCCGTTCTCGTTCACTATCCGCCGTCACTGGGTGTGCATCTATTATGTTTATAGTGCTCGCATCACCCAAAATTTCCTCTTGGACCGCATCGGACGAACCCGGCTGCCGAACCATTCGGTGAATGGACGCTACACCGGGCGAGCTAGCGGACGACATTTGTCTAATCTCCATGAGCACTTTTGCCGCTAGCTCTGTATTTAATTGTGACGACGGACGCACACTTGAAGAAGATAACATGGAAACATCACCCTGTTCTGGTTCCTCTGAAATAGAAACTGAGAGAGTAGAGTGACCTTGTGGAGAAAGAGCCGGCATCGCTCTTTCTCCAGAAACAACATATCGTGACACACGTTTCCAATGTTTCTCATCCCAATGTTCACATACAGGACAGGGATTAATGCGAGAACACTGACTACAGTTAATGCAATAATCATGAAAGTCAGAGGAAGATTTCTTCCTATTACAATTTGAACAAGTTCCCTTCATTGTGAAAGAACAACAATAAGTCCTAGTTACTCGCAAAAACCCCTGACACAAAGATACATAATAACATGATCCATTAATAAATGAAAAAACAATTGCAAAACAAAATAATTTTGAAAAAATATTTTTTCAGAGAAGCCCAAGTTGCTGAAAAGTAACGTTGAGCCCCGATGGATCCGATGGCAAAGTGTGGTCAAAAATTTTAAAATTATATAAAATAATTAATGAGACACTTTCGGATAATATAAATGTATCTTATAATGAGATAAACTACCTCAAAGGCAAACAGCCCCCCTCAAAAAAGGCTGTTGCCAATGAAAACAAACAGTGTAAACACAGAAGAAAACATGACTCCAGGCACTGAAAAAACTGGCCCGGAATCAGTCATCAATTACACTCTATCTGATGCAAAACAGAGACTCCCAGGGGAGAATCTGCAGAACATCAGATGGAAGATGCAGAACACAAACGTTATACACCCATGGGTGAAAACGTAACTATGGGGAAAATAACAGAAAACATTCTGTAACCAAGCAACTCTCCCAGGGAATTTTTAGAAATGAAACTTCTCAAAAATATGCCAAAAGCATGGGAGAATTGCAAGGGGGGACTTTAGAAGGTTAGGGGAGAGGAAACACTGAATAAGCAGTGCAACAATTAGCAAGAATGACAACAAGAGGCGTTTGCCTCGAAAATAGGCAACTTAACATAATTTCAACAAAAAATTTTAAGTACAGCCCTGATTATTTTTTGCCACTTCTTTTTTCCTCTCCTCCTTCTATCCTCCTTAGAATCACATTTTCTCCAAGAATTACGTGTCTGGCATCCTTTAAACTGAGATTTACAAGCACAAAGATCAGTGAGATGTTGACTGATGAAGGGCCAAACAGAGAATGATATTTGGCGCCAATTTCGGGACGACTGCGTCACTGCGCATGCGCAGTAGAGTCGTACTATGGAGGTCCTTTAGGACATGATTTCTTTTTGTTTTGGATGCAAATTTTGGGGATTGGGGGGCAAAATTTGTGTTTGGCCCTGGTTTTTGTGGAGTTAGCACCAGCTAAGTCTGGGTCATTGGTACAGTATAAAAATATGGGGTTTTCTTTTTGCTGTGTGCTGGAAAAGTCATGCAAATCCATCATGATAACGATGCAGTGTGCCGTTTCTCCGGAAATTGTGCTTAACCCTTAACCCAACACAGATAAAATTCAAATTTATTATTTTAAATATTTTTTAAAAAATTTCAAAAACATTTCAACAAAGCCATATCATGTGATCCCTCATTGAAACAAGCTCTATGCGCTCATTCCAGTGAGGGGGGGGGGGGGGGGGGATCACATGATATGCTTCAGTTGAAAAGTTTTGAAAAAATTTTTTTTTCAACTTCTGAATTTGTATAATATGTGTGTGGATGTTGCAGATTCATTAGGTAAAGGGATAAAAGTGCCGGAAAAGAGTGTAGTGGTATTACTAACAAGGGTAAGGTCATGGAAATTGGGAAGAAAGTTTTGGAAAAGTCATAGAAAAGTCATGGAATTCGATTCTCAAGACATTTTGCACAATGCAGAAATACTTTGTCCATTACCATGGTAGAAGGTCAGACAACTCTGTATGTTTTTGTCACAGTTATTGCCCTTTATCATCTTTGAGAAAATTTCATGTGGTTTTCAATTGAGGGTACCTTCTTGATGTAATCACCTCCTCCCACAGTTGCCAATTTAGAGAGTTGAAACTTTAGGATATGGTTACACATGCATTGAAGATATGCAACATCTATAAAGTTTGCAGGAAAAATGTATTTAACCAAATTATTGCCCTTTATCAATTTAGAAAATTTCCAGTGTTTTTTTTAATTGTGGGTATCTTATTGAGGCTACCTTCATGTTGTAATCAACACCTTCCACAGTTTGTAATGTAGAGATTTGAAACCTTGGGATATGGTTACACACCAGTGCGCAAAATTTGACAAGAACGCTCGTTTCGTTCGCATGGTGGTTACGCAAATTTAAATCTACACGAACGGATGATCGGTTGGATCTTGAATGGTAAAGTCTGGGTCATTTAACTGGTAGAGTGCTAAATTTTTTCTCAGCCTCGAGATTTGTTCATTCATTTTTGTCTTGTTACAATTCATGGGAGAGTGCCTATAGATTGTAACAATGCAACTCAATGGACATGAAGTAATTTTACTTACAAGATACTATGCCATGAGAGGCTATATATATTTCAATTCCACGCAATATGTGAATACTTGTTAATGATAAAAAAGAAGTTTCCCAAGAATTTTTACATAGCCGAGTGCTCAGTTAGCCAACTCCAACCCACGTGAGCAGTCAGTCGGTTAGAGTTATTTTTGAAATTTTGCACACTGCACACACAGTGAAGATGTGCAACATCTATACAGTTTGCCAAAAATATTTTTTCACAGAATAATTGCCTGTTATCAACTGTCCTGTGTTTTTTAGTTGAGGGTACCTTCATGGTGTAATCAACTCCTCCCTCAGTTTCTGAGGTAGAGGGTTGTAACTTACGGATGTGGTTACACATGTCTTGAAGATGTGCAACATCTGTAAAGTTTGCAGAAAAAAAATATTTTTATACTGTAACCAATGGCCCAGACTTAGCTGGTGCTAACGCTAAAATATTCAGGACCAAACACAAATTTTGCCCCCCCCCCCCCCCCCCCAATCCCCAAAATTTGCATCCAAATCAAAAAATCTAATGTCCTATATGGTCCTCCATACTTTTGTCTACTGTGCATGCGCAGTGTCAAGGAAGTACCGAAATTGGTGCCAAATCCTCATTCTTTGTTTGGCCCTTCTGTCAGTAACATCTCACTAACTTCTGTGCTTATAATCTCAGTTAAAATGATGCCAGACACAAAATCATGATGGATATGGTAGATCCAAGGATGAAATAAGAGGATGAGAGGAAGAAACAGTGGATGGATGTGTTCAGGGCTGTAACTTATAATATTTTTATATGTACCAATGACCCAGACATAGCTGGTGCTAACTCTTAAAAATATAGGGCCAAACACAAATTTTGCCCCCCAATCCCCCAAATTTGCATCTAAATCCAAAGAAAACATGTCCTGAATGGCCCTCCATACTTCACCTCTACTGCGCATGCGCAGTGTCAAGGATGTCCCGAAATTGGCGCCATTAATCATTCTTTGTTTGGCCCTTCATCAGTTAACATCTGACTGATCTTTGTGCTTGTAAATCTCAGTTTAAATGATGCCAGACACATAAATATTAGAGAAATGGTGATTCTAAGGAGGATATAGAAGGAGGAGAGGAAAAATGAGTGACAGAAAATATTCAGGACTGTAACTTAAAATTTATTATCAACCTACTCACAATTGTTTACTACAGGCTTGCACTACAGTGGAAGTCCGTAACTCGGATAAAATACTCTCTATTTTTGTCTGTCCCAAGCAAGTTGGGAAAGAAAAGTGGTGCAAAAGCACCAATAAAAATAAGCCAAAACTGGGTCGAGTGCAACCGGCGCAGACCCAGTACGGGACGCTCTCTCCCAAGTACAACTCCACGACTTCCGTTGCCAGTGTGCATATACCGTCTCTAAAGACTCATTCTTTTTAAAATCCGCTTCATGTCGAGATGTTTTTGCATGCTTATCAGTGTTCCACCAGCTCGATGTTTGATGATTCCCGATTCATTATACCACAGTGTATCCTTTGTATTCTCAGGAACAGTGTTTTATATTCTCTTTTTCTATTATATGTCCATAATGTATATTTATTTGCTCTCTCTCGAGTCGCGCGCGATTTTCGCGTGCCACGCGGTTCGGACTTAGATTTTTCACAATTATTGTTAATGCTTTTTTTGCAAAATTTTCTAATTGTGTTAGAGTTAGGTGTCAGCGGGGTACCACTCCTACAGTGTTTCTTCTTTCTTTTGAGAGTAGTCTTCCTGTTGGGTGGTTCCCGGTCGACCGTCTGGGGTCTTTGTTTCTGTCACCTTTCTCTCTTCTTTGGGGGTGTTCTGTTTTCTGATCTCACCTTCTCTGCTCCTCTCACCTCTATCATGCCCAGGACAATTCCTTGTGGGCAATGTCTGCTGCCAAAGCATGTGGACGATGTACATTCGTCTTGTTCCTCCTGTAATGGGTGTTCGGCTGAGCGGCCGTGTGGTGTCTGTGGAACATGGTCTTCCACCTTCTGGGCGTCAGTAAACCGTGTCGTTCGTTCTCGTGGCCATGCCTCCCGCTCCCGCGGGAAAGGAGAACGTGGTCGTTCGGGGCCTCCCGAGCCGACTTTGTCTGGTGAGAGTTATTCCTCCTCCGTGGGGGATGTGCAGTCTTTTCCTGTGGTGGATACTGCGGGAGCCGTTGAGTGTTCTGGTGTAGAGATGCCTGGTTCCGGGACTACGGTCCCCCTCCAGTCGACATCTGAGGCTGTCACTAGGGTTGTGACTCCTCCTTCGGAGCCGAGCCGGTGTGCTCTCTCCACTTTTTCACCAGCCTCAACGACTCTCGACGTATCTACTACTGCTGCTGGCCCGTCTGCTTCGTTGTCTGTTTCAGCCGGTCTCGGCTTTTCGCTGCAGGGGACTGCAGGACTGTCCGATACTGTAGACGTGGGATATCGGCCTCAGCCTTCCCTGACTTCAACTCGGCGAAGTCGGAAGGGGCTGTCGGCCGAGCCCATCGCTGTGGTCTCTTCGCCGTCGAGCACCACAGCTGTGTCTTTGGTTTCGGATGTTCGTAGTGGAAACACTATGAACTCCGTGGCGTTTCCGTCTACTCACTCTGGTCACACGACCAGTTTTGGGGGACCAACGCCTTTTGTGCAGCCTGGACCTTCTGCCCCGCAGAGGTCCGCGGTGACTCTCATGAGTTCTCGCAATATTGATCCTTGGGGTGCATCGTACCCCTATACACGTCTGCCTTCAGATGTTTCGGCTGCCGCCCGTCGTCCCGCGTCGGGTGTTTTGGAGGATCGTGATCCTTCGCTGGTTAAGAGGGTCAGAGGTGAAGCCACTTTGCCGGTTCGCTCCCCTGTCGAACCGGTCGGTACAGGTAGTGAGCTTAGGGAGGCCCTCTCCTTACTCACTCAGGTTCTTTCTAAGAGCCTTCCTGTTGCTTTCCGCGAGGCTATGGGTGGTTTCCAGGCGCCTCCTATGGCGCCGCCTCCCGGGATTGGAAATAGGCCGGTTTCCGATTCCTCTGGTGTCCCGACACCATGGGAGGCGTCGGCTGGTTTGCCCACGATGGGCTATGTGTCTTCCGACTCTGGGGAGGAGTCCGACATGCTTGAGGTTGAGGGCTAGCAGTCTTCGGACTTGGGGGCGGCTCTTGACTTTGTGTTTGGGTTTCTGCCTGAGCTCAAACCTGCTAACCAGCCGACAGTGTCAGCCTGGCCGCGATCATCGGTCGCGCGCCAACAGCCTATGGAGCAACCTGCTTCTGGGCGCCTTCGACCGTGCCAGTCGGTACAGGTGATTGAAGCTTTTTCAGCATTGGATGCCAAGCTGAATTCCAAGGCTTTGAAGACTTCGTTCTGCCAATCCGTCAGTCTGCCAGGCTTTGACGGTTCTGGATAAGGACTCCACTTCCCTCGGGCTTTCCAAGCCCAAGTCTGCCGTCATTCCAATGATGACTCTGGAGTCCACGTTGGGCTTATCTAGAGAGATGCTTGGCATGCTTTCTCTCTCAGATCACGTCGTCTCAGCTTTGGCTGCTTATCTGCCTCCAGATAAGTTTGTCGAGGTACAGGCTCCTTTGCGTGTGCTGTTCAAGGCGCTTATGCACCTTACTCACACGCATGCCTGTAACACGGCTAATTTGGAATTAGTTCAAAGGGACGCTGTGCTGGACACAGGACGATCCCTTCCCGAGGAGCAGCGTGCTACTCTTCGATCTGCTTCTTTGGCAGGTCCGCAACTTTTCCATGGTTCCGTGTCGACGGTCCGGGATGACTTCCTACGTCATTCCAAAGATCAGCTGCTGTTTCGTCAGCTTGATCAGCCTTCTCGGGGAGGCAAGGGCCGTTCCAAGCCTAACAAGTACCCTTCTGCTTCCTCTGTGAAGCAAAAGGCTGGTCCTTCTGCCGCCACCTCTACTTCTTACTCACGGGATAAAGGTAGGGGTCGGCAGAATCGAGGGAAGTCTCAGGATTCTTCATTTAGCAGAGGAGGTGGTTTCTCCTCTCGCGGGCCTCGTCGGGGCTCGAAATGAAGGTCCTCACCTCGACTCATCCCAGGTTGGAGGAAGGATAGCAGAGTTCGTAGACCATTGGACCACCATCACATCCGATCCATGGGTGTTAGATGTTGTTCGGTCCGGGCTGCGCATATCCTTCCGACGGCACCCCACTCTGTCAAGGGTGCCTCTTCCAACCACAGTTCCTTCAGACGTTTTACGTCGGGGACTTTTGTCCACGGAGATTGCCAATCTCCTGGCAAAGGGGGCGATCGAGGTCGTCAAGAACGTTCAGTCAGTGGGTTTCTATTCCCGCCTGTTCTTGGTGCCGAAGAAGGACGGCCGACTCCGACCGGTTATCGATCTGAGTATCCTGAACCAGTCTATCATTGCTCCCCGACCGGTTATCGATCTGAGTATCCTGAACCAGTCTATCATTGCTCCCAAGTTCAGCATGGAGACTTTCAGGTCGTTCCGCCAATCAATTCACCAGGGAGATTTCGCAGCCAGCATCGACCTGCGAGACGCTTACTTCCACGTTCCGATGCATCGGGCGTCACGGAAGTATCTCAGGTTCGCTTTTCTGGGGCGAGTTTACCAGTTCAAGGCCATGCCTTTCGGCCTCAACCTGGCTCCTTGGGCGTTCACCAGACTGATGTCGCATGTGATAGCGTTCCATCGCACACAGTCCAGGGTGACTACTTCGGCATATCTGGACGATATCCTCCAGAGGCATTCCAATGCTGCCTTACTGGAATCGGATGTCGCCACTCTGTTGAGCTTGCTCACGTCGCTAGGATTCAGAGTCAACGAGGAGAAGTCGGACCTGGTCCCTTCTCAGTCGTTTTGTCATCTGGGGATGTCTTTCCAAACCAAATTCAATTTGGTGGCTGTTCCCCAGGCCAAGGCTGTGATTCTCTCAGCTTTTGCTCTGACTCTGTCCCAGTCCAGGTCCGCGACCGCTTGGAGTTTTCTCCGGCTGATCGGTCTCTGCGGTTCGGTGTCGGATCTCATTCCTCTAGGTCGGCTGCGTGTCAGACTTCTCCAACACTTTCTGCTCAGTCGTTGGAGGCCGAATGTAGATTCTCTGGATCAGGTGCTTCCGTTTCCGGACTCTCTGTATCCTCACCTTCTTCCCTGGACAGATGTTCAGTGGATTACGCAGGGTGTTCCACTGGACTTACCCACGTCCGATCGCGTTCTGACGGCAGATGCCAGCGATCTCGGATGGGGTGCGACGTTGGATCCTCTCGGTCTTTACCTACACGGGATGTGGGACCAGGATCAAGCAGCTATACACATCAACCAGAAGGAGCTTCTTGCTCTTCCTCTGAGTTTCAGGCAGTGGATCCCTCACCTGTCGAATCGCCAGGTCCTTCTACTATCCGCCAATTCGACAGTGGTTGCTTACATTCGGAACCAGGGCGGCACGCACTCGCTTCCGATGTACGAGTTAGCTCGGGATCTTCTACTGCTCGCTCAGGATGTTCACGCCGGAGTGGTTGTTCGTCACATTCCCGGTCGTCTGAACGTCCTAGCCGACTCCCTGTCCCGACAGGGCAGGGTTATTTCCACCGAGTGGATGCTTCACAGGGCAGTGTTCCAGTCGCTTTGCGATCTCTGGGGACGTCCCCACATCGACCTCTTTGCGACTCGTTGGAACCATCAGGTGGACACTTTCGTGTCCCCGTGTCCAGATCCTCTGGCTTTTGCCGTGGACGCTCTGTCACTCGATTGGAACGGTCTAGTCAGCTACGCCTTCCCGCCGGTTCCGATTCTTCCTCAGGTTCTCGCCAAAATTCGAACCTGCAGTTGTCGAATCATTCTGATCGCTCCCCTGTCGCCTCAGCGGGTGTGGATCAATCAGCTCTGCTCGCTGATGGCGGCGGTTCCGGTATGTCTCCCGCTACGTCGCGACCTTCTTTGTCAAGGTCGCCCGAGGAGGTTTCACGTCGACCCGACTTCGTTGTGCCTTCACGCATATCTTTTGTCAGGTCCTGTCTCCTCCGTAGAGGTTTTTCGAGACGAACTGGTTTAGCTTATGCAGCTAAATGGAAGGTCTTCTGTCTATGGTGTGCTGATCACTCTGTTGATTATGCCAATCCTTCGATTTCACAGATTGCAGAGTTTCTGGTATATCTGTTTGATTCTCGGGGTCTCCAGCCTGTTACCATCAAGGGTTACAGGTCTATGCTTTCAGAGACTTTTTCTTATGTGGGGAAGCATCGTATCGGCACTAATCCTTACCTCTCCAAGCTTGTTCGGCACTTTTCTTTGAAAAGGCCTCGGACTTTGCAGCTTACTCCACGATGGAATCTTTCGTGGGTGCTGCTCTGGGGGGTGGGGGGGGGGGGTGGGGGGGCGCCGTTCGAACCTTTATCCCAGGTGGATATGCATTTTCTCACATATAAGACGGCTTTTCTGATGGCATTTGCTTCGGCCAGACGGGTTAGTGAGCTTCACGCCCTCTCGGTTGACTCGGCCTTTTTTAGGAGCTCTCCCAACAGTGTTACTTTTACCACTGATTGCTCCTTTTTGGCTAAGAATCAGTTACCAGATACTACTCCTCCTCCTATCTGTATCAGGGCTCTTCCCTCTGTTGAGGGTACTCGCCCTTTGCTCTGTCCGGTCCGTGCTATTCGTATTTATCTTGATCGGACATGCTTCATACGGAAAGGCAGAAAACGTTTTTTTCTGTCTCTCATTCCGGGTCGACAGAAGATCTCTCCTCAATCCATTTCTCGATGGATTTGTCTTGCTGTTCGTACGGCTTATAGTCGTTTAGCAGCTGGCGATTGTATTACCAATCGTATTTCTGCCCACGAGGTGCGGGCACTGTCTACCTCTTGGGCTTATTCTAACTCCGTCAAGTTGTCGGATGTTATGCAGGCAGCCTACTGGAGAAATGCTTCTACTTTCTCCGCCTTTTATTTGCGCCAGTTGCAGGAGCAGTCGGAGGACCTTTTTGCCCTGGGTCCTCTTTCTTCTGCTCAGGCTGTTGTCTGCCATAGCCATTAGGCTTCTTGAAGGTCAGTTTCAGCCTTGTGCTGTTACTGCCCTTTTTCTGTCTGTGTGTCACACAGGCTCATATGTCTCTTTTCATTGTTCTTTACCAATGATTGCGACATTATGGTTGATAAGCCTCGGGACCTCTTCCTTCTACTTCACGGTTCCAGTGCACTAGGGTTATGTGGGGGTTGGTTATGCGATTCCCTCCAGCCTTTTGTCTATTCAGCCTGTAGTAAACAATTGTGAGTAGGTTGATAAGAAATCTAAATTTTATAGTAAATTTCCTTTCTTATTATACCTACCACAATTGTTTACATGGAGGCCCTCCCGTCTTCTTTACGGGTAAAGAATCTTTCCTCCCCGCTGATCACATAACTCTAATGTTTACGGATTCAAAAAGAATGAGTCTTTAGAGACGGTATATGCGCACTGGCAACGGAAGTCGTGGAGTTGTACTTGGGAGAGAGCGTCCCGTACTGGGTCTGCGCCGGTTGCACTCGACCCAGTTTTGGCTTATTTTTATTGGTGCTTTTGCACCACTTTTCTTTCCCAACTTGCTTGGGACAGACAAAAATAGAGAGTATTTTATCCGAGTTAGGGACTTCCACTGTAGTGCAAGCCTGTAGTAAACAATTGTGGTAGGTATAATAAGAAAGGAAATTTACTATAAAATTTAGATTTTTTAATGAAATTATGTTAAATTACCTATTTTCGAGGCAACAGCCTGTTGTGGTCATTCTTGTTATCAAGTTACACTGCTTGTTCAGTGTTTTCCTCTCTCCCTTTCCTTTAAGTCCCCTCTTGCTATTCTCCCATGCTTTTGGCATATTTTCTGTAATATTATTACTAAAATTTCTTGGGAGTTTTAGCTAGATAACAGAATGAATTCTGTTCTTTTCCCCATGTTTACGTCTTCACCTATGGGTGGTTAGGCGTAGTGTTCTGCATCTACCATCTGATGTTCTGCAGTTTCTTCCCTGGAAGTCTCTGTTTTGCATCAGATAGTGTATTATTGGTAACTGATTTTGGGCCAGGGTGCCTGGAGTCTTGTTCTGGTGTTTTTACACTTATTGTTTACATTTACTACAGCCCTCTGTCTGAGGGGGGATTTCTTGAAAATAATATCTTGATGTTAATTTAATCATAACTAGATACATTATTATTGTTCGTAAGTGTTGCATAAATTTTGTAAAATATTTTTAGAATTTTTGTCCACACTTAGGCTTGGGATCCATTGGGGCTCAACATTACTTTTCAGAAACTTGGGCTTTTCTGAAAAAATATTTTTTCAAAATTTTTTGATTCCAATTATTTTTTCTATGATTATGGATCATGTTATTATGTATTTTGATTGTCAGGGGTTGGTGCGAGTACTAGGACTTTGTTTTCTTTTCACAATGAAAGGATATTGTTCAATTGTAATAAGAGGAAATCTTCCTCTGACTTTCATAATCATTGTATAATGTAGTCATTGTGCTCGCACTAACTCCTGTTCTGTATGTGTTAATTTCGATGACAACATGGGAAGCGTGTGTCACGGTATGTTAGTGGGGAAATGGCCATTCCAGTCCTTTCCCCGCAGGGTCACTCTACTTTATCAATCTCTATTTCAGACGATCAAGAACAGGGTGATGTATCCGTGATGTCTTCCAAAAGTGTGCCTCCGTCGTCACAATTAATGAAGAGCTAGCAGAAAAGTGCTCATGTAAATACGTCAATTGCCTAAGAGGACCCTAGTAGGTTCGACGGCCTTTGACGTCCGCTAGCTCGCCTGGTATAGCGTCCATTCATCGAATGGTTCGGCAGCCGGGTTCGCCCGTTGCGGTCTAGAAGGAGTTTTGGGTGATGCGAGCACTATAAATCAACAAAATGCACACCCAGTGACGGCGGATTAGAGGAGAGAACGGAGGAAGCCTTTTAGTCCGGTTCCTAGCTCGTCCAGGTCCATCCGGACTGCGAGCGAGAGAGGCCCCTCTCTCGTACAACAACATCTGGCCCCAGATGTTGTGGTACAAATGTTTCGCATTCGGAGCATACGTCCGCCGCTTGGGACGCTCCGATATATAGTCAGTCCGGAGAGACTGTCAATAAGGCTTCCTCATCCTCATGGTAGCGCACACGACCGCTCTCGGCTACGTGACCTCAGATATCCAGTCAGCTTCGCCAATCAGAGAATCATCGGCGACCAGGTCACACCATCCGGTAGCCAGGAACACGAGGCCTGCAGACTCCGGACGTTCGCATAAGAAAGTATGCGGGAGTCAACGTACACGGAGCTTCCAGCGGCAAAGCATCGTTAGACCGCTACTGCACAGGCCTCGGTGACGGACGTGCTATCCCAAATAGCACAGCTTATCGCAGCATCCCAGCATCGACAGAATCTCTGTCGCATCATGTATTATCCGACAACGCTGGGTCGGGACGCTCCGCGGAAGCGGGTACGGACGTCCGAAAATTTCATCTGGTCCGACGGGATGCCGAAAGGGATTTGCAGGATTTCGAGCTTTCCCTTTCGGAACAACATCAGCTGCTGTGTATGTCATCTGACTTATCTTCTAGAGGTTCTTTCGTCGGACCAGAATGCTGCGATGCCGGATAAGAAACTGATAGCGTCGGTGGACACAGAAATTTTTTCGTTCGGTTCAGGGACATCGTCCCTCAGTTCCGACACAGTCCAATAATGTCACACAACTATCGAATTATTGAACGACGCTATATATATATATTATTATATGCTTGCTATTAACAAGCATGTCTGGTTTCTTGTTCGAAATGTTACTGAGATGTCTTTCAAAAGTGTGCCTCTGTCGTCATAGATAATGAAGAGCTAGCGGCAATAAGTGCTCATGGAATACGTCAATCGCCTAAGAGGTCCCTAGTAGGATCAACGGAGTTGACATTCGCTAGCTCACCCGGTGTAGCGTCCATTCATCGAATGGTTCGGCAGTCGGGTTCGTCCGTTGCGGTCTAGGAAGGAGATTTGGGTGATGCGAGCACTATAATAGACTTTAGTACACACCCAGTGACGACGGATTAGAGGACAGATCGGAGGAAGCCTGTTAGTCCGGTTCCTAGCTCGTCCAGGTCCGTCCGGGCTGCAAGCGAGAGGGGTCCCTCTCTTGTACAACAACATATGGAACCGGATTTTGTGGTACAGTCAATTCGCATTCGGAGCATATGTCTGCCGCTCGGGATGCTCCGTTATATTGACAGTCTGAGAGACTGTCGATAATGCTTCCTCATCCTCACAGCAGCGCACACGACCGCACATTGGCTACGTGACCTCGAGTATCCGGCCAGCTCAGTGATTCCATGGCGTCATTCAGTGATTCCGGTAGCCAAGGGACACGAGGCCTATACACTCCGTTCGCTCGCATAATAGAAGTATGCACGGGGTATCGAACACGGAGCTTCCAGCGGCAAAGCATCGTAAGACCGCTTCTCCACAGGCCTCAGTGACGGACGTGCTATCCAAAGTAGCACAGCTTATCGCAGCATCCCAGCAAATGACAGATTCTCGGTCGGATCACGAATAATCCGACGACGCTGGGTCGGTGCGCTCCGCTGTTGCATCAGGTACGGACGACCGAACACTTATAGGGTCCGACTGGATGGCGAAAGGGATTCGGACGATATCGAGCTTTCCCTTTCGGAACAACAGAAGCTGCCATACATTTCTTCCGGCATTATCTTCCAGAGGTTGTTCCGTCGGACTACATTGCTGCGATGCTGGATAAGAGACTAATAGCGTCATTGGACACGGAGTTTTGGATCGGTTCAGGGACATTGTCCCTGACTTGCCGACACAGTCCAATAATGTCATTAGAACATTCGAATTATTTAACGACTCTATATATAAGCTTGCTACCAAGCATGATAATCTAGTTTCTTGTCCGCAATGCTCTATTCTGCCTTTCATCAATTCTAGGGAATAATTTATATTGGCAGAACAGGGCATACTGAGAGTTCCTATGCGTCTTGATGGCGGGACTGAAGACTGGGAATTATCTTTTTCGCCGTCTATGTCAATTCCAACCACGATGTTGGAAACGACAATGATGTCTATTAGACTTAACTTAGACGCTTTATCATACGTAGACCACCTTACTGAGGCGTTATCATTACGTCTTCAAGAGAAAGAATTCCAGGATATGATCCTCAATGTGATTTCTTTCAAGGGCAGTAGTTTTTCCACATTTAACTCCACCCTTCAGTGGCAACCTGGAGTTGGTTAGAGGTGAAGAACTCTCTCAGAGTCGCTTCGGTCTCGGAGAAGCTTCTCTTCGACGGCAACCTTTCAGCAATCTATCAATTGCTCGATATACACATTCTCTTGTCTATCAAGTGTAACAAGAGATTCAGACTGGGGCAAACATTTGGTGGTTGACTCAGAGAGTGCCACTGCAGTTGCCGGATCCGAGTTTTATGGTTATGACGGATGCCAGTCAAACAGGTTGGGGTACAATTTTGATCCCAACGGATTCGAAGTGCCAGGGTCTTTGGGTTCCGCAGTTTCTAGGCAAGCACTTAACTTCCAGGAAATGATGTTATTTTGGCTTGCACTAGGTCATTGGATGAACATTATTCAGAAACACATGTCCAAATCCTGTCCGATAATACGACAGTAGTTGCGTATATCCGGAACCAGGGAGGCACTCATTCGATTCCGTTATTCAATTTAACGGAAAGAATCCTTCTGTTTGTTATAGTACACCAAGTTCTGCTTCGGTCCGTCATATTCCGGGTCGTCTGATTGTATTAGCAGACTCCCTTTCACGTAAGGGTCGCTTGTTGCTGTCAGAATGGACTCTCAACAAACAAGTATTCAATCAGATTTGCTATCAATGTGAGCGCCCAATGATAATTTATTTGCGACACAACTCTCTATTCATTTGCAGACGTATGTGTTTGCATGTCCGGATCCCTGAGCTTATGTTGTTAACGCTCTATTGATCTAATAGGACGGAATGATAGGATATGCGTGTCCTCCAGCGCTGTTGATTCAGCAAGTATTGCTAAGATAAACATCCACAATACAATTCTGTTGATAGCATCTCTGTCTTCACAGAGACCGTGGGTAAATTTACTCAGGTGTCTACTGTGGGACTTACCGCGAAAACTTCCTCCATGAGAGGATCTTCTTTCGCTGGGGAAATCGTGTCAACTTCATCACAACCCGCAAGGTCTCAACCTTCACGTATTCCGTTGTGTGGTCCTTCTTGCACGGCAAGCATTGTACAGGACGAGCTATGGACGCGATTTCTTACTGTAGGAGAACCTCTTCTTCGCTATACTATGCGGCTAAAGTGGAGGCTCTTCCGTCGTTGGTGTAGGGATCATTATGTTGATATTTTTGATCCCTCCATACTAGACATTGCAACTTTCTAGTATACTTGTTTGACAAGATCAACTGCAGCCTGTTACTATTAAGGTTATAGGTCTATGTTATCTCATACCTATGCACTCTATGATAGTTTACAATTGAGTCTTATGTCTCTTTATCTAAGTCAGTTAGAAACTTTTCGATAAATTGACTTAGAATCCTTAGATTAAATTCCAATATGAAATTTAGCTTCGGTTCTTATTTAGCTAAGTAATCATTTGAGCCTTTGGAAACAGTAGTTTTCAAATTCTGACCTTTTAGACAGTAATTCTGTTAGTCTTCTCTTACTGAGGAGTCAGTGAGCTTCATGCACTATCGGTGGACGATTCTCACTTTCGTAGTATCGGAAACACTACTTCCTTTACTACTTAGGTTGGATTTTTGGTTAAGAGTCAGGCTCCTAATAGTATCCGGAACCTATTGTTATTAAGGTCCTTCCTTCTTCGTACGGGCATAGGCCTTTACTCTGTCCGGTTAGAGTTTACGTATTTATAAACAGATATCAGTTTATTAGTATGGACGTAAGCTTCTTCTGTCTTTGATGCCTAATAGAAGGACATTATGCTCCATTCTATTGCTAATGGATTCAATTAACTATCGGTACTGCTTATGGTATATCATTGACTCAGCAGTTTGTGCTTGAGATTTCGGCTCATGAAGTAAGAGCTCTTTATACATCTTGAGCTTACATTAATAATGTCGCTATTATAGATTTTATGAAGGCTGCTCATTGGGCTCAGCCATCCACATTCATGAATTTTTATCTCAGAAATATTGAGTCTATTTCTGGAGGCCTACATTGTTAGGTCTATTATCTACTGCTCAGAATGTCATTCACTTAACAGTTGCTACTATAGCTAGGTAGGCTTTCTGTTCCGGCAGTTCCCTTGGGTCACCTGTTTTATTATGAAAACAAGGGGATACCTCCTCCGGAGTTAGTAATTCTGAGCTGTTACTGGGATGGTTTTTAAGTGATAAGTTTATGTTTTTAAAATTCATTCAGGTCATAGTTTTTAAAGTATAGCTTTTGAATATATCACGTGTCTAACGGGCATTATTATACAATCCTCAGACACTTTTAAGGAGTATAAAGAGTCTCTATTCTCTGGACTAACTTTATTTATTGGCTTACTTTAAAAATTATTAGTATAAGGATTATACTGGATATTGATAGAGTTCATGGATGTTATGATGCTCAATTTTGGAAGGTGTTGTGTCTTTCTAATTTATCATAAATAAGAAAGATACATGTAAGGCCTAATACTCCTTTTCCCCTCGAGGGGATGACTCTATTTTATATAATTGAGCTTATTTGAACTTGCTCTATGTCCTAGGCCCTCCAGCCTTTTTACTATTCAGCTATGTCTGGGTCATTGGTACAGTATAAAAATGTTGAAAAATTTATAGTAATTTATATATTTTTTATACTTACCAATGACCCAGACGGGGATGGCCCTCCCAGGAGTTGGGAACTCATACCTCCCCGCTGAGTACATAGCGCTTACCAGGCACTGGTTATAAGAATGATTAATGGCGCCAATTTCGGGACGTCCTTGACACTGCGCATGCGCAGTAGAGGTGAAGTATGGAGGGCCATTCAGGACATGTTTTCTTTGGTTTTAGATGCAAATTTTGGGGATTGGGGGGCAAAATTTGTGATTGGCCCTATATTTTTAAGAGTTAGCACCAGCTATGTCTGGGTCATTGGTAAGTATAAAAAATATATAAATTACTATAAATTTTTTAAATTTTATGTAAAATTATTTCATGTTCCCAAATTTCGGGGCATGGGCCTGATGTTTTCATTCTTGCTATGAAATCTCCATTGTTTGTTAAGTGTTTCCTCTCTCCCTTCCCTTGAAACCCCCCTTGCTAATCTCCCATGCTTTTGGAATAATTTTTGAAATTTTTTTATTGAAATTTCTTGGGAGTTTAGCTTAGTTACAGAATGTTTATTCTGTTATCCCCATGGTTAGGTCCTCACCCTTGGGGTGTTTAGGCATTTTTGTCATGCATCTGCCATCTGATGTATTCCAGTTTCTTCTGTGGAAGTTTCTGTTTTACAGCAGATAGTGTTTAAAATTGGTTACTGACTTCGGGCCGTGTTTTTAGCTCACCTGACTTTCAGTCAGGAGAGCTATAGTGATCACTCACCGTCCGTCGTCCTGCGTCCGTCGTCCGTCGTCCGTCGTCCGTGAACATGGTGTTTGCGTCTTCTCCTCCCAAACCGCTGAACCAATTTAATTGATATTTGAGATAATAGTTTGTTATGACATCGCAATTTGATTTTGTTCAAATCAAGTTGCCCCGCCCGTGGGTAGGGCCACACCCAAAAAGTGTGCTGAAATCTTAAAAAATCTTCTTCTCATGAACCAGCAGTAGCAGAGACTTGATATTTGGTGTGCAGCTTCCTTTTGAGGTGTAGACTCAGATTTGTTCAAGAGAAGTTTGTGGGGATATACTTGGCATCGTTATGGGAGGGGCAAAATTTTTGGCCCCGCCCAAAATTTCTATTTTCCAAACCGAGAGGCTGATTTGAACCAAATTTTATGTGAGGGCTTATTGGGTCATAAGTAACTAATTTATGCTGATTTTTTTTTTCCCGTAGCCCCATGGGAACTGCAGGAGCTAAAAATAGAAAAAAATTAAAACGCCCATATCTCCAAAACTGCACGGCACCGAGAATTTTTATTTGGTGTGAAGCTTCCTTAGCACCAACAGAAAGAATTGGTAAAAAAAAATTGCTATCGGTTTTATCATAGGGTACAGTTTCGGGACATTGAAAAAGTGCTGAGTCAGCACTTTTTAACACTGTAGGCAATGGGAAAAACATTAAAAAATCTTCTTCTCCAGATCCAGCAGGCAGAATCTTTTGATATTTGGTATGCAACATTGGAGGGTGGATCTGATTCAGGTTTGTTCAAACCGGCCCCCTGGGTTCATATTTGGGCTCAGTATAGGAGCCCGATTTCGAACTTAGTGCATTTCAGGCAAATTTCTTAAAAAATCTTCTTCTCCAGATCCAGCAGGCAGAATCTTTTGATATTTGGTATGCAACATTGTGGGGTGGATCTGATTCAAGTTTGTTCAAATCGGCCCCCTGGGTTTATATTTGGGCTCAGTATAGGAGCCCAAATTTGAACTTACTGCATTTCAGGCAAATTTCTTTGAAAATCTTCTTTTCCAGATCCAGCAGGCAGAATCTTTTGATATTTGGTATGCAACATTGTGGGGTGGATCTGATTCAAGTTTGTTCAAATCGGCCCCTTGGGTTTATATTTGGGCTCTGTATAGGAGCCCAAATTTGAACTTAGTGCATTTCAGGCAAATTGCTTTGAAAATCTTCTTCTCAAGATCCAGCACGCAGAATCTTTTGATATTGCTATGCAACATTGTGGGGTGGATCTGATTCAAGTTTGTTCAAATTGGCCCCTTGGGTTTATATTTGGGCTCAGTATAGGAGCCAAAATTTGAACTTAGTGCATTTCAGGCAAATTTCTTAAAAAATCTTCTTCTCCAGATCCAGCAGACAGAATCTTTTGATATTTGGTATGCAACATTGTGGGGTGGATCTGATTCTATTTTGTTCAAATCGGCTCCCTAGATTCTTATTTGGGCTCACTATAGAAGCTCGAATTTGAACTTAGTGCATTTCAGGCAAATTTCTTCAAAAATCTTCTTCTCCAGATCCTGCAGGCAGAATCTTTTGATATTTGGTATGCAACATTGTGGGGTGGATCTGATTCCAGTTTGTTCAAATCGGCCACCTGGATTCATATTTGGGCTCACTTTAGAAGCCCAAATTCGAACTTAGTGCATTTCAGGCAAATTTCTTTGAAAATCTTCTTCTCAAGATCCAGCAGGCAGAATCTTGTGATATTTGGTATGCAGCATCCTTAGGGGGGTGAGATTCAAGTTTGTTCAAGCCATGTCCCTAGGTCCATATTTGGGCTCAATGTGGGAGCTTCAATTGTAACTTTGTTCAAAATGAGGAATTTTCTTAAAAAATCTTCTATCTTCTTCTTCAGATCCAGCAGTCGGAATGGTTTGATATGTGGTGAGTAGCATCCTTGGGGGGGGGGGGGGGGGGGGGGGGGGGGGATTCAAGTGTGTTAAAGCCAAGTCCATGGGTCCATATTTGGGCTCCCTGTGGGAGCCCAAATTATAACTTAGTCAATATGAGGAATTTTTCTTTAAAAATCTTCTTCTTCAGATTCAGCAGTTGGAATGTTTTGATATTTGGCACGGAGCAACCTTAGGGGGCTGAGATTCAAGTTTGTTCAAGCCAAGTCCCTTGGTTCATATTTAGGCTCACTATGGGAGCCTGAATGACAACTTAGTTCAAAATGAGGAATTTTATTTAAAAATCTTCAGATTCAGCAGATGAATGCTTTTGATATTTTTTATGCAGCATCCTTAGGGGGGTAAGATTCAAGTTTGTTCAGGCCATGTCCCTAGGTCCATATTTGGGCTGATTGTGGGAGCTCGAATTGTAACTTGGTTCAAAATGAGGAATTTTCTTTAAAAATCTTCTTCTTCAGATCCAGCAGTCGGAATGTTTTGATATTTGGTGTGCAGAATCCTTAGGGGTGTGAGATTCAGGTTTGTTAAAGCCAAGTCCCTGGGTTCATATATGGGCTTCCTGTGGGAGCCCGAATTATGACTTAGTTCAGTATGAGGAATATTCTTTAAAAATCTTTTTTTAGATCCACTGGTCAGAATATTTGGATATTTGGTTTCAGCTTTTCTTAGGAGGAGCAGATGCAACTTGTGGAAATCAATTCTCTGGGTTGCTATTTAGGCTACCATGTCAGGTGAGCGCCCTCAGGCCCCCTGGGGCCTCTTGTTCAGTGTTTGGAGTTTTGTTTCCGGTTTTTATTGACTTTTGTTTACGTTGACAACGGTTACTTTCTGTTACTGATTCCTTGCCTTCTGTAAGGTTTATTATGTAGTCAGATACATTAATATTATCCATAAGTGTAACATTAATTTTTAGAATTGTTTTAAAATTTTTGTCCACACTTTGGCTTTTTTGGGATCCATTTGGCCTGGACTCATCGTTCCCTTTGGGAACTTGGGCTCATGTCAAAATTTTTTTTTCGAAAGTTTTCTTTTGATTTATTTTTCGAAATTTTGATATGGATTGTATTATTATTATGTATCTTTGTATTTTTGAGGGTTAGTGGGAGCACTACGGCTGTATAATATTTTTAATTATGAAAGAATATTGTTCAAATTGTAAATCGAGGAAGTCTTCCTCGGATTCTCATGCTCATTGTATTTGCTGTAGTCACTGTACGCGCACTAATTCTTGTATGGTTTGTGCCAGTTGGGATGACAAATGTTGGAGACGTGTGTCACGGTACATTGTTAGTGGTGAGAGGTCGATGCCGGTCCTCTCACCACAGGGTCACTCTAGTTTTTCAGTCTCTTTTTCAGAGGAATAAGAACAGGGTGATGTTTCCGTGATGTCTTCCGGAAGTTTGCTGCCGTCGTCGCAAATCAATGAAGAGCTAGCAGCTCAATGAAATCAGACAAGTGCCTAGTCCCAAAAGGGATTTACAGTCTTGTTGCCAGCTAGCTCGACCGGCGGATCTATCACTCGTCATGTGAGTGATGTGACGCCGGGTATGTCCGTTGCGGTCCAGGAGAGAAAAAAGGGTTTTGCGTACACTATAATCTCAGATCACGCACACCCTGCAACGTCGGATCGGAGGACGGATCAGAGGAAGCCAGTCAGTCCAGTAGCAAGCTCGTTCAGGTCTACCCGGATCCCGAGTGAGAGAGGCCCCTCTCTCTTACAACAACATCTGGGGCCAGATGTTGTGCATAACGTTCGTCAGTCAGAGCATACATCCACTCCTCCTGCTCGGGACGTTCCGTCGCATAGACAGCTGGCGTCAGCTAGTCTATTGGATTCCTCTTCTACACGTCAGCACATACGACCGCACCTTGGCTTCATGACCTCAGATATCCAGCCTGCTTCGCCGACAAAGGAATCCATGTCGGCCAGGTCACTCCATCCAGTAGGCAAGGACACGAGGCCTCACCAGTCGGGACATACGCATAAAAGAATTATGCAGGATATACCATCCCAGGAGCTTCCAGTGGCTAAGCAACGTAAGACCGCAGCTCCAGAGGCCTCCGTGACGGACTTGCTATCACAGATAAGGCAACTCATCGCAGTGTCCCAGCAACCTTCGGAAACGGTTTGAGATGCACAACAATCTGGTTGGTCGGTCCGTTCCTCGGCAGTGTCAGACAGGGACAACCGAGATTCGCATCTGGTCCAGTCGGATGGTGAAAGAGAAACTGCAGAGCTGGATTTTTTCCTTCCGGAACAGCATGAGGTGGCGGTAGATTTTATTCGTCAACACCTTCCAGAGGTTCCATCGGACCAGAGGGCTGCGATACCGGATAAGAGACTGATAGCGTCACAGGATACAGACTTTTTCGGCCAGACTAAGGATGATGTTCCTGAGTATCCGGTCCAGTCCAGCAGTTGAATTGCTGAATGACGCTATTTTTAAGTTAGCATCTAAGACAGGCAGAACCATTTTCTTATCGCAACATGCTCTACATCTGCCGTTCATCAACAATAGGAATAAATTTGCTAAGGCAGGAAAGGGCGTGCCGAGAGTTCCTCTGCATTTAGACGACTAGGCCGAAGACTTGGAATTGTCATTGCCAGCGTCTATGTCGATTCTCTCCAGTACGTTGGAGACGACAATCTCGTCTAATAGAGCCAGTTTAGATGGATTATCATACGCAGATCACCTTACCAGAGCGTTGGCGCAACATCTCGATGGTAAAGCATTCCAGGATGTTCAAACTTCGTTGAGAGTTCTTTCTAGGGCAGTTGCATTTTCCATGTATAACTCCACCCTTTCAGTGGCAAATTTGGAGTGAGTCAGTGGCTTCATCCACTAGGGTGGATTCTAAGGTGAAAAACTCTCTTTGAGTCGCTCTGGTTTCAGGAGAATTTCTCTTTGATGGTAAGCTTTCATTAATCTATGATCAGATTACTAAGAAAGCTTCAGATTCTCTGCTCTTTAAGTCGGTTTCTAAGAAACCAGACTCAGCAGAGAGGAGTAAGTCAGGAGCTTCTGGAGCAAGTATGTCCAAGGGAAGCTCCTATAGAGGATCTAAAAAATACTTCAGCTCTTACTCCAGAGACTGTCTAGAGTAGCGACCCAGGTAGAGGATGAAATGCTGGCCGAGACAACTGGTCAGATGCCCCTAGGTCGACTGATCGAGGTGCTGGACGGGGAGGATGTAGTTTCTCTTCCTGCAAGCCTCGCAGGTCCAGGAGGTGACGGTCAGGACCTCTATTGCACTCCAGTGGGCGGAAGGCTGTCAAGATTTTTGACCAATTGGTTGTCAATTATGGATGACCGACAGGAGTTTATTTCGGAAGGTCTAAAACTGTCCTTCAGGGAAAAATCTCTGTTAACACGAAGTCCATGATGGACTCGGCTTCCGTCCAACCTTCAGAAAAGAGATTCGCTTCTATCAGAGGTGCAATCTCTTCTGGAGAAGAATGCAATAGAGGTCGTAGAAAACCAGGAATCTCCCATTTTTTACTGTCACCTGTTCCTGGTACCAAAACCAGATGGCTCGTTCCATCTAGTTATAGATCTCAGCTGGATAAACAAGCTGATCGTGGCTCCGAAGTTTTATATGGAGACCATTCGATCGGTGAGAACGAGCATTCGAGTGAACGATTATGCTGCGGGCATAGATCTCAAGGATGCATACTTTCATGTCATGGTACATCCGACGTTCAGAAAGTACCTTCGCTTCACTGTCCTAGGAGTCGTTTATCAGTTCTGAGCAATGTGCTTCAGACTCAATCTAGCACCCTGTGCTTTCACTTGAATAATGAACTCGGTAATGACTCATTTCTGAGCTCATTCGTCTGCGGTAACTTTGGCCTACTTGGATGACATTCTTCAGAGATACGGCGACAGATTAACTCTTCAGAATGATGTTCAGAGTCTGCTTCAATTGCTCCGACGTCTCGGTTTCATCGTAAACGAAAAGAAGTCGGATCTAGTTCCATCCAAGTCGTTCATTTACTTGGGAATGAGCTTCGAGACGCACAACAATCTGGTTCGTCTTCCATTACCCAGAGCGAAATTAGTTGTTATGCTCGCTTTTGTCTACAGTACAGTCGCCGTGGGCGGTCACTTTTCCACATGTCCACAGTGGTTGTGGAAAACCGTGGGTAAATTACCTTTCAACTGCTCACATAAATTTATGTGGACTGATTTTTCTAGACTGTGGCCATGCTACCTACTTGCCCCCACGGAATTAATAACTAACATGGCAATTCCCGTGGAGTCCACATGATCTGACTTTTTATTACACTACTATAATATTTATGTTAGGCCACACAAAGTAGATCTTCTGTTTCTCAGGCCATTATTTGTAAAATTGCATGCGGGCGAGCGGTTTTTTATTTTATTTTTTATTTCTGTTATCATTTCTTTGGCATCAAAAGTTCATTTTCTTGGTTTATATTTTAGGCTTCATAATGTACAGAATGGCATGGATGGTGGTGTATTTCGTCCCTTGAGTGCTAGAAGGCTTTGCAATGCTGAAGCATTGCAAAGCCTTCTTGCGCTCAAGGGACAAATATATCAATTTTTTTTAACTTGTGTAAAATATCAAACATAAACCATTTAATTTGGTGATAAAAAGGGAGCATGCGGTAGCCAAAAGGACCATGCGGGAGGGCCTGAGAAACAGATTTTTAATTTTTTTAGGCCTTACGTATTTTTTCTACACGATAGCAATAAGAAAAAAAATCTGTTCACATCAAACGAGGTCAAAATATCAGACTAGTTTCTGTTCTCCCCCTGTCATGACAAATTCCTGGGATAATCGAACTGACGAAAATGCAGAAACTGAAAAGCTTGTTGACCATGTGATATTTACCTACTCATCTGTTTGCCATTTGTTAACCCTTAACCTAACGCTAGGAGTAGACGACACTCGTGAAAAAAATTCTTGTGTAACTAAAAATTTTCATTTTTTGCTCCCAAAACATAGGTTATGACCCCTCATTGGAACGAGCGTGACATGCACGTTCGAATGAGGGGTCATAACCTATGTTTTGGGAACAAAAAGTCAAAATATAAAATAGATTGAATGGTGATTTTCGTGTATAGCGCTGGCTGGTTTTGGCTGTTATGTTAGGTAAAGGGTTAAATAAAAAAAGAAGGGATATTTCCACCAATTATGAATTTATCGTCACCAAATAAGGCCTCTCCAGTTCCCCCTCACGGCGTCATTTTTATCTTCTGTTTCCACAAAGTTCCGGTTCATTTTCGCGACAACTACCAGCTGTCTTCGAAATTCGAATCAAGAGTTGAGAGTACAATTTCAGAAAAACAAAACATGTTTTGTCTTGGTATTTGTATCGGTATCCCCCTCCCCCTAATTGACTATTGTGCTCCAACTCAAAACGGCCTCCGATCTGAATGTAATCATGAAGGCAATGGCAGATCTAGGATTTTTAACGGTGTGGTAGAGATCGGGAAGGGATTGGTGGAGTTTCCAGAGAAAATTTTTAATTTTTAAAAAAATTTCCTCGCACTCGAGACAACGAAAATGGATTATTTTTCCATAATGTGCAACGCATCTCTATGAAAAAATAGGGGGAACGCCGAGAGTGCCTTTGATGGGAAGTTTACCCAATCATTTATACCCATGTTGCCTCAACTACCCCAAGCATTGGTTACTGGGTCATAATCCACCAGTAAAGCAGGGCTTGTTTACCACAATGAACAAGCACTGCTTCACTTTCCGGGATCCTCATGGGGGTCGGTCCATTACAGGTGGTGGAAGCACCTCTCGAGTATTCGCTTACCAATATCTGATGTTGGTTTTTAACCCTACCCCCGTCGATATTAATAAAAGTTAGCCCCAGTGGTCTGTGTTGAAAGGGCAAGACATCGTGAGTGTCGGTGACAACAAAGGTTTTCAAAGAGACGAACAGTGACGCGGCATCAGACAAGATATATCCATTAGTCTCGTGAACACAAGTCGTTTGAAGTTTTTAATCCTTTCAAATGCTGCTGTATGTAGTATACAGGTGCCACTAACTTAGCACCATTAATTGCCAATCAACATAAGTCAACCAAGTTAATTAATTTAATCATTGATGAATAACAAACAATCTTGCAGAAAAATAACAACCAAGAGAATAAAAATGTTTGGTTTACATTTTTTCATTCTTTCACTTTAACAATTAAAAATATACAAACTGATTTATAGAGGTTCCGCAACGAGAATTCCCAATAATCAGTTAACCTTTTACTCAATTAAAGAGAAGTGACACCTCCCCTCCCCCCATAAAATTAACTCAAATGAGGCCGCCACAAAATGAAATATTTCATTAAGTGTACAGTTCAAAATGCCCCAAACTATGTGTGATGTTCTACTTGCTGCTTACTTTCCCCGAACGGGTGGCTTTCCATTTGCACTTTTTAGTGAATAATTCCGAAATAATTTATCGATATGGCCAAGTTAAAAAAACGAAATTAATTTAACGATGCATTTTATTGTGTGCTGAACTATCAGAATTACTCCGAAGTTAACCACTAAAAGGTGTGACTTTCATACTGCACTTTTTAGTGAATAATTTCAAAGTAATTTATCAAAAGGGTCAGGTTAAAAAAAAAGCAAAATTAATTTGACGATCCATTTTTATGTGTACCCATACTATGTATGGTACACATAATGCCGACATCCGGGGTGACCATCCGTCGTTCGGATAATTTGATCCTGAGATATTAACCCTTTATCCTTCAAATTGAAAATTCCTCCAATCCCTTTGGCATTTGATAACTTGAAAAATATTGCTTGGATTGTCAAGTTACTTTATATTTGTGTTCAGGTTTCTGATATGCCGAGCTGTATAGTTTTTGGTGTAAATCTGTTATTTTGATCCTGAGATATTAACCCTTTATCCTTCAAATTGAAAATTTCTCCAATCCCTTTCACATTCGATAACTTGAAAAATATTGCTTGGATTGTCAAGTTACTTTATATTTGTGTTTAGGTTACTGATGTGCCAAGCTGTATAGTTTTTGGTGTAAATCGGATAATTTGATCCTGAGATATTAACCCTTTAACCTTCAAATTGAAAATTCCTCCAATCTCTTTGACATTTGATAACTTGAAAAATATTGCTTGGATTGTCTCGTTACTTTATATTTGTCTTCAGGTTACTAATGTGCCGAGCTGTATAGGTTTTGGTGTAAATCTGATGATTTGATCTCAAGATATTAACCCTTTATCCTTCAAATTGAAAATTCCTCCAATCCCTTTGGCATTCGATAACTTGAAAAATATTACTTGGATTGTCAAGTTACTTTATATTTGCGTTCAGGTACTGATCTGCTGAGCTGTATAGTTTTTGGTGTAAATCTGTTATTTTGATCCTGAGATATTAACCCTTTATCCTTCAAATTGAAAATTTCTCCAATTCCTTTGGCATTCGATAACTTGAAAAATATTGCTTGGATTGTCAAGTTACTTTATATTTGCGTTCAGGTTACTGATGTGCCGAGCTGTATAGTTTTTGGTGTAAATCTGATAATTTACTCCTGAGATCTTAACCCTTTATCCTTCAAATTGAAAATTCCTCCAATCCCTTTCGCATTTGATAACTTGAAAAATATTGCGTGGATTGTTAAGTTTCTTTATATTTGTGTTCAGGTTACTGATGTACCAAGCTGTATAGTTTTTGGTGTAAATCTGTTATTTTGATCCTGAGATATTAACCCTTTATCCTTCAAATTAAAATTCCTCCAATCCCTTTGGCATTTGATAACTTGAAAAATATTGCTTGGATTGTTAAGTTACTTTATAATTGTGTTCAGGTTACTGATGTGCTGAGCTGAATAGTTTTTGGTGTAAACCTGATAATTTGATCCGGAGATATTAACCCCCTTTAAACTTCAAATTGAAAATTCCTCCAATCCCTTTGGCATGAGGTAACTCAAAAAATATCAATCCGATTGTCATGTTACTTAATATATTTATTCAGGTTACTGATGTGCTGTGCTGTATAGTTTTTTACGTAAATCTGATAATTTTATCCGGAGATATTAACCCTTTACACATCAAATTAGACACTCCTCCAATCCATTTCTATATGTACCCATACCTTGTATGGTGTACATAATGTAGGCATCCGTGGTGGCCCTACGTCATACAGCTTTCTACTAGTTGTGCGTATGGGTACACATCTGATGATTTCATCGGCCTATTTTTTGTCATTCTTGTTATGTAAGAAAATAAATGTAATTTGTGGATTGTTCACATGTGAATAATTTTTGCCCTCCCAATAATTTCTTATCAACCTACCTCACAATTGTTTACAACAGGCTTGCATTACAGTGGAAGTCCCTAACTCGGAAAAATACTCTCTGTTTTCTTCTTTCCCAAGTGATTTGGGAAAGAAAAGTGGTGCAAAAGCACCAAGAAAAAATAAGCCAAAACTGTGTCGAGTGCGACCGGCACACACCCAGTAGGGGGACACTCTTCTCCTTGTACTAATCCATGGCTTCCAGAACTAGTGCGCAGACATATAACCATCATGTCATTCTTTTTTCTTCTGCCATCTTGTCAAGATGCGAATCGTTTTGCTCATCAACAGTGATACCTTTTGACTCGATGTTGACGATGTTCCTGTTCTGAATTGTGGGTTCATAGCTGTTTCTTCTCTATCCAGACATACAGGGCTGTGTTTATATTCTCTCGATTATTCACTGTATTTTTCGTGATAAATATCTATACCAATCTCGATTTTGTGTGCTGTGCTGTTTCGGTCTTTTGTTCATTAATGCTAACCTTTAGGTTCTGCTTTTATCTGAGTTAGGTGTCAGTTAGGGGCTGTTGTGGCAGCTTTTCTCCCCTCTGATGAGGGTAGAATTTCTGCCTGTTTCCTTTTTATGTGTACCCATACCATGTACGGTACACATAATGCCGGCATCCAGGGTTGTCTTCCGGCATTCGTCCATCCTGTGTCTGTCAGTATCCATCCATCCAGCGTCCGTATCCATTTCTTTGGCATTCGATAACTTGAAAACTATTGCTTAGATTATCATGATACTTTATATTTGTGTTCAGGTTACTAATGCGCCAAGCTATATAGTTTTTGGTGTAAATCTGATTATTCAATACTGAGATATTAACCCTTTACCCATCCAATTAAGCATTATTCCAATCCATTTCTTTGGCATACGATAACTAAAAAAATATCAATCCTATTGTCATGTTACTTGATAGATAGGTTCAGGTAACTGATGTGCCGAGCTGTATAGTTTTTTATGTAAATCTGACGATTCGATCCTGAGATACTAACCCTTTATCCATCAAATTAAGCATTACTCCAATCCATTTCTTTGGCATTCGGTAACCTAAAAAATATTGATTAGGTTGCCTTGTTACTTCATATGTGTGGTCAGGTTTCCGATGTGCCAAGCTGTATAGATTTTGGTGTAAATCTGGTAGTTTGATCCTGAGATTTTAACCCTTTATCCATCAAATTGTGCATTTTTCCAATCTATTTCTTTTACATGCGATAACTCAAAGAATATCAATCTGATTGTCTTGTTACTTCATATAGATGTTCAGGTTACTGATTTGCCGAGCTGTATATTTTTTTTATATAAATCTGATCCTTTGATCCCAAGGTATTAACCCTTGATCCACTTAATTAATAAAAAAATTTCAATCTATTTCTTTGACATGCAATACTTCAAATAATATTAATCAGATTGTGTTGTTACTTTAAATTTCTGTTTAGGTTACTGATGTGCTGAGCTGTATAGTTTTGGGTGTAAATCTGTTATTTTGATCCTCTGATATCAACCCTTTATCCATCAAATTAAGAATTACTCCAATCAGTTTCTTTGGAATGCGATAACTCAAAAATATTGATCAAAGTTTTTATGTGTACTCATACCATGTATGGTACACATAATGTCGGCATCTGGGGTGGCCTTCCGTCGTTCGCCCATCCTTTGTCTGTCTGTCTGTCTGTCTGTCTGTCTGTCTGTCGGTCCGTCCGTCCGTCCGTCCATCCGTCCGTCCGTCCGTCCAATTGTCATGTTTATATATTTATTCATACTGATATGTCACGCTGTATAATTTTTGGTGTAAATCTGATAATTTGATCCTGAGATATTAACCCCTTTATCCCTTAAATTGAAAATTCCTCCAAAAATTGGTCTGGAGATAATAAAAGCTTTCTAGTAGTTATGCGTATGGGTACACATCTGATGATTTAATCGGCCTATTTTTATTGTACGCTGAACTATTAGAATTACTCCGAAATTATCCACTAGAAAGTGCGACTTTCATATTGCACTTTTTAGTGAATAATTCCGAAATAATTTATCGATTGGGCCAGGTTAAAAAAACGATATTAATGTGACGATGCATTTTTATTGTACGCTGAACTATCAGAATTACTCCGAAATTATCCACTAAAAAGTGTGACTTTCATATCGCGCTTTTTAGTGAATAATTCTGAAGTAATTTATCGATAGGGTCAGGTTAAAAAAAACAAAATTAATTTGACGATGCATTTTTATTGTATGCTGAACTATCAGAATTACTCCGAAATTATCCACTAAAAAGTGTGACTTTCATATTGCACTTTTTACTGAATAATTCTGAAAACGGTTCAAGGCCTGGGGGGGAGGGGGGGGGGGGGAGGGTGTGCTGTCATGATTTGCCTCTTTCTGCATAAATATATGACATTAAACACAAATAAGTAAATAAATAAATAAATAAATGGGCCTGAGTACTGGGCGCTAATTTCCCCGGGCTGATGTTCCTTTGTCAAAATATTTCCAGGCCAAAAATTCTAGAAGCCGAATGTTCCCCTTCCCGCCCGAGCTTAGAGTTGCCAAAGAAAGTGAACTAATTGTTCAACAGTCAATCGAAAATCAGATTCGGTTTAACAGAAAGATCATATCAAAACATAATTGCATATCAGCGATATTCCCAGGTGCACTCTTTCATTTTCAACTATTTTTTTTGTTTTGTACACATTTTTTTCAAAGCACTCGTTCGCAACCGACATGGATTTGTCACTGTATGTCTTGTTTTCACAATGTGGGTTGTGCTATTCACTTTTCAGATTGAGAAAATGTGACGTAATTTTTACAAGTTATCAATTTTTTCCCTTTTTGTAAATACAAAAATGACCATATACCCGTGCTTGCAAATTGAAATGATAAAGAAATAAATATTTTTAAGCAGAGTCCTATTCTATCTAGGGCTGTCGCGATTATTCGATTAGTCGACTAACCGTCGACTATTGAAGTAGTCGACGTTTTTTATTTTTAGTCGATCGTCGTTCATTTTCAAGGTGGTACATGTCAGGGCTAAATTGCATTGTTTTGTGAGGTGAATGATCAATGAAGGTGAATAACTTTAAATATCTAACCATAGTTAACATTCATATCCGGAAGACTGTACGACTGTCACTGACTGTGTAAGAAAGAACACTCACAGTTACTCGAGAAGAATAGATTCTTCTGAATTTCTCCAGTCTTGTACACACGAATGCACCCATTGGAAAACCCAAAGCGCGGAAGTGACAAAATTATGACGAAAGTCAGAACGTCAGATCACTTCTCAAAGTTCGGAACTTCAGACTAAGATCCAATTTTAACAACTGACGAGGGAATGCATAGATCTCAATGTTCAAAATTTCGAGAAACTTATTGCAGAAAGGAAACATATGCAGGAACGTTCTTTGGTAAATTCATTTTAATTCATCGGCTTGAATCTAGTTCAAACTTGGACCCGCAGTCAGTAATATTATTTTTGGGGTTGGTACGTCCTACAGGACGTACCAACCCCAAAAATTATATTACGGACTGTGGGTCCAAGATTGGACTACATGTAGCTTCAGTCGGGACCGATTTGTTGTTCCCACAACCTCACTTCATCTGAACACACTAGTGCCGTTGTCATTTTCAGAGTTTTACGAACAGAAGAATGATTTGCTAAAAAATCATGGGAAACGACTATTAATCGACTAACCGTCGATTACTGGTCACGATTAGTCGATTACAAAAAATGATAGTCGTGACAGCCCTAATTCTATCAAGATGTGTTCAGAATTACTACCAGTTACATTTCTTTGGGCAGACTTGTTTTGGATTAATTATGTGGACACTGCCGTCTGGCATTATCATCGTTCAGTAATCTTTTCCACAGAAGTCCACGGGCTTTTGTCCACAGAACTACATGCCCACAGAAGTCCACAGTAATTGGTATCAAACTGATTTTTGTGGAAAACCAGTGGGCGCCCACTGTGGACATGTGGAAAAGTGACCGCCCACGGCGACTGTACTGTACACTCAGACATAGTAACAGTGAGAGAATTCGTGCGACTGATGGGACCTTATTCCGATGGGGCGCTTACGCACATGTCCACTCCAGATATTTTTCACTCAGACTTGGAGTGAGAAGATTCATTTGCTCGAAACGAACATCGTCTTATCGAACCTAGTAAAACAAGAGATTCAGACTTGGGCAGATATTCATTGGTTGACTCAGGGAGTTCCACTGCAACTGCCAGATCTGTTTTTTACGATTATGACGGATGCGAGTCAAACAGGTTGGGGTACGATATTGAGCCCAACAGATTCGAGGTGCCAGGGTCTTTGGGATCCGCAGTTCCTGAACAAGCACATAAACATCAAGGAGATGATGTCAATTTGGCTTGCACTACGTCATTGGATGAACATAATTCAGAATCCACATGTTCAAATACTGTCCAACAATTCGACAGTAGTAGCATACATTCGGAAACAGGGAGGCACTCATTCCATTCCATTATTCAACTTAACAGAAAGAATCCTGTTTGTACTAGAGCATCATGTTCTTCTGTCGGTCCGTCATATTCCGGGTCATCTGAATGTTCTAGCAGACTCACTTTCTCGAAAAGGTCGCTTGTTGCCGTCAGAATGGACTCTCAACAAGCGAGTATTCAAACAGATCTGCTACCAATGGGATCGCCCAATGATAGACTTGTTTGTGACGCATCTCAACAATCAGTTGCAAATGTATGTGTCGCCATGTCCAGATCCTCGAGCGTTCGCAGTAGACGCTCGCTTGATCTCTTGGGACGAAATGATAGGATACGCGTATCCTCCAGCTTCGTTGATTCAACAGATATTGCTAAAAATCAAGCAATCTCACTGCAAGATTCTGTTGGTAGCATCTCTGTCGCCCCAGAGACCATGGATAAATCTGCTCATGTGTTTGTTATGGGACATTCCTCGGAAGCTTCCTCCATAGGAGGACCTTCTTTTGCAGGGGAAATCACGCACACTGCATCACAACCCGCAAGGTCTCAACCTTCACGTATTTCCGTTGTGCGGTCCTTCTTGCACGGCAAGCAATTTACAGGATGAGCAGTGGACGCAATTTCTAACTGTAGGAGGGCCTCCTCTTCGCTAAATTGTGCAGCAAAGTGGAAGATTTTCTCTCGTTGGTGTAGGGATCATTCAATTGATATTTATGATCCCTCCATTCCAGACATTGCTAATTTTTTGGTCTACTTGTTTGACGAGATCAAACTGCAGCCAGTAACTATTAAGGGTTATAGGTCTATGCTATCGGATACATATGCTCATCATGATAGCTTACAAAATGGATCTAATGTCTCTTTATCAAAATTAGTTAAAAACTTTACGATAAATAAACCTAGAACCCTTAGGTTAATTCCTAAGTGGAATTTAGCTTGGGTTCTTATGAAGCTCAAAGAAGCTCCTTTTGAACCCCTTAACACGGTAGACTTCAAATACTTATCTTATAAGACAGCTTTTCTTTTAGCCTTCGCTTCCGCTAGAAGAGTTAGCGAGCTTCACGCTCTATCTGTTGATGATTCTCACTATCATAGTGTTGATAATACTATTACTTTAACTACCAATGTGGGATTTTTGGCTAAGAATCAGGCTCCTAATAGGTACCCTGAGCCTATTATTATTAGGGCTCTTCCGTCCTCAGATGGCCATAGGCCTTTGCTGTGTCCAGTTAGAGCTATGCGTATTTACAAACGCAGATCTGAGTTTTTCAGAAAGAGACGAAAATGTTTCTTTCTTTCTCTGCTTCCTAATAGAAAGGACATTACGGTCCATTCTATTTCTATGTGGATTCAGTTGGCTATTTGTACTGCTTATGAAAGTTTATCTTCAACTCAGCAGTCCGTGCTTAAGATTTCAGCGCAAAAAGTTAGAGCACTGTCTACATCTTGGGCTTATTCTAATAGTATTGCTATTACGGATCTGATGAAGGCTGCATACTGGTCTCAGCCTTCTACGTCCATTAATTTTTACCTTAGAAATATTGAGTCTGTTTCTGGTGACCTTAGATGTTTAGGTCCGTTATCTGTTGCTCAGAATGTCGTCCACTAAACGGTTGCAACTATAGTTATGTAGGCTTTCTGTTCCAGCAGTGACTCTGTCCTGCTGCCCTCTTCATTCTGTGGTGATTGACCTAGAGCAAGGGGAAGGTGTGGGGGGTGGGGGGGGATGGTGTTCCCTTATATCACTGGCTTTATAGTGAAAAGCAAGGGAATACCTCCTGAGTCAGTAATTCCGAGTCGGTGCTGGGATGGTTTTAAAGTGTAAAACTAATATTTATCTCATTTATGTAATATTTTTAAAGTGTAGCTCGGTGTGAAGCATTTGTATATGTCACGTGTCATCAGAGCATTAATATACAATCTTCGAACACTTTTAAATGAGTATAAAGAGTCTCATTCTCTGGACTATCTTTATTTATTGGCTTTCCTTTAAGAAATTAGTATAATGGGTTATACTGGATGTTAATAGAGATCATTGATGTTATCTTGCTCAGTTACGGACTGGTAATGTGTCTTTCCTATTTTTAATAAACAAGAAAGATATATGTAAATCCTGTTTCTCCTTTAGTTTTCTCCTTGAGGGGATAATTCTTTATAGGTAATTGAGCCTATTGGATTTTCCTTTATGTCCTAGGCCCTCAAGCCTTTTTTTTTCTATTCAGCTAAGTCTGGGTCATTGGTTACAGTATAAAAATATGAAAAAATTTATAGTAATTTATATATTTTTTATACACATGTACTTTCCAACGACCCAGATGGGGATGGCCCTCCCATGAGTTGGGAACTCATACCCCCCTGCTGATTATATAAAATTTACCAGGCACTGGTTGTAAGAATGAGGATTTGGCACCAATTTTGGTACTTCCTTGACACTGTGCATGTACAGTAGGCAAAAGTATGGAGGACCATATAGGACATTAGATTTTTTGATTTGGATGCAAATTTTGGGGACTGGCCATAGGGGGGGGGGGGGGGGCGCAAAATTTGTGCTTGGCCCTGAATATTTTAGTGTTAGCACCAGCTAAGTCTGGGTCATTGGTAAGTATAAAAAATATATAAATTACTATAATTGTTTTCATTTTTAACAAAATTATTGCCCTTTATTGACTTGAAAAATTTCCAGTGTTTTTTCTTGTAGGGTACCTTCATGGTGTAATGATACTGTAATCAGCTCCTTCCACAGTTTATAATGTAGAGATTTTAACCCTTTACCCAATGCAGACGATAGCAAAATTTATTATGTTAAACATTTTTTTTAATTTTTCAAAAAATTTCAACAAAACCATGTCATGTGACCCCTCATTGGAACGAGCCCGTTCCAACGAGGGGTCACATGATATGGTTTTGTTGGAATTTTTTGAAAAATAATATTTTTTCAACTGCTGAATTTGCATATTACGTGGGCGGATGTGGCCGATTCGTTGGGAAAGGGTCATAGTTTAGGATATGTTTACACACATATGGAAGATGTGCAATATCTATCAAGTTTGCAAAAAAAATATTTTTTCACAATTTTCCACAAAGTTATTGCCTTTTATCGACTTAAAAAAAATTTCAACTGTCTTTTTAATTGAGGATACCTTCATGCTGTATTCAACTCCTTCCGCAATTTCTAATGTAGAGGCTTGAAACTTTAGGATATGGTTAAACATGCTTTGAAGACGAGCAACATCTATAAAGTTTACAGAAAAAATCTTTTTTCACAAAATTATTGTCCTTTCAGTGTTCTTTAATTGAGGCTACCGTCTTAGTGAAATCAACTGCTCTCACAGTTTGTAATGTAGAGAGCTGAAACTTTAAAATATGGTTACACATGCCATGGAGATGCATATACCCGGTATAAAGTTTGCTAAAAACAAATCTTTTCACAAAATTATCAAATCAAATCATGTCAAGTCACTCTTACATTTAGCAAGGAGGTGGGGGGTACCTTTCTGTGTCACCCTCTCTTAATAGTTTTTTGCTCACCTTGATGAAGTTAAGACAAGCTTATCTAATTGCTCTCCATCCGCCGGCCATCAACATCATGTTTTGGGCTTCTCCAAAACCACTGGGCCAATTCAAGTGGAAGTTTGTGTAATTGATGGTGCTGAGGGGGCATTTCATTTTTGTTCAACTCAACATGGCCAGCTCCATAGGGAGGGGTGGGGGAAATTGTTCCAAACTTTAAAAAAACGTCTTCTCATAAACCTGTGGGTACAATGACTTGATATTTGGTATGGAGCTTCCTTTTGTGGTGTAGATTCAAGTTTGTTCAAAGAAGTTTGTGAAACAATACTTGCCTTTGTAATGGGAGGGGCAAAATTTTTGTCCCTGCCCAAAATTTCTATTTTCTGAACCGATGGTCCGATTTGAACCAAATTTGGTTTGTGTTATTAGTGGGTCATAAATACTTGATTCATGAAAACAAAAATGTTTCATGTTCTCGAGGGAACCCCAGGAGCTGAAAATAGAAATATTTTCAAACTCCAATATTGCCTAAACCCCACGGAACAGAGAACTGTTATTTGGTATAAAGCATCCTAAGAGTGGTGGCGGGGGGGGGGGGGGGGGGGGGGGGGGGGGGGGGAGGCGGCAGATATAAGTTGTTTAAAATGAAGCCCCTTGGTTCATATTGGGCTCAATACAGGAGCCCGAATTTTTAGTGGCAATATGGGGAGTAATCTTTAAAAATCTTCTTCTTCAGACCCACCTGTCAGAATTCTTTCATATTTGGTGTATAACTTCTCTATGGAGGTCAGATTCAAGTTTGTTCAGATCGGGTCTCTGGGTTCATATTTGGGCTCTCTCTATTGTAGCCCAAAATTTCAACTTACTGCATTATGATGAAATTTCTTTAAAAATCTTTTTCTTCAAATCCACCAGTCAGAACCCTTTAATATTTGGTATACAACATCTCTGGGGTTTGGGGGAGGGGGAAGGGGGTCAACTTCAAATTTCCTCAAATTGTGCCCCATGGCTCATATTTGGACTCCCTATGGCAGCCCAAATTTTAACTCGGTGCAATTTGAGGAAATTTCTTTAAAAATCTTCTTCTTCAGATCCACCACACAGACTCCTTTCATATTTGGTATACAAAGGGAGGGGGGGGCAAATTCAAGTTTATTCAAATCAGGCCCCTGGGCTCATATTTGTCCCTAATGATTTTCTTCCATTTCCGGCAAAAATGTTGCTTCTGGTAACGACCTTTGAACTTAGTTTAGTCAGGCATCAATATATTCCTTTGGCACACCCTACAGGACACGTTTATGATCGGATTGCTTTGAAACCTGGCATACATGTTTGGGGTAACCTCTAGATGGGAGCTATTGATTGTCTTCTATTTCTGGCAAAAAATCTTGCGGCTGGCAACAACTTTTGAACTTAGTTTAGTCAGGCATCAGTATATTCCTCTGGCATGCCCTACAGGGCACATTTATGGTAGGATTGCTTGAAACTTGTTATGCATGTTCTGGGTGCCCTCTAGATGTTAGCTGTTGATTTCTTTTCATTTCCATAAAATCTGATTGTTGTTAGCACCAGCCTTTGGACTTCGTACATTTTTGTAGCCACTTATCACTTTTGCACTCTCTACAGGGTATATTTATGAATTTCAATAAAAAAGATAAAAAGACCATTGCCATCAGCAACGACCGTTAAACATAGTGCATTTGTGCATTAACATCTTCCTTTGGCATGCCTCAGAGGGCGCATACATTATCAGGTTGTTTTGAAACTTCATATGTTTATTCAGGGTGACAGAGATAGGAGCTACTGATTTTCTTTTCATTTCTATGTAAAACTGTGGCTGTTAGCAACAATCTTTGAATCTATTGCATTTGTGCATTTACATTCTTTTTTGACATGACCTACAGGGCACATTTATCGTAGGATTGTTTTGGGGTTTGGCATTCTCATTAGGTGAAACATCTACATGTAGATTCATTTCTGTGAAAAACGTTGCCATTTACAATGACCTCCGAACTTACTGCATTTGTGTATCAACATTCTTTCTTTAGCCAGCCTTACAGTTGACATTTAAAAACGCATGAATTGCTCTGATGTTGTGCACACACAATGCTGTTATGTTGAAGTTTCACCAAATAACATTGGAGCCAATGATCTTCAAATTTACCATTTCAAGTTTGTCAAGTTGAGCTATAGTGTCATTGACACTTTCATTTTGTTTTTGATGATCAAAGGAAAAGTTAAAAAGTCATAATCGTTTTTATATAGTGTATACAGTAAAACCTGTCTTGAAAGACCACATCTACCAGGCACCAATTGGTTTTACTCTATAATGGACCTGCTATGGGAGACCACCTGTCTTGAGAGACCACTGTGACCGAATGGAATGGTTTAACACGCCGAATGCACGCAGGGACAGTATGGGGAACAAGCCCCTTTCGACCCTCATTGGCTGTACATGATTGATTTCCACATGTCTCCTCGTGTTGAAGGAGGAACAGGTTCAGGTACTCGTCAGGTGTCACCGGTTGCGGCGTGGTGGTCTCTTTGACTGATGTCGGTTGAACCCTCGGGTGAGGACCAGTGTGAGAGGTTGGGTCCTCTCACAAAGGTGCTACCTCTCCCCGAGGGTGCAGTCGATCTGGATTTTCAGGCAAGTATAGTCTGCCACTTCGGAGATGATATTGAGTGATGGCCATCACTGGCAAGTATAATCTGCCTCAGGCTGTCTCTGTTTGATAGGATGCCTTTGAAGGAAACAACAATGACCCCTTTCGGGGACCACCAAGAAGAAGACCCGAACTTCCCTGGTTCGGGGACAGGCCTGCATTGTAATCCTAATGGGTTGGGACAAAAGATGCAGAATGCGCTTACAAAAAGGGGCCCAGGCAGGACGCAGGACCAACGCTCGCCTCCCTTAAAGTGGTCGACCACTTTTAGGGATGGAGTGGAGGATGTACAGGAACCATGGGGGTTACCGTTTCTGTAACAGTTGGAGCCCACACAAAACCGCTCTCGCTTGGTATCGTGAGCGTCCTGTGTGGGCCAAGCCCCCCCCCCCCCCCAGCCGGAAATGCGATCTACAGTATCCAATCGTGATGTAATTTGGTGATTCGGTGAAGGCAGCCCTTTCTGGTAGAAGGCCACAGTTAAGCTGTTTTTTTCTGCCTGTTTATTCACCTTCTCGTTCCCTATTTATTTAGTTCTATAACAATATTTAATCCTGATGTAATTTTACTTGAGTCGGTGAAGGCAGCCCTTTCTGGTAGAAGGCCACAATTAAGCTGTTTTTCTGCCTGTTAGTTCACCTTCTAGTTCCCTAGTTTTTTTCGAGCGGTCTTAGTTTTGATTGCAATTTTGGGGCTTTTGTCGGCTTTCGCAAATGGCTCCAAGTTCGGAGATTAGTTCGCTGTTGGCTAACCGGTCATGATTTTTCGCTGCCAGGGTGGCTAGGCGGTCTTTAATGGTGGGGATATCGGCCCTGTCGTGGAGTGTTTTGATGGGTGTGTCCCATGGGGCGTGGAGGGCAACTCTTAGTGCGTGATTTTGGACCTTCTGGAGTTTTCCCATATTAGTTTGATTGAGGTCAGTTAGTATGATTGCACCGTATTCGAGTACTGGGCACACAAAAGCTTTGTATAATCTGAGTAGGGTGACCTGGTATCAACTTGTATTTTTATGCCATAATAGACCTGTCTTGAGACCGCCCTTTTGAAGACTGAAACCATGACAAAAACTTTTTACCTGTTCTGGAATTGGAAAATCTATTGTGGTTATACTAACATAATTAAAAGTATTAAAAGCTCTTAATTGGGTTTCAATTGCTAACTCATTGAAGATTGAGATGTTTTTATAAGACCCCTGTGAAAAGATTAGGATTATTGCTGAATAAACAATTTCATACATACCTGGAATGTGACAGATAGAAATAAAAATAAATTTGTGTTGAAAATCTTTTTGTAACAAATTGAAATGGACTGTTATAAAAATTATAAAAATAAATTAGTGTTGAAAATCTTCAATGAAGATTTTCAACACTAATTTATTTTTATAATTTTTATAACAGTCCGTTTCAATTTGTTACAAAAACTTCATAAAAAGAACAACTACAAAGTAAGTACAAAAATCCATTTTTCTCCATTTCTGAATTTTGTGGTTGGTTATTCACTGACTTGAGAAAACCTGAAACCTGTTATGAGAGACCACCTGTCTTTTATGTGGCCCAAAGGGCGGTATCTCAAGACAGGTTCTACTTTATATATATAGGGTTGAAAAACGATGCTCGATCAAACTTAGACATGTCAATTTTCTTCACATTCTGGTGGGAAACAAATTGAAAACAAAGTTACTTATTATTCATAAATCTGTTACCAAAGAGTGACATATCCTGAGAAAAATTTTTAGTTAACAAATTGATACATACAGTGGAACCCTGTTAATTGAATCGCCACATTGCCAATGAAAATTTATTCATTTAACAAGAGTATTCAATTAACAGGGATTGTATCACTTTCCTGTATTCTGGAGATAAACTTTGCATTTATTCTATTATATCTTGTTTGACAGAGTTTCTTGAGCTCAGTCAAGCAAGATAAAATAGATAGAATGCCAGTATTGGATGTACTGAGGCCAAATAGATCTATAAACAAAGAAAAACTGGATAGTGTCAGGGCAATTTTGTGACAGATTACAATATTTTTTATTCAATTAACAGGAGTTACGAGATATACAATTAAGTGGGCTCCACTGCACCAATTTTGTTCAAGCAAATAAAAAAGAAGTTACACTCACATCTGCCGTCAAACAGCTGTTAATTAAGAATTGAATGCAATTTTTATAATCTTTATTGGAGTATGAATGAGTGGGAATGGGTACAAATTATGTATGAATCCCTTCGGGATTCATACAATTTGTACCCATTCCCACACGTTCATACTCCAATAAAGATTATAAAAATTGCTTTCAATTCTTATAATTATATTCCGTAACAGTTTAAACTATTTTTTACCAAACAACAAAGCAGAAAGACGAAATAAAACATGTACGAATGAATGAGGCGTAACACCACCCTCACACAAAAGACAAAGTGCACAACTCTGAGTTGTGCTCCGGTTTTCGGCATTGACCCAAATTTGTCAAATTGCCGTCTTTCGCAACGAAACTTGGAATGTTCAAAACAATTTATTTAACATATCGGTAAACTTTAATCACTGATCACTGCAAGAGGGGCTAAAAGTTATAAACCCACCCAAACATCGCCTGAATTACATTCTGTCAACTGCGCTGTACCGTAAATGCGGGTCAAAGTTCGACCAAAAGTATTCATTGGAAAATGAATTACATTTGGTCATGACGTTTTCATCCAGCTGACCAATGGGAATTGAGTATTTGGACATTATAAGGAAATATATTGGAGACTCAGCTCTCCATTTTTTTTTCGGCACTCTACTTAACCCTTTTCCCAACAAATTGGCCACATCCACCCGCATAACATGCAAATTCAGCAGCTGTAAATATATTATTTTTTAAAAAATATCAACAAAACCATATCATGTGACCCATCGAGCTTGTTCCAATGAGGGGTCACATGATATGGTTTGGTTGAAATGTTTTGAAAATTTTTAAATAATGGTATTTAAAATAACACATTTTGATATTGTCTGTGCTGGGTAAAGGGTTAAATATTTGGAATTTTTTAAATAATATTTGTGTAATTACATATTTCTGAACATAAAATGAATTCCATCAGGATCTGTATAAGACATTATCAGTATTATGTACACCAGTTACACCACTGTACGATCCTGCATGCCCAGGGCTTCATTTGCCTTCATGGCCTTGCTACAAGATAGTGGTGGTGGGTTGGGGGTGGGGGCTGCAAATTATAACCTGCAAAGTGTAAAAGTTATACGCGGCATGTATTCAGGAATCAATATCAGGGAGGCATCTTTTTGGTGGGGAAAGACATCTTTGGTGTGGCCTGATATACCTTTGACATATTAAAAGTGGCGGAACAACTGTGAGCAGGCCTTTAGATTGCTTTGTTTTGGGCACATCTTTTTAGGGCTTTAAATGTGCCTAAATTACAGAAAATTCCATTTTTAAGAGATATTGTTGATTTTCAAAGCTAAAAGCAACTTCACACAGCATAAAAATGAAAGAAAGAATATTCTACCAAATGAAAAATTCAAAATACATTTAACTTAGGCAAATCAAGGACAGTATTTTAGCATGTTTCCTATTTTGGGCACAGCTTTTACCACCTTGAATTTGGGGTAATCTAAAGGCCTGACTGTGGGGGGAAAGGTATATAGGGATTTTTGTCCTCCGACAAAATGTAATGAGCTGCGTCCATCTATCGTTGCGCGCGTACATGCACCCGTCCGGAGTGATAACTAAAGTTTGGGTCACCAAATCAAAACCAAATTTGGCCCCTTTCCCCAATGATGAGGTGAATTCTAAATATTGGCTGAATCCGATAAGCTTTGTTGGAGTTATGCTCCTTTTTCAATGATTTCCGCCCAATTTCGCAGCTTTAGAAATTTGGTGTCCGGATGATAACTTCAGTTTGAGTTATTGAGTCAACACCTAATTTTGTACATTGGTATGTCCCTCTTTCCATTTTTTTTACTTTGAAAATTGGATGTGTGGTCGATGACATTAGTTTGAGTTATTGAATCAACACCAAATTTTGTACATAGGTACGTCTCATGGGAGCTGTCGATTTTCTTCAATTTCTGTCAAAAAATGTTGCTGCGGCCAATGTTCTTAGAACTTAGTTTAGTCAGGACTCAATATTTCCCTTTGGCACACCCTACAGGGTACATTTATGATTGGATTGCTTTGAAACCTGGCCTGCTTGTTTGGGGTGACATCTAGATGGGAGCTATCGATTTTCTTCAATGTCCGTCAAAAAATGTTGCCGCGGCCAACGTTTTTAGAACTCAGTTTAGTCAGACCACAATATTTCCCTTTGGCACACCCTACAGGGCACATTTATGATTTGATTGCATTGAAACCTGGTATGCTTATTTGGGGAGACCTCTAGATGGGAGCTATCGATTTTCTTCAATTTCCATCAAAAAATGTTGCCGCGGCCAACGTTTTTAGAACTTGGTTTAGTCAGAAGACTCGATATTTCCCTTTGGCGCACCCTACAGGGCACATTTGTGATCGGATTGCTTTGAAACCTTTCATGCTTGTTTGGGGTGACCTCTAGATGGGAACTATCGATTTTCTTCAATTTCCATCAAAAAATGTTGCTGCAGCCAACATTCTTAGAACTTAGTTTAGTCAGACCACAATGTTTCCCTTTGGCTCACCCTACAGGGCTCATTTATGATTAGATTGCTTTGAAACCTGGTATGCTTATTTACGGTGACCTCTAGATGGGAGCTATCGATTTTCTTCCATTTCCGTCAAAAAATGTTGCCACGGCCAGCGTTCTTAGAATTTAGTCTAGTCAGACCACAATATTTCCCTTTTGTACACCCTACAGGGCACATTTATGATTGGATTGCTTTGAAACCTGGCATGCTTGTTTGGGGAGGCCTCTAGATGGGAGCTATCGATTTTCTTCTGTTTCTGTCAAAAAATGTTGCCACTGGCAAAAAAACTGACATTGGTCCCAATGATCTTCACTTTTGCCATTTCATTTATAACTTACCAAGTTCAAGTTTGTCAAATTGAGCTACAGTGTCATTGACACTTTCATTTAAAGAAAATCATTGATTTAAATCATGATTTAAATCAATTGATTTAAATCAGCCAACCCTGTCCTTTGGCATGCCATACAGGGCACATTTTTGATCAGATCAGTTTGAAACTTGGTATGCTTGTTTGCGGTTACCTCTAGATGGGAGCTATCGATTTTCTTTGATATCCATCAAGAAATGTTGCCGCTGGCAACGACCATTGATGAAGTTAGAGCAGTTATGCATCAGAATTTCCATTTGGCATACCCTGCAGGGCACATTTATTATCGGATTGCTTTGAAACTTGGTATGCTTGTTTGGGATGACCTCTAGATGGGAGCTATCAATTTTCTTACATTTCGTCAAAAAATGTGGCTGCTAGCAACAACCTTTGAACTTTGTTTAGTTAGACTTCAATATTTCTTTTTGGCACACCCTTCAGAGCACATTTATGATCGGATCACCTTGAAACTTGGTATGTGCTTTCGGGGTGACCTCTAGATGTGAGGTATTGATTTTTTATTTTAGCTCGACTTTGGCGAAGCCAAATTTGAGGCATTGTCATGGCCCACCGTCCATCTGTCCGTCCGTCGTGCTGTCAACACGGCTCGGGCTAGAGGCCGTATTTATGAACCGATCTTTACGAAACTCCTTGGGTACCTTTGTTATCACCGTGGGACGAGAACGAGTGTTTTGGGGTCAGGTCCAAAATTCAAGATGGCCACTGGCAGCCATTTTGTACAAAATTAGGTGCAATCAGATTTTTGTGCAGAACTTCCATATGAAAGCTCTGATTTGAATAATTTTTTTGTATGAATGTTTAGTACCATGGGATACATCACATATAATACAGGTTTTTTTCTCGTGCATAAATTATGCAAATTAGACTAACTTTGATGTATTTACTGTTACTTTCAGCACTGTAAGTGCAAATGCCAATACGGCTCGGGCTGGAGGGGGTATTTATGATCCGATCTTTACAAAACTTCTTGGGTACCTTTGTTATCACCGTGGGACGAGAACGAGTGTTTTGGGGTTCGGTCTGAAATTCAAGATGGCCGCTGGCAGCCATTTTGTACAAAATCAGGTGCAATCAGATTTTTGCGCAGAACTTCCATTTGAAAGCGCTGATTTGAATAATTTTTTGTGTGAATGTTTAGTACCATGGGATACATCACATATAATACGGGGTTTTTTCTCAAGCATAAATTATGCCAATTAGACTAACTTTGATCTATTTAGTGTTACTTTCAGCACTGTAACTGCAAATGCCAATAGGGCTTGGTTTAGAGGCCGTATTTATGAACCGATCTTTACGAAACTTCTCGGATATCTTTGTTATCACCGTGGGATGAGAATGAGTGTTTTGGGGTCCGGTCCGAAATTCAAGATGGCCACCAGCAGCCATTTTGTACAAAATTTTGTACAATCAGTTTTTTGCTCAGAACTTCTATATGAAAGCTCTGATTTGAATAAATTTTTGTGTGAATGGTTACTAACATGGGATGCATCACATATAATACTTATGTCCTATTCTTTAGACCATTGCAGTCACCTTGTAATTGATTTACTATGGTTGACGTGGTCACAAAAAAACTTGTCTTGGTCACAACAAATACTGATTCCTGTCATATTCATTATTGTTGACCTGGTCACAGCAAATACTAATTCCTGTCATATTCAAAGTGGAGCTACAGTGTCATTGACACTTTCATTTTTCATTTCCATAAAAAATTATTGTTGTTATCACCAGCCTTTGAATTTACTGCATTTGTGCATCAACTTATCCCTTTTGCACTCTCTGTAGGGTATATTTATGAATTTCCATAAAAAAAGAGAGAAAAAAACGTTGCCACAAGCATTGACCTTCAAACTTAGTGCATTTGTGCATTAACATCTTCCTTTGGCATTCTTCAGAGGGAGCATTCACTATCAGGTTGTTTTGAAACTTTGTGTGCTTATGCAGGGTGGCAAAGATAGGAGCTATCGATTTTCTTTTCACTTCCATCAAAAACTGTTGGTGTTTGCAACAATCTTTGAATTTATTGCATTTGTGCATCAGCATTCTTCTTTGACATGGCCTACAGGCGACATTTATCAGGGGATTGTTTTTAGCTCACCTACATCTGTAAGATGTGGTGAGCTATTGTGATAAAGTCGGGCGTCAGCGTCGGCGTCCGGCGTGTCCAATATTGTAAGATTTAATGTTAAGGTGAATTTCTCAAGAATCAGTGGGCTCAGGCCTTTGATATTGCATATGTAGGTTGTAGGGGACTATTAGAACAGTATTTAACCCTGAAACTACGACTTTTTCCAAATTTCAGCTAAAATTTTCTGCCAAAAGTTGTTGTAAGAATTTGCGTTTAGGTGTTGTAAGAATTTGTGTTAAAGTCAGCTTTTGTGCAGATTGTGCTGGTTTAACTTCTCATTACTGTTGATTTTCATATTTCAATAACAACTGTAGGTATTAACCCTACTGTATGCAGAAATTTAACGAAAATTTTCTTTTTTTTTCATTCAAAATTTTCATGTTTTTCTCGGACTTAGTAAATTTTAAGTTGTAAAACTTTGTGTTTAAGTGAGTTGTGTTTCTATGTGTCTTTCCAGGTGATTAATATTCTACACTTGGGTTACTGAACTCCATTGCAGTAATATTTAACCCTCATTACATGCATATTTGAGGAATTTGAGGCTGATTTTCTGCCAAAACTTGTAAGAATTAGCGTTTAGGTGTTGTAAGAATTTGCGTTAAAGTCAGCTTTTGTGCAAATTGTGGTGCTTTAACTTCTCATTACTGTTGATTTTCATATTTCAATAACAACTGTAGGTATTAACCCGACTGTATGCAGAAATTTAACGGAATTTTTTTTTTTTTTTCAGTCAAAATTTTCATGTTTTTCTCGGACTTAGTAAATTTTAAGTTCTAAAAGTTTGTGTTAAGGTGAGGTGTTAAGCTGAGTTCTCAAAGATCAGTGGGCTCAGGCCTTTGATATTACATATGTAGGTTGTAGGGGACTATCAGAACAGTATTTAACCCTGATACTACAACTTTTTTCCAAATTTCACCTAAAATTTTCTGCCAAAAGTTGTAAGAATTTGCGTTTTGGTGTTGTAAGAATTTGTGTTAAAGTCAGCTTTTGTGCAGCTTGTGCTACTTTAATTTCTCATTACTGTTGATTTTCATATTTCATTAACAACTGTGGGTATTAACCCTACTGTATGTAGAAATTTAATGGAAATTTTCTTTTTTTTCAGTCAAAATTTTCATGTTTTTCTCGGACTTAGTAAATTTTAAGTTGTAAAACTTTGTAAACTTTGTGTTTAGGTGAGTTGTGTTTCTATGTGTGTTTCCAGGCGATTAATATTCTACACTTGGGTTACTGAACTCCATTGCAGTAATATTTAACCCTCATTACATGCATATTTGAGGAATTTGAGGCTGATTTTCTGCCAAAACTTGTTGTAAGAATTAGCGTTTAGGTGTTGTAAGAATTTGTGTTAAAGTCAGCTTTTGTGCAGATTGTGGTGCCTTCATCTCTCATTACTGTTTATTTTCTCATTTCAATAACAACTGTAGGTATTAACCCTACTGTATGCAGAAATTTAACTGATTTCTTTTCTTTTTTTCAGTCACAATGTTCACGTTTTTGTCTGACTTACTCAATTTTAAGTTCTAAAAGTTTGTGTTAAGGTGAGGGGGATTTTTGGGACTTATATTCACTTTCTTTAAAAAAAATTTTTTTAACTTTTTTTTTTTAATACTTTCTCATACTTGTTACTAGTAACATTAAGGCTTATTTTAGTTGTTGATGTGATGTATTTTTGTTGGGACTTATAGTCACTTTCTTGAATGAATGTTTTTCCGCAACTCCTCTTTAACCAATGAATGTACTTACAATTTCAGTGATTTATGAAAGCCTTGAATGAATGTTTTTCCGCAACTCCTCTTTAACCAATGAATGTACTTACAATTTCAGTGATTTATGAAAGCCTTTCCTAATTCTTATTTATGATTTAATATCTGGCCTCACGATTCATATTCTTAATCATAAACATTTCTAAAAGAAAAAAATGCTTTTATATCCAATGATTTTATGTTGAATTGATATATAATAAATGCAGAAATATAGACTTTCCAAAGCCATCACATAAACCACATTAATCATTTGATGCCTAGTTAATGATTTATATTAACTAAATATTAGGCATGTTACATTGGAACGACATTATCAAGCGCGAATGTAGGTGAGCGTTGGGATGTAACATCCCTCTTGTTGAACTTGGTGTGCTCATCAGACAAGACCTTTAGATAAGAGCTATTGATTAGTATTCATTTCTGTGAATAAAAGTTGCCATTTACAATAACTCTGAACTTACTGCATTTGTGTTTAAACATTCTTCCTTTAGCCAGTTTTACAGTTTACATTTAAAAATGTATGGATTACTCAGACGTTGTGCACACACAATGCTGTTATGTTAAAATTTCACCAAATAACATTGGTACCAATGATCTTCAATTTTGTCATTTCACTTATAACTTACCAAGTTCAAGTTTGTGAAGTTGAGCTACAGTGTCACTTACACTTTCATTTAACTTGCTGTCCGGCAACATAGCCCACGTCTGACGTTTTTTTTTTTTTTTTGTTTTTTTTTTTTTGGGGTGGGGGGGGGGGGTGGTGAACAGGGGCTGATAGGGGCCTCTTTCCCAATGGAATCTGAGCATGAGTCTTTCCAATTTCCAACCCTAAAATTCAGTTGCAGGGATGCACAAATTAGATAACCCTGAGCCCGGCATTAGGTTCCTCCAAAGGTTATCCCAAATTATATTGTATAACCTTTTCTCGCACCTCTAAAATCACAAATTCAAATTAGAGCTTCAAACAAATGTATCACAAACCTGTTCTGATTGTCGATTGTTCTCTCCCTAATTGTTCTCTCCCTATTTTTTTTATGTTTGATATTTGTTACTTGCCAGTACTTGAGGATTACTCAGAATTCAAAGGATTTACGATTATGCTCTCACTTGCCTCACAGCTGTGCATTTTGAAGATATGGTGCCCCTCAAATCCAGAATCCTGGGTGTGCCATTGGAGTTAATATAAAAATTATTTATTTATTTATTGATGTTTGAGGCAATTTTCGGCATCTTTTGGCCATCTTGTGACTGCAGCATAAGGATGAAGTCCTGTTTAGCCCATTGTTTATACTACAGAACGGCCACCATGGACTGGTCACTTTCCACGCGTGGGCAATATTTCCACAGATGTAGTAATGTAAGATCCCAAACAATTATAGGAATAATCATCAAAAATTTAATTAATGAAGCACCAGGTATAACCTGGTGCTTCATTAATTAAAATTTTGCTGATGATGAGTTTTATTACCTGGTAAATGCATACGTGGGTGACGGCCAATCCACGGCGACTGTACTGTATGCTGCCCGGTCTCGAGGAACCCACCCCCCCAGCATTGGTTCCGAGCCCTATTTTACCAGTAGAGCAGAACTTTTTTAAGCACTGCTCCACTTCTCAGTGTTCGAACAGGGATACAGTATGAATAAAAATTCCACTCCATGGCTGCTTTTGTAACAAACTACAACTTTCAATGTGAGAACTTCATACAAGTTGATTGGGTTTTTTAGTCTAGTTGTGACAAAGTCAAATTCGACTTATAGTTTGGTGAATGGCGGGCGGGTGGGCATAAACAATTGGTTTCCGGATGATAACTTGATAATGGTTCAACCCATGTTCATGAAACTTCATAGGTAGGTTGGTATCGGTGAGAGGAATAACCCTATTAATTTTGGACTTGCTTGGTCAAAGGTCAAGGTCACAGTGACCTTGAACACAGTAAATTGTAAACAGTTGGTTTCCGGATGATAACTTGACTACATTTCAACCCACATTCATGAAACTTCATACGTAGGTTGGCCTTGATGAGGGGAAGAACCCTATTTATTTTGGACTCACTAGGTCAAAGGTCAAGGTCACAGTGACCCTGAACAGAGTAAATCAACACAATTGGTTTCCAGATAATAACTTGATAATGGTTCGACCCATGTTCCTGAAACTTCATAGTTAGGTTGGCATCAGTGAGAGGAAGAACCCTATTTAGTTTGGACTCTCCCCGTGGGAACCCCGGGAAGTAAGCAGCACTTGTTTACTGTGGTTAACCAGTTCCGCTTTTCTAGTAAAATAGGACCCAGTCACCAATGCTTGGGGTGAAAGTCCTCTAAAATGGGCAACATGTAGATCAACGATTGACTAAACTTGACTTCATCTCCACGTTGTGTCATGATTAGCCATGGTGCATAAATATGTGACGTTAACCACCAACAAACAACAAACATAGTTTGGACTCGCTAGGTGAAAGGTCAAGGTCACAGTGACCTTCAACATAGTAAATCGTAAACAATTGGTTTCCGGATGATAACTTCATAATGTTTTGACCCAAGTTCATGAAACTTCATAGCATCAGTGAGAGGAAGAACCTTATTTATTTTGGACTTGCTAGGTGAAAGGTCAAGGTCACAGTGACCTTCCACATAGTAAATCGTAAACAATTGGTTTCCGGATGATAACTTGATAATGGTTTGACCCACATTCATGAAACTTCATGGGTAGGTTGGCCTAGGTGAGTGGAAGACCCCTATTCATTTTGGACTCACTAGGTCAAAGGCCAAGGTCACAATGACCCTTCACTTAGTAAATTGTAAACAATTGGTTTCCGGACTATAAGTTGATAATGATTAAACCCACTTTTGTGCTGTCACAACTCGATATTGGATCGGTGATCCTATCGGCATTTTTTTTTGATATTTCACATTGCCAAATACTTTTCTGATGTACCAATGTTTTTTTTTATTTTCAGATTGATGTTTGTTGTGTGATAAAGTATGAACCTGTTACAGAAGCTTGTCGTAACAGCTGGTCAGTTGTCCCGCAATGCACATGTTTTATCAAGACATTCATATATTACCACTAGATCCAGTTTGAGTTCAAGGAAGCTATTTTCTTTACAAGCATCCTCCATTCTGAATTTAAAAGCAGAGAAATCATTGTTGAGGATTTCACAGGCTGATCCCCAGATTTTCACAGGGCATCACCCCATGTTATCAAACATTCAGTGCAGGACATATAAAGAGAAAAATGTATTGAAACTGCGCTGCGACGGATGCTATTTTGAGAAGCGTGATGGCAGGTGGTATGTTGAATGTTCTTTGAAGCCAAGACACAAGCAAATGCAGCTTTTGTCAAAGAGATTTCTTTTTAGAGATGATTGTTCTAAAGGAAGAGTAAGGGAAGCAATGTATTGGAGGTTCAATAAACGAGAGAGAATTTATTGGTTAGGAGATAACAAATACGCTAGACATGACTGGACAGGCGAAAGAATTTCCAAAATTGTTTGAAACTATTTATTTTGGCACTATGTTTTTCAACCGTCAATAAATTTGTAAATGAATTGTTCATGTTTCTTGTTACTGGATTTCTGCTAGTGAAAAATGTTGAAGGTCTCGGAATTTAATACCGTAACAGATCTTCTTGCATGACACAGATCTGGTGTGTGCCATGAGAAGATTATTTCCAAGCTCAAAGGTGACAAGTCCAATAAGGCTTCACGGTACTTCGATATTTCACCGAAACTCGGTATTTTTTTCAGTATCGATACCGTACCGAGCCAATTTCAACTCGCTCGATATACCGGTCATATCAAACAAGGATGGTCAGTTCTCAAATATTCGATATTTACTCATATCGCGGTATTTAAAAAAATACTGTACTCGGTATTACAAAATGGAATACCGTGAAGCCCTGGAGTCCAATTCTGTTTGGTATTCAATGTCATAGAACTAGTCTAGCCCTAAATAGTCTATTGCCTGTGATTATATTCGCTCGTCTGAGATATTTCAGTTGGTCAGAAAAACGAACCTATGGTTCGTTTTTCTGATCAACTGAAATATTCCAGATGACTAAAATATACAATCAAGGTGTGCACATCCTTGAAAAGTCCTTGAATTTCAATCTTACTCCTTGAATTTTGAAAATTCAGAAAATGCACCTGAAAAGTACTTGGAAATCCATCAGACTCCTTGAAAGTCCTTGAATTTTGCCCTTTACCTGTGTAATAGTGGGCAATTGAAACATCTTTTTTGCACTTTATTTTGTTGAAAAACCAAAAAAATGAACATAAATAATGGATAATCGATAAATGAGGAATTAAAGTTCATGCATTATTTAACTGGGTGACTTTCTGTAAGCACCATAATTTTGTTAGAGAGCATTTTAGAAGCACTGTTTTTCTGGAATTTAGAAGGATGAGGTAGAAGACATTTTTAACCCTTTACCCAATGTAACGGCCAAAACCGACCTGTGTTATTCTAAAAAATGGCCACTTAATTTCAATTATTTTTTTTCATTTTTGTCTCAAAAACATAGGTTATCACCCCTCGTTAGTACGAGTTTATCGAGCTTGTTCCAATGAGGGGTCATAACCTATGTTTTTGAGACAAAAAATTAGTTATTCAAGAATTTTTTTGCAAGTGTCATCTGATTTTCATGTTAGGTAAAGGGTTAAAGTAGGTAAGGCTTCTAAAAATGGTTATATTCCAAATGTACATTTTAAAAAAAACATCCTTGGAAAATGCTGATATGTTCTTGAAAAGTCCTTGAATTTTTAGCTCACCTGACTGAAAGTCAGGGTGAGCTTTTCTTATCACTCTTCGTCCGTCGTCCGTCCGTCCATCCGTCGTTCTGCGTGAAGGTGGTGTTTGAGCCTCTTTCTCCTAAACCACTGGCCACATTTTAATTAAATTTCATGCAAGTAGTGGTTATATAGGGGCATTTGGGTTTTTCTTCAAATTGGATTTCTGCTCATATTGTGGAGTGGGGTGGGGCCAAAATGCACAAAATTTTAAAAAATCATCTCATCAACCAGCCATAGCAAAGACTTGATATTTGGTATGCAGCTTCCATTTGAGGTGTAGACTCAAGTTTGTTCAAGAGAAGTTTGACGGGCAATATTTCCCTTTGTTCTGAGAGGGGCAAGAATTTTTGCCCCACCCAAAATTTATATTTTCTGAACCCAGAGGCCGATTTGAACCAAATTTAATATGAGGTATTATTGGGTTATAAGTACTTGATTTATGCCAAAAATCTTTTTCCTGCAGCCCCGTGGGAACCACAGGAGCTAAAAATAGAAAAAAATTAAAACGCCCATATCTCCAAAACTGCACGGCACCGAGAATTTTTATATGGTGTGAAGCTTCCTTAGGACCAACAGAAAGGATTTGTAAAAAAAAATTGCTATCGGTTTTATCATAGGGTACAGTTTCGGGACTTTGAAAAAGTGCTGGGTCAGCACTTTTTAACACTGTAGGCAATGGGAAGAACATTAAAAAATCTTCTTCACCAGATCCAGCAGGCAGAATCTTTTGATATTTGGTATGCAACATTGTAGGGTGGATCTGATTCAAGTTTGTTCAATTTGGCCCCCTGGGTTCATATCTGGGCTCAGTATAAGAGCCCGATTTCGATCTTAGTGCATTTCAGGCGAATTTCTTAAAAATCTTCTTCTCCAGATCCAGCAGGCAGAATCTTTTGAGATTTGGTATGCAACATTGAGGGGTGGATCTGATTCAAGTTTGTTCAAATCGGCCCCGTGGATTCATATTTGGGCTCACTATAGAACCCCAAATTCGAACTTAGTGCATTTCAGGCAAATTTCTTGAAAAATCTTCTCCAGATCCAGCAGGCTGAATCTTTTGATATTTGGTATGCAACATTGTGGGGTAGATCTGATTCAAGTTTGTTCAAATCGGCCCCCTGGGTTTATATTTGGGCTCAGTATAGGAGCCCAAATTTGAACTTAGTGCATTTCAGGCAAATTTCTTTGAAAATCTTCTTCTCAAGATCCAGCAAGCAGAATCTTTTGATATTGGGTATGCACCATGCTTGGGGGGGGGGGGGGGGGGGGGGGGGGGGGGTGAGATTCGATTTTGTTCAAGCCAAGTCCCTGAGTTCATATTTGGGCTCACTGTGGGAGCCTGAATTGTAACTTAGTTCAAAATGAGGAATTTTCTTTAAAAATCTTCTTCAGATCCAGCAGGCGGAATGTTTTGATATTTGGTATGCAGTATCCTTAGGGGGGTGAGATTCAAGTTTGTTCAAGCCATGTCTCTAGGTCCATATTTGGGCTCACTGTGGGAGCCCGAATGATAACTTAGTTCAAAATGAGGAATTTTCTTTAAAAATTTTCTTCAGATCCAGCAGTCGGAATGTTTTGATATTTGGTATGCAGCATCCATAGGGGGGTGAGATTCAAGTTTATTCAATCCATGTCCCTAGGTCAATATTTGGGTTCACTGTTTGAGCTTGAATTGTAACTTAGTTCGAAATGAGGAATTTTCTTAAAAAATCTTCTTCTTTTAGATCCAGCAGTCGGAATGTTTTGATATGTGGTATGTAGCATCCTTAGTAGGGGGGAGATTCAAGTTTGTTAAAGCCAAGTCCTTAGGTCCATATTTGGGCTCCCTGTGGGAGCCCGAATTATAACTTAGTCAATATGAGGAATTTTTCTTTAAAAATCTTCTTCTTCAGATTCAGCAGTCGGAATGGTTTGATATTTGGCATGCAGCAACCTTAGGGGGGGCTGAGATTCAAGTTTGTTCAAGCCAAGTCCCTTGGTTCATATTTGGGCTCACTATGGGAGCCCGAAAGACAACTTAGTTCAAAATGAGGAATTTTCTTTAAAAATCTTCTTCAGATCCAGCAGTTGAATGCTTTTGATATTTTTTATGCAGCATCCTTAGGGAGGTAAGATTCAAGTTTGTTCAAGCCATGTCCCTAGGTCCATATTTGGGCTCATTGTGGGAGCTCGAATTGTAACTTAGTTCAAAATGAGGAATTTTCTTTAAAAATCTTCTTCAGATCCAGCAGTCGGAATGTTTTGATATTTGGTGTGCTGCATCCTTATGGGGGTGAGATTCAAGTTTGTTAAAGCCAAGTCCCTGGGTTCATATATGGGCTCCCTGTGGGAGCCCGAATTATAACTTAGTTCAATATGAGGAATATTCTTTAAAAATCGTTTTTTTTTAGATCCACTGGTCAGAATCTTTGGATATTTGGTATAAGCTTTTCTTAGGAGGAGCAGATGCAACTTGTTGAAATCAATTCCCTGGGTAGATATTTAGGCTACCATGTCAGGTGAGCGCCCTCAGGCCCCCTGGGGCCTCTTGTTTTGGTCCTTGACTGTAAGAACCCTGACAATAAACATTCATTTTCTTTGAATCAACACAAGAAATGTTGCTCAATCGGAACTTGATTTGTCCAAATGTTTGATGACATTACCATTAGGAATTAAGACTTGCCATATATTTATTTATTTATTGGGTTTTAAAAGCACTTTTGACAGCCAGGGTCACCTCGTGTCAAACAGTTTTACAGGTGGAGGAAGCCGGAGTACCCGGAGAGAACCACTGAGCAATGGTGAGCAACTTTCAGGCTAACAGAAACCCAAGGGCACAACGTGGTTGCCGCAGGTGGGATTTGAACCGAGGACCTCTCGGCTTGCAGCCTGCACCTCTACCTACTAAGCCACCGTGCCCCCCCCCCCCCAAACTCACCTTAGCCTTAATTTTATGATTAAGCCACATAGTTCCACTCAATCCACTGTATGTGTAAATATCTTGATGGTTTCAAAGTGAGTTAAGTACTTACTTGTAGTGATTGGAATATCTATAATTGAAGTATGAAAGAATATCAATATACATATAAAAAAGTGGGTAAACAAACAGCCAATAACAGCATTAATTCCATTCGGAATTAGGCTGGTGGGCTGAGAGCTTGGATTATTTGAGAGAACGGAATCTCACTTTTTTGTTTTGTACGTGTACTTTGCTGTGGGTATACATGTATGTGTACAGTGCATATTTACACTGTTGACCTCCTGTAAATTTATGACATCATGAACTTGAAGAGATGATTTGTTTGTTTTATTCATGTTTAACAATGCTTTCAATAGCCATGGTCACATTCTGTCAGATTGAAGAGATGAAAACCGAACGTTGATTAAATGTGGACGCACAAAATATGGCTGGCCAACCTTCTTCCAGTTTTACACTGATTGACTGTAATGGTCACACTGCCCAATCGGTTCTTGTATTCTATTAAAAATCAGAGGATTCTCTGTTGCTGTTTGTAAGTTTCTATGTTGAAATCACGTCTTTTTCACCCAGCATGTACGAACACAAAGCAGATTTCTAGTCACCGGAGTAAGATGGAGGGCTGTGTATCAACCCCTTTGCATTTGTCAAGTAGTGGTATTATCGACTGAGGTTCAGTTCATCTGAGGGAGATGTAGGTTAAGTTTTAAGAAGGAAAATAGGCTGCAAAAACCTAGAGGGGTTGGCTAGAAATTCTGTCTTGTCAGGTTGATTTTTAACCAATTTGTTAGCATAATTTCGGGCTGGGGGGGGGGGGGCAACAGAAAATTTGCAGATGTCATGTCCTATTTTTCGGTTTAGCTCTTTTTTACACCCACCCACCCACCACCCTGTGCAATTTTTCTACTGCCATTTTCAGACACCCACCCTCGCTTTCGAATTGCTTTGACAAACATCATAATATAATAAGTATGGAGAGAAGTACAGTTTGCTGATTAGTTTGATTCCACCAGGGATTCCAGGTACTTGTTACAACTTTTTATTACCCAGAAAGGTTAGTTTCACTTCCTGTTGGCAAAATGAGGCTTCAGAAATCTTACATGTAAAACACTCATCCAGAACAGTCAATGTCCATTCCCCTGATTTGACATAAATAAAATATGTTCAAATTACTCCCCTGATTTGAACCGTAGGAGTAAGCTAAAAATGACAAAAAATTCAATCCATTCTGATCCATTTATTTATTTTTAACTTCATTCTGGCCGGAGTCTGCATGATTGATTGAAAAATTGCATAATTTGAGAACGCATGTTTTTAGCACACACATGAGATCCACCCTCCCCACACATAATGTCTTTTGTCTCCCAAATTTTTGGTCCCTCTCCCCCCCATCCCCTGCCCGATAATTTGGTGAAAGTGAAATATATTGGGAATGAAAACAATTTAAGTTGGACACCGAGAATCGTTTAATAATATGCACAATTTTAGAGATGCAGACCAAACTGCTACAAACTTGTATAGTCTGCAGACCAGACCGCCATCATTGGACTGCTTTGGACCTGTCCACTCATGGCAATCCGGTTTGCAGACTTTAATACATAGATGTATGTCTAGCTTTAGCACTGGGATTATTGATTACAAAAAGCCATTTTATAAAGTCAGACATTGCCGCTTTAGAGGTTAGGTGTTTAGCAGGACACTTTCTAAAACGCGTTTCATACAGCCATCTTCTCTAACTTGACAGCTTGCATCCAGAACAAAAACAACGATCCTTGATGAAACGAATAAACGTTTTACAGAAATATCCTTTTTAACCTTTGATCTCTGAAATGACAAATGTCTGAAATTACGAAACCAATTATACAATTACCATTTGGTAATACCCAATGTGTCTGATATAGGCCAAAATGTCGAGACCATGGTCGTTGTATGAGGTTTTTCGTAATCCCAATGGGTAATGGTATGCATATTGCTAGTGACAATGAGTGATGTCAGACAAGGTAGCGAATTAGGAATTACCATGTCAAGTTGTCAACTAACCTAAGCTCAAATACATTTCAATGTACTGAAGATAGGTTGCAAATCGCGATATAGCCTGTAGTTGCCAATATCGAACTCCAAGTCATTACATCCAATACCAAATACCGTACACATACCTGCATGTCAGAAATTGACCAATCTATCTGGAATATATCAGGTGCCCGTGCTAAGAACAAAACGTTTTTTGGCTGAAAGACTTGGAGCATTTGCACTGTCTATCTTTAAGTTCTTAACCCAATCGTATACTCATATATGATTGGGTTAAGAACTTAAAGATAGATAGAGCAGATGCTCCAAGTCATTCAGCACTAACAACATATAATCTGTAGTTCACATTTCCGATATCCTCCACATGTTATATGATATATAGCATGTGCAGGATAGCGGGAAATGTGAACTACAGACTCCACAGTGAGTCACAACTTGTAAGCACGTTTATGCGCTCACTGACTCCTGTGTAATGATGGATATGAGAAAATATTTCAAAATACACTCCACATTTTCACAATGTGCATACAATGTATCATATAACATGCAGAAACTTGATGCTTTCTTTAACACAAATGCGTATACCAATTCAATCATTATAAAATATCTTAAATAAAACAAATGTGTTAAAATCTTAATTTGGTATTACCAAAAGTAAAATTTTTACACATTTCACTTCATTTAAGGTATTTTATAACGATTGGACCTGGTCCAGAACCAGTCCAGACAAGAATATCGGACCACCTAGGGTTGGACCAGCCTGGACAACCTCTCCCCTGGACTGGACAATTACGAGCAGTCTGGTCCAATCTGCATCCCTACACAATTTAGACTATGTCGGTATAGTTCACAACAAAAAGTGGTTTAGCAGATTCTCTGTGGCCTGGATGGAGAGATCTCAACGATTTGGTGTGAAATGTTTTGTTGTTTTGGGTATACAGATATATTATTCTTTTGATGCCACAAATCGAATGACATGCTAATAAAAACTTGTACTCGATCCCATTAACCATTCTATACAATACAAGTTTAACTTAGTACAATATGAGGAAATTTCTTTAAAAATCTTCATCTTCAGTTTCAGCAGTCAGAATCCTTTCATATTTGGTATACAACATCTAAATGGGAGTCAGATTCAAGTTTGTTCGAATCGAGTTCCTGGGTTATTAATTTGGGCTCCCAATTGTAGCCTGAGTATTGACTTAGTGCAATATGAGGGAATTTCTTTAAAAATCTTTTTCTTCAGATCCACCAGTCAGAATCCTTTCAAATTTGGTATACAACATCTCTAGGTGGGTCGTATTCAAGTTTTTTTTTTTCAAATTGGGTTTCTGGGTTAATATTTGGGCTCTCTATTGGAGCCCAAAGTTTAACTTAGTGCAATGTGAGGACATTTCTTCAACTCCTTGCATGTTTCGGCCGGATATTCCTGCCCAGGACAGGATTTCTCTTGCCACTGAGATATGTTTAATTTTGTGACATTTAATCAAATTTTGCCCTTGTAAATTGAATGGAGTTTTTCTCCAATGATTTCTTGAGTTAAATTCAGATGATTTTTTTTTAGCAAATCTAGTCATGGCTGCTTCACAGCAGCCATCACTGGATTTGATGTCAAATATCTTGAAAATACTCAGCACTTTAAGAGTTAAAAACCTCCTTCTTTAAATCCACAAGTCAGAATTCTTTCATATTTGGTATATAATATCTCTAGGGGAATCAGATTCCAAGTTTTTGTTCAATTTGAATTCCTGGCTTACCAGTAATATTTTCACTCTCTGTGGGGGTGGGGGGGGGGGGGGGGGGCACAGGGTGAGATGAGCGGGTTAGGTTCAAGTTTGTTCAAATCCATTCCTTAGTGGTTTTCCATAATATTTGTCTTTCAAACTGCAGTGACATAACAACCCTTGAAAGTTTTGTAGTGCAAATCTACAGCTGTTAGAGTAGGAAGCAGTCATGAATACCTTTGATAATAATCATCTGACATGGACACAAGAGTTATGAATAATTTCAAGACTTCATTCCTCTGTCCCAGTAGCGTTCTTAAACCATGACAAGCTGAATGTGACCCAAAATACATCTTTGAACCACTTTGTCAAGTGACTGATTAAGGCCCCTTGTGGCCTCTTGTTCTATGTGTTATGAATGTATGGTAAGCGACGCTTCAGGTTCCGTTACATGGAAAACCCGCAATTGTTTATTCGACACCACTCACCACAAAAACCTTTGTTTGTAGTACTTGTATCTCCATTGGGTTCAGCCTAATTTCCTATTGATCATTCTTAGGGGATCAGTCGTTAAGCCCATTGAGTCAGAAAAAAACTTAAATTGGGGTAACAAACTAAAAAAGTTCATCTATTCTGTGTTGTTTTCCCAGTGTCACATTTTCTCTCCAACTGACTCGTCCACCAGGAGAAATGTGATAATATTAACATTAATAAGGGAGAAATGTGATAAATACAGATTATCTTGATAATGTGCATGTCCTGTGATTCGTGTGGATTCGAAGTGGTGTCCAGAATGGGATCTCAACGAGCCGGCTTTGCCGGCGAGTTGTGATCCCATTTTTGGACACCACCGAGAATCTGGTACAAATCACAGATTAGCGTTGAACAACGTGATAACAACACCTTCAAGAATTTTGTCCCTATATCGTTGTCCATGCAGATTACCATCGATGAAGATCAACTGTGTCCAATAATGCAAGGAAATTCCTACCCAAACCATTACATTACCCCCGCTGAAACGGTCGCATTCCCACACGCAAGCATCAGAAAACCGGTGCTCTTTGAAACCTGGCTTCTCTTTATCACGCAAGCCACCCAAAGACAACTTTGCTTGGACCCCTCCCCTCTCGCCAATTCGGGTTTCATTTCGCCATGTCTCTTCCTCTGGCGATTTTTTTTACCCTGGGCTGTGCCCACTTCTTAGTCTGAGATCTCTATTGAATAGTTCTCCAGTAACTCCCTCTGTTGGCCTATCCACCTTGTCTTCATGTTTGAATTTCAAATATTTCGGAACATCAATTTAATCCAGGGTCGGGGAAATTTACCAAATTGTTGAGATAGCGTTTTATTACGTCTATTCTGTCGTTCTTAGTCCCCATTCATCCAAGCTCACTCCCTTATTGCTTCTAGTGCTGCAGTATTACTCAACTCCATTATTCATTTGCCTGCATCGTTCTGCAGGGTTTCCAAGCTATTTAAAGCCCTTTGGTTAAGAGGTATCACTTCCAAACATATGTTATACTTGAAAACCTTATTGAAACTGTTTCACCCTATAAGATTCATTTGATTGAGGAATCGCTTCCCCTTCAGGTAGTTTTTAGCTTAATTTGACTAAGTCAAGATAAGCTATTGCCTTTACTCATGCAGTAGTCTGCGAGTCGGTTCACATTTTCCTTTAGCACAGGCTACAAATCATAGTTCTTGTCTGATGATCACTAAATTTCATGTGCAGGTTCGAGGTGATGTCCAGACATCCCATTTTGTTTCGCGATCGGTCTACCATGATGGCTGCGTCGGTTCGAAACCTGAAAATGTTTAGCACAGTCTACAGTTCATATTTATGAAGCGATTTCATTGTCACTTGGTAGGATGGCTTGGTATCATGTCTAGATGAGACTATCATATTTTGGTCACGATCGGTTAGCCATTACCACAGCTTGGACATGTGATGTTGATTCCTTTAAAATTGCCAACGGGCCATGTTTATGAAGGGATTTCAATGTAGCTCAGTGAGATGACTCGGTATGATATCTAGTTATTTCATTCTGTAGCCCTGTTTTGGTTGAGATCGGTCAACCATGAGAGCAGCACGAGTTCGAGTCTAAATTCCTTTGTCACAGTCTACGCCTCTTATTGTTTCTGTTGAATGCATAAACTACAAGGTACAGAACTTAACGTAGTGTCAATTGTCACAAGTTTTGTCTTATTTGATAATCCTTTCATAAACATGGGACATCCTTTCTTTTTGATGTCTAGATGAGAACATCCTAGTTTGGTCACGATCTGTTAATTGTGACAGCTGTGCGGGTTCGAATCCTAAAGTCTTTATTTGCCACAGTTTACATGTCATATTTATTAAGCAATTTCATCGTAACTTGGTAGTGTGACTTGGTCTGAAGACTTGATGAGAACATCCTACATTTATATTGGGCTAAATTGGTCATATTGGTCAACGATGAGGGCCTCATGGGCCCTTCCTCTTAAAACCTTCGACAAAGGCTACAGGCTGTATTTATGAAGTAATTTCATTGCAATTTGGTTAAGTGACTTGGTGTTGTGTTGTCCAGGTGGATTTCTGAATGAATGTCTGGACGATTTCCCATTTTGGTTCAGATCGATTAACCATGAGAGCTGTATGGGTCCTCAGGCCTTAGACCTAATTCTTCTACCACACTCTACAGGTAGTTTTTTGGAATGATTTTACTGAAACTTTGTAACTTTGGTTGACATACATCATCTGTGAGGGCCACATCAACCTTGGCCTCAGTTTTTTAGTACAGTCTACACCTCAAATTATTCTTGTTCAGAACATAGCATGTAATGTACAGAATGTAACATATTCTCAATTATCACAGTTCTTGTCTTATTTCATAATCATTTGATAACTTACATTGAACATTATCTTTCATCCAACACTACACACAGTCAAGTTAAGCTGAATTGCCATTGACACTTTCATTTAGTGTGGTTTTGGTAGATGCCACTTGTAACTTGGTGGGTTGACTTCATACAATGTCTAGATGAGAAAGTCACCTTTTGGGCATGATTAGGCAACTGTGACGGCTACAGGGGCCCAAAGCCCGAAAACCTTTAGCACAATCTAGAGGTCATATTTATGAAGGGATTTCATTGTAACTTGGTAGGATGTCTCCAAATAATGTCTAGATGAGAATGTCCCATTTTGATCGCGATCATGCAGCCTTGATGGGTGCCCGAGCCCAAAAACCTTTAGCATAGGCAAAAGGTCATATTTATGGAAGGATTTCATTGTAACCTGTTAGGTTGACTCCATGTAATGCCTAGATGATGACATCCCCTTTTGGCCGTGATTGGTCAGTTGTGATGGCTACTAGTGCCCGAAGCCCGAAAACCTTGAGCACAGTCTACAGGTCATATTTATGAAGGGATTTCATTGTAACTTCTTAGGATCACTCCAGATGATGCCCAGATGCGATTGGCCCCTATGGTTGCGATCATTCAGCCATGATGGCTGCCCGAGCCCGAAGCCCGAAAACCTTTAGCACAGTCTACAGGTCATATTTATGAAGGGATTTCATTGTAACTTGGAAGGTAAACTTCATATAATTTCTAGATGAGAACGTCCCCCTTTGGACATGATTGGGCGACTGTGATGGCTAAAGGTGCCCGAAGCCCGAAAACCTTTAGCACAGTCTACAGGTCACATTTATGAGGGGATTTCATTGTGACTTGGTAGGATGACTCCAAATAATGTCTAGATGAGAACGTCCCATTTTGTCCATGATCATTCAGCCTTGATGGGTGCCCGAGCCCCAAAACCTTTAGCATAGGCAAAAGGTTATATTTATAGAAGGATTTCATTGTAACCTGTAAGGTTGACTCCATATAATGCCTAGATGATGACATCCCCTTTTGGTCGTGATTGGTCAACTGTGATGGCTACAGGTGCCCGAAGCCCGAAAACCTTGAGCACAGTCTACAGGTCATATTTATGAAGGGATTTCATTGTAACTTCGCAGGATCACTCCAGATGATGCCCAGATGAGATTGTCCCCTTTGGTTGCGATCATTCAACCATGATGGCTGCCCGAGCCCAAAAACCTTAAGCACAGTCTACAGGTCATATTTATGAAGGGATTTCATTGTATCTTGGTAGGTTGACTTCATATAATGTCCAGATGAGAACGTCCCCTTTTGGACATGATTGGGCAACTTTGACGGCTAAAGGTGCCCGAAGCCCGAAAACCTTTTGCACTGACTACAGGTCATATTTATGAAGGGATTTCATTGGAACTTGGTAGGATGACTCCAAATAATGTATAGATGAGAATGTCCCATTTTGGCCGTGATCATTCAGCCTTGATGGGTGCCCGAGCCCAAAAACCTTTAGTATAGGCAGAAGTTCATATTTATAGAAGGATTTCATTGTAACCTGTTAGGTTGACTCCATATAATGCCTAGATGATGACATCCCCTTTTGGTCGTGATTGGTCAACTGTGATGGCTACCGGTGCCCGAAGCCCGAAAACATTGAGCACAGTCTACAGGTCATATTTATGAAGGGATTTTATTGTAACTTCGCAGGATCACTCCAGATGATGCCCAGATGAGATTGTCCCCTTTGGTTGCGATCATTCAACCATATTGGCTGCCCGAGCCCGAAGCCCAGAAACCTTTAGCACAGTCTACAGGTCATATTTATTAAGGGATTTCATTGTAACTTGGTAGATTGACTTCATATAATGTCTAGATGAGAACGTCCCCTTTGGACGCAATTGGGAAACTGACGGCTACAGGGGCCCGAAAACCTTTAGCACAGTCAACAGGCCATATTTGTGAGGGGATTTTAATGTAACTTGATAGGATGACTCCTTTTGGAATAATTTCACTGTAACGTGGTAACTTTTGTTGATATACGTTAACTGTGAGGGCCACATACATTAACTGTGAGGCCATATTAACCCACCCCTCAGCTCTTTAGTACAGTGTACACCTCATATTATTTTTATCATAAACATATATCACACAGGGAACAGAAATGAACATATTCCCAATTATCACAATTCTTGTCTTATTTCATAATCCTTTCATAAACATTGAACATTATCCTTTTCATCAAACACAACACACAAGTTAAGCTACAGTATCATTGACACTTTCATTTTGTTCAAGTCACTAGTTGTTCCCATACCTCCCAACAATTTTCAACATTTTCTCTACCACCCCATTTGCTTTCTGACACCAGTAACATATCATCTGCGAAAACTTGCCCTGGGATCTGCTACCCCCTTGTCGCTATGCAATAGTTCATCTCCCAAATCTTTGATGTGCAATGCAAAAAGAATTGGCGAATGGGTGCACCATTGTAGGTCTTTATCTGCAGGCTCCATAGGCAAGTGTTTTGTTATGTCACCCAGGCTAAGTTCACTTTTTATATCTTGATATACTGAGTCAAAAGAGAAAGTATAATAAACTTAGAGTAGCAATTTTTTTACTATTATCGACTTTAATCCGAAACAAATTATTGTGAATTCATATTTCTAGTCTAGCTGTATGAATTTGCATAATTTTATGTTCTTACTGTTGCCAGCGTCACGTCAGTACATCGCAATTCAGACATGGGGTGAAATGGAAAGTTCACACATACAGTCAACAAACAGCGTATATGTCCACCGTTTGCCTCTTGGGTGGCAAGACGTCGACGACACATGGACCTGATAAGTCTCTGGATGTCACCCTACGGTATTGAGTTCCACTCCTGCCTTAGAACATTACGTGAATTGTTTAACGTCTGAAGATCATGTAATCATACCCGACATTCCAACTGATCCCAAAGATGCTCGATTGACGACAAATCTGGCGAAAGTGGGGGCCATGGTAGAAGTTTTGATGCTCTGCTCCCCAGATACGCGCCACGTGACATCGGGCATTGTTTTGCTGGAATAACTGAAATCTGACGTTAGCGTTGAACAACGTGATAACAACACCTTCAAGAATTTTGTCCCTATATCGTTGTCAATTCAGATTACCATCGATGAAGATCAACTGTGTCTGATAATGCAAGGAAAGTCCTGCCCAAACCATTACATTACCCCCGCTGAAACGGTCGCATTCCCACACGCAAGCATCAGAAAACCGTTCTCCTCGTTGCCGATACACTTTGCCCTACCATCAGCGCACTGTAGACAGAATCGTGATTTATCACTAAAAAGAATTGCTCCAACGCTGCTGAATCCATCGAACACGCTGACGTTCCCATTCCATTCTAACGGTACGATGACGTTGGGTGAGGACTGGTCCGTGGTATGGACGCCAACTTTGGTTTCTGTGTTCAGCGAATCTGTTGCGGACAATTTGTGCACTGATTCTATTGTTAGTTCTACCAGGAGTAGTTGCCAGAAGGAAGTGATCCCGCAAGTGAGACATCCTGGTGTGTCTGTCTTGTGCAGGGGTCGTAACTCTTGGTCGACCTGAACGTGGTCGGTTGGCAGTAGATCCAGTGGTTCTATACCTTCCAATGAGATGGTAAGTAGTTGCCACAATGACTCCGAGCTCAGCAGCGAGCTCATCTGGAGGTATTCCAGCCTCGTGCATACCAATGGCACGCAACCTCTGATTTTCGGTTAACCGTGGCATTTTTTTTTAAATGTCGGAAGACAAAAACTAGCATGTTTTCTCAATAGCCCAGGCTCTCTAGCAGAACATAATACAAAGAAAATCGTCGGTCACCCATTCAATTTGGCATTTTCGGGTAGCACATGCTATTTTGAAATCCGTAGCAAAATTGTATACGGTTGGGTGGACAACAACATGTCATTAAACTCTTTGCATGACTTCTTGTCCACAAACATGCAACATTAGAACTATTACATTTCATCCTTTATGCTATTTTTCACATTTGTTTCTATTATACTTTCTTTTTTGACTCAGTGTGTAATGCTTTCGGAATTCCCAAACTCATCTCCCAGACCCCAAGCCTCAAGCTTCTGCCACATACTCTCCCTCCATACTCTATGGCATGCCTTGTTCACGTCCAGAAAGGCCATAAACATATTTTTCTTTTTGGCTTTTGCAGATTCTATCATTGGGGGCACCGTGAAAAGATGGGTCCTACTAAACACTGAAGGATACCAAGGTGAAGGAAAATAAGTAAGGGTCGTTTTTAAAAAAAAGGTTTAAATGTAAGTGCAGACCTTGAAGCAATACTGTATATGTGATGTAACTGTTTATTTATTTGTGTAAATGCAAAATATATGGGGTTATACTTTTTGCCGGTAAAAAGGACGGTATCCGGTAAAAAGGACGGTAAGTGTATAAAAACTGCGTTTTAAAGTACTAAATGTACCTCTGAATGTGTGAAAAGCGATTATTTAAGAAAGCTTACGCAATAAAAAATATATAGAAGGAAGATTAAGTATTGTTTGTTTTATTGTAGTCTATTTTCAAGACAAAATAGATCATTTCGCCATCGACACTGATCGACACGCCATTTTGTGCAATGAAAACAACGATTTCGCTTAGGTGCACGACGGGGTGAATATTATCATACTTGCTCGATGGAGGTGTAGCTAATTTTAGATGTTTCTGTTCACTACGAGGGGATTTAACAAAACGTTTTTTTGGGGGAGAGAAACCATTTATAATTTGAAAATAGTCTACAATAAAACAAACAATACTTAATCTTCATTTTATATTGCGCACGCTTCATTAAATTGTCACTTCTGTGAGCGCGGTGGCTCAGTAGGTAGAGGTGCAGGCTGCAAGCCGAGAGGTCCTAGGTTCGAATCCCACCTGCGGCAACCGCGTTGTGTCCTTGGGCAAGACACTTCATCTCCATTGCCCGTGTGGGGGCACGGTGGCGTTGTGTAGTAAGGCGTATGCTAACGCTGCTTGTGTGGAGTTAGTATGTTGGGAGCTGACACTCGCCGTTGTTCGGTGGTTCTCTCCGGGTACTCCGGCTTCCTCCACCCGTAAAACTGTCACGGTCATGATTAGCCATTGTGCATAAATATGTGACCTTAAACACCAATAAATAAATAATAAATAATTGTCACTTCACACTTTCAGAGGAACATTTGATACTTTAAAACAGTTTTTATACGCTTACCATCCTTTTTTACCGGCAAAAAGTTGTATTCAAGCTTTTTTTTCAAACGGGGCTTCATATTTTATTTTCAGTTAGCGTTTCGCCAAACACATGCCGAGGTGATAATAAATATTAAAACCAACCATACATCAGTGGATACTAGTTCTAGATTCCTTAAGTCCCACCTCAGTGATACCCACATGAGCCTATTAAGACTAGGGCCCCTTGTGCTCACTCCACCAATCCTTATGTGTGAGCTCACAGTGGTGGGCCCGGAGGGGGGGGGGGGGGCTGAGGGGCCCCGAATTTAAACCGTAGCTTACTGTTTTTAACCCCACGTTTCCTCAGGAGGCGCCAGAATCGATCTGAGAGCTTCAGAATTTGAAGAAAAAAATCCGGGAAAGGGCTAACAACCGCGGGGGGGGGGGGGGAATACGCCCAATTCCATAGTTCAAGCCATTGAAATATGCAGGCGTTATGTCGATCTGAACCCCCCCCCCCCCCCCCCCCCATTCGAAAATATGGGAAATGGACTATATATCTAGCGGGGCGTAGTCAGTATTCTGTAATGTGGGGGGGGGGGGGGGGGGCAATCATGATATTTGGAACTAGGGCGAGACCTTCCCAGAAACAAATTATCGTAAACAATTCATTAGTTATTAATTCCAATCGCCCGCTATACACATTAGTGTCTATCATACACAATATGTATAGTGGGCGACTGGAATTAACAAGCAGTAGATTTGGATTGCTTCCAATTTCTTGATGCCCAATCTTGGAGTGCAAGTTCAAAATAGCCTAACGCGCCAGTGTGTGTCAGCGAAAAGCAATAGGGATTGTGTTCAGATGCCAGTTTCAATGTAATCGTATACATGTGCTTCCTGGGCAGGGAATATAGAGAAGGGAATTAACATGTACAGGGATTGGACACTTGCCTAGTCTTCAATTCTGGTCGCCATGCTGGCTTACCAAGCAACTTAAAAAAACAACAAAGATCTTTGTGAACACAATTTACTGAACAGAGTTTATCATCGTGTCGAGTAATATAAAAAAAACAAACAACAGAAAAAACATAATTTTGTACAAAATAATCTTATAAAACGCTGACCGTTGCAAACAACTAATGACCAAACCAGTTGTAACGGCCAAAACAGACCAGCGCTATATACGAAGATCGCCATTCAATTATTTATATATTTTAATTTACTGCTTGCAAAACATAGTTTATGATCCCTCATTGGAACGAGTGCGTTGTGGACTTTAGGTCCAAGTTTGGACTTCCGTCTCATCAGATTGATAACGCGCCTGATGGCTATAGACGCACAGGCGTAACATAGTTTATTCAAGCTAATTCCAGACAGAAACTGGCCGCCAACCCCCAACTTAGCCATTCCCAACTGTGGAAGGAGAACACCTCCTCCAACACCTACACCCACCCAAGGGCCACTTGCCTCAATAATGGCTGCAGTATCACTTTTCGAGCAAAGTCCATTTAATATTTTCGAAATGGTGGTGGGGGGGGGGGGGGGGGAGGAGGGGGGCTAGATCGTTATATCTAACGCTTGAACTATGGAATTGTGCGTATTCCCTCCCACGATTATGAGCACTTCCCAGGGATATTTTTTTTCTTCAAATTCTGAATCTCTCAGATCAATTCTGGTGCCTCCTGGGAAAACGTGGGTGTTAAAAACAGTTCATTATGGTTTGCATTTGGGGGGGGGGGGGCCCTCAGCCACCACACCCACCCCCCCCCCCCCCGCCCCCCACCCCGGGCCCACCACTGGAAGCTCACACATAGGGATTGGTGGTGGAGTGAGAACAAGGCGCTCCAGTCTTAATAGGCGCCTTTGAGTATCATTGGGGTAGGACATACAGGAATCTAGAACTAGTATCCATCCATTGATGTTGGTTTTAATATTTATTATCACCTCGGCATGTGTTTGGCGAAACGCTAACTGAAAATAAGTTATGAACCCCTGTTTAAAAAAAATAGCTTGAACACAACTTTTTGCCGGTAAAAAGGACGGTAAGTGTATAAAACTATGTTTTAAAGTACTAAATGTACAGCTGAATGTGTGAAAAGTGACAATTTAATGAAGCGAACGCAATAATAAATATATATAACGAAGATTAAGTATTGTTTGTTTTATTGTAGACTATTTTCAAAATATAAATGGTTGCTCTCCCAAAACCTTTCTGTTAAATCCCCTCGTAGTGAACAGAAACATCTAAATTAGCTACACCTCCATCGAGCAAGTATGATAAAATTCACCCCGTCGTGCACTCAGCGAAATCGTTGTTTTCTTTGCACCAAATGGCGTGTCGATCAGTGTCGATGGCGAAATGATCTATTTTGTGTTGAAAATAGTCTACAATAAAACAAACAATACTTAATCTTCCTTCTATATATTTATTATTGCGTAAGCTTCCTTAAATAATCACTTTTCACACATTCAGAGGTACATTTAGCACTTTAAAACGTAATTTTTATAAACTTACCGTCCTTTTTACCAGATACCGTCCTTTTTACCGGCAAAAAGTATTACCCAATAAAAAGACCAAGTCGTCGCCGATAGCTGCCACTCAGTATTTAGTAGGTAGCTTCTGTAATTAATAGGCTCCCTGGGTGTGTGAATGAAATGCGGAACTCGATGCCACTGTCATTCTTATAGTCCTAATTCGATTGCTATTTCGTACTCTTAAGATTGTCGTCTTCCACCTTATTGACTTTATTTCATTCTTGTTGGTATTCTTCGTTTGCTACCTTGGCCTTCCACACCTTCAGTTTTCTACTCATCCTGTATGCAGCACATTTGACTTTTATGGCAGTAGTGTTTAATTGGGGATTCTAGCTCAGTAAAAATGCGTTTCTGGCTCACAATTGGAATTTCCATTGAAACATTTTCTGGTGCAGCTGAAACCTGACTTCAATTCAACCTGAGTTAATTTTCGTCTGAGCTGGTATTTCGACTAATATTAATCCGAAATAAAAAGAAAATAAATTCGGAAGTGAGCCAGAAAAAGACGATCTGTTTTCAATGTAAATTTACAAAGGAAGTTGTAAAAGTGTCAAGATAGCCGCCTCATATATTTGCGAAAACGAACTTTTCTGCACATCACTCAGTGCAATTTTGTCATAGGGATTTGTAAGGCACTCCCTTCGTTCTCTCCCTCGAAGTGAGTCTGTACAGGGATCTGTAATGCATTGTAATCTGGCACCGTAAGGACACGATTTAGCATACATTGCCATTTTGCTCCATGTTATTCTAATAGTGATTTTGTCATATTTGTAATTGATGTTTTATTTGTAATTGATGTTTCATCTCCAAGAGAGTTGAAATTAAAAATAAGAACTCCACCTTTAAGGGCACTTTCATTATTTTTATTTTTTAATGTCTTTTAAAGAAAAAGAAAATAACTTAAATTTTAATTTCTAAAAAAAAACAAAGGAAAAAAAACTACATATTTTTAAATATAAAACATGGATAGAGTCATAGACGAAATAAAAAAAACACAAGGAGTAGAGCATTGCGGATTTCTTCAAGAATGTTTTACAGAATGCTTGCCAATCTTGTTAAAGAAAACATTCTAAGAGTGTTGAAGGAAAGATGTTTCAATTGCAAGTTCGGATGGACTGCGATCATGACTCAAGACGATGCGACCATCATCATATGTTTCATGCCAGCATTAAATATGGTCATTAAGCGTGACTTGATGAGAATTTGGATGGAGATTGTCTTGCATATAGGAGATCAAAGACCTGATGAATTGGAATGTTCCGATTTTCGATGGAGAGCGAGTCATCTCACAACTGAAAGTCGAGAGCATATTTTGCATTATTTACTGGATAGAGAATATACGATTTTGTGAAGGAGAAAAAAAATCACTAAATTAAAATAAAAATTGATTTTTAAGAAACATTGAAAAATAAATTTCCAAAAATTGCCCCCAAAAAATTGTTCAACCTTAAAAGTTGATTTTTCAAAAACAAATTTAAAAAAAATGATCCCTACCCCCTACCCCTCCCCCTCCAAAACAAATTTCTCCCCAAAATGTTTTTTAAAAAAATAAAATTGATTTTTCAAAATAGTTAAGAAAAAAAAAATTATTGAACAAAAAAAAAAAAAAAAAAAAAACCAGATCCCCCCCACCCTCAAATGATTTTTCCTAAAAAAAAAATTTTTCCCACCCCCCAAAAATAATAAAATTTAAAAAAATGGAAATTGAAAAATTGGCATGATTCCATTCTAATTGGGTGAAGAGAAAAATGCATTAAATTTGAGATTGAATATACAAAAGATAAAGGATGTAAATCAATAAATGGATGTCTCAAATGAGGGTGAGGAAATAACTTTTGCAGACTAGTTTGAAATAACTTAAATGCTGGGAAATCCAAAACAAAACAAAAATGTTCCAGAAAAATACTTTTCCCAATAAAAAAAAATGATTTTTCCCAAACCAATTTTTAAAAAAAAATATGTTTTTCAACAAAAAAAAATTGATTTTCCAAACAAAAGATTCCCACCAAAACATTTTCTAAAAAAAGAAGATCTTTCAAAACAAAAGAATTCCCACCAGCCCCAAAAATGGCAATGGAAGAGAACAAATGGATTATTCAAAATATAAATATTAATATGAAAAAGGACTTTACCGAAAGAGAAAAAATCAAATCAAAATAATAATAAAATTAAAGAAAACAAACAAATTTAAACAATTGTAAATATTTATTTATGAAAAAATAACTTTCCAGTTTGTTTTTACAAGTTCACATCTTTTTTATTTGCATGCGAGTTGTCACTTCCCCTCTTCATTTTTGTTTAGATGTGGAATGATTGTGTCTCCTTTCGTTAATTTTTTCACATTGTTTGAAGCTTCTTCTCCGAGTTGATCTACAACACCTTTATCAATTTTCAGCTATATTTTGTTTTTGCCGTAGATCAAACTGAACTACTTGATATTTTGTTTGATTTTCAAGAGTTTGCGACACAAATTTTCTAAATCTGAAAATATATCTTCTTGATCCCATGCTTTTAGTTACCTATTTATATTCAAACTTGATTACTTCGACATCATTCAATTGAATTGGATTGGATTAGGTTTCAAATAAAACGTTTCATCATTGTGTGAAGCAATTCTTTTCAGTCTGATTTTTTTTGCCATTTTTTAATTTTAATTTTCTTTTCTATTTCTTATATATATAATATGAAACCATGTTCTTTATTAATTTATTTTTTTTTTATTTATTTATTTATAAAAGTAGAGGATATCCAAACTGCTTTTGATATTTTGGGAAAAATGATATTGGATACGCGTGCTTGGACACATCAATATGTTACCAAGTTTAGTGAGGATCATGAATGTCACTGGCCCACAAAAACTTTGTGCAGGTTTTTCACACGAGCGCTGCATCAACGTCTGTGGGGCACGTTTTGGTATTTTCATTTGTACTGGATGGGCTTTTTCGGAGGTCTCATTCTTCTTTTCTTGGTATAAACTTGTTCATCAATAGTTTCTGATCGAAACGTAACTCTTGAGGGATGCGAATACTGACACGTGATGAACATTTACATGCCATTGGCATATCGGAAGCTGACAACAGAAGACTGCAGTGGCTCAAATTCTCAATGTTACTCAATTGGTGATTAGCAGGCTGTGGTTATGCTACCATCAGAAGGCAATGCTGATGACAGATGTCGGTTAGGTCATCCAAGGCCAACAACTGCTAACCAGGATTGTTTCATCCAAACCACAGCATTACGTAACCACCATCACAGTGCCTCAAGAAATTGGACAGCAGCTGCACCGAGCAACAGATGTGCAAGTCAGTGGTCAGACTGTCCGAAATTGCCTGCACGGCTGGAATTTGTATGCTCGAAGAGCTTGAATAATTCCATGTTTGACAGAACATCACACCGCAGCAACTGGTGCGGAGCATGACAGACAGTGCTGGGACAATTGTCGGTGTAGCAACATCATGTTTTCCAATGAATCGAGATTCACTCTCGGCTTTCGCAGCAGATCAACCAGAGTGTGGCGGTGGTGTAACAAACAATACCATGATGTAACCGTAAGGCAGCACGATCATTTTAGTGGTGGATTGGTTATGGTGTGTGGAGGCATAACCATGACAAGCAGAACAGAATTACATGTCATCCAGGGGTGTGTCACAGGGTAGTACTACCATGACATATTATCAGCTCATGTGGTGCCATTTGCGCGACGTCACAGCCATTGATTCATTTTCCAAGATGACAATGTAAGCGCACACAGGGCCTGTGTCGCTACAGAGTTCCTCCAGGAGCAGAACATCACTACACTCCCTTGGACAGCACTGAGTCCAGACCTTTCACCATTTGAGCACGTCTGGGATATGCTTGGCAGGCACATATGGCAATGCCAACAGCCCCCTACCAATGTCCAGGAATGCACCGCTGCACTGCAGAAAGAATTGAATACCATCAGTCAAGCTGACGCTGATGTTAGACATTTGGTGAGGAGTATGCCACATCGGATCCATGCTTGTCTTGCGAGTCGAGGAGGATTTACAAGGTATTTAGGTCTTTGACTGAGTGTGGTAAATTCTCTGACTGACCATCCATGTCTTCTACAGGTCAGTGCATGGAATGTGTGTTTGTCAGACACCCAACTATTGCTGAAATCATTCACCAGATATCGCAGTGCAATGCCTCAGCTGTCTTTTTGATGAAAATATAAATGTATTTCTTTATATATCTTACTTTTATCAAATATCCACTACTTTTGTTTAGTAGTATATAGACCTTCAGGGTACAGACACAACAAGAAAAAGTATGCACAGATGGCGAAGGAAATGAAATGTGACAATAAAAGTTACAGTGAGCCAAGTTCTGATTGAATGGGTTTGTAATACCAGCCGAAAAGAAAAGAATTTTGGGTAAAATTGGTATGGAAGGGGTAAAAAAAAAAACAGTTAGACAAATTCTGAAAAGTATTCTAGAAAACCCCTAACTCACGGCGGAACATGATTTTAATATACCCTTCCCTATAATAATTGTTTATAACGTGAAGAAAAATATTTTTAAAAAAATTGATAAATGATTTTTTTTAACTTGAAGAAAAATATATAAAAAAACGAAATTGATAAATGAAATTTTTAACTTGAAGAAAAATAAAAACAATGAAAATTGGAAATTCATGTTTTTTCTCAGGTAAAAAGACTATTTTTCCATGTCGGGCATGATGTTGCTTTTCAGATTTTAATTGCGCCCAATCAATTTATTTCTTGTGCATGGAAGCACGTAGACTTCGTAATTCGAAAAAATCATTTTTGTTTTGCTTCGCTTGTGTAAACTGTCCTAAGTCGGCAGTGGCATCACACACGATTTTTTTCAAAAACGTTACGTGCATGATGTCAAAAATGCTAGAGGAACTAAAACATAAAAATACTGATTTAACAATTTTGTTTTATATTTGTTTTCAAGTTAAAAAGATTTAGTTTAAACAATATTTATTGACAGAAACACTGCAATTGCATACAATATAGTTTACAACAATAACAGAAGAAAAAAAACATACATATACAATTTTATGATAATGGATGCAGTATACAGTTATATAAATAAATGAAGCAAAATGATGAAGGGATTCAACAGAAAGCTTAATGCTTATATTAGTCACCTCCCGATTTCATTTAAAGAAAAATAAAATTTTATATGTATATAGAAAAAATAACCTTAAAAAAAAGTTTTCATATTTAAATTTGTTTTTAAAACTTATTTAAAAAATGTCATGATTATTAGAAAGGTGCAATTTACCTCAATTGAAAAATTATGTGAAGAATCTCGGCATTGCAAATTTGTCGAGTTATAAACTAAACCACAAATGATCAGAGTCATAAAGGCTGAGACTAGTGAGAAAAAAGTGTCAGAATTGAGATCTAAAGCACGTCGGATGGGTTTGAAAGGTGTACGGTCACAAAATATAAAATAAATTGATAAAATCAGTGCTTGGAGGAGGTGATGAGATGAGAAAAATAACAACAAATGGAAAGAGGAAATGAATACAAACATCCCTATTCAATTGACGGACATAAAAATGAAAAAAAAGATCAAATAACAAACACTGTAAAAGCAGCGATGACTGAACTCGTGGAAAAGGCTTAAAAGAATTTCAAGCTAAAGTCAGGTGTGAACAAATGTTGCCCAGTCCCATAGAATGAGAGCAGGCTGTTAAGGGATTTTTTAAAACCTTCGATGTCAAAGGTACAAAAAAGGTTTCACCCCCAAAATTTCTTGAACGAGATAAAAGCTAGCATATTGGATTTACTTTGTCGAATGCAAGGCAATGGTATTAACACGAAAATGGAATTGAAGTGATGGACGGAGAGGATCAATGTGAACATGGGTGAAGTCATGGAAAAAACTGCTTATGTTCAATCGCGCATAAAAACCATGACCGAAAGCACTTCTTTATCCGATATCTTCGACAATATGACAGAAAAAATAATACAATCGTTGGTGCAGTATCAAAACGAAGGTAGCAATTGGAGATTCAGTGAAGTATTGAATCTAAAAATTCATATTGACAAGTTCAATCCATTGCAGATGTCCTCATATATAAAATTGCCAAGAAAATAAAAAAACTATCAACATGGAAAATAAAGAAGACAGCCAATGCTTCAAATGGGATGTCACATCAGCCTTATATCCCATAGAAAAGCTTAATTTTGAAAATCAAAATCCTTCAATAGCCATCAAATACCATTTCCTCTGAGGATAAGTTCAGAGAAAAAAAATCACGAGAAAAAGATTAGTTTCCTATTAATTTCAAAAGATAATAATCAACATTATTGTTGGATCGAAAACATGAGTCGATTATTGTCAGCACAGACTAGCAGATACAGGGACAATTTTTTTCTGTTTTAACTGTTTGAATTCCTGCCAATGCAAAGAATTGATGGAGCATTACGAGGAGTATTGCAACTCAGATCAATGCATTGCTGTTGACATTCCTAAACCTCACACTTACTTCAAATTCCTACATCACTAGGAAAACTGAAAGTGCTTTTGTGGTTTATGCCGATTTCAAATGTTTCACTGTGAAAATGAGTTCATGTCAGCCTGATGATTGGCAGACTTACACAAAAAAAATAGCAGAAACACATGCTGTCTGATTATTGTTTTAACATAAGATTTTCTTTCAACAATCGATATTCTTCGGATCTACATGAAACAGTCGGACGACGAGGACTTTGCTAGAAATTCGTGGAAGATTTTGATAGGGCTGCACGGTATATCGATAAATCGATAAATACCAGTATTCAAACCAATATCGATTGAATACCGGTGTAATTACAAAAATGTGGGTTTATCGTTATTATGTATTTACCCACAATTTTATTTTCAAGATGTCTTGAGTTTTTTAACTATAGCTCCGAATGAATAATATTATCCCTTTACCCAAGGAATCATCTGCTTTTACCCACGTAATATACAAATTCAGCAGTTCAAAAAATAATTTTCAAAAATTTCAACAAATCTATATCATGTGACCCCTCATTGGAACGAGCTCGTTCCAACGAGGAGTCACATGATATTGTTTTGTAGAATTCTGAGGGGAAATCTAATAAATTAATCTTTAAAATAATAATTTTAATATCGACTGCATTGGGTAAATGTATTTCGAACCGCATCATCAAGGCATGCTGATTCGTTCCTACTGATTCCTCAAGTCTCGATTGTGGTACCTATGTTCATATATTTGAGCAGTTTTCGATATACCGGTATACCACGGTATCTTTTGGAATACCGATACCGGTATTCAGTTTTGAATATCGTGCAGCCCTAGATTTGGAATCTCAAATCTAAAAAATTATACGAGCAATTTAAAACTCCAGAGAAGATGATCATCACAGATGAGCAACTGAAAGACTATAAGAGCGTCACCGAATATCACATCTGTAAAGAATCGTTCACCTAAATGTCAAAAAAGTGCGCGCACAGTAACTGCAAGTTAAAATATCAAGACGCTAAGTTCTTTCTGATGATATTTCACAATCTGTCAGTTTACGACAGTCACTTGTTCATGAAGAATCTCGGTAGTGTAAGCGGAGGATATAAAAACTGCATCACGAAGAGCGATGAACAATACATATCTTTTATGACATGGATAGTCGTAGATAAAACAATATAGATGGAGAAATGTCAGCAGTCGATATCAGGAGAGAAATATGTTTCATAAATAATTTTAAATTCATGTCGCCCAGTCTCAAAAAATTAGTCGGTAATTTAGAAAATGAGAAATTCGAGATCACCACTGAACACTTTAAAAATCAAAGTCAATTGGAAGAGCGTATTGAGGAATGGAGTCAATCCCTTCGATTACATGGACAGTTTGTAGATTCGACAAGGGTGAAGCTACCTTCCAAAGATCATTTTTATTCATTATAAGATGCTAACAGTTCCAACATCGACTATGAACATGCTCAAAAAGTGAGGGAAATATTCGACATGAAATCCATGAGAGATTATCAGAATCTCTATCTGAAAACCGATGTCCTTCTCCTGGCAGACATGTTCGAAAATTTTGGAGATGTCTTTTGGAGACATTACAGTCTAGATCTGGCTTAGTATTACACAGCTCCTGACTTGGGCTGGAAGTTGCCGTTGAAGACTACTGAATTCAGCTTGGAGTTATTATCTGACATGGACATACATGTTGCTCATGTTCGAAAAGGGTTTGAGAGGTGGAGTGTCAGCGATATCTCAGAGATACGCAAAAGCAAATAATTCCTACATGGATGGGGGATTCGATGCTTGAACACTGAGTAAATTAAATACATAGAATATCTAGATGCTAATAATTTATACAGTTAGGCCATGGGTCATCTGTTACCAGTGGGAAAATTTCAACTGGGTTGAGAATCATGAGGAGATGGAAAATTGTAGACATTATCCCTGTCTTCTGGAGGTAGATGCAAGCCAGAAAATAAGCAGACTGTCATCTGTAAAATGAGGTCCCCAGAGGGTGAATTTAGTGATGCTACCCTGCATAGCAGGGTAGCATCACTAAATTTACCCTCTGTGAACCTCAATCTGAATCACGATCTCAGATCTAAACAGAAAGAGGTACCCAGAGGATAAATTGGCCCACTGTATGGGATAGCATCATCAAATTCACCATCTGGGGAACTCATTCTGCAAATGTCAGACTGCTTATTTTCAGGCCTTGGTAGATCTAAAATATCCCGAACCGTTACACGATTTGCACAATTATCCTTTAGCACACAAACAAATGAAAATGAATGAAGTCGATAAACTCATTCCAAATTTAAATAACAAGCGTAAATACGTAGTCTACTGCGAAAATCTGAAACTTTACATAGATTATGGCATGAAATTAATCGACATCCATTGCATCGGTCGATTTGATGAAGAGCCTTGGATGAAGCAGTCTATGGATCTTAACATAAATTTGAGAATGCAGGCTGTGACCGAATTCGAGAAAGATTTTTTCAAACTCATGAATAATTGCATGTACAGAAAATCGATGGAAAACAAGAGGGACTGACATTCGTCTGGTGATGGCAGATAGTCAGGCCAGTATATACATTTTGAAACCAAACTAAAAACGTCAAACCATCTTTGATGAAAATCTAGTGGCCATTCACATGAAACAGATGCGTCTAACATTTGATAAACCAATTTATTTGGGAATGTGCATCTTCGACATCAGCAAACAGTTGATGTATCAATTCCATTTCAAATACATCAAGAAGAAATACGATTAAAAAGTGGAAGTGTTGTTTACCGACACAGATAGTCTGGCTTATGAGATAGAGACCAAGGAGTTTTACCCAGATATATCTCTGGATGTCGATGCATGGTTTGACACAAGCAATTAACCCAGCGATCACAAATCCAACATTCCTTTGGGTGTGAATAAAAAAGGTAATGGGAAAATTCAAGGATAAGGCAGGAGGAAGACAGATCGTGGAATTTGTGAGTTTAATAGTGAAACTGTGCACTTACCACTTCAGTGGGGAGGCAATTAAGAAATGTAAAGGTGTCAAAAGAAACGCGAAAAATGACATCACATTCGAATAATATACAAATGTCTGTTCAAAAATCGAGATGTCTACAAGACGATGAACATTGTTCAAAATGACAAGCACGTTTTCTACATGGAAATAATCAATAAAATTGCTTTTTTGGCTGACATTGATAAGAGAATCGTGCAATTGGATGGAATAAACAAGTTAGCTCATTGTCATTATTCCACAAAGTCGATCATTTCTCAAAATCAAGAAGCACTAGATGATTACATAACAAGGCAAATTGATAAAGACAGAAAATCTACAGGATAAGACATTGCACACTAATGATAAAGACAGAAAATTTAAATGAGGCAATTAATAGCCAAGAAAAGTAAATAAATAAAAAAAAATTCAAAATAAATTAAACTATAAAATAAATTGGAAAATGCAAAATACGAACATATCAGTACAGTAGAGGGTGTCAGCTTACCTAACAAAACTGTCTGACATCGATCTGTTAGATACAGTCAAAGCATTAAAAATAAAACACTTTCACGTTTTTTCCAGAGATGCATTGCCGAGTAAAGTTGCAAAAACCGGCGATGATATGGACGGCGATCTGGACATGGGTGGTAATTGGATCACGAATCACCCCGATTGTGAGTTGATGACCGATGCCTCCACTATGATTTGGGTCATGGAAAAAATAAAATCCATGAAACAGTTGATAACTGTGGGCTGTGTATTCGGTGGGTGTTGCATTTGGATAGCTTATCAATCAATTCATCCACGTGAGGATATTTTGATCTGAAGTCGGGTATCACTGTACATCCTAGAAAAATCGTTCTTTTTGAACGAGACATTGTAATCTATGGCCGGATATCTCATGGAATTGAGAAACACCTGTATGTTTCTCAAGTTACAATGATCGAATAGAGATGGATTCTTTTCTTGACATTTGATCTTGTCCTTCTGAAACCCCACTATGATGAAATGCTGTTTCTTCGAAGAAGTTTCACAGATAATCTCCAATCGAACTGAGTCGATGTCGGAATGCTTGCTACATCATACTGTCCCACTCTAAAGCCAACAGGTGATCTGGTTTTTGATTTGATGATCTTGAAGAGTTTCATTCTTTGCACGTCGTTTGGTGATGTGGCATGAACCACTACACCTTGTTTAGATGAACTTTGCCCGGATCTGTTGCGGCAGCTCTCACGATGATATTGTCAGCATTTTTACAAACTAGTGAGAGAATGTGTTTTAATCCGAAGACAATTTTGTCATAATCTTCGGCAAATCCAAAGATGTGTTTCAGAGGAATCTAAATGATAACGTTCTTCTAAGCAAGGACACTTGAACAACATGTTTAAATCTCATGCCTGCACCCACATCCGTGGTAGTTGCATCGGAGGTAGTGTCTTTCATCCACAATTGATTGAGTCCTTTAGATTTGGAAAAATCGTCTGTATATTTCAAGTCCCAGCATCGTGGTTGCCTGACTGCTATGAAACACTGTTTCTATCTCTTGACATGAGAGTTTATTTGGTATTCTGTTGAAAAGATGCATCATTCCATTATGAGCTAATGTGATGATGTCATCATCAGCATAATAGCTACCATCCTTTTTCATCAATCATCCGTCTATCTGGAGATAACTTTCGCTCGGATGGAGAAAGAGATCTTGCATTTCAATATTGAGTCTTATCTCTCCTTCATTATTGATTCCAGTTCCAGCCACAGGTAAATATTTGTGCACTTCATACTCTTGAATATTTTCATCTCTTATTATACCTTCCGTTATGTCTAATATGTTTCTCTTCCTTTTTTATTTCACCCTAATTTTTGTTTAGTTAATTTATTTTATTTTTACTTTTTTTTATGTCTTACTTATGTATATGCAATGAAAAAAGATGTTCCCCTTGTTTCTTTTATTATTATTCTTAAAAGGCTGCCTTTTGCAATTGCTGTTCATAAAACCTTCCTGTGATTTCTTCACCACCACGAAACTTTCTTCCATTCAGCTGGGACTATAACCTTTCAAAATGTTTTTTTCCACTTGTAAATTCTCACTCAGTCACCCACGGCAAATTTCAGTTGTTTTGTCGCCGCCATCGTCAATGGATCGAGATTCGTATAGACTTTCTTTTTGTTTCCAGGATCGCTAGCTGCCACGGGTGTCATCTTGATGGAACTGTGGCGCGTATTGTTGTAGTCGTCAACCAAATCGTCTCGAGACATTCTAGCATTTCGTAGCCAAGTTGGCCGTGAAATATCTGCATTTTCTCCTCCATGGTTCTATTCCATCATTCGACCACGCTCACCATCTTCTCGTTTTCTGTGGAATAGATGTTGACGAGTCAATGAACATGAACATTGTAAAATTCTCGACCTTTATCCACCCATTATTTCTCAGGTTTTCGCAAAGAAGTAGTGAAGATATTTTCCAAAGCTTCAGCTACACTCGTTCCCGATTTATTTTTTCTACGCTCTCATTCATCTGTATTTATGACCGTCAATAGATATTTCACACCTTTGTGGTGGCTAGACACCGATTGTATGTCCACCAGATCGGCAGCCCACACCCGATCCAATCCTTTGACAAAACTCTCCTCTTTCGAAATCTGTGCAGTTCGTTAGCTAATGCATTACTGAATCTATTTTTTACTTCCATTCCAAATTCACATTTCGTGCTGATCAGTTTACCGACTAGAAAACATTCAAATTTCTCTCATCGTGGCATTGACTATATTTTTCAAATGTATCAACATGTACTTGGCGCACACATTGTTTGTAGTCTTCAAGTCGGAATGCTTATCATAACAGTGTTTGTTGTCGTAGGCAGCTCGATACATTCTATTGACAAGGTTTGCTCCACGATTTCGGAGTCAGATCTTCATTCCATCTCTTGTTCAGTTTCGTGCCCAGTCTTGTAAATTGATGTATTGGCAGATGCATTTTGAAGGGAAGATTACTGATGAGGCTGTTGACCGTTTCCGCCTCCACCTCTTTTGATGAATTGAGTTTTGGTCAAACCGCACTTTACAAGTGCCGAGAAGCATCTGCCTATTATTTTTAGTTTGCACTTTTTGCAAGTTATTTGTATCAGTTGAGTTTTGACATTTCATGCAATACATTTTGTTTTGTTAATTTTATTTTTATTTAATCTTTTTTATTGCTTTCTTTTGTATATAATATAATTATATTTTTGTTTTTATTTTAAATCTGTCAGCGGTTCTTTATTTTTTCCCAAGAGTTTACAAAATGATTCCATGTCTTCTTCTTGACCTTTTCCTATCAGATTATGTTTCGCCTCCTCTTTAAGAATCTGACGAGAATTTTTTTTTACTGATACCTTCTTTAAATGCAGCGAATTTATCCCTTTCTGGGAGAATGAACCAATATTTCCCAAGAGAAATCCGTCCGTCTTTCAGAAAGGTGGATATCACGTCGCTTGATTAATTGATTTTCATGTCAGCCAACACTTTGATATTTTCATGTTTCTCAGCCTTCAACAATAATTTTTTACTCACTAATTTTCCAACCGTGCTCAAGAATTCTGTCACGAGAGCAATGCCCTCTATCGCCAACATGGATGGAATGGTAGCCACGGTCGATAGGAGACACACTCCAGCAGCTCCCAAACCCATGAATATGATGATGAGTCAGATCCAGACCGTCCACCAATTTAGTCATTCATGCATACTTTTTGTTAAGTGCTTGACGTCTTTCTCTTTCCATCATTAAATAATGTTTAATTTTATTGATCTGGTCGATGCGAAGCATATTGCCACTACCTGCTGAAGGAAGTGCCATCGGTAATACAGTTGCCGGTAAGTTGGGATATATATTGCCACTTCTTAATTCCATTTTTTATTTTATTTATTTATTTATATATTTATTTTTTACTTCCTATCTTATTTAATATATAAAAATTATAATATTATTTTATTTTTTTTTGTCTCATAATAACATACTGAGAATGGACACGTAGATCTCAAATCCTCTGTTCTTTATCACTAACTTATTTGTTTCTTTCCTCTTATTTCGTTTTTTTTTAATTGAATAATAATTATTTTGTAATTTAAATTATTTTTTTTTACTTCCAATTTAATACGCCCGTTTATAAAATGGTCCTATTGTGTAAATGGTCTGTCTGTCCATCCATCGATCTGTCCATCTGTCCATCTATCTGTCCATAAACGATTGGTTTCCGACTGATAACTCCAGTTTGGATTATTTGATTTCAACCAAAATTGGTATGTGTATTCCCCAGGTAGTAATATAAGTACCATCGAATTATTTTTAATTCAATTCTTTTTGGTATTTGTCTCTATAGCAACATTGTCTACATCAAGTTCGATGCCCAGCCAAATCTGATGAAAATTAAGGGAGTTATTGCCCTTTGTTAATAAATATCATGTAATACTTGTTTATGAAATAACTTAAACATTAGTTACCAAATATCATTTTTTTTGTGTATATACCTGTCTGGGAACAATGTCTACCTCAAGTTTCATGACCACCATTTTCCAATAAAAATTATCAGAGTCATTACCCTTTCGCCCCGCCCCCCTCCCCCCCTCCCTCTGCGTCATTTAGGCATTTTTTTTCTTTGCCCCAAAATGTATTTTGAAGGATTTGGAGTGATTATATTCAGAAAAATTTGACTCCTATAACTCAACTCCCCCTCCTTCCCCCCCCCCCCCTCCCACCCCCGTCAGGCATTTTTTTTTCTTTACACCAAAATTCATTTTGAAGGATTTAGCACTTGGCGATGCAGGCCGTTTGTTGGATGAAAACGGTGATTATGTACAATTCGAAAAATCCTAACGGGCGTATGATGCAAAGCCACTCATAGCACTTGTTATTTACTATTATTTTTTTATATTTTCGCTTTCAATCCATTCAGGATCGATTTATAAATTTCTCTATTCAACACCTTCGGTCACAACAATTGATCACATATGCTCACCAACTCATTTGTCACTCCGGTATTACCGGCTTCTTGACTCACCATCAAGAGATCTAATCTCTCCAGCAGGGTATTGGGATCGCAAGGAATGATCATGGTGGTCGTCATTCAATGTCCAGTGACTGATTTGATGAATGCTTTATTCGCATCCCATATGGGTTTCACCACGTTCTTCCACTCCGAACTTCTGCTCGTTTTCAGTCTTGTCTCTCTGAAATCGTTATTTTTTTCTCATGACAAATGTACGAACAAGGAGATCGCTGTACATTTTGTAATCCTCTTCCTCATATTCATTAGGTGTAGCCAGCATGAGCAGATTCCACAATCCTCTAATATCTTCGTATTCTCTACCTTCCACGATCTGATTATAATGGCCGGTTATTTCCACTTTTTGTCACCTATGTAGAGATTAACATTGTCTCCCTCGTGCAAACCGAAGACATGCTCCGCACTCAACGGATTCGCCTTATATAAATTTGTGTAATCTTCAGGTTTCACATTCCTTGCATCTACTGCCGGATCGCCGATCGTGCTCATTATAACTGTCAATAGTCCACTTTCAGAATCGGTCTCAGTTCTATCTATCTCAGATTCGACAGAAGATACTGAGCAGAAGGAGGATGTGGGCATGCAGGAAACGATGGCGCATAACGAAGTTGACTGGTGGATGTGAGTAGGTAATAAAGGCGGATACAAACACACCTGTACATGTACGTGTACGTGTACACATACATTCGTGTACACCTCCATAGGATTTAGTGTTACAATCGTGTACCTGTACAGGATTTGAACGTTTTTTAGTGTGTTCAAACATCACTGAATTGTATCCTAGAGTGAAAAAAAAAACGCTTGTAGTTTTACGTACACGTACATGTACCGTTTTGTGTTTGAATCGGTAAATGGGTTTCCTCATAGGATTCAGTGTTAAATTGCGAGCAAAAAAACGTTTTGTCGTTTCTAAATCATCTTGCCGATTCTAATAATCCGCGTCTGTAAGCGATTTTAACACTGAAACCCTATGGAGGCGTACACGGAGATCCATTTGCGGATTTTAGGTCGGAAATCGACTCGTGTACAGACATGGTGTTAGAATCCGCAAACCCACTGTCACGTTTCCTGAAGTAAAACTAACACATGTTATTGTGAAGTAATCTTAATAAGCACTTAATGGAATGTTTTGAATGAAGAATGTTGCCAGGGTGTTAGAATCCGCAAACCCACTGTCACGTTTCCTGAAGTAAAACTAACACATGTTATTGTTATGACAGAATGAGGTTTTCATTTAAGAGAGTAGACTATAAAATATGAGCGTCAGTTTTAAAAAGGAGTTGCGTGAATGAAAAGGCATCCGTTCAAAAGAGTCGACTATAAAATATGATCTGTAAAAAATAGACATTCGTGTCTTGGTTCGATGTTATGAAGAGAAATTGAGTTTTGGCATCCGTTCAAAAGAGTCGACTATAAATATGATCTGTAAAATAGACATTCGTGTTTTGTCTTGATGTAAAGAAGAGAACTTGAGTTTAGGCATCCGTGCAAAAGAGTCAATTATAAAATATGATCTGTAAAAACTAGACATTCGTGTCTTGTTTCGATGTGACGAAATGAGATTGAGTTTAGAGACAATTAGAGAAAAGAATCAGAATTCTTGTGAAGCAATCTTAATAAACACTTAATGGAATGTTTGAATGAAAACATGTTGCTTTATGTTTTTTGTTGTGGCGTGAATGAAGGTTTTTTCGTTTTAATGGATCGTTTTAATAATGTTATAATAAAACACATTTTCCGCTCATTTAGGTTTTGAGTGGTAAAATTTTTAATATATTCACGATAACGATCAGAGAGATTTGAAATGAATGAATGAGTTCCTTTAACGTTAAAATTAGAAAAAAAACAGTTTTCTTTTGTGTGTTGGAATGTTTTAACTGTCATCAAAGGGATTCTCTCTTAATTCGATTGTGAGTGAATGGTTTTTTGATATGTGAATGGAATTCCTTTGACAAAACGTAAATTACTATCAAAATGCGTTAAATCAAAAACCGGTTTGTCATGTACTGCTTAAAACGTATTTTTAAACTTTCTCCAATTCAATCAACACTGAGTTGAGATGTGAATATTTTTAGTTTATTATATTAAAGACGGAAAGATTTTTATTAACTTAAAAACATAAAAATATAATTAAACATTTAATTTTGAAAATAATAAAACAATTAAAAACGAAAAATGTTTTTACAGATGGATTCTAGGCGCCGAGATCGAATTTTAGGGGAGTATGAACATGCTAAGAAGGGCATTCAGTCGGCTGACAGAAGCAGACGTCTTGGTGAGATGGAACTCAAACGCGAAGCCACAAAAATATTTAAACCTGTGACGGAGGGTCAAGAGCGAAGCAGGAAGGAGATAGTCGAAGAATTGAGACCCATGAAAGAGAGTTCTTTGAGAATGGGTTCGTTGCCCATTAGTTTTGGAAATAGGCATTCCATTCAATCTACACCGGATTATGTTCCCACGGGAATTCAAACAGAGACCGACACCGATACAGCTTTGACTATCACCACTGATAGCGTCGCATCGTCTGATGATGATGGCGGTAAGAGAGATCTGTTGTATGGATTTTATAAGGATTCGGAGGGGAGAACTTTTGTCGGTGACACAGAAATAGAAATTGGCGATGATGAATTGATCGTTGGTTCGAACAAATACGAATTGACTGATGTACTGCACAGATTGCTCCTTTACGACAAGCCTAGCGATTACACGGAACAGGATTTCGACAATTACGGCGACATTCTGGTTCAGACCCACGCCATTAAGAGAAATAACGATGCCAGAGAGACGAGACCCAAAGCCAACAGAGGTTACAAGTGGACGAAAGTGGTGAAACCCATATGGGAGAAGAACAAGAAGTTCATCGAATCAGTGACTGGCAAAGGGGTGAAAACCACTTTTCTTCCGAGCGATTCTGACGCTCTGTCTCAGAGATTGAGTTTGTTGATGGCGAGCATACGGGCTGGTAACACAGGATTAGATAATCAGATAGTTGCTATATCTGACGAATTGTTAAGACAGAAGGTTTTGAATAAAAACCATTATAAAAGGCTGATGAACGAATTGAAGGATTGATGTGTATATAATAAGTAGAGAGAAACAAACAAACAAACAAAAATAAAACAGTAAATTTTTACACTGGAATAATAAAAGTATTTAAACAACAAAACGATTTACCAGTGAAAAAACAAAATATATTATAAAAATAAAATATCTTGGTGATAAAGAACAGGGGATACGTCAGGACTTACGTTCAAGGCGGTTCTGGCATCGTCGATTCTATAATGCGAGCATTCACTAGCGATGCGGTAGAAAACTCGCATCGACTGTGTTTGAGGTCGGTAAGAAGACGGCTTTGGATGCTGGTAAGAAAGCCGCTTCCGAAGCCAGTGGTAGGATAGCTTCTGTGGCTGGCAAGAGGGCAGCCGATGCGTTGATCGACAAGTTGATCAGTCCGCCGGCGAAGCGAGCTGCGTTAGAGCGAACGCCAAAAAGTTGGAAAGATTTTAAGGATGCTGTGGTACCCATACAAGATTTAGCCAAAATGATGAGTGGATCTGGATTGAAGAGAACTCTGAACGGTGTGATATAAATAAATAATAATATTAAACAACTAAGTTTGAAAAAACATAAAAATTGTGTTTGAAAAGAATCTAAAATAACAAACAAACAAAAATAAAACAAAAGATGAACATTAAAGATATGTCTTGGAACGACGCTGCGACCAAGAGGTTGAATAATGAGTTCTTTCCCAAAAGCATAAGAGGCTTGATAGTGGGAAAATCGAATTGTGGAAAGACCAATCTATTGATGAATCTGTTGTCCCGAACCGACTGGTTGGATTACGACAGATTGTTCGTGTTTGGCAAGAGCTTGTTTCAACCCGAATACAGATTGCTTCGAGAGTGCATGGATCGTAGATTGCCCAAGGACGTCATAGCCAGAATCTTTGACAGTAGGGAGGAATTCGACAAGAGTGAAGCTCCATTTTCGACCATTTTGGACGGTGCGGCGATGGAGCTGATGAAGAGAAATGCCTCTTCGAACGTCGAGTGTCGATTTTATGAGAACGCTAGCGATGTTCCGGATCCTAGAGAACTGAAATTGGAAGATAAGAATCTCATGATTTTCGACGATCTGCTTTTGGAGAGACAGAACCAATGCGAATCGTATTATGTTAGGGGTCGACACAGCAACGTGGATTGTTTCTACCTGTCGCAGAATTATTTTTGATTGCCCAGACAGACGATAAGGGAGAACGCTAATTTTCTATGTCTCTTTCGCCAAGATCTCAATCACATCTACGGCAATCACGTCGCAAACGACATGAGCGTGGTGGAATTCAGGAGAGTCTGCAAGAGGGTTTGGGATGGTGGACTTTACAATTTCGTCGTGATCGATTTGACAAGTGAATTTAATCGCGGAAAATATCGGTGCGGATTCGACAAGTTTTATGTTTCTGATGATAATAAGATAGAGCGTGAAAATAAAATTTAGAAAATAATAAATCTTAAAATAATTAGTTTTGAATAAAAAAAAAATTAAATTAAATATAATGTTCGAACATGGAGAATTGTTAGAACGGATAGCCGAGAATACGGCTGCAAAACAATCCATTCAAATCATGGTGAGTGGCGATTCGACTCGATTTGCTACGAAATTCGAACCTTCCATCGAATTGAATAGAGAGAAAAGATACGAGATGGCGTTGGTGAATCTGGAGACTTATTATTCCTTTCCCAACGTCACCGAAAAGAATAACTCATTCAAGTATTCCGACGGAGTGGATTGGTTGGAGATTCGAATTCCCAAAGGGAGTTACGACATAGACGATTTGAACAATTACATTCAGAATGAAGACGGATGGAAAGGGAAGCAACAAGATCAGACTCGCTCCCAATCCTAATACCTTACAGACGATGTTGGATTTGGAAGATAATTTTCGAGTGGATTTCAACACGGACGATTCTATAGGCAAGATGTTGGGATTCGATCGTAAGATGTATCAAGGCCATGCGGCATCTGAAAATACGGTCGACATTCTCACAGTCAATAGCATTCTGGTGAACATGGACATGATTGCTGGAAGCTACGGGAATGGTAGCGCTCAACCGACGATCTATTCCTTCTTTCCAAATGTGTCGCCGGGTTATAAGATCGTGGAGCGACCTCGAAATTTAGTTTATCTACCAGTGATTTTAGACACGTTGTATAGTCTCAAAACCACGTTGACAGATCAAAATGGTGAACTGTTAGATCTTCGCAGAGAGAGGGTGACGATACGATTTCACGTAAGAGAAATATAAAAGCCAAAAAAAAAAAATATTGTGTATATATATAGATAACAAAAATAAAATAAACGCAATATTAATTTTACAAAATTATTTTAATATAAATAATTATTATTAAACAAGAAACGATTGAAGTAAATATATTTAAAAGAAAAGAATTATGACAGAATACGTGATTAAAAATGTGAACATATCCGCAGGACAGAGGAAGAAACTTAAGAGAGCATTAACAACTCGAGGCGAGGCGGTGAGATTCAAATTCACTCACAAAGATCTGACGAGAGGTGGTCAGGATTCGATCGCGTGGACCAGAAGTCAAATCAAAAGGATGGAGAAAGCGATTCACGATGGAAGAAGGTTGACAGTGAGATTGAGTCCCGCTCAATTGAGATACAATTTGAGAATGAAAGGTGGTTTCCTACCACTATTGGCAGGAATCGCCGCAAAAGCATTACCCTTCGCCGCAAAGGCACTACCCTTTCTCAGAAAGACTCTCGGCATGGAAGCTCTCACGGGACTCGTGAGTTCGGCAGTTGAGAAATTAATGGGTGGCAGCGGACTGTTTTTGAAGAAGGGAGGAGCTGTGTGTCGCGTCCACGTAGACGATAGTGGTAAAGGATTGTATCTAGAACCCGTTAGAGGTGGCAACTCTTTGAGAGGAAACGGTCTCTATCTGAAGAGTGGACAGAATGTTGAGTGACTTGGCAAGGGTTTGTTGCTCGGTGAGAATTTGCCGTTTAAGAATATACCGATTTTGAATATGTTATTATAATATAAAATTATATAATTATATAAAATATAAATCATAGAAAGTATAAAATAATATATTTAAAATGGATAAAAAGGTGGAGAAACAATTAGACGATAATGATGAATATCGCGAGACAGAGTGCAAAAAAAAAAAAAAAGATGTGGAAAAATGGTTAGACGCTAATGATGGATATCTAAGGAAAGAACTGATGAAAGAGTTAAATAAACAGCGGGATAGACGGTTGGAAATGAAAAGAATGAGACGCTTTCCACCGTCACCAATACCTTCTGAAGAGAATGGTAATGATGCGAGTGTTACCAAGAGATGCACAACATTCGTTCATAATTATGATTCGGATAAACAAATGTTGTTATAAAAACGTATCATATTTCAAAAAAAAGAAAAAAAGAAAAGAAGAATCGACGCTGAAATTTAAGAAAAAAGGAAATGTTATTATAATATATGATAATAGTGAAGAAGGAAAACAAAAAAAAAAAAGTAATGAGATCTAAAGATGATCTCATTACTTTTTTTTTATTTTTCTTCGCTAAAAATCAATCTCTCTATTGTTTATATTTCCAAGCTTGTTATTAGCATGTTGACACTCGTGTTTTCAAGATGATCTCATCACGTTTTTTTCTTTCTTCTTCGCAAAAAAATCAATCTCTCTATTGTTTATATTTCCAAGTCTGTTATTAGCATGTTGACACTTGTGTTTTCTCCTTTTTCACAAATGTGTTGAATGTTTATCTTTACTCTTTTGAGTTTTGTTACTATGGTCAACTCACTCTCACCACCCAATTTCTTCACGAGTTCGAATGAGATGTTTGGAAATATGTAATTTCCATAGGGCAATGACAAATCGTCCTAGTCGAATTCTCTTTCTTCGGCGATGATGATGTTCTGCAGATCGCTTTGGTACTTGTAAATCAAATCGAGCGCGGCTTTGTCCAATTTCAAAGGCATGCGATATTTGTTGTATTTGTGCTCTAAGCCCTTCGTCTCAGCCTCGTTCAATTCGATGGGATCGTGTTGTTGTAATCTATAGATTTTATGACCGAATTTCTTATACGTTTCGACTCATTTCAATTTCAATTCGCATCTTTTAGGTGTTGCTGCCATGATCGACTATTTGGGTTTTTTTGGTTTTATGAATTCTTACAAATAATGTATATTTTAATTTTGTATCTTAATAATTTGTTTAAAAAAAAGTTTTGTTTTTGTTTTGCTCTTTATATATATATTTAAAAAAAAAAAAAAAAGTTTTTTTAATTTTAATTTTCTTTAATGTGAAATTTTTTTTGGTAAAAAGTAATGAGATCACCTTTAGATCTCATTACTTTTTTTCCTTCTTCTTTGCTAAAAATCAATCTCTCTATTGTTTATATTTCCAAGTCCGTTATTAGCATGTTGACATGCGTCATTTTTTCACTTACGAAAATGTCTTGTATGTTTATCTTTACTCTTTTAAGTTCTTTTTACATCGGTGAACACGCTCTCACCACCCGATTTGTCCACGAGTTCAAGTGAGATTATTGGATATATATAATTTCTAAAGAACAACAACAAAGCGTCCTTGTCGAATTTTCTGTCTTCAGTGACGATGATATTATTCACCAGATTGCTTTGGTACTCGCAAAACAAATCGAGCATGGCTTCATCCAATTTCAAACACATCTGATATTTGTTGTAGTAGCGCTCTAAGCCCACTGTCTCAACCTCGTTCAATTCGATGTGATCGTGTTGTTGTAATGTATAGATTTTAAAACCTAATTTCGTACATGCTTCGACTCATTTCAATTTCAATTCGCATCTTTTAGGTGTTGCTGTCATGATTGATTATTTGTTTTTTTTGTTTTATGAATTCTTGCAATAATGTATATTTTAAATTTTGTATTAATAATTTGTTTTAAAAAGTTTTGTTTTTTTTTTTTGCTCATTATATATATAAAAAAAAAAAAATTTAATTTTAATTTCTTTAATGTGAAAATTTTTTTATAAAAAGTAATGAGATCACCTTTAGATCTCATTACTTTTTTTCCTTCTTCTTCGCTAAAATCAATCTCTCTATTGTTTATATTTCCAAGTCCGTTATTAGCATGGCGACATGCATTATTTTTTCTATTTATAAAAATCTCTTGAATTTTTATCTTTACTCTTTTGAGTTTTTCTACATCGGTGAACGCGCTCTCACCACCCAATTTATCCACGAGTTTGAGTGAGATCATTGTAAATTTTTTTTTTTCATAGAACACCGTCAAATCGTTCTCGTATGGGGGTTTTCTGTATTTGGTGATGATATTATTCAGCAGATCGCTTTGGTTTTCGCAAAACAAATCGAGCATGGCTTCACCCAATTTCAAATACATCATATATCCGTTGTTGCAGCGCTCTAAGTCTATCATCTTAACCTCGTTCAATTCAATGGGATCGTGTTCTAATGTATAGATATAAGTATTTGTATCTGTATATATTTCAACTTGTTTAAATTCGCATCTTTTAGGTGTTGTTGTCATGATTGATTATTTGTTTTTTATGAATTCTTGCAAATAATGTATATTTTAAATTTTGTATTTAAATAATAATTTGTTAAAAAAGTTTCTCTTTATATATAAATAAAGTTAAATTTTAACATCCTTTTTTTTTTTTTTTCGTATTAATTCAATTTTTTTTCACGAGTTTTTAGAACGTGCAAGATTTCGAACGTTTAAAAATTGGCCTTCGCATCTTGCAGTTATCATCATCTATTGAGATGGAATCGGGTGACATGAACACGCGTCTGCTTCGCGGAAATTTGTTTTGAACCTCGTGCGAGACTTTGCGTAAAAGTCGTAAGAGTTCTATTTGTCTTGAACCTTCTTCTTCTTTTTTAATAGTTCAAACGACATTGTCGATTAATTTTTGTTCGCTAATAGTATTACGATTTGATTTTCTATCGCAAATCATATCGTTTTCTTTCGAAACACATAAATATAAATTACGATTTTTTTCTTCTTGGTTTTTTGGAGAATAATGATTTATTAAGCAACGTCAACGTTTATGTTTTTTTTGTTTTACGAATTCTTGCAAATAATGTATATTTTAAATTTTTGTATTTAAATAATTTGTTTAAAAAGTTTTCTTTTTTTTTTCTTTAAATATATATAAAAGTTAAATTTTAACATCCTTTTTTTCTCGTATTAATTCAATTTTTTTTTACGTTAAGAAACATAAAAAAAAATTGATTAATTTCATCAAAAAAAAATTGTTTTTCACATTAAAGAAAAACAAAACTTTTTAAACAAATTATTTAAATACAAATTCGAAAAAATATATTCTTACAAAATGAAGGAAACAGATAAAAAAAAATTGGAAAATTTAAATGAGAAAACCATACTTCAGTTAAACGAGATTTGTAAACTATTAAAAATTTCACATTTCAGAAATCATAGGACTAAATAAAAAAAAATTGAAGTCATACAGAAACATTTGTGAAACGATGGAAAGGCAAACGAAATGCCGATAGCAACGAAGTCAAAAAATGCATCGTTTGTGAAAAATGAGGAGAAGAAGAAAAAGATAGTAAAAGGAATTGAAATGCCGACATTGAAAAAAAACGAAAACGTTTCGATTGTGAAAAATAAGAAGACGACTAAATGAAAAGCCTTTGAAGAAGAACTTCAAGTTTCCAAAGAAAAGAAAAGAAAAACTAAAATGAAAACGAGTGATGCACTTCAGATTCTAGGCAAACGAGATATATCGAGCGAAATTCAACGAGCAATAGATGAAGGGAAAGGAAAAGAATATCTAGCGCGACTCACCGCAGAACTATTTCAATCAAAGTCCGTAGAATGGGAGAGTGTGATCAAAGGCATTTTTAAAACTTTCGACGTGGCTCCCTCGTTGAAGAAAATCAATCCGAAATTGTTCATGGAATGGGTGAAGAAAAAAGTATTGGATTTGTTTCGCAAATACATGAACGTGGGACTAAAAATTAAGATGATACTCCATTGCATGATGAATAAAATCGACGTGAAGTCCGGCGAGAGCATCGTGAAAAATGCATGTTTCAGATCTAACATCGAACCCGTATTTCGAGGTTCAGATTTATCGGATGTTTTCGAGAAGATGAAAGACAAGATGTTGACATCTCTCGTGAATTATCAACATGAAGGTAGTAATTGGACGTTCGATGAGGTGTTGAAACTCGAAACTCACATAACGAAAAACGATTTGTTGAAAGGGTCTTCCTACATGAAATTACCATATTTCCTAGCTAAAAAACACGCCGTGGTCAACGTGAAAAATAAAGATGATCAGTGTTTTAAATGGGCAGTCACCTCCGCTTTATACCCTGTCAAAACGAACCCCGATAGAGTTTCTCATTACGAGGAGACTTCTAAAAATATCGATTGGACCGATGTGACTTTTCCAATGCAGTTAAAACACATCGAACATTTCGAGGCTCAAAATCCCACCATAGTGGTGAACGTCTTGGGATACGATGACGAAAAACGAACGATCTATCCTCTCAGACAGACTTCGTATTTCGAAAGAGAAAAGACGATTATTTTATTATTGATTTCGAATGGTGACAATCGTCATTATTGTTGGGTTAAATATCCTAGCCGATTACTGTCAAGACAAAATAATAAACATAAAGGAAAGATATGTTTATGTTGCAACTGCATGAACATGTTTCAGAGCGAAAAATCGTTAGCGAAACATCAGGAATATTGCAACGAAAATCAAGGTGTCACCGTCGAAATGCCCACACCCAACACCATCGTAAAGTTTGAAAATCATGATAGAAGGTTAAAAGTACCATTCGTCGTGTACGCTGATTTAAAATGTTTCACCGTGAAAATGAGTTCCTGTCAACCCAACGCTCTTCAAAGTTACGTCGAAAGATATCAAAAACACATACCTTCAGGCTATTGCATTTACGTGAAATGCGCCTTCAACTCACAACACGACATGGGTCCCTTCACCTACATGAAACAGTATGAAGACGACGACGTGGCCCAAAGGTTCGTGGAAGAGTTAGAATCAAAAATTCAAATGTTATACGACAAATTCAAAACTCCGGAGAAAATGATCATCACGCGAGAGCAGCAGGACGAAAATAACAGAGCCACCAAATGTCACATATGCACACAATCGTTCGACGAGAATTCGGAGGAAAATAAGAAGGTCAAAGACCACGATCATTACACGGGTCTGTATCGCAGTCCGGCTCACAGCAAGTGTAATTTAAAATATCGAGATGCCACTTTCTATCCGGTGATGTTTCACAATCTCTCGGGTTATGACAGTCATCTGTTCGTGAAAAATCTCGGCACCTCACACGAAGAGTTAAATTGCATCGCGAACAGCGAAGAAAGATACATTTCCTTCTCGAAATGGAAGCTCATGGAGAAGAAAAGAGTAATCGACGGAAATACGTTGGAAGAAAAAACGAAATCCATTCGTAGAGGCATACGTTTCATCGACAGTTTTAAATTCATGTCGACTGCTCTGGATAAATTAGTCGATAACATGAGCAAGGATAAATTTAAAATCACGAGCAAACATTTCGGAGAACGAGTAGACTTCATGTTGAGGAAAGGAGTCTATCCTTACGATTACATGTGCGATCTAAAGAGATTCGAAGACACCACACTACCTTCGAAAGAAGATTTTTGTTCAAAATTATACGAATCCGACATTTCCGATGAGAATTACGAACATGCCAAAAATGTGTGGAAGTCATTCGATATGAAAACCATGAGAGATTATCACAATCTCTATCTGAAGACCGACGTTCTGCTCTTGGCAGACGTGTTCGAAAATTTTCGAGATGTCTGTTGTCGAAATTACGATCTGGATCCCGTTTGGTATTTCACTGCACCCGGTCTGGCGTGGGACGCACTGTTGAAGACCACCGAAGTCCAATTGGAATTATTATCTGACGTGAACATGTTGCTCATGTTCGAAAGGGCTGCGAGAGGTGGCGTCTCGATGATCTCTCACAGATTTTCTGAAGCTAACAGAAGGTTTCGATTCGAAATGATCGATTAAATACATACAGTATTGGGACGCTAATAATCTGTACGGTTGGGCTATGAGTCATCCTTTACCGATTGGAAATTTCGAATGGGTGACAGAACCGGAAGAGATGCAAAAATGGAGAGACTATCCTTGCATTTTAGAAGTTGATTTGAACTATCTGGAAGAATTACACGATCCACACAACGATTATCCGCTGGCTCCCAAATGAATGGAACCGAACGAAGGAGATGAGCGAGAATTTGAAACAGTACGTTGATTACAGAATGAAATTAGTCGACATACATCGCATGCATTCGATTTGCTGAAGAGCCTTGGATGAAAAAATACATCGATCTCAACACGAATCTCAGAATTCGAGCTGAGAACGATTTCGAAAAGGATTTCTTCAAACTCATGAACAACTGCGTGTACGGCAAATCGATGGAAAACATCAGGAAGAGAACCAACGTTCGACTCGTCATGTCTGAGAAAATAGCTAAAAAATTAGTGGCAAAACCCAATTACAAACACCGAAAGACGCACCTGAAGTTCGACAAACCGTATTATCTCGGACCGATCATCTTAGATATCAGCAAGCGATTGATGTACAAGTTTCACTACGATTACGTCAAATGAAAATTTGGTGATAAAGCCAAACTACTGTTCACCGACACGGACAGTTTAGTTTATGAGATAGAGACGAAAGATGTCTACCGAGATATATCTCAGGACATGGCCGAGTGGTTTGACACGAGCAATTATCCATTGATCACCTGTCCAACATTCAATCGAACGACAACAAGAAGGTGTTGGGTAAATTTAAGGACGAGAGCGGCAGTAAACAAATCGTCAAATTCGTGGGCTTGAGACCCAAACTGTATGCTTATCGTCTAGAAGATGATGAAGAGATCAAGAAGTGCAAAGGAGGTAAAGCATGCGTGGTGAAGAAAAACATCTCTTTCCAAGAGTATAAAGATTGTCTGTTAGGAAGTGATCCAGTGTATAAGACTATGAAATCGATTCGAAGTGAAAATCATGACTTGTATACTGAAATACTCAATAAGATTTCACTGACGGCCGACGACGATAAGAGATTCATGTTAGATGATACAATAAGCACTTTGGCACTCGGACATTGGACTGTGGATCTAATTAGAGACGATATGAATGTGGATGATTGGATTCCAGATATGATTGTGGATGATAAGATTCCAGATATGATTGTGGATGATAGGATTCCAGAAAATCAAGAGGAATTAGATGGATTCAAAAATATAGAAATCGATAGAGACATTGAGAGAGTTAGTTTAAAAAGAAAAAGAAAAAAAAAAATAATGTAATTTTTAGTGAATTATAATAAAATAAATAAAAAAAAAAAAATATATATACGCATTTATGAATAAGAAAATAAAGATATCCGTAGAAGGTGTCGTCTTACCTAACGAACCCCTATCCAACATCGAACTGTTGAATGTGGCAAAAGATTTGAAAATCAAAAGTTTTCTAGGTGTGTTTTCCAGAGATGCCTTGCCGAAGAGAAGACCTCGACAATCGGAATGCGGAATTTTAAATCTAGACGATTCATTGGGTGAAGGCACTCACTGGGTGGCGTGGATGAAGAATGGGAAGAAGAAAAATTATTATTTCGACAGCTAGGAATCTCACCGCCAAAAGAAATAAAGAACTATTTCAACAAATCGATGGTTCGTTACAACACGGAACAAGTGCAATCACCAGATCAAGTGTTTTGTGGTCACCTGTGTCTCTACGTTCTCAAGAGATGGTCTGAAAGAGATCGGTTTCAAGACATTCTCAATGATTTACATTAGAGAGAGATTTTTTTTTATAGTATATATAAAGATAAAAAAACTATTTTAAAAAATTTTAATCGAATAAACCGAAAAATAAAAATAACATAGTTCATTTTTAATAAACTGTGTTTTGAATATATTTTTTCTAAAAACAAAAAAATCCTACAACAACATGCCAGTCAATAAATTTGGTAGAAGTGACGACGAAAAAGTCAACCTAAGAAAGAAGAGGAAGACGTTCAAAGTCGATGATGGTTATGATGTTGCCAACTTGGACGAACGTTACGTTTGGAGATACGAACCTCGAGAAGAACCTTTGAATATGAACGATAAGAAGCTCTACAATCTTCCCGAGCCGATAGATCTCGCAGATGCTGCGACTAAAAAATACATTGATAGGGGGAACGCCGATTTTGAACGAATCATGCTAGATAATTATGTGGATAAAACCATGACCGATGATCTCGATCTGAAATCCAAACATTTGGTGAACGTCGTGAATCCCATAGATCCCATCTAATATGCGGACGACTCTCACGCGAGATTCAGCGAACACCTGAGAAATAGATACATTCAGAAAACGATGCACTCGGAATTGAACGCCAATTATAACAAGATAACGAACGTGGCCACTCCACCGAATCCCAAGGACGTGGCGATCAAACACTACATAAATTTGGAACAGAGAAAGTCTGACAGACGAGAAATGAAATCGGATCTGAATGCGGGATTCAACAAGATATTGAATCTATCGAAGATCGACGACATGGATGCGGACTCAACTGCGGTCAACAAGGGCTACGTGGATTCTGCCGTGATACGATCAGAAGAATACCTAGAATCGCAAGTGGATGATCTCTACCTGAACAAACAATCTGGCAGAACGATGGAGGGTGGTATCGACATGAACGGTAAGAATTTATTCGGACTCAGTTACGATCCCGAATTCAATTCCATCGCGGTCAGCAGAAAGTACGTGGACGACAACTCGGTCTGGAGAAAGGGTGACATCATGGAAGGTAAACTAGACATGGGTGGACAGGCGCTCACGAATCTACCGGATCCCGTGAACATGACGGATGCCTGCACCCTGATTTCGGTGGTGGAAAAAGTCAAATATGCTAGACAATTGATCACTGTGTGGGCTGAAGAGGCCGGCACCTTAGATGAGGGAAAAGCTGAGTGGTCTTTCGGAAATGGAGGTAGCGGATCGAAACATGGTCAGGTGGGATATCCCATGCTGCTGGGAGGTGAAATCCTTCGAATGAGTCTGGCTTCCTCGGATTTGAATAACGGTCGTCAATCTCATGGTGAATGGTGTAGAGAGCGATAAGAGATACAGCGTCGAAAAGACTAAAAATCAACACGCAAATGTTAGCACGTTCGGCACGCCTCTCAAAGTGAACGCCGGAGACAGGATTAATTTCGTTACGAAAACCAATAATCCCGAAGCCGCCACTTCCATGGTGAGTCTACTGATCGAATTAGTTCCTTTGAACAAACAGTGAACGCATGGAAAATAATGAATTAAAAAAAAAATAATGTGTGATTATTAAAAACAAAAAAAAAGAAAAAGTAATGAGATTTAGAAAGATGTTCAATCTCTCTAGATCACATTACTTTTTTTATTATTTTTTTTTGTTTTTTTTTGTTTTTTTAATAATTACTCATTACTTTTTATTTTTTTTGTTTTTTATTTTTTTTCACACTCGTCTCTCATCGATTGATCGACATCTTATTTCCATCCGATTCGAATTGTAATTCTCTGTCCAATAGGACCAGGGCAAAGGCTTCGGTTTTTCTCGGCTCGTTCCTATCGAATTGCATCTTGATCTGAATGTCTAAGATGCTACTCTTGAGTCGTTCACTCTGTTTACTGACGTCAAATACGAACATGGGATACATCGACTTGTATTCACCGGGAGATATGTTAGGGTTGCTCATCAATTCGTCTAGACCGTGATACTTCTTTCTAAAATCAGTGGCGTCGCCGTACAGTCTGCAGAAATCGTTCTTGTCAAACGACGCGTTGTAATCGATTGCTGGATATCTCGTGGCATTCAGAAACACTTGCATGTTTCTCAAACTGCAGTGATCGAACAGCGACGCATTCTTTTACTGAGACCCGTCCCTATCAGTCTGAAATGCAACCACGATGAAACGCGGTCTCTTGGAAGCGGATTTCACCGTCAATCTCCAATCGAAGTGATTCGTGGAGGGAGGAATGCTAGCCGTGTCGCACTGTCTCATTCTAAATCCTACGGGTAATTTACTCTTGGATTCTATGATCTTGTAGAGATGCGCTTTTTCCACGATCGAAGGCTCCATGTGCGGAACGAACCACGATATCTTGTGTAGAGTTATCTTACCTGCATTGGTCGCAGTGAGTCTCACTATTGCGTCGTCGTCTCCTTTTCGAATCAACGCCAGATTGTGTTTGAATCCGTACATGATATTGTTGTAATCGTCCGCAAATCCGAAGATGTGTTTCAAAGGTATCCTGAACGAAAACGTTCCTTTAGGTATGGACGTCTTGACGACGTAGTCGAATATCGTGGCAGCGCCAGCGCTAGCAGTGCCGACTGTGTCTTTCACCCACAACTGATTAAGTCCTCTGGATTTCGAAAAATCATCAGGATACGTCAAGAGTCCGAACATCGTGGTGGCCTGACTGGGATGAAACACAGATTCTATCTCTTGTCCTGATAGCATGTATTTTATATTACTGAATAGATGCATGATACCATTATTGGCTAGAGTAACCATGTCGTCGTCGGCGTAGTCGCTCCCATCTTCCTTGGTGAGACGTCCCTGCACCACTATGTAACTCTCGCTAGGATGTATGAATAGATCTTGAGTTTCAACGTTGATTCTTATCTCTCCCGCATTGTTCAAACTTGTTCCGGTTACCGGTTCATATTCGTGAACCTCATATTCTTGAATACTTTCATCTTTCACTATGCTTTGTGCTATATCTAGTATATTTGTCATGTTAAAGGATTTTTAGTTTTTTTTCTTTATTAATTAACTTGCTTTCTTTATCTAAAAATAGTTTTTAATTATTTTTTTTATTATTATTTTTCTCTCTTATATGTATGTGTGTAAAAGAAAAAAATGTTAAAGAAAGTAAATAAAAAAAAATTGTTTTCTTTATCAAAACTTTGTCTTCTGTAATTGTTGTTCGTAAAACTTTCCGATGATCTCTTCTCCATCCAAAGCTTCGATTTCGTAAGTCACCAGATCGGTGTGAAATATTTTGATTATCACAAAGATTTCCGAGGTCCATCGAGCAGTATAACCCTTTTCAAAGTGTTTCTTATAAGCGTAGATTCTCACTCGATCACCGACCGCAAATTTCGGCGTTCTAGACTTCTTCCTGATCTTAGATCTCTCAGGATATAGATTCGCGTAGACCCGTTTTTCGTTTCGAGGATCGCTAGCTTCTGTGGGAGTCATCTTGATCGATCTGTGTCATGTGTTGTTGTAATCTTTGACCAGACCGTTCAGAGCGAATTTGTATTTCTTGGTCGAATTCGCCGTGAGGTATCTGTGCATCTTTTCCTTCATCGTTCGATTCCAACGTTCCACCACGCTGGCTTTCTCTTCATTTTCGATCGAGTAGAGGTCAACCAATCAATGAATGTGCTTGTTGTAGAATTCCTTTCCCTTATCCACCCACAATTTATTCAGTTTTCGAGAAGACAAGTCGAACACGCTCTTCAGAGCCTCGGCGATGCAAGGTCCCGATTTATTCTTCAAAGCTCTGATCCAACTGTATTTGGAAAACACGTCGCTGACCGTCAATAGATATTTGACGCCCTCGTTCCACCTCGAAAACGATCTCATGTCGACCAAGTCAGCAGACCAAATATCATCCAAACCCTTCACTAACACCCTTCTCTTTCGAAATTTACGCACTATGGGTCTGTGTAACTCCTCGGCCAATTCGCTCGTCAATAATCGTTTCTTCTTCTTCTTTTCAGATGCGCTTTTTTTTTTGAACGCCCCATCCGAATTGACGTTTCGCACCGATCAGATTGCCGACTAGTGAACGTTCTATCTTCTCTCTCCTGGTCGGATTCGATATGCCTCTCAATTTCCCCAACATGTTTTTATTGCAGACGTCGTTGCGAGTCTTGGTGTCGGGATGTCTGGCATAGCACAGATCATGATCATACGCGGTTGCGTTCACCCTATTCACAGGTTTGTTCCAAGATTTGGGTGTCAGATCAGCGTTGAGTCTCTTGTTCAATTTCGTTCCGGGTCCCGTGAAACTGTGACCGGGCAGATGCATTTCGAAAGGTAGATTATTGATCATTTTATTCATGATGCCTTTACCTTTGCTCGCGTTCTTTTTTTTGACGAATCGAGTCTTGACAGAACCACATACGTCGCAAATTCTGCGAAGCATCTGTCTGTCATTTTTAGTTCGTACTTCTCGAGAATTACTCGTCTCGGTAACTCTCTTACACTTTACGCAATACATTTTTTTTTAAGAGTTATTTAAATTAATTTTGTTTTTTAGTTTATATATAAATTTAATAATTAATTAATTCTGTTCTTATTATATATATATATATTTTTTTTCTTTCAATCGCTGCTCTTGAGTTCTATCATCTTACTGAATTCCTCCCTGGCCTCTTTCCTCCCCTTTTCCGCGAGAGAATCCTTCATCTCTTCCTTGATGATCTGACGAGTCTTGATTCTCATGGCTTCTTTCATGACATCGTATTTCGTTTTCTTGCTCAATATCGTGAAGCATTCTCCGTCCGATATCCAACCGTCTTTCAACGCCATAGAGATCATTTCGGATATCGTGTCGATCTTGGAGTCAGCCAAGACACGAATCTTGTCGTGTTTCCTTGCCTTCAGATATAATTTCCTACTCAAAAAGTTTCCGAGTGTGCTAAACAATCCGGCGGTGAGAGCCACTCCTTCTACGGTCAACACGATCGGAATGCCGACCGCAGTCAACAACAATCCAATGCCGGCTGCGTGTAAACCCATGGAAATCGTGATGAGTGTCGTGTCGATCGCGTTGACGAATTTCACGAAACGCGAATACTTCTTGTTGAGGGAATGACGAGAATCTCTCTCTCGAGTTAGATACTCTTGGATTCTACTGATTTGATCGATGCGATACCTCTCTCCTCTTTCCTTTTCTTCTAGCGACGGTGCCGTCGGCAAAACGCTGATCGGCTTCTCATCCTCGTCGTCATCTAACGTCGGATACAATTTATTTCTGGTTCTCATTTTTTGTTTTTTTTTTCTTTCTAATATTAGATAAAAAATTTATGTGTGTATTTATTTTATTTTCTATTCTCCCTTATTTTATATCAACGAGAAACTTAGACGTATGCTTCATTGAACAATAATTTCATGACGCATCCCTTGTCTTCTAAAATCAGACTTTTACGCGCCAATTTCAGTTCTTCCAAAACTGTGGGCTTGCTTCGATCCTTACAGAAGAGTAATCTCTTCCAAAACGCGATCACTTCATCGATTTGAACGCGTTCGAACGCCGGTTTGAAATACTTGACGACCATATCTTCCCTTTCCATCCACAGACATGAATGATTCTCGTGATCGAAGTCTAGGTGATCCCGACATCCGACGCATCGTTCTAACAAGAGATGACCTAGTTGTCCGTTCACGCAGAATGCGTAGGCTCTCATCAGCATTTTTAAAAGAAACCTTACTCTAATAGTCTGAGAATCGCTCATGATTTACGTATTTATTTTTTTATTATCTATTCAATTTGATATATTTATTTTTTTTTAAATAACTATTTATTTATATTTTTTTTTTCTCTCCTATATATCAATAAAAAACGTGACAGTGGGTTTGCGGATTCTAACACCCTGGCAACATTCTTCATTCAAAACATTCCATTAAGTGTTTATTAAGATTACTTCACAATAACATGAGTTAGTTTTACTTCAGGAAACGTGACAGTGGGTTTGCGGATTCTAACACCATGTCTGTACACAGTCGATTTCCGACCTAAAATCCGCAAATGGATCTCCGTGTACGCCTCCATAGGGTTTCAGTGTTAAAATCGTGTACAGACGCGGATTATTAGAATCGGCAAGATGATGATTTAGAAACGGCAAAACGTTTTTTTGCTCGCAATTTAACACTGAATCCTATGAGGAAACCCATTTACCGATTCAAACACAAAATGGTACATGTACGTGTACGTAAAACTACGGGCGTTTTTTCACTCTAGGATACAATTCAGTGATGTTTCAATCCGCAAAGCGGATTCTAAAACACCCTAAAAAACGTACAGGTACACGATTTTAACACTAAATCCTATGGAGGTGTACACGAATGTATGTGTACACGTACACGTACATGTACAGGTGTGTTTGTATCCGCCTTTATTACCTACTGATGTGCAAGTCGGAACGTGAGGTTCGTACATTCTGCAACTAGGTAGTTGCTTTTTTTCTCCCAAGGTTATCAAATCTTTGACAATTTCTCTTTTCATTTCTTCCTGAGTTTCTGTTACAGGTTTGAACACCTTGCTCGCCTCTCGTTTCATCTCGATCTCGCCCATGTGTTTCGCCATATTGCTATCGCGAATATTCCTCTTCAGTTCTGGAAATCGACGAACCTTCTCGTCCCTCAACTTATGATCTTTAAAAATTGAAATGTTTTTTTTTTTTTAAAATATTCTTCCCATTTTTCTTTTGTTTTTTTTTAGAAATTAAAATTTTAGTTATTTTCTTTTTCTACATATAAAATTTAAAAAAAATAATGAATGTGCTCTTCAAGGTAGAGTTCCTATTTTTAATTTGGACTCTCAGCGATGGAACATCAATTACAAATATAACAAAATCCCCATTAGAATAACATGGGGCAAAATCGTCAGTCCTAATGGTGCCATATTACAATGCATTACAAATCCCTATGAGAAAATTCATGGGGAGGGACCTTTTTCGGCTTCGTCTGTTCTGGCTCACATCGAGGGTGAGAACGAAGGGATCGCCTTACAAATTCCGATGAGAAAATTTCACTGAGCGATATGCAGAAAAGTTCGTTTTCAAAAATATCTGATGCCAGCGACCTTGACACTTTTACAATTTCCTATGGAAATTTACATTGAAAAAGATCGTCTTTTTCTGGCTCACTTCCAGTTTATTTTCATTTTTCCCCAATGGATTAACCTTAGTCGAAATACCACCTCTTGCGAAAATTGACTAAGACCGATTTTAGCTGAGCAGCAAATGTTTCATTGGGAATTCCAATTGTGAGCCAGATACGCATATTTGCTGAGCCAGGATCCCCAATTATACACTACTTATGCATTTTCAGTTCGTCATTAACTCTCAGACTTAGCTTCACATGCCAGCTGTGAACGTTGGGAATGTTCACCAGTATTACGCAATCTCCACCATACCTAGGTGTAAAATAGGGACCTGGTGAGGTGCTTGCCTTGTGTGCCCATCTGTGGAGCACAGGCAGTATGCTCCGTTGAGTTGAGCTGAGAATGGATTCCATACGTTAACATTGCATTATTATTACCCAAGTTTTCGTGATGGCACCCTAATCTTTCCTATACTTTCCTTCCCTGCCTCCACTAGGCTCACAAATATGGCATCTGTCATTTCCTGGACATTGGCCTCCCCGTGTACATTCGCAAGCTTTGGTTTCAATTTTTCTTCAGACTTGATTCGCCCAGTCAGCATCATTTTCGAGTATCCAAATCTCCTTCAAGCTTCCATTGTTTCATACTGCTTTTTTTGCCTCCGACAGTAACCGTAATCAAGGTTAGGTCAATATCCAACTCCCTTTTACCCTCATCGCCCACTTCCACCTTTATCACCTCCCTCCATAAATCGCTGTCTGTCAGAATGTAGTCGATTATTGTTCTTCTGTCGTTCATCTCCCAGGTCCATTTCCCCTTAAACATCGAATCCCTGTCCAGAATCTTGTGGAGTCCTACAGCTTCCTATCGTTCCTGTTGACTTTCTTATGCCTGCCCTGGATGCATTCTTCCTTACCACATATGTGTCTATTAAAGTCTCCCATCAGAACTTGAACGAGTTCAATGTTTTCTAATTCCGCGATATTTATATAGTGTTGAGTATATTGAGTCATTCCACTCAGGTTTGCTTCCCTCCACCACAGAGTACACATTGACAAGGACAACACTTTTGTTGTTTTTGATTTTTACCCATCCAATTTCTTTAGATACCTCTACCGATGTTCAGACATCTGCCAGATCTGTGATCAACGATGGTTTTAAGTCCCCATTTTATGTACATGCCTACCCCAGCACCCCCTTTCTGACCTTCTGTTCGTCCTATACCTATCCACGCACGCCACCTTACTTAGTCTACCCGTTCCTCAAGTCGTAACCACGTCTCGCGTATGCCCATGACCTCAGCTCGTCTCACATGACCAGTGTAGCTATTTCACTGACTTTCCTGTGGAGACCCTGGATGTTGCTGTAACCCACTTTCAGAGTATCAGGATTCCCTGGCTTCCACCTATTTATACTATTGTTTCCTGGCAGTAACCCCGATAATTGTGTTCTCTCCCCTCGCCCTTGTACGCCCCATCTGTGTCAACTCTTACTATTGACTCTGGCATCTCACCTCGCTTGTCTTCAAAAAGATTCTGCTGACTGCAGAATTCTTTCGCTGAACACGTGTGTCCCCATCCTGCTAAGATGCAGCCCGTCTCGTCTGTACATGCATACATGTTCCATTTACCCCAAAACGTGTCCCAGTAATCAATAAAGGGTTTACCCCAGTCAGCACAGTACTTCTCCAACTCCTCACCCAGTGCTATAATCTTCGAATTCCGCTCATTCCCACTCCCTAGGACGGAAAGGACTCCGATACCACTAGCTTTGCATTTGTACTGAGCAGTTTAATAACTAAATCCCTGTACGTGTCCACCAGTCTAATCGATCTCCTTTCCCTGATGTTGGTCCTCACATGAACCACCACTACCGGATCTGATCCTGACCCCACCACAATACCATCAACCCTGCTCCTCAAATCTTTGACCTTCGCCCCAAGGAAACACAAAACAGTCCGCTGTTGGGACCACGAGCAACTTTATCAATTCCGCGTACATGGCAACTTCATGCCACAACTAACTTCCTCTTATTCTCCTTCCTACGTCTCTCCTCTGGTCTTATATCACCTATAACCCCACTAACTTGCACCGTTTGATTGGCAGCCGAACTCTTCGTCCCTTTGACCGTTCTTCTTAATCTATTTTCCCTATCACCCCTCTCTCATGTCCTCTCTCTCATCCTCCCTCCAGTTGCATTAGACTCTAAAACACTGAATCAATTTTCTAAGCACCGCTTAGTAGTCCAACGCTGGTTTGACCGCCTGTCTCTAACTTTTCATGGCCTGGCTCTACCCTCCGAATTTTCCTACTAATTTTCCGAACCTTCGTCACATGCCTGCTCCACATCAAGCGTTCTCCTTCCACATTTCCTCCCTCAACGCTTCCGCTTCGTTTTTGAATCCACAACCACTTTCCATCCACCCGCCACCTCACCATCGTAAGTAACTTTCATCGGGGTTACCCCAGCTATACCCGCCTCCCATTCAGCTCCGCAATTTCTTATCAACCTACCTTACAATTGTTTACTACATGTAAACAATTGCGGTAGGTATAACAAGAAAGGAAATTTACTATAAAATTTAAATTTCTTATCAACATACCTTACAATTGTTTACTATAGGCTTGCACTACAATGGAAGACCCTAACTCGGAAAATATACTCTCTATTTTGATCTTTCCCAAGTGATGTGGGGAAGAAAAGTGGTGGAAAAGCAAAAAGAAAAAATAAGCCAAAACTGGGTCGAGCGCCTTCGGCGCACACCCAGTAGGGGACGCTCTCTCTTAGTATAATTCCACGACTTCCGGAACCAGTGCGCAGGCAGTCACCAATGAATCATTCTTTTTTCGTCCGTTCATGTGGCAGGGCATCCATTTTGCATTCAGAAACAGTGATAATTCAACTCGTTGATAATGGTTTCCTGTGACTGGAATTATGGATCTGAGGATCGTATCATAACAGGACTGTGTTTTATATATTCTCGTTATTATTTTCAACCACATTTTCATTGTATTTTATATATTTTCCGTGTCTCGCGCGACTTTCGCGTACCGTGCGGTTCGGACATAAAATTTTTCGGTTGATGAATTTTATTATTATTATTGAAGTTAGGTGTCAACGGGGGACTGTATGGACAGGATTTCGCCTTCTGTTGAGGGCAGAATTTCGTTTTTTGGGGGGTCCCTGTCGGCCGTCTGGGTTCAGTTGTGTTCCCGTCGGTCCTTTTTCTGCCACCTTTCTCTCGTAGTTTGGGTTGTTCTTCTACTTTCTACATCTGTTGAGTTCACCTTTTTCTTCTTCTGCTCTCACCTTTGTTATGTCGAGTACTGTTCATTTACGGCAATGCCTTTTGCCCTAGCTTATGGTGCGTTCTCGTGGCCGTTCCTCCCGCACCCGACCACGTCTGGTGAGAGTTATACCCCCTCAGTGGGTGATGTGCAGTTTTTAACCGTGGTGGATACTACCGGAGCTGTTGAGTTGTCTGCCGAAGAGATGCCTGGTTCCGGGGCTATGGTCCCTCTCCAGTCGACATCTGAGGCTGTCACTATGGTTGTGAGCCCTCCTTTGGAGGCCGAGTTCGGTTGCTCTCTCCCCTTTTCCACCAGTTTCAACAGCTCCTGTGGTATCTGCTGCTACTGCTGTTCCGTCTGCAACGTCATCGGTAACCGTTTCAGTCGGCTTTGGCTTATCCCTGCAGGGGTCTGCAGCGATGTCTGGCAGTGTGGATGTGGGGTATCGGCCTCAGGCCTCCCTGACTTCAACTCGGCGAAGTCGGAAGGGGGCTGCCGACAGAATCCTCTGCTGTGGCCTCTTTGCCGTTGAGCACAGCAGTTTTATCCCTGCAGGGGTCTGCGGAGATATCTGATAGTGTGGACGTGGGATATCGGCCTCAGCCTTCCCTGACTTCAACTCGGCGAAGTCGGAAGTGGCTGCCGGCCGAACCCTCTACTGTGGTCTCTCCGCCGTCGAGCACTGCAATTTTTTCATTGGATTCGGATGTTAATGGTGGGGCCACTATGAACTCCGTGGCGTTTCCGTCCACGCACTCTGGCCACATGGCCAGTTTTGCTGGACCAACGCCTTTTGTGCGGCCTAGACCTTCTGTCCCTCAGAGGTCCGCGGCGACTCTCCTGAGTTTCCGCTCTGTAGATCCTCGGGGTATGTCGTACCCCTATACACATCTGCCTTCAGATGTTTCGGCTGCCGCCCGTCGCTCCGCTTCGGGTGTATTTGAGGATCGTGACCCTTCGCTGGTTAAAAGGGTCAAGAGTGAAGCCACTTTGCCGGTTCGTTCCCACGTCGAACCGGCCGACACGGGCAGTGAGCTTAGGGAGGCCCTTTCCTTGCTCACTCAGGTTCTGTCCAAGAGCCTCCCCGTTGCTTCCAGCGAGGCTACGAGTGGTTTCCAGGCGCCCCAAGTGGCGCCGCCTCTCGAGATTTGAAACAGGCCGCTTTCTGATCCCCTGGTGTGCCTACACCATGGGAAGCGTCGGCTGGTTTGCCCGTGATGGGCTACGTGTCTTCCGACTCAGGGGATGAGTCCGACATACCTGACGTCGAGAGCCAGCTGTCTTCTGACTTGGGGGCAGCTCTTGACTTTGTGTTTGGGTTCCTTCCCGATCTCAAACTGTCCAACCAGACGACAGTATCTGCCCGGCCGCGATCATCGGTCGCGCGACTACAGCCCATGGAGCAACCTGCTTCTGGGCGCCTTCGACCGTGCCAGTCGGTACAGGTGGTTGAAGCATTTACAGCTTTGGACTCTAAGCTATGTTCCACGGCTATGAAGACGTCGTTCTTCACCAGGGTTGACACTTTTTTGCCTCCGGCGCGTTATCGTTCCTACTGTTCCGCCAATCCGTCAGTCTGCAGACTTTGACGGTCTTGGATCAGGACTCCAACTCCCTCGGTCTTTCCAAGCCAAAGTCGGCCGTTTTTCCTATGGCGACTCTGGAGTTCGCGTTGGGCTTATCGAGAGAGATGCTGGGCATGTTTTCTCTCAAATCACGTCGTCTTTGCTTTAGCTGCTTATCTGCCCCCAGATAAGTTTGACGACGTACAGTCTCCTTTGCGTGTGCTGTCCAAGGCGCTCATGCATCTTCTCACACGCATGCCTGTAACACGGCTAACTTGGAATTACTTCGCAGGGACGCTGTGCTGGGCACAAGCCGTTACCTTCCTGAGGGGAAGCGCGCTGCTCTTCGATCTGCTTCTTCGGCGGGTCCGCAACTATTCTATGGTTCCGTGGCGACGGTCCGGGATGACGTCCTACGTCATTCCATAGATCAGCTGCTGCTTCGTCAGATTGATCGGTCTTCTGTTGGAGGCATTGGCCGTCCAAAGCCTAACAAGCGCCCTTCTTCCTCTGCGAAGCCAAGGGCTGACCCACCTGCCGCCGCTTCTACTTACTCACTGGGTAAGGGTAGGCGTCAGCAGTCGTCACCTCGATTCGTTCTAGGTTGAGGCATCCAACTCTGTCGAGAGTGCCTCTTCCAACACAACTTCCTTTCGACATTACACGCTGGGAACTTTTGATCACGGAGATAGGTAATATCCTGTCAATGGGGGCGATCGAAGTCGTCAAGAACATTGAGTGGGATTTTATTCCCGCCTGTTCTTGGTGACCAAGAAGGACGGCCGATTCCGACCGGTTATCGATCTGAGTATCCTGAACCAGTCTATCATTGTTCCTTAGTTCAGCTTGGAGACTTTCAGGTCGGTTCGCCGCTCCATTCACCAGGGTGTTTTCGCTTCCAGCATCAACCTGCGAGACGCTTACTTTCACGTTCCGATTCATCGGACATCGCGAAAGTATCTCAGGTTCGCTTTTCTGAGGCGAGTTTACCAGTTCAAGGCCATGCCCTTCGGCCTCAATCTGGCCCCTTGGGCCTTCACCCGACTGATGTCGCATGTGTTAGCCTTACATCGCTCACAGTCCAGGGTGACTACTTCGGCATATCTAGACGATATCCTCCAGAGGCATTCCAATGCTACCTTTCTGGACTCAGATGTCGTGAGAAGTCGGACCTGGTCCCTTCTCGGTTTTTTTTTGTCATCTAGGGATGTACTTCCGTACTCAGCTGAATACGATGGCGGTACCCAGCAAGGCCTGTGATTCTTTCAGCTTTTGCCCTGACTCTGTCCCAGTCCACGTCCGCGACAGCTCGGAGTCTTCTCCGGCTGCTCGGTCTCTTCGGTTCGGTGACAGATCTCATTCCTCTAGGTCGGCTGCATGTCAGACCTCTCCAACACTCCCTCCTCAATCGTTGGAGGCCGAATATCGATCCTCTGGATCTGGTGCTTCAGTTACCGGAGTCTCTTCATCGTCACCTTCTCCCCTGGACGGATGTTCAGTGGATTATGCAGGGAGTTCCGTTGGACTCACCCACGTCCGATCGTGTTCTGACGGCAGTCGTCAGCGATATCGGATGGGGTGAGACGTTGGATCCTCTAGGTCTTTCCCTTCACGGGTCATGGGACCAGGATCAAGCAGCTCTTTACATCACCCAGAAGGAGCTTCTTGCTTTTCTTCTGAGTTTCCGGCAGTGGATCCCCCACCTTTCGAATCTTGTCCGACAATTCGACAGTGGTTGCTTACATTCGGAAGCAGGGCGGCACGCACTCTGTTCCCATGTACGAATTGGCTCGGGATCTTCTACTGCTCGCTCAGGATGTCAACGCCGGAGTGGTGGTTCGTCACATTCCCGGTCGTCTGAACGTCCTAGCCGACTCCCTGTCCAGACGGGGCAGGGTCATTTCCACCGAGTGGATGCTCCACAGGGCTGTGTTCCAGTCGCTTTGTGATCTCTGGGGTCGTCCCCACATCGATCTCTTTGCGACTAGTTGGAACCATCAGGTGGACACTTTCGTGTCCCCGTGTCCAGGTCGTCTGGCTTTCGCCGTGGACGCTCTGTCACTCGATTGGAACGGTCTTGTCGGCTACGTCTTCCCTCCGGTTCCGATTCTGCCTCAGGTTCTAACCAAGATACGAACCTGCAGTTGTCGAATCATTTTGATCGCACCCCTGTCGCATCAGTGAGTGTGGATCAATCTGCTCCTCTCTCTGTTGGCGGTGGCGCCAGCACGTCTCCGTCTACGTCACGACCTTCTTTGCCAAGGTCACCGGAGGAGATCTCACGTCGACCCGACTTCATTTTGCCTTCACGCATATTTTTTGTCAGGTCCTGTCTCCTCCATAGATGTTTTTTCGAGACGAGCAGTGGAGTGCATTTCTTCTTCAAAGAGGCACTCCACTGGTTTAGCCTATACGGCTAAGTGGAAGGTCTTCTGTCGATGGTGTGCCGATCACTCTGTTGATCATGTCAATCTTTCGATTTCACAGATTGTGGAGTTTTCTGGTATATCTGTTTGATTTTCGGGGTCTCCAGCCTGTTACCATCAAAGGGTACAAGTCCATGCTTTCGGAGACCTTTTCGTATGTGGGACAGCGTCGTATCGGCACTAATCCATACCTCTCCAAGCTTGTTAGGCACTTTTCCTTGAAAAGGCCTAGGACTTTGCAGCTCATCTCAAGATGGAATCTTTCTTGGGTGCTGCTTTGCTTGGGGGTTGGGGGGTCGAACCTTTATCCCAGGTGGATATGCGGTTTCTCACATACGAGACGGCTTTTCTGATGGCCTTTTGTCTCAGCCAGACAGGTTAGTGAGCTTTACGCCCTCTCGGTTGACCCGGCCTTTTTCAGGAACTTTCCCAACGGTGTTACATTTACCACTGATCGCTCCTTTCTGGCCAAGAATCCGATACCAGAAACGACTCCACCTCCTATCTGTATCAGGGCTCTTTCTTCTATTGAGGGTAACCGCCCTTTGCTCTGTCCGGTTCTTGCAGTTCGCATTTATCTCAATCGTACGCAGTTCATTAGGTAGGGTAGGAAACAAGTTTTTCTGTCTCTTATTCCTGGTCGACAGAAGATCTCTCCTCAATCCATTTCTCGATGCATTTGTCTTGCTATTCGCGCGGCTTACGCTCGTCTGGCGATTGGCGATTGTATTACCAATCGTATTTCTGCCCACGAGGTGCGTGCATTGTCTACCTCTTGGGCTTATACTAACTCCGTCGTGTTGTCAGGCGTTATGCTTGCAGCCTAGTGGAGAAATGCTACTCTCTCCTCCTATCTGCGTCAGTTGCAGGAGCAGACAGAGGACCTTTGTACTAAGGGCCCTCTTTCTTCTGCTGTTGTCTACCCTAGCCATTCGGCTTCTTACAAGGTCAGTTCCAGCTCTGTGCTATTACTGCCCTTTCTGTCTGTGCGTCGCACAGAACCATACGCCTCATCTCTCAGTGTATTTTACTAATGTTTGTGATGCTATGGTTTGATAGGCCTAAGGATCTCTTCCCCTGTCCACGGTTCCAGTGCAGTTGGGTTATGTGGGGATTGGTTATGTGATTCCCTCCATCCTATTGTCTATTTAGCATGTAGTAAACAATTGCAAGGTAGGTTGACAAGAAATTTAAATTTTATAGTAAATTTCCTTTCTTATTATACCTGCCGCAATTGTTTACATGGAGGCCCTTCCGTCTTCTTATTCGGTAAGAATCCTTCCTCCCCGCTGATCTCATAACTCCTATGTTGGCGAACTCAAAAAAAATGATTCACTGGTGATTGCCTGCGCACTGGTTCCGGAAGTCGTGGATTTGTACTAATTGAAGAGCGTCCTCTACTGTACGCCGATGGCGCTCGACCCAGTTTTGGCTTATTTTTTCTTGGTGCTTTTGCACCACTTTTCTTTTCCAGATCACTTGGGAAGGATCAAAATAGAGAGTATATTTTACTTAGGGTCTTCCACTGTAGTGCAAGCCTGTAGTAAACAATTGTAAGGTAGGTTGATAAAAAATGTAAATTTTATAGTAAATTTCCTTTCTTATTATACCTACCACAATTGTTTACATGTAGTAAACAATTGCGGTAGGTATAATAAGAAAGGAAATTTACTATAAAATTTAAAACTCTCGGTCGAACCCAACACACTTCTCTAACAACTGAAAAATATTCCTGCAATGAGATCACGACGTTTGCCCGCTTGACAAAGTGAGGAGAGCCACTAGTCCAGTTCCCTTCCAGTAACAAGTTCATACAGACCTGAAAAGTCCTTGAATTGTCAACTCTGACCCTAAAAAGCCCTGAAACATGCAAATGTCTTTAAAAGCCCTTGAAAATTGGCAAACTACCTCGAAAAGTCCCTAAATTTTGTATCTGTAATATGGGCACATGTTGTGTGGGCAGTGTAACTGTTTTATTTGTTGAACCTGTCAGTAAAGTGAATATTAAGCAGCGAGCGATTTATGTAAGTTTTGAAGTAATTTTCCACTGATTCCGCAAATTAAATTCGTCGAAATCGACACAAACATGGCTGTTCTCCAAAGGTCTCTACTCCTGTTAACAATTCACTACTGCTAATATACTTGACATGTAATCAGCCCAAAACAACTGGGAAGGAGTAATTGCTAAGTGCTATCGTTTTGGAAAAGCGAGTTGTTTACCTTGTTAATATTTATATACCATTACAGGGGCACATCAGCATAGATTCAAAAATGGTATCAAATATCATTTTTCTTTCGATTTCCCAGCTTGTGCCGAGTACCTGTGAGTTAAGCAACGTCGAGCGCGACTAGTAGTTGGATGGGTGACCATTTCAGCGACTGATTCGCGCTCCCACGTTGTGTCCTTGTGCAAGGTACTTAACCCCAATTGCCTACATGGGGGGCACGATGGCGCTGTGTACTAGGGCGTACTGCACGTCGATGGGGCGCATGTCTTCAACCAATCTAACCCTGCCTGTGCCGCGGTGCAGATTTCAGAGTTGCGATGTTGAAGAGCTGGCAGCTGCTCGTCGTTGCTCGGTGGTTCTCTCCGGGTACTCCGGCTTCCTCCACCTGTAAAACTGTCACGGTCACGACTAGCCATTGTGTATAAGTATGTGACCTTAAACACCAATAAATAAATAAACAATCCTTGAGTGCAAGAAGGTGCCCACCCGAGGGTTGGATAGAAACAAATAAAAAACAATAAAACAAAAATATTGTAATTTAGACACAAAGAAGGTTTTTGTGAAGAATTAATTAGGAAATTCAGGTGGATTTAAATAGTTAATGAATGCCCCTAAAATTTATACATCTGGCTTAAAAGGCCCTAAAAAATTCAAAACGATAATTCTGTATAATTCTGAGTAAAATAGTTTGATCAGTTTATGCAAAACACAGTAAAACCGCTCGGTCGGTTTTTGCTGGGTTTTGCCACAACTGGAACCAAAGCGGAAAACCGAAAAACATTCTCCCTGCTCTGTTACTTCATACGGTACTTCCATCACAAAAGTGATCAGATAGCGTAGAGCCCCGTGCAGTTTCGAGATTCGATTCGATTTCGAATATCAAGTTGGTATTCGGTTCGATTCGAAATCGGCTTCCCGATTCGTATCCCTTCGAATCCTTTCACAGGAATATAGCTTGGCATCAGTCGTATTCGTCGCCTCATAGTTCAGATGGGAATTGTACATACATAATGCTGAAAGTGAAGACTGAGTGTAATTTCCACTATATATATTAGCATAAATAGCAGCTGCAACTATGCCGCCAGACATCAGGGACCTGGCGACAGGGGGGTGGGGGTGTCACCCCCCCCCCCCCCCCAATTCCTATAGTTGGAAATTCGGAGGGCAAGTCATGAGTAGTTGGAAATTCCATCTATCTGGATTTTAGAGCTTCTTTGGTGATGCTGATGTCTCCTTCCCAAAATTCCAACTCGGTTTCAAATCGGCAAAAATCTAAATTTTATAGTAAATTTCCTTTCTTATTATACCTACCACAATTGTTTACTACAGGCTTGCACTACAGTGGAAGTCCCTAACTCGGATAAAATGCTCTCTATTTTTGTCTTTCCCAAGCAAGTTGGGAAAGAAAAGTGGTGCAAAAGCACCAATAAAAATAAGCCAAAACTGGGTCGAGTGCAACCGGCGCAGACCCAGTACGGGACGCTCTCTCCCAAGTACAACTCCACGACTTCCGTTGCCAGTGCGCATAAACCGTCTCTAAAGACTCATTCTTTTTGAATCCGTAAACGTTAGAGTTATGTGATCAGCGGGGAGGAAAGATTCTTTACCCGTAAAGAAGACGGGAGGGCCTCCATGTAAACAATTGTGGTAGGTATAATAAGAAAGGAAATTTACTATAAAATTTAGATTTCTTATCAACCTACTCACAATTGTTTACTACAGGCTGAATAGACAAAAGGCTGGAGGGAATCGCATAACCAACCCCCACATAACCCTAGCGCACTGGAACCGTGAAGCAGAAGGAAGAGGTCCCGAGGCTTATCAACCATAATGTCGCAATCATTGGTAAAGGACAATGAAAAGAGACATATGAGCCTGTGTGACACACAGACAGAAAAAAGGGCAGTAACAGCACAAGGCTGAAACTGACCTTCAAGAAGCCTAATGGCTATGGCAGACAACAGCCTGAGCAGAAGAAAGAGGACCCAAGGCAAAAAGGTCCTCCGACTGCTCCTGCAACTGGCGTAAATAAAAGGTGGAGAAAGTAGAAGCATTTCTCCAGTAGGCTGCCTGCATAACATCCGACAACTTGGCGGAGTTAGAATAAGCCCAAGAGGTAGACAGTGCCCGCACCTCGTGGGCAGAAATACGATTGGTAATACAATCGCCAGCTGCTAAACGACTATAAGCCGTACGAATAGCAAGACAAATCCATCGAGAAATGGATTGAGGAGAGATCTTCTGTCGACCCGGAATGAGAGACAGAAAAAACCGTTTTCTGCCCTTCCGTATGAAGCGTGTCCGATCAAGATAAATGCGAATAGCACGGACCGGACAGAGCAAAGGGCGAGTACCCTCAACAGAGGGAAGAGCCCTGATACAGATAGGAGGAGGAGTAGTATCTGGTAACTGATTCTTAGCCAAAAAGGAGCAATCAGTGGTAAAAGTAACACTGTTGGGAGAACTCCTAAAAAAGGCCGGGTCAACCGAGAGGGCATGAAGCTCACTAACCCGTCTGGCCGAAGCAAATGCCATCAGAAAAGCCATCTTGTATGTGAGAAATTGCATATCCACCTGGGATAAAGGTTCGAACGGCGCCCCCCCCCCCCCCCAAGCAAAGCAGCACCCACGAAAGATTCCATCGTGGAGTAAGCTGCAAAGTCCGAGGCCTTTTCAAAGAAAAGTGCCGAACAAGCTTGGAGAGGTAAGGATTAGTGCCGATACGACGCTTCCCCACATAAGAAAAAGTCTCTGAAAGCATAGACCTGTAACCCTTGATGGTAACAGGCTCGAGACCCCGAGAATCAAACAGATATACCAGAAACTCCGCAATCTGTGAAATCGAAGGATTGGCATAATCAACAGAGTGATCAGCACACCATCGACAGAAGACCTTCCATTTAGCTGCATAAGCTAAACCAGTGGAGTGCCTCCTTGAAGAAGAAATGCACTCCACTGCTCGTCTCGAAAAACCTCTACGGAGGAGACAGGACCTGACGAAAGATATGCGTGAAGGCACAATGAAGTCGGGTCGACGTGAAACCTCCTCGGGCGACCTTGACAAAGAAGGTCGCGATGTAGCGGGAGACGTGCCGGAACCGCCGCCATCAGCGAGCGGAGCTGATTGATCCACACCCGCTGAGGCGACAGGGGAGCGATCAGAATGATTCGACAACTGCAGGTTCGAATTTTGGCGAGAACCTGAGGAAGAATCGGAACCGGCGGGAAGGCGTAGCCGACTAGACCGTTCCAATCGAGTGACAGAGCGTCCACGGCAAAAGCCAGAGGATCTGGACACGGGGACACGAAAGTGTCCACCTGATGGTTCCAACGAGTCGCAAAGAGATCGATGTGGGGACGTCCCCAGAGATCGCAAAGCGACTGGAACACTGCCCTGTGAAGCATCCACTCGGTGGAAATAACCCTGCCCTGTCGGGACAGGGAGTCGGCTAGGACGTTCAGACGACCGGGAATGTGACGAACAACCACCCCGGCGTGAACCTCCTGAGCGAGCAGTAAAAGATCCCGAGCTAACTCGTACATCGGAAGCGAGTGCGTGCCGCCCTGGTTCCGAATGTAAGCAACCACTGTCGAATTGTCGGATAGTAGAAGGACCTGGCGATTCGACAAGTGAGGGATCCACTGCCTGAAACTCAGAAGAAGAGCAAGAAGCTCCTTCTGGTTGATGTGTAGAGCTGCTTGATCCTGGTCCCACATCCCGTGTAGGGAAAGACCGAGAGGATCCAACGTCGCACCCCATCCGAGATCGCTGGCATCTGCCGTCAGGACGCGATCGGACGTGGGTAAGTCCAGCGGAACACCCTGCGTAATCCACGGAACATCTGTCCAGGGAAGAAGGTGAGGATACAGAGAGTCCGGAAACGGAAGCACCTGATCCAGAGAATCTACATTCGGTCTCCAACGACTGAGCAGAAAGTGTTGGAGAGGTCTGACACGCAGCCGACCTAGAGGAATGAGATCCGTCACCGAACCGCAGAGACCGATCAGCCGGAGAAAACTCCGAGCGGTCGCGGACCTGGACTGGGACAGAGTCAGAGCAAAAGCTGAGAGAATCACAGCCTTGGCCTGGGGAACAGCCACCAAATTGAATTTGGTTTGGAAAGACATCCCCAGATGACAAAACGACTGAGAAGGGACCAGGTCCGACTTCTCCTCGTTGACTCTGAATCCTAGCGACGTGAGCAAGCTCAACAGAGTGGCGACATCCGATTCCAGTAAGGCAGCATTGGAATGCCTCTGGAGGATATCGTCCAGATATGCCGAAGTAGTCACCCTGGACTGTGTGCGATGGAACGCTATCACATGCGACATCAGTCTGGTGAACGCCCAAGGAGCCAGGTTGAGGCCGAAAGGCATGGCCTTGAACTGGTAAACTCGCCCCAGAAAAGCGAACCTGAGATACTTCCGTGACGCCCGATGCATCGGAACGTGGAAGTAAGCGTCTCGCAGGTCGATGCTGGCTGCGAAATCTCCCTGGTGAATTGATTGGCGGACCGACCTGAAAGTCTCCATGCTGAACTTGGGAGCAATGATAGACTGGTTCAGGATGCTCAGATCGATAACCGGTCGGAGTCGGCCGTCCTTCTTCGGCACCAAGAACAGGCGGGAATAGAAACCCACTGACTGAACGTTCTTGACGACCTCGATCGCCCCCTTTGCCAGGAGATTGGCAATCTCCGTGGACAAAAGTTCCCGACGTAAAACGTCTGAAGGAACTGTGGTTGGAAGAGGCACCCTTGACAGAGTGGGGTGCCGTCGGAAGGATATGCGCAGCCCGGACCGAACAACATCTAACACCCATGGATCGGATGTGATGGTGGTCCAATGGTCTGCAAACTCTGCTATCCTTCCTCCAACCTGGGACGAGTCGAGGTGAGGACCTTCATTTCGAGCCCCGACGAGGCCCACGAGAGGAGAAACCACCTCCTCTGCTAAATGAAGAATCCTGAGACTTCCCTCGATTCTGCCGACCCCTACCTTTACCCCGTGAGTAAGAAGCAGAGGCGGCGGCAGAAGAACCAGCCTTTTGCTTCACAGAGGAAGCAGAAGGGTACTTGTTAGGCTTGGAACGGCCCTTGCCTCCCCGAGAAGGCTGATCAAGCTGACGAAACAGCAGCTGATCTTTGGAATGACGTAGGATGTCATCCCGGACCGTCGACACGGAACCATGGAAAAGTTGCGGACCTGCCAAAGAAGCAGATCGAAGAGTAGCACGCTGCTCCTCGGGAAGGGATCGTCCTGTGTCCAGCACAGCGTCCCTTCGAACTAATTCCAAATTGGCCGTGTTACAGGCATGCGTGTGAGTAAGGTGCATAAGCGCATTGGACAGCACACGCAAAGGAGCCTGTACCTCGTCAAACTTATCTGGAGGCAGATAAGCAGCCAAAGCTGAGACGACGTGATCTGAGAGAGAAAGCATGCCAAGCATCTCTCTAGATAAGCCCAACGTGGACTCCAGAGTCGTCATTGGAATGACGGCAGACTTGGGCTTGGAAAGCCCGAGGGAAGTGGAGTCCTGATCCAGAACCGTCAAAGTCTGGCAGACTGACGGATTGGCGGAATCGTAGGAACGATAACGCACAGGAGGCAAAAAGGTGTCAACCCTGGTGAAGAACGAAGTCTTCAAAGCCTTGGAATTCAGCTTGGCATCCAATGCTGAAAAAGCTTCAACCACCTGTACCGACTGGCACGGTCGAAGGCGCCCAGAAGCAGGTTGCTCCATAGGCTGTTGGCGCGCGACCGATGATCGCGGCCAGGCTGACACTGTCGGCTGGTTAGCAGGCTTGAGCTCAGGCAGAAACCCAAACACAAAGTCAAGAGCCGCCCCCAAGTCCGAAGACTGCTGGCCCTCGACCTCAAGCATGTCGGACTCCTCCCCAGAGTCGGAAGACACATAGCCCATCGTGGGCAAACCAGCCGACGCCTCCCATGGTGTCGGGACACCAGAGGAATCGGAAACCGGCCTGTTTCCAATCCCGGGAGGCGGCGCCATAGGAGGCGCCTGGAAACCACCCATAGCCTCGCTGGAAGCAACAGGAAGGCTCTTTGAGAGAACCTGAGTGAGAAAGGAGAGGGCCTCCCTAAGCTCACTGCCTGTACCGACCGGTTCGACAGGGGAGCGAACCGGCAAAGTGGCTTCACCTCTGACCCTCTTAACCAGCGAAGGGTCACGATCCTCCAAAACACCCGACGCGGGACGACGGGCGGCAGCCAAAACATCTGAAGGCAGACGTGTATAGGGGTACGATGCACCCCGAGGATCAATATTGCGAGAACTCATGAGAGTCACCGCGGACCTCTGCGGGGCAGAAGGTCCAGGCTGCACAAAAGGCGTTGGTCCCCCAAAACTGGTCGTGTGACCAGAGTGGGCGGACGGAAACGCCACGGAGTTCATAGTGTTTCCACTATGAACATCCGAATCCAAAGACACAACTGTGGTACTCGACGGCGACGAGACCACAGCGATGGGCTCGGCCGGCAGCCCCTTCCGACTTCGCCGAGTTGAAGTCAGGGAAGGCTGGGGCCGATATCCCACGTCTACAGTATCGGACAGTTCTGCAGTCCCCTGCAGCGAAAAGCCGAGGCCGGCTGAAACAGACAACGAAGCAGACGGACCAGCAGCAGTAGTAGATACGTCGAGAGTCGTTGAGGCTGGTGAAATAATGGAGAGAGCACACCGGCTCGGCTCCGAAGGAGGAGTCACAACCCTAGTGACAGCCTCAGATGTCGACTGGAGGGGGACCGTAGTCCCGGAACCAGACATCTCTACACCAGAACACTCAACGGCTCCCGCAGTATCCACCACAGGAAAAGACTGCACATCCCCCACGGAGGAGGAATAACTCTCACCAGACAAAGTCGGCTCGGGAGGCCCCGAACGACCACGTTCTCCTTTCCCGCGGGAGCGGGAGGCACGGCCACGAGAACGAACGACACGATTTACAGACGCCCAAAAGGTGGAAGACCATGTTCCACAGACACCACACGGCCGCTCGGCCGAACACCCATTACAGGAGGAACACGACGAATGTACATCGTCCACATGCTTAGGCAGCAGACACTGCCTACAAGGAATTGTCCTAGGCATGAAAGAGGTGAGAGGAGCAGAGAAGGTGAGATCAGAAAACAGAACACCCCCAAAGAGAGAAAGGTGACAGAAACAAAGACCCCAGACGGTCGACCGGGAACCACCCAACAGGAAGACTACTCTCAACAGAAAGAAGAAACACTGTAGGAGTGGTACCCCGCTGACACCTAACTCTAACACAATTAAAAAATTTTGCAAAAAAAGCATGAACAATAATTGTGAAATAATCTAAGTCCGAACCGCGTGGCCCGCGAAATTCGCGCGCGACTCGAGAGAGAGCAAATAAATATACATTATGGACATATAATAGAAAAAAGAGAATATAAAACACTGTTCCTGAGAATACAAAGGATACACTGTGGTATAATGAATCAGGAATCATCAAACATCGAGTTGGTGGAACACTGATAAGCGTGCAAAAACATCTCGACACGAAGCGGATTTTAAAAAGAATGAGTCTTTAGAGACGGTTTATGCGCACTGGCAACGGAAGTCGTGGAGTTGTACTTGGGAGAGAGCGTCCCGTACTGGGCCTGCGCCGGTTGCACTCGACCCAGTTTTGGCTTATTTTTATTGGTGCTTTTGCACCACTTTTCTTTCCCAACTTGCTTGGGAAAGACAAAAATAGAGAGTATTTTATCCGAGTTAGGGACTTCCACTGTAGTGCAAGCCTGTAGTAAACAATTGTGAGTAGGTTGATAAGAAATTCCAACTGTTACTATTTACAACTACAGTGCACGCAATGTCGAGCTTCATAAGTTTGCCTGATGTCAGTCGGTATGAGATTTCTACAGTACGCTACTTATCGAAAAACAAAAATCCTCGAAATGCAAATCAAGAAAATCACATCATGTGAAATCGTTATCCTGAGTTAATTCCATCATTCACAGTTACAAAATGATGAAATATCGAAAATTGATCATTCCTGCATAAGATTTGATTTAATGTTAGGACTGTGAATTGCTCAAAGTTCTCAGCTTGAGCATTTGTTTAGCACATATTCAATTCCCAGAATAATACTAAATAATAATAACCTGATATTTCTATTAAAAATGTGTTGGCATTTCAGTTACTAGAATCAATTTTATGCCCCCTTTCATGGCTTCATTTTCAAATGTTTCTCGGTAGTGAATTTCCAACTATGGGGAGGGATCCCCCTCCAGGCTCCAGGTCCCTACCGCTAGTTGGAAATTCACTACCCTACACCCCCCCCCCCCCCTCCACCATAGTTGGAAATTCACTACCCTTCACCCCCCCCCCCCCAATCGGAAACCTCTTGCCACGTCCCTGCCAGTCATATGCTAATTCCAGTATCACCACTGTTGGAAGCAAATTTAAAGTTTCCAAGTAATCTCGACGATGAGCTGTTGCTAGCGGCTAGTCCTGTGGAGTACAAAGTAGGGACAATTCACTTACTTGTTTCTATTTTTGAACTGTAGCCCTTAATGGGTAATATTCCAGCTACATCATCAAGGCATGCCTTCGACGAAGGCATGCCTTGATGATGTAGTTGGATTATTTTATCAGTCGGGACTTGAGCAATCACAGTCACAACAGATCAGGTTTACAGCACCCCCTTCCCCAATCGGTCACATTCTTGACACCCGTGATTCGATTCGAGGTTCGATTCGATTTCGAATGATGGACCTGATTCGATTCGAGATTCGATTTGAATCGAAATTGTGTGATTCCCATGGCCTTGATAGCGACTGGGTTGTGTCTACAAATGGCTCAGAATTTCATTAATACGCATTCAACACCGTCTTTACAAAGGAGGTTTTTACCAAATTGATCGAATCAAAATTTCGAGTGAATTCCCACTGAATTTTTATAGATTTATTTATTGGGGTTTAACGACACTTTCGACAGCCACTTTGCGTCGCCAGTTTTACGAGTGGAGGAAGCCGGAATATCCAGAGAGAACCAACGAGCAGCGTCGAGTAATGTCAAACTTCGCACAAACAGGTTAGCATTGGTTTAATGCAAGTGCTCCACCGACGTGCACTACGCCTTACTACACAGTACCGCCGTGCCCCCACGTGGGAAATCGGGATTATGTGCCTTGTCCATGGTCACAAAGTAGTTTCCCCTGGCGGGGATCGAACCATGGACCCTGTGGCTTGAAGTCCAATGTCACCGCGCAGAGAAAACCTAAATTCAAATAATAATGACCAACGAATTATTTATTCAAAAACAATCGCATTTTCGTATTTTCAGCATGTACGCATTGTGTGTCTGTTTACAGCAACAGCAATGCAATGAATTGCAGTTTTCTAGGGGGAGGGGGAGGAGGTGCTAGTCCAAACTTGGAATGTTCCAATCATTGCCCCCTGCGGTAGATGGCCCTTCAATCCACTTCCCTTCAGGAAAGTGAGGGAGGGGCAGCGTCCTAGTTAGGACTCGGGGAGTCCCCCGTAACCCACACAACAGCCTTTCAAATATCACCCCCTCCCCAAATACAAAAAAAAACAACAGGCTTGCTCTTCCCCCTCCCCCACCCCACCCTCCACCAAAATGCCTTCGGCACTCCATATTATACAATATGTTGGATATGCGCCTGTTCAAGGAAAACGCGATTTTGTAACGATTTTCATACATTTTTACTGACACACTTCTCAGTATCACCAATCGCATCGTGATTTTATTTCGACTCGTTCAGAATTTCATAACCACCTTTGTGACCACAGTGCAGACATTTATTGTGAAATCAAAACCGATTCAGAATGAAAGTGTCAAAGACACTGCAGCTTAACTTGTCTGTGTGTTGTGTTTGATGAAAAGGATAATGTTCAATGTTTATGAAAGGATTATGAAATAAGACAAGAATTGGGAATATGTTAATTTCTGTTCCCTGCATGCTATGTTTTTAATAAAAATAATTTGAGGTGTAGACTATACTAAAGAACTGAGGGGTGGGTTAATGTGGCCTTCACAGTTAATGTATGTGGCCCTCACAGTTAACGTATGTCAACAAAAGTTACCAAGTTACAGTGAAATTATTCCAAAACGAGACATCCTATCAAGTTCCAATGAAATCCCTTCATAAATTTGGCCTGTAGACTGTGCTAAAGGTTTTCGGGCTTCGGGCCCCTGTAGCCGTCACAGTTGACCGATTGCAACTGAAAGGGGATGTCATCATCTAGGCATTATATGGAGTCAACCTAACAAGTTACAATGAAATCCTTCCATAAATACGACCTATAGACTATGCTAAAGATTTTCGTGTTTTGGGCTCGGGCAACCATCACGGCTGAATGATCGCGACCAAAAGGGAACGTTCTCATCTAGACATTATTTGGAGTCATCCTACCGAGTTACAATGAAATCCCTTCATAAATATGACCTGTGGACTGTGCTAAAGGTTTTCGGGCTGCGGGCCGCTGTAGCTGTCACAGTTGACCAATCGCATCCAAAAGTGGACGTTCTTATCTGGACATTAGATGAAGTCAACCTGCCAAGTTACAATGAAATTCCTCCATAAATATGACCTGTAGACTGTGCTAAAGGTTTTCGGGTTTTGGGCTCGGGCAGTCGTCAAGGTTGACAGATTGCGACCAAATGGGGAAGTACCGTACTCATCTAGACATCATACGGAGTATCCCACCAAGTTACAATGAAATCCCTCCATATTAAATATGACCTGCAGACTGTGCTAAAAGTTTTTGGGTTTCGGGTTTGGGCAGCCATGACGGTTGTCAGATCATTACCAAAAGGGGGCGTTCTCATCTAGACATTATACAGAGGCATCCTAGCAAATTACAACGAAATCCTTTCATAAATACTACCTGTGGACTGTGCTAATGGTTTTCGGGTTTTGGGCTCGGGCAGCCATACTGGTTGACCGATCGCGACCAAAAGGGGACGTTCTCATCTAGATATGACCCCAAATCTGCATATGAAATTTCGTGACGATCAGACAAGAACTACGGGGTGTAGCCTGTGCTAAAGGAAAATGTGAACAGATTCACAGTCTCACAGACCAAGAGACTTCCGCACGCGTGATGGCAATACCTTATCTTGACTTTGTCACGTTAAGCTAAAAATGAAACGAAAATAGCACCTCAGATTTAGTTGCATCCAGTTCCCCACCCGACGGGTGATATTCTACAAGTGATGTGCAGAGAAAAGCGATATGATTATTTCGATAGGATCGTGACGGGAACTGAGAGATTTGGAATTTTCAGATTTGGTCTCCGTTCAGTTGCAGGAAAAAAAATGAGGTTTCGGTTAAGTTTTTCCCTGTACAAATGATGTAGTAAGAAAATAATAGTAAATAACACTTCAGGCTCCTTAACCCTTTACCTAACACGAAAGGAAGAGGACAGTCCAATGTGGGGACATAAGCTATGTCTTTGAGACAAAAAATGAAAACATAATGGAAATTGAATGGTGATTTTTGAGAATAACACTGACGGTTTTTGACGGTTACGTTGGGTAAACAAAATACAATGAAAAATAATATAATGAATATGGACTCTTCAATTGCTGCCACTGAACAGACATGGAAGGTACCGCCAGGGCTCAAAGGATTAAATTGGAAAACAATCCGCGTTAGTTCTCACTACTATCACCACAAAAAGGCCTGAGCGTGAGTATTTGCATTCAGCCTAACTTTCTTAGGGGATCTAGGGGATCAGTGGCTAAACCTATTGAGTCCGAAAAAGCATAAATAGAGAATATGGAATGAGTGTTTTTCTCATATAATATTTATGAAACGAGTCTAAGAATTTTCCGTTTGGGTGAGCCTCTGGTGAGCCCAAACGGAAAATTGTGACGAGATTTATAAATATTATATGAGAAAATACTCAATTTCATATTCTATTTATCAGGTGACACACACACGCACAAATTAGCCACTTAGTATGACTTTTTAACCCATTACCTGACTTGAGTTGCAGACGGCAATTGGAAAAAAACATCCTCGTATAACTAAAAAATTTCATTTTTTGCTTCCAAAACATAGGTTATGACTCCTCACTGGAAGGAGCGCGACACGCTAGTTCCAATGAGGGGTCATAACCTATGTTTTGGAAGCAAAAAGTGAAAATATAAAAAAAAAATGAATGGCGTTTTTCTTGTATTGCGCGAGACGGTTTTTCCCGTTACGTTAGGTAAAAGATTAATACAATATAACCCACCCTAAATAGGACAGATAACGTAAATTCTCCCTACTGAAATTATGCAAATGTGACCCAGTTGTATTTTGTTTAGCCAATCTAATTGTCCAGTTTTGAAATTGACCAATGAAAGCTCCCAACTCTAATTATGCAAATTATGAAAATATGGCCCAGTTGTATTTTGTTCATCCAATCAAATTGTCTAGTTTTGAAACTGACCAGTGAAATTGACGGAAGGCTTTATTTATCACTGATTAATATGAAAACAAAATATCAAATGTTTTTAAGTGAACAAAACGGACGAGTCATATGATAAATTCGGGTAACAAATGGATCAAGTTCATTTTATCTGTGTTGTGTTCTTTTTATCACATTTTCTCCCTTATTATTACCACTTTAGCGTGCGTTCTCTAGTACATTAACATAGTTTAACAGTGCATTACAAGAACGTAACACTCAAATTAAAAAAGTCACTTGACGTGTCGGGCCGTTAGTGAGTGAAACTCTCATTAATAGCCCGACACGTCACTTCACGCGATTTTTGTTCCTTGCTGTCGTCCACTAGGAAATGGAAATGACTTCAACTTGTAAACAATGTGATTTTCTTTAAATTATTAAATATGTAAAATGTCCAGTAAACTTAGCCCCATAAGAACAAGCGGCTGTATATATGTAAGTAAATCTGTACACATTTAAATCCTTTATTCCCGACTTAAAAGCGGTAAACATCGGGTCGGCTTTTAAGTTTTCTAACTTCGTTGCAATTGAAAGCGTACCAGTGCTGATCATGTGATAATCATGTGACACCAGTTTTTTGACAACAGACGATATTATCATTTCGTCCCCAGAGTTACAATGTGTTCTCTGTGTCAGTAGGCACATAGAACACATTGGAACTCAGGGGACGATCTGTCGAAATTGAAAGCTTTAAAAATGTCATTTAAGATACAGAATCAAAACTTTCTCAGACTCCCAGTGGTAATAATAGTAATAAGATGACTTTGTCGAGCCTTGTTGTTGGTTTATTAACGGCCCAACAGGTGTGAATAACAGCCCTTCAGCTTATTAACGGCCCTCGACTTCGTATCGGGCCTTTTATAAGCTGTCGGGCTGTTATTCACACCTGTTGGGCTGTTAATAAACCACAACGCCCTCCAAAGTCATGTTATTGTTATACTGACTCGCCCGGCGGACATGACGTCATGACGTGAAAGAAATGCTTCGACACAAAACAGTATCAAGCAGGAAAGTGATCAGACTGCCGAAGGTGATATTTTTCTTTAAAAGTATCAGTATCATTCACTTAATTCAAGTTTAATCGTCGTATAAATGTAGAACAAATCTTGGGTGGAGTACGACGCTCGTGAAATACCGGGAAAAAACACCACCTCGGGTCGTTGACTCCAGTCACCCATACTCCATCCTAGTTGTGTTGTCTTTTTCTTGCTGCTAACGATCACCCAGGGACGTGGCGACAGGGGGTGAGTGGGGGTGGTGTCAACCCCCAATCCTGGTCAAAAATCCCTGTAGTTGGAAATTCGGAGGGCAAGTCATGAGTGGTTGGAAATTCCATCCACCTGGATTTCAGAGCTTCTTTGGCGATGTTGATGTCTCCTTTACTTCCTAAAATACCAACTCGGTTTCAAATCGGCAAAAATTCTAACTGTTACTATTTACAAGGACAGTGTACGCAATATCGAGCTTCACAAGTATGCATTATGTCAATCGCTACGAGATTTCTATAGTACGTTTGCTTATCGTAATAAAAAAAAGCTCTTCAAGAAAGGCACATCATGTAAAATCATTATCCTGGGTTAATTCAATCATTCACAGTTACAAAGGGATGAAACACCGAAAATTGATCATTCCTGCATAAGATCTGATTTAATGTTAGGACAGTGTGAATTGTTCAAAGTTCTAAGCTTGATCGTTTTTTGGTGAATACCAAATATTAATAATAACCTGATAATTCTGTCATGAATGTGTTGGCATTTCAGTTACTAGAATCAATTTTATGCCCATTTTCATGGCTTCATTTTCAAAATCTTTCTCGGTAGTGAATTTCCAACTACGGGGAGGGACCGGGAGGGGCTTTCCCCCCTCCCGGTCCCTCCCTCTAGTTGGAAATTCACTACCTTACACCCCCTCCCAATCGCGAACCTTTAGCCACGTTCCTGCGATCACCTGCGAAAGTTTTAGTGAGGTGAATGCAATCATAGATAACAGTTAGGTATTTTATTGGAAACCCTGTACCACAGGCTTTTCTTGACCCCTTTGAACCCTGATGGTATCTTCAATGCCACTTCAGTGTCATCAGTTGAAAGAGTATATATTATTCGTTACTTGGGGGAAGACTAATCCATATTTTCAAAGTGCAGCCAAGTGCAGCCCATGGGCTGCACATTGAAAATCCTGATTACCAGTGATTGGTTTTGCACACACTTTCATTAAGCAACTATCTACTTTTGTGAATTAGGATAGTCTCACGATAGTGGACCAGAAAAAGAGGCCTTTCGTGTTTAAATGGTTAATACAGTGGGTCAAACATTAAGTTCTGCGCTACAGGTTGGCACTATTACACAGGAGTAAAATTCTAAGCATTTGTAGAAACTAATGTCATGTAAATTGGAGATGTATTTTTAGTTTCAGTATACGAAAACATAAGGCTATTTGTTGGACAACAGCATTTGAAGTTTTGGTCACAGAGTTGGTGTCTGATGCATAGCGGTAAATTACCAGAGACATTATGGGAAACAGTGGCTTCGAAAGATTGACTATTTTTTTAAAATGTAATTTTTACACGGAATTGTTACCAGGAATGCCACTAAACAAGGACGCCAAGGAGCCTTAATCGCACACCTGATCAAGTTGTTCAAAGAAGGATTTACGGTCACATTCGGCATCTACATGCTAAAATAGTTAATCTTATTTAGCTAGGGGGATGGGGGCGTGGGGGGGGGGGAGTAGTATGTCATGTTCCCCTACAGGGATAGTTTGCAGGATCTCATTGCAGGATCTCATGTGACGTCATAGTCACGTGACCTAGTGGCGCCATGTTGTGTTGTCATGGTAACCCGCGTGAGCGGCCATTTTGTGACGTCATCCCCATAGTGATACGTGGTGTGAGTGCGCGTATTGTTAGGGTGATACGTGTTTCCGTCGTCCATTTTGTATACTGGAGGCCGCCATCTTGGTTTCTATGGTAGCACGTGGTTGCTATGTTACGCAATTTTTCTGCAATGGGACGGGGTATGTTCGGAGGGTATGTTCGATTGAACAGGAGTAATTTCCCGATTCGTAGAATTACTACAAACAACCCAACAAGTTGTATTATTTCGAATTCTTTCAGAATTCTCTGCTTCTATCTATCTATGTAATAGTTTTCGTCTATCTGGCCATGTTCCTTGGTTCTACAGTATACTCCAGTAGCATAGAAGAGTCTATTAGTTGGGACAGCTTTGCTTGTTATTACTATAATTAGCTACTCCGGTCTATTCTTGTTAGTTCTGACCCTATTCCAAGTACCCTTGTAGTGACCTTTATCTAGATCCTTTATATAGATTAAAACCAACCAATCAAATTTGCTTGATTTCCCATAATCTGTATGCAGAGTTATCTCGCCTTATTACAATGATTCTCGTCACCTCTATATCCAATGGCCATATCCCCAGGCACCCCAATTTCGGCACCCCTTTTTGGAAAACATATGGCCTTCGGCACCCCTTTTTGTCGTATGAGGCCATGAGGGTTATGTAAAAACCCTCGATCAGTCCTCATTTATTATCCCTCATAGCCTCATTTAATTTTGAGGTTATGAAGACCATGAAAAATCCCTCGATGAGGTATAATTTACTTCGACTCTTATCCTCATTTCAGTATTTAACAGCCATGTCCCCAAGCACCCCAATTTCGGCACCCCTTTTTGGAAAACATATGGCCTTCGGCACCCCTTTTTTGTCGTATGAGGCCATGAGGACCATTAAAAATCCCTCAATGAGGTATAATTTACTACGACTCTTAGCCTCATTTCGGAAAAAGGGATTCCACAAATGGGATTCCAAAAAAGGGATTCCACAAATGGGATTCCAAAAAAAGGGATTCCACAAATGGGATTCCGTTTCCATCTTGTCGTCAAAGCTCCAAGGCCACTACAGGTGTATGGTCTATCTGTCCTGCCATTAGCTTTTACAACAGTCTTGTTCCATTGCGGCCTTGTACCAGTACTATTGTCTTCTGCTATTCTGCCCCATATCTCACCCATTACTTCCCAGCTATACCTATCTCAGTCCCGACTATAACATTGATCAAGGTTGAATCAGATTTGTGCTGTATACATATAAGGCATTCCGTAATTGAGATTCCTAGCCGATTCCGTAAAATTTGGATTCCGTGATTTGACATCGACACTCGAGGGTATGGAAAGGAATTGTTAACACCCAATTCAACAATGACTACAAGACTCTGAACAGATACAACCAACTACTACAAAACAATAAAGGTACAGAACGAAGATCCAACAGAACCAAGATCGAAGTGAACAGAACAAAGTGAACAAAGTTTAGAATTATAACCTAATGAAAATATAATCCAATGTTAACCCTCTTGAACTGAACAAAACTGAATGAACCCAACAAAGTGAACAGAACAAAGTTTTGAACTATAACCCGTAAATATAACCCAATGTTAACCTTTTTGAATTGTTTGAATGAACTATAACCTCTAAATATATCCCAGTGTTAACTCTTTGAACTCTTTGAATGAACTCTAACCCTAAATATAACCCAGTGTTAACCCTTTGAACTGAACAAAGTTTAACTGAATGAACTCTATTTTTGAACCATAACCTAAATGAAGGTATTAACACCCTTTGAACTGAATACATTTTAAACTTAATAAAAATATAACGAAGGTGATCTGAATGAATTTTTTAACTATAACCCACTGAACTGAGTTCTTCCAACAGGGAAGGGGAATACCATTGAGTGTCGATGTCAAATCACGGAATCCAAATTTTACGGAATCGGCTAGGAATCTCAATTACGGAATGCCTTATATGCATACAGGCGGAATCTGATTCAACCTTGATCAATGTTATAGTCGAGACTGAGATAGGTATAGCTAGGAAGTAATGGATGAGATATGGGGCAGAATAGCAGAAGACAATAGTACTGGTGCAAGGCCACAATGGAACAAGACTGTTGTAGAATCTAATGATAGGACAGATAGACCATAGACCTGTAGTGGCCTTGGAGCTTTGGCGACAAGATGAAAACGGAATCCCATTTGTGGAATCCCTTTTTTGGAATCCCATTTGTGGAATCCCTTTTTTGGAATCCCATTTGTGGAATCCCTTTTTTTTTAAATGAGGCTAAGAGTCGTAGTAAATTATACCTCACTGAGGGATTTTTAATGGTCCTCATGGCCTCATACGACAGAAAAGGGGTGCCGAAGGCCATATGTTTTCCAAAAAGCGGTGCCGAAATTGGGGTGCCTGGGGATATGGCTGTTAAATACTGAAATGAGGCTTAGAGTCGTAGTAAATTATACCTCATTGAGGGACTTTTCATGGTCCTCATAACCTCAAAATTCAATGAGGCTATGAGGGATAATAAATGAGGACTCATTGAGGGATTTTACATAACCCTCATGGCCTCATACGACAAAAGGGGGTGCCGAAGGCCATATGTTTTCCAAAAAGGGGTGCCGAAATTGGGGTGCCTGGGGATATGGCCATTGGATATAGAGGTGACGAGAATCATTGTAATAATGCGAGATAACTCAGCATACAGATTATGGGAAATCAAACAATCTGATTGGTTCGTTATAATCTATATAAAGGATCTAGATAAAGGTCACTAAAAGGGTACTTGGAATAGGGTCAGAACTAACAAGAATAGATCAGCATAGCTAATTATAGTAATAATAAGCAAAGCTGTTCCAACTAATAGGCTCTTCTACGCTACTGGAGTATACTCTAGAACAAAGGAACATGGCCAGATAGACGAAAACTATTACATAGATAGATAGAAGCCGAGAATTCTGAAAGAATTCGAAATAATACAACTTGTTGGGTTGTTTGTGGTAATTCTACGAATCGGGAAATTACTCCTGTTCAATCGAACATACCCTCCGAACATACCCCGTCCCATTGCAGAAAAATTGGGTAACATAGCAACCACGTGCTACAATAGAAACCAAGATGGCGGCCTCCAGTATACAAAATGGACGACGGAAACACGTATCACCCTAACAACACGCGCTGCGCATGCGCACCCACACCGCGTATCGATATGGGGATGACGTCACAAAATGGCCGCTCACGCGGGTTACCATGACAACACAACATAGCGCCACTAGGTCACGTGACTATGACGTCACATGAGATCCCGCAATGAGATCCTGCAAAACTATCCCTGTAGGGGAACATGACATACCACTGTGTGTGTGTGGGGGGGGGGGGGGGGGGGGTGGGGGGTAGGGAAAACGGTCTGTTTGGCGAATTGCTTTTTTGCGTAAAATCACCCAGACCCCACCAAAACTCATTCTGACGCAGAGAAAAAAAAATCCCCCAGTGACCCTGTGATTTGATTTGAACAAACTTGAATCTCGCCACACTAAGAATGTCAATACTATGTAACAAAGAAATCTGACTTGGTGAAGTGAAGGAGATTTTTTAAAGAATAGTCCTTATATTGTTCCACGTGGCAGGGAGACCAAATATGGCCCAACTTGATTTCGACAAACTGGAATCTTAACCCTCTAAGGTTGTTGCATAGGGGAGCCCGAATATTAATCAAGAGACTATTCGAACAAACTTAAATCTGACCTCCGTAACTTTGTTGTATACCAAACATCAAACGATTCTGACTGGTGGATCTGGAGAAGATTTTTAAAGATTATTCCCCATATTGCACTAAGTTAAACTCCGGGTTCCTATAGAGAGCCCAATTATTAACCCTTGATCTTGATTTGAACATACTGGAATCGAACCCCTGTAAGGATTCTGTATGCCATTTATCAAATTTTTACGACTAGTGGCTCTGCAGAAAAAGAATCTTAAACATTATTCCTCATATTGGACTATGTTAAAATTCGGGCCCCAATGGGGAGCCCAAACATTAACAAAGGGGCTTGGTTTGAACAAACTTAAGTCTGACCCCCCCCCCCCCCCCCCCCCCCCCCAAGGATGCTGTATACCAAATATCAAACGATTCTGACTGATGGGTCTGAAAAAGAAGAGTCTTCCTTATTTTGCATTAAGTTAACATTCAGGCCTCCATTGGGAGTCCAAATATTAACTGAGGGAGATGCTTTGAACAAATGTGAATTTGACCTCTTGTAACTATGTTGTAACCAAATATTAAACGATTCTGACTGGTGGTTCTGGAAAAGATTCTTTAAAGAGAACTTCTCATGTTGAATCAAGTTAAAATTCGGGCATCTGTATTGAGCCCAAATATCAACCACGGGGCTTAATTTTAACAATACTGTATCTGAACCCGCTATGGCTGCTGTATACCAAATATCAAAAGATTCTAATCAGTGTTTCTGGTAATTTGTTTTAATTTTTGCAAATATGCTGACTCATCATTTTTTTCGATTCCCTCTACAGTACACTATTACAAGTGATAACATTTTTTGCCATTCCCTTCTGCTGGTCCTAAGGATGCTTCATTCCAAATAACAGACCTCTGTTCCGTGCAGTTTACAAAAATATGGGCGTTTGAAAACATTTCTATTTTTTGCTCCTGTGGTTCTTATGGGAGGTGACAATTTATTTTTTTTTTTGCATGACCTTTGTACTTATATAACTTAATGGTGTTACATCCCAAATTTGATTCAAATCGGCTCATCGCTTCAGAAAATGGAAATTTTGGATGGGGCAAACCCCCCCCCCCCCCCGCCCCTCGACTACAAAGGCAAATATTGTTCCACGAACTTTGAACAAACTTCATTCTACACTTGAAAATGAAGCTCAGTGCCAAATATCATGTCATTGTAGCAACTGGTTCATGAGATTGTTTTAAATATTAGTATTTTCCCCACCCCTCCCGATGGTGATGGGCAAGTTGATTTGAACAAAAACAAAATGTGATGTCAAACAATCACCTCAAATTTAAATGAAATCGGTCCAGTGGTTTCGGGGAAGTCGCAAACACGAACTTTACGACGGATGACGCCAGACGAAACGTGATCACTAAATTTCACACCGACTTTCAATCAGGTTAGCTTACAAACACTGCTTTACTTCCCGGGTTCCCACTGGGGCCTGGGTTCATACGACCCTCATGGGAACTCAAATTGTAACTTAGTGCAATGTGAGGAATATTTTTCTATGGAATGTTTTCATTCTTGGAATACAGCACCCTTGGGGGTGGGGGCATATTATTTAAGCTTGTTCAAATCAAGTCCATGGGTTCACATTTGGTTTTCACGTGTGATCCAGAATTTCAAATTAGTGCAATATGAGGAATGCTATTTAAAAAATAACTTCTTCAAATACCTCACATAATTCTTTTGATATTTGGTTTACACCATTCTTATAGGGGTCAGATTCAAATTTGCTGAAACCAAGCGAGTTCACATTTTGTTCCCTAATGAGAACCTGCATTTTAACTTAGTACAAGCGAAAATTTTCTTCAGACCCACCAGGCAGAAACTTTTCATATTTGGTATTCAGCACACTTGGGTGAGATCGGATACAAATTTGTTCAAACCAAGTCCATGAGTTCAAATGTAGGCTCTGTATGAGAGCCCAAACTTTCAGAATGAGGAATATTCTTTCGAAATCTTCTTGAAATGTACCATTCAGAATGTTTTGAAATTTGATACACAGCATCCTTTTAGGGTTCAGATTCAAGTTTGTTCAAATTAAGACCATCACTTTATTTGGCCTCCTGGAGGGAGACAGAATTTTAACTTGGTGCTACATAAGCAAAATTCTTTAAAAATCTTGTTCTTCACTTCCACAAGTCAGAATCATCTCCTATTCGGAACACAGCATCCTTTTTTTTGGGTGGGGGGTGGGGGTGGGGGGGGGGGGGGGGTCAGAATTAAGTGTGTTCAAATCTACTAGTTCATATTTGGGATCCCTGTTGGAGCCCAAAGTTCAATATAGTACAATATGAGGAATAGTCTGTAAATAATAATAATAATAATTTTAAAGCCTAGAATCCATACACGGTGCTCAATGACTGTACAATAGTTGCATACATACATATACACACATACACATACATTCTCTCACAGATACATTGATACATGGATCACTACTATCATTTATTGGTGCCCAACGCCACATCAGCAACCGAGGCTATATCGTGGCGATAAGCGACATAACCTAAAAGAAAAAGGGTATTGAATTAAAACACAATAAACCCCCCCCCAAAAAAAAACCAAAACAAACTACAATTTTACCAAAACAGATATGTGAGTGTAACTTGACGAGTAACGAGGCAATCCTCTCTGACTTAGCCACACCCACGCACCTGGTAATGTCAGATTATGCCCAAAATTAAAAGACTACTGAAGGAAATGCCTTTCGAAAAAGGTAGGTTTTAGTACCAGACTTGAATGATTCAAGTGATTTACTATTTTTTATGTCGATTGGAAGAGAATTCCAAAGCCTTGGGCCAGCAACCGCAAAGGCCCTATCACCTGCCCTAGTAACTTTAGATACGGGCTGAACAAGATTGAATTTTAAATTGAATTGTTTGCTTAACGGGTAGCCAGTGTAACTCAGAGAGTACTGGTGTTATATGGCAGTACTTTTGAGTTCTGGTTATGACCCGTGCAGCACAATTTTGGATGTGTTGTAGCTTTTCAAGAATATATGTTTTAGAGCCAAACAGAAGAGAGTTGCAGTAGTCGAGGCGACTGGTAACAAAGGCGTGGACAAGCTGTTGTGACGTCTGCGTATCAATGAAGGATCGAATTTTGCAAACATTTCTAAGATGAAAAAATGCACTGCGAGAGACATGTTTGATACGTTCATCAGCGGCCAAATTTTCATCCATGAAATAACCTAAGTTTCGAACACAGCTACTGGGTTTTTCGCAGAACCTCCAATATTGAGAGACAGTTTGGATATTTTTGAAAGTTGATGAGGTAGACCTATATATATTACTTCTGTCTTGTCATCGTTCAATTTGAGAAAGTTTTTAGTCATCCATGCCTTGATGTCTGAAATACAAAGTTCAATCTTACTGCATGCTTCAGACTCAAAGGCGTGAGTAAAACTCTGCATACAAATGAAAGTCAAGGCCATGGCTTCGGATAATGTCACCGGGAGGTAGACATAGACAGTGTACAGTAGGGGACCCAACACCGATCCTTGAGGGACGCCAAAACGTAGTGTGACCCTGTCTGACGACTCACTGCCAATAAGGACACTCTGTGTGCGACCATTAAGGTACGACGAAAACCAATTAAGTGCTCGGTCAGTAAGGCCTATTCTCGCTGCCAGTCTTTCAATAAGTATGTTATGATCTATGGTGTCAAAAGCTGCCATTACATCCAACAAAACAAGACATGTTAGGTTGTGCCTGTCCGTGGATAGGAGGATATCATTTTGGACCCTTAGAAGCGCCGTTTCGGTACTGCAATTAGATCTGTAAGCAGATTGGTTAACTTCGGCTAGGCCGTTGGCTGCCAAATGAGAATTCAGCTGAGAAGCCACCGCACGCTCAATAATCTTTGATAGGAATGGAAGATTAGAGACCGGTCGGTAGTTTTTCAGAACCTCTGGGTCAGGTGTTGGCTTTTTGAGAAGAGGTTTTACTCAAGCCTGTTTCATGCTTGTCGGAAAGACGCAAGAGTGGAGGGAGGCATTGACCAGTTTCAAGATCGGTGTTGTTAACTCCGAAAGAGATGCTTTTAACAACTAAGTTGGAATGATATCTAGTATGCATTTCTTAGATGGTGCCTTGGATATTAACCTCTGGATATCTGCTGTAGCCAAAGGTTTGAGTTGGGACAACTGTGCAACAGCTTTAACGCAGGTGCATGGCATGTCGGCCATCTGTCGAAGATCGGATTGTGATCTTGTATCAAGCCAAGCTCCGATAGTCTCAATTTTTTTCAGAAAAGAAAGAAGAAAATCTATTCGCAAGGTCTCTGGATGACGAATGCTCTGGGAGTACGGTTGTCTTTTCACGATATAGAAGCTTCTCAAGAACGACAGACAGCGCATTAGGAGAATTAACATTAGCTGACAATAAGTCCGAAAAGTATTTCTGTTTCGCGGATTTGACCAGTTTGTTAACATTTCGCTGGTTGACAAACATTTCTCTGTGAACACATAGTTTCGTTTGCCGCCACTGAAGCTCTAGTTTGCGTCGTAAATCTCATCACTGAACCACTGTGAGCAAGGGCGTACGCTAAAAGTGCGTGTTTGCTTAGGAGCAAACTTGTCAATAACCTCTTGAAGTGAGCCAGTGAGGATGTATTCAATGCTGTCAACAGTTTGCATCTCGTTAATTTTAGCGACGGGTGACGAAGCAATAACATCCGCAAACTTTGCAAGGTCAGTACTTCGGTACTTGCGGTATGTGACTTTCTTCCGGACAGGTGAAGGACGAGGAAGTGCCAAATCGAAGATAATCATAAAATGGTCCGAGATTGCAGGATCAACAATTAATACATTTTTAACAAGATCAGCCTCGGGTTCTTCTTCAGATCCACCAGTCAGATATTTTCGTATTTGGTATGCAACATCTATCTGTAAGGAGGGGGGTGGGGATCAGTTTGCTTTAAAAATTTTGTTCAGGTTCCACTTGGCAGAAACTTTTCAGATTCAGTACCGGTATACATCATCCTTGTGGGAGAAGGTTGACGTATCTTCAACTCAAGTCCGTGGGTTCATAATTTGGCTCCCTGTAGTGCAATATGATAATTGGTAAGAAAAAAAATATTTCAATCAAATGTTCTGCTTTCATTAACCCTTTAAACCCGACCGTTTTTTTCTGCCCAGGGACGTGATACGTCATAATTTCATTAAGAGGGGTGGCTGTAAAGTGAATGTGTGAGTTGACCAATCAATATTTTTTTCAATGTGCAGTCCCAAATCTGTTGAAAATATTAACCCTTTACCTAACACGAAAGGCAGACGACATTTTCAAACAAAATTCTTGAATAACCTGGAATAACTAATTTTTTTCATTTTTTGCGTCAGAAACATAGGTTATGACCACTCAATGGAATGAGCTCAACGAGCTCGTTCCAAAGAGGAGTCATAAGCAATGTTTTTGTGACAAAAAATGAAAAAAATAATGAAAATTAAATGGTGTTTTTTTTTTTGAATACCGCTGGCCGGTTTCAGTTGTTACGTTGGGTAAAGGGTTAATTAGTCTACTCCCAAATAATGAATATGGACTCTTCCGATTGCTATCATTGAACTGACATTGACGATACCACCAGTGTTCAAAAGGTTAATGACTACATCTGTAACCAGAAAGACTAAATTTGTCCTGATTTGACCAGACAAAAATCCTGTCTCAACCAACAGTCAAGTCCTTGTTGAATGCCATTTCACTCCATTTATTCACACAACTGATGGCTCCCAGAAACACTTGACTATTTCAATGCATTTCAACACCAAATGTTAACCAATCTGGGTTGCCGTTTCAGCGGGAAGCCCTTCTCTTGTTTTTCAACATAATCCAAAGCCAAACATAGTGTGATTGTGTAAGGGGATGAACAATGGACATCATTTTTCAGAACCTTTTTGGTGACCATCATTGCAGTATGCACACATGTACAATCTGACACTTCCTTTTTGCCATTTTTTCTTTGTGATCCCTCAACCCCTGAATTTCTTATAGACAAATGATCCAGGTGAGCCGTTCGGGCTCACTTGAGCCTCTGGTTTAGTTTTGTTGCCCGCTGCATCTCACCAGGCATTGTTACTGGGTAATATTACACCAGTAAAGCAGTAGTTGTCTACCACAGTAAACAAGCACTGCACAATTTAGAGTCTGACAGAGATATATTAATTTTTGCAATTGTTGGGCTTCCCTGAAGCTACTCTGTAGCAGTCCTAAAGTCCCTTGTAACCTTCTGGCATTGCCTCTGTATAAACGACACACCACACCACATTGACCACTTTACTGTTTTGAGTGCTGGAAGCCCATATTTGGGGTCCATTCGAAAGTGCAGGTACAAGTTGAAGGCTTCATTTTTTGTGGATGTGCTTCATATTGTCCCAAAAGTGAATATTTCTTGCCTGTAAGGATATGCCTTGCTGCATGCGTGGGAGTGGGCATGTTGGCATTCTCGGGTACTGAATACAAAACTTCGAGTTCTTCAGCTACATGACCAATTCTGGCTTCCACAGAGAGCTCAAATATTAACTCAGGCATTCAATTTGAACAAAATTGAATCTGAACCCCCTTGAGATGTTGTATACCAAATATGAAAGCATTCTGACTGGTGGATCTAAAGAAGATTTTTAAAGAAATTCCCTCATACTGCATTAAGTTAAAATTCGGGCTACCATAGAGAGCCCAAATATTAACCCAGGGACCGAATTTGAACAAACTTGAATATGACTCCCCTAGAGATGTTCTAAACCATATATGAAAGGATTCTAATCGGTGAATCTGAAGAAGATTTTTGACGAAATTCCCTCATATTACACTGAGTTAAAATTTCGGTTCCCATAGGGAGCCCAAATATTAACCCAGGCACTCAAATTGAACATACTTGAATCTGACTCCCCAAGAGATTTTGTGTACCAAATATGAAGCATTTCGACTGGTGGATCTGAAGAAGAAAATTTTTCAAGGAATTTCCTCATATTGCACCAAGTTAAAATTTGGGCTACCATAGCAAGCCCAAATATTAACCTATGGACCATATTTGAACAAATTTGAATCTGACCTCCCTAGAGATGTTGTATACCAAATATGAAAGCATTCTGACTGGTAGATCTGAAGATTTTTAAACATTATCCGCCATTGTGTACTAAGTTATAATATGGGCTTCCATAGGAAGCCCAAATATTAACCTAGGGACTTGGTTTGAACAATCTTGAATCTGACCCTCATAATGATGATGTACACCAAAGATTAAAAGATTCTGACTGGTGGTTCTGAAGAAAATTTTTAAAGTAAAAAATTTGGGCTCTAGTGTTGAGCCCAAATATGAACCAATGGGTTTCATTTTACCAAACTTGTATCAGACCCCCCCTGTGGATGCTGTATACCAAATATCAAAAGATTCTGATCATTGGTTCTGGAGAAAGGATTTTTTAAAAAAAATTTTGCAAATATGCTGACTTAGCATTTTTTCGATGCCCCCTACAGGATACCCTAACATGAAAGTGTCAATCACACTGTAGCTTATCTTGACCTTATGGTATATTTTGAGGATTAATGTCATAATTACTCAACTTTTATGTTACATTCAAGTAAATTGTGCCATAATTATTGACTTTTTGTTGTCTATCAGAAACTACAGATTTTTTGGCTTTAAAATGTGTTTTGGATATTTTCAGTGATTTTATGCCCCCCAAAAATCCACTCCATGGACCCTTATTCAATGGGACTGGTTCCATAAGGTGAATATGTTTTTACTTTAAAAAGCATTTTGAAGGATTTTGAGTAATTTAATGCAAAAAAAACAATTCATGACTGCCTGCCCGGGGCATCTTATATGGCCAACTGGGTGAATTTGGTGGGTTTTTTTTGCACTGGGACCTTTCATCCACTGGGACCTCACACCCACCCCATGGGGTGAACACGGAAAAAAATATTGCACCTAATTGTGTTTTGGGGGATTTTGAGAGATTTTATTAAAAAAATTTCACCCCATGAACCTATCACCCCAAGCCCAACTATATGGGTCCCGTCAATTGTGTGATTTTTTTTTTTCATGAAATCACTTTAAATCCCCTAAAACACATTTTAAAATAATGGTAAAAAGTAGTCATGGTCAAAGCTGAACTCTAATAAAAAAATTTGTAAAAATCGGGAGAAAAATACATGGCTGCAGCGGCCATGCAACCATTGGCTGATTTGAAGCCAAACATTATGAAAAGTAGACATGGTCAAATGGTGACAGTTTTACGGGTGGAGGAAGCCAGAGTACCCAGAGAGAACCACCGAGCAGCTGCCAGCTCCCCAACATCGTAACTCTGCGCTGCAGCACAGGCAGGGTTAGATTGGTTGAAGACATGCACACCATCGACGTGCAGTACACCTTAGTACACAGCGTCGTTGTGCCCCCATGTGGACAATCGAGGGTCAAGTGCCAATGTGGGAGTCCGGATCGATTGCTCAGACGGTCACCCATCCAAGGACTTACCAGGCTTGACGTTGCTTACCTTCAATAATCTGACAAGAACCGGTTACCGCAACGTCACCGGGCCTCAAATATTAATTTCAATACCTTGTGTAATATTGCAAAATACTCGGAGCACAAAATAAGCCAGAGTCTTTTTAGACATGTTTTCTTGTGTGGCTATCCACACAACCAAATTAGACACATAGTGTACCTTTAGGCAGATCACTCGCCACACAATGTATCTCTCGTGAAAATGGATGGATGGACAGACGGATGGATAGACGGAGTGATTACTATAGGGCTTCCATCGAATGTCGCAGAGGCCCTGATTAGAATTTTGTAGATATTCAAGTGCGGATAAATATTTTGTCACAGAGCTGTTCCCCCAAGGTAAGGATGAAGCATACAAAAAATTATCTGGCATGGCAGGAACAACAGCCAAAAACATCTAAACTATGTCTGTTGCTTTGTTCTCGTTCTTTAAACCACCATCGACATTTGTGTGGCAGTGTAAAGATTCTGTTGAGCACTGTCCATCAATGGGAACAAATGAGCCCCGCACCCCAAGGATGGCAGAAACTGGGACACTTTTCTTCTTGTTGCCCCTGAACATTCCAGAAATCCTACTTTTTAAGTCAGTGGTTGAGGAGGTTATAGATCCATCCGCAAATTAATAATAAGAGATGAGTTTTTTTGTGAATAATTTTATTTCAATGATCTCTCATTAAATTACATATGCATTTTAGGTATAATAAACAATTTTTTCTTCTTGTCAAAAAAAAAAAAGCTTGGCTGAATGGGTAAAACAATCTAAAAAATGAAAGACTGGAAAAAAAAAACTAAAAAGGTAATCCTAAAAAAGTAGACGTTCTTTGGAAGTTTAAAACAAAAGTAGAAAAATATATCAACAACACGACGTGTCGAGTGTTCTGCTCTGAAGAAAATGTGAGATATATTCACTCACAAAACACTCTCACCAAATCAAAATACCCTTTGACCATAAATATCAGCACAGATTTCTGCACAAATATTCTTCTCTATTGGTGGAAGAAAAAACCCACTGGTTGAAACTTTTCTGGAACAAGCTATAATTAGATCCTTCCACCAAAGCTTCACATGTTCATAAACATAATGAAATGTCTTTTCACAGCTTTTATCCCAACACATGTTCACGAAAATGGTTTAACACTCCAGGTCTAGGCAGTTTTCCACAATTTCCACAACTTTTAATTCTTTACCTGTTCAGTCGGATTCCCCAGCCCTACCTCCCCAGTACAAAAATACTTGTTACCTACAAGATGTATGATCCAAGCAATAGCAAACATATATTATAAATATTGCACAGGATTGGTGGTAACTAGGCCAAAATATTAGTCCTCAAGGAAGTATTGTCCACATGCCAGCGGCGAGTGGCTATTCTTCCTTTTTTATTATATGCTAGCCTGTGAATTATCGCAAATTATCAAATATATTTCATGATATCCATTGACTTAATCGATAACGAGAAATGCCCATCAGTAGCTTCCTAAATGACATCATGCTTCGGCGCATCACTTCGCCTTGGATACTGTTACAAGTGAATCTGTGCCAGCTTTACCAGCAGTACTGGAAGTTTCATGCTATTTCAACCTTGAAAATTAGTAAAACTATTGAAAATAGTATAGCAGCTCTGACAATCAGAGGAAGACGAAATCACATGATAAATAAAAAAACATTATAACTGGGGTAGTTCTTTTTATCAAAGAGAATTTTCTATTAACCCTTTACCCAATGCACAAACCAAAATTTATTATTTTAAATATTTTTTAATTTTTTCATGTGACCCTCATTGGAACAAGCTCAATGAGCTTGTTCCAATGAGGGATCACATGATATAGTTTTGATGAAGGTTTTTGAAAAATAGCCTTTTTTAAACTGCTCAATTTGAATATTACGCTGGTGGATGTGGCCGTTTCGTTAGGTGAAGGGTCAAAACAAGTGATGACTGCTGTCGATTTTAGGTGAAATTCTATTACAGTTGAAACTATAAGTCCTGTTAAAATTATTTATTTATTGGTGTTTAAGGTCACAAACTTATGCACAATGGTTAATCATTACCGTGACAGATTTTACGGGTGGAGGAAGCTGGAGTACAGAGAACCACCGAACATCTGCAAGCAACTGTCAGCTCCTCAACATTCTAACTCTGTTCAAGCTCCGCTCAAGCAGGGTTACAGCAGTTGAAGACATGTGCACCATTGAGATGCAGTACACCTTAGTACACGGCGTCATCGTGCCCCCATGTAGGCGACGGGATAAAGTGCCTTGCCAAAGGTCACAAAGCGGGTTCTCCCAGATGGGTCATGTAACTGTATTGTATTGTGTACTGTGTTGAAGTAATAGCACGCTGAGTAAGTGCACTTTTTGTCCCTATCAAGCTCAAAACTTCCCCATTAGCATAACTCAATTCTAATAGAAATACAGTGTGCCCAACAATTCTATACCAGTAAATTGAGATTATTAACATCATTCCTAACCTCTTCTGGGATACACGTAATGATGTAAATAGATATTAAAATTCGAATGCGTATACAGAATGAAGAGAGTGGATTACTATTTTATTGTAGTGCCATACAATCTCCACTCAAAAAAAAGTATTTTTAATTGTTCATAACAGCACAACAAACACTTGCAAACTTTCATCACATGGACCACAGGGTGCACATGTGACGAAAGTTTGCAAGCGCATCTTGTGTCTTGTGCTCAGAAATTCTTAACGATTACTGAGTGAAAAATTCATCTCACACCAACTTAGTAGTAATCCACCCTCACACACTGAAGTCTCAATATTTTCTTGATCAGTTCAGTTCGTGATTTCGCTACCAGCCTCGCTAATAGAGCATTGCACAGTGCAAATGTTCTTGGTTATTTTGGAATACTTCATTCTTCTGCATTAAGGAGCGCATTAACTGACAAGCATTCTCTGCACTAATTGTGACAGGACTTCTAGTTTCAACTGCAGATATGTTACAGGTAAAGAGTTGAAGAATAATGGTGTGGTAGTGATTTCTCGTCAAGTGTTGGCTAACTCTATAGGCAGCTAAGGCTCTATAATAAACTACTGCCAGTAGGATGTGTTGATTTTCTTGACTTTAACATGATTGCATATTAAATCTTGTCTGACTGCATATCCACCCAAAGCTTTAGGATTAACCACTACCAGGAGAATTTCAGGCTTTTTTCGACCTTATTAAGATTAACATCAAGTAATGGCTGATTACACAGGCAGCCAATATTTTGGGATAAACCACTACCGAAAGGATTTGATGATTTTCTCGACTTCATCATGATTGCACAGACAAGTACCTATTCTGAGGCAACTATGTTTACCAGCTTTGTCTTCAGACTTTGTTCAATTTTTATTTATCCCATAAATGTCTGTTTATTCAAACAATAAAAGCCTTGGATACATTTTTGCTTTATTCACCTAGTAGGGTGATAAATTTTCCCCATAGGTTTAACACTGAAAGAATTTATTCCTACAGTAGAGACGGACTTGTTGACCTCTGACCTCTACTGCATTCGTGTAGTTTAAGTAACAGTTCAATTGTTTTCTTTAAACCTGTTTGAAAGTATTACACACAATGCCAGTAGAAAACACTGCACATTGTTCATTTAATAAAGTATTTTTGCAAGTTTAGCTCAGGTTTGTAGGGGGATTGTTTTTAGACAGAAATGTATCACTGTGCCTTTTTTACTTTGGGCAATTTTGCTTGTCTTCGAATTGGACCTATGTGCTCCTCACTTCTCGCTTTGTTTTGTAGTGAGTAACAGCATAATTTCGCCACGACTGCCCTGTAAAAGATTTATGCGATAAACAGAATAAACATATAGTGTTTTCAAGTAAAAAATTTATTCTATGAGTAGGTTTAAGAATGAAACTGACGAGCCTCTGGCGAGTCGGTTTCATTCTTAATTCTACGAGTAGAATAAATTTCTTACTTGAAAACACTATACGTTTATTCTATATTTCTCTGAATTTCAAGTCTTTCCTCCTTGCAAGATTGTATGGTTCCCCATTTGATCGATTCTGAAGAGCTCATGAAAATAAATGGTTCACATGACAGCATTTGCTTTTGGTAAACTATAACACATTGTAAATCAAAGGCAACTAATATTAAAAAAACTGTTAAATGAGATCATGGCTGCAAGAATGAGTTCATAAATCTGGTCTATTAGAATTTTTTCATCAAGTCTAACTGCCCTTTGCTTTTTCCTCTGAATGTTTAAGAAGTGGATTCTCAAAAGGGATGAATTCTTCAAACTCTTGGAAAAGCTTCTACAATTGTTGTTGCTCGACTGGTTGCATTAATGGCAGGGAACTGACATTGACATTTATTTTTTCTCAGATGGTAAAATTGAAGGAATCACACAACCCAGGGTTCATACAGAATTATCATTTTGAAATTCAAGGCCTTTTTAGGACCAGACATATAAAATTTAGGGCCATTCATTAACTATTTAAATCCATCTAAATTTGCTAATTAATTCTTCGCAAAAACTGTATGTGTGTAAAAATTATGTTTCTTGATTGTTGTATTTTACTTGTTTTAATCCAACCCTTGATTGGAACAAGGTGCCATCTGCAATGCTTTAGCATTGCAGATGCACCTTGTTGCACTCAAGAGCTGGATTATGTAGGGAATTTAAGGCAAACATAAAACAATAATGACAATTATATTTAATTTCATTAATTACTACTACATGAGCAAAATCACTTTCTATTACAGCTGTTTTTGGCTGATAACACATCAAGTAGCGGAAGTGTATTGTTAGCAGGGGCAGAGACTGTAAGAGAACACCAATGTATGTGTCGATTTGAACAAATTTAATTTGCGGAATCAGTGAAAATTTCAGGTTTTGGGGCTTTTTAGGGCCTTGGCTGACAATTCAAGGACTTTTCAAGCCTGTATGAACCCTGCAACCTCTTTGAATGACAAATAGCTTCATGGGATCTAGACGAGAAATAAGGTTGTGACTATTGTGATGCCCCCATAAATTCTCCAGTCAAAAAGTATTTATAATTGTTCATAACAGCATGAGAAACATTTGCAAACTTTCACCACATGACCACCATTTGCAAAGTTGCAAGTGCTTCATGTTGAGTCTTGTCCTCAGAAAATGTGAATAATTACAGAGTGAAAAAAGTATCCCATTGCGATCTTGTAGTAATCAACCTTCCACACACTGTAGTCCCAATATTTTCTTTCTGTTTGATCGGTTCAGTCCATTTATTTATTTATTTATTGGTGTTTAAGGTCATATATTTCTGCACAATGGCTGATCATGACCGCGACAGTTTTACGGGTGGAGGAAGCCGGAGTATCCGGAGAGAACCACCGAACAACGGCGAGCAACTGTCAGCTCCCCAACATACTAACTCCACACAAGCAGGGTTAGCATTGGTTGAAGACAGGTGCACCATCAACGTGCAGTACGCCTTAGTACACAGCGTCACCGTGCCCCCACGTGGGCAATGGGAGTGAAGTGTCTTGCCCAAGGACACAACGCGGTTGCCGCAGGTGGGATTCGAACCGAGGACCTCTCGGCTTGCAGCCCGCACATCTACCAACTGAGCCACCACGCCCCCGCGGTTCAGTCCATAATTTCACTGCCGACCTTGATAATAGCGCATTATATTTTGCATTCCACAGCACAAACGTTATAGTGTATTTCAGACTACTTCATTCTTCTGCAGTAAGGAGGCATTAATTTACAAGCATTTTCTTCCCAAATGTTGACAGGACTTCCTAGAGTTAACCATAGCTCTGTAATGGTAGGTGGGGACTTGACCTTTCCATGGTATCATTGCTATAATGATACTAAAATGAATTTTCCCAAGCAAATCTTGGGAGAAAATATATTCCCATCCTTTGTTAAGACATGCAGCTAGTGTGGTGTACAATAGTGGTAATATAGCCACCAATCGTTAAAAATGTGTCTTACTCGTTGACACTCAGACCTCTGATGTCAAAATGTTAAAGCTTTCAGCAGCAAATATTTCCCATAATGCCGTTTGATATTTAACATATCTTGTTTGACAGGGCACAGTGAGCTCTGTCAAACAAGATATAAATGGTTAACTTCATAGTTACACAAGAGAAAAACAGAGTGATTGGAGAAAATTCTGTTGCTCTACCAGAGTGGTTAGGGTTAGGTGATATTCAATTATCAAATCAGTGATTCTAAAAAAAAGTAATGTGTAATATTTTTGAGATCGTCACTTCAATGATGAGCTGAACCCAACTCGATAAGAAAACTGATACATTTCTATCAAGAACTTATGCCAATAATGAAATTTCAAGCAAATTGTTCCAATTATGCAATTGTTCATTTGTTTATTGGGGTTTAACAACACTTCCAACAGCAAGGGTCATGTCTTGTTTGATGTTTTTTTTCTGGACGAGAAGTCTGAGTAACAGGAGAGAACCATAGAGCAATAGTCAGACTCTCCAACTTACAGTGTGGTTGCCATGGACTGGTAACTTTCCACGGGTGGGAAATATTTCCATGGACGCAATAATATTAGATTGCAAACACTAATTACAGGAATAATCATTAAAAATGCAATTGATGAAGCCTTGGGTGCATCCCGGTGCTTCATTGATTAAAATTTTGCTGATGATTTGTATTACTTAGTAAAAGCATGCATGGACATTACTGCCCATGCATGCATTATGACCAATCCACGGTGACTGTACTTTACTAAACTGGCACAAGCAGGGGCAAATGCACAATTGACGTGCAGTACACCTTGGTACACAGCGCTACCAAGCCCTCACATATGCAATCAATCATTCATTTTAAGGTCTAATGCTCTACCAATCGAGCCATCATGCCTACCCCCCATCCCTCCAAAATGCATTTAGGAATTTAACCAATTCAATCTTGTTTGACAGAGTATAGAGAGCTCTGTCAAACAACAATGAATTCCAAGTTGCATTATGAGATAAATTACCAAAATTTGGGTATTTCAACATCAGTGTGCTGAGAGTTAAAGAACATTCAAAACAGATTTTGCTGAGAGATGGCTGATCATCATTCAAGCATAGTTGTAACCATCAGACCAGGCATGTCAAAGTACCGCCGGTACCAACATAACCGGTACCGGGGCAGGACAGAGCCTGTCCCGCCGAAACTGGTACCAGGGCAAATCAACAATTGGGTGACTTATCACAATTAGATGGGAGAAATTCACATTTAAACTGACCCAGTCCTCAAGATCGCAAAGACAAACGTGATATCGTACAATTATTCTGTGGCGACATCAAAGTAATCAAAAAGCACGATAATCGTGCTTTATGATTACTTTAATGTCGCCACAGAATAATTTCTTTGAAGTAACCGATGACGGCGCTTTCATTGTCTTTGATGCCACATTTGAGAAGTAAAAACGGTCCAACTTATCAAGGTCGCTGTGCAGACAGAACATGCACCTTTAAAGTGTTTTGATATTTTTATTCACAAATAAGTTGAATGTATGTCGTGCAAGTGTGCCATACACGATTATCAGTCTGTTTACCCTCATTCAGTCAGGAATTTCTGCATAAAAAAATTTTGTCCCGGTACCGGCAGGACAAAAGCCGCAGTACCGGCTGGACCGTGTGGGAACCAGCAGTACTGAGACCAGATGACATGCCTGCATCAGACATTAGCTAAACAAATTTTCTGTACATTTGGAAGAAATCAATCTACAATTGTTGTTGAATATTAATTTACTTTTCTGGGATATACATGGTAACACAAAATGATATACATGATCTGGTTATTATTCAAAGACAATGTCAATTCTATGAACACTTTTCCAGTATTAGATGAGATCATAAAATGTTATGAACATCTTCCAGACAAGAAGAAAGTATTTGGACTCCATTAGAAAATGCTGGAAGCTCAGATCTGCGTTTATTTATTCATTTCAGCATCTATGGCTTCATCTTGACCACAACTCAAGTAACTCTGTGATCTTGTCTCCCATTTTGAACCTATTGTACAGGCAGGGATGCGAGTGGAAGGTATTAAATTTATCTGAAATAAGCTAAAACTCTCATAATTTAACCTGAATATTGAAAATGATGTTTCTCTAGAAAATAGAAGGATATCAAGAGTAGGTATAGCTTGGTAGACCTTTCATTTCTGTAAATCTACATGAAAATGGTCCTGAAGACCATTTTCATGTAAATTTATAGAAATTAAAATTTCACTAATTTAATTCTAAATTATCTGAAATCGGCTAATTATGTTGATGTTTACTGAGGTTTAATGGCACTTTCGACAGACACGGTCAACTCACATTGGACAGTTTTATGGGTGCAGGAAGTTGGAGTACCCACAGAGCACAACCGAGCAGAGGTGAGCAACTGTCAGACTCCCAAAAAAACTAACTTCGCACAAGTAGGGTTAGCATTGGTTAAAGACAACTGCACCATCGACGTGCAGTACACCTTACCACACAGTGTCCCCTAACCTGGGCAATTGGTATAAAGTGCCTTGCCCGAGGACACAATGCAGTCACCCCCTGGTAGGGATCAAACTGTCAACCTTTCAGTTTGAAGTTCACTGCCATAACCACTAAGCCGCCACGCTCCCCAAAATGCCATCACAGGTGTTAATTTCAGATATGGGAGGGGGGGGGGGGGGGGGTGTAACCCTTCAAGCAACATGAATAGGGGATGAAATGGCAAAAATATTCCTTGACTGGAAAAATTCTCCATTTTGTGTCTCAAAACCGTAGCTGATAGCTCCCAATGAGGGGTCATAAGCTATATATTTTTTCAACAAAAAATGGAGAAAAAAAATATTTGAATGGAGATTTCTGTTATTTTCAATAGCACTCATTCATTTTGATCATTATATTAGGTAAGGGTTAATTTGAGATCAAAGCAGCGGGGCATAACCCTAATAATTATGGGCAAAACTTGTCGAAAGTTACAGCGAGGTTCATACAGATTGGGCAATTTGGTTTTCCATACCTCGGACATCAAATTGCCATAGCCCCAAAGGTTAAATGTAACTCAATATATAAGTTACTTTTTTCTTCTCCTCACCCTCCTTGACAACTCTGAACCCTAAAGGCCCCAATTCCAACTTTGATCTCTCTGTATATCAATAAAACCGAGGAGCAAACATTGAGGCTTTAGGCAGGCCTGGCCTTTTGAAAAATCCAGGGGAGCCACTATGGCCCTCCTAAATCTGTTTCAGGGGAGCCGTTCTACACTAACATCAATTATACAAGGTTGTTAATATGAAAATTGAGGAGAGCCATTACAGTTTAAGGAGAGCAATTATGGCTCTCCTCAATTTGCCTTTAGGAGAGCCAAGGAGAGCCTGAGCAATAGCTCACCTCAAACGGCCAGGCCTGTTTAGGTAAACTTTTAAGTTACATTTTAAGAACCTTGGCAGTTGTTTCTTGGCAAGTCTTTGCAGCATTGCACTTGTTTCTAGGCAAGTCTTTGCTGCCTGTATAGGCAGCAAAGACTTGCCTAGAAACAAATGCAAGGCCACCGGATGTAGTCTGACAAAGTGTGGCAAAAATGTATACAAACCAAAAGGCCTTTAAGGCTTAAGAAGCCCAAAACAGCAATGACTAAAGTAGAGATTCTTAGTGAACCTTAAAAATTGGAAGTAAAAAGATTTTTTGAATGGTCACATTAGAAATACCCAAGTTACAAGAAACTGTTCGTTTTCCATAACTTTTTAAAAACCCACCCCAATTTTCCATAGTTTTCAAGGGCCTGGAAAATCAATTTACTGTTTTCCAAGACTTTCCATACCTTTCCATAACCTGTAAGATCCCTGTTACATTGCAGTGCTGACAACTGAATATTAATGGTCATTGTGACATAATTTTGTACACAAGCACACAAACATGCTAGGTAAGCCAGTAGCAAGTGATTGAAGAAAAATGGGTCCCTAACTATCATTTTGGTAAATGTGTCCCCCAAGAAGTAATGTCTGAAGCAACATTATTAGAAACAGAGAGAATTAAAATGTGGATGAGATATAACTCGCTCATAAGCTTGGAATCTTATTTTACGATTTCAAATTCCTCAATATTAATCATAAATTTCAAAGAGTATTTCAAGAACTTTCCAACTTTCCGACAACAAATTTTCAAAATATAAGACATTTTATACAAACTCAAAGGCTTCTCAAGGCTGCTCTGTTAAAGGATGTTGAACCACAGTTTTGTAAACAACTGTAAGCATATAACTAGTTGAGAGCTAAATTTTCTTTCCAAGGAGATTTGCAACATAGGGATTTTTTTTTTCACAAGATACTACACAAATAGCAAGGGGAACCTCTATTTTCAAAGATTTTGTTCATAAAAAATGTTTTGTTACAATTTTTGGCCAACATATTTTTCTATTGCTCAGCAAATAAGCTGGTGCATACAATGTACAGCCACTAAAATGGCCTTCAGCACTTTTCAATACAGCCATGATAGTGGTTTCTCGCTCTCAAACAGTTAAAATTTGTTTTGCTACATTTTGTATTTACTCAAGTGAAATGAAAATTCAATTCATTCATCAGCTTCAAAAAATAAGAAATGAGCCAAAAAAAAAAAAAAGAAAGAATTTTTCATTCATTTTCAAATATCAAAATGTTATTGCTATAAATACTACATTGTTGAAAATTATGAGTAGGCAGTTTCACATTATCAGTATAAATGGAAAACATATGCTCTTCCAAGAAAAAAAAATCTCTTCTGAAATATATCTATGTTACTACAGTGTGCAAAATTTCAAAAATGACCAACCGACTGACCATCCACGTGGTTTGGAGAGGACTAACTGAATGCCTGCTATGTAAAAATTCTTGGAAAACTGCTTTTTTATCATTAACAAGTGTTCATATATTGCGTGGAATTGAAATATATATAGCCTTTCAAGGCAACAGTTTAAAAATCTATCAGACACAAGAAGGGCTGCTTAACAGGTAACGTGCTGGAAGCCCATATTCAGGCTTTATTCTGAACTGCAGATACCTAAAGTTGAAGACTTTATATTTTGTGGATTTCCTTCTTCTTATATTGGAAGTTATTATTATTTATTGGTGTTTAAGGTCACATATTTCTGCACAATGGTTAAACATGAACGCGAGGAAGCCGGAGTACCCGGAGAGAACCACCGAGCAACTGTCAGCTCCCCAACATACTAACTCCACACATGCAGAGTTAGCATTGGTTGAAGACAGGTACACCATCTACGTGCAGTATGCCTTAGTACACAACGTCATCGTGCCCCCATGTAGGCAATGGGGGGTGAAGTGTCTTGCCCAAGGACACAACGCGGTTGCCGCAGGTGGGACTCGAACCGAGGACCTCTCAGCTTGCAGCCTGCACCTCTACCTACTGAGCTACTGCGCCCCCTATATTGGAAGTAAAATTACTTCATCTCCATTGATTTGCATTGTTACAATTCATGGGAGAGTGCCTATAGGCATTCTCCCATAAATTGTAACAAGACAAAAATGTGTAAATAAATCTTGAGGCTGAGAAAGAAATTAGCACTCTACCAGTTAAGTTACTCAGACTTTACCATTCAAGATGCAACTTTTGGCTAACTGGTCATCCGTTCGCGTAGATTTAAATTTGCATAACCACCACGCGAACAAAATGAGAGATCTCGTCAAATTTTGCACACTGTTACTACCAAGAAATGAACAAAATCCTGTACCTTAACACTGGGAGTATTTTTGTTTTTCTGGTACGGTTCCGGTTTTTGCAGCAAAGCAGAAAACCAAACTCCAAAACCGAGCAAAAACCAGCTGAATAGGTTCACTGTGTTTGTGCATAATTGATCAAACTTTCTTGCTGGGAGGAAAATGGCCTTTGGCCTCTTTTGTGTGTGTAAAGCAAACAGATCGTAATTTGATTCTGATTGAGAAATACATCCCATGTGCGATTACAGGACTGTAGCAATGCATTTTTTTCGCCCAAATTTAATGAGCATCCAAATGCTGTAAATTATTTCCACTGTGTCATTGATAAAATCAATTAGCCTTAACCATGTCAATCCATAATGCATCAGTTTTTACAAAATGAAAAAGTACGCCATCCAAGAACAGCCAAAATAAATACCAAATTTGAAAGGAAGAACAGGAATGATTTAATTCTACAGCCCTTTAGGATTGGGTGACTGAGCCCTGTTGGGCTGTAGTATTAAATTATTGATGAACCTCCCAGCAAACACAAAATAGAATCATCAATTTCCGTGCATGAGAGGATACCATTCCAGGCTCAGGGTTGGAAGGGTTCATACCCATATGTAGCTTATTGAGTTCTTGATTGGTTAACAGTACAGCCGCCGTGGACTGTCCGTAATCCATGCATTGTTAGTGATGTCCACACATGCATTTACCAGGTAATAAAAATCAGCAAAATTTTAATTAATGAAGCACCGTGTTTAACTGGTCGAGTGCTAAATTATTTTTGGTCATCCAAATTTGTCCATGTCTCTTTGCCTTGTTACAATTTATGGGAGAGTGCCTTGTGGCACTCTCCCATAAACTGTAACAAGGCAAAACCTCAGAGACTAAATAATTTCTATTCAAAAATAATATGAAGCACATCCACAGAATATGAAGCCATTAAGCTGCGGCACCTGCACTTCAGAATGAAGCCCAAATATGGGCTTCCAGCACTCTACCAGTTAACCGGGTGCTTCATTAAAGTTTTGCTGATTATTCCTATCGTTAGTGTTTGGAATCTAATATTATCGTGTCTGCGGAAATATTGCTCACAGATGGAACGTGACCAGTCCAGGGTAGCTGTACTGTATAATTAATGAATAAAGCTTGACCACTGTGAAATAAGATACAAATATTACAACTCCTTCACACTAAAAAAATTGCTCATACAAACAACCATTTTGGTAGCAATAAAAAAATTAATAAATATTGCAATGGACAGACTTTTTATACTCCCATTCATCTGAAGACCTGGCCTTTATCTCTGAGTAAGGGAACTGAACTCCCAAACGTCAATTGAAATGTTTCTGAAGGTGCGTAGACTTGAAAAATTAGTCATCTAGGGCTGGTTCACAAATGGCTGTCGACTACTCTTCTTAAGATGGCAAATTCTTACATATAAAAGTTTCCTCCAGATGATCTTTAGTAGAAAAATCCCAAAGCTTGGAATCTTGATGAAAAATCCCTTCGAGATTAGCGATTCTGAGTGTTAAAACTAGACTATTACATGACTAAATGCATAATTGTGTGCAATCCTGTAGTGAAGTTATCAAGGGACTATTAAATACATAACCATCAAAACTGGTTTTATTAACAAGTGAGCAGCCCTCAAAAACGCTAATAACAAATAAATGTCCTAGAAAGGTGGTCGAAACTGTGTAGCACCTGGATAAGACGGGTTTGGTCCATATGTACTAGGATAGCCTTGTACAGCATATGGTACACTCGGCAAAGCACTAATTCCTCCACTAGCATACAAAGCATTCATGTTGACGCCAGGTCCCGTTAAGGTGACTGGATATGCGTGAGAACCGGCCTGCAGTGGAGAAGCTGCATATCCAGCAGACATCATTTGACTTGGGGTGTACGTTTGCGCTGCTGATGACACTGATGGAGGTATGGGTGTAATGTAGGACGTCCCTCTAGGATATGATGACAGACCTGGTGTTGCAGAAGAATAGGCACCTGCAGGCGACAGCTGTGCATACTGGGCAGCCTGGGCATACTGCGCTGCTTGGGCAACGGTCATCTGTGTGGGCACACCATATGCTTGTGGAGCGGATCCTGCTGTTGCTGTTGGAATGTGACCTGCTGTCGCAACTCCTGTGAGACCCGCCTGAGGAGGGTAAGCACCAGGTGGGTAACCAGTGGCTGGAAACACGGTTCTCTTCTCTGCAGGCTGTGGAACTTGTCCTCCAACTGGTATGTTACCTCCATAATAACTCATTTTCTGGTATTTGTGTGAAAAGCTGGAAAAGAAAAAAAAAAAAAAATTTGTGATGCTACACTTATTTATTTATTGGCATTTAACCCTTTCAACTCTGGTGGTATCTACCATGCTAATTCAATGGCAGCAATTAGAAGAGTCCATATTCATTATTTGGGGTAGACCAATCAATATTTTCAACATGCAGCCTCGGGGCAGCACTTCGAAAATATTGATTGGTCTACCCCACACATTTACTGAACAGCCATCCTATTTAATGACGTTATGACGTATGTGGCTGGCCAGAAAAACTGCCGCTGGGGTCAAAGGGTTAACAACACTCTCAACAGCCAGTGTCACCTCATATCAAACAGTTTTATGGGTGGAGGAAGCCAAAGCATGTAATGAGAATCAGTAAGCAGCAGCAAAGAAATGTCAGACTCCCCAACGTACTAACTCTGCACATGCACAAAGCATGGTCTGGAATACTTCAGTTGGTCGGAAAAGTGAAACTTGAAGTCCTCAGGCCTGGTCATTCTTTAGTCCTCAGGCCCGGTCATTCTTTAGGAGTGCAGGAGGGCTGCATATTACTTGTATGATTATGCACTTTCTATATTTTCTGTGTATAAAAAGGCATAGAAAGTCTCTCAATTCAGCCTCGCTTTACTCTACATGCAAGAAAAATAAGAATTAACTTAGATGTGAGTCTCCCATGGAAGACTTGTGTCGCCTGCACTCTATTTTAATATTTCAGACAGAATTCTAAGTGGAAAAGGGGCATAAGTCTGGAAAAAATACAGCGGATCAAAAAATAAAATAGGAGGTGCACAATGCCATTATGTGATAAAGAATCACTGAAATTTTCAGCAAAATCCATTCATAGGTTAAAGAGGAGTGGCGGATAAGAGAAAGTGTGACGCAGACGACGCGGACGACGATGCAAGACAACAAAAGTAATCCCTATATGTCGCCACCCACTTCGTGGAGCGGCGACACAAAAACTAGAGGAAGTGATTGTACCTTCGGAACAATACACAGGATTTTCCTTAGTGGTTTCACTCATGTTCTACTCAGCAAGATCGAAGGGAGCTTGATACCAAATAAAAATATGAATTTTTTTCAGTTTCGTGAAATGTTTTGGCAGAAAGGTGTTAACAAACTACCATTTTGTGCCCTTGACTAAAGAGAATTGTATTACAGTCATTCCTGTGAAATGTTCAAGTCAATCGCATCTTCCAGTCCAAAGATATCGGCTCCCACACATTTGGGCATTTTGGGGTGGTTTTGGCTGGAAAAACATGTTCCGCAATGTGCAGGTAGTTTTATTTATGAGAACTAATAAATCTAGACATAATACAGTAAAAAAAAACACAAGAAAATTTTTTTCAATTTTTGGTCAGAGTGTCCCGAAGCCATGTTTGGCTGCTAGCAGAAGCCAAACGACGAACAACTCCAATTCCAAAAGACGATAACTGTTCATGTACACTGTGAATTCAACATTTCTAACCTCAGAAGCTTTCAAATCATCCCCGCTGCTGAGTACTGTGACGGCAAAGTAGCCCGGTCGTAAAAAAAATTTTCAACTTTTGGTTGAAAATTCGAAGTCCGAACCGAACCAAAAATTTTCAGTGTAAATAAAAAACTTTTTCATCTCAAAATTGAACGAAACGCATAAAAACGGAAAAAAAATTTTTTAGATTTTTTTGGCCGCCATTTTGGATTAACGAAAAATCGAAACGAAATTCTTTCGATTTTTTTTATAAAGCGGTATTCTGCCTTCAATTTGGATCCCTTTTAGAGGGCTCATTATATTTAAATCTCGATATTTCAATCCAAAATGGCCAATTTTCGAGATAACTTTCCGTTTTGTGAAATATTTTGGTAGAAAACATAAAAAATGGAAAAATATACCGATTATGTTTGTTTTAGACAAGAGTAATTCTGACAAGTCTGTCCAGAAATTAAGTCGATAGCTTTTTTCCTTCATGAGATATTGGCCTACAAAGGTTTGGGCGTTTTGGGGCATTTTTGCCCAACAAGAAACATTTTGCCCCAAATACTGATGGTTTTATTTATTAGGACTCATGGCCGTCATTGATAGTTTTTATTTATGAGAAATAATGAATCTAGACATAATAAAGTTGAAAAAAACAAAAAAATTTTTTTCAATTTTTGGTCATAGTGTCCCGAAGCCATGTTTGACTGCTAGCAGAAGCCAAATTAAGATCAACTCCATTTCCAAAAGATGATAACTGTTCATGTACACTGTGATTTCAACATTGTCCCCCTTGTTGAGTACTGTGACGGCAAAGTAGTCCAGTGGAAACAAAAATTTCCGACTTTTGGTCGAAAATTTCAAAGTCCAAACCGAAAATTTTTCTGGTGCAAACAAATTTTTTTTTTTTGTCTCCAAATGGCCTGAAACGCATAAATAACCGAAAATAAAAATACGATTTTTTCGGCCGCCATTTTGGATTGTCGGAAAATCGAATCAAAATTTTTTCGATGGTTTTTAGAATTCGGTTATACAGTCTTCATTTCTAAGCCATTTTAGATGCTTCAGCATATCCCTGTCCCGAGATTGAGTTAAAAAATGGTGAAATTTTGAAAAAAAATTTCGTTTCGAAAAACGTTTTGGCAGAAAGGTATTAACTACATACATTTTTGTACTATATGCTGATAGAGGGGTGTAGTGCTGACATGTCTGCAAAAATTTCAAGTCAATCGCCCTTTCCAGTCCAAAGATATGAGCTGCCGAATATTTTTGTGTTTTTTGGCATAAGGGGTGAACTAAAACATTTTCAGAAAAATGGGAATACGACGAGGGCTTAGAACTTATGACCTTTTATGAGTACAGAAACTTTAAAAAACATCGTTAAGAGCGTTTTCGAGGAAAGGTGAAAATAAAAGTGTGGAAGAATAATAATAATAATAATAACTAGAGGAAGTGATTGTACCTTCGGAACAATACACAGGATTTTCCTTTGTGTTTTTACTGACTGTTCTACTTAGCAAGTCCTAAGGGAGCTGCATACCAAATAATAATTTGAATTTTTTTTGGTTTCGTGAAATGTTTTGTCAGAAAGGCGTTAATCAACTACCATTTTGTGCCCTTGATTAATAGAGAAGTGTATTACAGTCATTCCCGTGAAAAGTTCAAGTTAATCGCCCCTTCCAGTCCAAAGATATCGTCTCCTGCATATTTGGCGTTTTTGGACGGTTTTGGCTGGAAAAACATTTTCCGCAATATGCGGATAGTTTTATTTATCAGAACTAATGAATCTAGACATAATAAAGTAAAGAAAAACACAAGAAATTTTTTTTCAATTTTTGGTCACAGGGTCCCGAAGCCATGTTTGACTGCTAGCAGAAGCCAAACGAAGAACAACCCCAATTCCAAAAGATGACAACTGTTCATGTACACTGTGAATTCAACATTTCTAACATCAGAAGCTTTCAAATCATCCCCGTTATTGTGTACTCTGGCCCCAAAGTAGCCCAGTCGTAACAAAAATTTTGGACATTTGGTCAAAAATTTCAGTCTGAAGCGGACCGAAAAATTTCAGTGTAGAAAAAAAAAGAATTTTTAGTGTCAAAATTGAACGAAACGCCTAAAAAACGAAAAAAAAGATTTTCGATTTTTTGGCCGCCATTTTGGATTAACGAAAAATCGAAACGAAATTCTTTCGATTTTTCTTATAAAGCGGTATTACTGCCTTCAATTTGGATCCCTTTTGGAGGGCTCATTATATTTAAATCTTGATATTTCAATCCAAAATGGCCGATTTTTGATATAACTTTCCGTTTTGTGAAAAATTTTGGCATAAAACATAAAAAATGGAAAAAAATACCGATTATGTTTGTTTTAGACAAGAGTAGTTCTGACAAGTCTGTCGAGGAATTAAGTCGATAGCATTTTTCCTTCATGAGATATTGACCTATGAATGTTTGGGCATTTTTGGGCGTTTTTGCCCAACAAGAAACATTTTGTCCCAAATACTGATGGTTTTATTTATTAGGACTCATGGCCATCATTGATAGTTTTCATTTATGAGAACTAATGAACCTAGACATAATAAAGTAAAAAAAAACACAAGAAAATTTTTTTCAATTTTTGCTCACAGTCTCCCGAAGCCATGTTTGACTGCTAGCAGAAGCCAAACGAAGAACAACTCCAATTCCAAAAGACGATAACTGTTTATGTACACTGTGATTTCAACATTTCTAACCTTAGTAGCTGCCAAATCATCCCCGTTGTTGAGTACTGTGACGGCAAAGTAGCCCGGTCGTAACAAAAATTTCCGACTTTTGGTCGAAAATTTTTAAGTCCAAACCGAAAATTTTTCTGGTGCAAAAAAAAAATTTTTTTCGTCTCCAAATGGCCTGAAACGCATAAATAACCGAAAATAAAAATACGATTTTCGGCGGCCATTTTGGATTGTCGGAAATTCGAATCGAAATTTTTTTGATGGTTTTCACAATTCAGTGATAGAGTCTTCATTTCCAAGTCATTTTGGATGGTTCAGCATATCCATGTCCCGAGATTGAGTTAAAAAATAGTCAAATTTTGAAATTTTTTTTCATTTCGAAAAATGTTTTGGCAGAAAGGTGTTAACTACATACATTTTTGTACCATATGCTGATAGAGGGGTATATTGCGGACATGTCTGCGAAAATTTCAAGTCAATCGCCCTTTCCAGTCCAAAGATATGAGCTGTCGACAATTTTTGTTAAAGGGTTAACAAAAACATTTTCAGAAAAATGGGAATATGGCGAGGGCATACAACTTATGACCCTTTATGAGTATAAAAACTTTTAAAAAAATCGTTCAGAGCGTTTTCGAGAAATAGTGAAAATAAAAGTGTGGAAGAATAATAATAATAATAATAATAAAAAAAAAAAAAAAAAAAAAAATAATCATTGCAATAACAAATAGATTTTCCCTTTAGGAAAATCCAAATAAACTAGATGAAGTGATTGTGCCCGCACAATACACAGGATTTTCCTCCTATTTTTCGTCTCAAAATTGAGAAGAACGCAGAAAAACGGATTTTTGATGAGCCTATTAACATATTGACGGTAGACGATATAATGTCAAGATTTTTTTTCACAGAAACCCTGTTGTTTGATGTAAATCACTGGGGTCTTCTCGTTTGACCAGCAGCTATTGTTCAGGAGAGACGTGTGATAGCTACCATGATATTTGGAAGGTTGTTGTCGGGTTTCGGGATTAGTACAGAGAAATTTGCAGAGGGGGTAATGTCCAGAGGGTCATAGACTTCTAGTAAGGACAAAGTCTACCCGAGAATATTTTGCAAAGTTCAGTACTCATAAGATTCAATCTGAGCAGTTGTAGCATGTGCTGCCCTATATTGGAGAGCATTTGTGGGGGCTCTATGTTGTATAAAATTGCACTGGGTCAATTTTTATTTATTTATTTTTTTTTTTGGGGGGGGGGGGGGGGGCATTTAGGGGACTTGCCCACCCCCTATCCCCCCACCCCTTAATTCCATGGCTACACTACTGAATCAAAACAGCAGCAATGTCGGCAGGATCTCTACGCAGTCTGCCAGCTCCCAGAGGTCGCATCTAATGAAATTCTGTACTGACCGCCAAGGCTCCATACATTGGAACAACCATAGACATTTCAAACTGCGCGTTATTACTATGTCGACCTCAATAAATGTCAACGAGTGGACGACATTTGGCAGTAAATCCATGTCACTTGTAATTCCCATTCAGAAGTATAATTCCAGGCCTTCGGGGTGCTGTATTACTTTTGGCTTCCATGTCAGAATGTTAGGAAGCAAATGGGTTTTTGCAGGTAGGTAACTGTCCGGATATTTCCTGTAATCAAAGTTTCAATGATTTTTCACTCAAAACGTAAAATGACACTGAACGCCTACCCTGTATAATCTAAAAGCGCATATTTTTCTGAATATAACTGTTCTCTGTCATAAATGCATGTATTTAGATCTGAGTGCCAGCATGTCTCAATGTGACAAACACAAATTGTCATTACGCCATGTTGAGCAGTGCAGAGGCTTCTAACCACGTGAAGTGAATGACAGTGCGTTTTTTAAACAGATGGCTTCGGCAAGAGAATGGTGATGAGTACTCTCCCTTGATGTGCAGAGCTTTGTTTTCAGCATCGGATTCCAAGTTTCCTTTCTTGCTTTCACAATTCCGTTATTTGAAACGTTTTGTTTTCGAAATAACAGCATATCAAAATATTTCTTTATTGAGTAAAAATTCTTCCAATATATTTACCACTATGTATTGTTCTTTGGGGGGGGGGGGGGGGGGGTCACCAAATTTCTTGCCGGAACCCAAGGTAAACTATTTGATATTTGTGGGACATCACTATTCACTGGATTGGCAAAGCTCGCTAACTTCGTGTCAACTCAAGAAAGTCGCCCGCTTTTAATGAATTAAGGTGGAACAAAAATGGCCCACCTGGACCCAATTTAGGCGGAACATTATGGCCCTCCTGCCATTCTGACAATGACAAACATGGATTTGTATGACCACAACATGTGTAGGCCTAAAATCAAGATTACCCAATCATGTATTCTGTTGTCACATTAAGGGAATTCCACCAGACATTGGTCATATTTCCCCAACCCTTCCTGTTGCTTCTTATCTACATGTACGTCGCAGGGTAGATGAATAATTCTCAGTTATTTATCTATGCCGTGAGCTCTTATGGTGAAAGCCTGAAATTGAAACGCGGTACCAGAAGGCAACTTCCCCGGCCCGAAGTCAGCATTATTTAAAAATTCGACATGGGTGTGGGGAGAGGGGGGGGGAGGGGACAATTCTGTACCTAAGGCTAATTCGAACTTGGACCCAAAGTCCGTAATATATTGGGCATACCCAAAATGCACAGCCCCGCCGAGGTGAGGGAGGGTATTGGAGGGGGTCCCCCCCCCCCTTCCCGATTTTTTGTAATAAGAGTCTCTGATAACTATTCTAGAGCCTCATAATGCCTCATTTGAGGATTGTCATGGCTCTGCGTTTAGTCAATGGTTAACACAATAGGCCTGTTTTTTAAGCGAACGATCTTTTGGTTCGCCTGGAGGTCGCCTGAATTGAAAAATACGCGAAAGAAAAATGGGTTGCTTCGAAATCTCCGACGGTTCGCGCAAAGTTTTTGATGGTTCGCGTAAATATTGTTTGTAACGATGAGCCGTACACGTGTGAGAATTGTTCCAAATTGCTTCGTGGATTGCCGCAAAAATTTGATACAGTCCGATTCGGTAATGGCAGGCTAATTAGGGATGTGTCGCTATGTAATGTCTACACAGTTAGTAACAATCTGGCAATACCGTCGGAATTGCCACCGTCATCAAATTCAATGAGGACGGGGGAGGGGATGAGTAGCTGGAGTCATATTCCCATAAAAAATAACAGACTCTTAGTGTTCTACTTTCGATTTCAGTTTAGGATACAAAATACCATGTAACATTATGAACAACGTTCACTGAAATTGAGGTCGCCGGGTGCAAAATGATCAAGGTTTTTCAGACGTGTTTCCTGGCTTGGATGCCAGAGTCTGTAGAGTCTAATCTAATGCGTGTTTGCCTTGGGTGGGGGTTGGGCAGTCGCGTCGGATAGTTTTACTGGTAGAGGAAGAGCCTCAACATCCAAATTCTGAATAACGGCCACTTTAACCCGCCTCGTAGTACAGTTTTGTCAGGTCAAATTGGTGATCTAAAAAAAAAAGTTTGTTTTTTGATCAAAAATTTTCAGTCCAAACCGGGCCAAAAAATTTCCAGGTAAAAAAAAAATTGTTTTCGTCTCAAAATTGAACAAAACACATAAAAAAACAGAAACAAAAATTCCGAATTTTGGTCTAAAAGTCCGAACCGGAGTGGTAGTTCTCCAGCCATCAGAAGCCAAGTGAAATAAAACCCTATTCCCATTTGGTGAGGAAAGGTTTAAAGATACCGTGAATGTTGCCATTTCAATCACGGAAGCCTTATACGATTCAAGAACGCCCAGTATTCTCATGCCGAAAAGAGGGTGTACGGACCGTTGAGAGGCCTAGAGTGTATTTTGGCGACTGCCCGAAGGCAAACTCAACAAAATTGTACTTCCAAACTACGGGGAATCTTTTTACCTGTATACGGGCTACACATTCTCAATCACCACCGCTTTTAACCCACTCCGGTAGTACAGTATAATTAGGTCAAAGTACCAGTCTGAAGACCGATTTTTCGTTTTTTGGTGTAGTGCAAAAAAAAAATGTTTTTTTCGTCTCAAAAGTGAACAAAACACATAAAAAACAAAAACAAAAATTTCCGGATTTTGGTCGAAAAGTCCGAACCGGAGTGGTAGTTCTCCAGCCATCAGAAGCCAAGTGAAATAAAACCTTATTCCCATGGGGTGGGGAAAGGTTTAAACAGACCGTGAATGATACCATATGAATCACGAAATCCTTATACGAGTCAAGAACGCCGAGTATTCGCATGCCAAAAAGAGGGTGTACGGACCGTTGAGAGGCCGAGAGTATACATTTGGCGACCGCCTGAAGGCAAACGCAACAAAATTGTGCTTCCAAACTACGGGGAATCTTTTACCTATATATGTGCTACACATTCGCAATCACCGCCGCTTTTTACCCACTCCGGTAGTACAGTATAATTAGGTCAAAGTACCAGTCTGAAGACCAATTTTCGTTTCTTGGTGGTGGTGTGTAAAAAAAAAAAAATTTTTTTTTTCGTCTCAAAATTGAACAAAACACATAAAAAACAAAAACAAAAATTTCCGAATTTTGGTCGAAAATTTCGGAAGTCCGAACCGGACCGAAAATTTTCAGTGCAAAAAAATTTATTTTTTTTCGTCTCAAAATTGAACAAAACACATAAAAAACGAAAAAATTTTTTTCTCGATTTTTTGGCCGCCATTTTGGATTAACAAAAAATTGAAACGAAATTCTTTCGATTTTTTTTATAAAGCGGTATTATTTCCTTCAATTTGGAACCCTTTTAGGGGGCTCTTTATATTTAAATCTGGATATTTCAATCCAAAATGGCCGATTTTTGAGATAACTTTCCGTTTTGTGAAAAATTTTGGTAGAAAACATAAAAAATGGAAAAAAATACCGATTATATTTGTTTTAGACAAGAGTAATTCTGACAAGTCTGTCAAAAAATTAAGTCGATAGCTTTTTTCTTTCATGAGATATTGGCCTACGAAGCTTTGGGCGTTTTTGCCCACCAAGAAACATTTTCCCCCAAATACTGATGGCTTTATTTATTAGAACTCATGGCCGTCATTGATCGTGCAAAGTTTGAAAAAAATCTTAAAGACCGTTTTCGAGAAAACTCTTTCCCCGATGTGTTGGAAAAACAAAAAAACAAAACAAAAAAAAAAAAAAAAAAAAAAAAGAATAATAATCTTGGCAATAACAAATAGATTTTCCTTTCAGAAAAATCCAAACAAGAAATTTTTTTTCAATTTTTGGTCACAGTGTTCCGAAGCCATGTTTGACTGCTAGCAGAAGCCAAATTAAGAAGAACTCCATTTCCAAAAGATGATAACTGTTCATGTACACTGTGACTTCAACATTTCTACCCTTAGAAGCTTTCAAATCGTCCCCCTTGTTGAGTACTGTGACGGCAAAGTAGCCCGGTCGAAACAAAAATTTCCAACTTTTGGTCGAAAATTTCTAAGTCCAAACCGAAAATTTTTCTGGTGCAAAAAAAAATTTTTTTTTCGTCTCCAAATGGCCTGAAACGCATAAATAACCGAAAATAAAAATACGATTTTTCGGCGGCCATTTTGGATTGTCGGAAATTCGAATCGAAATTTTTTCGATGGTTTTTTCAATTCGGTGATACAGTCTTCATTTCCAACCCATTTTGGATGGTTCAGCATATCCATGTCCCGAGATTGAGTTAAAAAATGGTCAAATTTTGAAAAAAAATTTCGTTAAGAAAAATGTTTTGGCAGAAAGGTGTTAACTACATACATTTTTGTACGATATGCTGATAGAGGGGTGTATTGGTGACATGTCTGCGAAAATTTCAAGTCAATCGCCCTTTCCAGTCCAAAGATATGAGCTGCCGACTATTTTTGTTAAAGGGTTAACAAAAACATTTTCAGAAAAATGGGAATATGACGAGGGCTTACAACTTATGACCCTTTATGAGTACAGAAACTTTAAAAAACATCGTCAAGAGCGTTTTCGAGAAATAGTGAAAATAAAAGTGTGGAAGAATAATAAAAAAAAAAAAAAAAATAATCAATGCAATAACAAATAGATTTTCCCTTTAGGAAAATCCAAAAAAAATAATCAATGCAATAACAAATAGATTTTCCCTTTAGGAAAATCCAAATAAAGCCATTCCTTCCTGATTTGAAAAAAAATCACCTGAGAATCAATTAATTTATTTTGTGTGGCCTTACATGTATGCTTAATAATGTTTAAGAATGGGGAATAGAGATGGGAGGTATTGTAATTTTGAGTTCGGTATCGGTTTTGGTATTTTTAAGGGGGTATACCTTGGTATCAGTTTGGTATTCGGTATGACTTGACCGATATTTGCTGATAGTACCAAAGAGGAAAACACATCAGGGAAAACAGAATAAGTTGCTGTACATATACAGTAAGTTGCGAGTGTACTGTACATATGGCCAAAAAACACAATGTTTCAGCCAATGTACCTCTGGGTTTATCCCGGAGGTCCACTGGCTGGAACTTTGCTTGTACTTGTTATGTTTTGCAACAAATCTGTAATTATTGTTTGGGTGGAATCTCCACATGTGCATGATTAAGTGATAATACACTCTACACGTACTGTAGTCCCATTCTACAACAATGCTATACAGTTCGTGGAGAGTGGATTGTAACTAAATCACTCACGGAGAGGAGTTATCACCCAAGCTATAACTTTCAAATTTTGTCCCCTAACCATGCCATCTTTAGGAGGTGCTGCTGACATCAGACAAAACACCTTGGCAGTGATTTCTAATAATGTCTTGGCTGCTTAAGACTTGACTAGAAATCACTTCCAACCAATTGGACATGTACAGGTTGTAGTCTAGAGGGAATTCAGGACAGTTGCCCAATCCATTGAGGGTTAACAAAACTGAAAAGAAAATCAGTCACATCTTTCATGAAAATGAACCTTCCAACTGCTAACAAGCCTCAACAGGGACTAAAAATGGTATCACTTAATTAAATATTTGAATTAGAAATACCTGCCTTGAAATGTTGCACTCGGAAGTGATGCAATCTCTAAAAATAAACAGCCTTGGGACAGGGTTCATACACTTCTCAGAGAATCAAATTCCATGACTTTTCCATGACCTTTTCAAAAATTTTCAAAAAAAATTCCATGACTGGGTTAGTTCGCACTTCATTTATTGCATAATTTTTGTGCAAGTCGCACATAATGTTTACACAAAATCAATCCCTTTTAAACCTGGTTACGAATTTCATGACTTTTCCAAAACTTTAACCCTTCCAGCCCATTTTCCAAAACTTTTCAAGGCCCTTGAAGTTTTTTTTCAACATTCCATGACTTTTCCAGGATTCCATGACCTATACAAACCCTGTGTGGAACAAGTGACAGGTTCCAGTTCTGCAAAGGAAATCGTATTTAACAAACAAACATTTATTTTGTTAATTTTGTCACCTATTTTTGCGGTAAATGCCATGCTCGAATGCAATACCAATTAGTGCAGCTGTTTTGAAAAAGGTGTATCGCAACTCTGAAGTTTGAAAACAGGGTTAACTTTTGGTTGTTTCTCTCTTTGTTCTGAGAAGTGAATACCTGATTATAGTTTTTCAACATTGAAGTTGAAAACCGCGACAATGGGTTAACTAATTGTTGCGGTTTTGGTTTTGATAACAAAACCGAAACCGAACCAAATTTTCGGTTAACCGCCCAACTCAACCAAGTGTCAGTCAAAATCATTCAATTTTGAAACATGCTGTCATTCTTGCAGGCCATCATGCCTGCAATTTTTATTTTTTGCGAGAATACAACGGTGTGCCTTGGCTCTGCCGTGCAAGCTATTTATTTATTTATTGGTGTTTAAGATAACATACTTCTGCACAATGGCTAATCATGACCACAACATGGAGATAAAGTCAAGGTAAGTCAATTGTTTATATCCCATGTTGCCTATTTTAGAAGACTCGCACCTCAAGCATCAGTGACTGGGTCCTATTCTATTAGTGACACAGAACTTGTTTACCACAGTAAACAAGCAGTGCTTCACTTCCTGGAGGTCCCGCAGGGGTTGCAAGCTATTAATCTTTAAAGTCTTTGCATGGGAAAAGGGTCAAATAATACAATGTACATATGCGAATATTAACAATATTCCATGAATTAATGAATTTAGGGCTGCAGTGACAAGGGACCAGCCTATGGGAGAACTTTAGGAGACTTCATGTCTCCCTCCAGAAAAAAAAGGGAAACTGCAGAGTCAAGTAGGGAGACTTCATAGGCAAGTGGGGAAAATTAAGAATATTTATGTACCACCCCTTCATATTTTCAGCTTGTGATCCTCCATTAACATCCGATTAATCCAGGTCCAGTTGTCTATGATGCATCTATGCCAGGTTAAATGAAAATGTCAATGACATTGTAGCTCAACTTGTTTAAGACATGTACATGTACAGTATGTGACACAGCAATGACAAACATCTAGGTAATGACCTGATAACAAAGGTACATGTAAAGTATTGTAACGGTCTGTACATAAATGCTGACCGTAGCCTTAACAAATGTGTAGGTAAAGTATTGTAAAGGTGGGTGACAGTTAGATGCTAAACGAGAAAAGAAATCTTTGAGTCCCAGAGTGGGTCTGACTGAACCCCAAAATATTTGTTCTCATAGCACAGTGATAACAAAGGCACCCAAAAACACTCGTTCCTGCCACAAGGTGATAACAAAGGTACCCCAGGAAGTTTCGTGAAGATCAGTCCATAAATACACTCCAGCCCGAGCCGTATTGACATGTGCACTTACTATGTATAAGTAGCACTGAACAAATCAAAGTTCATCTAATTTGCATAATTTCTGCATGAGAAAAAAACCTGCATTATATGTGATGTATTCCATGTTACTAAACATTCCTACAAAAATTTATTCAAATCAGAACTTTCATGCAGAAGTTCTGTACAAAAAACTGATTGCACTAATTTTGGTACAAAAAGATTGCTGGCGCCCATCTTGAATTTTGGACCGCACCCAAAAACACTCGTTCTTATCCCACGGTGATAACAAAGGTACCCAAGAAGTTTCATAAAGATCGGTTCATAAATATGGCCACTAGCCTGAGCCATATAGAAGTTGTGTACAAAAAACTGATTGGACCTAATTTCGGTACAAAATGGCAACTGGCAGCCATCTTGAATTTTGGACCGCACCCAAGAACACTCGTTCTCATCCCAAGGTGATAACAAAGGTACCCCAGGAAGTTTCATGAAGATCAGTCCATAAATACAGACTCTAGCCCAAGCCGTATTGACATGTGCACTTACTGTGTATAAGTAGCACTGAATAAATCAAAGTTCATCTAATATGCATAATTTTTGCACGAGAAAAAAACCTGTATTATATGTGATGTATTCCATGTTACTAAACATTCATACAGAAATTTATTCAAATCAGAACTTTGATACAAAAGTTCTGTACAAAAAACTGATTGCACCAATTTTGGTACAAAATGGCCACCGGCAGCCATCTTGAATTTCGAACTGCACGCAAAAACACTCGTTCTCGTCCCAAGGCGATAACAAAGGTGCCGAAGGAGTTTCATAAAGATCGGTTCATAAATATAGCCTCTAGTCCGAGCCGTATTGGCACTTGCAGTTACAGTGCTGAGAGTAACACATTAAAAAGATCAAAGTTAGTCTAATTGGCATAATTTATGCACGAGAAAAAACCCGTATTATATGTAATGTATCCATGGTACTAAACATACACACAGAAAATTATTCAAATCAGCGTGTTCATATAGCAGTTCTGCACAAAAATCTGATTGCACCTAATTTTGTACAAAATGGCCGCCAGTGGCCATCTTGAATTTCAGACCGGACCCCAAAACACTCGTTCTCGTCCCTCGGTGATAGCAAAGGTACCCAAGAAGTGTCGTAAAGATCGGTTCATAAAAACGGCCTCTAGCCCAAGCTGTGTGTACAGCACGACGGACAGACAGATGGACGACGGGCCATGGCAATACCTCAAATTTGGCTTTGCCAAAGTTGAGCTAAAAATCACAGTGTAATTATTGACTGAAAATCACCCACTGCTCCCCTCTCCTTCATGACCCCTCCCCTCTTCTTCGTGCCAATCCGCCCAGCACCCTCCTGTGGTTGCCTTTCACCTAAGTCAACTAAGATAATAATTTCCTAAGACTGAAAGTGTGAACAGGACCAGATGTAAGAAGGTTGCTTGGAAGGTACTTTGTTAGTTAATAAACAAAATACGTTCTGGGGTCGAGTATTTTGTAAAATAAATGTCATTCCGCATCATTTTTATGGCATTCTGGTGTCATTCTGCATCATTTCGGTGTTTAGGAGGACCCCTTTTTCAAGATGCTTCATATGCACACTTGTGCCATGTACAAAGCTTTTGTCACTAAAAAGCTTTTTTTCATGTGTTTCAATTCCATTTGTTTTTTTTCTGGGAATAGATAGCCCAACAGTTAACAGTCATCAGCAAAACGAAATAAAAATACAGAGTTAGAAAATTTGTCCGTTGTGTGTACATTTTTGGCATCCTAAGCGAGGTAACCTACTTTCAAACTGGGTTATTTTGTTGAGTCGCGTAAGTCACCTATTGCAGTTTCGACAGTTGAAGCTCTGACTGAAACGGAACAAAATAAAATAAAAAATCTGCAAAAAGCGACAATGGACAATTGATTGTCGTGTGATTTAAAATAAATGGTCGCTTATTTGACGGATGAAAATGCCCATTTATCACACTCAAGCACATTCGATTCCTGAAAATAATTGTTTTTATGTAAACGTAGGATCACTCAGTTCAGACTTTCCACATTTTGGCCAATTTTTTAGAGGGCGACTTGTAATCACCACGACTATTTTTCTAGGCGACTTTGGGCTTAGAAGGGCGACATAATCACCCTAGTCACCCTCACGGCAGGTCCCTGGCAGTGACTATTCAATTAATTGACAGATCATCGGAAGGTGCTATAGGCGACTATTATTTTTCATAGTCAACTACTTTTTAGTCGTATACATCATGCCACTAAATAATATTGGTCCGCAAGGGGCACACATAACTTTTCTTGGTACATGATTGACTCCTGAAAGTTACTGCCGAGCTTGTTTTTTTTTTGCTACATTAAGTATTATTGCCCCCCTCTCACTATATGACTCCTCCCCACCTATGATATACTGGGCGTCACATAACCTGAAGATGAATTAATAAGGAAATAAAGTTATTTGGGTCGCAAGGGATTTCAAATCTCACATTGTCTATGTAAGTCTTTGGAACGCTGAAACTTTTCATTCATCAGATTTAAAATCCCACATTGTCCCTTTGTGCCTTCAGTGCGCTGAAACTTTTCATTCATCCTGAATATGAATCATTGTATGCCAAATATTAAAGGAAATAAACTGTAATTGACAAGGAAATAGATTCACTATGGACCAACTACAGAGACGTAGATGTTAGAACGACTGCATGCCTCCGTCTTCATAAATAAAATTTACAGACTTGGAAAAACTAAATGAAAGTGTCAATGACACTGTAGCTCAACTTGTCAAGACAAAGACATGTACATGTATAGTATGTGACACAGCAATGACAAACATCTAGGTAATGACCTGATAACAAAGGTACATATAAAGTATTGTAACGGTCTGTACATAAATACTGACCGTTGCCTGTAACAAATGTATAGGTAAAGTATTGTAAAGGTGGGTGACAGTCAGATGCCAAACTAGAAAAGAAATCTTAGTCCCAGAGTGGGTCTGACTGAACCCCAAAATATTTGTTCTCATAGCACAGTGATAACAAAGGCACCCCAAAACACACTCGTTCCTGTCCCAAGGTGAAAACAAAAGTACTCAAGAAGTTTTGTGAAGATCAGTTCATAAATACGAGCTGTATAGAACTTGTGACAAAAAACTGATTGGACCTAATTTCGGTACAAAATGGCCACTGGCAGCCATCTTGAATTTTGGACCGTACCCAGAAACACTCATTCTCATCCCAAGGAGATAACAAAGGTACCCAAGAAGTTTTGTGAAGATCGGTTCATAAATACAGCCTCTACCCTGAGCCGTATTGACATGTGTGCTTACATTGTGTAAGTTGCACTGAATAAATCAAAGTTCATCTAATTTGCATAATTTCTGCACGAAAAAAAACCCCTTACAATATGTGATGTATTCCATGTTACTAAACATTCATACAAAAATTTATTAAAATCAGAACTTTCATACAGAAGTTCTATACAAAAGACTGATTGCACTAATTTTGGTACAAAATGGCTGCTGGTGGCCATCTTGAATTTCGGACCACACCCAAAAACACTCGCTCTCATCCCACGGTGATAACAAAGGTACCCAAGAAGTTTCGTAAAGATTGGTTCATAAATATGGCCTCTAGTCTGAGCTGTATAGAAGTTGTGTACAAAAAACTGATTAGACCTAATTTCTGTACAAAATGGCCACTGGCAGCCATCTTGAATTTTAGACCGCACCCAGAATCACTCGTTCTCGTCCCAAGGTGATAACAAAGGTACCCAAGACATTTCGTGAAGATCAGTTCATAAATACAGACTCTAGTCTGAGCCGTATTGACATGTGTACTTACTGTGTGTAAGTCGCACTGAAAAAATCAAAGTTCATCTAATTTGCATAATTTCTGCACGAGAAAAAAACCTGTATTATATGTGATGCATCCCATGGTACTAAACATTCACACAAAAAAATTATTCAAATCAGGGCTTTCATATGGAAGTTCTGTGCAAAAATCTGATTGCACCTAATTTTGTACAAAATGGCTGCCATCAGCCATCTTGAATTTCGGACCGGACCCAAAAACACACGTTCTCGTCCCACGGTGATACCAAAGGTACCCAAGAAGTTTCGTAAAGATCGGTTCATAAATACGGCCTCTAGCCCGAGCCGTATTGGCATTTGCACTTACAGTGCTGAAAGTAACCCCAAAAAACATCAAAATTAGTCTAATTTGCACAATTTACGTACGAGAAAAAAACCCGTATTATATGTGATGTATCCCATGGTACTAAACATTCATACAAAAAATTATTCAAATCAGAGCTTTCATATGGAAGTTCTGTACAAAAAACAGATTTCTGCATCGTCGGTACCAAATGGCAGCTGGCAGCCATCTTGAATTTCGGACCGCACCCAAAAACACTCGTTCTCGTCCCACGGTCATAACAAAGGTACCCAAGAAGTTTCGTAAAGATCGGTTCATAAATACGGCCTCTAGCCCGAGCCATAGCAGCTTGGCACTTACAGCTCTGAAAGTAACACTAAATAAATCAAAGTCAGTCTAATTTGCATAATTTACGCACGAGAAAAAAACCCGTATTATATGTGATGTATCCCATGGTACTAAACATTTATACAAAACTTTATTCAAATCAGAACTTTCATACAGAAGTTCTGTACAAAAAACTGATTTTTGCATCATCGGTACAAAATGGCCACTGGCAGCCATCTTGAATTTCGGACCACACCTAAAAACACTCGTTCCCGTCCCAGGGCCATAACAAAGGTACACAAGAAGTTTCGTAAAGATCGGTTCATAAATACGACCTCTAGCCCGAGCCATAGCCAATTGTTGACGTACGGACAGACGGCCAGACGGACAGACAGACGGACGGACAGACGGACGACGGGCCATGACAATAGCTCAAATTTGACTTCGTCAAAGTTGAGCTAAAAATAACATTTGTAATTACATCTATATATCTTTAAAAGATTAAAGATTATACTTGTACCTCCACCAGTGGTTTGTGTGACATTTTGTATACATGTATATAATATGTAAAATTGTAGTGTTTGAGTTTTTGTGTTGTTAAGTTGTGAAATAATGTTATCTAATGCTATTATCATTAATAAATAATCACCTTAAACTGCTTGTCAATAATACTGTCACTTGTCATTTATGTCGATTGCCAAACCCCAAGACAGAACATGAATAGACTAATTAGCAATCAATCAAGAGTACACAGGCCGAATCTTCTCGGCCAATAAATCCAAGGCCGAATCTTCCCAGGACTGAATCTTCCCGATTCTGCCTTGAAGGTATGATCAGCTGATCTTTGTTATTGTTTTGAAAAAAATGCCTTTGTGGTCGAATTGGGCTGAATATTGTGCAATAAAATGTCTCATAGCATATAATAAAAAGAAAATCCACTCTGTTTTAGTCAGTATCGAGAATTATCTCATGATTGTGGACATGAAAGTTTTATTTTTCACGAGTGCTTGGGAATGTCCCCCGGAACAAGCTGAATATTTTAGTGGTGAAGAAATAACTGCTTTTTTTTCATGAAGACATGTTGAGGGTGGGGGGAATTTATAAAATCCAACTCAACAAATCATTATTGTTAATATTTTTCTTGAAAACATTTCCCAATACCCGAGACTCAACAATAGCATTCCACACTTCAAATGGCTGAGACCAGTATACAGCATTTCGCTTGTTTTCAAAATTTAAAGACTGAATGTGACCTTGACTCTAGCTTTAAAATACAGCTGAACTGCTTGGGCCAATTGAGGGAGGGAGGTGGGGCACTTCTGTTTAAATTTCACATGCTGTAAAAAGGAAAATTTTATGGAAAAACACTAAGGAACTGATTTGAGCAAACTTGAACCTAACCTGCTCCCCTCCCCCACCCCATTAGAGAGACAAAAATATTAAGCTAGGGACTTAAATTGAATGAACTTGAATCTGATCCCCCTTGAGATGTTACATACCAATTATGAAAGAAGTTAGATGGTGGATCTGAAGGAGGTTTTTAAAAAATTGACCTCACATTGCACTGAGTTAAACTTTGGGCTTCAATAGAGAGTAAATATATTAACCCGGGGACACGATTTAACATACGACCAGATTTGTAAAAAATTTCAATCTGAACCCCCTCCCCCCCCAAAGATGCTGTATACCGAATATGAAAGCATTCTGACTAGTGGATCTGAAGAAGATTTTTAAAGAAATTTCCTCATATTGCACTAAGTTAAAATTCGGGCTACCATAGGGAGTCCAAATATTAAACCAGGGACCGAATTTGAACAAACTCTAATCTGACCCACCTAGAGATGTTGTATCCCAAATATGAAAGGATTCTGACTGGTGGATTTGAAGATAATTATAAAATAAATTCCTTCATATTGTACTAAGTTAAAATTTAGGCTCCCATAGGTAGCCCAAATTAATAACCCAGGGGCTCAATTTGAACCAATATGCACCCAACTCCCCTATAGATGTTGTATAAGTACCAATGAAAGTGTCAATGACACTGTAGCTCAACTTGACAAACTTGAATTTGATAAGTTATAAATGAAACGGCAAAACTGAAAATCACTGGTACCAATGTTATTTGATGAAATTTCAACAAAACAGCATTGTGTGTGCACAACGTCAGAGTAATCCATGCATTTTTAAATGTAAACTGTAAGACTGGCTAAAGGAAGAATGCTGATACACAAATGCAGTAAGTTCAGAGGTTATTGTAAACGGCAACTTTTTTCACAGAAATGAATGCTAATAAATAGCTCTTATCTAAAGGTCTTGCCTAATGAGCACACCAAGTTCAAAAACAATCCTATGATAAATGTGGCCTGTAGGCCATGTCAAAGAATGTTGATGCACAAATGCAATAAATTCAAAGCTTGTTGCTAACAGCAACAGTTTTTGATGGAAATGAAAAGAAAATCAACAGCTCCTACCTTTGTCACCCTGAATAAGCATACAAAGTTTCAAAACAACCTGATAATGAATGTGCCCTCTGAGGCATGCCAAAGGAAGATGTTAATGCACAAACACACTAAGCAGAAGTTCATTGCTTGTGGCAATGTTTTTTTTTGGTTTTTTTATGGAAATTCATAAATATACCCTGCAGAGAACGCAAAAGGGATAAGTTGATGCACAAATGCAGCAAGTTCAAAGGCTGGTGGTAACGACAATTTTTTATGGAAATGAAAAAAAGCAATAGCTCACATCTGGAGGTCACCCCGAACAAACACACCAAGTTTCAAAGTGATTCAATCATAAATGTGCCCTGAAGGGCGTGTTAAAGGGAAATATTGAGGTCTGACTAAACTAAGTTCAAAGGTCAGTGGCAACATTTTTTGACAGAAATGGAAGAAAATCAATAGCTCCCATATAGATGTCACCCCACACAATCACACCAAGTTTGCAAGCAATCCAATGATAAATGTGCCCTGCAGGGTGTGTCAAAGGGAAATATTGATGCTTAACTGCACTAAGTTTTTACTAAGTTCATCGAAGGTCATTGCCAGTGGCAACATGTTTTGACGGAAAATCGATAGCTCCCATCTAGAGGTAACCCCAAACAAGCATACAAAGTTTCAAACCGATTTGATCATAAATGTGCCCTGCAGGGCATGCCAAAGGAATATATTGATGCCTGACTAAACTAAGTTCATCAAAGATCGTTGCCAGCGACAACATTTTTTGATGGAAATGGAAGAAAATCGATAGCTCCCATCTAGAGGTCACCCCCAAACAAGCATGCCAGGTTTCAAAGCAATCCGATCATAAATGTGCCCTGCAGGGCATGCCAAAGGAATATATTGATGCCTGACTAAACTAAGTTCATCAAAGATCGTTGCCAGCAGCAAAATTTTTTGACGGAAATGGAAGAAAATCGATAGATCCCATCTAGAGGTCACCCCAAACAAGCATACCAAGTTTCAAAGCGATCTGATCATAAATGCAACCTGTGAGGTGTGCCAAAGTAAATTGTGGACGTACGTACGTACGTACGTACACGTATGCCAACGGACGATGACAATAGCTCATCTTGACTTTGTCAAGTTGAGCTAAAAACTGAAAAATGATAAACTTAAAGTAATTTGTATATCTTTTATATTTACCAATGGCCCAGACTCAGCTGGTGCAACCTCAATATTATCAAGGGCCAAACACAAATTTTGAACCCCACAATCCCCAAAATTTGCATACAATACTGAAAATTAAAAGTCCTATCTGGCCCTCCATACTTTCAGTACTTGCCCATGTGCAGTACCCAGGAAGAGACCGGAATTGGCGTCAAGCATCATTCTTCCTAGTTGTGCCTACTAATGTTATAACTCAGCGGGGAGGTACAAGTGCCCACTCATGGGAGGCCATCCACGTATGGGCCATTGGTAAGTATAAAAAATATACAAATTACTTTAAATTTATCATATTTTTATACTAGAACCAATGGCCCAGACTTAGCTGAATAGTAAAAAGGCAGGAGGGCCTAGGACTTAAAGGAATAGCAGACTAAAATTCAGCTCCTTAACCTGCATTAGAACTCCCAAGGTGAATAGGAGATTAAATTTTTTCGGAATTACATAAATGCCTCTCTGCACAACAGAGAAAGACATACCACTGAAATAAGGAGCAATATCCAAGTAATTCCTTATCACGTAGCATAAATGATTGCGCTAATTGGGTGTAACAAGCCCCCACCCAATTTTAAGGCTAGTCTGGAATAAGACACTTAAAATTAGGGAAAGCGTGTCTGAGAGTGGGAAACCAATGCCCATAGACACACGCTGTATATAATGTAACAAGCTGTACATAAGATCAGAATAATCTATAGACAGTAACAGCTTCACTTATAGTTACACACTTATTATAAGGCCAGAAGAGGTAAAAATCCCCCCCCCCCCCCTCTTTTTTGAAGGAATTAACCTTCAAAACAAAGAGGGAAGCGGCCGGGAATCGGTGAAAAAGTGGTACTGAATAATCTATATTCGTCTGAAGGCTCACGGTTACTAAAATCGCAAGCTTCTCAATGTATACCGCATCTGGAATACATAGAAAGGTCGATAACCGGTAATATTAATATGTACAACCTTAAACTTTTGAATCCCAATGGAAAGTTATCTGATAGAACTAATACGCTTCTGTGCCAACCAACAGGCGACAACGTTCAGGTGTACAAGTAAATTCCAATAATGAATTTCCAAATTGTAACTGCTCAATCTACAAGAATGAGAGAGTAGGATTCCCCTTTGTGTGCCGCTTCCGGTTGAAGACTGGATTCAGATCATAGATAAGTAAGGCCAGTGCAGTAATACTAAAGCCTGGAACTGTGACAAATTCCTTTTCCACTTTAGGAAAAGGAAACCTCATGCTACATTCACAAAGCTATACTGCTGCTGCTATTCTCAAAGAGTAATACAGCTAATAGAAGCATATTGTTTGTCAAAACAAGCATGACCAATTTAACCTGGCGTGACTCATAATGCTTTAGTGTTAGTTATCTAGAATAGTACAGAAGCTGTAGGGCTCCCTCGCATCTGACCAATTCCATAGTGCCACTAAGGACTGAGAGGGACGTGATGAACATGGCACTATAGCAAAGAATACACCCGCTGATATAGCCCTTGAAATCAAGACCGTACGCCATAGCCCCAAACAAAACACCATATGGGCATAATATCCAAATCTTCCAAGTGGATATATAATCCACGACAATAGATTGGATAAAAATGAAGCGGGCGATGAAAAACTAAGTTCCGACACCCAATCATAAAAACCTAGATGAACTCCTTGCACCTTGTTCCGATTATAGCAGGAAATATATTCTTGAGAAGGAGCTTACTAGAGGCATCCGAAAGAACGCTCATTATTCTCACTAGGTTAATATGGCATCATCAATAGGGCTAAAAGCCTCAGACAACTAATAGAGCTGGTTGGTTTTGAAATTTTCCCTTGGTTCGGTTTCGCTTCGGTTTTGGACCAAAAAAATCGGTTTTCGGTTTCGGTTTTTGTAACACAATACATATTTTCCATATCTTATGTATTAAACTGGGACAGTGCAGTACTAAAACATGTTAAATAGCAAACAAGTGAAGTAGAAATGAAATAAAACTGTAATGCGATTGTTTCCTGTAAATTCGATGAACAGAAAATTACATCTGCAATCTGCATTATGCTTTCATAACAAGTCATTCAAATGCAAGGGCGTAGATACGAGAGTCGAGAGTGTGTGTTGGGAGAGGGGGGGGGCTCAAACATTTAGTCACAAAGATGCTGTTTGAGGCAGAAAATTTATGATTCGACCGACGTGTCCAATTCGTTTTTCATTTCCATTCACGGCATTGACGTCTTGCCTGACATGACAATAAGTGAATAGGGTCAGAATTTCAGAAAGTAATTGAGTGAAATCGAGGAGAAGTTGAGAACTTTAGAACGCGCCTCTTACTTTCAGAAAGACAGATACCCATTTCACAAGCTAACTTGACAAGTTGACATTTGTTGAAAGGAGCTAACCTGATCTAATTTCCGTGTCCATTATTCCTTTCGGTTTGCATTGAATTATCATTATCAGAGAGTATTCCCTGAATTCTGAGAATTCCCATCACTTCGAAAAACAACATAGCAACGTTCGTTTTGTATTTTGTATTTTTAGTTTTGTTTTTTTAGTTTTCAATCTTTTCAAATTTTCGAATGGCACTTTGTATGAGAGGTTTGTACAGCTAATGTTGTATTAATATACTACTCAAAGTTTGCTAAGCACCAAATATTTGATACATCATTGTGAAATTTGCTTGTGACGTATTTGCGATATTTTTGGATATGATTGAGGAATGTATTGAAATGGTCCCAAGTGTTTACATTAGCTCTCTTGACAGGCAGACTTTTCACGACAGTCATGGAAAGCATGTACCCCTTGATTTTCATGATGTTTTCGTGTACTTCTACATGTACATGACATGTGTAGGGCATTCAATATTCAACACAAACCCTTGTGATTTAATGATTAAATATGGCAAATGCAAATGTAAGAAGACATTTGTATGAAGCAGAAATGTGGCGGGCTGTAGGGATGGTGTAGCAAGGGGCTACCCATCGCCAGGCTGGTGACACCCTTGGTGTGCACCATACGGTGATCATCAGAGCCTGGGCAAGATTTCAGCAGTATGGCACACCAGTAAGACGGTATGGTGGTGGCAGAGACAGGGCAACATCTGCAGCTGAAGACCGGTTTTTGATCATTGAGGCCCATAGGAACAGCTTTGCCACAGCAACCCAGCTTTGCAGTGACCTTCAGAATGCATCCGGGGTAAATATTTCGACACAGACTATCCGGGCAAGCTTACGGTTGCCCGAAGGTGGTCTCCGATTGAGAAGACCATGTATTTGCATTCCGCTGTCCCAGAACCACCGCCAGGCACGATATGAATGGGCCATGGACCACGTTGGATGGACCAGTCCTTTTTACAGATGAGTCAAGGTACTGCCTAGACTACACAGATAGGCAGTCTAGGGTATGGAGAAGACCAGGAGAGTGATTCCATGCAGCCAACATTGCTGAGCATGACTGCTATGGTGGAGGATCAATCATGGTCTGGGGCAGCATCAGCAGGGATGGATGTACAGAGCTCTGTGTCTTTGAATGTGGTACATTGACTGCACAGCAGTATATTGATGAGATCCTGGATGCCCACATCAGATTGTATGCATGTGCAGTGGGTGATAGATTCATTCTGATGGACGATAATGCATGTCCTCATATTGCCCATGCTGCCGGGGAGTACCAACAGAGGGAGAGGATTGAGTGTATGGACTGGCCAGCAAGATCCCCTGATGTCAATCCAATCAAACATGTCTGGAATGAGTTGCAGCTTGCAATTTCAGCCTGTCCAGTCCAGCCAAGAAGTGTCCAGGAGCTTGGTGCCATGCTGGTCCAAGAATGGAACAACATCCCACAAAGGACCACCAGGAACCTGATTGGGAGCATAAGAAGGCATTGTCAAGCCGTAATTAACAATAATGAGTCTCATACTCGATACTGAACCCATACCAGTTCGCTCTGTCAACTTTTTGGCAAAATGAATGAAAGTGTCAATGACACTGTAGCTCAACTTGACAAACTTGAACTTGGTAAGTTATAAACGAAACAGCAAAATTGAAGATCATTGGTACCAATGTCATTTTTTTTGCCAGTGGCAACATTTTTTGACAGAAACCGAAGAAAATCGATAGCTCCCATCTAGAGGCCTCCCCAAACAAGCTTGCCAGGTTTCAAAGCAATCTGATCATAAATGTGCCCTGCAGGGTATATAAAAGGGAAATATTGTGGTCTGACTAGACTAAATTCTAAGAACGTTGGCCGTGGCAACATTTTTTGACGGAAATGGAAGAAAATCGATAGCTCCCATCTAGAGGTCACCGTAAATAAGCAATCTAATCATAAATGTGCCCTGTAGGGTGAGCCAAAGGGAAATATTGTGGTCTGACTAAACTAAGTTCTAAGAATGTTGGCTGCGGCAACATTTTTTGATGGAAATTGAAGAAAATCGATAGCTCCCAACTAGAGGTCACCCCAAACAAGCATGAAAGGTTTCAAAGCAATCCGATCATAAATGTGCCCTGCAGGGTGTGCCAAAGGGAAATATTGAGTCTTCTGACTAAACTAAGTTCTAAGAACGTTGGCCGCGGCAACATTTTTTGACGGAAATTGAAGAAAATCGATAGCTCCCATCTAGAGGTCTCCCCAAACAAGCATACCAGGTTTCAAAGCAATCAAATCATAAATGTGCCCTGTAGGGTGTGCCAAAGGGAAATATTGTGGTCTGACTAAACTGAGTTCTAAAAATATTGGCCGCAGCAACATTTTTTGCCGGAAATTGAAGAAAATCGATAGCTCTCATCTAGAGGTCACCCCAAACAAGCATGCCAGGTTTCAAAGCAATCCGATCATAAATGTGCCCTGTAGGGTGTGCCAAAGGGAAATATTGAGTCTTCTGACTAAACTAAGTTCTAAGAACGTTGGCCGCGGCAACATTTTTTGACGGAAATTGAAGAAAATCGATAGCTCCCATCTAGACGTCTCCCCAAACAAGCATACCAGGTTTCAAAGCAATCTGATCATAAATGGGCCCTGTAGGGTGTGCCAAAGGAAAATATTGAGGTCTGACTAAACTAAGTTCTACGAACGTTGGCCGTGGCAACATTTTTTGCCGGAAATTGAAGAAAATCGATAGCTCCCATCTAGAGGTTACCCTAAATAAGCATACCAGGTTTCAAAGCAATCAAATCATAAATGTGCCCTGTAGGGTGAGCCAAAGAGAAATATTGTGGTTTGACTAAACTAAGTTCTAAGAACGTTGGCCGCGGCAACATTTTTTGACGGAAATTGAAGAAAATCGATAGCTCCCATCTAGAGGTCACCCCAAACAAGCATGCCAGGTTTCATAGCAATCCGATCATAAATGTACCCTGCAAGGTGTGCCAAAGGGAAATATTGAGTCTTCTGACTAAATTAAGTTCTAAGAACGTTGGCCGCGGCAACATTTTTTGACAGAAATTGAAGAAAATCGATAGCACCCATCTAGAGGTCTCCCCAAACAAGCATACCAGGTTTCAAAGCAATCTGATCATAAATGTGCCCTGTAGGGTGTGCCAAAGGGAAATATTGAGGTCTGACTAAACCAAGTTCTACGAACGTTGGCCATGGCAACATTTTTTGCCGGAAATTGAAGAAAATCGATAGCTCCCATCTAGAGGTCACCCTAAATAAGCATACCAGGTGTCAACGCAATCAAATAATAAATGTGCCCTGTAGGGTGTGCCAAAGGGAAATATTGTGGTTTGACTAAACTAAGTTCTATGAACGTTGGCCACGGCAACATTTTTTGACGGAAATTGAAGAAAATCGATAGCTCCCATCTAGAGGTCACCCCAAACAAGCATGCCAAGTTTCAAAGTAATCTGATCATAAATGCGACCTGTGAGGTGTGCCAAAGGAAATTGTGGACGTACGTACTAACGTACTAACATACTAACGTACATACGTACGTACGTACGTACGTACGCCGACGGACGAGAAGTGATGGCAATAGCTCAGCTTGACTTTGTCAAGTTGAGCTAAAAATTCCCTCTTTTACCCCTAATATCCATTTTCCATGGTTATCATATTCAAAAGCTAAAAATAATGTCAAACACAAATAAAATCTTAATTTCTGTACTTAATTCATTAATGATATAATTAAATAAAAAATATATACACTTTTCATTACAATATTTCAACTAAAACGTAAAACAGGTAGTTGGATGTACTTGGTGCTTAGCAAACTTTGAGAAGAATATTAATTTAACCCCTTTTCGTGCAGCCTCTAGTTGCCCACCATTAAGCAAATTGACACCTTTCCCTTATCTTGACACCATGTCGCTTTGCACATGACAGTGCGTTCTTTTTCAAGAACAGTTTTGTACTCTTTGGTGTAATGATCCTGTATGTGACGATGTAGGGTGGAGGTATTTATAAACTGGGCGATGACTGACTTATTGCATAACTGGCATTTGGCATTTCTATCGTCACTTCTTACCAAATATTGATACATGTTACTACACGTTTTAAGTGAAATTTTGTTGATTATACAAAATCTATGGCGTGCTAAATGTGAACATGCAAAAGTTAAGCAAAACCAAAAATATACGTTTTTTAATCTCTTTGTCAGTTCGGTTTCGACTTAAAAAACAAATTGTGGTTTTGGTTTGGTTAAACCGACAAGCTCTAACAACTAACACCAAACAATACCGTTAAGGAGAGAACAACCTCTTCTATTATAACGGTACCTTGTCCGATAGGACAGTGGTCTCAGCCTAGCTGAAGCAGCTAAAGGTCTTCCTATTCGTGAAGACAATTATATGGCTGTTAACTGTGGCCATTGAAGCTCAAAAAGGAGACTTACAATGCTAGCCGCTAATGAAAGGGAAAAAAAGAACACCACTCATAATTCTAGCTAGGCTGCTATGGTGTCAACAATAAGACTAAAGTCTGTGACACTAGAGAAAAAACTCCAGAAGGAAAAAATGCACTTTTTCCTTTAGGGGTTCTATTCCCAAAAGACAGCGGTCTCAGCCTAGCTAATGTAACTTAGAAGTCTTCATCTCTATGAAGACAGATATCTGGGTGTAATTTTTGCAACTTTAGAAAGCTCACTAAACGGAGACTTACAACCTTAGTCACCCAAGTAAGGGAAATAGGGCCGCACTTGATTCTAATAAGGCATCAACAAAAGGACTAAAAGCCTCAGACACCTAAGAATACAACACCGAGAAGGAAAACAACATACTCTTTCCTTTTAATGGCCCTAATTCCAAAGAGACAGCAGTCAGATTAGCTAGCGCAGCTAAGAAGTCTTCATCTCCATGTAGACAGATATCTTGGTTGGACTTGCTATCTGAAAGCTCACTAAACGGACACTTATGTTAGTCGCTCATGGTTAAGGAATAAAGGACCGCTCTTCTATAATTCAAAAGAGACAGTAGTCTCAGCTTAGCTAAAGCAGCTTAGTAGTCTTCATCTCCGTGAAGGCAGATATCTGTGTCACCTGCAGCCTTGGAAAGCTCACTCAACGGAGACTTACGACGTTAGCCGCAACGTATAAGAAACAAGAGGCCCCACAAGGTCTAAAGCGCTCATCTTGAACAGAACACAATAGAAACAGAGTCCAAGAATGAGTCTCCATTAAGCAATCCATCTTCATAGGATACACTGTCAATCCTGGAGTCCGGCAGGAGTGACAAAAATAATCCGGGCATCATGCCTTTTCTTCAGTTGATCATAATGTAAAATGTAGAGCTCCCCTATGAAGCCCCTTGATACAACCTATGTGGATTAATCTTAGTTACACACCTCTAGAGGGTAGTGAATACAAAATTTTTAATTCTTCAGCAACATGGCCAATTCTGGTTCCCATAGGGAGCCCAAATATTAATCCAGGCTCTCGATTTGAAAATATGAAAGCATTCCGACTGGTGGATCTGAAGAAGATTTTTAAAGAAATTTCCTCATATCGCACTAACTAAAAATTTGGGCTACCATAGCGAGCCCAAATATATACCTAGGGATCTGATTTGAACAAACTTGAATCTGACCCCCCCTAGAGATGTTCCATACCAAATATGAAAGTATTCTGACTAGTGGATCTGAAGAAGATTTTTTAAAAATTATCCCCCATATTGAACAAAGTTAAAATTTGGGCTTCCACAGGAAGCCCAAATATTAACCTAGGGACTTGGTTTGGACAATCTTGAATCTGACCCCCATAACAATGATGTACACCAAACATTAAAAGATTCTGACTGGTGGTTCTGAAGAAGAAGATTTTTAAAGAATATTCTGAATATTAATCTATGTTAAAAATTGGGACTCCTGTATTGAGCCCAAATATGAACCAATGGGCTTTATTTTAACAAACGTGTATCTGACCCCCCATGAATGCTGTATACTGAATATCAAATGATTCTGATGATTGGTTCTGGAGAAAAGATTTTTTAAAATTTTTGCAAATATGCTGACTCAGCATTTTTTCGAAGTCCATTACAGAACACCCTAACATAACCGATGGCAATTTTTTTTACCTTTCAGTTCTACTGGTCCTAAGGATACTTCATACCAAATAACTGCTCTCTGTTATTTCTATTTTTAGCTCCCAGGGTTCCCATGGGGATGCAGGATTTTTTTTTTTTTTGCATGGGTCAAGTACTTATGACCCAATAATACCACATACCAAATTTGATTCATACCGGACCAACGGTTCAGAAAATAGAAATTTTGGGCGAGGCCAAAAATCTTACACCTAATATTACAAAACCAAATATTGCTTCACGAACTTCGTTTGAACAAACTTGATTCTACACATCAAAAGGAACCTCCATAGCAAATATCAAGTCATTGTACACACTGGTTCTTGAGAAGAAGATTTTAAAAATATTTTGGAGCATTTTCCCCCACTCCCTCCCTATCGGGCTGGGCATGTTGAGTTGAACAAAAATTCAATGCCCTGGGACCAACACTCTCAAACTTTCACTTGAATTGGCCCAGTGGCTTTGGAGGCGAAGACCAAAACATGGTGTTGACAGATGACGGATGGAGAGCGATGAGATTAGCTCAGCTTGACTTTGTCAAGATAAGCTAAAAACTGCTGTAAAATATATAAGGCCACTATGATGTTAGCCGCTAATATAAAAGAAATAAACCGCTCTTAATTCACGCAAGACTACTAGGGCGACAACAATAGGACTAAATGCCTGTGATGCCTAGGAATACCACACTGAGATAGAAAGAACGTAATCTTTCCTTCTAATAGCCTTATTGGTCAACACCATCTGAATGAACAGAAGACTGGACCAACCCAGCACCGCCCGACAGCTCACTACCGGAGACTGTTGACGGTTGAACCTGCGACTACTGGGATGCTGCAATAAGCTGCGCAATCTGCAACAGCAGGTCCGTGAACAAGGCTTGCGCAGCAGCGGTTATCCGCTTCTTCACCATATGCTGCTCACGGGACAGAGATCTGACCATAGATCTTTCGACGCATGTCCTGTATGAATATGTCTCGAACCACTAGCTGCAGGTTAATCCGACTTCGGTGAAGACTGGGAACATCATGAACGTGCAACGTCGGACAGCCAGTCTGCAGTCTAATGTGCTTCATCGATGGAGCAGAGGCAGAAGCCATAGCTGCAACCGGCCCCGGCTGCAGTGTGGAAGGAGTGCCCCGGACCGCAAGCGTGAACAGACGCCCCAACTCACTAAAGTTTCTCAAAGTGGAAACAGTCTGCTGACGGCACGGGTTCTCAAACACACGATCTGACTCCAGATCTCGCCGAGCGTTCCGCTTAGAATCTTGTAGGCTTCTTCCTCTTAGCATGCTTTTCCATGGAAGAAGAGGAAGCCATAACAACAGCCGACCCTGGGTGATGAGTGGAAGGAGCATTCCGACTCGCACATTTCGGACGGGTGCTCCGACTCACTGAAGTTTCTCATGACAGAAAACAATCGACCCCGACTGCTGACGAGACAGAGAATGCTGTCCAACTCGCGATCTAACCCCTGATCTCGCAGAGTATCCCGTTGAGAAACTTGTAGGCTAAACCCCTTTGCATGCACTTCCATGTAAGAAGAAGCCATAACCACAGCCGACCCTTCTATAACCGAAGCTTCTTCTTCCATATAAGACGAAGCCATAACCGCAGCCGACCCCGGCTGCAGTGTGGAAGGAACATCCCAATTCGCACATTTCGGACGGGAGCTCTGACTCCTTCTAGTTTCTCGCAATGGATAGTCGTCCCTGACTGCTAATGGGGCGAAGAGGGTTCTCCCACTCGTGATCGAACCCCAGATCTCGCAGAGCGTCCCACAGAGAAACTTTCAGGCTTCTTCTCCTATGGCCATCATCACTGGGTGAGCTTTAGTTTATGAAGTGCTCGCTCTACCCATGTCTATACTAATCGACAGCAACGGACCTTCCCAGCTCCCATATAGGGATGACCACTTCACCGGTCGAGCTAGCTGCATGCAGAGGATTAAGAGAAATAACTAGAGACCTCAATCCCCTGCTAAAAATTAATGAGCACCTTGGCAGCTAGGTCTGTTTACTCATCAGAGTGCAGTGCATCATAGTGCGACAACGGACAGGTGTCAAAGTACCATCACCATGTTCTTGTTCCTCTGAAAACGAGACTGAAAGACTAGTATTAGCCAGAGGGCCAGAAAGGACTTTTAATTTTCGATATTGTATGCAAATTTGGGGGATAGGGGGGGGGGGGGGGGGGAGGGTTCAAAATTTGTGTTTGGCCCTTGATAATATTGAGATTGCACCAGCTAAGTCTGGGCCATTGGTTCTAGTATAGATATAAGGACAGAGTTGGTGAGTCTGAAAATGTTCATGGGATGTTATATTGTTCCTACATCAGTGATACTGTTAATATATCAATGTGTTGATTTAACATTCAACATGTCGCAGTGGGGCCTGAATTTTACGTCAGAGATATGCAGACACTGACTATCATCATTAACTGTTATACATGTTAGGCCCCACAAAGTAGATCTTCTGTTTCTCAGGCCATTTTTTGGTAAAATTGCATGTGGACAGGTGTTTTTTTTATCTTATTTTTTTATTTTTGTAATTATTTCTTTGCCATCAAAAGTTCATATTCTTGGTTTGTTTTATATTTTAGACCTCATAATGTACAGAATAGCATGGCTGGTTGTGTATTTTTGTTCCTTGAGTGTAAGAAGGCTTTGCAATGCTCAAGCATTGCAAAGCCATGTTGCACTCAAGGGACAAATTTATCAATTTTATTAACATGAGTAAAAATGTCAGACAAAACCATTGAATTTTTAATTTTTAAGTTCGCTTTGGTTATAAAACGAGAGCATGTGGCAGCCACACTGACCAAGCGGGAGGGCCTGACAAGCAGATTTTTAACTTTTTTAGGCCCTCAAACTGATTATGGAAATTCAATGAGGGTGCATGAATTATACAGGTTGATTGCGACAGCTAGCTGTGTTGGCATTCAAGTGCCAATGTTATTTTTATTTAGTGGCAGGGCTGTTATTTTCAGACGGGCGATCGCCCCGGGCCGCAGTCGCCCACCTAAAGTCAAAATTCTGCGGACGGTAAACGTCCACCTAACCCTGATTTCTGTGGACCATTATTATTTCAATCAAAGGCACCTCAAAATAGGCCTTCTTAAACGACAATCTTTGCAGGTAGAAGGGAGCAACAAAGCACAATTCCTCATGGACTGGAGGTAATTCATTAGTGTGAAAGAATAACTGAAAAAAAAAACGGAAAAAAAGAAATAATTTTGTAAAAAAACGAACCTCTACAGTCGAAATTAGGAGAGATGTTGGTGAAAACATTGTAGTGAGTAATTATCAAAAGTGATTCAAATATCACGACTTCCTTCAATAAATGTTAACAAAATCACAAGAAATATGATTTGTGTTGTGTTTCTTTTATTTTACTGACATTTGAAGCAGGAGATATAAAGACGTTTTTGTAAATTTGGAGGGATGTCTAATTACCAAATTAAACACAACAATTGTATATTATCTCTGAAAACCATGGTAAGAGGTTAGTGACTCCTAAAAAAATGAAAGTGTCAATGACACAGTAGTTCAACTTGACAAACTTGAACTTGGTAAGTTATAAGTGAAATGGCAAAAATTGAAGATCATTGGAACCAACAGCATTATGTGCCCACAACGTCAGAGTAATCCATGCATTTTTAAATGTAAACTGTAAGACTGGCTAAAGGAAGAATGCTGATACACAAATGCAGTAAGTTCAGAGGTTATTGTAAACGGCAACTTTTTTTTTCACAGAAATGAATGCTAATCAATAGCTCTTATCTAAAGGTCTCACCTAATGAGCACACCAAGTTCAAAAACAATCCCATGATAAATGTGGCCTGCAGGCCATGTCAAAGAAGAATGTTGATGCACAAATGCAATAAATTCAGATATTGTTGCTTACAGCAAAACTTTTTGATGGAAATGAAAAGAAAATTGATAGCTCCTATCTTTGTCACGCTGCATAAGCATACAAAGTTTCAAAACAACCTGATAATGAGTGCGCCCTCTGAGGCATGCCAAAGGAAGATGTTAATGCACAAATGCAGAGGATTAAGCGAAATAACTAATGCCCTGTAGGGTGTGCCAAAAGAAAATATTGAGGTCTGACTAAACTAGCACATTACGTTTCAAAGTGATCTGATAATAAATGTGCCTGCAGGGTGTGCCAAAGGGAAATTTAGATGTATAACAGCACTAAGTTCATCAAAGGTCATTGCCAGAGGCAACATTTCTTGGCGGATATCGAAGAAAATTAATAGCTCCCATCTGGAGGTAACCCCAAACAAGCATACCAAGTTTCAAACCGATTTAATCAAAAGTGTGCCCTGTACGGTGTGCCAAAGGAATATATTGATGCCTGACTAAATTAAGTTCAAAGGTCATTGCCAGCGGCAACATTTTTTGATGGAAACGGAAGAAAATCGATAGCTCCCATCTAGAGGTCACCCCACACAAGCATGCCAGGTTTTGGCAACATTTCTTGGGGGATATCAAAGAAAATTAATGGCTCCCATCTGGAGGTAACCCCAAATAAGCATACCAAGTTTCAAACTTTTCTAATCAAAAATGTGCCCTGTACGGCATGCCAAAGGAATATATTGATGCCTGACTAAACTAAGTTCAAAGGTTGTTGCCAGCGGCAACATTTTCTGATGGAAATGGAAGAAAATCGATAGCTCCCATCTAGAGGTCACCCCAAACAAACATGCCATGTTTCCAAGCAATCCGATCATAAATGTGCCCTGTAGGGTGTGCCAAACGGAAATATTGAGGTCTGACTAAACTAAGTTCTAAGAACGTTGCCAGAGGCAACATTTTTTGACAGAAATAAAAGAAAATCGATAGCTTCCATCTAGAGGTCACCACAAACAAGCAAACCAAGTTTGAAAGCGATCTGATCATAAATGTGACCTGTGAGGTGTGCAAAAGGAAATTGTGGACGTACGTACGTACGTCGACGGATGAGAAGTGATGGCAATAGCTCAGCTTGACTTTGTCAAGTTGAGCTAAAAATAAAGAAATGTTGATTTTTTGTTAAAATGTAGTCTTTATTATTAAATTGTGCATCTTGACAAAGCCCCCCCCACATCTGACACTACAAGGCAGATCCCACTAGTGTTGGGGCCATGGCGTGGCCTGAAATCCTGGGGTGGGGGGTGGGGAGTCCTAGTTAAGAGTGGGGAGAAGGTGTATTCTAACCATTGGAGGGGGGGGGGGGGGGCTGTATTTATATTAAGGAAAAGAAATCAATATGAAAGTGGCAATGACACTGTAGCTCAACTTGTAAGACATGTACATGTATAGTATGTGACATAACAATGACAAACATCTAGGTAATGCCCTGATAACAAAGGTACATATAAAGTATTGTAATGGTCTGTACATAAATACTGACCATAGCCTGTAACAAATGTACAGGTAAAGTATTGTTAAAGTGCGCGACAGTCAGATGCTAAACTAGAAAAGAAATCTTTGAGTCCCAGAGTGGGTCTGACTGAACCCAAAAATATTTGTTCTCATAACACAGTGATAAGGCACCCCAAAAACACACCCGTTCCTGTCCCAAGGTGATAACAAAGGTACCCAAGAAGTTTCGTGAAGATCAGTTCATAAATACGAGCCATATAGAAGTTGTGACAAAAAACTGATTGGACCTAATTTCGGTACAAAATGGCCACTGGCAGACTTCTTGAATTTTGGACCGCACCCAGAAACACTCGTTCTCGTCCCAAGGTGATAGCAAAGGTACCCAAGACGTTTCGTGAAGATCGGTTCATAAATACAGCCTCTAGCCCAAGCCGTATTGACATGTGTACTTACCGTGTGCAAGTAGCACTGAAAAAATCAAAGTTCATCTAATTTGCATAATTTCTGCACAAGAAAAAAAAACGTATTATATGTAATGTATCCCATGGTACTAAACATTCATACAAAAAATTATTCAAATCAGAGCTTTCATATGGAAGTTCTGCGCAAAAATCTGATTGCACCTAATTTTGTACAAAATGGCTGCCGTGGCCAACTTGAATTTTGAATCGGACCCCAAAACACACGTTCTCGTCCCACAGTGATAACAGATACCCAAGAAGTTTCGTAAAGATTGGTTCATAAATACGACCTCTAGCCTGAGCTGTATTGGCATTTGCACTTAGAGTGCTGAAAGTAACACTGAAAAAATCAAAGTTAGTCTAATTTGCATAATTTACACGTGAGAAAAAAAACCTGTATTATATGTGATCTATCCCATGGTACTAAACATTTGTCCAAAAATTTATTCAAATCAGCGCTTTCATATGGAAGTTCTGTACAAAAAACTGATTACACCTAATTTCGGTACAAAATTGCTGCCAGTGGCCATCTTGAATTTCGAACCGGACCCCAAAACACTTGTTCTCATCCCACCGTGATAACAAAGGTACCCGAGAAGTTTTGTGAAGATCAGTTCATAAATTCGGCCTCTAGCCCGAGCCGAATTGGCATTTACATTTACAGTGCTTAAGTAACACTGAATAAATCTAAGTTAGTCTAATTTGCATAATTTATGCACGAGAAAAGAACCCTTAGTATATGTGATGTATCCCATGGTACTAAACATTCATAAAAAAAATTATTCAAATCAGAGCCTTCATGTGGAAGTTCTGCGCAAAAATCTGATTGCCCCTAATTTTGAACAAAATGGCTGTCAGCGGCCATCTTGAATTTCAGAACGGACCCAAAAACACTCGTTCTCATCCCACGGTGATAAGATCGGTTAATGAATGCGGCCTCTAGCCCGAGCCGTATGGGCATTTGCACTTACAGTGCTGAAAGTAACTCTAAATACATCAAAGTTAGTCTAATTTGCATAATTTAAGCACGAGAAAAAAATCTGTATGATATGTAATGTATCTTATAATGGTACTAAACATTCATACAAAAAATTATTCAAGTTAGTGCTTTCATATGGAAGTTCTGTACAAAAAACAGATTTCTGCATCGTCGGTACAAAATGGCGGCTGGCAGCCATCTTGAATTTTGGACCCCACCCAAAAACACTTGTTCTCGTCCCACAGTCATAACAAAGGTACCCAAGAAGTTTCGTTAAGATCGGTTCATAAATACATAAATTCTAGCTCGAGCCGTATCCAATTGTTGACGATCGGACAGACGGACGACTGGCCAGGGCGTAAGCTCAAATTTGGCTTTGTCAAAGTTTAGCTAAAAATTATTTTCCAATTTGGGGATGGGAGGAGCCAACTGGTGGAATTGGGGGGAGGGGGAGGGGGGGGAGAGTTAGGATGCTGGGCCACTAACTTGATTTTCAGTGCTTGACAGGTCTCTAGACAATTTTTTGGCCAGTGCATATCTACTTGACATGGTGGTCCATTAACTGAAACTGAATTCCCTGAACTCAACACGTTCACATAGTTTTCAACTTTCTAATTGCTTGTATGGGTAAACTTGCGCAACTGGAAATATACCACTCTTGTAATTATGTCTCGCAGACTACTGTTGTGTCATGCACACACAAGCTTTCACTCCTGGTCTCCTTAAGCCAAAACTGGCCCTCGTAAACCAAATGAAAGTGTCAATGACACTGTAGCTCAACTTGTCAAGACAAAGACATGTACATGTATAGTATGTGACACAGCAATGACAAACATCTAGATAATGACCTGATAACAAAGGTACATATAAAGTATTGTAACGGTCTGTACATAAATACTGACCGTTGCCTGTAACAAATGTATACAGGGTTCATACAAAAATTTGCTCACAAAGTTCAAGGGTTTTTCAAGAGCTTCTTCTCTTTTTTTCAAGGGCTACATATACTATCCAGCTTGTTGTATGAGCTCTAAAAATCTAAGATTCATGTGACACAGATCTGACTTTGGAAATCAGGAAGAACTGGTTAAAACGTTCCATACTTTTTTATGTTTTTTTTTAACTGAGTGACACGAGCTCAACAAACAAGTAAAAGGTGAGTACACATATATTTACAATGCCCAGGAAATAGCTTGGTATTCAAGGGTTTTTCAAGAGATTTCTGAAAGTTCAAGGGTTTCTCAAGGGCTAATTTCAAATTCCAGGGTTTTTCAAGAAAAAACTCATTTTCAAGGGTTTTTCAAGAGCTGTATGAACCCTGGTATAGGTAAAGAATTGTAAAGGTGGGTGACAGTCAGATGCCAAACTAGAAAAGAAATCTTAGTCCCAGAGTGGGTCTGACTGAACCCCAAAATATTTGTTCTCATAGCACAGTGATAACAAAGGCACCCCAAAACACACTCATTCCTGTCCCAAGTTGAAAACAAAGGTACCCAAGAAGTTTCGTGAAGATCAGTTCACAAATATGAGCTGTGTAGAAGTTGTGACAAAAAACTGATTGGACCCAATTTCGGTACAAAATGGCCACTGGCAGCCATCTTGAATTTTGGACCGCACCCAGAAACACTCATTCTCGTCCCAAGGTGATAACAAAGGTACCCAAGAAGTTTAGTGAAGATCGGTTCATAAATACAGCCTCTAGCCCGAGCCGTATTGACATGTGCACTTACAGTGTATAAGTAGTACTGAATAAATCAAAGTTCATCAAATTTGCATAATTTCTGCACGAGAAAAAAACCCGTACTATATGTGATGTATTCCATGTTACTAAACATTCATACAAAAATTTATTCAAATCAGAACTTTCGTACAGAAGTTCTGTACAAAAGACTGATTGCACTAATTTTGGTACAAAATGGCTGCTGGTGGCCAACTTGAATTTCGGACCACACCCAAAAACACTCGTTCCCGTCCCAGGGTCATAACAAAGGTACCCAAGAAGTTTCGTAAAGATTGGTTCATAAATACGGCCTCTAGCCCGAGCCATAGCAGCTTGGCACTTACAGCCCTGAAAGTAACACTAAATAAATCAAAGTCAGTCTAATTTGCATAATTTACGCATGAGAAACAAACCCGTATTATATGTGATGTATCCCATGGAACTAAACATTTATACAAAACTTTATTCAAATCAGAACTTTCATACAGAAGTTCTGTACAAAAAACTGATTTTTGCATCATCGGTACAAAATGGCCGCTGGCAGCCATCTTGAATTTCGGACCACACCTAAAAACACTCGTTCCCGTCCCAGGGTCATAACAAAGGTACAAAAGAAGTTTCGTAAAGATCGGTTCATAAATACGACCTCTAGCCCGAGCCATAGCCAATTGTTGACGTACGGACAGACGGACAGACGGACGACGGGCCATGACAATAGCTCAAATTTGACTTCGTCAAAGTTGAGCTAAAAATCCAATTTGGCCACCAGTCAGCCATCTTGAAACCGAGCGGGAAAAAAATTACGTCACGCACTTCCCATCATCATGTATATCATTTTTGTGAAGTTTCATGAATATGCGGCTAAAACTGTGTAAGTAGTTTGCTCCACAAGTTTACATAAAAAAAAAATCCAATATGGCTGCCAGTCGGACATCTTGAAACCGAGTGGGAAAAAAATTATGTCACACACTTCCCCTCATCATGGTGATCATTGTCGTGAGGTTTCATGAAAATGCAGCCAAAACTGTGTAAGTAGTTTGCTCCACAAGTTTACATGCGCAAAGGACCGACGACGACAGACTGACGCGTTAACTCCTATATAATCCCCTCCCCCTAAACTTCGTTTTGTGGGGGTATAATTAATTGACTTTTATTGTTTGTGTTACATCCAAAATAAACAAGGGAGTGAAAGAACAGCAGAGTCAGCTGGCCATTTTCCTTTTTCAAGTGTAATGTCAAAAATATCCATATTACTCCTTCATGACCTTTCATCATGAATATTAATTATCTAAACAAACCCTCCCACAACTCCATCTAAGCATGCTTATGAATAGGAAGATGTGTACTGATGATTGATGAAAACTGAAGTATTTCATAACAATGCTGTTATTATTTTCATCAGCTTCTGACACTACTTGAGTTTACTTGCATCACCTCACTGAAATCAGCTCGAAACAACCTCTGTCAAGTTTCTCGAGAGACAAACAAGGTAATGAATTATTTTGATTCATCAGTGGTATGGTTGGAGGATTGTGGAACATTGAACGACATGAGGCACCATGAAACACAAGGCTGCAAGTTTGCGACAATGACCAATTAAGTATTTCTTCAAAAGCTCTTTGATGTACGATGAAAGATTCGAACTTCAAAGCGTGTTGACCCTTTGTCTTTGCTGTGCATACTGGACTATTTGTTAAAAAATACATAAACCCAAAGTTGTTATTTCAACACATGGAATGAAAAATGAAAAACGTGGTACATAATTGCAAATAGTGAGACAAAAAGCATAATGCTCTGCTGATCCACCTGAAAGTAGAAAATAGCGATTGGTCGATGACCAAAATGATAACTGATTATGCTTATGACCAATGGTTATAACCGCTTAGTCGATTATTCATGCCACCCCAAATGGGTGGTGGTGTATTTTGTCCTTTTGAGAGCTAGAAGGCTTTGCAATGCTAAAGCATTGCAAAGACTTGTTGCACTCAAGGGACAAATGTAACAATTTTATTAACTTGGGTAAAATATCAGATCTAAACCATTTAATTTTTATTCTTTTTTTTTAAGTTTGCACTGGTTATAAAAAGAGAGCATGCGGCAACCAAAAGGACCATGCATGAAGGCCGGAGATTTTTAACTTTTTTAGGCCTTAGTGTGTAAGATGGTGTTTATATTCATACTTCACTGAACAAATTTGTGGTTTTTCAGTATGCATTTCTTATTTTACAACTGAACGTCAAATTTTAAAGCGCATATGTGGGTATTTGCAGTCCGACTTCCTGGCCACTAGAACTTCTGCAATGCGACAGTGATGTAAACTTTGCTCTGGGATTCCCTACACATTCCATCGAGTGAATGTTTTGATTGATTGATTTATTTATTGGTGTTTAAGGTAACATATTTTGTGCACAATGGCTAATCATGACCACAACTAGGAGATAAAGCCAAGGTCAATCAGTCATTTATACCCCATGTTGCCTATTTTAGACTCACACACGAAGCATTAGTGACTGGGTCCTATTTTACCAGTGAAACAGAGCTTGTTGACCTCAGTAAACAAGCACTGCTCCACTTCTTGGGGTTCTCATGGTGGAATGATTTGACTGATTTATGTCTGTCATTTGTCGTTAAAGAGGGAAAGCCATGAATATTTCCAGTCTCTTGATCATTGTCAAATTGTCAAGTTCAATGGAGTTTTCGAGAGTAGAATAATGGATTTTAATATTTTTCATTTTTACACAAACTGACTTTCAAACTAATGCTCAGTAACTCAGAACAAAATTGCTTTCATATATAATTCACAACTTTAAAATATACTTTCTACACATTTGAACTTTGGAGAATCGTATTTTGCCTTAATATATTTTGAACAAGCTGAAAATATATTGTGGCTGAAAATTAAAGTTCCGATGGTAAACATATTCCGACATTAAGCAACTTGGCAATGACATACTAAATGGATAGCTGACCAATTGCGTAACAAAACCAAACCCACTAAAATGCATGCAAACACTGGTAAAATCTTTCCTGTGCCATTGGTCAAAACGTTAACACCAAAATGCCCCCTGAATTTGGTTAAATGTATCCATAATTTTGGTCAAAATGATCCCAGGCACCGTTCCATATGTCCCCAGCACTGCCCAAATAGACTTGCCATGGCATTGGTCAAATCATCTCCCAACAAAGGTCAAAACGTCACCAAAGGAAAGAACAAAGAAATATTACTTATCAACATTTTCCATTCCCAACACAAAGTCTACAAAGCAAAACCTGTGAACCTCCAATAGCCTGTTCGGTGTTTACTAAACAACTGATTTGTTTTCATAAACTTTTAACTGATGTCAAGCAAATAACCAAGGTTTTGACCAATACTGGTGCACATTTTGACCAATGATGGGTGATGTTTTGAACAATTTTGTTTGTGGGACATTCTGACCCACAGGGTGGGTTGACGTCGCTTATTCAGAATACCAACTTTTGCCCCAGAATATGCTCTAAACATGAATACTTCAAGAGCATGCACGTGGTGTACATAGCATGTATAATGGAAATGTAACTGAAGAAAGAAAATGTTTTACTTAACAAATTCTCAAATAAACAAAATAATCTCATATGACTTGGAACATATTTGCCTTTCTTGATGAGAGAAATGCTCCTCAATAATTACTCAGTAACTACCCAATTAAGGCCTATAAAAAATATTTCTCGTTTCTCAGGCAAATTTTCCTCAATGTTATGTTGTGGGAGAGAGTTTTTTTCTTCTTCACAAACAGTTCTGAAAATAGTTGGAATCAGAAATTTAACACTTGCACTATTATGTGGCAAACCAATGTTTTCAGCATTGAAAATCTCCCATAATGTAGTTTTAAAATTTATGCCACCTATAAACCACCTATATCTTATTTGAGAGTGCTGCGAGTTCTGTCAAACAAGCTATAGATGTCAAATATTTGTCCAACAAGTGCAAAATAGTGTCAAGGAAGAGATTTCCAGGTGAAAAAAAAATGGAGATGAAGCATATTTTCCATGACAAGGGAGGTGACGGAGAAACAAGAACATTTTTTTAATAGCCCAAATGGTGTGAATTTGGGTGTTTGTTCCAAAAAGAATATCTCCCACACGATACTTACTCAAATGCTGCCATGAAATAAAAAAAATACTCATGTGCATGTACAAAAATAAAGAAAAGAAATTTACATGCAACAAATCGGAAACCAATGGCTTTTTTTTAAAGGAGTTGGGGGGAGGGGGGGGGGGGGGGGGTGCAGGTCCTGCAGGCAATTACAGATAAAATTCAAGGCTACTCAAGGACATTTATCGATATATTACAGCATTTGTCAAGGCCCTAAAATAGCCAAATTCAAGAATTTCAAGGCCCTGCAATCACAAGTCCTAACTAGAACCTCCAGTCATTAACCCTCTCCTCCCACTTCTGAACACGGGACAATGGCAAAGGGTCCTAGTTAGGACTATGCGTTCACAAACTCTGACATTTATTTATTTATTTATTGGTGTTAAAGGTCACATATTTCTGTACAATGGCTAATGATGACCACAACAGTTTTACGGGTGGAGGAAGCCGGAGTACCCAGAGAGAATCACCGAGTAATGGCGAGCAATTGTCAGCAACTGTCAGGTCCCCAACATACTAACTCCACACAAGCAGGGTTAGCATTGGTTGACGACAGGTGCACCATCGCCGTGCAGTAAGCCTTAGTACACAGCAAAGCCGTGCCCCCCCTCCCCCAAGTGTTTTGCCCATGGACAAAACGTGGTTGCCGCAGATGGGATTCGAACCAAGGACCTCTCAGCTTGCAGCCTGCACCTCTACCAACTGTGCCACCATGCCCTACAAACTCTGTGACATATAAAACTATATCTTACCTCCTACAAGTATCTGGGAATTTCATTGGTTCAAAGACGTCACATGCAGACTGCATATAAAACCATATACTGCCTGTCAACATCAATATACGCTGACAGCTATGGGTAATCTCCCTTTTGTTCATTGATTATTCAAAATGGAGGCAGCTGATAAATGCTTCAAGTTGAAAGATTGAGTGTTGGAAGCCCATATTTGGTCTGAAGTGCAGGTTAGGCAACTTAAAAGGCTTCATATTCTGTGTAATGTGTGTCATGTTACCTTCGAAATGAAACTGTTTGGTAAAGATGAATTTGCCTTGTTACAATTTATGGGAGAGTGCCTGTAGGCACTCTCCCATAAATTGTAACAAGGCAAAGACATGTGAACACGTTGTGAGAATTCTCTCATTTAATTTTGATCGCTGTTGTTATTAGTTCTGTGCATCGATGCAGCAGTCGGTAAGATATATTCGTTACACAGTTTGTTGGTGGCCTAATATGTTATATATGGTGTCAGTTAATTCCATATTGGACTCGCGCTCTCGTCCAATATGAAAATAACCGACACCATATATACCACCAACAAACTGTGTAACTAATAATATACTATATAGAGTTAATAATGTTTCGTCAGCATTTTTATTTCCTAACTATTCATGGCTTTTCAAGGCCTTCTGAGACATTTTTCAGGATTTCAAGGCCTTGAATGACCTTCATTCAAATTCAAGGCCATTTATTGAAACCAAAGCCTCCACTGGAACACTGTTTTTTATGATCACAGTACCGTAAATCAACAGTATTACCAGTTAAACACTTCTACATATTACAGGGTTCTTACAGTCAAGGACTTTTCAAGGACATATCAGCATTTTCCAAGGATGTTTTTTTTAAAATGTATATTTGTAATATAACCATTAAGTCTTACCTACTTTAACCCTTTACCTAATATGAAGAACAGACGACACTTGCAAAAAAATTCTTGAATAACTAATTTTTAGTCTCAAAAACATAGGCTATGACCCTCATTGGAACGAGCTCGATGAGCTCGTTCCAGCGAGGGGTCAAAACCTATGTTTTTGATACAAAAATGAAAAAAAATAACTGAAATTAACTGGCCATTTTTGAGAAAAGCAATGGCCAGTTTTTGGATGTTACATTGGGTAAAGGGTTAAAAGTATCTTCTTCCTCATCCTTTTAAATTACAGAAAAATGGCGCTTTTAAAATGCTCTGTAACAAAATTATGGTGCTTACAGAATGATAACCAGTTAAATGGTGCCTGAACTTCAATTCCTCATTTATCGATTATCCATTATTTATGTTCGTTTTTTTTTCATTTTTCCAAAAAAAAAAAGAGCAAAAGAGATGTTTCAATTGCCCACTATTACACAGGCAAAAATGACATAGGGTAGAATTCAAGGACTTTGAGGGAGTCAGATGGATTTTCAAGTACTTTTCAAGTACATTTTCTGAATTTTCAAAATTCAAGGAGAAAGATTGAAATTCAAGGACTTTTCAAGGATGTGCACATCCTGATATATACAGGATATACAGGAATAAAACAAACCTGGTATTGAAATTTCTTTTCTTTTCTTACATCGGTTTGCTAACAACTGTGAATAGTCAATATACAACTGAAAAAGAGAGAAATGCTTTAATTAACAAGAACACCATGAAGTACAATGCAGCAAGTCTGGCAATTTCAAAATCCCAGGGAAGCCACAATCTTTCGATTTTTAAGCTGAGCTGTCACCCTTGCATTCCACCACATTTACAAATTTTACTTTTTGCAAGTACAATACAGCCTTGGTTCCACCTAGCAATCAATTAACCCTTACCTGAAACGAATCGGCTGTGTCTCGTTATATACAAATTGTGTAGCAGTAAAACAATTCAACAGAACCATATAATGGGACTGCTCAGTGGAACGATCTCACCAAGCTCATTCCAATGAGGGGGGGGGGGGGGGGTCACAAGATTTGGTTTTGTTAAAAAAAGAGTTTAAAGAATTGGGGGAAAAAAAAATTGAAATACATGATATTTTTTCTGTAAAAGAGTTAAAAGCTGTTTGTGGGATATACGCCAAATAATACCAAATTTTGTTTCTTCTTGTACTTGCCCAAGTAACACAATTGCCTTAGGCCATAAAAATAAATACCTTGATTATCATCAAACTATTTTTTAAAATCGGGGCGAGGGGAAGATTTTATTTTTTATTATTTATTTTCGGTGAATCGATGGGTGATCAAGAAAGTCTACATAGATCTATTAGAGCTGGGTCGGTGTCAGTATTTTCGGTGCAGTATTGGCCCACCACCGAAAAACCACATCACATTAATTTGAAAACACCAACATTTTCGGTGGCAGGTAAAATCCAGTCTCCATTCCGCATTTTTATAGTTTCGATATTTAACAATGGTGGAACAAGCTAAAAGTCGATTAAGGAAATTCATTCCATACACGGCAGAATACTTTTTCCCATAACTGACACTTTCCAAATTCACTTTGAATAATATAAAATTTGACAGTGTTTTATAACTTCTTCCATTTTCCTGGAGCAGAAAAACACTCAAAGGAAAGGCTGCATATTTGCCGAACAGAAAGTTAAAACCCAACCTGAACTCTTCAAATTTGTGCGTAATTTGAACTTTACGGTATACATCAATAAGCCAAACATTCTTTTCAGTTCTATTAATTTATCTTTGTCAAAGACTGACAACATTTCGTTGTTCACACACTGCACTGGACAAGCAAGTTTGCAAAACCAACTTAAATTTGATGAATGATCTTGGCCTGTTCCACCACCAATAACCGCACTGCAACCACGGTTTTACTTTCTAAAAAACACTGACTTGAAAATTAACCACCGACCCACCTCTATCAACTATGTAAACTAAAAGGCTAATTTTGATTTTGATCACCCTTTGCTGCAACAGATTAGGTGTTCAAACATGCAGTATATGGGGAAATACGACAGTTATGTTCTAGGTACGTACCTTGGCAGTTGTTTCTTGGCAAGACATGGCTGCCTACATAGGCAGCCAAGACTTGCCTGGAAACAACTGTCAAGCCAATGGATGGAAACTGTCAGTGTAGCAAAATCGCCAAGAAATCTCAAGGTCTTAAGAAGGGTTAATGCAGTAACAGACTGAATTATTTATTTATTTATTTATTGGTGTTTAACATACTTACACAATGGCTAATCGTGACTGTGACAGTTTTACGGGTGGAGGAAGCCGGAGTACCTGGAGAGAACCGAGCATTGACGAGCAACTGTCAGCTCCTCAACATTCTCTGTTCAAGCTCCCATCAATCAGAGTTATAGACATGTACCATGAAGACATGAGCACCATCGACGTGCAGTGCGCCTTAGTATATGGTGTCATCGTGTCCCCCAAGGACACAACGCAGGTTGCCCCGGACGGGGATCGAAGTCTGGACCTCTAGCATAGAAGTCCAACAGTCTACCACTGACAGGGCTCGCCTTGAGTAAAATGGTCGGGGCCTAAAAAAAAGTGCCCCACATATTGAGGTCGGGGCCTTTTCGGGGCTGATTTTCCATTTTAGTGCTTTTTTGTGGAAAATGTCGGGGCTTGAAAAAAAGCCCCCAGCAAGTGCTCCTCGGGGCTGATCTCGGGGCCTGGGCTGATCAGCCCCGACTCAAGGCAAGCCCTGCACTGAGCCACCGCACTCCCTAACAGATTGAATATTCAATCGCAATTAATGATAGTGGTATTGTCCATACAGCTGCCATAAATGTGGAATGATATGCAAATGATGTCAATTCATACGCTAGCAGATTCAACTACTGGGCTTCTTGGTGCAAGATAACAATAAAAAAAAAATCAGAAAGGGATCCCGGAATATGGTGTGGGTGCTGATAAGCAAGGCATTTATATTTTATGGCCTTATCCTCATCTTGCTTCTCCAGTGAAAAAGAGCAATTTTGAAGGTCCATAAGCATAAGAGTAAAAAACCTTAGGAGCCGATAAATGTCAAAAGACAAAAAACAGACCGAACAGAACTGGCCAGGGTCCAAAAGTGTATGGTGCACTAAAACTGGTGTCAACAGTCACTACTTGAACAGTCGCCCATTGTCATTTTCCCACCAAAACATGCACAATTCAATTTCCGACTTATTAACATATGCATGTATATTTGTGAGAGGGGAGGAGGCCGATATATTATTTTATTGCCATGTGGTCATAATTTTGTGTTATTTTGCTAAGTATAATAAGAAATAAAATTTGGTACAAAATTTTAATTTCTTGGAATTTGTGCCAAAGTAACACATCTGCCGAATGAACAACAGGTGGAGGGTGTTGTAAAATACATGTTATCTGTCCGACATTATATATCACTAGAGATCATAGTACAAGTGCGAGATTATGAGGACCCTCTAATGTAAGGATATTCAGCCTTCCCGGAGAACAAGTCTTAACCCTTTGAACACTGATGGTATCTTCCAAGTAAGTTCAATGGAAGCAATTAGAAGAGTCCATATTCATTATCTGGGGTAAGACCAATCAATATTTTCAACGTGCAGCCTTAGGGCTGCATGTTGAAAATATTGATTAGCCCACAGCACACATTTACCTTGTAGCCATTCCACTCAATGACATTGTGACGTAGCTTGTGACCCGGCCAGAAAAACGCCCTCTGGGGTTCAAAGGGTTAAGACAGAAAAATGCTAAAGATAATAACATCAACCTGTATTCAAAATCAAAACACAACGTACAATACATTTTGTACATGTGTTATTCAAGCCCATAATTGGAAGAATTACTCTCTTTGGCAATATAAAGCAGGGCGGGCTTCATAGTACCTGTTCCTCTAGACATTCTGAAAGGGAAACAGGCTGAAAAGTTACCTTAAGATACAAGCTTCTTGAAAACTAAAATCTGGATCTACAAGGATCAAAACAAATATATAATTTCCTACCCCACAGACATGTACATTTCAAACGTTAATGTCAAGGATTCATCATTCTCCCCTAAAAAGGCTAGGCGAACGATGGTTTCGTTAACCTTAATTTTTCAAAGGTAACTGATCGTTTGTCTCATCGTTAAATGTAATGGATGCAAAATTGAAGAAACTATTGTCAATAACTGCCACTTGGCTTGCATAGAAAATTGTATGCTAAAGAACAGAGCCTGGTAAATTCTGGATTCATGGCCTACATAAAAGAGTTGCAGTTTTATCTGTGTATGTTGTGATATATTGTTGATTATTACAGGTAAAAATGAAGTTTTATGCCGATCAGGAATTATCTGGTTCCGTACATAATAGCTGTTGCAATGGTTCAGTTTATTTAATGCGGCGATTTCTCTTCAGTTATGAAATACCAGACTGTGAGGTTGGCATACACATGTTGAATGTCAGTTTGGTTTATTGAGGGATTGACCACTTTAATAATAGCTTAAATAATAACCTGCCCATACTTATAACATTTTCCTATGAACCTGCACTTGGTCATCGTCACTCACTGAATCCAACTGTTCATGGATTTTGGCGTGTAAAATTACATGCATGTCAAAACCTCCACTGATGAACAGGCGATGCTGCTTGAGATTGATTGTCGCATGATATTGCTGTGTCATTGTGGCTAAATTACAGAAACATCAGCTCATCTGATATGGAATTCGGTAGCTACGCCTCATTTGCTTGAAGACTTGATGATTGACATTTCCAACAATGTTTCTGTGTCACAGAGGCAAGCGTCACTGTCTATCAGTAATCAATGGTTAGTGCCAAATTACTGTGCATCCAAGTTAAAGACATAATTCACCAACAGTACAAGTCTTGTAGTCATCATGTTATTTTTAGCTCTGCAATGCTGATGAAACACATGTCACATATTATAAAACTGTGCACCTGAAACGTTGACAGAACGTTTTATTTCAAAACAGATTCAGGTTTTTGAAGTTAGTACAGCTGAATCAGATTGCCGACTGTCCATTAACCTAGGAGAACGATCTATTTTTTAACTTTAGGCAAACGATCGAACAAAATGCTCGTTCACATCAAATGTACACGTCTGCCCCAGAACATACCACTAACCGGTATTTATTTATTGGTGTTTAAGGTCACATACTTATGCACAATGACTAATCGTGATCGTGACAGTTTTATGGATGGAGGAAGCCAGAGTACCCAGACAGAACCATCGAGCATCGACGAGCAATTGTCAGCTCAATATTCTAAGTCTGTTCAAGCTCCGCTCAAGCAGGGTTACAGCATTTGAAACATGTGCACCATCGACGTGCAGTACGCCTCAGTACACGGCATCATCGTGACCCCATGTAGGCAACTGGGATAGTGTCTTGCCCAAGGACGCAACGTGGGTCTGCACGGACGGGGATCGAACTCGGGACCTCCAGCATAGAAGTCCAACAGTCTACCACTGAGCCACCTCGCTCCCCACTAACCAGTAAATGTACATCGAATATGGAAACTTAGTTAACAAGGCATACAAAGAAAACACACTAAAGCCTTGGCTACCATTTCCATCAAGCAACATAACTGCAATTTTCAACCACCCTTAACTGGTAGAGTG